>CM057823.1:154521706-156921706 GCA_030068075.1 Paguma larvata | reverse complement strand
GAGAAAGTGAACGGGGATCTATCAGTACATTCGAATTTATCATAATCCTATACCTTATCTCTGAGTACAGGATATGGACTGCAGACGCAAAGTGACACCGTTCTTGGATGATCCCAAGTATGGCTTGATTCTATAGCTTAATGGGTCTCAAAACCGTGGTGCCAGACCAACAATATCACTATTACACATAAGCTTATTAGAAATGCAAATTCTTGGTCCCTACTCCAGGCCCCACAAATCAGCAACTCCGGAGCAGGGTCCATTTTAATCTGTTTCAAGAAGCCCTTGAACTGACTGACTGAGAAGTACTGCTGCAGCCTTACCCGTGTCGAGAGGCCATAAACTAGAATAAGCTCTGTTAGACACCTGTCCACTCCCTAGACTGTTTCAAACTGTAACAGCCACTTGGGATTATTCCCAAACTAAGGCTATATTTTCCAAGAGAGCCCAAGGAGACTCTGGCAATACTAGGGGCTCCAGAATGATCAAGAATCCAAAAATGCTGAGCATGGAAAACAAATTTTTAGGTGAACAGTGATCACTCATCTAGTCCCACCAAATGTCCTAACAGTATCACAAATGAATCATAGCCAAAGAAATGTTAAACTGCAAATTAGCAATCCCTAAATCCAATTTTGTTATTTCTAACTAAAATCTCATACCAAGTTACTGAGTCAGACTAAAAATAAAACATTCTCAATCACTTACTACCTGGAATCTGAATTTGGACAGAAGGAAATTTATTTTAAAAAGGAAAAACTCAGGATTTGAAGAATTCAGAAAATTAAATTTGAAATATCCCACTGTCCTTAGTTTCGCTTTTATGACAAGGACAAGGTTATTAAAATAATCATTTATTGCTTGAAATGTCTCCCTGTTTATAATCTCCTATAACTTTCAAAATACACAGGTTCAATTTCCAATAGTTCTTAAACACAGATCCATAAAAAGTATCCAGTTTTAGTTAAAAGGAAATATTGTTAACAAAAAGGCATATCATGCATTACTTTCTGTTTTTATTTAATCAAAGAGAATGACTACTATATATGTCATTAAGGCTTTGTTGTCATCTCTCCCTGACTGCAAAAAGGATGAGAAACAGGTAAGTAACATACAGAGAAAGAATTAAAATAAAAGGGGTACTATTAGTCCATCTGTAAGGCAGAGGGATTCCTTTATAAATGACCAACCAAATCAAATAACGATCACTGCCCTACCTCCAGCAACAAAAAAGGGAATACTCTGACTTTTAAGTTAACCAACTGTAGATGGACCACTTTGGTTTCTCAAATTATCACCAAGAAAAATCACTGGTGACTTCTGCCTTTATACTCTGAACAATTTTTCTGAACTATTTTTAATACTTTCAGTTTGGATACAATGCATATACAAGCATCAGAATTTTAAAAATAAAACTCTACATGTAAGTGTCTTATGTTACTTAATTCAAGATAATAATGAACTTCAAAGTTCATATACACACACACATACACACACACAAATCTGCTTTTTAAATAACCTACTACGGATTTGTGTCTAACAACCTACGACGCACACAGTTCTTCATTTATTTAATATTTTAAGGAGGGCTAAAGCATTAGGTCAATACTTTATCATATAAAGTATATAAGCTATCTTTAAAATCGCTCTTAAAAAAATCTTCACAGGGTCATATTAGTCCTAGTACCCCAAAATTTCACACAGAGATGTGCATTCACGGTGAGTATGATGACACTTTTACAGACATCAGTCACATCGTCCTTTCTGGACCCACATGTCTAGCAGGTTCAGAGAAGACCTGAAGTAAGACCAAATGAAAAAGAGAATGCCATAGAAATACAACTTAAAAGGTTCTATTAAAGCTTACCTCTTTAGGACACTGATTTTTGCAACAACTAAGGAGATTCTTCTCATTTATATCAGCAGTGGTTATTTTTCTGAAAATAAAAGAGGAAATTTTGATGCCATTCCTCTTTATAACAAAGTCCACTTTATAACATAATTTCTCTAAAAATAATTCACAATTTCAAACATATTCATTAAAATTACCTTATTTCATTTTTTTTCTTGAAAACTATTTTGTGTATCATCTGTAATAATTACCTCCAAATTACTTACCTAGTCTGATAACTGAAACCTTCCAGCCCTTTACCTATTACCAAAAAATCAAATGCCTAAAGGGCAATCATTGCAAAAAGGAAGTATAAAACACACACAAAACATGATCTCTTTAATAGTTCCTGCTATTATCTTTCCCTGTGGATCAATCATTACAATTATCTTCCTAACACTTCTTTTTTTTTTTTTTCAATATTTAAAGTTATCTTTTATTTATTTTTTTTAATTTTATAATAGTTTATTTTCAAATTGGTTTACATATAACACCCAGTGTTCATCCCAACATGTGCCCTTTTTAATGCCCATCACCCCCTCTCCCCCCTCCCTCATCCCCCTCACCCTCAGTTTTTTCTTAGTCTTTGAGAGTCTCTTATGTTTTATCTCCCTCCCTCTCTGTGTCTTTTTTTCCTTTCCCCTCTTCCCCTCCCCCTGGTTTTTGCTTAGTCTCACAAAGTCCTAACACTTCTATGAAAGATTACAAACTAATGGCTTAATATATTACTTAAAAATTGATCCTGAGAAAATGCTCACCCAGATTTCTTTTTTTAATTTAAATTCCAATTAGTTAACATAAATTGTAATATTAGTTTCAAGTGTACAATATAGTGATTCAATACTTCCATACAACACTCAGAGCTCATCACAAGTGCACCCCTTAATCCCCATTTAACCCATTCCCCCACCCACCTTCCCTCTGGCAACCATCAGTTTGTTCTCTGTAGTTAAGAGTCTGTTTCTTGATTTGCCTCCCTCTCTTTTTTTTCCCCTTTGCTTCTTTGTTTTTTCTTAAAGAGCAAAAACAAAAACAACCAAAAAACAAAAAGACAAAAAGAAATCTACTTCAAATTGAAGAATTTAGTAAGCTTGCTTTAGGAAAGATTTTTAAGTTGTTTTAGTAAGCTATCTAATTAATATCAGAAATTGATTCATTTTCGATTCAACCATTTTAGAGTAGGTCTTTGTGCTTTATATTTGACTTGGTGGGTAATTCGGGAAAAGTCATAAACACGTAGAATATAACTACTTCCTAATATAGTTGAATACAATCACAACAGTCATCGCCTGAGTCAGTAACTAGTGACACTTAAAATCCCAACCATATAAATCTTATTTTCTCTTCCCATTACCTTTCTTCTCCTTTTTATTTTTTCCTTTCCTGCTTCTCCTATTTCCCTTTAGGTAGACATAATTGCCAAAATACACCATAAATTTAGCCTAACTAATGTCAAAACTATTATCTTAAATATATGTATCAAATTAGTATAAATACACTCCATAGATTTTTTTTAAGTTTACTTCTTTTTGAGAGAAAAATTAGTATAAATATACTCTAAAGTAACATATGCAATTTTCTTAGCAAAATTCACTTAATAATATCACTTAATAACTTCTGGCTCTACCAGAAGTTGTATGTTTTCATTCTTCAAGTTAGGTGCTCACCTCTGAACTTAAGAATTAATATCATTTTGTTCTGGTCACTTTAAAATTAGTAATAAACTGATTTTTCAACACCTGTCAATCTTTTCTTTGAATTTGTCTTTTTAATTCTAATAGGTATGTAGTTGTATCTCATTGTGATTTTAAGTTTTTATTTAAATTCCAATTGGTGTATAGAAATGCAACAGATTTCTGTACGTTGATTTTGTTCCCTGTAACTTTACTGAATTTGTGTATCAATTCTAGCAGTTTTTTCGGTGGACTCTTTCAGGTTTTCTATATATAGCATCATGTCATAGTCAAAGTTTTACTTCTTCCTTGCCAGTTTGGATGCATTTTATTTCTTTTTGTTGTCTGATTGCCGTGGCTAGGACTTCCATTACTATGTTAAATAACAGTGGTGAGAGCGGACATCCCTGTCTAGTTCCTGACCATAAAGGAAAAGCTCTCTGTTTTTCCCCACTGAGGATGATATTAGCTATGGGGTTTTTATATATGGCCTTTGTCATGTTGAGGTATGTTCCTTATAAATCTACTTTGCTGGAGTTTTTATCATGAATGGATATTGTACTTTCTAAAATGCTTTTTCTATATCTATTGAAAAGATCATATGGTTCATATCCTTTCTTTTATTAATGTGGTGTATCACACTGATTGACTTGTGAGTACTGAACCACACTTGCAACTCAGGAATAAATCCCACTTGATGGTGGTGAATAATTTTTTTAATGCATTATTGGATTCGGTTTGCTACTATTTTATGGAGAATTTCTGCATCAATGTTACTCAGGGATATTGGCCTGTACTTTTCTATTTTAATGGTATCATGTTTTGGTATCAAGGTAATGCTGGCCGCATAGAATGAATTTGGAAGTTTTCTTTCCTTTTCTATTTTTCTGAATAGTTTGAGAACAGTTATTACCTCTTCTCTAAATGTTTGGTAGAATACGCGTGTGAAGCCATCTGGTCATGGAGTTTTGTTTGTTGGGAGTTAAATTACTGATTCAGTTTCTTTGCTTGTTACCAGTGTGTTCAAGTTTTTTATTTCTTTCTGTTTCAGTTTTGGTAATTTATATGTTTCTAGGAATTTATCCATTTCTTCTAGGTTGTCAAATTTGTTGGCATACAGCGGCACCTGGGTGGCCTAGTTGGTTAAGCATCTGGCTCCTGGTTTCAGCTCAGGTCATGATCTCACAGTTCATGAGTTTGAGCCCTGCTCTGGGTTCCATGCTAAAAGTGTGGAGCCCGCTTGGAGTTCTCTCTCCATTTCTCTCTGCCCCTCCCCGCCGCCTTCAAAATAAACAAACTTTAAAAAATTTGTTGGCATATAATTTTTCGTAACTTTCTCTTATAATTATTTGTACTCGTGGTATCGGGTATTATTTATCTCTCATTTGTGATTTTATTTATTGGAGTCCTTTGTCTTTTCTTTTTGATAAGTCTGGCTCGAGGTTTATCAATTTTATTAATTTTTTCAAAGGATCGGTTCCTGGTTTCACTGATCTGTTCTATTGTTTCTCTAGTTTCTATAACTTTTATTTCTGCTCTAAGCTTTATTACTTCCTTTCTTTGCTGACTTTGGGTTTTGTTTGATATTCATTTTCTAGCCCGTTAGGTATAAGGTTAGGTTGTTTATTTGATATTTTTCCTGCTTCTTGTGATAGGCCTTTCTTGCTGTATACTTCTCTCTTAGGACCACTTTTGCTGCATTTCAAAGGTTTTGGACCATTGTGTTTTCATTTTCATTTGTTTCCATTTCTTCTCTGATTTCCTGGTTGATCTGTTCACTGTTTAGTAGCATGTTGTTTAACCTCCATGTATTTGTGATCTTTCCAAATTTTTTCTTGTAGTTGACTTCTAGTTTCATAGTGTTATGGTCAGAAAAGGTACATGGTGAAGCTTTAATCTTTTGGCATTTGTTGAGGTCTCTTTTGTGAACTACTATGTGATCTAATCTGGAGAATGTTCCACGGACACTTGAAAAGAATGTATATTCTACTGAAAATCATACACTTTAAATATGTATTCAAGGAAAGGAAAAAGGAACTCCAGATAACTGTACTAATGGAAACCAACTCAATCCAAATACATCCATCCACACATCCCCCCCCCAAATCATTCAGCTCATTAATAATAAAATCACCCAAATTCCATGACCTGTGCATAACCAGAAGATACAAATTTCTACAAGCTTCAAATTACCTGTAAGTAGAAAAATAAATACCAATTCGTAGCAGACCTATTTCTCAAGGTCCCACAGCAAATCATTTCAGAGAACTAGTAGGGTTCTGGAAAAACTGAGCAGAATAGAGAAGAGGGCAACTAACATCACACCAGAAAGAGAGAGTGCACCCTAAATGTGAAAAAGTACTGGTAGATCAGAGCACTAACTAAAAGGAAGAAACTTTATAAAGTGCATAAGAATCAAGGAGCCAATCTTGGAAAGGCAACCACTCTGGACAAGAAGGTAAAAACGTAAAGTCACCCTCTGGAGACTATACGACAAAGGGAAAAAGAAGCAAGAAAGGGAAATTTAGACCCTATTATACCAAAGAAAACCTCTTTCTTCAGTATCACTAATTACTAAAGCAAAGTGCCCTCTTCACTGTCCAAACAAAACTTCTAAAGCTAAAAATTATAATATTTTATTCTTAAAATTTCAACAAAATAATTTTAATACATAAAAAGAATAAAATTTAACTTTTCCAATTTAACAAAACATGAGTCTAGAGTATAAATGACAAAAGCAAATTTAAGATAATATTAACAGGAATTTTTCAAAAAGTATTTATGTTGAAAAAATGAGAAACAAAGTCATATTCCCAAATTTAACTTGAGTCAAATACTCTCACACACAGCCCACTTTACAAACCTGGGTGAAATGGAGCTGATTAAGGTAGATAAATTATATTAGATTGTGATTAAGTAGGAAAAAATGGTCATTGTTTTCCCCTCCACATAACTGATAAACAAAAATATACATTTTATTAAGTGTGCACTTTTTTAAGTAAAGGAAATATAGAAGACATAGCCTAGTATGGCATATGCCTTAACAGCCACATTTGTAATAAACAGAAGTCTAGAATTTAAAAATTATGCCTTAGTAACTATGTGCACATCAAATTTTGATCCAATAAAATTCTGGTTTGACATGGTTACTTGAGCAATCAACTATAGGAATATTTCTATTTTTTTAAAGCCGTGATTGATGAAACTTTTTTCCTTAAAAAATCTTATACGAAATACCCAAATGGAAAAAGCAGAATTGCCCTCGAAACCAGGAGTAAGTATCTAGAAGGTGAACTATTCTACATTTCTTCAGATCTCTACTGGAAAATCTAGGCTTCCAGTGTCTATGTGCAACATTGAATAATGTTTCCTAAAGTATACTGTATAGGGTTCTGAATTACAGAGAGATACTGGTTAAAATAATTACAGTGAAACAATATTTCTTCAGTTCACTTACCTACATTCCACATATAGGCTTGTGATCTTGCAGTGACATTTTATTCTAAGCATCTGAACACAAGGAGGACACTCTCCAGGGTGACACGGCAAAACACATGGATGGGGACAACCCAGGGGCCGTGATTTAGAGCACCCTTCTTCACACTGAAGGCATTCTCGGCCAGCCTGATGGGTAGTAAGGAAATAAATCATCTAAGAACAGAAGTCTAACATTTCTATATATTAAAACTACAAAATTCACATATCCCATTAAAAGAAAATACTTTTGCAGCTCTTAGGAATACGGTTAATAAAATGGTATACGATTTCACTCTTTTAAAATTATTCAAAATGAAAAAATATATATTCAAAATGAAGAATAGCAAAATTATCAATATCACCATTATCCACAAAGATTGTTATGTCTACAAACTTCATCAAATCAAATTGCTTCATCGGAAATTGTACTTGATTACATGAAGTATTCCTACTAAGAATGTAAATTACTTCATAAAGAATAGTTTGTAGCAGGAAAAAAAATAAGAGTAAAACATTATCAATTCATTTCTGCCCAACAAGCATGATCACCATCAGACTAAAGAAATCAACACTCCGTTAATACATAAATAACAATTTCCAAAGCATTCAATGTTCTGGAGATACCGATCTCATCTAGCCATAGAGAGGGGAAAAGGAGAATGACCAGAGTTTATGTTTTAATGCACTTCGATGAACTAAGATTAAATTACATTTACAAGTAAATGTACTTCAGAGCATCTGGGTGGCTCAGTTGGTTAAGCGTAAGCCTCGGATTCTTGGTTTCCCCTCAGGTCATGATCTCAAGGTTCTGAGATCAAGCCACACATCAGGCTCTGTGCTGACAGCATGAAGCATGCTTGGTATTCTCTCTCTCCCTCTCTCTCTGCCTCTCCCCAACTCTCTCTCTCTCTCTCACACATACACATACCATACACACACACACACACACACACACATGCACACATGTGCTCTCTCTCAAAGTAAATAAACTTGAAAGAATTTTATAAAAAGATAAATATACTTGAATGTAACTCAAGAAGGCATCTCTCTCCTCTAGTAATTTAATAATCTAACTATCATTCATCTACTAAAGAAGGTTAAAATTTGTTATTACAAGATGCTATTTATTTTCACATGTCATACATGAGATAAAATAAGAGAGCTATAGACATGGATAGTGCCTTCAAGTTTAAAAATGTTTCCATCATTCCTAAGTAAAGCCATGATTACAAAAGAGTTATTATGTCAATAAAAATCTAAGCTACTTTTAACATACGTGATTACAAAGAAAAAATGTCTCGATTATGAAACATTCTTCTATAAATAATTTCTATTTTTTCATCTAAAAAGTATATTAATTTATTGACACGTATTCAGAATTATGTGCCAGGAGTCATTCACACACTGGGAATATGCAAAATGGGAGAGATCCCTGACCTAAAAAACATAAATTTAAGTGGGGGAGAGAAATACTCTGAAAAAAGAAAGCAGGGTAAGAGACAGGAACAGGAGCAACGTGAAGAAATTTCTTCATATTCGAACAGAAATTAAGTTAAATAAGGGAGAAAGCCACAAGAATACAGAGTTCTAGAGGAAAAAAAAAATAAGTGCAAAAGCTCTGACAGAAGAACAAACTTGGGATATTCAAGAAATAGCAAGAACAAAAGTAGAAGGGAGCAAGTGAGCAATGAGTGAAAAGGTAGGAAATGTGGTCAGAAGTCAGATCATTATTAAACCTTATTAGGCTATCATAAGGCCATCTGGATTTTATCCTGAGAGTAACTGAAAGCTACTGATGGGTTATGAGCACAGAGATGACACATGACTTACATTTTGTTTTCTGACTTACATTTTTAAAAGATTAATTTGGCTACTGCAGAAAGACAAAAATGGGAGTAGACAGCCTGGCTGGGAAAATACTGCAGAAATCTAGGGAAGAGGTGACGGTGGCTTAGGTGAGAAGGTTAGTGGTAGAGGTTATAAGAAAGAGTCAGATTCAGGGACCTACTTTGAAGATAAACCTGACAAGATTTGTTATGAGACAAGCAAAATGAAATTAAGAAAGAAATCAAGCAATGTTCCTGTCTTTGATCTCCATAATGGGATAAAACTGATAATACAACTTTCTGAAATGGGAAAGACTGGAAAAAGAGAAGTGGTGAATCTCAAAATATGCAAACATAACCAGAGATGACATGCACAGTCTATTTCACTTGTTTCTTCCCGGCTATTTGGCTCATCTGTAATAATCCTTCATTTAAATAAAAAGAAGACCATACTGGCTGGGAGTGAGTATCCGGGAGCATCAGGGATACTATCTTCTTATTACTACTCTCTTTGTTATATGATCATAAACAAGTCACCTTCAGTTTCTCTATCTGCAAAAGAAGAATTAACTGATGATATGAGGCTCCTTTCTTCCCATTATGAAAAAAACAAATCACTGAATCTATACTTGCTAAGCTATCTTCTGGGATCACTTCCAATATCAAGTTCTACCAGAAGAATCTACCTTAATTCAGAAATACAGCAAGACTGGCTGTCAAATATCTTACACAGTTCTCATTAAAAAAAAGAGAGATACGTATTTTAACCAAGGGAGCAATATTGGGATAATCCACAATAATTCCCCAATTAGTCATATCATCTTTTTTAAATCAGTTTTTCCTGATTCATCTGGCATCTAGAAATCTAGGGAGGATAGCAATCCTAATTATAAGCAAGGAGATGATGAGAAGGAAGGCAGAATAAACATATGGGTTATTATTATAAATTGGAAAATGAATCTTGATAAGCAAAATTCTTTTATCCCCATTTTATTATATTTGACATTTTGTAAATTTAAGGTGTTCAACGTTTATACACTATGATTATCATCATAGCAATAATTAGAACCTCTATCATAAACAGAATTATGCTTTGTTTTTAACGGCTGAAGTAATTAAGTTCCAATCTCTTAGAAAGGCTAATGATTACAACAAAAATTTTTTTAAATCAATGAAACATGACACATCATACACACTTGCCTTTAGCAGGATTCTCAAACATTTTTGTACACGATCGATCCTTCAGCAATCGTTAAAATGCTCAGGTAGGACCTGAGATTTTGCATTTCCAGCAAGATCCCAGGTGATGCCAATGCCGCTGGTCTGTAGACAGCACTCTGTGTGGCAAGGGTCCATCATATACAGAAGTGTATAAGAAATGTATGTGTCTATGTGTGACTATGTACCAATATTTTTTTCTTTTTCATTTATTTTTGGTACAGATTTTCCCGAAAATCTATCTTCATTATTTCTTCTTCTTCTTTTATGTTTGTAAGGTTTTACTTTTTATGTGAATATATAAAAATCACTATGGAAAGTATTCTTGGAGAGTATGTTCTCTTCCAGTAGAAGAGACTGAAATATTCATTGTTGCTTCTTTCAGTCACTCTAAAGATTATTCGTGCCCAGGTTTGCTTGGGAAATACACTCACTTCAATTGCCACCAACCTCACATTTTTCCCCAGTTACCCACAGTTCCACTCACTCCAGCTAGTGAATTAGAAAATAGAGATGTATTTGTTGCTAATTGTGGCAATCAGAGCCACAGCCTACAAGAAGAGCACTGATTGGACTGAGAGATCTACAGGCAAGGCCAGGGAAAGAGAACAGAAGAGAGATTAAGAAACAAAAGACTTTTGATTCTAGTCAATTCAATTAACACTTTTTTAAATACCTGCTATGTTGTAAGCTCTGTGCTACAACTCAAGGTAGAAACTGAAATAACAATTCCTGAACCATTTGGGTCAAGAGAGACATACAAGGAGATCATCTCCAGTGGGTCTCAACTGAGATGTTACAGTGAGGAACTAATTTTAAAGAGTTTATGAACTATGTTATTCTTAATATATAAATTAGAATGATTGCAAAGTTATCCCCCAAATAATGTAATTTTCATTCACTTGCACTTTAGTAGCTAGCCTTCTTTGAGTGGGAGATAAAGATGAACTTGTAGCTAAATTGAGAAGAATTGCACGAAAGTTATAATCCATACTTTACCACAGCCACCGCCCACGAAGCAGTGCTGGGAGAATCCAAGATAATTGTCCAATCAGTGTCAAATCAGTATTCCCAACACATTTGATGTTCTGGGAATCCAAGAAGAAAAGCCATACAGCAGCTATATTCTAACTAGTTGAAGTGATTTTGAATTATTATATATATGTTACTATGATTTCATAATTCCACTACCTTTTTTGTTTTAACATGAGTACATTTTTATTAAGGATCAAAGCACAGATCAATGAAGAAATTGTAAGCAATATATTTACATATATGACTGCACATGAGCAAGAATGATACTACGGACATTTATATTATCAGGCTTTACAACCACCAAATCAAAGACAAAAAAAAAACAATAATGACAATGCAAGTGAATTTTGCAATAACATATTAACTCATATTAATAATTAATATTAATTTAAACATTTGCAATTTTAATTGCTTTAAAACATTTGCAAATTCAGTGTTATTTAATCAAATGAATCTTAAATTTTAATTTAATTCATATTAATTTAATATGATTCCTATTAATTTGATTCATATCAACAATTATTTAATTAATTTAATTCATATTAATGTTATTAAATAACATTAAATGTTATTAAATAACATCAAATTAAATAATCATATTGATAATTTAACAATTAATTTAATTCATATTAATAATTTAAACATTTGCAAATTTAATGTTATTTAATAAAATGAATCTTAAAATTTTTGGCTTATTTCTCATTACACACACTTGCTAATAGAATGGAAGTCTATGAGAAACATTAAATATTTTTAAAATATATAATTATTTATATAATGAAAGTTTTATTTTTTATTCATACATCATGTCAAATGTAGGCTAGCAGGGGACTCTGACAAATCAATAATTCTGGGATACTGGATGATGGAGAGTCTGTTAGCTTTTATCTGTATCACAAGGGACATACAACCTCCTCCATCATAGAGACAAAGAATGGTTAATGATAAATTAAGATTTCTCTGACTATTCCTGGGGTTGAAGAACATTTCTGCCTATGTTTTATTGGCCAAAACCTTTCATATGGCCTAGGAAATTCAGAGCAGGAGACTATCTGTATCTCTGTTTTAACAGGAATCTTGCATATTGTATTGCTATTGAAAATGATTTTACAGTTTTTTAATATTTTTATTTGTTGATGAATTTAAATGTTTAAAAATAAAATTTAATAGAGGCGCCTGAGTGGTTCAATCAGTTGAGTGTCCAACTTTTGATTTCAACTTAGGTCATGGTCCCAGGGTCACGGGATCAAGCCCCACATCAGGCTACATGCTGAGCATGGAGTCTGCTTAAGATTCTCTCTCTCTCCCTCTGCCCTTCTCCCTGGCTCACACTCTCTCTCATTCTAAATATATATATTTATATACATTTATATTTATACATATTTATGTTTTCTAATATTTGTATATCATATACAAAAATAAAATTTAAATTCACTTTAAATTTGAATAGCTACATTTATTTTTCCTTGTAAAGTGGCAATTTTTAGAGATCTTTCAAGGGTTCACTTCTTATATGATTTGTAAAATGCTTTTAGTGAATTACACACACAAGTACCCTACATCTGTGATGCCATTTATTTCCAACAAAAGATTAGAAATTTATTAAAATTGTGAACATTATCTGTCATACATGTTAGGTTTAAAAAATAGCTAATAACAAATGCTTCAGACTAAACTCAGAGATTTAAATGGTCAGAAGTGGAAGTGATATTGCTATCTACTATCTAGATACATAATTCCTGTACCTTTATCATAAAATGAAAGCCTATGTATTAACACAGGTACAGTATATAAGGAGTACTTAAAAGGCATATTATCATGAGCTAGCGCAAAGATACAGAGAAATATAAACCAAGCGGTTTAAGTTGGTTGTATTAAGAAAGGCAAGGAAGGAGAAGGGATAAGGGCAAGAAAGAAGAAAAGTGTTGTAATAAAATGGAAAAATATTTATGGCATAATTATCCAAAAGAATGTTTCAAGCATACTATAAGCACGTATATATTCAACCTAAGATATTACCTTATTTTTGCCAATGAAGGCATCAATTTCAGTTACTTTGTGGCATTCTTTCATACATGTATGATTCTGACAATCTAAGGTTCGTCCACAGACTCTCTTACAAGAGTAGGGTCCTACAGTATGGCACGGTAGTGGACTCACCTTAAAAAACAAAAAAGAATATTAGTGACATGCACACAAAACCTTCTGACCCATGTTTCTGAAACGACTGTGTTATCATTTAAGAACAAGTTTCATCGAGGCCTAACACATTTTCATTAATAATAGTTATTATCAAAATCAAAGCAACCTATCAAAAAATCCAAAAAATGAATACCAAGAAGCAAAACATTCTATTCCTAAAAGGGAAATTCAAAATAATGATGTTGTAGTGACCACTTATACATAGGCTAATTCTCAAAAGCACTGTATATTTTAAAAATCAGCAGATAAACTCTTGTACTTTTTAGAGCACTAAAAAAAAAAACCACACTTGGACTTTGTTGTTTCTAACAATTCCTAGCATAGATTATAAGCTGTACTTAAAACTTGTACCTAGAACTCACCTCATGCTTCCCAAGACATTCTCTGCAAGAAAAAAATAAAATGAAAACATTATAAATTCTTCAAAAAGGTTACCTAGAGCAAAGGTGCTAACTCCACTAGTTTATGAATAAAAAAAAAACACATATGGAACTAATAAGTGATTATAAAAAGATTGCAGGATAAAAAGTTAAGATACAAAGCCAACTGCTCTCCTGTATACCAGAAATAAACAATTAGAATTTGAAATTAAAAATACACCACCATTTATATGAGCACAAAAAATGAAAGAGATACAAATCTAACAAAATATATAAATGATCTATACGAGCAAAACTATAAAACACTAAGAAATCAAAGACAATCTAAATAGATATTCCATGTTCATTGACAGAAAGCCACAATATTGTTGAAATGTTGATTCTTTCCCATCTTGATCTAGATCCAATATAATTCCAATCAAAATCCTAGCAAGTTATTTTTTTAGATATATTTTATAATTTATTTACTGTTTAATTTACATCCAAGTTAGTTAGCATATAGTGCAACAATGATTTCAGGAGTAGCTTCCTTTTTTTAAAAAAAAATATCTATTTATTTTGGGGAGAGCACAAGCGGAGGAGGAGCAGAGAGAGAGGGACAGAGGATCCAAAGTGGGCTCTACGCTGACAGGCTGACAGCAGCGAGCCCAATGTGGGACCTGAACTCACGAACTTTGAGATCATGACCCGAGCCGAAGTCGAACGTTCAACCAACTGACCCACCCAGGTGCCTCTCAGGAGTAGATTTCTTAATGCCCCTTACCCATTTAACCCAACTGCCCTCCCCCAGCCCCTCCAGCAACTCTGTCTGTTCTCTATATTTAAGAGTCTCTTATGCTTTGTTCCCCTCCCTGTTTTTATATTATTTTTGCTCCCCTTCCCTTATGTTCATTCATTTAGTATCTTAAAGTCCTCATATGAGTGAAGTCATATGATATTTGTCTTTCTCTGACTAATTTCGCTTAACATAATACCCTCCAGTTCCATCCATGTAGTTACAAATGGCAAGATTTGATTCTTTTTGATTGTCGAGTAATACTCCATTGTATATATACACCACATCTTCTTTATCCATTCATCCATCGATGGACATTTGGGCTCTTTCCATACTTTGGCTATTGTCGATAGTGCTGCTATAAATATTGGGGTGCGTGTGCCCCTTCGAAACAGCACACCTGGATCCCTTGGATAAATATTAGTAGTGCAATTGTTGGGTCATAGGGTAGTTCTTTTTTTAATTTTTTGAGGAACCTCCATACTGTTTTCCAGAGTGGCTGCACCAGTCTGCATTCCCACCAGCAGTGCAAAAGAGATCCTCTTTCTCCGCATCCTCACCATCTGTTGTTACCTGAGCTGTTAATGTTAGCCATACTGACGGGGGTGAGGTGGTATCTCATTGTGGTTTTGATTTGTATTTCCCTGATGATGAGTGATGTTGAGCATTTTTTCATGTGTCTGTTCACCATGTGGATGTCTTCTTTGGAGAAGTGTCTATTCATGTCTTTTGCCCATTTTTTCACTGGATTGTTTGTTTTTTGGGTGTTGAGTATGATAAGTTCTTTATAGATTTTGGGTACTTAACCCTTTATCTGATATGTCATTTTCAAATATCTTCTCCCATTCTATCAGTTACCTTTTAGTTTTGCTGATTGTTCCCTACGCTGTGCAGAAGCTTTTGATGAGATCCCAATAGTTCATTTTTGCTTTTGTTTCCCTTGCCTCCAGAGATGTGCTGGGTAAGAAGTTGCTGTGGCCGGGGTCAAAGAGGTTTTTGCCTGTTTTCTCCTCTAGGATTTTGATGGCTTTCTGTCTTACATTTAGGTCTTTCATCCATTTTGAGTTTATTTTTGTGTATGGTGTAAGAAAGTGGTCCAGGTTCATTTTTCTGCATGTCACTGTCCAGTTTTCCCGCACCATTTGCTGAAGAGAAGACTGTCTTTATTTCATTGGATACTCTTTCTTGCTTTGTCAAAGATTAGTTGGCCATATGTTTGTGGGTCCATTTCTGGGTTCTCTGTTCTGTCCCATTGATCTGAGTGTCTGTTTTTGTGCCAGTACCATACTGTCTTGATGACTACAGCTTTGTAATTCATCTTGAAGTCTGAGAGTGTGATGCCTCCAGCTTGGGTTTTCTTTTTCAAGACTGCTTTGGCTATTCAGGGCCTTTTCTGGTTCCATACAAATTTTAGGATTGTTTGCTCTAGCTCTATGAAAAATGCTGGTGTTATTTTGATAGGGATTGCTCCTAGCAAGTTATTAACAGTGGACACCAACAAACTGATTTTAAGGTCTATATGAAAAACAAAAAAACCAGGATAGCCAACACAGTATTGAACAACACAGTACTGACACTACCCAACTTAAAGACATCCTATAAAGCGACAGTGATCAAGACACTATGGTACTGGTAACAGAACAAATAGATCAATGGAACAGAATACTGAGCCCAGAGATAGACCTACACAAATATAGTCAGTTGATCTCTGACGAAGGAAAAAGAATAGACAGGGGATAGTATTTTCAACAAATGGTTGGTACTGGAATAAAGACATCTACATGGAAAAAAGTCCAAATGGGCCTTATACCTTTCACAACAGATAACTCAAAATGGATCACAGACCTAAATGTGAAATGTGAAACTATCAACATAGGAGAAAATCTAGGTGACCTTGTGTTTGGGGATGATGTTTTAGATACAAAACCAAAAGCATCATCTCCAAAAGAAAAATGGTTAAGTTAAATTTTATTAAACTAAAACATTTGCCCTGTGAAAAACACAAGAAAAGATAACCCACAGACTGGCAGAAAGTATTTGGACAGCACATATCTGGTAAAGGGCCTATATCCAAAATGTAAGACAAACTCTTAAAACTTAATGATAGTAAAGCAAACCCAATTAAAAAATGGTCAAGATTTGAACAGAGACCAGACACCTCACCCTCTAAAGAAAACATACAGGTGGCAGATAAACCTATGAAATGATGCTGAACATCGTATGTCATTAGAAAACTGCCAATTAAAATGAGATGCCACTGCACATCTATTAGAAAGACTAAAACCCAAAACACTGAGAAGCATGCGCTGGCAAGAATACAAGGCACCAGGAACTCTCGTTGCTGGTGAGAATGCCAAGTGGTACAGTCACTTTGTTAGATAGTTTGGCAGTGTCTTACGAAGCTAACCTAGGCTTACCATGTGATCCAGCAAAACCTACATGTTTAAGCAGCTTTCTTTGTAACTGCCAAGATTTGGAAGCAACCAAAATGTCCTTCAACACATGAATGGATAAACTGTGGTACATTCACACAATGGAATATTATTCAGCAATAAAAAGAAATGAGCTACCAAGACATAAAAAGACATAGAGAAATGTAAATGCATATTGCTACATGGAATATGATAAAAAGGGTATAAACCACATGATTCCAACTATGTAACATTCTGATAGGCAAAATTATAGAGACACTAAAAAGATCATTGGTCACCAAGGACTTGAGGGAGAAGTTGAGGGAGAAACAAGTGCAGCACCGGACATTTTCAGGGCAGTGGAACTATGGTATATGAGACTGTAATTAGTGGGTACAAGAGATCATGTATTTATCAAAACTCATAAAACCATCCAACACAAAAAGTAAACCCTAATATAAACTATGAACTTTAGTTCATAATATTATCATCATCATTCAATATCAGTTCCCCAATTGTAAAAAAAAAAAAAAATGTGCCATGCTAATGCAAAATGTTACTAGCAAAGAGAAACTGTATCGCAGGGCCATATGGGAATTCTGTACTTTCTAATTTTTCTGTAAACCTGAAAATCATCTAAAAAAGATAAAGTCTATTTAAAAAACTAAAAAATAAACATTTCACTTCCCTTTCCAGAGACACTGGTTTACAAACTATCTTGTGATTGTATTCTGGCCAATGAAATGTGAAAGGAGTTTTGCTATGGGGCTTCCGGAAAAGGCTTCTCACTCTTGAAAAAAAAGATGATGAGGGCAGAAGACATAAACAGTTTGTTTCTCTCTTTGGAAACTTTCCTATCTGGATGAGAAGTTTATCAGAAAGCCAAATAGCCCGAGGGCAAAGATGTCACACTGGAGGATAAAACAGGAAGACAGAATTGGAGCCCTTGATGGTGCATCACTGCGTTAATCAGCTTAGCCAACCAGGGAGTTGCTCCACCTCCGGTCTAACTGCGCAACGCATAAACGTTGTTATTATGTCATTTTTATTTAGGTTCTTTATAAGTTGAAGCCAAAGGCACCATAATGATAAGCATATATTTTATGTTCAGAATTCCTTTACCACATGGCCAGCTATTAAAAGTCAGGTTATGTTTAAAAATAGTAGGCAAGGACTGTTGGTGGGAATGCAAACTGGTGCAGCCACTCTGGAAAACGGTGTGGAGGTTCCTCAAAAAAATGAAAATAGAGCTACCCTATGATCCAGCAATAGCCCTGCTAGGAATCTACCCAAGAGACACAGGATTGCTGATGCATAGGTGCACGTGTACCCCAATGTTCATAGCAGCACTTTCGACAATAGCCAAATCATGGAAAGAGACCAAGTGCCCATCAACTGACGAATGGATAAAGAAGTTATGGTACTTATATACAATGGACTACTACGTGGCAATGAGAAAAAATGAAATCTGGCCATGTGTAGCAACATGGATGGAACTGGAGGGTATTATGTTAAGTGAAATAAGTCAGTCAGAAAAAGACAGATACCATATGTTTCCACGAATAGGTGGACTTTGTGAGACTAAGCAAAAACCAGGGGGAGGGGAAGAGGGGAAAGGAAAAAAAGACACAGAGAGGGAGGGAGATAAAACATAAGAGACTCTCAAAGACTAAGAAAAAAACTGAGGGTAAGGGGGATGAGGGAGGGGGGAGAGGGGGTGATGGGCATTAAAAAGGGCACATGTTGGGATGAACACTGGGTGTTATATGTAAACCAATTTGAAAAAAAAATAAAATAAAATAAAATTGATTTTTGTAAAAAAAAAAAATGGTAGGCAAGGGACAAGAAGACATGAACATTCTACTCTAAGAAAAAATTATACTATCTCGATAGTTCATGTGAAAAGTAATATCTTTAACGCATACTTTATAGTAATTTTATTACATCTGCCACTGAAAAATCATTGTATCAGAATTAGAAGGATCTTTATATGTGTGTCTCCTTTTTAAAACTGAGATAAAACTCACATAAGATTTATACTTTTAAAAAAGTACAATTAAGGGGCGCCTGGGTGGCTTAGTCCGTTAAGCCTCCAACTTCAGCTCAGGTCATGATCTCACAGCTCGTGGGATCGAGCCCTGCATCAGGCTCTGTGCTGGCAGCTCGGAGCCTGGAGCCTGCTTCGGATTCTGTGTCTCCCTCTCTCTGCCCCTCCCCTGCTCTCGCTCTCTCTCTCCCCCTCGAAAACTAAATAAGCATTAAAAAAATTTTTTAAGTACAATTCAGTGTTTTTAGTATACTTACAAAGTTGTGTAACCAACACCAGTATCGAGCATATTTTCATTACCAACAGAGAAACCCTGTAACTCTTAGAAATCATTCTGCGGCCCCTGGCAACCACTCATCTACTTTCTGTCTCTATGGACTTGTCTATTGTCGGACATTTCATATAAATGGAATCAAACATTATGTGGCCTTTTATGTCTGGCCTCTTTCCCTTAGCACACTGTTTTCAAGGTTCATCCATGTTATAGCATATATCAGTAATTCATGTATTCTTATCGCTGAATGATATCCATTGCATAGATATACCACATTTTATCCATCCATCAGTTGATAGACATTTGAGTTGTTTCCACTTTTTGGCTATTAATAGCAATGCTCCTATTATTGGAACATTCATACACACTTTTTTTATGAACACATATTTTCAATTCTCTTAGGTATATACCTAAAACTGGTAACTCCAAGTTTAGTTTCCTGAGAAGCTACTAAAGTGCTTTGCAAAGTAGTTGAACCACTTTACATTCCCATCAGCAATGTAAGATGGTTCCAACTATTCCATATTATCCACCAACACTTATGTCTTCTTTATTTTCGTCATCCTAGGGGGTATAAATTGACTTCTTAATGTGGTTCTGACTTGCATTTTCCTAATAATCACTTGAGTATCTTTTCACATGTTTACTGGCCAGGTGTAGATCTTGTCTAGAGAAAACTCTATTCAAAGATTTTGCCCATTTTTAAATTGGAATGCCTTTTTGCTTCTCAATTTAAAAATTCTTTATATGTTCTGGGACATGTGGGTGGCTCAGCCAGTTAACCATCCGACTCTTGGTTTCAGGCAGGTCAATCTCACAGTTTGGGAGTTCGAGCCCGCATTGGGCTCCACATAGAGCCTGCTTGGGATTCTTTCTCTCTCTGCCCCCTCCTCTGCTTGTGCTTTCTCGTAATAAATACATAAACTTAAAAAAAGAAAAGAGAAATCTTTATATATTCTGGATAATACTCTTATAGGATATATGATATACAAATATCTTCCCCCATTCTGTGGATTATGTTTTCAATTATTTTATTGTGTCCTTGAAGCACAACTTCTTAATAATGGCCTCTGACTTTATTTTTTCTTTTGTTGCTTATGCTTTAGGTATCAGCCATATGTAACAAGCCACTGCCTAACCCAAGGACACAAGGAGTTATTATACCTGTTTTCTTCTAAGAGTTAAAAACCTTACTTTTAGATCTTTGATCCATTTTGAGTTAATATTTATATACGTTGTGAAGTAAAGGTCCAATTTCATTCTTTTTCCATGTGAATATCTAGTTCTCTCAGCACCCAGTAAACTGTTTTGACACCCTTGTGAAACTTCAACTGATCATAAACATATGGGTTTCTTTCTGGACTCTCAATTCTATTGCATTGATCAAAATGTCCATCCTTACAACAATACCACAGATTCTTGATTGTTAACAGTTTTATAATTTTAAAATAAAGAAGTGTGAGTTCTTAACTTTGTTCTTCACTTTCAAGACTGTTTCGGCTATTCTGGGTCCTTACATTTCCATATGAATTTTGGAAAAAAGCCAGTTGGGATTTTGACAGGGAGTATGTTAAATCTGGAGATCACTTTGGTAGTAGTACCTTTAACAATATTAAGTCTTCCCATCCATAAAAGTGGGGTATCTTGTCACTTACTAAAGAATTATCTTAGTATCATTGTCAAAAACTGGCCATAAGTGTATGAATTTATATCTAGACTCTCAATTCTATTCCCTTGATCTATCTGTCTATATATGCCAGTACCAGAGTCTTTGGTCTTCTTTAATTTCTTTCAACAATGTTTTGCAGTTTTTAGTACACAAAACCTTAGATTTCTTTTATTAAATCTGTTAAGTAAACAAGTTGGTTTTTTAAATTTTTATGTTTAAGATAGAGAGAGAGTGGGGGGGAGGGGCAGAGGGAGAGAGGCAGAGACTCCTAAGCAGGCTTCACACTCGGCATGAAGTCCAATGTGAGGCTCAATCCCACGACCCTGGGATCATGACCTGAACCAAAATCAAGAGTTGGACACTCCACTGACTGAATTGCCCAAGTGCCTGAACAAGTTGCTTTTTTAATGCTACTGGAAATAGAAATGTCTTAATTTCATTTTCAGATGGTTCATTGCTAGTGTATAGAATTGACTTTTATATATCAATGTTGGTTATAGCCTTACTAAACTCATTTAATAGCTCTAATAACTTGTGTAAGGATGCCTTAGGATTTTTCATATACAGATAACAACATCTAAAAATACAAATAGTGTGAATACATTTTTATTTCTTTTTCCAGTCTAATTGCTCTGGCTACCACCTCTAATACAATGTAAATATAAATAGAAGGAGCGAGAGCAGATATCCTAGTCCTGTTTCTGTTCTTAACAGGAAAGCTTTCAGTCTTTCACTATTAAGTATGATTAAGGGCTTTTCACACATGCCCTTTATCAGGTTGAGGGAGGTTGTTTACTCCAAGTTTCTTGAGTGCTTTTATCAAGAAAGTGTGTAGGATTTTGTCAAATGTTTTTCTGCATCTATCAATTGTCCTTTTCCTAGTGATACAATATTACTTTGATATTTTGGTTTTCATATGTTGAATCAACCTCATATTTCTGGGATATATCCACTTGGTCGTGATGTAAAATCCTTTTTACATGTTGCCAGATTCAGTTTGTTAGTATTTTGTTGAAAATTTTTTCATCTACAGACAAAAGGGATATTGGTCTATAGTTTTCTTATGAGGTCTTTCTCTGCTTTTAGTATCAGAGAAATACCAGCTTCATTGAATAAGTCAGGAAATGTCTCCCCACAGTGAAACACTGGACACTGGTGTTAATTCTTTAAATGTTTGGCAGAATTTACCAGTAAAGTCACTCGTCCTCAGCTTCTCCTTGCGGTAAGCTTTTGGTTACTAATTTATTCACTTTACTAGGTATAGTTTTATACAGATTTTCTACTTCTGAGTCAGCTTCAGTTGTTTTTGTGTTTCTAAGAATCTGTCCATCCCTCCATGTAAACTGTAACCAAAAGAGGGTAGCAGTGGCTATACTAACATTAGAAAAACTAGGTTTTAAGAAAAAAATTATTATTAGACATTATGAATATATTTTAATAAGGACCTCCCAAAATGTTCTCTACCACACTGACATCTTTGTAGATATCTTGAATTTCCTTATATTACAAACAGAGAAGGTATATGACTTATAGTAGTAGTTGGCAGGAAGCAAAACATTGGACTTTTGTCAAAAGTTCTTACTCTAAAACACAATTTTAATATACATACCCAAAAAAACTTCCAACAGCACATTCCAGTCAAGTGCAAAGGAAAGACTTTCAAATTTAATTTTTTAAACCTCTAGTAAACATGACTTAGTAATTCCAGACAGTTTTTTCTGTCATAAAATATTTAATCCAACCTAAGATTTCAAGCAAATTAATTGAATGAAAAAGATAGGAATATATGTTAAATAATCCTCCTGTAAGACAGACTAAGGAATTCAAAGATAACTGACTACAATTACACAAACAATTAGTGCTTATGAATCCTTCACTAATCCACAGACTAAAATCACTCTGTAGATATAGCTCCCAACAACACTTTGCCTCTGAACCTGACTCCATAACCAATATATAAAAATATACATGCTACTTAAACAGAAAAGAGAGATGTGGAAGGACAAAATGGGAGTGAGAGCTTTTAGAAGTAAACAAGAATCCCCTCTGAAAAAGGCTGACATATAAGACGTATCAGTATTCAATTTGGAACCTTAATGGTAATTTTATGTTGCTTCCCAGAATTCTGTGCTTCCTTTTCTCCTATATTCCATAACCTCTAACTGAAAGTATGAACTATTCCAGGATTCCATTATTACCCTAGATTTACCTCCTTACAACTCAGTCCAAGTCATTTCCTGGTCCCTCCAGAAAACTTTCTTTCATTTTCAATGTTTCCTTCAATTATGCTTTACCTAAAACCTGGCTTTCCTCTGCCCTAAACAAAGACTAGCATGGGCATCAGTCAGAAAAACTAACAGAAGATGATCTCTTGGATGAATTATTTTAACGATAAGCATGAGCTTCTATGGAAACTAAGAATGATATCAAACTCCGGCTGGGGGAAAGGCTCAAAAAAAGATATAAAGAGGAGGTTTTCAAGCAGTATGTAAAATGAATTTAGAAAAGAATGAGGCTGAAAAAGAGAGACTGGTTTACAGACTAGGCCTCAAAGAATGATAAACTCAACAAAGAAAAAGGGGAGTAGGTGGCTTAAGATACGCTTTGAATTAAAGTGTCAAAAGATTTTTTTTTAAGTTAAAATTCTAAAATACTCACGTAGGAATAGGAACTTGACATGGAGGACAAGGTAATGCGGTCTGAATAAATGCTGGCTCAGAAGGCTGTTCCCAAGGGCCTGTAGGCTGGTGCTACAAGTAGAATACATTAACAGTTTTAAGGCAGAGGAATTAAATCGTAGGGCCACTATAAGACTCTAATAGTTCCACATATCCTCTGCTCAAGTAGACTGAAATTTTTTCAAGTAATCAACAAATTGTGCTTACTGAAATATTTCATTCCATCAGACTGCCATTATCAGATTGTTCCCCTCCACATACATTTGACATTAAAAATTGAGGCAGACTCCAGTTTTTAAATGGCAGAACAAAGGCAATGTAGCCTCCTTCACTTCTCATTAGCCAAAAGAAGAATGAGAAACAGAACTGTAAAATCCGACTTCCACCAGTAGAATGTAATCTCCATTATTTTGTTCACTGTTGTCTCCCCAGCACCTAGAAGAATGCTTAACACACAGTGAAGACTTAACAAATATTTACTGAATAAGTGAATGACTCTTTGAGGAAACCAGAAGATATCTTTAACCCTGGACCACCACATATGAAGGAAAACTGCCAAACTCATGTGTATCACAATTACAACATGACTATCACATAGTATTAGCAAACATTTGTTTACTGGTTTCTCGCTTTTTCTATACTGTGAGCTTAAGACAAAAGATCAAGTCTTATTTACCTTATAACCCAACTCATATCACAGTGCTTAACACCCAGTAGGCACTTAATCATTGCTTGTTGAATGACTAAGTAAAATTAAGAAAATATGACCCACAGCAATGCACTACCTCTTAATAATATATTCCCTTACCCTGCCAGTTTGCTTTATTAATGCTTGATCATGACATGGAGCAGGACACAAGTGACCACATTTCTCCAAAACTTTTTGGCAAGGCTGATGACATGGAGGACAAGAGCCAAAGTGACAGCGATGTTTTTCTTGACTTGTATGATGGCAAGTTGGTGGTCGACTAAATCATAAAGTACAATTTTTTAAATTACTTTTGATCATTGAACAATGATATCTAAAGTGCAATTATCTATTTATGTATCTTCTGATTCCGTACAGAACAAGAATATTGTGAATATCAGTATTTTAGAACATTAAAGCAAAACTAAAGATACTAATGATATTAAAAATCAGTATGAATTTAAATTTGTAAGACACCAGATGTAAGTTTGTGCAGAACTGCATACTAACCTGCATGGCTCTTTGCACTTGGGTGGTCTTGTGGTACGTTCCCGGCCACAGGGCACTGTCACCTTGGTACTACCACAACTGCACTTCACATCTACAGTTTCCGGGCAGGGATAACAACTGCCTGGGAAAAAAGTCTCAAACTTAAAAAGAAATGACCTGAACTATGAGAATGCCCCTCAACAGTAGAATAATGAGGTCAGCATCCACACAACTGGATACTCTACAATGAGAATAAACTACGTGAATGAACCTCACACACATAACATTGAGCAAAAGAGTCAAATACAAAGAGTATGTCGTATATGATTCTATTTACACAAAACAAACACAAAAAACTAATCTATACTGTTTGCAATCAGGATGATGGTTACAAAGGACACGAGGAGGGTTTTGGAAATATCGGTAATGTTCTATTTAATCATCTGAGTTCTGGTTACCTGGTTATGTTCAGTTTGTACAAGCTCATCAAGCTATAAACTTATGATTTGTATACTTTTCTATATCTACACTGGTAATTCCATTAAAAAGTTTTAGAAATTTCTATAACAACTGCTAAAAGTTCTACTCTAAATAGTAAATTTAACACATTACTAACTTAATCATCACTACACAAGCAAAATGGATCAAAGTGTTGGAACACCTAAAGTTGCCAATAATCTTTCTGGCTTATTTTCAAACATACTTCTTATTCATGCATATTATTTTTCAATAAATTCCCCAATAAGAGATAAATTTACTCAGATAAATTTATTCAAGTATATTATTTTTAGATAAATTCCTCAATAAGAGTAACATCTCTCTTCAGGTTATTAACTAGAACAGTCAATTTTCTATTACTCCTGCTTTGTGAAGGACTCATTCTCAACCCTTATTTTAGGTTACGCCCTTATAATTCCAAATATTCTTTTCTAAACATTTCAAAAGGAAGGGTTATTTGGGTTTCAGCTTTCTAACTTCTTTTGTTGTAAGGATACATAAAAACAAAATGAAAGAAACTCTTTTAAACAGGCTACAACATTCTCCCCGAGGCTCTGACATCATCATCTTCCCACTTGAGTGTTCTAGTAAGTAAGGCTCCCCACTAGAACTGAAATAGCAAGAAGGGAATAAGAGTCTTCAACTAAGGAGTGAGGACCGGAAGAGACTGCTGCCTTTGTGTCAAGACCAAGCAAAATACTGAATAGCAGTTAACTTGATAAGAAACAGATAAACGATGAAAAGTAGTCTGGATAAGCCTCTTAAAACAGTTCAGGAATAGAAGTTAAGAATTCTGATTGAAATAATGAACGCAAAATAAGGAAATAAGAGTAAAAAGCACTGTAGATATATATATTATAATATACATTTGTAATTTATTGTATGTATAATATATATTCGTATATATACATATATATCTATCCCTACGGTGCTTTTTATTTTTATATATATATTATACAAATTACCAGATTAATATTTCAGTGTTTTCATTAGTATAATCCATGTTACCATTTCCCTGATGGTAACACTAGTTATCCTAATCCACATGATCAATTTTAATCTTTCCAAAAGAATGACGAGATGTCAAATTTTCTAAAAGTTAATAATGACCTGTAACTCTTCTCATTCAGCATATTATATTGATGTCTACTTAACAATGATAATTTTCATTCACCTTCAGCAATTCAAAGAGGAACTTCTCAAACATAACACCTTTTTGCCACCCTAAACTACAGCATCACTTTTCCTTTTATGGAAATTAAATCTTGAGAAAAATAAGGGATAATTTCTGTGAACTGTCTTCCTACTGATCAACAGAATTTGTTACAGATACCTGTACAACATGACAAATTAAAATAGCTTCAGAGAGAGTTTTAAGATGGAAAAGCAGCATTCAGAATGCAACTACAGTGACCAATGAGTCAACTGCCAAAATGGGTACTCGTCCAGTATGTTCTGGATCCATAAACACAGATGACCTTGAACGTAAAGAACTGTAAGTCAAACTTTCATATGTTCACAGTGCAAACATCCAGTTAGCATCCTCTTCCTAGGAATGACAGTATAACCTTGACTATGAAGGTATCTAGAATGAAAAAAGGTATGGAATAATGGTTCTATATGTCTTCTATAACTGCGGATGGTGAAAGTTACACAATAATATCTTCCACATACTTTCGATTAAAGTAATTTTTGTTGGGGCTAATCGTTTTTAAAAAACTAAATGTTCTGCCAAAAAAAAAAAAAAAAAAGATTAAACCTGGATCTGATCAAACCTCTACATCCCACTAACAATTTATAGGAAATAGAGAGGAAAATGTCAAATAATACCATGGAGATGCAATCTGTAAAATATAGACTCTGACTAAAAAAGCAACCTAGTGTCTTAAATAAGTGACAAGGGGAAAAAAAGGAGATGGAAGAGGGAAAGTATAGATTCTTTACAGACATCAACCAATTGCAATGTCAATCTTACCAGATTTTAATTCCTACAAACTAAAGTAAAAATGAAGAGATTTGTGAGAGGAGATATTTGAACAGCAGATATTTCCTGATGTTAAATATATTAACTATTTTCAGGTTAAGAATCTGCCTTTTAGACATGAATACTGGAGGATTTATGAAATTTGCTTCAAAATAATACAAGAGTGGGATGTGTTTTCAACACTCCTCCGCTAAATATGATGTTTGCTCTACCTTTTTTGCAGATAGTCTGTACCAGGTTAAGGATGCTCCCTTCTATTTTCAGTTAAGTTTCCATCAAATATGGATGCTGAATTTCATCAATTGTTTTTTAGACATTTACTAAGACAGTTTCATTTTTCCTTTAATCTATTAATGTGGTGAATCACATTATTAGATTTACTAAAGTTAAACCAACCATACATTATTGGAATAAACCCAACTTGGTTATAAAAACTTAAGGTTTTACATAGCTAATACTATAGGACTGAATAGCTGGATTTGAATATCTGAAACTTTAATATTTTACAAATATGTTTATGAATTAGGCTGAAAATTTTCTATACTTTCCTTATCAGATAATATGATGAATTGGGACATGTTCCTTTTTTTACATATACTCTCAGTTTATGAAGAGATCGAAATTGAATATATGCATCTTACATGTCTGTTAATGTGTAAAAATCAACTAAGCCTAGTGTTTTCTTGGTGAGATAATTCTAAACTATTGATCCAATTTCTTTCATGGTAATACAACTAGATAGGTTTTCTAATTCTAGTAAAAGCCAGTGTTTTGGTAACAGTCAACAAGATCCTATACGCATTCTTTCTCCAGCAACCCTTCAACCCACCATATCTCTTTGACCTCATCTCCCAACCTTTGTCCCCTTGACCACTTACTACAGTCCTCTTTGCAATTCCTTCAAATGCTCCTGTCTCAAGGCCTTTGCAATTACTGCTTTCTTGCCTAAAACACTATCTCACCCCCTCTTACACATGGCTTATAACCCCTTACTTCTTTTAGGACTCCTCTCAAATGTCATCTTTCTAGAGTCCTCCCCAATCACACTTGAGTTTCTTTCTATACTTGTCACTACCTGATAGTCTATATTTATTTGATATTTATATTCTGAGAAGTAAAAAAGTAAGTTCCATAAGAACAGGCACTTTGTCAATATTGTTCACTTAAATATTCCCAGTGCCTGGTACTTAGACACTCAAAACTACTTTTTAAACTGAATTAATGAGTAACATTAGAAAGTTAATGAAATCTGGGGGACCTGGGTGACTCAATCTGTTAAGCATTTGACTTCAGCTCAGGTCATGGTCTCGTAGTCCATGAGTTCAAGACCCACATCGGGCTCTGCTGACAGCTCAAAGCCTGGAACCTACTTCATATTATGTGTCTCCCTCTCTCCCTGCCCCCTCCCTGCTCGTGTTCTGTCTCTCTCTCTCTCTCAAAATAATAAACATTAAAAAAAATTTTTTTAAGTTAATGAAATCTAATGAATCAATGATGTAATATAAAAAAATAAGATTATTTCAATAATGGTGAAAACTGAAAAACCAGTCCTAAACTTCACAATTTGAAGACACTAACACTATGAGTGGTCCTATGAGAGAACACTCATAGGAAAATGTCTATGGGATTAATAGAATCTGCCACTTTTCCTAACAGGGAGGCAATGTGATATAATGAAAAGATCATTAAAGTTTCAGTTCACATCTGACCCTGCCTGCAACTAGTTTTATGACCTTGGGGCAACAGTCTCTTTGCCTATATGCTTACTGTACAAAGTAACGGCACCACAATATATTTTTTGAGATTTTTGAGAGGACTAAGAGATTAAGGAAGGTATCAAGCATCCACCTAATCCCAAGGAAGGTAACAAAAAGGTATAGTTTGTCCCAGGCCAGAAAGCTCGTAAGTGGCAAAGTCCAGACTTGAACCAAGACCTCTTAGCCTAAAGTCCATGCCCTCCCACCTATACTCAGTATTCCTTTTTATATCATCCTACTCCAAATGGGTAAAGTTAACATGGTTTGTTTTTTTTTTTTTTAATTTATTTATTTGAGAGAGACAAAGACAGCATGAGTAGGGGAGGGGCAGAGAGGAGGAGAGAGAATCCCAAGCAAGCTCCTCACTGCCAGTGCAGAGCCCTACTCGGGGCTCGAACTCACAAAACCGTGAGATCCTGACCTGAGCTGAAACCAAGAGTCAGATGCTTAAATGACTGAGCCACCCAGGCGCCCCTAACTCGGTTTTCATTGTCTAATAACTTCAGCAATCCTAAGACCTGTTGAGGAGGTCTGCAAGGTCTCACACGCTTAGATAGTTTTCCAGATGCTATGGGTCAAGCGGTATGACGACAGACTGAATGCAGAAGCACACATGTGAATGTAGCCCATCTCCTATTAAGCTAGACAGTAAAGACATTTACAGAAATGTAAAATAATACCATTCTTCTCACTACGTTTTTTTCAGAAAATAGTTATTTTTCACAAAAAATATGTTACTGTATTAAGATGTGATGGGTTTATTATTGCTATTTTTAAATAAAATAATAAATATTATTACATTGTACTTTAACTTCAAATACAATAAATATCAATAGATAAAACTAACATTAAAAAAAGGTCTTTGGGTACAAAAAGAATGTAAAAGGATCTTAATACCAAAAAGGCTGAGAACCACCGGCTGAGGATATATCCTATCCCTTACTAGATGTCTACTCCGTATAAATGTCTATAATTCAAAACAACACTGAAAAACCTAAGAAAATAATAATTAATTTAAAAATTGTGGGGGAGAGGTTGGAAAGAAGGAAGGAGACAACATAGGGTTATAGAACGAACAAAGCTTTTATACTTGCAAAGCCTGGGTTCAAATCTTAGCTATACTTCTTTACTAGGTACCTCCCTGAGTAAGTCACTGAAGTATCTTTAGCTTCAATCTCCTTGTCCATACAATAGGGATACTGGTGACGGCCCTACATTCTCCAGGTTGTTAGGAGTAAGATAATGACTGAAAAACTCTATCAACTATAAAGTAGTGTATAAATACAAACAAAAAATTACAGCTGTTGTGAAATTTTACCTCTATGGCAGACAGATGGACATTTGTGGTTCCTACATCCTAACGTCCGTCCACAGTTTTGATCACAAGGTGGACAGTTCCCAGGGCAACACTGAAGGGAAAGCAATATATAAAGAACAGGTCACTTGAAAACCACACATAATACGAATGTCATTACTAGTTATTTTCAGAACTTATGAAAAGAAAAGATACTTCTTTTCACCATAAGAATAAAAGTATTCAAGAGTATCAACATTAAGTAGACAGACTGTATTAAAGACTTATACATGTAAAAAGACAACGACCTAATTTAATGAAATCAAGCTAAAGTTTCTTGCCCCTCAGTTAATTATTCTGTGACTCACAACAGTCCCGTTAGATAATTTCATGTCTATTTATCCATGCAGAGATTGCCAGCATTAACCAAAGAAATGGATCTGGTCAATTCCTATAGTCAATGTAGGCAAATAATCGGTTTATTTTTCAAATTTACTGAAAATAAATCAATGTATAGTTCAATGTATAGTTTAGTTTTGCAGTTATTCTTTTTTTTTAATTTTTTCTTTTTTTTTTTAAATTTATTGTCAAATTGGTTTCCATGTAACACCCAGTGCTTATCCCAACAAGTGACCTCCTCAGTGTGGCAGTTATTTTCTTAAAGTTTATTTATTTTGAGAGAGAGAGAGAGAATGGGGGAGGGCCAGAGAGAGAGGGAGAGAGAGAATTCCAAGCAGGCTGCTCACCAGCAGCGTAGAGCCTGATGTGGGGCTCAAACTGACGAACCACAAGACCATGACCTGAGTTGAAACCAAGAGCTGGACGTTTAACCATCTGAGCCACCCAGGCGCCCCGGCGGTTATTTTCAAACCATGGAATCAAAGACTAACTAAAGGAGAAAAAAAGAGAAAGGCTAATTGTTTCTAACTTTATTTTGTCACCTCTCTGTTTTCCAGTCCTTCTGTGCAAACTTCTCCCAATTTTCATTCATGAACAAAAAAGCAACTAACTACTTAAAGCCCATCTTGCCATCCTAACTCCTTCCTTGGCCTCTCACATATCCAAACTTTGGGGGGAAAAAATACAGACTACAACTTAAAGAAACTTAGGGTTGTAACCTACTTAAGAACAAGTTTCAGTATATAAAATTAACTCAAAACAGAATACACGGTATTGAAAAACAATTAAAAGTCAAAGCAGTTCATTCAATTTGACGAATATTTACCAAGTAAAACTATGTGCCTATCATTCTGCCAGTTAACAGTGGGAGAAAAGAAAGTTATGTGGCTCTTGACTTAAGACTTTTGACATTTCTGTTTTTTACCACGGAGTAATAACAATCAGATTTACTCTCCTATCTTAAACAACTAGAACATCATACAAAACATATAACACAACGGATTTTAGACATTAGACAATTAGGCAGCACAAGATAACAGTCCCTAAAAGAAGAGAAACAAACAAGGTGAGGCCTATGACAGCACTCGCTTAGACCTGGAGGCTACAGCACAAGGAAGAAGATCGTGAGCAGTCTGGTGGTCTCACCAAGCTGAGCAGATGATATTCATAGTTCAGAGAGGTCAGTGTGGCTTGAATTTGTGGAGAAGTGGTAGCAGTACAGAGAAAGTTCTGGAGAACTCAAGAAGGACACCTCAAGTCTTTTGCTGAATACTGGTCTTTACATGCATGAAGGGGAAACTATTCAAAATCTGAGAAAGAACCACTGGAAGAAGGCACAACTGTTTCCAGAGATTATGCAAGGCTAGGAATAGTTTATGCTCCCTATGGCCAGAACGGAAGAACTTCCTAATACACAGGCACCAAGAAGGGTACTTAGAAGAACTACTGCCTCAGTAGTGACACCAAATTAGCCCTAAATAAAAGGGTGGCCTCAGCATACCTAATAAAATCAAGCCTCAAAAGAACCAAATGATTTCTAAATAACTTGACTTCAACCCAGAATAAAGCTTAAAAATATTTAAAGAAATAAAGACAAAACAAAACCCCAGCATCCAAAAATGTAAAGTTCACAATGCCTGAAAACTAATCAAAAATTACCAATCAGGAAAATATAATCCAAAAGAAGAAAAGTCAATCAATGAAAATAGGCCCAAACATGATAGATAACACAATTAAAAGGCAAAAACACTAAAATGGGCATTATAAGTATAGCCCATCCACATACTCAAGAAGATAGAGGAAAGCATGAGCCTGGTAAGGAAAGACATGGGCGATATAAAAAAGACCCAACTCCAACTCCTCAGAGTGAAAAAATACTATAGCTGAGATGAAAAAACACAGGCAGGTATAAATATCAAATCTGATAATGTAGAAGAAAATTAGTGAACTTGATGATAAATATAAAGACTACTTTTCTTATTTTTTCAAACTCTTTAAAAGATATCTATTTAAAGCAAGAGTAAAAATAATATATTTGGAGTTTATAAAATACATGTATATAAAATGTGAGACAATCCAATAAGAATTAAAATGTTAATTATGGAAAAACAATACTCAATCAAATAGAAAACATAAAAGATGGTAAAAGAACAAAGAAAAGATGGACAAAAAGAAAAAATTAGCAAATGACAGATTTAAATACTACCATATCGAAGATCACATTAAAAGTGTATGGGGGGGAGCACCTGGGTGGCTCAGCTGGATGAGCGTCCAACTTCAGCTCAGGTCATGATCTTGCAGTTTGTGAGTTCGAGACCAACATCAGGCTTGCTGCTGTCAGCAAAAATAAATAAACTTCCAAAAAAATTTCTTTTAAGTTTGTTTTTGAGAGAAAGGAAGAGAGAGAGTGTGAGCATGAGTGAAGAAGGGACAGAAAGAGGGGGAAAGAATACCAAGCCAGCTCTGCGCTGTCAGCTCGAGGCCCCACGCAGGGCTCAATCTCACAAACCGTGAGATCATGACATGAGCTGAAATCAAGAGTCATATGCTTACGCAACTGACCTACCCCTGTACCCCAAAGATCATATTAAACGTAAACGATCTACACTCAAATTAAATGACAAAGATTATCAATGTTTAAAATGGAAGATATTATAAAATAAAATCTGTATGTGACCTATAATAAATCCACTTTATTTTGAGACAGAGAGTGTACATGTGTATGTGAGCAGGAAGGGTAGAGGGAGAGGGGGAGAAAGAGAATCCTAAGCAGGCTCCACACCCAGCATAGAGCCCTATTCGGGGCTTGATCTCATGACCCTGAGATCCTGACCTGAACTGAAATCAGAGTTGGTCCCTTAAACGAATGAGCCACACAGGCACCCCAACAAATCTACTTTAAGATATGAATAAGTTGAAAGTAAAAGAATGGAAAAAGATATCCATGTTAAAATTAAAAGAAAGCTGTTATCACTATCTCTAAATGGATCTAGGAACAAGGAAACCTTACCGGAAATAAAGGGATAATTCATAATGATAAACAGGACTCAAAAAAACTACAAATCTACAGACTCAATAAAATACTCCAATCAACCTTATACAGAACCAAGTGTTTAAAAATAAGATTTGAACACTAGAAGTTAAGCCTACATCACCAAATGAACTAGTGCTGTAACACTGCTATGATGTTTTAAAATCCAGGGAACAGAAACAGCTAAGAACCAAGTTAAAAGGTTTACGCCCAGGACAAAAAAAAGAGACTCCTGTCAATTAAACAACTTGGTAAGATTTCCCAGTGATATAAACAATTAATATTAATCTAGAACAGAGATGCCTGGGTGGCTCAGTTAGTTGAGCATTCAACTCTTGATTTTGGCTCAGGTCATAATCCCAGGGTTGTGGAATCAAGCCCTGCGTCAGGCTCCTCACTGAGTGGAGCCTGCTTAAGATTCTCTCTCTCTCTCTCTCTCTCTCTCTTCTCTCTCTCTGTCTCTCTCCCACCCCCGCCTCTCTCCCTGCTGCTCTCTTCCTAATAAAGAAAAAATTAATCTAGAACATTTATTAATATTTCATATGGAAAGCAAAGAATATGCTTGAACACCTGAAGAACAAATCATTATGGCACTTATCACAGGCCCAAAAAGGACAAATTCAAGACAGTTTTTAGAACAGTTTCCCAAGCTTCCTACACATACCTTTCTCCTACACTGATGCTTCTGACAGTCCCGCATCTTAACACACTTAGTTTCACACAGATAAGGTTTATGACACGGCATTCGTTTTGTATGCTTTCCACAGCGACAATGCTTTTCCACTTCCTGGAAATGTCAAATAAGTGCTATTAAAACTAACTTTTGTTGACTTTTTTTTTCACATTGCAATCTCCATAATTAGTAAAAAATGAAGAAAAAATGTAAAACTCTTTCATACAAAGGACTTTACCAAAAATAAAGCTGAATTTCCTTAAAATGCTGTTTATACCTTACTTTGTTCCAACAAAGACTTCATAGAATTTCGTTATAGTAAAAATTGGATATTAAATAGTAAAACAATATCATACATTAAAATCACATCTAGTTATACCATACCATCAGCACATCTTGTCTCAGTAAAATAAATTCGATTATCTAGTAGTATGGTCAAAACCAAAATGACATATATTACTTTAACATCTCACTTCTAGGCATTTGTTTCTTTCCATTATCACTAGGTCAACTTCATCACTCCTTTGAGGGTCTTCTGGAAACGAACAACCCCGAGCTAGATTATAAAAATGACAACGTACAAACTTTTACCAAATAAAATCAAACAAAAAGTAATTTTTAGATTTGATTGTTGGCATACTCTCCTGCTTCTCCACCATAAATATTAGGTCACTAAACTCGTACAGATCATGACACACATATTTATATAAATAATGGAAAACAATTACAGAATAATCTCATTTGACGTATTATGCTAGGTGGTTCTTAAAATTAATTATTACAGGAGATGACTAACTTGTCTACATGTTTCGCAAGGACCTCGGTGACAACGCTGTGAACATCTATGGATTCCACATTCAAGTACTTTGTCACAACTGTCTCCGCAAGTTGGCACATCTTCTGTACAAGGCAAAGAAAACTCTAAAAGCAGACAAAAAGTCAAAGTTAATAAGATACATTACTATAAAGCAGTAATAACATACATATTGTTTTGACTCCCTAAAGAATGACAGCCTTTCAGACTATGAATTTTTTGTATGTACATAAATTTTAGAAACAATTAAATGTTTTTTTATTTATTTTTTGAGAGAGAGAGGAAGAGCATGAACAGGGGAGGGGCAGAGAGAGAGAGGGAGACAAAGAATCTGTGTAACCAGTAACCAGTAATTTGTAAAGCTGTATTTAGTGATACTTTTTATTTAAATTTTTTTAACGTTTATTTATTTTTGAGAGAGAGTGAGCAAGCGAGTGGAGGAGGGACAGAGAGAGAGGGAAACAGAATCCGAAGCAGGTTCCAGGCCCTGAGCTGTCAGCACAGAGCCCCACGTGGTACTCAAACTCACAGACCATGAAATCATGACCTGAGCCAAAGTGGGAAGCCTAACCGACTGGGCCACCCAGGTTCCCAGACACAGTTAAATTTAATAAAAATAATTCCTAGTAAAAAAAGTTTGTTTTTTAAAAAGAATTTGACACATGACAAGTTACCATCCTCAAGAAGCATGTGTTTATGAGCTAACTCAGAAATACTTATCTAAATAAAAGAGTAAGACTATGTATACCTCTATGAAGAATTATACAATATATGGAATCATAAAAGCAAAATTCACTCTTAACAACCTCACAGGATTAGAAAAAAAGAAAAGATATAGACTTAAAAACATGAAACTAATATTTAACATAAACATATTAAGACAAACGTTGCCAATAATCTTATAAATATGTGTGCTGGTACTGCTGGTACAGAGCCAAAGTAGACTCAAACGACAACCTTCTATGCCTTATCTCGAAGCAGCCATAAGTTAAATTCGTCTGTAACCTAATACATAATAATGATAACAGTCTATGATTATGAGGTTTCCTTTATTGCCAGGCACTACACCAAATACTTCATGTGCATTTTATCATTGAATTCTCTTTATCTTATAAAGAAGGTACTATTACTGTCCCCATTTAACTTTAGAAAACTATTATTTCATGAACATAGGCTTTGAACCAGGATGTGCCTGATTCCAAAGTCTGAGTTCTGGACCCACCAAGCTACATTGTCCTTTCACCAAATGTAAAGAAATCCAGTATCATATTTGTATTATTACTGAAATGGCATTATGAACTCCCAGAGAAATCTAATTTAATTAGGAAAGTATTCTAGTGAACAGGATAATCGTATTCCACTAAAGGTTTAAAAAGAAAGTCTTACTTGACTTCTGACACGGACAGAACCTCTTCCCAGATCGAGGACAGTCTCCACAAGCACCAACATGGCAAACTCGCTCACATGTATGATTTCCACAGGGCAGTGTTTTTCCACATACCTAAAATGAAATGCAGTAAGCAGTAGCAAGGGACTTAAAAGTTAAAAAGACTTTCTTTGTGCCTGACATAACTCATTTTTCAATCACAAGCAATTTCTTTATGTTCCCTTGTTATGCTTTATATCTTACATGTGTCATATACATACATATAAACATACACACATACATACACACACGTCTCCTATGTACCAAAGAATATATTTTAAAAATAAAAGGAAAAAAGTGCATATAGCTTCACATGGATATCTACCAAAGAATTCCAAATGGTACTACAACCATGTCAATTCTTGGGCAATCTACAAAATCAATCCTACTTCCTCAATTGGATTAAGTCAAGAAGAAGGAAGTGGGGTCAGTTCAAAGGAAGGGAAAGACATGGAAGGCAGGAGACACAGCAAGAAGCAGAGTACCATGTACTGAATCCAAAATTCAACAAACAGTTATTAATTTCAAAAAGAAAATTTCTCCCAGTAATTAAAATTATATTAAATTAGAAAACAGTTTTCTAAAACATGAATATAATTTATCTGAGTTACTATTCTTTTATCCAGCTAAATCCAATTAGCACCTCTGCTTATGCTCTCTGCAGTCCTCACTCCCCAGCCCTTTACTTAATCACAGTGCACAGGCACTTACTTGATCACAGTGCCACAGTGGACTGGCGCAGCTTCTTTCAGCGGCTTGTTTCCCACAGACACACTTTTGTCTACTGACTCTTGGACAGGAAGGACAATTTCCTAAAGTCATAATGATAAATTAGCATAGAAACGTTATAAAAACAATAAATGTTGCTTTGATTTAAGAAAATTTTTTTAATGTTTATTTTTGAAAGAGAGAGACAAAGCACAAGCAGGGGACGGACAGAGAGAAAGGGAGACACAGAATCCAAAGCAGGCTCCAGGCTCTGAGCTGTCAGCACAGAGCCTGACGCTGGGCTCAAACTCACGAGCAGTGAGATCATGACCTGAGCCAAAGTCAGACACGTTAACCAACTGAGCCATCCAGGTGCCCCAATGCTGCTTTGATTTTTACCTAAAAAGTGGAAACACCCAAGAGGTATGACTCTTACCTGCATGACAAGGACTGTCACATTTATGTTGTCCACAAAGCAACTTGCGCCCACATGGCAGCTGACAGGACCACTCCTTGGCACTGCACCTACGAGGGATCGGTTTGGCTTTCTTACAGTAACAAGTAGTTGTGACCATCTTTGGACAAGGAGGGCAGGGACCTAGAATCCAATGAAAGGGAAAACAAAATCGTAAGTCAAAATTTAAAACTTTCAATTCCTACACCTACCAGTAATTTGTAACGCTGTCTTTCGTGATACTTTTTTTTAAAATATTTTTAACGTTTATTTATTTTTGAGAGAGAGTGAGCGAGCGAGTGGAGGAGGGACAGAGAGAGAGGGAAACAGAGTCCGAAGCAGGTTCCAGGCTCTGAGTTGTCAGCACAGAGCCCGACATGGAGCTTGAACTCACAAACCGTGAGATCATGACCTGAGCTGAAGTCAAAGGTTTAACCGACTGAGCCACCCAGGTGCCCCTAGTGATACTTTGAAAAACCATTCCCGGGGCACCTGGGTGTCTCCCTCTCTCTCTGCCCTTCCCCTGCTCACACTCTGTCTCTACGTCTCTCAAAAATAAACAAATGTTAAAAATATTTATTAAAAAAAAAAAAAAAAACATTCCCTTCTAACATCTCCTTACATACACGTAAGTTCTGAATTAAACTTTCACAATTTTTTTTCCTCAACATACCACCCACAGATAATTAGAAATGTAATATATAACTCACCTGGATGACAGAGGAGTAAACACTTATGGCCACAAGGAGGTTTAAATTCTCTCTCACATACTTGGCCGCACGAATGAGGCACAAGCCACGGATCTAAAGGTGGATCTTCTACTTTTCCACAGTAGCAATAGTACCTACTAGGTGTGTCAGATCGCTTGTACTCAAACCTACATTTTGGACTACGAAAAAAAATTATGAAATTATGAAATTAATTTCATTTTTAAAAGTGACACCAGAGACAGGAATATAAATATATAAATACACTTAGTACAGTATACTCAATTTTATGTTAATACACCACCTACTCCATCTTTATATTAGTAAGAAACAAGATTTTACAAAAGCCATTTTCGACAATCTAGAACAGCTCTGTCCAATATAATTTCTTGAGATAATAGAATTGTTCTACTACCTGCCATGTCCAGGACAGTAGACATTAGCCACATATGGCCAGTGAGCACTTAAAACAGCACTAAAGGTCTGTTTCCCCACCTTAAAAGGTGGCTAATACATACAACTGAGGAAGAAACAGAAATTTTTATAATCTTTCAAAACTTAAATAACCACATGTGGCTAGTTGGTACTGTAGTAAATATAGCTGGAATGAAGCTACAAAAAGCAAGCAGCATTAGCTTTCTACTAACCAGACAAACTTTATTCCTGAGGTATTCATTCCAATTTTTATAAAGCTCAATGTTTTAAAAGTTTGGTTGGGTGATTTGCAAATACATAAAATATATTGGCAACAGTGAACAGAAGAGAGAAGTCAGATTATAGGTAGGCAACACAGCAGCAAGAAACTTGCCTAAAATCCAGAATTACAGGGGAAAATACTTTAAAGTAAAGAAAGAATGTTTCAACATCTAATACAAAATAGATATGCTCCAAATGTGCCTAGGTCAAAGAAAGTTCAAATACTGTTTCATATTCTCTGCTAAAGCAGATTTTTACCTAGCAAGATTTTTAAAAAAGCATTGTTAACCTTGAGTTCTGTCAAACTCACTTGTAGGTCATAGATCACTTCATTATAAAAAGATGTTCTAACCCTTACTATCCCGCAGACAAATGAGTATAGTTAGTGTACTATACCTGAAAAAGTTTCATGTCACCACTTTCTTTTGTATCATATATATTCTCATTGTCCTGAGAACATTTTCTGTTTCCAAAACAATATTTTTTCACAAAAATATTCGGAATAACCAAAGATACTTGTTCTTGTAATAGAAAATCAAAAACAAACACCATGTCTAATCTAGACATTCATCTAGACATTCATCTAGAATTTTGTTGGAAGAGTTATAATTGTCCTTTACTAAAGGAAAAATGGCTACATTCCCCTAAGCTAGTGTGGAGGGGGATGTGTACTTTATAAGCCTAGATATGGATGGCTAAAAAGCAACTCACAAAACCCTAATACTGCCCATCAACAGCGAGGCTGAATCGTTTCAGGAGACTGGGAGAGGTAAGGACGTTATGTGCAAATGCATGTGTTATTTAAAATAATGGCAATGGCATGCAACGATGAAATGTAATTATGCACTATCTTATTTATAAACAAGCAATGTCTTAGTAGAAACATATATTTTAAATGTTTGAATTCAGGGGTGCCTGGGTGGCTCAGTCGGTTGAGCGTCCCGACTTCGGCTCAGGTCATGATCTCACGGTCTGTGAGTTCGAGCCCCGCGTCGGGCTCTGTGCTGACAGTTCAGAGCCTGGAGCCTGCTTCACATTCTGTGTCTCCCTGTCTCTCTGCCCCTCCCCCACTCATGCTCTGTCTCTGTCTCAAAAAATAAACATTAAAAAAAAAAATTCTAAATGTTTGAATTCCACAAAAACAATCACAATTTTAAAATATTAATATTTTTATCAAGTTCTAGCTCCATCCTGATGAGGATTAAACAAAATCCAGACTAGTCATTGATTTTCCTTCTTAAAAAAAATGAAATATAGAATGCGAAGACTACTACTACACAGTTGAATCGGTTTTTTGTTCCTTTTAGATTTAAGTGAGAGTAGCAGTTCATTCTTCTCTGAACTGGTACTTCCCAGCACTATGGCAAAATGACCTCTTAAAATAGAAGGGAGACGAACAAGCAAGAGTGATAAAAAGTATACATAAGGTTTAGATCTCTAAAACTAAGCCAGAGTACCTATATCTAGTTGAACTCTATACCTACTGAACACTGAAATTCTCCCACAAATAAGTAAGATGCATAAGCAAAACAAATATAGACTGAAATTTTAAAACGTTTCAGAGAAGCTAACATTCATTGAAGAGAAAACAAATAATATCTCTAAACATAGTATTATAAGAGAGAACTCCGGGGAATAGAAAAAGCACTGAATTTAAAAGCTAGAAATCCTAGGTTTCAAATCCTGGCCTCACCATTTAAGAGTAAGAGAAGCCTAAACATATCAATTTGCTTATCAATTTCAACATCCCCATTATTAACATGGGAGTATAAACCCTCACAGAATGCTGAGAATTATTTTTCAAAGTAACTGGTGTGTAGTTTTTTAAAAACTACACTACCACATTTTACAAACATATCAGTATTTGTAGTAAAAGGGGGAGTTCCGATATGAACCCAGGTTTTCTGAGGGCTGAATCTTACACAATTTGGGGGCTTCTGCTAAGAAAAAGAACATAAAATTACAAATATAGATTACAAAAGTGAGTATTTATATGAACAAAGAACCCCTGAAGTTACTTAAGTAAATATACCCTGTGAGCTGCCAGTATGGATAAATTTTTTTTTATCTTTATTTAGCAGAGATATAAATTCTCCACTCCCCAATTCTTCCTGGAAATGCAACAGAAGTTCACAATCAAATATTCATCAACAATAAGCATACTAATAAATAAGCGTGGAGAAACTGGTAAGACTGGATAATATACACCTATGATTTCAGAGATTCTGGAGAAACCTGGGAAGCCTATGATCAAAATACACAAGATGACAGTCGTCTACAATGTGATACTAATTAACGTATACTAATTAATAACTCCAGACGAGAAGTACCAGCATTATGAAGAATTCTAGTCCTATAGAATTTTAAAGAAATGAAAGTTATTATCCTTTAAAAAGGATAATTAACAAGTCATTTTGCAGAAGAAAAAGTCTGAATGACTTTTTTACTTTTTGAAAGGAACAAGTAGTTACACAAATTAGAAAAAAAAAAAAAAGTCATTACCAAAGTACCTTAACTTCGCAAACCAAATGAGTAATTGAAGGCCCAACATGGATCCTGAAACTGCCAATAAAGCAACTTATGAACTACGATTTTCATTTATTTTACAACTTACTATTCCAACTAAATTAGCAAAAAGTTACCATGGCCAAGGATAATCTCTCTTTCCAAAATCGTCATCTGTCAAAGGAGAAGATACCAGAAACTGGCTATCTTTAGCCCACTTCTGGATACAGGGCATGTGAAATATACAGAAACATCCTGAACAGCTCCAAACCTGTAAGACAGAGGTATCAGAAATTAACATGCATGCAATGATTTTCTCTGATAATTCCACAATACTTTAAAATGAGCATCACATTAAATTATTTTGAAGGGCTACCTAAGTATAAAAGAAAAAAATTTTTCCTTCCATTCTAATAGAAGAAATATTCTTCATAACTATTTAAGCATAAAACACTTTGAATAAAAATACTAATTACCCCGATTCATTTAGCCAGAAATAACTACTACTAACATTCTGAATGATCTCCAATGTTTTTGGTATATATTACAACTTTTTTGGAAATAAGGTTACGGTGTACTCATATGTAACTTTACAGGCTTTTAACACACTATAAGCATTTATTGTTATTAAATATGTTCATACATGATATTTACAGCTGTACAGTCTATCATATAGATTTATATTTTGTCATTTATTTAACCAATTTTGTTAGACATTTATGTTATTTCCAATTATAAATAATGCTACCAAGGAATCCTGAAATACAATATGTACATATATTCTCTACATGGCCCTTTTGTTACATAAAATTTAGTAACCTAGCATTTAATGTTAAATTCTAAAACTTAAGTGAGCAAAAAACTTAAGAAGATACATGGATTAAAACTTAAAGAATAGAAAGTAGTTTAATTTTTAAAACCTGCCAACATTTCAATGACAAAAATCAATTCTCCATTCATTTTAACATTTGGCAACTATTCGATAAAATCAGAAATGTAGCACAATGCATAAGCTGGCAGCAGCATTAAAAAAAAAAATAAGGCAATTTCCTAGTTTGAGTTACCCCCAAAGCAGTGCCTGAGTAAAGCACTGGGATGCAGCAATGAGGGGACAAGGTAGGGAAGAGGAAATGCTAGTAAATGGTAAATTGTTGAGCTGATTACCGCTAAGGGCCGAAGTTCAGTCCCACTGGGGACCCTCTGGAGAACCACGTAAAACACATCTCAGATTATCCAGGCCCCAACTCCTAGCAGAGAGGAGGCTGGGACATTCATCCACCGATTAATCCATGTGGAAGAATGTTGCCCCAAGGAGCATTAGCCCCCCTGTGCTAGTGCACAATGCCTGTGTACTGGCCGAGTCCGTTCCCAAGAAGAAAGTTTTAAGGTTAAAAAAAAATAAACACACACACACAGCAAGTGTTTAAGGTAGGACTATAACCACGTCTGGAAAGACTATTCATCCTTGCACCTGGGATCGGAGTAAGCCAACCAGATGTGACTCTGGACACCGAAGGCACATGCCATCTATAGCTATCCTCTCCGGTGCATGTTAAATTTCTGATTCACTCTACACGACCAACTCAATTCATCTGGTCTGATCTTCGGTGTCTAGGCAATGCTGCCCTAATGACAGTAGATTAATCCGCATCTAAATGTTGAGTCTTCCATATTCAGTCATTACTTCCCCTTTCACCTGCTTCCTTTAATACCCTTTTAAATTTACTTATAGGTAACTTCACGATTAGACCATAGCAGCACCTCTAAGTCCATGGGTTGTATCTGAATCCATCTGTCCCCAGTGACCCTAGCCATTGTCTACAGTGCCTTCAACACAAGAGAAGCTCACTCCAGCTCTACTTCCTTGAAGGCAGGGACCATATCTACTTTTTTTTAAACCTGCTGAAAGTAGTGAAATGTAGTGCATTTTAACCTTTCAGTATTTGTAGGAAGTTGAGATACTATGCTTTATCAAACTGACATGTACATTGAAACTGAAGATACTTGCTTCACTGACTTCTTAAGAGGAATAAAAATACTGGATGCTCACTTAGAGGTAACTTTTTCAGGCTTAGATTTACAAAATGAAGATAAATTCACAAATGAAGCATTTTTTAACAAAAATAAGCAGAAGAATAATAAACGGTTAAGTACTATAAGTGAAAAATAAGCTATTTTGGGAAGATGCATTAATATAGATAAAGAGAAAAACTTACTGCTTGGTTTCTCTTCACTGAAGCAATACAAATTAAGCAAGTCATGGCGCCTGCTTGGAAAGCTTCATGTACGTACTGTTTGGTTCGCTCTAATTCACGCATATCTCCATCTTGAAATTTAAAAATTAAAAACTTCATGTTAAACAACATCTGAAAATAGCATAACTCACTAATAGCATCACATTGAGAACTGAAGCCATATCAATTGCTTGAAATAAATTGAAAAATGAGGGAAAAAAAGCAACCAATGAGCTATCAAAGGTCATGAAGTGCATACATTAAACCTTATGTACTTGATTTAAAAACAGTACATCAGGAAGAGTGGGTGATGGGCACAGAGGAGGGCACTTGTTGGGATGAGCACTGGGTGTTGTATGGAAACCAATTTGACAATAAATTATTAGAAAATCAAAAAAAAAAAAAAAAATCCGCCCTCTCTCAGAACATCCTTGCTTTGATTGCTGTTACAAGTCCTTAGCAAATTTGGCGGTGACAGAGCGATAGGCAAGAGCAGCAAGACGTCAAGTAACTAGGAAAGCATACCTAAAAGCAAAGTGAAAGAAACAGGAAAGTCAAAGCTCAGCAGAGCCATTCAGTCTAAATATAAGTGTGTGTGTTGAGATATAGTAAATTCTTAACAAAACTTGTTAAATGAAGTGATCCCGAGGTCGTTACACTACAATAACCTTGTTTCATTAAATTATGTTCACAAATTTACTTAAAAGGGGAACATGAACTTCTTAGAAAATATTACCAGACTGTATTTTCTATAAGCAATTATTGAGCATTTATTTGCTCAATATACTATTTGTATTTTAGTGGGGTTAAATGTGATTTTTATCTTCACTTTACAGATGAGAAAACTGAGGCAAGAACAATTAAGTAACTTCACTCTGACTGAAAGTGAGCCTACTTAACCACTACACTATGCTGCCGCAAAAGGTTACTACAAGAGATCTAAGAAACAATAAATAACAGCAAAATGAAAGACTGAAAAACTACTTCAAAGCATACGATCTTTAATCATCTGAGTCCCTTTAGTGTAAGAGAAATAAAACTATATGCCTTTGTTACAATAAAGATTCCTCAATAGAGGTTAACCGGGTCTTGAAGAAAAGTAGACAAATAGCATAAAATATCACAGCAGCCCAAATTTTAAGTCACCAAAGAGAAAAATTAAATAAAAAGGACACGTAGCTAATTCTTTACTTTCTGAAATCATCCAAGTAAACACAGCATTTTACAAAGACTTGCTCTACCTTGCTCACTTGCTCTATAAACATAAATCTAGAATATTAAACAAAATATACATAAAATCACCTCCACACCTATAAAGTATTATAGAATTATTAAAGACAACTGCTTTATTTTAAATAAACATTGAAGTTTAAAGAGTAACCTTAAAGGCAGACTTAATGATCATATTCTGTGAGCTTCCTTTGCTTTTCAACATAGTTGGATTTAACAAATGTACACCTGACCCTTGAACAACCATGGAGTCAAAAATCTGGGTATAGCTTATGACTCCCTAAAACTTAACTACTAGTAGCGCTGCTGACCAGAAACCTACTGATAACATAAACAATTAACACACATTTCCTATGTTGTATATGTACTGCATGCTGTATTCTCAGTAAGGAAGTTAGAAAATAGGAAATGTTATTAACAAAATCATAAGGAAGAGAAAATGCATTTACAATACTGTACATATATTTATTTTAAAAAAATACACATATAAGTGGACCCACACAGCTCAAGCCCATGTTGTTCAAGGGTCAACTGTATATTTTAAATTTCACCTAATTTAACAGTACACACATAAAATAGAATTAGAGAACGTGATGGAATAGGCTTTAACAAAATAAAGTCCAACCTTTTATTTATAAAATTTACTCAAGATTCCTTTGAAAATTGTATTCGAGTTTGGCTGTGGGATTAAGTATACTGTCCAAGATGTCACAGTGGATAGTCTGGCGTCTAAAGTCATGCATTTCAAAAAGATCACTCTGGCAACTGAAAAAAGAGGGGTCTAAGGAGGCCAAGACTAGAAGCCTCAAGTACCAGTTAAGAGGCAGTTAACGCAGATAAAGCAAAAAATGACTTTCAGCAAGTTATCTACTTCTGTCTCAGTTTTCTCATCTTTAAAATAATAATAACAGCTGGGGCGCCTGGGTGGCTAAGTCAGTTAAGCGTCCAACTTCAGCTCAGGTCATGATTTCGCAGTTTGTGAGTTCGAGCTCCATGTTGGGCTCTGTGCTGAAGCTCAGAGCCTGGAGCCTCTTTCAGATTCTGTGTCTCCCCCTCTCGCTGCCCCTCCCATGCTCATACTCTGTCTCTCTCTGTCTCTCAATAAAAAAATAAAAAATAAAGTAATCATAGCAATAGTAGTATCTACCTCACAGAGTTACGCGGATTTAATCCACATATTAAACAGCTGTAGGGGACTGGATTAGGCAATAACAGTAGGTGGGGAGAAGGGTGGAGTTAAGAAATATAGGAAGTACTCAGCAGGGATTGGTGACAGTTAGATTGTGCTGTTTTTAAACGCCAACATTCACGCCAACACTCAAAGGAAAGAGTTTGAGGAGATGTCTGACATGGGCAGCGGGGAGGAATGGTACTGGACGAGACACATTCATGTTATGTCTATGCCATCGCTGTGCCCGGATTTCTGGCTTGGGTAGAAAAATTCTGATGCTACTAATTGAAGTAAACAAAACAAGAGAAGAAATAAGTTATCTTTCAACAGATGTTCAATGTGTCCATGGGTCAATAAGATAGAGACACCCATCAGGAAAGTGACCCCACAACTCTGAAATTCGAGAGAAGGGTCATGAAAATACAGAGGCTGGACTCAGACAAAAAGAATGAACTTCCTTGGCAAAGTTCTGCTGTTCAATTCACTAGAGTGAGATGGGAAACACCTCATTACCCTAACATTTATTGTTCTCAAATCAAGTAATAGATTTCCTTCCTTTTATTTTTTTTTTAATTTTTTTTTAACATTTATTTATTTTTGAGAGACAGAGAGACAGCGTGAGCAGGGGAAGGGCAGAGAGAGAGGGAGACACAGAATCCGAAACAGGCTCCAGGCTCTGAGCCATCAGTACAGAGCCCAATGCGGGGCTTGAACTCACACACCGTATGATCATGACCTGAGCCGAAGTCGGCCGCTCAACCAACTGAGCCACCCAGGCACCCCCCTTCCTTTTATATAGACAGGTAAAGTAGAGAACACAAAGGAACAAGAATCAAAATATTCATGGATTTGACAAAAAACAAAGTAAGAAAAATTGCCTTAACACTTTAAGATGAAAGGCAGACCAAAAATTAGTAACTTATAAATAAAAAATGTTTTTTCAACACTACAAAGAAATACTGAGTTACAGTACTGAATTTTCTATTTAAAAATAAAACTTTCTATCTAGAATATTTTACGTAAGTTCCTCTTAAAGCAGGAAACTGAAGGTTACTTCCTATAATGTCCTCTAGAAGCAAGAAACTTCCTAACCTTAAAGTAACTCTTTATCAACTTCCCTGGCTGAGTCAGTTGATAAAGGTCACACTTTACCAACCTGCAGTGGCTGAGCCAGACTTTCAGCTTCCTAATTTCAATTCCTTAGCAGACAGGCTAAAATCTACTGACAGTGTGCCCTCATGATGCCATCAGAACATTTCAGGCAACTAACTAACGTTGATAACACATGCAACCATCTTTCTGATAAAGACTTTAAGTATAAAATGTTAAAACACTTAAATTTAAAATAATCTACTTTTGTATTTGGTACCAAATCCTTCAGAGCAACAAAAATGTGGCCCTTTCTCTAATAAACAAGTGTGGTATTAAGAGTAACCCAGGGGTGCCTGAGCAGCTCAGTTGGTTAAACTTCTGACTTCTTTCTTTTTTAAAAAATGTTTTTATTTATTTTTGGGAGACAGAGAGAATGAGAGAAAGTGAGGGCGAGGGAGCAGGGGAGAGGCAGAGAGAGAGGGAGACAGAGGATCCAAAATGGGCTCTGCGCTGACACCAGAGAGCCCCATACAGGGCTTGAACTTAGGCTTCCGAATCTTGATTTTGGCTCAGGTCATGATCTCACGATTCATGGGATCGAGCCCTGAGACGGGTTCAACGCTGACAGCACAGAGTCTGCTGAGGAGTCTCAATCTCTCTCTCTGTCCCTCCTCCACTTGTGGTCTCTCTCAAAATAAACAAACATTTTTTTGAAAGGGTAAACCAGATACACACAACATTTAATGTGACTGTACACATCAAATACGAAAAGACTTAGCTTTAAAAAAAATACGAAATCAGAAGTTTTATAAGATATTAAGATATAATATAAAAGAATAAAGTCAATAATGAAATTGACTTCTAAACACATTTAACTTGATGAAAAACAAAGAAAAATGAAGAATAGATTTAAGGGAGTATTTCAGGTCCTCCAGCCCAACCAAATTATAATGGGACAACCTGATCCCATGCATTTCAGGAAGCGTTGACATCCCCCTCCCAGAGTCTAATAAACTGCCAACTACACATGCAGGAGAACTTCTAAGTCTATAATGGACATTGCCATTCTATTTGTTCTATGGAAAGATTAGTGTTCTATAACATGTAACTCAAACTGTAAAATGCACAAAAATTCAACTTTACAATACAAAAATGATCATTCTTAAAATGCAACAACTATTCCATATGGACTAAAGTAGTTTTTTAAAAGTCAGAAATAGGGCGCCTGGGCGGCTCAGTTGGGTGAGCATCTAACTTCAGCTCAGGTCATGATCTCACAGCTCCTGAGTTCGAGCCTCGCATCAGGTTCTGTGCTGACAGCTCTGAGTCTACAACCTGCTTTGGATTCTGTGTCTCCCTCTCTCCTTTCCCTTCCCCCACTCACACTCTCCCCTCTCTCTCTCTAAAATAAACATTAAAAAAAATTTAAATGTATAAACATCAGAAATATATTTTCGTTGATGTCAAAAAAGTCAATTTAGGGTGAGCTAAGACAGTGACAGAGTAGGAGTACCCTGGGCTTGTCTCTTCCTCAAACATAACTAGATAGCATCAAATCATTCTACATACCCCAGAAATCAACCCCAAGACTGGCAGAACAAATTCCGCAATAAAGGGAAAGAAGCCACACGAAGAATAGGCAGTGTCGAAACCTGGTTTAGGGGAGAAACGGACAACAAGTACTGCAGAGGGGAGGGAGTCCTAGCTGCAGAGAAAGCCGAGAGAGAGGAGCACATAGCAGAATGCACTAGAACATTTCCCCAAAACCATTGACTGGGAAAACGAGAGGGGATTTTCATGAGTTCTTGCAACCAGTGGGGCTTAAACACTAGAGCTTTAAAGGCCACAGGGCTTGGCTGGCAGAGGGCCCTGACAGCACTGCACTGCTCCTGAAGAGAAGGCAAACAGCCTGGGGTCAGACAGCGTGGAAACAGTGATCCGAAAAACGCCTGGGGCACACAACGTGGAGACTATTCACCCCTCTTAGAGCACATCCCTGAGAGGCAGTGCTCAGAGATGTCTCTCTAGGGACAAAGGAGCTAGCTGGTGCCATCTCCTTCCCCCACCCCTCAGTATAAACACAGAGCCACCCGTGGTAAAGCAACGCAGCACCAGCACTGGCTGCCTAACCTGCTTATACAAAGCCCCAAACCCCTGTGCTCTGGCGGGACTGCCCCTCTCAGTCAGCCTGCTGCAGTCCTAGCACAACAGGCCCCTTCCCCAGAAGACCAGAAGAAACCCCACCCATACTACGTCTCCTGACCAGAGAGTTCTGCAGAGCTTCAGTTCTCGTAGAAGTCGTATCAGGTCTCATTTAACAAGCAGACCAGAGCACACCTCGTTAAAACTTGCCATATTCTGAGTAAGGTCCAAACACTGCCCACTATAGGCAGGAACAGCCTCTGTAGATGACTGGCCTGAAGAACAGAGCAACAAATACAACAGCAGGCTGCAGGCAGCATACACCAGAGACATTCCCTGAAGTGCCAGGCCTTGGACACTTAGATGACCTCTTCTTTATAAAACCATTACTCTCAGAAGCAGGAAACATACAGCCTTTTCTAACACAAAGAAGAATGCAGAGACTTAGACAAAATGCCAAGATGGAGGAATTCATCCCAAATGAAAGAACAAGATAAAGTCACAGTCAGAGATCTAAGTGAAACAGATATATATAACATGCCTCATGGAGCATTTAAAGCAACAATCATAAGGATACTCACTGGGCTCGAGAAAAGAATGGAAGACATCCCTTACTGCAGGGATAAGAGTTAAAAAAGAATCAGTCAGAAATGAAAAATACAATAACTGAGATTGGAAACAGGCCTGATGCAATGAACACAAGGCTGGAAGAAGCAGAGGAACAAATAAATGACATAGAAGACAACATAATGGAAAAAAATGAAACTGAACAAAGAGAAAAAGAAGAACTATGGATCACAAGATAAGACTTAGGGGAACTCAGTGACTCCATCAGATGTAGTAACATTCAAATTAAAGGAGTCCCAGAAGAAGAAGAGAGAGGACAGGAAGCAGAAAATTTATTTGAGGAAATCATAGCTGAAACCTTCCCTAATCTGGGGAAGGAAACAGCCATCCAGATCCAGGAAGCACAGAGAACTCCCATGAAAATCAACAAAAGCAGGCCAAATTTGCAAAATATAATGATAAAGAAAAAATCTGAGAAGCAGCAAAAGAAGTCCTTAACTTACAAGGGAGGACCTATAAGGCTAGCAGCAGATTTCTCAACTAAACTTGGCAAGCCAGAAGGGAGTGCCATGATATATTCAAAGGGCTGAACGGCAAAAATCTGCAGCCATGAATACTCTATCCAGCAAGGCTATCAGAATAGAAAGAAAGTTTCCCAGACAAACAAAAATTAAAGGAGTTCTTGACCATAAAACCAGCCCTGCAAGAAATATTAAAGAGGACTCTTTGAGTGAAAAGGAAAGACCAAAAGTGACAAAGACAAGAAAGGATCGGAGAAAACCTCCAGAAACAATGACAAAACAAATAATAAAATGGCGCTAAATACATATCGATAATTACTGTGAATATAAATAGATTAAATGTACCAATCAAAAGACATAGAGTATCAGAATGGATTAAAAAATAAGACCTGTCTACATGTTGCCCACAAGAGACTCATTTTAGACATAAAGACATCTGTAAATTAAAAGTGAGGGATGGAGAAACATGCATCATACAAACAGAAATCAAAAGAAAGCCACAGTAGCAATACTTACATTGGAAAAATTAGACTTTAAACCAAAGACTGTACCAAGACATGAAAACGGCACTATATCATAATAAAAGGACAATTCGACAAGAAGATCTAACAATTGTAAATATGTATGCACCCAACATGGAAGCACCCAAATATATAAAACGGTAACAAACATAAAGGAACTCTTTGATAATAATACAGTAATATTAGTAGAGTTTAACATCCACAAACATCAATGGACAGATCATCTAACAGAGAATCAACAAGAAAACAATGGCTTTGTATGACACATGGACCAAATGGACCTAAGAGATATATTCTTTTTTTTTAAATTTTTTAAATTTTTTTCTAACGTTTATTTATTTTTGAGACACATAGAGACAGAGCGTGAGCAGGGGAAGGGCAGAGATAGAGGGAGATACAGAATCTGAAGCAGGCTCCAGGCTCTGATGAGCTGTCAGCACAGAGCCCGACATGGGGCTCGAACTCACAGACCATGAGATCATGACCTGAGCTGAAGTTGGCCTCTTAACCAACTGAGCCACCCAGGCACCCCTAAGAGATATATTCTGAACACTCTATCCTAAAGCAGCAGAATACATGTTCTTTGCAAGGGCACATAGGACATTCTCCAGAACAGATCATATACTAGGTCACAAATCAAGCCTTAACAAGTACAAAAGGGCTGAGATCATACCATGCATATTTTCTGACTACAGTGATAAGAAACTTGAAATCAACCAAAGAAAAAATCTGCAAAGACCACAAATATATGGAGGTTAAAGAACATCCTACTAAAAATGAATGAGTCAACCAGGAAATTAAAGAAGAAATAAAGAAAATATGTGGAAACAAAAGAAAATGAAAACACATTGGTCCAAAACCTATAGGATGCAGCAAAAGTAGTCCTAACTAAGAACTAACTGAGGGTGAGGGGGATGGGGGGGGGGAGAGGGGGTGATGGGCATTAAAAAGGGCACATGTTGGGATGAACACTGGGTGTTTTATGTAAACCAATTTGAAAATAAACTATTATAAATGAAAAAAAAAAAAAGTAGTCCTAAGAGGGAAGCAATATATGTATATGGCAATACAAGCCTACCATGAGAAGGAAGAAAAATCTCAAATAAACAACCTAACCTTACATCTAAAGGAGCTAGAAAAAGAACAACAAACAAAGCGTAAAGACAGCAAAAGACAGGAAATAAGAGAAATTAGAACAGAAATGAATGATATAAAAACTAACAAAGTAATATACCACATCAATAAAACAAGGAGCTGGTTCCTTGAAATAATTAATAAAATTGGGGCACGTAGGTGGCTCAGTCAGTTAAGTGTCCGACTTCAGCTCAGGTCATGATCTCAGGTTCGTGGGTTCGAGTCCTGTGTCAGGCTCTGTGCTAAAAGCTCAGAGCCTGGAGCCTGCTTTGGATTCTGTGTTTCCCTCTGTCTCTGTTTCTCCCCCACTTGTAGTCTGTATCTCTCTCTCTCAAAAATATAGATTAAAAAAAAAAAGAAAAAGTTAATAAAATTGACAAACCTCAAGCTAGACATGTCAAAAAGAGAAAGGACCCAAGTAAATAAAATCACAAATGAGGAGATATCTCAACCAAAACCACAGAAATACAAAAATTATAGCAGAATATTATAGAAAACTATATGCCAACAAATTGGACAATCTGGAAGAAATGGATAAATTCCTAGAAACATATAAACTACCAAAATTGAAACAGGACTAGAAAACTTAGATAATCAGCAAAGAAATTCAACAGTAATAAAAAATCTCCCAACAAACAAAAGTCTGGGGCCTAGATGGCTTTGCAGGCAAATTTTACCAAATATCCAAAGAGTTAATATCTAGTCTTCTCAAACTACTTCAAAAATAGAAAAGGAAGGAAAACTTCCAAATTCATACTATAAGGTCAGAATTACTCTGACACCAAAACCAGATAAAGATTCCATTAAAAAAAAGAACTACAGGCCAATTATCCTGATAAATATGGATGCAAAAATTCTTTTTTTTTTTAATTTTTTTTACCGTCTTTATTTATTTTTGAGAGACATAGAGTGAGCAAAGGAAGGGCAGAGAGAGGGGGAGATACAGGATCCGAAGCAGGCTCCAGGCTCTGAGCCATCAGCACAGAGCCCAACGCGGGGCTTGAACTTGCAGACCGTGAGATCATGACCTGAGCTGCAGTCGGCCGCTCAACCGACTGAGCCACCCAGGTGCCCCTGGATGCAAAAATTCTTAATAAAATACTATCAAACCAAACCTAACATTACATAAGAATCATTCACCATGACCAAGCAGAATGTATCTCTGGGCTGCAAAGGTGTTTCCATGTTGCAAATCAATCAACATGACACATCACATTAATAAAAGAAAGGATATGAACCATACGATCCTTTTGATAGATGCAGAAAAAGCATTTAACAAAATACAACACACTATAAAAGACAATAAAAATCCTCAATAAGACAGGTTTAGAGGGAATATACCTCAATATAACAAAGGCCATATATATGAAAAACCCACAGCTAAGATCATCCCTAATGCAGAAAAACTGAGAGCTTTTCCTCTATGGTCAGGAACAAAACAATCTCACCACTATGTTATTTAACATAGTACTGGAAGTCCTAGCCACAGCAATCAGACAACAGAAAGAAATAAAAGGCATCCAAACTGGCAAGGAAGAAGTGAAATTTTCACTCCTCACTAATAAAATGATACTATATATAGAAAACCTGAAAGACTCCACCAAAAAACTGCTAGAACTGATACATGAATTCAGTAAAGTTACAGGATACAAAATCAGCATACACAAATTTGTTGCATTTCTACAGCCAATAATGAAGCATCAAAAAGAAATCAAGGAATCAATCTAATTTACAATTGCACCAAAAACTATAGTATACCCAGGAATAAACCTAATCAAAGAGGTGAAAGATCTGTACTCTGAAAACTATAAAATGTTGAAGAAATAAGTTGAACATGACACAAAGAATGGAGAGACATTCCATGCTCATGGATTGGAAGAACAAGTATTGTTAAAACACCTATATTACCCAAAGCAATCTATACATTTAATGCAATGCCTATCAAAATACCACCAGCATTTTTCACAGACATTTCTGCTTTCACAAATAATCCTAAAATTTGTATGGTATGGAACTACGAAAGAACTCCAATAGCCAAAGCAACCTTGAAAAAGAAAAGCAAAGATTGAGGCATCACAATTTGGGACTTCAAGTTATATTACAAAGCTGTAGTGATTAAAACAGTATGGTCTTGGCACAAAAACAGGCACACAGATCAACAGAACAGAATACAAAACCCAGAAATGAACCCACAACTGTATGGGAATATCCAATGGGAAAAAGACAGTCTCTTCAACAAAGTGTTGGGAAAACTGGACAGCAACATCCAAAAGAATGAAACTGGACCACTTTCTCACACCATACACAAAAAAGAATTCAAAATGCATTAAAGACCTAAGTGTGAGACAGGAAACCATAAAAATCCTAGCGAAAGCAGGCAGTAACTTCTTTGACATCAGCCATAGTAAGTTCTTACTAGGTATGTCTCCTGAGGCAAGGGAAACAAAGCAAAAATGAACTATTGGGACTTCATCAAAATAAAAAGCTTCTGCACAGCACAGAAAACTAAAAGGCAACCTATGGAATGAGAGAAGATATTTGCAAAGAACAGAGCTGACAAAGAGCTAGTATCTAAAATAAAAAGATCTTATAAAACTCAACACCCAAAAAATAAATAATCCAATTAAAAAACAGGCAGAAGTCATGAACGGACATTTCTCCAAAGAAGACATTCAGATGGCAAACAGACACATGAAAAGATGTTCAGTGTCATTTACCACCAGAGAAACACAAATCAAAACTACAATGAAATATCAACTCGCGGCTGTCAGAATGGCTAAAATCAACAACACAAGAAGCAACAGTGTTGGCGAGGATGCGGAGAAAGGGGAACCGTATTACACTGCTGGTGGGAACGCAAACTGGTGCAGCTGCTCTGGAAAACAGTATGGAGTTTCCTCAAATACTTAAAAACAGAACTACTCTACGACCCAACAGTTGCACTACTAGGCATTTACCCAATGAATACAAAATACTAACTCAAAGACATACATCCACCCCAATATTTGTAGCATTGGCTACATCTATCTATAAGAGCCAAATTATGGAAAAAGCCCAAATGTCCACTGACTGAGGAATGGATAAAGAAGTTGTGGTTTATGTATACAATGGGATATTGAGCCATAAAAGTGAATAAAACCTTGCCACTTGCAATGACATGGATAGAGCTGGAGAGAATTATGCTAAGCGAAATCAGTCAGTCAGAGAAGACAAATACTGTCTGATTTCACTCACATGTGGAATTTTCTAAACAAAACAAATGCCCATAGGGGGATAAAGTGAGAGGCAAACCAAGAAACAGACTCTTAACTATAGAGAACAAGCTGATTGTTACTAGAAGGAGGTGGGCGAGGGGCATGGGCTAAATAGGTGACGGGAGTGCACGTGTTGTGATGAGTCCCGGGTTTTGTACACAAGTGCTGAACCACTACACTGTACACATGAAACTAATATTACACTGTATGGTAACTGGAGTTTAAATAAAAACTATAAAAAATCAAAATTTAAAAGACCATACAGCACCTGTCTGAGTCGTGTAAGTTGTAAATGTATTAGCAACTATTTTTCCCTGTTTTCCTTCAAAATCTTCATCTCCTTCTTCTTCAGAGGAAGAGCTAAAGTGTTCTTCAACAAGTTTTTTGGCTGCAGCTTGATTGGCCTTCTTGATTTCCTCAAATTTCCTTTGAGACATTAGCTCTGTTTAAAAGAAAAAAAAATTAGTTTCATTTCTTCAAAATAATCGCTAAAAGCACAGATTTAAAAGTCACCCTTGGAGCATTCTGTTTTGCTTTATGCACAAAAATAGTATTTTCAAGTTTCTTGTCACAAAACTGAAGAGAATACTACCCTTGGGCACTGGGGGGGGGGGGGGGGGGGCTCACTCGGTTGAGCCAGCCACTCTTGATTTCAGCTCAGGTCATGATCCCAGGGTCATGGCATCCGGCCCTGCATCAGGCTCCTCACTGAGCATGGAGCCTGCTTTAAGATTCTCCCTCCTTCTGCCCCCTCCCCTGGCTCACACTCGTGCACTCTCTCACTCTCTCTCTAATAAAAAATATTTTTTAAAAAAGAGAATACTACAATGAAAACGTTCACTTTGGTTAAAGATCCTGCTAAATGCAACAAATTGTTCTAGAAACAGAGTGACTAACAAATCAATTAAAAAAATTATAAAGATATGACAAAAGCATCAAAAAAACTGTAATGGGCCCCAAAATAAGGACATTAAAAAATTAAAAATGGGATGTTTAAAAACAAATCATAACAGTGATTTTTAAGAGGTAGGAAACCTGCCAACTGGGAACACATCAGAATTAGTTATGGGCTTTCTCAAACAATCCTTTTCCACACTACTACCCGGCCTCGCCTGGCCCAAAGATTTTGCACAAAATTCACTGCATATCTGTTATTTTATAATCTGCTCTTAGAAAGCCCAAGGGCTTTTTGGTTTTATTAAAATGTGGTCACAAAATATATATATTTAACATTAATCCACACAGAATGTTGCCAATACAGAAAATGTGGTTCTTAAAACAGCATTCCAAAAAGAAATGTTAAATAAATTGATTAGTTCTTCCACCGTTCTCTTTATCACTGACTATACTTTTCATCTTGTTATTTGGTTAAATAATAACATAAAAAAAATTAGATCATAGTGCATTCCCAACTACTTACACACAAGGACCAGGGGAACTTTCTTTAAGCACTAAGTAACTATTAATAACGTCTTATAGACAACAACCACAGTTTTAAGAAAGGAGCCCCAAACATACTGAATTGATCAGAATTTATTAGTGCCCATATGGAGAGGATTTTAAGTTTACTTATTTAAAATTATGAATCGCTAACTTAAAACTAAACTTTATGCTCGACACTGATGAGCCGCTACCAGGATAAACTCTCTTAATCTGGGTGGTGCATTTGTACTAATGGTGTTTTTACCTTTCATTCCCTCATGATCAAAATTTACATTTTAAAGCCAGTTTAGGCAGGGGTTATTTCAGTACTTCAAGTAAAACTGAAAGAAATGTATACAGTGCCTTTATAAGAATTTTTGCGTATTCGGAAAAAAGTAATAGCTATGAGATTTATGACTCAAACTTGATGTGCAATAAGAAAGATGATAAATGTCATTAATTGTGGGAAAATAGCACTTAAGCATACATTTTTTATTTACGTTTTTAAGAAGCTTATTTATTTATTTTGAGAGAGACAGCACGAGTAGCGGAGGGGCAGAGGGAGAGAGAGAATCCCAAGCAGGCTCTGTGCTGCCAGCTTGGAGCCCCCATGTGGGGCTCAAACTCACGAAACTGCGAGATCGTGACCTGAGCTAAAACCAAGAGTCGGTCGCTTAACCGACTGAGCCACCCAGGTGCCCCAAGGCTACATATTTTTAAAGGTTGAATTAGAAGATATCGGGGCGCCTGGGTGGCTCAGTCAGTTGAGCGGCCGACTTCGGCTCAGGTCATGATCTCACAGTCTGTGAGTTCGAGCCCCGCGTCAGGCTCTGTGCTGACAGCTCGGAGCCTGGAGCCTGCTTCAGATTCTGTGTCTCCCTCTCTCTCTCTGCCCTTCCTCTGCTCATGCTCTGTCTCTATGTCTCTCGAAAATAAATAAATGTTATAAAAAAATTAAAAAAAAAAAAGAAGATATAATAAAAACACCTATAACCTGATCAATGTATCCACATAGAGCCTCTCAAGGAAAGGTGACAAAACAAACTTCCTATATACATTATTGCCTACAGTCAAATCTCACATATAAAGGTGAAGAATGCTTGCTTTTCTACTATCCACAAAATCCAAGAAACGATACCAAACTGTTCTCGATACCAAACTGTTCTCGGGCTCCAACTTGCACATTTCAGCACCACTATCATAAACTCATAACTGCTACCAGAGGGAGGGAGCGGGGGAATGGGTGAAAGAGATAACAGGGATTAAGGAGAGCACTTTGTGATGAGTGCCAGGTGTGGTACGGAACTGTTGAATCACTATGTTGTACACCCGAAACGAACATAATGCTGTATGTTAACTACACTGGAATTAAAATAAACTCAGTAACTGCAAGCTCTGAGAATAACTAACTTCAAAAGGAGCTTAGGAAAAGAAGCCCTTAAGCTCAACTTGCTCCTCCCCTCAAAATATATATTCTGAAAAACAAATTCCAAACATAACAGTAAAATGACTTGGGGGCTTATTCCCTTAGCCTCACGCAATCCTCCATCAGCATAGACAATTCAGTTGCCTGTGTGTTTCAGGATCCACTCAAACAGCCCTGGATGAAGAATAGTGACATTCCAGGGGCGGCCACACCCCTGGAGGTACATCCAGAAAAGGACATGAAATTTGTGAATGGCAACCAAAGTTGAGAAAAATACCTCAAGCTCAAGGGCTCACAAGGCACCGACAATGAAAGGTACTCAACTAAGGCGATCTTGCAAAGATGGAAAATGACAACTGCCCCCAAGGTAGGAGACACCGCCTGAAATGGAGTGCCCAAACGGAATTTCTGCAAGTTAACTGTTGCCATGCGCAAAGGTAATGAAGCCACACGATCCTATGTTCCAAGAAAAGTTATTAGCCAGATTTTTATGAGATTTTAAAAAGAAAAGCAAAAAAAACCTGCTGGCAACCAATTCGGATTTAAAGGACTGTGTTAACCAAACCAAACTATAAGGCTGAATCAGAACCCCCGGACCACAATTTGCGACTTTCGGGCTAGGGATTCAGGAGGCAAAAAAGAATAAAGAAAAGAACACCGGAGAAAGAAGGGCCGCTGATTAATATCAATTAAAATTAAGGTCAAAGAGGTATGCTGGGAATCTGCCTAGAATGCCGAAATGAGTAGCTTTCCTTGAAGGGTTTGCGAAGTAGGGGCAATAATAAACTCTCGAAGGAGAAGGAAATAAGTGAACGAGAGCAAGGGCAGGGAGGCAGTTCTGAGTAGCAAGTGCCTTGATGTGTATCCAGGTGAAACCGAGGACGGGAGTCTCTCTCACCAGAGGCTACGGAAGTCTGCAGTGCTTCAGATCCCGCGGGGCTGCGCCTGGCTGAGCTACCTGCAGCCGCAGGGGTCGCGGCTCCTCGAGGGCTGGGGCCAGGACCGGTAGCGCCCACTGACCCCTTCTCTCGCCCCCCTCCGGCGCCGCGAAGATGGATTCCATTTCCCGAAGAGGGGGCCGCCGTGGCCCGTCCTCGGGCTCGGCCTCGGCCACCGGCCACCTGGCGCCAGGAAGCTTCCATCCCTGCAGAGGAAGGAGGAAAAGAAAATGAGTGGAAGGAGCGTGAGCGCAGCGGGTGCCGAGACGGGGGAAAAGGGGGAGTGGGGGAAGCCCCCGTGAGGGGCCGAAAGAGGAGGGTCCCCGCGGGGCGAAGACCTGGTTTGAGAAGGTCGCGGCCCTGTCACTAGGAGGGCGAGTCCCCAGGTTTTTAGGAGATGGACCGGAGAGGGAGAGGACTAGACAGAGAAATGGACCTCAGGGCAAGGAACATCCAGCGCCGGAGAGGAAGAGCCCGGGAGACGCGAAGCGCCTCCACAGCCTCAGAGAGAGCGCAGTGTGGATAAAAGTACAGACTGACCCCCTCGGCTCCCGCCGGAGACCAACTGTAATAGCGGACCCCAAGGAAAGCTACGTCTCCTTACCGACGGCGCCCGCCTCGGGCGACTACAATTCCCAGAAGCCCAGATCTACTGCCCGCAGAACGCGTGGCATCACTGGCCACTTCCTTATCCGGGAGCGTTTCGGGGAGCGAGAGTTGCTCAGAGCGCGTGCGCTAACTTGCGCCGAGCCTTTGGAAACTGCAATTCCCGGCGTGCTCTGGGGCTTGGGCGGAGTCGTCTCCCAGACAGGGCGGAAGATTGGGAGGTGGGAGGGCCCTAAGTGTTCTCAACTCCGGAGGATACTGAAGGTTTTCCACCAGTACGTTAAACCCATTTGGGTATCGAGGTTCTGTCAGAGTGGCCATAATTGACTATTCTCCAGCGTTAGTCTTGACCCCAGGCTTTCACGTGGCAGGAGAATTCTCGTTGACGGAAATAAACAATGAAAACACGTAGGGGTCGGGAAAGAGGGAGGGAAAGCTGGGGAGTATTGAGAGAAAAAGGCTGGAATAGAGACAGCGCCCTTCTGAATTGCTAAAGCGATAGAAAGGATAAGTCTCATTGTTCTTTATAGTTTATAGTTTACAGTAAGGTCCTGAGGGAGGCTGAATTTTACCTTCATGACAGCTCCCTAAAGTAGATTTTGAGGAAAGTAGTTGAGAACCATAAGCTAAAGCCGACTTGCTGACTTTTCCAATAAGCTAGACTGCGCTGAGCGCTGAGCAGGGAGCCTGCTTGGGATTCTCTCTTTTCCTCTCTCTCTGCCCCTCCCCCCACTCTCAAAATAAATCAACATTAAAAAAAGATAAACTGCAAAAAATTGGGGGTCTGACTGGGATCGAGAAATATATTGATTGCTGTTTGGAACTACAGTCTTTATACAACTCTTCAGCTTCAATTCTCTACATTAAGAATAAAAACCTAATGTTTAAATAGCATTGGTTAAGTCCCAGACACTATTCAAAGTGTCTTAATATAAATATTAATTATTCACAATAACCCTATTTATTACCAGTTTACAGCTGAGAACACTGAGGCACAGAGAGGTTAAGTAATCTGCCTTTGCTGATATAACTAGCTATTGTTGTCATCGATACCATTTTTTAAATTAGGAAACAAAATTTTCTTATTCAAAATCCTAGCAGAACCAAAATTGCAAGAGTAATGTGATTCCTGACCTTAAACACCATGCCATATGATTACTGTATAAATGTATTTAATGTTTACCTAGAAATTCCAGTTACTTTTGGAAGACCTAATCAAGCAAAAAAAAAAAAAACACCTCACATAATGAGAATTTTTCTCCTGCCGCATGATAAAATAAAAATTTGTAAACATAATTATTTTGGAATCAGAAAGAATCATATGTGTTATCTGTATTAGGAAACTATTATAAAATGATAGTAAGGTTTTGCGTGAAGAGCTGTTTATCATATGGAACCATATGTCAATTGAGAACCTGTTTTCAAAAGTGATTGTTGCTGTTATTTTTACTTGGAAATTTCAGATAATATTTGGGAGAAACAAGATTTTTTTGTGTTTATGGGAAATATAAATTAAAAATTATAATAAAATATAATTTAAATTATATTCTTATATATTACATTATTATATTATTTCTTATATATTATATATTAAATTATTATGTAATTAAAATTATAAAGATTGATAACTATAATACTGCAGGTCCAATTAATTTTAATTCTTAGAAATAGTGCCCAGAAGAATAGCTAAAAAGAAGCTGGCAATACAAAGTGTTGGCAACAATGTGGAGTAACTGGAACTCTCATACTTACTGGTGGAAGTGGAAATCGATTCAAGCATTTTCAAAAAATGTTTGGCAGTATTTACTAAAACTAAACATGACTTACTACTATAGCACCATAACCAAGCAATTTCACTTCTATATATACACCTAAAAGAAATGAGTGCATATGTCCAAAAAACTCACATTTAGACCTGCGTTATTCATAGCAACCAAAAACTAGAAACAACCCTAGTGTCCAGAATAGAAAAAAAAAATGTGGCGTATTCATATAATGGACACACGCACACGTATGTGTGTGTATGTAAATATGTACATACAGCAAGATGGGTGGGTCTCAAAGATATCATATTAAGCAAAAGAAGCCAGACACAACAGAGTACTTATGTGTGTTTCCAATTTCATAAAGTTCCTGAACTAGAAATAGAAGCCAGATTAGTGCTTACCTCTGATGGGGGTAGAAGGATTTTAACTGAGAGAGGGGTGAGGTATCCACTTAAGGGGTGGAAAAATTCTATCTTGATCTGGGGGGGTAGTTTCATGTGTGCATCGACATATAAAAACAAAATATATATACATTTATGATTTGTGCAATTTACGATGTGTGATACACCTCAATTCTTAAAAGAATTCTAAAATACACAAAAATAAGATATCTGAATACCTCTATTGTCCAGTCACTTGAAAATTGTGATTTAATTATATTTATTTGTCCATTACTAATATATTATCCTGAGGTGGATTCTTTTTGCCAGAGTACCCATACGCAATCCCCCAAATACATTTATCCTTGAGAGATACATACATATTTACGTAAATACTATGGAAGTTATCAATTTATTGCCTCTCAACCTTGATTCACCCTTCAATATATACTCTATAGAAAAGGACAGGACTCCTCTGAGTCCTCCTCTGAGAGCACCACCTTAAGTTTTCTCAGCAGAGGGCGCTGGAGAGACATCATGGGAAAAAACTGTATGCCGGTGTTTCCTGCTACGGCACTTTGGGTCAGCAACCTTGCAGCCTCTGTCTGGCCTGCAGTTAACCTTCAAAACAGACCTCTCAACACGGAAACTGGCCCCAAGACCCCCTGCTCACTCTCTCTTAAATAAAAACAAAAAAAAATTTTAAGGAAATTAAGGATATGGCATAATGTGCAAAATATACCAGCCGAAATAAGTAAAAAAGATTTTCTGCCATAAAGAGGGCAGAGAAAATCTATTAATAATCAGATTGTTTCCCTAACCGTGTTAAAATAACTTTAAAAATATAACTTTAGGGCACTTATTCCTTTTTTCCCTTTAGTTAGTAATATTCAGAATTGAATAATAAAAATAGCCCTGTGTAATGTAAATTTCATGAACATGAAACTAAAATAATTTTTTAACTTTATGATTTTATGTTTTCTAGGAAGACCACAACAGAAACAAAATCAAACAAGTGTTAATTCATATTTAAGGTAAACTGTTTTCAAATATTCAGCTTAATAATCCATCCATCAATCAATAACTGAGTCTAGCAGATACTTAACACTATCAGTCACTGGACATGTGTACTGAGAGATGAGAGGGATTCACTGTAGGTAAAGCACCAGGATAAGGATGAAGAGGCTCATGAAGATGCTAGGGGTGGCGTTAGATGTGAATAGAATGGAAAGGTGCAATCTGAGTGGTAAGCTAAGGTTTAGAAGTGAAAATAGGGGCACCTGGGTGGCTCAGTCAGTTGAGTGGCCAACTTCGGCTCAGGTCATGATCTCGTGGTCTGTGAATTCAAGCCCCACGTCGGGATCTGTGCTGACGGCTCAGAGCCTGGACCCTGCTTCAGATTCTGTGTCTCCCTCTCTCTCTGCCCTTGCTCACTCTATGTCTCTCAAGGATAAATAAACGTTAAAAAAAAAAAAAGTAATGAAAATAAACACGGTACGTGTTTGAACCAGAAAAGAGAAAATTCTGTTGAATCCCAAGGCAAAGGTCATAAATAAGGTTGGAGAGCACCTTGAAAACAGAAGTAGAAAAATTTGTTCTCGACATTGACACTAAGTAATCACTACGAAGTTCAAGAAAGGGAAAACAATATCATAAAAAAAAGGAAGGCTTGAGTTTTTCTTTAATCTGATTTTGTTTCTGAAAGATCACAGTGGCGGCTCTATGGAAACGGGCTATTGGGGTAAGAAGAGCAAAAGTGGCATTAGATCCCGGGTAACAGGCTACTGTAGGAATCTCGGGGAAAGATGGTAGTTTAGATGAGCAGCGGATGTGACAGGCTACCGTCACACTCAAGGTATATCCTGAAGGTTGAGCTGACAACAGTCAGTGACCGAGTAGATCACAGGTATGAGATTGAAAGTCAAAAAATAAGAGTCAAAGTTTTTCACCAGAGAAACTAGGTCAATGGTAGTGTCCTTTTCTGACACAGGGAGCACTGGGAAAGAAACAGGTTTGAGAAAAAAAGTCATGAGTTCTGCTGAGATCACATTCTCACAGTAAATAAATAAATAAATAAACAAACAAACAAATAAATAAATAAATAAATAAAATCTTCAGTTTGCACAACAATGCTTCGGGCACTAGGTGTACAGCTTCTTCCAAACAAAACAATTCAATTTGCAGAATACACCGACCAGATGTCTTACATTTAACTGAGTTCTGACACTAACTGCCTGGAGAGGGTAGACCCGTAGGTCAAAGGCTCAGTCCCACGAGACTGCCCCCCCACACACTTCAGATGCTAGTCACCAGTCTCATGTCGTCACCTGTGCTACTGGCCAACTAGTCATAAGTCAGGTCCCCCTTTTCAGGTTCTATAATTTGCTAGAATGGCTCACAGAAGCCAGAGACAGAGTTTACTTTTTATTACTGATTTATCATAAATCATACAAGTCAGGAGCAGGCATATGGAAGAGATCTATAGGACAAGACTGTGGGAAGGGGTGAGAAGCTTCCATGCCTCTGAGGACATTACCTTCCCAGCACCTCAATGTGTTTACCAAGCCAGAAGCTCTCCAAACCCTTTGGGTTAAGGTTTTCTATTGGGGCTTCATTACATAAGCCTCATGGATTAGATCATTGGGTGTTAGCGATTGACTCAACCTCCAGGTCCTCTCCTCTTCCCAAAGGTCAGGAGGTCGGGCTGAAAGTTCCAATTCTCTAAGCTCATGGTTTATACCCCTGGCAACCAGTCCCCTATCCTTAGGGGCTTTCCAAAAGTTACTACATCAGCATAAACACAGATGTGGGTGAAAGTGGCATGTTATGAAGAACGAAAAATGCTTTTTAAAATTTTTTCACTCTGGAGCTTGCTTCAGAAGTCAGTGACAAAAACCCAACATTAAAAAAGATATTCCTATAGCTCATATCACTTAGGAAACTACAATGGTTTTAGGAGCTTGGCCCAGGAACCAGAAACACAGGCCAAAATTTTTATTTCTTACTGGAGCACATTTACCAAAGGAGATCCCATGTGCCTAGTTTGATATACAAGTCCGGAGTTCAGAGGAGAAGTTGCAGATACAAACTCGGGGGTCTTCAGCATGTCGATGTTGTAAAGTGCCATGGGACATGTGAGCTCACTTAGCGAGTGAATGTAGTGACCATGGGACACTTTGGCCTTGAAAGATTCAATGAGGAGGGGAACCAAGGGAGACAGAAATCCATTCAGAGAAGTGCCTGGAAGCCAAGTGTCTTGAAAGGCAAGTGAAGAAAGCGTTTCAAGAAAGGTAGTGATCATCTCTACCTAACACTACTGAGAGATCTGGTAAGTCCTGGACTCAGAACTGACCATGAGATTGGCAAAGCGGGGTCATTGGTATTGGTGACCTTGACAAGAGATTTCAGCGGAGTGATAGCAGCAAAACTTAATTGTGTCAGGTTCAAGGAAGAGCAGAAAGAGAGGAACTCTGCAAAGACAAATTCTACAAAAGTCTTACAGTAAAGGAGAGCAGAATGCGGTGTTGGCTAGAAGCAGATACAGGGTCAAGCATCAGGTAGAGGTTCTTTTAAGATCTGAGCCACTGCACATTGAAGGGGACAAGCCGTAGGGTGTGGGGGGGGGGTGGTAAAGCATGGTGGGAAGCAAGGGAAAGGGGAGATAATGGTACCAGCAAAGTCCTTGAGTACAAGAGAAGGTCTAGAAACCTGTGCGCAAGTGGAAGATGTAGTTTCTCAGGAACTGATGGTGCTCGTCCATTGTGAGAGACGTTCTTCGGGATGGCTCCCATGCCTTGCGCTGTTGTGGCAAGACCCTCACATGTGCAGTTCCGGTGCGCTGCTTGGGGCATGAGATTTTTTGGGGGGCTAGGATCTCCAGGTTTAGGATCCAGCCTTCCCAGTGTTCAACTTGGTTGTTTCCTTTGGGGGCCTACTATAGCCAGGGGGAGCACTCAAGGTACCAACAGATTTTTTTTTCCCTCCCCCAGCTCAGAGTTAAAGTCTTAGCAGAAATCCTAGTTCTGAGTAAACCCAAGACACTTATTAAAATGTTCATGCCATTCATCTGTGATCTAGTAAAAGATTCACTAATGCTCTGAATATGTTGAAAGGAAATTCTCTAAAACTAGAAGAGAAAGCCCTGTAAGTAGGGTTGACATTCAGATATCACCTTAAGAAAAAAAAAAAAAAAGATAGGCAGGAAGTATGATAATTCATTAGTACATAATGGTCTCAAGAAACAACAGATTTATCTGGGCAGATATTCCAAATATGAGATATATATAAATTCAGGGGTTCTATTGCTGAAGGAAGAAGACAGGTATTTTTGCTAGACTTTAATGTTATATATAATGTATATTATGCACTATTATATATTATTTATATTTACATTATTATGTCTTACATTCTGTATATTAGTATTTTACATATATTTTATATGGAATATATCACCTATGTAATATTATATATCCCATAGTAAAAATTATGTTGGGTCCGCCTCTCTTGCTTTTGGGTGTAACTGCACGACTAAGTTTTTGTCAGTGAGATATGAGTGGAGGTGGAAAGTGTCCTGAAGGAAACAAATGCCCTTCTTCCTGTCGTTCTCATTCCCGATGCCTGACATGTAAATAGGATGGCAGAAGCTGAATTCGCCTTCTCAGACCATGAGGTGATCTTGGGAGAGGAGACCTACGGGATGAAAGGCAGATCTGTTGAAACATCCAGATAGGCGCTAACATCCCAGAGAACTCTGAAAACTGTCATGGCAGCCCTGTCCTGCTTATATTTGGACTTCAGCATGAAAAGTAAATATAGAACAAGCATGTTTAAACCACAGTTCCTGAATGCTACTGAGCCATTCTATCTTCTGCTTGCATGTGAACCCACTTCTAAACTAATACAATACACAAATAATCCAGTTTTCAGGAGGAAAGCTGATAATTCGATTTCAATACATTTTCTAGAGACCTTTAATTAAAAGTCATTACGAGGGGCGCCTGGGTGGCTCAGTCGGTTGAGCGTCCGACTTCGGCTCAGGTCGTGATCTCACAGTTTGTGAGTTCAAGCCCCGCGTCGGGCTCTGTGCTGACAGCTTGGAGCCTGGAGCCTGCTTTGGATTCTGTGTCTCTCTCTCTCTCTCTGCCTTCCATTCATTCTCTGTCTCTCTCTCAGAAATATAATAAAACATTAAAAAAAAGTCATTATGAGAATTTGAAAAAGATTCCAATGAAAATGAGATGGTTGTCAGAGAGTATAATCATCAGCTTAAAAGAGGTGATAAATTTTTAATTCCTTGAGGATTTTGAAAGTGCTCAGATATTATTCTGTTAGATATTACTCAGATGAGCTCAGCAATAGTTAACTTGACATCTGAAGATCCTTCCCAGGCTTGTTATTGGATTATTCTGTTGCGTTTATTTTTCTAGGGTTTGCATCAAAACTATGATACTCGAGGGACAACTGAGTGGCTCAGTTGTTAAGCATCCAACTTCAACTTAGGTCAAGATCTCATCGCTTGCGAGTTGAGCCCCGCGTCAGGCTCTGTGCTCACAGCTCAGAGCCTGGAGCCTGCTTCAGATTTTGTGTCTCCCTCTGTCTCTCTGTCCTCCCCTGCTCGCACTCTGTCTCTCCTTCAAAATAAATAAAACATTAAAAAAAACTATGGGGGCGCCTGGGTGGCTCAGTTGGTTAAGTGGCCGACTTCAGCTCAGGTCATGATCTCGCAGTCTGTGAGTTCGAGCCCCGCATCAGGCTCTGTGCTGACGGCTCAGAGCCTGGAGCCTGCTTCGGATTCTGTGTCTGCCTCTCTCTCTGCCCTTCCCCTGCTCACACTCTGTCTCTCAAAAATAAATAAACATTAAAAAAAAAAAAAAAACTACGATACTAGAAACATGTTAGTTCCTAATATGGAGCGACAGTGTGCCAAACAGTGTTTAATGCTTCTAAAGGTAGTAGGAGCATTCATTTCCACAATTACTGTCTTCTCTTGAAGAGAAAAATAAAATCTGAGAAATCCTAGTTCTGAGTAGATTCAATGCATGTTGCAAAACATTCTTGCCATTTATATGTGATCTAGTAAAAGACTCACTATTTCTCTGAATGTGTTGAAAGAAAATCTCCTAAAAACTAGAAGAAACTCTTGCAAATGAGGTTGACATTCAGATATGGCTTTTAAAAAATGGTGGCACAGAGAGGGAGGGAGACAAAACACAAGAGATTCTCAAAGACTAAGAACAAACTCAGGGTGAGGGAGGTATGGGGGGGGGGGAGAGTGGGTGACGGGCATTAAAGAGGGCACTTGTTGGGATGAACACTGGGTGTTATATGGAAACCAATTTGAAAATAAATTATTTAAATAAAAAAATACATAAAAAATAAAAATAAAAAATAAAAAATGGTGGAATCATCTGGCAACAAGGTAATTCGTGAGCACCTTTTGCTCTCAAGAAATAACAGGCAACCACTCTAAATAAGCTGTTTCATTCCTAGTGACAGCACTGTGAGGAGTTATACTCTTAATGTTTTGTATGAAGAGGCTTCCAGAACCTCCACCATTATATATTTTTCCCTCCCCTTCCCCATTACGTGATTTTCCTCATCTCTGCCTGGTTTAAAGTGAGTTCTTTCCTCTTCCAAACGATCCTACTGATTCTCTGAAAGAGTGCTTTTTTTTCCCCAAATTGCCATGGTGGTCCATTAATTAATCATGAAATCCATTTAGTCATTTGCAACAAGCATTTTTTCAAAAGAACTAAAATAGAATAGATAAAAGAGAAAGTCCTCAAGTACATTGCACGTTATAAGGGGAAGTATTCTTTTCTGAAAGTTTGTTACAGCTGTGCATTTTCTAGATTGCAATCAAAATGCATATTATATGGGTCATTTGTTTTGGGTCATAATCAAGGAAGTTCGAACAGACTCCCCTGGAAACGGTTACCCCTATTATTGCACCTGGCCACTCTCGGCTCAGAAATATGTTTTCTTTTCCTCAACATTCTGCTTAATTTACACTTCTCAGAATCATTTGTTCTCCAGTGAAAATAGCCTTCCTGAAATTTTGGTACCATGTTATTTGTCATGTGTCTTATAAGTGCAGCAAACACTCGGGATAGCCCAATTGTAAAGCAAAATCCGAGGCTACCGGATCTCTCTGTTTATCTTACATTTGGCTTTAGGACTAGATGGTGAGTTTTGAAGCCTCTTTCCACAGGGAGACTAGCTATTCCTTTCCTCTTTGTCCTCAGAGACAGGTTTGGGAATAATCAGCTTCTGAAGGAACTTTATAGATGAATTAGTCAATGTTAAGTCTTCCAGTCTCTTAATAATCATCTGGGTATCTTTACTGTTGCTGTTGCTGTTTCTTTTTTTTTTAAGCATATTTCTCTCAGCCTTTGTCTTTCTGTACCAGAGTCCCAGGTTCTCTCCCTTGCCACCATTAACCCACATGTCACCTTTTCACTCATTTTCCCGACCCCATCCAGCTCTAATAAAATACATTTGGGGTTCACTAAACAGAAGTGCACAGAATTTCTTTAAGTTCAGATGCCTCGTGAAGGCAAGAAAATGTTTCTTCTTAAAACTTCCTAAAGAAACCCAGCCTTTTTGTGATTTTTTTTTTTGGTAAGTTCTCCCTGGAACATTACAGGCTACAAAACTCCTTATCTAGGCCTCTATTGTATTCTTTACTGTATTTGATTGCTTAAAACCAATTATTTAAAAATTATCATTTGAATTATTTTACTCCAGGTTACTTCAGTGGAACTTTTCTAGACTGAAGCTCATCCATTGGTTTTAGGATCATATTTAAATATGTTAGGTATAACTGGTCCCATCAGGAGCAGTAAGTAAAGAATCTATTTATCCTTACCCTTTATTGTATGCTCTTGTTCTAAATGTGATATAATTGAAACAATAGTAACCATTGTTATGATAAATTTTTGAAAGTTCAAATAAGTGATATTTACTGATTTCCTTTCTCCACAAACCTATTTACAGCTCAACTAGATGATTTACTTATGGCTTCCCATTCCCAACCACTATTTAATTTGAAGAGTGCGATTTTTTTTTTTTAATTTTTTAATGTTTATTCATTTTTCAGAGACAGAGACAGAGTGGGGGAGGGGCAGAGACAGAGGGAGACACAGATTTCAAAGGAGGCTCCAGACTCTGAGCTGTCAGCACAGAGATCAGATTGATGTGGGGCTTGAATTCAAGAATCGCGAGATCATGACCTGAGCTGAAGTCAGACGCTTAACCGACTAAATCACCCAGACACCCCAGACAGTGCGATTTTAACTGGGCTCAGAGAGCAAACACTCAATCCACATGGTCGATACCTTTGGCATACTGTATTTGATTGCAGATAAGTGTTTGAAATATTGTTAAGCTATATTATGTATTTTTAGGTCCTTTGTGATTCATTTCCATCCTCTCTGAGTTGCAAAGAAGCAAAGGTTTTCAGGTTTGGCATGGAGGCCCAAAGAGCAGGCTCCCTCTCCAGGTAAGAGATGGAAATGAAACTAGGTCACTGGTGTTAAACCAAGAGGTCTATGTTAAGAGATTCAGTACCAAAATGTTAATAAAGAATTTCGAAAAAGGGAGGAAATAGCCATTATTGCAGTTCAGTAAAAAACAACTCTCAGTTTTCTGTCACCAAAGAGCCGTGTCTCTCTTTAATTAAAAAGTTTCGAATGCCCAATTATTTTAGACATAAAAATAAAAGAAATAATTGAAGTAAATTTCATGTTACGTTCTCATGGTATGCTTCCTTAGTAATTTTACATATTTTGTGCTCTTGGGCATTTTGAAATTATATCTGAATGGAGCAATGGAAATACATGTAGTGTGAATCTATTGATTATCTGTATTTTTGGAAAATGAAGGAACTAGGGACAATGACTTAGTACATTTTTTTTTTAATTTTTTTAACGTTTATTTATTTTTGAGAGACATAGAGACAGAGTATGAGCAGGGGAAGGGCAGAGAGAGAGGGAGATATAGAATCTGAAGCAGGCTCCAGGCTCTGAGCTGTCAGCACAGAGCCCGACTCGAGGCTCGAACTCAGAGACCGCAAGATCATGACCCGAGCCGAAGTCGGCCGCTTAACCAACTGAGCCACCCAGGTGCCCCAACTTAGTACATTTTAAAATAAGCGGGGGAAAAAAACTACATCCGTGTTCTAGACACTCCTGGTAATGGCAGGCAAGTGTGCGTCCTCATGCCCTGGGTGGATCATTGGTCTCTCTTTCTGCCGAGAGTAAGCAATGAGACCGCTGAAGGAAAGCATGGGACATCATGGATTTTGGTGCCATAACGATCCTGTGCCTTGGGCGTCATGAATCTTTGTGACAAACCCAGGAAACAGCCTCACTGATCTCTCAAGAACTAACCCAAATAGCTTTTTGGACCACATCCAAAAAGGCTAAAGCTCAACCCAGATAAAACAAAACTGAGCCTAACTAAAAAGAGGAGAAATTGGCAATCTGACAAGAAATCCAATATCAACCCTTTTCAAGGGCCAACATTGTCAGGCTGGTGAGTAATTTTGTGGTAAATTGCTATTTTCAGAACCCCAAACCCCAAAGGGATGCATTGGTGAAAAATGCATTCTTTCACTTCTAACTCATCAGGAAACCAAGAGCCAGACATGAAATGTAATTCTAGAAGGTATTGTCTCAAATTTACTCAATATGCAGTCTGACTGGCTTAAAGTGGAAACATACAGATAACAGACATGTTATCACCAAGTAGAACCCCATAAAGCACTCAACTTGGTCTGTATAGAGAGCCATCAAGGGCAACCTCGCGGTGAAGTAAACATTGAACCAAGGGTCGAAAGTCCAGGCTTTGTCGCTAAGCTAGTTGTGTGAATTTATACTTACCTCTTCTATTCCTCTTTTCTCCTTCATGTGAAATAGTTCATATATACCAAAAATTATAGACAGAATACATATATTTGTACCTAGGTTCATCAGATCTTAACGTTTGGACTTATTTCTTTCAGATTGTTTTTAAAAATATAAAATATCACGGACTCTTGAAGTCCTGAATTTCTCACTCTCCCTCCCATCTCATTCTCTCCAACCCCGCAAGTGTAGGCGCTGTTCCGATTTCTGCTATCATTCTCATGCCCGTTATTACATCAGAGGTGCAGATCCATAAGCACTGCTGAGTGTTGTGTTATGTGTTTGTAAATTTTGTAGAAGTGATATTATGTATACACACAAAAGTCGGCGCAAGAGCAAGAGCAAGAGGCCTGAAGCCTCACTGTCTGGGTTCCAAGAGCAGTTGTACCACTTTGTTCCTGTGAGCCTTGGGCAAATTACTTAAACTCTCTGTGCCTCCCTTTCCTCATCTTTTAAACAGAAAACATAGTGGAACCTAACTTCTAAGTTATCATGAAGATTAAATGCACCGGAACCTAGAAAGTACTTGTTGCGTGCCAGCACAAACTAAGCACTAGGTTAAGTGTTATCTGTTACTATTCAAACGTGTTAGAGTATTCCATTATGTGAATATATTCCAATTCATGGATCTAGCTTCCTCTTGATGAACATTTAGGTTGTTTCCAACCTTTACCTATTAAAATATTCACCGTGTCTCATGGTGCATATGTGGCCAGTTATCTGTAGTGACCGTACCTAAGAATGAAATTGCTGGGTTTTAGGTCAGCCCGGCCCTGGCTTTAGCAGATATTAGCCCACGGCCCTCCGATATATGATAAAAACTCCCCGCTGTCACTCTGAGCTCCTAATCCTCGACATCCTCACCGACTTTACTGTTACCTCCCCATCTTTCCTGTATTTGCAAAATGAGCAGGGGTGAATTAGGCGATCTCTAGAGCCTTTTGCATTTTCTATGTTCTCCAATTTCCTTTCCACGAATTTCCCACTTTCTCCCTTCACCTAGTGATAAACTAGCCCAGTGAAGAGCAACTTTCCTTTTGAGTCTATAAGCCTATTGTTTGGTATTTTATATTCTGAACAGTCTACAAACGAGGACATCCAATAATACAATTTCTGTAGTCATAAGGTAGAATATTACCTAAACTGGCAGTGTTTTAGCCAGGCATACTTTCAACACTGTTAAAACCTATCAGGAGTGTGTAGCAACATGGATGGAACTGGAGGGTATTATGTTAAGTGAAATAAGTCAGTCAGAAAAAGACAGATACCATTTGTTTCCACGAATAGGTGGACTTTGTGAGACTAAGCAAAAACCAAGGGGAGGGGAAGAGGGGAAAGAAAAAAAAAGACACAGAGAGGGAGGGAGATAAAACATAAGAGACTCTCAAAGACTAAGAAAAAACTGAGGGTGAGGGGGATGAGGGAGGGGGGAGAGGGGGTGATGGGCATTAAAAAGGGCACATGTTGGGATGAACACTGGGTGTTATATGTAAAGCAATTTGAAAATAAACTATTATAAAATTAAAAAAAAACCTATCAGTAGTTTCCAAACTTTTTAAAGCAATGGATTTTTTGGGGGGGGCGCCTGGGTGGCTCAGTCGGTTGAGTGTCAGACTTCGGCTCAGGTCATGATCTCGCAGTCTGTGAGTTCGAGCCCCATGTCGGGCTCTGTGCTGACAGCTCGGAGCCTGGAGCCTGCTTCAGATTCTGTGTCTCCCTCTCTCGCTCGTCCTCTGTTTCTCTTGCTCTCAAAAAGAAAACATTAAAAAAAATTTAAAAAAGAAAAGCAATGGATTTTTTAAATAAAAATATAAACTGAATTTCAATATAGATGCTGCTTGCTCCTTTTTTTTTTTTCTTTTTCTTTTTTTTTTTTTTGGTGCTTACCTCTAATCCATATCTCACAGATTGGCAAAAAGCTTCTTGTAATGTAATTGTCATTACTGTGTTGGTGAACTTTCTGAAATTAAGAAATACTAAAATGCTTCAATTTATGTTGTTCCTTTATCCATTGAATTTGCATATTAAATTTTATTTGATCATGTATTAATTTTAGACTGGCATATAGTTTGCTATGCTGAAATCTTCTGGAAATATTCACGTTATGAAAACAATGTCCATTATTGCCAAAGAGCTCTGATTTACTACCTGTAATTTCTGTGAAGAAAAAGTGTGGTTTCAAGCTTTGCCCATTGTCATTGTGGGTCCACACTGCCACCTAATGGTAAGAAGTGTAACTACATCATATTTCAAGTTGGAAAAGTTGGGGTTTTTTTAAAAAGATATATGCAAACGTCTGAAGTAATCTATTCCTATGAGAACACTACATTATACTCGAGTCGAGGGGGAAGGTGCAGAGGGAACCCTCATCAGACGCACTGGCCAGATTAGCTGATTGGGTTTCTGGTCCCTCCTTGATCTGCATCTATGATCCCAGAATTCTCTTTCATCTGCTCTCAGATTAGTGACTAAAGGACTTCGAATTTCAACCACCTCTTCCTTGTCCTTATATCAAGCCCATTCTAGTCTTAATATGTTGAGGCAGGCAGTTGGAGTCTGGAATCAGTCTAGAATATGGATGGTTTCTTGGGGTAGTAAAAGGTGAGTTCCTGCTTTGGCTTCTATCTGTGCCCAGGTCAGCATCCTTACCATGAGCCTCCCGAAGTCATCTATTTCCTGTCTTTTAAAAGACTTCCGTCTGAAGCCAGAATCCAGTCATGGACCTCTGCATGGCACTCCGGGTGTCTAAAGCGGAACTTCGCCACTACCTGTCAGAGCCTCCACCTGGAGGAGGCATGGAAAAGGAATTGGCTTAGCCCTCCTGACTCAACTCTGCCACCTGTCCAACAGAAGCATCAGAAAGACTTCTAGAGCTTTGCATCAGAGGTCATCAAATCAGAATGGGCGTCTCTAGCCTAGATCAGACTCAAGTACCCACCCTCCTGGATGCTGTGACCAGAACTGCTCCTCCTTGGGAGCCAGGCCCTGAGCCACGTCTGTAACCCTCACCCATTCCTATCTTACTAAATCGAGCCTCTGTGCAATGTCTTAGAGGTTTTTATAACAGGCAACAAAGAGCACAAGGAATAAAATTCGTGAGAAAGAGAAGGAATAATAAAAATAAAGAAAAAAAGAGAGTAAAAAGAGTACTTGTCTCAGTCAGAAACCATGTTACATATTAATTACAACCCACCCACTCCAGAGCCAGCCACTCCCTCTGTAGCGAAGAAATACTTGCTAGCTGATATTGAATGAATAAAATGTAAAATGGCAACATAAGACTGCAAATACCATGCACGGTTCAATGAATATTCTTATGGTAGAACAGAAAAAACTCTATGAGAGACATACACTGATCAAGGTCCATATAAGTATTTGAAATGTCAAATTAACAAGATGCCTTGTTAAGTCATATTAGTATAGGTAGGGATAGAAATTTTACATCAATTTCAGTGATCTGTGTTAAGAAGAATTTTTTGAACCACATCCGGGTTAAGCAGTAGAGAGCTGTATGCTCGATTAGCAATGTCTTCCACAACCACATACAGTTCTCATACAGTTCCCTTTTCTGAAATTCCTAAAACAATCCCATTAACTCCTTCCTCATTCTGTAATTAGGTGCTTCTCAAGCTCTAATGTGGGTATGAATGACCCAACGGTCTTGGCTAAAAAGTAGATTCTAATCCAGGAGGTCTGGGGTAGGACCTGAGGTTCTGATTTTCTAAGAAGCTGCCTGGCGATGCCCGTGCTGGTCCATAGAACTTTCAGATCTCCTTTTCCAACATGACAACAATTTCCTTTGTTAATCATCCAGCAAGAGAATTATTTTTATCCCTTTTTTCATTGCTGGCCAGTCAGATAAGGAAAAGAGTAGCCATTGCTGTCAGGCTTAATAATCAGAGAATTTTTTTAAAAATTATTACAAAAGATTCCTACATTTTCTTATTTTTAAGGTTCCATATTTATATGTAGGCATATATATGCGAAGTCTAATTTGTCATGTTTTTGTCATAAGAAGTTTCTCTTAACTACACTTCCTAAGTCCATGAGTACAATGATTAATATCCTAAAAATGACTCTGAAGCTCTATGAGATCCTAAACTCCCTCCTAAATGATCAGATAAAGAATATTCATTACAGTTTTAGATTTATTTTACTTTATTGCGTTCTAATTCTTTTTAAAATGAAATGGTACCCTGAACATGATGTACATGGTAATTCTCAGTTTCTCCTCAACAATGCAAAATGCCTGCAAGTGAGGGATATTTGTTCACTTGTATAAAGCGTATTACACAAAAGGAACGTACATGAAAAAAATCAGAAGATACAGAGACTGACAAGTTAATCATTCTGTACGTCTGCACATTATCCATCCTGAAGAATCCTAAGTATGATGATTCTTCCATCATGGTGCCTCGCGAGTGAGTATGTGGGCCTTGTGCCCTGCACCAGAGCACGTTTTCCTTGTGGAAAAATCCCCCAGCTGAATCTTCCTCTTCTTCCAATTTAGAGTTCCCTAATCACATCACCAAAAGGATCGTGAGGCATGTCCTTGTTAGTCCCCAGCTTTTCAGTCCTGTGTGGAGTCCACGGGCCCACTCTCAACTCCGGATCCTTCAAGCGCTGAAAATTCTGTGTCAATCAGCGGTTTCAGAAATCGCTCAACCTTCGTGAGTCTTTGCTTCAGTTTCTGCTGCATTGACTCATACTCGGCCAGGATCCGAGCAAACCTCGTTTGCAAGAGGTCTACGGACCCCTCCATCCGGGTGACCTTTTCTTCGAGATCCTTAGGGTCACTTCCAGCATTTGCAACATTTATATCCAGCAGACCATCTTTCATCAAGATTTGCCTTCCCTTCTCTTCGAGCATCGTTTTGGCATCTGGGTACTCGGTCAGAGCTTCCATGAGGTCATCTTTGGAGAGACAGAACAGATCTGAGTAGCCAATACTTTTAATATTGGCTGTTCTTCGATTGCCAGCTTTGCTGCCTTTGATGTTAAGGATGCTGATCTCACCAAAGTAGCTACCGTCACTCAATACCACAAACTGAGTGATTCCATCATCTGCCACCACAGCCAGTTTGCCTTCCTTGATGATGTACATCTCTCGCCCGATATCCCCTTTCTTGCAAATGTAATCTCCAGGACTGTAGACTTGGGGCTGTAATTTCAAGACCAACTCCACCAACAGACCGGCTTCACAGTCCGCAAAAATACGCACTTTTTTTAATGTGTCTAGGTGAACGTTGATGGCGATCTCAGCTCTCAGCTTATCGGGTAGATACTTCAAGACTTCTCTCTCATCAACTGTTTTTTGGTTGGTCCACAGATAGTCGAACCATTTAATAACTCTCTTTTCCATATCTTTGCTTACATTTCGAAAACGCATATATTGCTTGATTGCATCAATTCTTGCTTGAAATTCTGCCCTGGCAGCATTCATGTTGGAAATCATAGAACCTATGTTACCAACGATGGTAGCAAAAATTAACACTCCAATTAAGAAATCAACCACCACAAAGACGAATTCAGAATCCCTCACAGGAGGTGGTGTTTCACCAATTGTGGTCAAAGTCAGTGTAGACCAGTAAAGGCTGTACACATATTTTCTGGCCAAACGGCCGAATTCAGGATCATTAACATCAGGATACACCCAGGTGTCATTTCCAAATCCAATAGCTTTGGAAATAGAGAAGTACACACACGCGTTCCAGTGGATGATGATGACGATATACATAACGAGATTAGAAATCCTGAAGATGTTTGGGTAGTTTGTTCGCGTTTCTGTTCTCTGGAAGAACTCAAACATCCGAGAGATCCTTAACAGTCTGTTCAATCTAATTTCTGGATAGTTCCACCCTAGCTTAAAATACAGCAGATCAGTTGGTATCAGCGATAGAAAATCAAGTTTGAATTGCAAGTTTGATTTATATCTCTCTATGAGTTTACCCTTTTCCTTTACCAGCAGTCCTTGTTCCAAGTAACCTAAAATAGAAAAAAAACACAATTTAATGTTTTCCACTTTTATGCCATTATGAGTTTTTTCTAAAATAACCCTCAATGAACTTCACTGAGTTCAAAACAAGACTTCATCTCCAATAAACATGCTTTTAGCCATGCAATCAGATAGGAGCACCGATCAACATATGTCGATGGAAAATATTATTTTGCAGAAATAAAAAATAAAACTTTGTAAGTGCTAAGTGAGAGATTATATGCAATGTATATATGCAAATCTCTCTAGATCTGACCTGTCTACCCACGTAAAGCCAAGAACAGTGTTCTTGGGAAGTTTTCTGAAACACCCTAGCTCTTGTGCCTAATGTATCACGCCACTCTTTTGTCAGAATCCTAGCACCACCCTTGAAATTTGGACACCTGCCTTACTATCTGTTATGTGTATTCTTGCCTTGTCCCTTCAGTGTGAAGAGTAAGTGTCATTTTCTTTCTCCCTCTTGTCCCTCAGGCTTCCTTAGATGTCTGGGATCTTCTCTTCTCCTATGTTGCCACAGGCGGCCTTGACTTTTAGCATTCTGATACATTTTACCAAGGAAAGAATTTGCTCCTCTTTCTATACTGGCTACCAGAGCTGCGACTAGGACAGAACACTAGGAGCATTGCTCTAGCACACTGGTATTTAGAGCATGTCACTATTTTACATAATGATTCTTAAATGCTGTTCTCTGTACAGTGGTTACCTTTGAATGTAGACAGCAGTGTAGAAACAGTAAGCTTATACATGCTTAACAAGCATACTTAAGTGGGAAGCTATCAGACTCTGCTCCCTGGTTGATAATGCTTCCCCAAGACCACAAAGTTGAGTTAAGGATGTGTGTACTGTTAGAAAGAGAAATCAAGAAACTGAGCCCATTTATAATTGCACCAAGAACCATAAAATACCTAGGAATAAACCTAACCAAAGATGTAAAAGATCTGTATGCTGAAAACTATAGAACGCTTATGAAGGAAATTGAAGAAGACACAAAGAAATGGAGAAACACTCATTGCTCATGGATTGGAAGAATAAATATTGTTAAAATGTCAATACTTCCCAAAGCAATCTATACATTCAATGCAATCCCAACCAAAATTGCACCAGCATTCTTTTCAAACCTAGAACAAACAATCCTAAAACTTGCGTGGAACCACAAAAGACCCCAAATAGTCAAAGTAATATTGAAGAAGAAAACAGATAGGGAAAAAAATAGTTACAAACAGTTACAAAGGCATCTCAATTCCAGACTTTAGCCCACAAAGCTGTAATCATCAAGACAGTATGGTATCAGCACAAAAACAGACACATAGACTAGAATAGAATAGAGAACACAGAATTGGACCCACGAGCATATGGTCAGCTAATCTTTTACAAAGCAGGAAAGAGTCTCCAATGGAAAAAAGACAGTCTCTTTAGCAAATGGTGCTGGGAGAACTGGAGCAACATGCAGAAGAATGAAACTAGACCACTATCTTACACCACACACAAAAATAAATTCAAAATGGAAGAAAGGCCTAAACGTAAGATAGGAAACCATCAAAACCCTAGAGAAGAAAGCAGGCAACAACCTCTTTGGCCTCAGCCACAGCAATTTCTTGCTTGACACATCTTCGAAGGCAAGGGAATTAAAAGCAAAAATGAACTATTGAGACCTCATCAAGATAAAAATCTTCTTGCGAAGGAAACAATCAACAAAACTAAAAGGCAACAAACAGAATGGGAAAAGATATTTGCAAATGACATATAGGATAAACGGTTAGTATCCAAAACCTATAAAGAACTGATTTATATATCCGAAAACTCAACATCCGAAAAACAAATAATCCAGTGAATAAATGGGCAGAAGACATGAATAATAGACACCTTTCCAAAGAAGACATCCAGATGGTCAACAGACATATGAAAAGATGCTCAACATCACTCATCATCAGGGAAATACAAATCAGAACCACATTGAGATACCACCTCACACAGGTCAGAGTGGCTAAAATGAACAAATTAGGAAACTACAGTTGCTGGTGAAGATGTAGAGAAGTAGGAACCCTCTTGCACCATTGGTGGGAATGAAAACTGGTGCAGTCGCTCCAGAAAACAGTGTGGAGGTTACTCAAAAAATTAAAAATAGAACTACTCTATGACCCAACATAGGACTATTAGAAATTTACCCAAAGGATACAGGAGTGCTGGTTCATAGAAGCACATGTACCCCAATGTTTATAGCAGTGCTTTCAACAATAGCCAGATTATGGAAAGAGCCAAAAGTCCATCAACTGACGAATGGATGAAGAAGATGTGGTTTATGTATATAATGGAACACTACCTGGCAATGAGAAAGAATGAAATCATGCCATTTGCAGCAACGTGGATGGAGGTGGAAGGTGTTATGTTGAGTGAAATAAGTCAGCCAGAGAAAGACAGATACCATATGTTCACTCATATGTGGATCTTGAGAAACTTAACAGAAGACCATGGGGGAAGGGAAGGGAAAAAATAGTTACAAACAGAAAGGGAGGGAGGCAAACCATAAAAGACTCTCAAATACAGAGAACAAACTGGGCGTTGATGGGGGGTGGGGGGAGAAGGGAAAATGGGTGATGGGCACTGAGGAGGGCACTTGTTGGGATGGCCACTAGGTGTTGTACATAAGCGATGAACCACAGGAATCTACCCCAAAAATCAAGAGCACACTTTACACACTGTGTTAGCCAATTTGACAATAAATTATATTTTTTTTAAAAAAAAAGGATGTGTGTACTGTTAGAAAATGTCTAGTACAGCTGTGCTGGGTACAGTGATTTTTTTCCCATGCCTCTTCATGGTATCTCTCTGTGAGGTAGCAATTACCCTTTCACTGCAGAGCAGGCACAGTATTTCTGTTCTCTCTATTCCTCTCACCTGGCATAAAACCAATGAACAAGCTAATGGGGGAAAGCCACCAGTCCACATTCAAAAGGTCGCCTAGTAGCCTGAATCAGTTGGAGTGGCCTAAGCTTGTGGGTGAGTATATGATACTCTTGTTTCTAACAGTGTTTTTTCTTCTAAAATAGATTCGTGAGCTTATTTTGAAGGACACTTGAATTAACAAATTTCAAATTATACTATTGAGATAAAAGCACAACATTGCATAAATATCCAAAGCTGAGCATATTTACCTGTCCTTGTTCGTACAAACATATCAAGAAGATAGACTACATCTGATAGGTAATCAAAAATGAGCCAATATTCTAAGTAATCAGACTGAAGTTCATCAAAACATGCTCTGTAAAAGAAAAATGTGTAAATAAAATGAAATGGGAGCCAGTTTAAGTAAAAGTTCTCTCTGTATAATTTTTATCATGATAAGAGGTATAATGCACTAAGGTTAAGAGGTCCTTATAGTCCATTTAATCAACCACAGCTTTTCTGAATCTCAATGGTTGGATTTAGTTTTCTCACACTTCTGAAATCCAACATTCTTTTGATTACACTAGTTTGCTTTGTGGAAACATCAGATGAGAATAAATGGCCTCAAGCTAACGTCAAAATATATTGGCTTATACACATTGATAACCAGGGTCTTATTGACTATCTGTACCCAAAATGTTTCCGGAAATTGGGCTTGGTCCTGGGTGGCTGAGATGTTTACTGTCTAAAAGACAGAGAACCACAGACATACCTGAGAAACACATCTTTCTCTAAAACAACCTAACTCTTTGATCTTTTTCCACTCCTGGCAACGTTTTTTTCTCAGGCTACAAAAATAAAGTTTCTCTCAAAATTCTAATTAACTGATTCAGCAATCAAAAAGTTTAAAAATATCCCCCCACACCCCATCACAGTACTAGATTTCCAAGTATACTGGGAACCAGTGCATCTACCCCTGATGTCAGGAAAACACAACGAGAATAACATAACCTCTCCTTTACAACCTGAGGTGGAGAAAGGAGGTATGTCCTGAAGAGCTCTGGACCAAACCATTAACTCGGTTAACTCAGAAACTAAAAGCAGGTCGAGATCCACAAAAATATATAGATACCTTGCAATAATCATAGTCCAGTTGTACATAACAGGTAAGGTGATGCAAAACAGCCAGTTGTAATACATGTTTCCTGAGGGATCAATAACCTTGACTTCTTTCTTCTCCCTAGCAGCAATTAGAAATGAAGTGGAAGGTCACCAAGAAACAAGAAAGTTTTTATTTCACATATTAAATATGGTTATGTCCATTACCCACAATTAATGAAACAGAACTAAGCTGGAGAAGCTCACCCTACAGGGAGAAGGTCAGCTTGGCATGAGTGTATTAGACATCAGAAATTGCTTAGGATGGCTGGATAGATGGTTGAATTATTAGTCTTACATTAAACCTTACATTAGACTTTTATTAAAGCCCTTGTTTTACTGTGATGTTGCAGATACTTCCATCAATTCAGCCTCTGAAAAGTAATAATGGCACAGATCATGCCAGACTCAGGATATTCCATTGACTTCTTTGGTAGGTTGTGGGTGGTTAGAAAATGGTGCTGTTACCACTCCTCCTACAGGGTAAAAAACAATCAGTAACTACACTGTGAGAGGGAACTCTCACCTGTGTGGAAAGAAGAATTATAATACAATCTAGTAAAAGGTACTTGTTCATAAACATCTATGAAGGACAAAGAAGCAATAGAAAGTGGAAGGAAGAAGGAAGGAAGGAAGGAAGGAAACAAACAGTCAAATGGAAAAATTTTTTCAATCCTCTAGTATCAAGTATGAGTTTGGGTGGGCGTTGGGTTTTTTGTTTTGTTTTGTTTTTAAAGATTTTATTTTTAAGTAATCTCTATACCCAATGTGGAGCTTGACCTTAACAACCCCAAGATTAAGAGTCACCCTCTCTACTGACTAAGCCAGCCAGGCATCCAAAGCCTGTATTGTAAAGGATTTTTCCCTTTGTAAGAACTTCATTTGGGGCACCTGGGTGACTCAGTCGGTTGGGCGTCTGACTTCAGCCTAGGTCATGATCTCGCCATTCCCAAGTTCGAGCCCCTCGTCAGGCTCTGTGTTGACAGCTTAGAGCCTGGAGTCTGTTTCAGATTCTGTGTCTCCCTCTCTCTCTCTCTACCCCTCCCCTGATCATGCTCTCTCTCAAAATTAAATAAACATCAAAAAATTTAAAAAAGGAAAAGAACTTCGATGGCTTTCTAGCAGGCACAAATAAGTGAACATTATCAGGTAAAGAGTTTTCTTTAAGTTTAGAAAATAATTTCTCCTTTAATAAAAAGTAAAAAGTTTTGAAAATATCATTTTGATAGTTTTGAAAATATCATTCAGCCTTACCCCTATGAAATTCTAACCTTCAAATGTTTGGTTACAAAGGATCTTTCAAATGGCTGGAGTTTTAATAAGCATTTGTACTGCTCTCAGAATTAAGCATAGCTTTTGCAAGAAGACTTGCTTAGTGTGAAGTATTTGCCATACAGTATTTATTACTCAAAAATGTTAGTAAAATTATTAAATTTTTATTTCAATTTAAAAAAATAATGGAAGGACCCTAGAAACCCAATTCTCTTAAAATCCAAATATCTCCCAATGGCAAATTTACCTTCAGCAGAACTTGAAGAAGGCAATTAACCATAACATTGAAAAGTCTTGATGAGAAAAGTAAAGATAAAACTACCATTGCTCATTTTAAGAAAAGTAGAAAAAAAATAATTCCCATTAGATAACAGTTTATTTAGTCTTTTACACAAGGCTTCATAATTATAAACTTTCAGGAAATTATCTTTGCATCCAAAATCCATTACAAATTCATCTCTAATTTCAATGCCAGTAAAAATACTTACTCTTCTTTCTTTTCTTTGCCTTTCTCCTCTTTCTTTTTCTTCTCTTTTTCCTTTTCTTTCTTCTTTTTCTTCTCTGAGTCCTTTTTATTTACATTTTTATCATCTGACTTGCTGAAAAGTGTGAGAAGTAGTTAGTAATAAAATACGAAAATGTTATGGGCCAAAAAATCTGGAATCATTCATGCCAAAGCATAACTTACCTCTTCTTTTCTTTTTTCTTTTTCTTCTTTTCTTTTGGTTCTCTAAAGAAGAAATAATATCCAAATCACACAATCAAATCGCATTCTGACTTTCATTATTTACTTCCCTCTCTATTGAGCAAGAAATCTAAGCCTTGTGTTCAGAAACCTGCCTCCATGCTAGGAACCAGAAATCTGGTCTTCTAATGGAAAGTTCTACAAAAATGGATCTGCACCCAGATAATAAAACAAACAAACGAAAATTCCTGGGTTAGTGCATGCGGAAAACTGAACACAAGGGAGGTGGATAAAGGCATAAACCCAAGAAAGGAAATTTAGGAAACAACAGCCCCCACGAGTGCACTTTCAAAGCCTCCATGGGTACAAAAAAAAATATTTAAAATGTAAGCTTCCTGATATCACTTATATTTATTATTGAGTAAGAGCTTGGAGAATTTCAAGAAAATGCCATCAGTTTTCTTTAGGGGGTAATCCTGACTGAAGCAATTTTTTATGAGCAGTCAGAAAAATCCACACAGTGGAATCCCAATTCTTAGGATCATTCAGTGAATTTGAGATCACCTTTTTTCTATATACAATTTCTTCTGCAGTGGAGATGATGTGATCTGAGGCTTCTTCCTATAGTTGGCTCTCTCTATGAGCTGAAGAATGGATTCTGGAGTCAGGCAGACCTAAGATCAAAAGAGGCTGCCATTGTTGGCTCAGGTGTCTTGGGAAAGATTGTTATTCAGACATGAATGAACAGGCATTGCACTACCACTAGGGTAGTCAGAGAGGATGTGAAAGGGGGATAGGGCTAGGCCTCAAAGTATGGGTAAGAGTTGGAGCAGTTGAGAAGAGTGGGGACACGAAAAGGTGCACTTTTCAGGTGCAAATGTACAAGTGAATTTAGTCTGCATATGAATATCCCAGGAAAAGCAGAATGCTGCTATTGAGGAGAAATAGGAAATAAATTAGATAAGGAGGCGGGGCTTGGCACTTAAGGCTGTCATGTACAAAGGGGAACAGAACATAACACTGGACAAGGGAGAATTCATTGCCACGACAGCACACTCTAGCACAGATCCTCAGAAATGGTGCTGACACACTGCTGGGACAGCTCTTAGAAGCTCAGAAAAAATGAGGATTCCTGCTAAGTGGAATAGAAATTACATGATGGATGGTGGAGGAATGTATCAGGAAGACTGAGAAAAGTGATGTGCTAAAGTGGACATACCAAGTAAGGAAGATAACCCGTCAACTGACTATGGTCCCTAAGAGGGCTCCGAGACACAAAAATGATAAGGAATGTGCTGGTGAGGGGGGCACCAGCATCATTAAGAAACTCAGTGGTACTGTCCTCTATAAGCCATGGCTGGCAGTGGGAGATGCTGAACTAGGTACAAAACTGGTTTCCTTGAGAGCAACTGAGATGAAAGAACCTGGGAATAAGAGATCAGTGGCAGTGCTTACACATCAGAGGACAGATGGGTCCAGTAACTAGAATTACCCTGAAGGTGAGCATGATAGCCAGAGGGCTTAACCCATAGACACCTATGGAAGAAGTTAATAGAATACTGTATTCCTAGATAGATGGGCATCCTTTTGGCTTGTTGAGGTACCGTTTAATGTATACAATGAAAACAGATCAGGTGTGGATGATTCAGAGGTTGAAGGCAACTTAACCTGATAAAAAATCACAACCTTATGAATAATTTCTAAACCGGAGCCGGTTCTCAGAAATGAAACCACTGACTGAAGGAGAAGCCAAGCCCCCATGAAGAAAGACTACAAACACCATGACAAGTATACTCAGTAATGACTTCCCCAGTCTTTTCCCAAAGAAAACCCATGGTCATTTATGTAGGTGATTATACGCTGGGAGAAGAGGGAGTACCAAGATACATTAAAGACTGTTTGGCATAAGACCCAAGCTGATACTGAGACCCAGGGATTGAAGCATCACCATACCTCCGATTAAAGTGGGGGGGGTGGGCAGCATATGGTGGCCTAGTGATAACAGAATCCTGTACCATTTATGACTTAGGGGGTTTCCACTGGACCTAAAGACCTCCATTGTGGTCATTTCTCCAGTTCCTCAATGTATCAGTGGAATGTACAAAATTGGTCATTGGCAGAACCCTCATCCCCACTAGTTCCATGGCTTGTAGTCAGCGCTATCATAAGGGTGAGGGTCAAGTGGAAGCCTTCAAGCTGCCTCCTACCTGCTGGTGGAAAACCATACTGCATCCTGAACAGGAAAGAAAATGTGATCCTTAAGACCTAATGCCTGCAGGGATGGTGGTCCCCCCACATTTAATTCAAAGTCTTGTCCCTACAAAATTCACATGGATACTAGAGAATGGCAGTTCACTGTCATTCATGCAACCTAAACCATATACCTAATGTTCTGGGCCAGTCACAGTGACCTTTTTTTTTTTTTTTTTTTTATCACTATCAGGGAAGAGAGTCTGAAATAGTTATGGGATGGAAAATGGCACATTTATAGTCTTTTCCAGGGCTATGTTATCTCTCCCACTTAATGTCATGACACAGCCTAGAGGGACCTGGAATATCTAGACATTCCTCAGAGCATCACATTGGTCCACTCTATCAATGGCATCTTGTTAATAGGGCCTTGAAAGCGGTTTAACTAACAATGAGACAGAAAATGACTGTTGACCATGAGTTGGATTCTGTCAGAACTAACAGTCATAAGGTTGTACAGCAATCTATCACATGATGAAGTGGTATATTTGGGATTGAGCAGGTGGCTTACTACTCTTCCCTCATGTCATCTACCGCTCTTGCATCAGGCCCTAGTCTTCAACTCTCCAGCATGGCCATATGTGTGGGTCTCAGCAGGTCATCATGTATGACCTGGTCGATGAATGAGTCAGCTTGAATCAGGATACAAGCCAAAATGGGCCATTTCTATACCATAGCCCTACTTAGAAGTGACCTTGAAAGATAATGGTAAAGTTAATCTTTCTAATGTTACAGCTTCAAGCAGTGCACAGTCATCCATTTTGTGTGGAAAAGGAAATGGCAATGTATGGGTCTGGGAACCAAGGAGTTGAAGTAGGATGACTCACATAGGAAATGTGTGCTTCTCATCCCCACAGCTTTATGCTCTGTGGATGTAGAGGTTTCCAGATAGGTCATGTGTCTTCCAGGGAACACAGTAAGTGTCCCGTTAAACATTAAGCTATGACTACTCCCCAGTCACTTTTTTTGTGGCATGTGTCCTCATGCCACAAAACCAATAGGCAAGGAAGGGAGTCATCATACTGGCAAAAGAAACTGACTTCTTTAATCAGAACTAGATAGAGTTGTTGTGTTATAGCGGGTGGCGGGAAGGGTGGGGTATATTTGGCACATAGATGATCCACTCTGGTGTCTTTGGTGTTCTCCAGCCCAGTTTTAGTGGTAAATCGACAAATACAGCAGCTATAACTCAAGAAAGGCACAGTGACCAGAGGCTCAAATCCATCAGGAATGAGGGTCTGTATCATTCATTCCACCAAGTAAATCATCTAGACGACAGAAGTGGTGGCCAGAGTGACAAGACTCTGGAATGAGTAGGAGAGGAGGGCATAAGCAATTTCAGTTGAAGCCTCAAGACCACTTGCAGCTGTCAGAGACCTGAGTTTATCCTATCAACCTCCCTCATATAAGCTTCCTCAGGAAAAAAGAACAAGACTCCTGGAGGAATGTTTCCAAATGGGATGAATGTTCTGTATGAAAAAAGCAGACCTGAACAGTGCAAAAAGCATGTTATGGATGCAAGAGTGCACAGAACTCTGGCCCTCATTCCCCATCTGCCAAAAGTATTGCTTGCTGATAGCTCACAGTCTCTCTATCCTTTGTCTGGCCTTGGCTAAAGGAAGCCACCATGCTCAAAGCTATGTCCCCCATCCTAGGGAGAGCATTCACCCAATGACTGTGCATGAGTACAAAGGCCCAGTCCTACTGCCCAACTATGACACAACTCTGAAGGGCCATCCCTAGAGCCTCCCATGGGATCATATGGCATATCAACTCTATTCTCTGAAGTTCACCTTCTCCCTCTGCCTGGTTCTGCTCCCCTAACTCCCTTCTAGGTATCACTCCTAAGAGCACTCCCAACAAACCTTTGCACACAAACCTTCCTCTCAGAGATTATCTCCTAAGGAATCGACCTAAGGCACATTGGCTCAGAATGGAAAGGATTACTGATATTTCATTTATTTTTGTCCACCAGGTGGGGCAACTGCATTTACATTGTAGACATGGTTTTCTATATACATCAAACACATTCACATACATACATAAATACATGCTGCTTTTCATATGGGTAGCCACATTTTTCAGAATTACCACATGACAAAATAATAGAATACCATTGCCATTGCATTCAATAGAGTTTTCCTAATAAAGATCTCTATAGCAGATTCAGATACATTCCTACATTTTACTGGTGTTCTTTAAAAGCAAAGTTTTGCTTTTCTATTGTAAATGTACTTACTGCTCCTTATTGCTGCTGTTGTTGACATTGAAAAGTGCAATGGCACCGGGTAGGTACTGCTCCCTGGAAAATGAGAAAGTACAGTGAAATCATAATAGTTACCATCTGCATAATGTCCATGGTCTTAAAAAACAGGTTTTTTTAATTGTTTTTTTAATGTTTATTTTATTTATTTTAAGAGAGAGAGAGATAGAGCATGAGCAGGGGAGGGACAGAGATAGAGGGGGAGAGAGAGAATCCCAAGCAGGCTCCCTGCCATCAGTGCAGGGCCTGACACAGGACTTGAACTCACAAACTGTGAGATCATGACCTGAGCCAAAATTAAGAGTCAGATGCTTAACCAACTAAGCCACCCAAGTGCCCCAAGAAGTCTTAAAGAGCAAATTACCAGGGCAACTGGGTGGCTCACTCGGTTTAGCAGCCGACTTCGGCTCAGGTCACGATCTCGCAGTTCATGATCCTTGTGTTCGTGATCTTGTGGTTCATGATCTCGCAACTGGTGGATTCAAGCCCTGTGTTGGGCTCTGCTCAGACAGCTCAGAGCCTGGAACCTGCTTGGCATTCCATGTCTCCCTCTCTCTATGCCCCTCCCCCATTTGTGCTCTCTCTCTCTCTCTCTCTCTGTCTCTCTCTCTCAAAAATAAATAAACATTAAAAACATTTCTAAAGAATAAATTATCTTCAGTTACTAACTACTGCCTAGACAATTTTTGAAAATACAGAGCCTCCATGAAGCTTGAGTTGCTGAATATCAGCGCTATGGACCAAAGTGATAAGGAAATACCTATCGATCAATGCTAACACCAAAAATTAGCATCTTCCATGGCCTCAAGTGACCCAACTTGGATGCCAGCAAGAGATCTAAGACTTAGATTGTCAGAGAAGATTGGAAGAGAAGAAAAGAGAAAAACACTGGGAAAACTGAAGGTAGTTGGTGGAAACAGAGATAAGAGAGAGGGAAAAAAGGAGGGAGAAAAAGCAAAGAAAAAGTGAATATGTTCCACAGTATGGGAACTCCGATCCACACCAAAACCGCATTCGTTCCACACCCTCAGAGTCATGCGTGCGATGTTTTCATGAGGCTTTATTTCCTACTAAGGCTTTTTAGCTTTTCTGTTCTAGCTACTCACTGGAAGACTCTAGTTCCCTGAGAGTAGGGCCAAATGGGATACAGCATTTTAGAGAATGACAGCCAACCCTTCCCACATACCACTTTCTCGGGACCCTGAAAGAAGGATCCGAAGGAAGGAGGAAGTCAGAGAGGACTGGGGCATGAGGTTCTAAAGGGATAGAGACAAGTCTCAGGGAAAATGATTGGCGAGAGTGTTTGTGAGTGAAAGCCCCGTGGACATGAATAATCAACAGCCCATGGTTTCCAAGAGAGGAAAAGGGTTAAGTAGCAAGTTACTCCTGAGATCCTGCATTAGTGGCTCAGTAGCAGGAGCACTGGCCAAGCCCACTAAATGGAGGAGTAGAATACCTTTCTTTCATCTAAATAGTAGTGTAGAAAGAGATATGGAGGGATAGATCATAGCGCTCACCTCTGTGATGGTTCCCTTCTGCGTGAGTTATTTCTGAAGGAATCCCCTGCGTGGGAGTTTTCATTCTCTGATTCTTCAAACACGGAGGCACTGTCGTCATCATCATCATCATCATCAGAAAAGGAGCTACGGTCCAGTAGGAGGCAGAGGTGAGTTAGATCAATGTTTTAAATTATTTTGAAGGAATAACATTTCTCATTAGGAGGACCACTGCCTCATCTTTTCTCCTTCCCTCTCAAACTAACATATGATCCCCCCCTTTTTTTTAAGTGGGCCTCACACCCAGCACAGACAGAGCCTAATGCGAGGCTCTATTCCATGACCCTGAAATCAAGAACCAAGCCTAAATCAGGAGTCGGATGCTCAACCAACTGAGCCACCCAAGCACCCCTACCCCATTTTAATTAGAGGCAACGAGAACTTCTAGAATACATGGAATTAGATAGAGTATATGCACAATTCAGCAATATGTGTGTAAATGAGAAACTACTTTCTAGGTCTTCCATATTTCTATTATTTGATGCATTGATTAATGTTAATATTTATCAAATAGAAAGTATGATATCTCTGCTTTAGGTTACATTATACACTTGTATGAACTAACCTGTAATAATATTTCTTTCCACAAAAAAATAAATGCAATATATGTGTATAAATGTCTCTTCATTTATAGGGTAACCATTTTCAATTATACTTCCAAAACATTCAGCATAGCACACTTTATATTATTTTCACATTCATCTATGGCAATGCTATCCCTTTAGGTTTGAAATGTTCCATGAGAAAAGGCCTTGCATAAGTGCTTCTAAATAATCACCACAGGGGTGCCTGCGTGGCTCAGTTGGTTAAGCACCGACTTCGGCACAGGTCATGATCTCACGGTTTGTGAGTTCGAGCCCCATGTCGGGCCCTGTGCTGACAGCTCGGGGCCTGGAGCCTGCTTCAGAGTCTGTGTCTCCCTCTTTCTCTGCCCCTCCCCTGCTCACACTCTCTCTGTCAAAAGTAAATAAACCTTAAAAAAAAAAAATTAAATAATCACCACAATGATATCTATGTTCGTTTGTGAGACAAGTTCTGCTGTTCCAAAGTATAAACGCATTCACAAAATTAAGTAAATTACGAAGAGCAAAGTCACAGATTAAAAAGTTAAACTGAAATTAAAGCTAGTGAAATTTATGAACGGCGGCTGATACTAACACCGCATGGATTTACCTGCATGCTCCATTTTCCATTCTCCTTATTTCCTTTTCAATATCTGGAACAACCACATTGGGAACATTTACAAAAGAGAATCGCGTATTGAGAATATTTTTCTTCATGGTTAGTTTAATATCTGGGGAGAAAAAAAAAGCCTTCTTAGTAGAAAGACTATATATTTACACATACGATCAAAAGTTTCACTCTACCATTCAGCTAAGGCTCTCATAATAATTTTATTTCCGGTTATATGTAGGATTTATTCTTCAACAGAATAGAGACGAAGCCTAAGCCCTTCATTACCACTAGCCGGTTTTTTTGTGTGTATTTTTTTAAATTCGAGAATGTACCGGAGGTGTAAACTTTTTTTTTTTTTAATTTTGGATTTACCTCAGCTTTTTTTTTTATGCTTATTTTTTATTTTTTATTATTTTTTTGAGAGAGAGACAGCATGAGTGGGGGAGGGGCAGAGAGAGAGAGAGAGAGAGAGAGAGAAAGAAAGAATCCGAAGCAGGCTCCAGGCTCTGAGCTGTCAACACAGAGCCTGCCAGGGGGCTTGTGAAATCATGACCCGGCTTAACCCACTGAGCCACCCAGACGCCTCTGGATTTACCCCAGCTCTAAAATATTCAGACAATGTCGTCAGAGAACAAAACTATAGGGACCTCACATACGCATCAAACAAGTAGCAATAAAAAGCAGTAAAATAGCCGGGCGCGGTGGCGCGCGCCTGTAGTCCCAGCTACTCGGGAGGCTGAGGCAGGAGGATCGCTTGAGCCCAGGAGTTCTGGGCTGTAGTGCGCTATGCCGATCGGGTGTCCGCACTAAGTTCGGCATCAATATGGTGACCTCCCGGGAGCGGGGGACCACCAGGTTGCCTAAGGAGGGGTGAACCGGCCCAGGTCGGAAAAGCAGTAAAATAAAATACCAAAAGGAAGGTAATCAGCTGTGAATTTCTACAAGCCTTCCAAAAACAGCGGAGCGAGGCGGAGGGGAGCTTGAGTGGTATTTAAACTTCGGAGTAAAAATGGATGTGACACAATTTTAGCAAGTCCCCTAAACTATTCTTATACACATAGTGCTTGGCTTCTCGTGCAATCATCTCAGGCATCAGGAGAATGCCAAGCATGAAGGGATCCTGGATTCCCTCAGGTACGGCCTACGCCGCGGTGATTCGAGTCTCACTTCCGGCTTTTGGAGACACGCAGGGAATGGTGCGCAGGCGCACCGCCCCTCACCTTCCGGGCGAGGCTCTGCAGTCACCCGGCAACCGCGCCACTGCCCGAGTGACCGCTCACGGTCGTCCGCGGGTCTCTGGTGTGCTGCATCCACGTCGCCTGGAACCTGGAGAAGTTCCTGGTGGGCACAACAGGTGTGCTGTGTGCAGGTACAGCCGCTGCTACGCGACCGATGACTTCGAAGCCCAGCCGGGCCACGGAACCCAGCGGTGCGTAGGGCACCTCTCCTACACCCGCTTGCTTGGCGGTTACAGCGCTGTCCCCTGGGGGTTTCGTCCACGATGGTGTTTGCTCCAGACCTGCCTGGAGGAAAATCCCTCGAGATGGGCGCCGGGTGTCCATCCCAGCCTCCCTTCTCCCAGACCAACTTTCCTCACTCTAAAAGCTCCCAGCATGAAAAAAAAAATTGGTATCTGGTCACCCCAAGAACAGTGCCACTGTTTCCCAGCTCTTATATTGAAGGTGTGCCCCAAAAAAAGGCCAACATGCTGAGAGGATGACCGCAGGGTGCTGGACAACTTCAACACCCCCCATACCTCCACCTTATCTTCCTGGGACGGCTGATCATCTATCTGTCCCCTCCCCCACAGCACCTGCCTAGCCTGCACCCCGAAGTTTTTATTATATGGCTTGGGGATTTTTCCTTTGTTAGTTTTCTACCAGTGATTTCTAGGTTTGGGCAGCAAACTTGCCTTTGTTATTAATCACATAGAAAAGCAAAAACAAAACAAAACAAAAAAAAGACAGAGAGAAGGAATCATTCGATGTGGAAAAATGTGTAAAACACTTCATTCTTTATAGTAAAATATGTTAAAAAATGATCTGCTTTTGTGGGCACCTGGGTGGCTCAGTTGATTAAGCATCTGACTCTTGATTTCAACTCAGGTCATGATCTTAGGGTTCATGAATTCAAGCCCCACATTAGGGGCTTATTTATTTTGAGAACACAGAAACAGCATGAGTGGGGGAGGGGCAGAGAGAGAGGGGGAGAGAGAATTCCAAGCAGGCTCTGCACTGCCAGTGCAGAGCTGGACATGGGGCTCAAACTCACGAAACTATGAGATTATAACCTGAGCCAAAACCAAGAGACAGCTGCTTAACCGACTGAGCCACCCAGGTGTCTCAATGTCTTATCCCCACTGAAAGTTCCAGAACATAATAGTATCTTGATATCAGCATTGTCTTACAGTTGGGCTTTATAAAAATATTTTTAGCACTTTACTCTTAAGCATGGTGCCAATCCTTGGTTTGAGAGAAATATTTGATTCATGTTAAGGAAGTCTCTATTTATTCTTATTTTATCAATTTTTAAAATTAGAAATAAGAATGAATATTGATTTTTCTTAAAGGATCTCTTGCTTTTATAGAAATAATCATATTTTTCCTTTTTAATTTTTTCTATTAACATGATGAGCTGTATTAATGAATTATTTTAATAGTTATGAAGTAAACTCCTCTTCTTTATGGTAAATTCCTCTTTTCATATGCTATTGGATCCTAGCTGCTAATACTGTATTTTATTTTGAATTTTTACATTACGATTTTTTAAACTGTATTAAAATGCAAAATTAGTCTGTTGCTTGGGAAAGGGTTTTTAATAGTCAGTAAATGTTGACGTTTTTCATATACTTTTCAACTCTCTTGGTATCATAGGATTAAGAAGGCATCTGAAAAGAACAAAAAGATTCTTCTTTTAGAGAATTCATTACTTTGCTGGTTTTCCCAAATATGAATTTTGAATCAAAATTCGTGAAATCAAAGAGAAACAGCTGCTTTTAGAGAGTAAGGCTTCAGGGATGTCTGGGTGGCTCAGTTGGTTGAACATCTACCTTCAGCTCAGGTCATGATCTCACAGTTCGTGAGTTCGAGCCCTGTGTTGGACTCGGTGCTGACAGCTCAGAGCCTGGAGCCTGTTTCGGATTTTGTGTCTCCTTCTCTCTCTATCCCTCCCCCAGCTGTGCTCTGCCTCTCTCTTTCTCAAAAATAAACATTTTTTAAAAATTAAAAAAAAGTAAGTTTCAGTTTTTATTTTTAGCTGATTCACAAAAATTTCCCACTTAAGTGAGGATGTAAAAAAACTGCACAAAGATAAAGCAAAGCAAATGACTGGGAAAATCTTACAGACAGTTCAGGCAAAATTAATTTGGAATATGAACTATGAACGCCCAGGAAGGCAACTGTTCTATTGATCGACGTCAGGCTCTAACTTGGGTTCAAATCCTGACTCCCTCCCCAGCTGAATGAACTCAAGTGAGTTGTTTTAACCTTACCGAACCTCAATTTTAACATCTATAAAATCAGGATAATAATATCTCTTTTATATCCAACAGTAGAAAAGATACGTTGTGAACGCCCAATCGCAAATCCACACATACAAACATAAGTAAGTATGCAGAGGTGATTCTCTAAATTTGGTAGGAATGATACCTGTGAAACTTGTTTAAAACGCAGATACCACCGCCCTGCTCTCAGAGTACGAATGAAGTCTGAATTCGAGTAGACCCGAATCTACAATTTCATCAAGCACCGTAAGTAATTCTGTTTCACGGGATTCCTGAGTCACACTTACAGGAACACTACTCTCTGCTGTTGACCTTGGTACACTACCCCATCGTATCTGTATTTCTGAATATAGTAATGGGAAACATGAAATAACTGTCAGGAAAGGCTTCAATGTCACTGCTACTTCTCTGACATTTCAGATCTACAAACCCAAAAACTTTAGAATCAAGTCCTGAAGACAAAATTCTCAAACACCTATTATAACAAAAAGTCAATTTCGTGATGGAACGTAAAAAATATAGACTTGGATTTGAAAAGTGGTCTGTAAAATTCACGATATTAATAGAAAAAAAAAAAAGATGAGGAAAGCCGTATGATAATTTCAACAGATGAAGAAAAGGCATTCGACAAAATTCAACACCTATTCATAATACAAAAGCCTCAACAAATTAGGAATAGAAAGGAACTTCCTCAACCCAATAAAGAACATGTACAAAAAACTCTAATTAACATCATACTTATTGATAAAAGACTGAAGATGTTCTCCCTAAAGTCAAGAATAGGCAAGGATATTTTAGAGGGATTCAACATTGTGCTGTCTCTTGCAAAAGCCCAAAAATATTTAAATATAAAAAAAAGTAGAAGGCATCCATGTAGTGAAGAAATTAAACGATCTTTATTTGCAGATGACATAATAGTATATCAGACAACCCTAAAGAATCTACAAAAAAAAAAAAAACTAGAAAAATAAGTAAACTTGGCAAAGTCTCAGAACAAAAATCATTGTAAAATTTTCATTTTATAAAAAAGGGCACATGTTGGGATGAACACTGGGTGTTTTATGTAAACCAATTTGAAAATAAACTATTTTAAATTAAAAAAAAATTTTTTTTCATTTTATTTCTGTATGTTAGCAATGAATAATTAGAAAATAAAATGAAAATGAATATATACATAGCAAGCAATTAATGTCTATGTCCAATTCAATAAATAAGCACTGTACAAAGTTCTCTGCCAGATGCTCTAAAAAAGAAGCCCAAAGAGGGGCGCTTGGGTGGCTCAGGCCAACTTAAGCACTTGACTTTGGCTCAGGTCATGATCTCACTGCTCATGGGTCCGAGCCCTGCACTGGGCTCTGTGCTGACAGCTCAGTATGCGGAGCCCACTGTGGAATCTGTGTCTCCTTCTCTCTCTGCCACTCCCCTGCTCACACTCTGTCTCTCTCCCTCTCTCAAAAATAAACAAATATTTTTTTAAAAATTAAAAAAAAAGAGAAAGAAATCCAAAGAGCAGTAGCCCTAAAGAGCCTACAGTTAGCAGCAGGGAAGAAGACCAGAGCATCACACTAAACAAATGATTTGGGCCCAGAAAGGGACCTAAAGTAACTATTCATAATTGTCAATCACCTCTTCAATTTCTGAGATTATTTCTTGTTTCAAAATTAGTAGACATTTTAATGGTGTTATGAGAAAAGCTGATAGCTGGAATAACAGATATTTTTTAAACTCTAAAGGGGTTTTAAAAATGAAAAAAATCCTTTTCAGCCAGATTATGAAAAGGTTCATGAGGAAGATGGCACAGTACACAGGCAAGGTCTACAGTTAATCAGAAAAATGGCCAAATCGGATGGTTCAATAGAGAATTAAATCGAAGGTATTGAAAAACCTAAAGAGGGAGAAGTGAGAAAACCCAGAGATGAGCAGCAACAGGGCTCTGGTACTTTCCCTAGAGCAGGAGACATGCAGGGAAGAGGGAGATTATGAGAGCCTAAGGCCAGGACGTCCAGGCTGGAAGACAGGACCTCTGTGGGAGATGCCTCCAGAGCCAATGAATGAGTGGGAGAAATGACTTCGCCTCTGACTTCACCTCTCCTCTGCCCTCCACCTTCCACTAGTGCCTCCAGGCACTAAAATAAAGAGGTGGAGCCTGGGAAACATAGGCTGCAGGGAAGAGTAGGCAAGGATCTAAGCCCAAACAGAAATGAGTGCATGAGCAGGTAGGATCTAACAAGTGGAAGTGCGCTCCTGAAAAGACCTTTCTTTCCTGGTGAAGGAGAATTCATGAGAAAAGTCATGGAGGTGGGAAAGGAAGCTATCAGGAGAACAGAGATTCATCTAGTTTGACTAGAGAACTAGGGGGAACTAGGTATCGGAAATTAAGAGAATTTTGGCAAAATAGGTGCTCGTTCTTCATTCTAGAGGAAAGAGTCATTGAAGATTTTAAGGCATGGAATGACATTATCCCAATGTACTTTAGGATAATTAATCTGGCAGCAGAGTCCAGGATAAATCGGATTAGATGCGTTACAAATTCTTGCCACGGAGTCTCAGCTTGGCCGTTAATATTGCTCATCAGTCCTCTCCCTATGTCCATAGAAGCTGTTCCAAGCCTCTTCTATTAGTCTGATGCCCTACTTCCAACTCCACCCCCAAGAGACATCCCCTACTTTACTAAACTCTGTCTACACTGGTCCATTCTCTGATAAAACTTGCTGGAGGAATGAGCCACGTTTTAATTACCAGCTTCCCACAGCACTCCGTGAAGAGGTTTGCACAGAGCAAGCACACAGAGAATGGCTATTGAATTGACTTAGAATCTGGGAGAAGAATCTGAGGCTGTCAGAAAACTGAATTAAGATGAGAAAACCACTTGGTGTCTATAATCCTTCCACCCTTCCTTTCTTCCATTCTCCCTTTCCCTTCCACCAGAAATGTTTATTCAACATCTACTAGCAGCAGGAAATGCGCCAAGTGCTATGATTAACAAACTACGTGATACATGCCCTGAAGAAATGCATACTATAGTTAATAAAACGGATAAGATATTTAATGGAGAAGTAACACTGTTGATGATTATCTTTACAGTCCCAACAGAAAACAAAGATGCACTCAAAGATACACTCACAGTGCAGTTTAAAGAGGTTTATTTCCAAATGGACTGTTTGCAAAGGTGTTCATATAAGAGAAGCACAAAGCGCTGTGCAGTAACCTGGGGCTAATATGGCCGGTTACCACCCCTAGGCTTCAAACACAAGCAGAGCGAGTGGTCACCAGCCCTAGAAGGAGAAGGAGCTGTGAAGAGTAACTGCCCATTAGGCAGTGACTTGCCACCGAAGGATACAGTCAGCACAAGGCAAGCGCACAGGAAGTACACCACGAGGGCACTCAAAACTCTGAGCGCTTGTCTCCCTACTGCCCCCCAACCTACACTATAATCCACACTACAATCTACACTACACTGAGTGACGTCCGAGAGCACGTAGATGCTTCCATAATGGGCAGTTCTCTCCTCCAGAATACAGAATGGAGAAGGAGTGTGTTATGGATTGAATTGTGACCTCCAAAAATGATGTCTCGAAGTCCTAACCCCGGTATCTTAGAATGTAATCTCGTTTGGAAAGTGGGTCTTTCTAATTAGGTGGGTACAATCCAGTATTACTGATGTCTTTATAAAAAGGAAAAATGTGGACATGCACACACACACACACACACACAGAAGGACTGTGAGAACGAAGGGTCGGAGTAATGCCAAAGATGCCTATTTTTACGAGAAAGTGGGCAAGGGCATGGAACAGATGCTTCCCTATTGCCTTTAGAGGGAACGTGGCTCTGATAATACCTTGATTGGAACTGCTGACTGCAGAACTGAGACATTACATGTCTTTTGTTTTCAGCCACCAAGTTTTGGTTAGTTTGCTACAGCAGTCCTGGGAAACTAATACAGGGTGAAAAGGGATCCAGAGGGTCAAACAACCAGTAGGCAGCACATAGAGGTAGGTCAGGTTCAGAGATGTTGTGGCAACCAGGAGGAAATGCACCAAATCCCCTGCAGGGTCTCAAGATAAATCTTCCTTAAAAGGCGAGGCCAGGGGGATCTTGGACCCAGAGCAGATATCCGCCAAGCGTATTACGATGTGGAATAAGATTCTGGGCAGAAGCAGTAGCAAGTACAAAATAAACACAAACGTGTGAGAGAGCACAGTGCCTTCAGGTAACCCCAGTAGACCAAATGACTTTCTCACACCTTGGTGTGACAGATTTAGGCAGGATGAGAACAGGCAAGTGAGGAAGGACTTCTATGTGTCGTCCATTCTCTTCATCGCTGGACCTCTTTCGGTCTTAGACTTTCAGACCATAGGGGCAAAGAGAAAGGAAAGAAATGTTTATTGAGTGCCTGCTATAGGTTGGACCTTACATTAGGTCAGCACACTTCATCCACATAAGAATTTTAGGCATGGCTTTATGTATGTTCTCTATTTCACAGGGGAGGGTATGAAGCTCAGAGAGGTTAAAGGATTTGCTCAAGGTCATGCGACTTTTATTGTAGCTCTGGTCCGGTATGTAAAAACAGGCTGCGAAGCTCAAACTCTTTCTGCACAGCTCAGAAAAGGTCTGAGATGGGAACCCAGTCACCAGTTGTCCCCAAGTGACACTTGTTTGTCCCTGCTTCATTCCCATCAGCATGGTCTTCTCCACAAAAGAGAATGCCTTTTGGATTCGGCCAATTATTTACAATGCAACGATATAAATTCAAAAAGCATGTCTTAAAATATCAACAAGCAAAGGGATGGCCCCACGGGGGGGTTATCTTTCAATGATATCCTTTAGGGTCCCCAATTCACCCCCAAAAATTACCTTTAAATTTTTTTTTACGTTTTTATTTTATTTTTGAGAGACAGAGACAGAGCGTGAGCAAGGGAAGGGCAGAGAGAGAGGGAGACACAGAATCTGAAGCAGGCTCCAGGCTCTGAGCTGTCAGCACAGAGCCCGATGCGGGGCTCGAACTCACAGACCGTGAGATCATGACCTGAGCTGAAGTCGGCCGCTTAACCGACTGAGCCACCCAGGCGCCCCCCAAAAATTACCTTTAAGAAAAACAGTAGATTTGATAAATAAATGTACTTTTAAAATAAGTTTCTAGCCCTTACTTCTTACCAGATGGTTGCTCCTGCTATGTAGAAATTCTGAATCCATGACTGTCCTTAGGAAAAATACCAGAAAGGATTTTGTGAGTGTAATTTCACTCAACCTAGCTCCTTCAGAGAAGGAATACTTTTTGTTTGTTTTGTGTTTCATATACATATCTGTAGCATTTAGAGCTGTGCTTGGAACCTAGCAAGTACCCAATGGTGTTTGTGGAAAGAATGAATGACCAAACGAAAAGATGAAGGCCGGAGCGAAGAGGGCTTCATGGTGATGGAATCAATCCTGATCATCTTTGCTTTGCCCGGACTCCAAACTCTATTAAAGTCCCCTTCCCTGTTTCTTTTCTTTATCACTTCCTCCGTATCCATCCAAACCTGATAATTTAGGATGGTAAAGACACACAAATCCGATGATCCCATGCCCACTAGAAGGGTGGTGTGGATATGGACCTCACTTTTTCATCCATCAGTAGGTTCCGGGCCGCCAAAACTCCTGTGTGATCCAGACCAATGCCATGTTGGACAAATCCACCATGATGACTGCTCTGTGATCCAAAGCCGTCTTGAGCACAGTCCCTCACCCCACATTCTTTCTTTTCATTTAACCACACCCTGAAGTACACCCTCGGCATAACATCCTTGATCCGCTCTGGAGAGAAGAGAAGGACACACATGTAGTCTTAAACATTCTCTTCCCAGTGGTCTGCCAGAGAACGCGCGGCCTCTAGGGCTACAAAAGCAGGTCTTAGCGGGGGTGAAGCTGTGGAGGTCTGCACGTCTTGTGGCTACCCAAGATACGCTTCTGTCCATAAGTCTCCTTAATAAACCATTTCTTGTGGAAGTGGACTTGTCCAACCTTTTTCTTTGGTCTTATGGCTCCTTCAGCCTTCAGAAGTGTTTTGCATATTCCCCCCCATCCCGCTTCAGAGAACAGCTCCAAAGCTCTGTTTGTCCCCAACGCTTTCTTTCACTGTGTCCTTCCATCAATAGTAATAGTAGCACGTCATATATATATATATATACATATATATATATATATGACGTATTATTTATAGAAATTAGTATTGTGTAGAGTCCCATACTCAGCATCCTGCACTGTTGAGGGACAGGGGTGCCATACTTTCACCCATTTTCTTGCACAAAAGTTCAACCTTTACCTCTAGACCAGTATCTCCCAATTCACATATCCGGCTCTGACCACCTTCTTTAGCTCCTATGCTAATTCCAGTCATTAATTCATTCTAATTTTGAACACCTCCTATTAGCCACGTTCCTTTCATTTAAATTCTGGAGCATTTACTTCGGAGCCTTGTGTCCAGTGTGCCTCCAAACGGGTTTTCACTTCTTTCCCTATCAAACCAGCTGTTTTTTCCGACTTTCATATTTCTGTTCACAGAACAGCTGTTTCTTCATTCACTTCACTTAGAACTTGAAGTTAGTTATATGCGACCTTTGCCTTCCCACACAGTCATTTCACTAAACATTACCATTTTGCAGTTGCTCTTGCCTGCACTCCCACCTTTTCCTTCTAATTACCACTAGGATTTGTCAGGTGCTTGCTACCCCTTGTCTCTGACTAGTCTTTTAGCTGGTTTATTCATCCCCAGCCTCACCCTCCCTCCAATTCAGCCTGCAAACTACTCCCAAATTAATCCTCTTAAGGAGCATATACTATCATATTCTTGTTCCAGACCTTTGAGATTTCATCATCGTCTCCTGAATTATTACCTCTTCTTGTGCAGCAGGGTCTCAGTCTCCCTTTCTCCTCCCTTCTCCCCTTTTTTCCCATCCTTTTATTACTTCCAGAAATATGTCCCATAGGACGAACTACTATGCAGCCATTAAAAATAAGAAAACACTTGGGCACCTGGGTGGCTCAGTCGGTTAAGTGTCCGACTTCAGTTCGGATCGTGATCTTACGGTTCGTGAGTTTGAACCCCACATTGGTCTCAGAGCCTGGAGCTTGCTTCAGATTCTGTGTCTCCCTCTCTCTCTGCCCCTCCCCTGCTCATGCTCTGTCTCTCTCTCAAAAATAAACAAACATTTAAAAAATTTTTTTGAATAAGAAAACACTTCTGTATAAATAGGTATTGAAAGTCCTTGAAGATATAATATAGTACCATGTGCAGGAAAAAAGGATGTATAATTTCCTCTCTCTGTGTGTGTGTGTGTGTGTGTGTGTGTGTGTGTGTGTGTAGACAGAGGGAGAGACGCCACAAGAAAGTGGTACCAATGATTACCTGCCTCTAAGAAGGGGAACTATGTATAGGAGTAGGCAATAGGAGAGGAAGAGGGAATATTTTGTACTTTTTAAATTTTGTATCATGTAAATTAATTACTTAGTGGGTACGCATAGTGACCCTTATTTCAAAATGCAAAACAGTACAAAAATTCATCCATAGTTCTACCACTGGGAATTAACATTACCTTTTGTCTCTTGTCAAATTTGCATCCACGCTTTAATGGTAAGTAAAAAACAATAAAACTTTATACCTAAAGTTAAAGCCTTTTAAGAAACTGCCAGCTCCCAGTGCTGTTCTTGCTGTCCCCCTTCCCTACCTCCCAGAAGCAACCACTGCTGTAAACTTGGGGTGTGTTCTTCCAGACCATTCTCTCTCCTTCCACGTGCCTGCATATGCACCCATCAGTGTAAAGTTTTGGATATGTTGTTTAAGCATATTAAAGCTTCACTTGTGTATAATTTTGCAACTTGCTTATTTCACTCAAAATCATGTTTTGAAAAGTATGCTAATATACACAGAGCTATTTCATTTTATAATATTGTTTGTAAACATTGTGGTCTACGTGTGTCATCTTGTGTTCCCTTTTTCTATGTGTCTTTCCTCTCTCTAATAACAAAAGATGGTTCTTTCTAGTGTTTTGCTATTGTGAGCAGCGCTGTAGTAAAATTCCTTCGCATGGCTCCTTAGACGCATGCGCAAGAGTGGTTCTTGCATACATATTCAAATGTGGAATGGCTTGTTCTAGGTTATGAGAGCCAGCCAAATCGCTGCCCGAACTTGAATATCCTTTTCTATATCCTGCCAGCTCTATACAAATGTGTCATATCCCCAGCATCCTGACCAACCCTTCCTATTGCCAAATTTTAAGGTTTTCCCCAATTTGATGAGTAAGAACTTTCTTGATTTGCATTTATTAGTAAAGTTGCAAAACTCTCACGTGTCTATTGATCATTTGGATTTCTTCTATGTGAATTTATATTCTTGGCCAGTTTTTCTTCAGTTGGGTTCTTTCATCCATTCAACATGTAACACATATTTAATAAATGCCTGCTAGGCTCAGGCATTATTACTATCCCCTAAGTCAATATACACTCCAGTTCTCTATTAATTGCACTTACTTTGCTAAAATAAAGATAAAATTCTGCTACCTACTAATATCATTTGTGTACTTTACTAATCTGTAAGTCCTTTCAATTTCATAGTAATATGTGTTTACTGGTGTATGGCTTACAAAGCAAACGGATTCCTCTAATCTCAGTTAACTTTTATCACAACTATGTTGTATTCCATAATAGGCTGTATTATGTCACCCAAGCAGGGAACTACTTCTGGATAAAATTGAAAACTGAACTGAGAAATTCATTTTGCAAAGCTGACATAGTACACAGACTTTGAAGCATCACTTTATTTTTCTTTTTTTGAGAGAAACAAAGACAGAGCATGTGGGCACACAGGGGCAAAGCAGAGGGAGAGGGAGAGAGAGAATCATAAGCAGGCTCCATGCCCAGTGCGGAATCTGGGATCATGACCTGACTCAAAATCAAGAGTCAGACGTTCAACCGACTAAGCCCCCCAGACACCCTAAAGCATGGTCTTTAAAAGAGGATAGTTACATATTAAGCAGGTCAGAGCACCCACACCACCTAATTATTTGCAGATGGCCAAAGATGATTCAGCTTGTATAAGGATTCCTGTGTGTTGGTGCTTTATGGGGTGGATTTCTTCGTGAATGTTCCAAATGGTTATTATAAATGATGTATTTGTTTTTTATGCATTGTTATATTGGCTCTAATAAAATATGTACCTTCTAAAATAAATGATGTTCCCTTCTCAGGGCAAAGCTTTTCTAAAGAAGGCACTCTCATCTGCCAGGGCAACTATAAAATTCAGGCCTCGTAGAAGAGTGCAGAACTATATGCACTAAACTGTGAACAGCAGTTAGCTCTGGAGTACTCTGTATTGTTCTCCGTATGATTCAAGTTTTATACAATGGACATCTATTAATTTTATAGTAAGAGGATAAATTTTGATATTTTTTCTCAGTAGAGCATTCCTTACCAACCTGTAGAAATGTTCATGCTACAGTGTTAAGCGGAAAAAACAAATTGTTCAGCAATATTTATAATATCATCTGATTTTATTAAATTGCATATATGAGCATAGAAAGAATAAACACTTTAATGTTAAACCTGTTAAGTTTTTAGTGGTGAGATTGTTACTATTTTTACTTTCTTCTTTGTGCTCTTCTGTATTTTCTCCTAATTTCTTTTTTTTTTAATGGGAAAAGGGTGTTACTCTTAAATGGAATTTTGTTTAATAACGAAACTAATTAGGGTCAACACTTTTCCTTTAAAAACGTTTCCCAGCCTTTGCCCAATCTCAGCATTGAGTTGCAGAGTTAAGGTTGTTGCTTAATATTTAATAATGCTCCCGGAATTGTGTAACCATCCAGAACAGGCTTTGCTGGCTGCGCCACAGACACGCAGCCAGTGCCTGGAAACAGTCACCTCCTACTTGGCAAAGACGTTGGTTCTAGCCCCAGCTCGTCCCCAAGTTGCCGGTGAGACTTTGGCAGAGAGAGCTCTCTGAGCTTCAGTTTCCTCCGCTGTAAAGCAGAGATGATAATACCTGCCCGGCCCATGGTAATGATTCTCTATGGGGAGCTAATAAAAAAAAACATATAAATACATATCAAGCAATATTGAAGGGTTATATAAATGTAAATTGATAATAGCGTTATGTAATCCCCAAGCTTAGAGAAGCAACCATCAACTTTCTCATGGAGACAGAGTTAAATGATTACAATAATCTTTCTTTAAACCCTTCCCCCCCTTGAACTATCACTTCGAGAAGTCAAATTGGTCAGAGCAACTATTTAATAATTATCTTTACAAGATTATAAACAAGCTGTAATTCCCATGAAAATGCAAACAGAGCTGACACAACACTGTGGCTCTGTCTGCTCTTAGCAAACGTAGGGGACCTGTCGGGCTTGCTAAGTCACTTGTTACCAACTTATGAAGAAAGCACAATTCTTTCTCAGAAAGAAACAATTTCACCAAGGAGGTCGTAATTATTATAATCGTTACCATCACCTTCAAAATGCACAGAAAATTTACAGAGTGACCATCATAAAACAAAATCTCGATTGATCAAAAGCCAATGAACAAAACCAGCAAATAACCAAATAAATACATCTTTCAATATCTTTTTTCAGCCAAAACATTTTACAAGAAAACACAGTGATATAACAGAGTGGTTTTAAGTATCAGAAAATGTAAGCTTATTAGAGGGAAAAAAAACTGTTTTGTTCACTACTACATTACCACTGACTCGAGATCTTTTTCAAATAAATTTAAAGAATTGATTTTAACTGTTAAATCATATATATTATGACATTGGCGCATTGCAAGACCCTGTATCATTGAAAAAAGTTTTCTTTAAAATCAATACATTCTACCGATCAAGGGAAAGAACAAAGACTTTCTGTAGTGGTTGGAAGCCTTAATGTGTTATCTTTCCGCTTTCTCCTTTAAATCAGAAAGTAGTCAGAATCCTAAAAACTGACCCCCCAAATTAAAAAGTATGTTAATAAACTCTAAATTATATGTATGTATGTATGTGTATATATATATACACACACACACACAAAGAGAGAGAAAGAGAGGGAGAGAGAGAGACTATATTTATACCATTCCTTTGGCCCAAAGCATTTACTTCTTAGTACATACATCTATGGTTGTATGTAAGTGAATGTTCCACTTTCCCAATATTCTCTAAGCTACTTAAGGACAGAGAACTTCCTTTTTCTCTATATATGCCCTGGGATGACACAAATACAAACTTTATGGAAATAATAAAGGTGAGTAAACATATAAAAGTCAAAAAATACTTAGAACCCAGCACTTGAGGTCCCCTAGACTCTAATTATACGGAGATTTTGTCAGTCACAATGATTATGTGAAATTTAGAATACATTTTTTCCTGCTTTTCTTACAAATTTATACCTGTACCCAAAAGAAACACATTAAGAGTGCTGATATTTTTCCTTGCAGACAATTTGCAGATAATGTAATCCAATCTACACTTAATATTTTTGCTTCTCAACATTTGTTGCGCGTGGGCCGTGTAAACAGCAGCAGCTGTAACTTGCCGAGGTGTGAAGGCAACAAAGAAAAGAAAGAGGGTGGGTTGTTAAGACAGACTTCCAGGCCTATAAAATTTAGTAAGAGAACCGTGTATGTAATAAAAATCCAGCGGGACAATTTTGTGTGTGCGTACAACTCTGCACAGTTGGGAGAGTCACAAAAAGTTTTCCAAAGCAGGGGATATGGACCTGGATTTTGAAGGATGAGTAGGAGTTTGCCAGACAGGAGAGGAAATGAGCATTCTTGACAGAGGAAACAGTACTTGAAAAAGGTAAAGAAAGAAGAAAAGAGCAAATATTTCTATGACTGGAAGTAGAATGCCCGGGTGCTTGTGACTCCCCTGAGAACTCGCATAATAGGGAGCACTTATCATCACAGCACAGACCCATTCTTTTATTATGATCCCTTTATAGCGGTGTCTTTCCCAGCAGACTTGAGAGCCGGTACCAATGAGCTCTGATTTTTATGTCTACAGCACTTTACATAATACCTGGCTCATAATAAACAACCAAAAAATTGGGTTTACTTTTGTTACTTATTTTATTGCACAAACACCACATCTACACTACATGTAGAGGTAATATACATCTACACTCCATCGTCATGTTGAAGACTGCACTTAACTATTTCTATGCCAGTACAATGGGTCCATTTATTATTCCCAGTTGCCTTTAGAATAATGCTCCCTGGAACACAATGTGTTTTAAAAAGATATTTCATTAAATGTATGAATTAGTTTGGGGAGCATCAACATGCTTAATATAGTATAACTTTTAAAATCACATGACAAGGGGGGGACACCTGGGTGGCTCAGTCAGTTAAGCCTCTGACCTCAGCTCAGGTCATGATCTCGCAGTTTGTGAGTTCCAGCCCTGCGTCGGGCTCTGTGTTGACAGCTCAGAGCCTGGAGCCTGCTTCAGATTCTGTGTCTCCCTCTCCCTCTCTCTGCTCCTCCTCTGTTTGTTCTCTCTCTCTCTCTCAAAAATAAACAGTAAAAAACAATAATAAAATAAATTCACATAACAAGAGACCTCTCATTTACTAATGGCTTTTAAAAATCTACTTTGTAAGTCTTTGTAATTTTATTTTTTTTAATTCTATTTTAAGTAATCTCTACATCCAATGCGGGGCTCGAACTCACAACCCCGAGATCAAGAGTACCATGTTTTTCCAACTGAGCCAGCCAAGCGCCCCAAGTCTTTATAATTTCCTTTAAATAAGCTATGCACATTTCCTATTAAATGTATTATACATAGTTAAATTTGTATTTGTAAATAAGATCTATTTTTTATTGTATTGACTGGTTATTACTGGCCAATAGAACTATTAATTTATATATTTATTTCGTAGCCTATTATCTTATTGACTTTTTATTAGTTTTAATAGTCTTAAATTGATCCTTTGAAGTATTCTGAGTAAACAATTATATCATCCACAGGTAATGATAATTTGATCTCTGAAAACTATTTATTTCTTTTTCTTGCCTTATTATGTTGACTACAAGTCATTGAACAATGTCAAATAATAGATACATCACCACTCCTTGTTTTATTTCAGACTTTAGAACTCCTCTTATTTTTGCCCATTGATTTCAGATAAACTATTTTTATTATGTTAAAGAGTTTTATTTTATTACTTATTTCCTATTTTATTAAAAAGATGTTGAATTTTACCAATTACTTTTTCATCAACTAAAACCAAATGAATTAAAGCTAAATTTGTGTACCGTGGAATGTTTGTACATGTGAGAACAATTAGGCATAATTATAACCACTTGTCCCACATAGAGAGTGGACAGAGAATGTAGCTTGTATACTTTTTTGCCTATATTAACATAGTTCATAGCATAGTTCAAAATCTTCACAGAATGGTTGTCTGCTGAAGGGAAGGTACGTTGTATTTCTCCTTTAAGGGGATGTAGCTGTGGGAAGTTTGGTTAGTGCCATAGCCAAAACTTAAAATATGGTAGCCCTGGGGCGCCTGGGTGGCTCAGTCGGTTGAGCGTCCGACTTCAGCTCAGGTCATGATCTCGTGGTCTGTGAGTTCAAGCCCCACGTCGGGCTCTGTGCTGACAGCTCAGAGCCCGGAGCCTGTTTCGGATTCTGTGTCTCCCTCTCTCTCTGCCCCTCCCCCACTCATGCTCTGTCTCTCTCTGTCTCAAAAATAAATAAACATTAAAAAAAAAAATTTAAAATATGGTAGCCCAATTCTCATGTACTTTTACCCAAGGTGAAGGGTTCTGGCATTATGTGGATTTATTCCCTTGACCTATTGATCAAGACGCAGTAAGAAACAAACCAAAGTTTCTGGCTAAGACAATGCCTTTCACATAATAGGTACTAAATAAATATTTGTTGAATAAATTAATGAGTAAAAAGTTTAAGTTACAAGTGGCTTTTTTTGGAAGAATTCTTGGACTCTTTTTTCAGTTTTGCCCATAACTTTTCATCAATTGAATTTTTACTTCCTAAATTCAATGTAGACATTTGCTTTTATAGAAAATAATCTATTTTATCCAGATCTTTTACACATCTTAACTTCACAGCCTAAAAAAATTACCTCCATGAAAAAGAAAAATCTATGATTGTTGTCTTGCTCTCTTCAATTAAAGATGTATTTGATGATTCTTCCCCCACCCCCGACTTTACCTTCAGTGTTTGTTTGTTTTTTTGATTCCCAAGGATAGGGTCCTAATTTAAACTTCACTTAGTAATTTCTAACTTTGACTGTGGGCAGAGATTATAGCCTGTATACTTTTTGCCCTACTGAGATCATTTTGTGACCAATGTTTGTAGACATTCCAAGTGTGGAGAAAAGAGGGTGTGCCCTCTACAGTATATGAAGTGTAATCAATAACTATTAGGTCTTTTTATTTACAGTTTCTCTCTGATGATTCCCCTTCCCCCCTTCCTCTGTTGTCTGCCTGCTTGATCTAACAAAGACATGAATGAAAGATGTTTATAGGGGCGCCTGGGTGGCTCAATCGGTTAAGTGTCCAACTTCAGCTCAGGTCATGATCTCATGGCTGTGAGTTCAAGCCCTGCGTCAGGCTCTGTGCTGACAGCTCAGAGCCTGAAGCCTGCTTTGGATTCTAGGTCTCCCTCTCTCTCTCTCTCTGTCTCTCTCCTGCTCACACTCTATCTCTCTCAAAAATAAGTAAAATATTAAAAAAAAAAGGAAGATGTTTATGGAAAGAATGCTAAGCAAGAAGATGAATGTAATTGAACTAATCAATTAACAGATATATAAACAAACAAACGAAAACACCCAAAATGTGAAAAACCATGTGTTTATTGGTAAGGACATTCTAAAACCTTAGTTTAATAATACCTAACTTTGTAATATAGAATGAAAGACAAGTATTTATAATCCTATACTTTTGGCACAATAAAAATGATAAACAGTAGTTTTTAAATTTATAGAAATAGGGTAATGGGTATTGAGGAGAGCACTTGTTGGGATAAACACTGGGTGTTGTGTGGAAACCAATTTGACAATAAATTATTAAATAAATAAATAAGTAAGTAAATTTATAAAACTAAAACATGACAGTAACTAATAATAATTTTTAAAAATCTAATTAAAATATTCATGACGATCATGGAGAGTTTAAAGAAGGCAAGGTGATTTCAATTCTGGCTCCATCACACAACAGTAACATTTTACCTGTAGGAACCCTCTTAATCTCCTTAGAACACTTATTTATCTCTAAAAGGAGGTGTGCAGGTTGCTATAATAATGCTTATAAGTATCTAACACTTAAGAAGCTCTCGATGAGCTAAAGCTCATATTTTCAGGAGTTAATTTTTTATTAAGATATATATGAATTTAATGGTGGTCAGTCTGCAAACATTCTAAAGAGAAAGAAAAGCCAGTATATGACGCTTCCTTTGAAGAAAGACACATCTGCCAAAGTTATTGTTTCTGACCTCTAAAAATGACCTTGAAATTTGCAGAAAGCAGGTAGCATTCACTGTGTTGTGATACTCAGATTAACAGAATCATGTCACCAGCTATTTTTTTATCATTATTTTTAACTAAAAATGCATTTTAGTAGAATGTTCATTTATCTGACAAAACTACAGAGAAGTCAATAAAAATACAAGCGATCAGCGCTCTAAATAGAAACATGTAATGGAAAACAAAGCAAATGCTGACACTTTAATAAATCAAAACAGAGGTGTAAACATATGTGAAAATACAACAGTAATTACTACTGGGTTCTTACCTTTGGTTGCTCAACCAATGTATCTGTGTCTTCTAGAAATGGAAGTCAGTGGCATATCCAAAACAAACAGCGATATAGTGCAAATCTTGACATTGTCAAAATCCCGGTCCTAATTTTTTTAAAGAATAAATACACAGATCTTTTTCCTTTCTTTAAACATGTGAAAACGGCTAGTTTTCTTAATCATTCCCAAGGAAAGAAACAGTTCTGTGACATTGTCAAAGGAGGAGTCTCAGGAGTCAGTATGGGATTTGCGGATTTATACACGGATGAAAATAACAGCAACCAAATCACCATTATCCCTAGCTGGAGCTGGAGCTTATTAATATGTATAAGAGTGAGGGATAAAAGGGGGTTCCTCAGAACTACACCTCTTAACAAATGTGAAGGTAAAGTTACTGAAGGTAATAATGCCAGGTGGATTTTATTAACATTGCACTGTCAATTCATCCAGGGTGAATTCTTGAAAGAATTGTTTAGGTTTTTACAAGGTATGATTACATTTCTAAATACAGTGCCATCATATTAAAAACTATTAAACTATAAATAGAGCGCATTTATTTATTCATTGATCTGTTTATTGTGTATTTTGTGAAATAATTGCATGCATGAAATATATCTGGTCAAGAGATAAAATAGGATTAGTCTGAGCTTGCCTGAAAAAGTAATTCGCACTTTAGCTGTGCAAAACGCATTCCGATATGCCAGTTAGCGTCTAAATGTTATTCTAATGATCCAAAAATACATTTCCTTTAGAATTTTTAGTGCAACATTTGACAATTTACACAGTTACAAAACTTTGGCTTATGACTGAAAATTAGAATGGCACGAAATAAATACTGTCTCCATTTAACAAAACTGCTTTCATTTCAAACTATCAGCTCCAAAAATACGTCATTCTTTTTCCAGTACTTGCGCTATTTGTCCTGCTGACTACTGAGCCACTGAGCAACCCAGTAATGTTTACAGTTTTAGTTAAATGGCTTCAGCGCCCAGAGGACTGCAAGGGTTTCAAAAGGGGAGATACCCCAAGACGCCTGGCAGAGAAAATGAGCAGAGTACTAAGTACACTTTTCTTTTGGAAAGTTGACTTTAGGGTTTCAGAATTTTTAAAATAATATTTAATTTCTAATCATAAAATAAAACATGTTTCATAAGATTTGGATATTATCGAAAGGAAGAAAATAAAACTGAAATATATTCTTACCCTACTCATATTCTTATCATAATCAATGTTAACATTTTGGTTTATACTCTCATATAGATAATTTTTATGTGAAATCATTCTTATTTTCTTTAATATTATATTATCAGTTTTATATTACTAAATATGTACCGACAGCACCCTTTTGAAGACTGCATATATTTCATCATATTCCATTATTCCATAATTTATTGATTGATTTCCCTTTCATTGGACATTTTTCCTCTAGTCTAAATTTTTCAAAGTGAATGTTTTTATTTTTATTTTATATATAAACATATTTTTAAAATTTATATCCAAGTTAGTTAGCACATAGTGCAATAATGATTTCAGGAATAGAATCCAGTGATTCATCCCCTACATATAACACCCAGTGCTCATCCCAACAAGTGCCCTCCTTAATGCCCCTTGCCCATTTAGCCCATCCCCCCCAACCCCTCCAGCAACCCTCAGTTTGTCTCTATATTTAAGAGTCTGTTTTGTTTTGTCCTCCTCGTTTTTATATTATTTTTGCTTCCCTTTCCTTATGCTCATCTATTTTGTATCTTAAATTCCTCCTATAAATGAAGTCATATGATATGTGTCTTTGACTGACTAATTTCACTTAGCATAGTACCCTCTAGTTATCCACATAGTAGCAAATGGCAAGATTTCATTCTTTTTGATTGTTGAGTAATATGATATATATCACATCTTCTTTATCCATTCATCTGTCAATGGACATATGGGCTCTTTCCATACTTTGACCATTGTCGATAGCGTCGTTATAAACATTGGGTGCATGTGCCCCTTTGAAAAAGCAAACCTGTATCCTTTGGATAAATATCCAGTAGTGCAATTGCTGGATCGTAGGGTAGTTCTATTTTTAATTTTTTGAGGAGCATGCATACTGTTTTCCAGAGTGGCTATACCAGTTAGCATTCCCACCAGCAGTGCAAAAGAGATCCTCTTTCTCCTCATCCTTGCCAACATACGTCATTGCCTGAGTTGTTAATGTTAGCCACTCTGACTGGTGTGAGGTGGTATCTCATTGTGGTTTCGACTTGTATTTCCCTGATGATGAGTGATATTGAGCATTTTTTCATGTACCTGTCAGCCATCTGGATGTCTTCCTTAGAAAAGTGTCCTATTCATGTCTTTTGCCCCTTTCTTCACTGGATTATTTGTTCTTTGGGTGTTGAATGTAAAGAGTTCCTAATAGATTTTGGATATGAGCCCTTTATCTGAAATGTCATTTTCAAATATCTTCTCCCATTCCATCAGTTGCCTTTTTTGCTGATTGTTTCCTTCTCCGTGCAGAAGCCTTTTATCTTGATGAGGTCCCAATAGTTCATTTTTGCTTTCACTTCCCTTGCCTCTAGAGATGAGTTGAGTAAGAAGCTGCTGTGGGCAAATTAAAAGAGGTTTTTGCCTGCTTTCTCCTTTAGCATTTCGATGGTTTCCTGACTTACATTTAGGTCTTCCATCCATTTTGAGTGAATGTCTTTATTTTTAAATTATGTACACCTGTGATTATTTACTATTTTCTTAGAAATGAAATTACTAGATTAAAGTATATTACCATTTTTATTACTTCAGATTTGTATTGCCAGTATAATTTCCAGAAAATCTGTTTACCTGTTTGACTTGACAATGTTAAGTAAATGATTATCATTTGTAATTTGTTGACTTCTTTCCATTTTTCAATCAATATGTTTCCAAATATACTATTTTAACTTACTTGTTTGCCATCTTGTTGTTAAACACATACTCTTTAAGCCGCTAGAATGGGTGTTTTTGATAAATCCACTCTGTTATAAACTTCCTCCAAAGTAATCAATGTAGACACTTGGATCACAATTTAGTTTTATGCTTGAGCGTTATTGTATCAGTCTCTTTAAGTAGAGTTACATAATCTCCTTAGGAAAATAAGCCCTTTGCTTTGAATAATATGAAGGTATCTCAAACCCATCTCAATGAAATTGTGGTAGGGTCCCCTCCCTAAGGAAAAAAAAAAACCCTCAAGGCGAGCTGGCTACGTGCATACGTGATGACATCCCTCACGACCTTGTAACATGAGCCCACTTAATCAGACAACACGTTTGTGTGTGACCGTAGATGAGAGACAAAAAAGTAGAAAATATATAAAAAACTATGCCACATGGCGTTCAGAGCTCAGTTCTTCAGGTACAAACCCAACTGAGCCATGCTGGCCCAAAGAAAGTTGCTTCCTAGAAAGAAAACCCTCCGTGTCACGACTCTCTGTGCGAGAATCCTGCTACAAAATCAATAGTAAACATTTCAAAAACCATGAACATTTCAAAAAGCATGTAAAGGATAGTACGTAATGAAGAGACAACACAAAGGGAAATTCTCAAGACAGAAAGAAATTTAACTTTTCTCAGTGGTAAATAAATGTTTTAAAACCTAAAGATTCCATGGAGTAGGTACTGTCTCAACTTCGTTTTACAGAAAAGGAATGGAAGGCTAAGAGGTGAAGTAATTTCCCGGGGAACAAAATAGCTAGTATTGTGTCAGAGTTAGCTGGGATTTATAGCCAGATAGGGTTCCCAGATTCAGCGAATAAAAAAATAACATAAGTATATCCCACATATTGCATAAGTATGTATATAAGTAAGTGAGACAAACTTATACTAAAAAATTATTTGACGTTCATCAGAAATTCAAAATTAATTGGATGTTCTGTTTTTTATCTGTCAAGCCTGCAGCAAATTCTGTCTAACTCCAGAGCACCACACCGCCCTAGCATCTGGAAGGTATGAGCATGAAAAATCAAATCCGGTCACCCATATCGGCAACGTGTCTCTAACAGCAACAGCAAAAAGCCTTGTATACAGGAAAATACTATTATCTGCATGTACCTGTAAACCCCTTAGCATTTTACCTGCATATAGGTGTTCAAAAATTACAGTTGTTAACTCTTAGTTTTTGTATTATCAGTGTGCTCTTCATATCTAAGAAATTTTCTCCTTGGAATATTTTAAGTGTCTTAATTATCCAGTTTGGATCTATCATTCAGGAAAGTACTCAGACCCTTTGTGGACTTTCTTCCTATTCTTAGCTAGGTCTTACTTCTTGGGAGCGAGGGTTTTCAGAAAATCGCTACCCGTTGTCTAATACAGAAGACTCTTTTGGTCTTAATGCTAGTGTTTACTTTGTCTCTGTCTGTCTTATGCCAATTTTTGCTTCCCCTTTTTGGGGCGAGGTGGTTTCTATGACGCGGCGCCAGATTTAAATGCAGAGGGTTAGAGCGCCAGGCCTGAGTTTGAATCTCAGCTCTGGGGTTCACTAGTTCTGGGACTTGGAGGATGGTAAGTGAACCCTCTAGGCCATAGTTTCAGTGTTCATGGAATGGATATGATCATATCTGGCAGATTGTATCAGGATCAAAATGAGCTATAGTAATATGAAGAATTTGTCTTACAATTCTGAAAGCATAGTAAACACTTGACAGTACCTAATATTCTAATTTGTAAAAGGCAAATAGCAGAATTAAGCTTCATTTTATAATGAAATAAATTTGCCTGGTTTCTTTATTTTTTTAATTAAAAAAAGTTTTTAGAGAGAGGGAAGGAGAATCTCAAGCAGGCTCCACACTCAGCACTGAGCCTGACAAGGGGGCTTGATCCCAAGATCCCGGGGATCATGACTTGAACCAAAACCAAAAGTCGGATACTTAACCACCTGAGCCATCCAGGCGCCCTGCCTGGTTTCTTTTAAAAGTTAAAAATACATTTTCTGGTTAGGAAATATACTAGGTTTAATCAGAGCAATCTTTTTCTAATCCTATCTCAGGTGTGAAAGACATAACTAAAACAAATATACCTAAAAATAAAACAAGACAACCAGGTTGAGAGTTTGTTCCCATACATCGCCACATAATACTCGTTTTCTTATGGATTGTTTCTTATTTGAAACTTTCTTAAATGATTTAAGGAATTAAATAGTTGGAGCAATAATTGTAACCGACCTTTCTTCCTCCTGCCAACTTAACTCCTGGTAGACATCATGAAACTACATTGAACTTGTTATTATTATAAAATAGGTCTTGCCTCAATGAATCTTAATGTGAGGTTGTTGGGGGTACGAAAGAATTCTTGAGACATTTATGGTGCAACTTAGTAAGTTTACTTAAGTAGCACAGGGGTAGGACCCAGTGGGCAAAAAGAGTTGTACTTTTTGCTGTGTGAAGTTGGTCATATACTTAGTAATCAAAGAGAAGGGGGCATGCAGGGAGTATCAGGTTACAAAGGTTGTTTTCCAATTTCTTTGCATTTCTACTCCTAAAACTACTTTTGCAAGATTCCTCTGGTGTTTATCATTCAGTTCAATATTAACTATCGGTGAGGCAGTGGTAAGACCCTTAAAGAATGTAGCAAACAGCACATATTTGATCTTCATCCAAACTATGCAGGCTTTAGGTCAGCCTTCTGGGCGAAGGGTAAACATTTTCCTGCTCTGTCCCTCATCAAATCTCTCTCCCTCTCCCTCTCCCTCCCCTCCTTATCCACCCCCCCCCCCCCACACACACACACGCAGTTCTTTACCTCTTTGGCGTGACTCATTTGTTTCATCTTCAATGCACCTTTCTTTTTACCAGCTCTTAGGCTTCCTCCTTATACCTTTCCCACTCCAAAACTGTGATTAAGGATGAACTGAATATTATTGATTCTTGGGATAATGCTTAGTAGCTGTGTAGTGAAAATGACTTCACCTTTCTGAGCTTCTGTTCCCTTATCTGTAAAATGGAAATGTAATGTCTACCCCATAAGGTTTTTGTGAAGATAAATGGAGCAAGGTTACAGCGTATCGCACACTTTGGGGATACACAATAAAGGTGCATGCTCTCTCTTTACCTTTCCTCTAAGCGCTCGGACTGCACCTAAACGGGAGCTTTGCAGCATATTGCTCAAGCCTCACCTGTCCTCCATGTGTTGTGGTGGGACTTCTGATAGCGAGATACATGCAGCCATTAAATAACCACCTAATGTAAAGCTGTAGACCTATTATTTATACCTTGTTTCTAAATAATTTATTATATAATTCTAGTAAGTGTGACCAAATGAAGTAATTCATTTGTTTTTTCTGTTTTGTGTGTGTGTGTGTGTGTGTTTTTAGTTTATTTATTTCTTTTGAAAGAGAGAGGGCGAGCATAAGAGGGGCAGAGAGAGAGGGAGATAGAGAATCCCAAGCAGGCTCAACACTGTCAGCGCAGAGCCCGATGCGGGGCTTGAACTCACAAACTGTGAGATCATGACCTGAGCCAAAACCAAAAGTCAAACGCTTAACTAACTGAGTGGCCCAGGCGCCCCATTCATTTTTTTTTAATGAAAATCTGTATTTTATATGTAGAGCACTTAACAATGTGAAATAATAATCCTTCATAAAGGCATAGAATTTGTTCAAGTGTTTATTCATTCATTGAACATTTAGTTTCAAAGCACCACACTGTGCTGGGCACTGTTCTAAAGTCTGGGAGCATAAACAAGCCTTTTTGCTGGAGACAGTACAGAGGAGGGAGACAGGCAAAAGAAGAGATGCTTATAATATAAGGTGATCAGGAGCTGAGGAAGCACTTACAAGGAGCCCTAAGATTTCTGGAGAAAAAGAGCTAGACTGGAAGACTGCCAGGGGAATATTATCTCTGCTGAAATTGAAGGGAAGTAGGAATGTTGTTTTAATATATCAAACATACATAGTAGGATATTTTTCCAATTTACTCAAGCTAAAAAGGGTAGGAGTGTGTTTTATTTTATTTTGTTTTGTTTTCCCCTCCAAATGTGATTAGCTTGACCTAGTCTATCAATGGATTTCTCTTCCTGGGACCCACAGTAACCTTGACTGGTGGAAAGAACATAGCCACATTGGATTATCTGTTTTAGTAGGCTACTTTTAGTTTGGTTCCCAGTCTTGCTTTGTCAGCTCCCTCTAATCTGTATAATCCTATTTAAACTGCCTCTAACTACAGCTGCTCATTTGCAGGACACTGACTCTGGCATTCTCATTTCAAAAATCATGTGGTTTGAGGGATTCTCCATCTTGACCCTAAGTTATTAAATACTTGGTAGTCTGTCTTCCAACACACCAAGACTTTTAGCCAGAGTGGTCAGTGATGTCTCTTCAACATTTATAACCCTATACATTAAATGTCGTGTAATTCATTGATTTATGTTGGTCTTCCAAGACAAGCAGGCTCTGTGTCTGTGTTTTTCATTACTGTGTGTCTACTATCTACCATCCTTCTATAGTAACTGAAATTACAAAATCTCCTCATAAATTATTATGCAATTTAAAATAAATAAAATATTTATTATTATGTCTGAATTTAATTGGCCTCAAAAACTTATAGAATTTTGAATTATTATTACTTGAAGCTGAGAAATAGAATTTTAGCACCTGATATTACTAGTTGCTTAGAATATTGGAAATAATAGACTTTGAAGTCAGACTAATACAGACTTGCATCCTTGGTCTTGAGCAAATTATTTAACTTCCTTAAGCCTCTGTTTTGTTTTGTTTTTATCAGTGTAATGGGAGGGATTCTTTTTATCAGGTTATGGTAATTTGAGATAATCACATTAAAACTTTCCATGATGTCTGGCGTGAATCAGGTCCTCTATTATATAACTGTCGAGATTATTATTATTTTACTGAGAAATAGTTCCTGATGCTCACTATGAATTAATATTGTTAGAGTATCAAACTTCTAGGTAAATGACATAATTAGATATAGAAAGTCTCAAAAGGATTCAGAGCAAGAATGAACCTATCGTGGAAAAGTGTATGGTTGTAGCAGAGGATTTTAAGTCTTTTAGATAAATATGAAAACATTTCAAACTCTGTAACTTTGTGCCTTAAATATGCCAAGATTTTTGCAGACTCTACAGTGGAAATATGATTTCTTATTGCCATTCCCAAAACTGGCTTTGGGTTCAGCTTTCTCAGATAAGCCAAATCATCCGTACGAGACGTAACTTTCTTTTTAAAGATTTTTTTTATTTTATTTTTGAGAGAGAGAGGGAGAGTGTGAGCAGGGGAGGGGCAGAGAGAGAGGGAAACAAAAGGATCTGAAGCAGGCTCTGCGACTGACAGCAAAGAGCCCAACGTGGGGCTCAAACTCACAAACCACGAGACCATGACCTGAGCTGACCTGAGTTGACCTGAGGCCAAGTCAGATGCTTAACCGACTGAGCCACCCAGGCACCCCCTGATACCTAACTTTTTAAATTTGGTTGCCTCTCCCACAGGCCCACTCCTAACATCAGCAGGACTGAGGTGAGAGAACAAATGGAGGTCTACATACCACATGCCTAAATATCAAGTTAACGAAGTATTAAATAAAATGTGTTTTGTCTTCACCTTGAAAAATATACCTTCGTAACAAAAATCAAATCTATAAAACAATTGTTATAATGTTATTAAAACTTGGCAAAATTTCAAAGAGAACTGGATTTAATTATTGTCCATGTCTGGGTGGATCTGTTGATGGGCCAGGGATGTTCGTATTAGTAATAAAATAAAGATACACATAAATTATAAGTTATTATATGTTACATATAATTTATTTTTCTGCCTTTTCAGAAAAATTACTAAGTGCCTTATAACAATCCAGATTTTACATTATTTGTATTCTATTGACAGTTGGGCCAAGTTAAATAATACGTCTTTTTTTTCTTTCTTTCTTTCTTACTTTGAGGTATGATGGTCAAATCTTACAGGTACACAAAGAAAGACATGCTCACAGTGAAAAGTGAAGACAGTCTAACCAGAAAGCTTTATCAGCTAATGTGAAAGCTGAAGTTCTGAGTGGGACATGCTGCAGGACTGAAAGGAAAGGTAATTAATGTTCCTCTCCTCCTTCTTCACTCTCTCCTTCGTGGGAATCCATTCCCACTTCTTCATAATCCTTCTCAGGGGCAGCCATGTCCTCACAGGTCTCAGAAAACTCTCCTTCCTCCATACTCTCACCCATATAGCAGTGTACAGAGGCATGCTTGGCATACATCAGGTCAAACTTGACTTCAGCAATGGCTGTGGTGTTGCTCAGCATGCACACAGCTCGCTCTACTTTGGCCAAGTCTCCACCAGGTACCAGTGGGAGGAGGCTGGTAATTAATGCCAACTTGGAAGCCAGTGCTTCACCAGTCCACAAAATGGATGGAATGCTTGGTCTTGATGGTGGCAATGGCATCTTTGGGAACCACACTGCCACAGTACAATAGGCAGCAAACCATGTATTTACCATGCCAAGGGCACATTTCACCTTCTGGTTGGCTGGCTCGAAGCATGCATTGGTGATCTCTGCTACAGAAAACTGTTCATGGTAGGCTCTCTCAGCAGAGATGACAGGAGCATATGTGGCCAAGGTAAGTGGATGAGAGGAGAGGGCACCAGGTTGGTCTGGAATGCTGTTGGATCAACATTCAGGGCTCCATCAAATCTGAGGGAAGCAGTGATGGAAGACACAATCTGGCTAATAAGGTGAAGCTAGTGTAGGTTGGGTGTTCAATATTGAGGCTTTTATGGCAGATGTCATACGTGGCCTCATGGTCTACCAAGAAGGCACAATCAGAGTGATCCAGGGTAGTGTGAGTAGTGAGGATGGAGTTACGGGGCTCAACTACAGCTGGGGAAACCTCAGGGGCTGGATAAATGGAGAATTCCAGCTTGAACTTCTTGCCATAATTGACAAACAGATGTTCCATTGTCAGGGAGAGGAACCCAGAGCCAGTTCCCCCTCCAAAGCTGTGGAAAACCAAGAAGCCTTGAAGACCTGTGCACTGGCCAGCCAGTTTCCCAATTCTGTCCAAGACAAGGCCAATGTTTTTGTCAATGGCATAGTGCCCTCGGGCATAATTATTGGCAGCATCATCCTTACCTGTGACGAACTACTCTGGGCAGAAGAGCTGGTGGGAGGTGCCAGTGCAAACCTCATCAATGACTGTGGGTCCCAGGTCTACAAACACTGCCTTGGGCACAGCTTTCCAGCATCTGTCTCACTGAAGAAGGTGTTGAAGGAGTCATCTCCTCCTCCCCACAATGGTTTTGTCACCTAGCATCTGGCTATTGAGTTGGATCCCATGTTCCAGGAAATAGAGCTCCCAGCATACATTACTGATATGGACACCAGCCTGGCCAATATGGATGGAAATACACTCATGCATAGTGGCTACGGGTTAGCAGGTGCAGGCGGCAAGAGCAGATACCAGATCCCGGTTACCATCCCCAACAAACTAAGAGTCGAGGTAAGTAACGCACTCAACTTAGATAATACTTCCTGAGTCCTGGTAGAGTTTAGATCATTTTGTTAATTTCTAGGTGGACAATCTTCACACTGTTTGCCAACACAACTCATAATATGATACTTAGATTCAGAAAGAAATCATACATTTAAATATCATGTTCAAACATTGCATTTGGCTCCTACGAATCACCTATATTATAGATCTTAGCTTTTGCTCATGAAAAAGTACCTTGATTCCAAAATGGACAAAAGATATGAAACAACTGTCCAAAATACTGAACAACAGGCAGCACAAGGGTGGGATACTTGAGAGAAGGGGGGGAAATGAGTTGAACCCTGCCCAGAGGCAATTTCTGAACTGTGACATGAGTCACAGCCCCCTGCATTAGGCCCAGCGTTGGCCCACACTGACAGCTGGGGGCCTGGAGCCTGCTTCAGATTCTGTGTCTCCTCTGCCCCTCCCCTGCTCACGCTCTGTCTCTGTCTCTCTCAAAACCAAATAAACATTTAAAAATAGTGGGGTTTTTTTCTGATATAAAACAAAGACCAATAATACAGGAGCGGACATTTTAGACGATCTCATTTTCCTATCTTAAGTTTTGAGTCAGAAGAGGAATTTTCCCAGAGTCATACAGTGGGCCAGTTGGAATTTTTTTTGATGCTCTTCTTTTGGTTACATAAATATCATGTTTTTTGTTGAGAATAAAAATCCCCAAAGTTAATGTCACTCAGCACAGTCTATGGTGCTGTAACTGCATAAATCCAAAATCATCTGGAAATAGACAGTGAAGGAAAATGTAAAGTTCTGCTAGGAAACAATTAATCTGAGAATACAAGGATCTTAAATAAGCTTAAATATTTTTTTCCTGAATGTTCTCCTTATTTTCAGAACTGAAAAGCAAGAATTACAGGAAAGCGCCTCCTACCTAAAATAGACCTGAATAAGAAACTGGAGGGGCATCTGGGTGGTTCCGTTGGTTAAGCGTCCAACTCTTAATTTCGGCTCAGGTCATGATCTCACGGCTCAGGAGATGGAGCCCCGGGTGGGGCTCTGCACTGACAGCACAGAGCCTGCTTGGGATTTTCTCTTTCCCTCTCTTTCTGCCCCTCCCCTGCTCGTTCTCTCTCTTAAAGTAAACATTTTTTTTAATAAGAAACTGAATTCGATTTTTATAAGAAATCATCTTGGGCACACCTGGGTGGCTCAGACAGCTGAATGACAGACTCTTGATTTCATCTCAGATCAAGATCCCAGGGTCATGAGATCGATACCCATGGAGCCTACTTAGGATTCTCTCTCTCTCTCCCTCTGCCCCTCACCCTTGTTCACATGCTCTCTCCCTCTCTCTCTCTCTAAAAGAAAAAAAAAAGAAATCTCAGCATATTTTTAGTGTGTTTTTTTAAAAAAATATCCATTGAGCAAATGGGTTAAGAGCATAGATTCTGAAGCCAGATTTCATTCATTTAGCATCTCAGCTCCACCATTTACCAGTTACGCATCAGTAAGCAAGTTACTTAATTTCTATGTGCCTCCCTTTCCTCATCTGTAATGTAGAGATTCATAATAGTGTCTATCTGTTATGATTATTTTAAAAGCAAATATTTATAAATGCTTCGAATAGTGCTTGTTCACATAAGTGCTATATTGGGCTAGTTAAATAGATAATAAATAAGTAATACTCTAGATCACATTTACTATCATCAATAAAGGCAAAAGTTTCAAGTCCGATGTTCAAATTTTTAACATGTTTAAATTTTTTTAAATTTTATATGAACATTTATTCATTTTTGAGGGCCAGAGCATGAGTGGGGGAGGGGCAGAGAGAGAGGGAGACACAATCCAAAGCAGGATCCAGGTTCTGAGCTGTTAGCAGAGAGCCCAAGCTGGGGCTCAAACTCAAAGACCAGGAGATCATGACCCGAGCTGAAGTCAAACGCTTACCTGACTGAGCCACCCAGGCGCCCTCAAACAAAACATTTAAATAGAAATCAAGGGGCACCTGGGTGGCTCAGTCGGTTAAGCCTCCGACGTCAGCTCAGGTCACGATCTCTTGGCCCATGAGTTCGAGCCCCGCATTGGGCTCTGTGCTGACAGCTTGGAGCCTGGAACCTGCTTCAGAGTCTGTCTTTCTAGCTCTCTGCCCCTCCCCTGCTCGCACTCTGTCTCTCTCTCTCTCTCAAAAATAAATAAATATTAAAAAAAAAAAAAAAGAAATCTAAGCGTTAAGGCTTGTTCTCCAAATTTGGCATAAATGTCCTTCTTTTCCAACTTTCCCCTCTCCCCCTCCCTATGCTATTCCTTCCTCACTAAGCCATCCACAGGTGTGGACCTTGTATTGATGAGCTGATTGTTCTTAACTCTTAGTTCATCAGCCTAAGAACAAGAAAAGCAAGATTGAGGCCACTGCTACAAAACTCTCGGTCAATAAAAATAACAGTGCTGTTTATACTACCTAGGGCAAAGGCAAGGTGAGCAGACAAAGGACTTTTCTTCATTGCTGAAGTCCCAGAGCACAGAGGCACCCCATTCCTGTGGTGCAGGCTTTAGCAGGAATTATATCCATTTGGTGTTGCATAATGACCTCCTCCCAAGCCTTCCACTAACTAGTTGGTTAAGTTTACTTAACCTCACTCTTTGCCTCTGATCCCTTATCTGTAAAAACTAGCCATTAATTGACTAGGCTGTGAGATATAATGAGTTAATGCCTACATATGCATGGTAAAACAAGAATAACATAAATGTTAGCTATCACTATTTTGTGGGAATAAGTCTTTTCAGTTTGAACATTGCTTCTCCTTTTAGCGTTTACTGCAAATAACTACATGACTTAGAAAACAGGGTGTTGGGGAGGCCAGTAGTTTGAAGCCGAGGGACCGCGGGGAGAATTTGAAAGCACCACAAGTGCAAAATCTACTAGAATCAACTTTGGCGTGGTGATTAGTGCAGAATCCCAGGGGCAACTGCCCTACAAAGCCTCCAACATCCGAAGCAGGGCCCTCAGAAAGACATTTGGACCTCCTGAGAAGCCAGAAGGGGCCCTCAACACAGCCTTTACGCCACTAAATTCTGGGAGAGTTGGCTCGGCGCCCTCCACGCTCCGAGAGAGCCGTCTTTACCCTGCGAGGCGTGTCTGTGCTTCCCGGCTGCGCGGCTCCAGCCTCAGACCACAGCGGCAGGTGGCGTTCCCGCCAGCCTCACCAGGGACCAGGATCTGCAAGCTTGGAACTAGCTGCCAGCCTCATACTTCGGGGGCGTGGCTCTCGAGGAGGCTCCAATCACATTGGCTGAGGCTGGCCGGGGGCGGAGTCGGTGCGCACCAGTTCCAGACCCTGTAGCTCCGCCCCGCGGGTCGCGCGGGAGGAGGAGAAGCCCAGGTGGAGGAGGAGCGAGCGCCTGCTCCGGGAAGCCCCGTCTGGGGGTCATGGGGGGACAGGTGAGGCTGCCTCCTGGAGAGCCCTGCTGGGAAGGTGAGTGTCTGTCCCCGAGCGGAGGGAGCTGGCATCTGGTTAGTGATGAGATCGGGTGGACGGTCCCGGGTACTTATGGGGAAGAGACACGCATACACCCACTTGTAACGCATTGATTCGTGAGTTCACTCATTCAGTCTTTAAGCCAGTCAGCCAGTCAAAAAATATTTATTGGTGCCTATAATAAGCCAGTCTCTGGGAAAGCTTGAGTCGAAAAGGACAGGCATACCCTTGGCTCTGCCTCTGGTCCAGGAGGCAGACCCTTGTAAATTACAGCGTGCTGCGTGTGGTGACGGGGAAATTCAGGGTGCTGTGGGAAGATTCTCAAGTCTAGTCTGAGAAAGACTCCTCCAGAGTCCGCGGTCGAAGTCACCCGATGGGCAGAGGGCGTGCCCGGGGACGGGACCGGAGTCTGCTGTTGCGCCCTGCGCTGGCTCCGTGAGGGTCAGACACTGTGGAAGGTCAGGCGCCCTGGACCTCGGGGAGGGGCGCTGGACCCGCCTGGCCCGTCCGCATCTCTCCTCTGTCTTCGAGGTGAAAACTTCTGCAACCCTGCTAGCCTCGCGTCTGGCTCGCTGTGCCTAACGCGAGCCCCCAACCGAAGAGGAGACGGGAACCGGGCGCAGTCATTTGTAGGTTTGTTACTGCTGGGGTTTCGGCCCCCGCCCGAATCCTGAAAAATCGCTGGGCGAGGAGGCCGCTTGCCCTTTGCCAGGTGTTTACAACACTGGCAGGCTTTCCGAAGTCTCAATACAGAAGGCACGTGTGAGCTGGGACAGAAGTAGGGACCGGAATACCTGAGGGCGCGCCACAGGACAGGAAGGGTGGTGGCTCAACCGCGATGACGGTTTTCAAGGTGTCAAGGGGAACGCTGATTTCTAAATTACCTAGTAAGGACAGGAAGGGGGGAGAGTGAAGGGCGCGGCAAGAATACCGTCCCAAAGTTGCTGAGCACTGCCCGGGTTTTCTCTCCTCTTGGCTCCTCCAGAGCACCTTTGATGTGGGGAGTTTAAACTAAAAGACTGGAGGTGGGGCAGAGGCAGTGAGCTAGTCAAAACTATGCCGGCAAGAGAGAGAGAAGGGACACAAAGAGAAAACGCCAAAACAATTCACTACTACTTCAAAAGTTGAGATTTTGGAAGTGGTTACTGAAGCAGCTGGATCTGGAATTATTTCCTAGATAGTCAGGTTGTGTGACCTTTGTCTAAATAATTCCTCAACTAGTAAGTCAGACTGTTAATAACACATCCACCCTTGTTTACCTAAGGATCTGTAAGAAGAGTATGTAAATTACACTTGCTTCTGAAACTCAGATGTTTTTCTTGCTTGGCTCATGCCTTTAGTACCAACAAGAAATACTCAAGCTCAGTGCTTAATACCTGTGATGAATTAAAATCGTGTGGGAAAGACAAGAGAAATCAGAATCCTTGTTAATAGTGGGGAAAGATTAGGCCCTGGCATGAGTCTTCATCAATAAATCGGGAATAATTCATACAGTTTACGGTTGTGAGATTACATAGGAAGCACACAGGTCAGAGCCTGACATGGAGTCAAGTCTCAATTTTTCACTCATTCATTCATTCATTGGGTCAGTCAGTCAGTCAGTCATTCAAATAACAAGAGTCCTATGTGCCAGGCACTGACCTAGGTGCTGGTATGGAGGGATTCATAAGACAGTCTAGTCCTAGACTCTAGTAAGCCTTGCATGCAATTGACTGTATAGAATGCAGATACTATGCAAGAAACGAATGAATAAAAATGGATATTACAAGGGGCACCTGGGTGGCTCAGTTGGTTAAGCGGCCGACTTCGGCTCAGGTCATGATCTTGCAGTCTGTGAGTTCAAGCCCCACATCAGGCTCTGTGCTGACAGCTCAGAGCCTGGAGCCTGCTTCAGATTCTGTGTCTCCCTCTCTCTCTGCCCCTCTCCCATTCACGCTCTATCTCTTTCTGTCTCTCTCTCTCTCTGTCTCTCTCTCTCAAAAATAAATAAACATTAATTTTTTTTTTAAAGAAAGGACATTACAAGGGTGGTAAGTGTCATGGATAATGTCTTGAGAGAGCAGGGGATGTTTAGATCGGGTACGCAGGGAAGACTCCTTAGAGAAAGTTATATTTGAGCTGAGGCCTGAATGACAAAGAGTCCATCATGAGATCTAAGGATAGAATATTCCATTTGGACTTCCATGAAGCAAAAGTTAACCCCAAGCCTTGGTTTTGACTCTTAAAACCGTAGATGGTTCAAAAAACCTTCTAATCCAAAATTTTCTATAAATAAGAAATAACACATATAAAGGTTTTTTTTTTCATTTAGGTTTTTGATATTATGTCACATTCCACAGATCTCAATTTGAATCCCACAGCCAATAGAGGCTTATTACTATGAAAATATGACACCATGAAAATAGAATGTAAGAAATACAGCCATCATGTGTGAGGCACCGATTGCATGAATATTGTGTGCCATGGGACTGTAGAAGATGATAAAGGAAATGAAGGACAGAAAGACTGGGCTGTAAGGAGGACAAACCACAGGGCCTTTGCTTGAGAATTCCAAGCTGGTTTGGCAGTAGGGAGAATAAGCTGGAGATAGAGAGGCATCCAATGGTTTTCAAAATTTTGACTGAATACACTATCTTTCCTGGGTGCAGCCAGCTAGCAGAATGAAAAAAATGACATAGATGGTTTTTAGGGCTGATTCAGCTTGTCATGGTTTTGAGAGGGAGAAATGAAGGAACTGTGTTCTTTGAGGACTGGCTGTCTCTCTCTTGTACTGATTCGGATATGTCCCATATTCCTTAAATTTTCAAAACGGCTTTCCATAAAAAGTATCCGTTTATCTTCCCACATAATTAAATTCTATGAGTTTTATTGGGTAGTCATTCTCTCCTTTTTTACAGATACAGAAACCAAGGCCCAGCGAATCGAATAATGTTTTGTAGTTAATGATTAAACCAGGCGCAGAATTATTTGGGCCTTTGTTTTTCTGCAGGTGCCCGTCCCCACACTCTGACTCTGTTGGATGCAGTGGTATTCATTTTAATGATTATGAAATTTTACTCTTAAAAAACTCTATGTCGTAAACATTTTTCAAAAATCTCACCAAGTGAACACAACTGTTATTATCAGGAAAAACTTCATTTTTTTGTCTAATAGATAGCCGCTTTTCTATTGCACTAAAAAAGATTGCCTCCAGATTTTTACAAGTTGTTTTTCCAGCCTTCCATTGATTTCCCAAGTGCCGAAATTCAGAAGTGCTTAATGGTAGCTAAAATTCTCAGCTAAATGTTTTCCAGAAAGCAGTATGCTCAAAATTGTTTAGTCTAATATTTAATATGAACTGTACATAATTGTTTTTATTTTTATACATTTTTATTTTAATTCTAGTTAGTTAAGATACAGTGTAATATTAGTTTCGGGTGTACAATATAGTGACTCAACACTTCCAGGCATCACTCGGTACTCCTCATGACAAGGGCATTGCTTAATCCCCATCACCTGTTCCACCCATCCACCCACCTCCCTCCCCTCTGATAACCATCAGTTTGTTCTCTATGCTTAAGAATCTGTTTCTTCATTTTTCCCTCTCTCTTTTTTGCCCCCTTTGGTTGTTTGGTTTCTTAAATTCCATATATGAGTGGAGGCATATGGTATTTCTCTTTCTCTGACTGATTTCACTTAGCATTCTACTCTCTAGCTCCATCCACGTCATTGCGATTGGCAAGATTTCATTCATTTTATGGCTGACTAATATTACACACACACACACACACACACACACACACACACACACACACACCCCTTCTTTATCCATTCATCAATCGAGGGACACTTGGGCTGCTTCCACAATTTGGCTATTGTAAATAATGCTGCTATAAACATAGGGGTGCATGTATCTCTTTGAGTTAGTGTTTTTGTATTCTGGATGGTAGGGTAGTTCTATTTTTAACTTTTTGAGGAACCTCCGTACTGTGTTCCACAGCAGCTGCATCAGTTTGCATTCCCACCAACAGTGTATAAGGGTTTCTTTTTCTCCACATCCTCACCAACACCTGTTGTTTCTGATGTTGTTGATTTTAGCCATTCTGACAGTTCTAATAGCTCATCGTAGTTTTGATTTGGTTTTCCCTGTGGTAAGCGATGCTGAACACCTTTTCATGTGTCTATGGATGATCTGTATATCTGTTCTGGAGAAATTCTGTTCATGTCTTCTATCTGTTTTTTAATTGGATTATTTATTTTTAGGAGTGTTGAGTTATAAGTTCTTTATATATTTTGGATACTAACCCTTTATCAAATATGTCATTTGCAGGTATCTTCTCTCATTCTGTAGGTTGTTTTTTTTTTAAGTTTATTTATTTATTTTGAAAGAGAGAGAGTATGTGCGCTTGTGCATGAATGAGGGAGGGTTAGAGAGAGGGAGGGAGAGAGAGAGAAAGAGAGAGAGAGAATCCCAAGCAGGCTCCATGCTGAACCTAATTCAAGAGTCAGTTGCTTAACCAACTGAGCCACCTAAGCACCCTTCTGTATGTTGTCCTTGAGCTTTATTGATTGTTTCTTTTGCTGTGCAGATTTTTATTTTAATGAAATCCCAATAGTTTATTTTTGCTTTTGTTATCCTTGCCTCAGGAGGCATATCTAGAAAGAACTTTCTATGGCTGATGCCAGAGAAGTTACTACTTACATTCTTTTCTAAGATTTTTATGGTTTCAAGGCTCACATTTAGGGCTTTAATCCATTTCGAATTCATTTTTGTGTGTGGGTAAGAAAGTGGTCCAATTTTACCAACACCATCTGTTGAAGAGAGAGTCTTTTTCTCATTGCATATCTTTTCCTGGTTTGTCAGAAATTAATTAACTATATAATTGTGGGTTTATTTCTGGGCTTCTATTCTGTTCTGTTGACTCTTTTTGTGCCAGTACCATACTGTTTCGATCACTACAGCTTTACAGTATAACTTGAAGTCAGTCCAGAATTGTGATGCCTCCAGCTTCGCTTTTCTTCTTCAGGGTTACTTTGGCTATTTGGGGTCTTTTGTGGTTCTATACAAATTTTAGGATTGTTTGTTCTAGTTCTGTGAAAAACGCTGTTGGTATTTTGATAGAGATTGCATTAAATGTGTAGATTGCTTTGTGTAGGATTGACATTTTAACAATATTTGTTCTTCTAATCCATGAGCATGGAATGTCTTTCCATTTCTTCCTGTCCTTTTAATTTCTTCCATCAGTGTTTTACAGTTTTCAGAGTGCAAATCTTTCCCCTCTTTGGTTAGGTTTATTCCTGGGCATCTTACTATTTTGGTACAATTATAAATGGGATTCTTTTCTTGATTTCTCTTTCTACTGCTTATTGGTGTGTAGAAATGTAACAGTTTTCTGTACGTTGATTTTGTATCCTGCGACTTTGAATTTGCTTCTCAGTTTTGGTAGTTTCTTTGGTGGAGTCTGTTGGGATTTCTATATAGAGTATCGTGTCATCTGCAAATGGTGAAAGTTTTACTTCTCCTTCACTAATTTGGATGCCTTTTGTTTCCTTTTGTTGTCTGATATACATGCACCTTATTGCAATATTGTTCTATAAGTTCCTTTCCTGCATCTTCATTCTTTAAGCCTTTTTTTTAATTTCAAGAGGATTTTACCTTTAGCGCTTTAGTAGCTTTAGTAATATCCGGATTGTAAAGTGTGAAAAGAGCGGTGGCTTCTGTAGGAAATCTGATGGGCAGCAGTCCTCCTAGAGTACTTGGCTTCCAAACTCACTGATAGTGGTGAGAACTTTTTAAATTTTCTTTAATCAATAGTGTCTTCTCAATTTTACTTTGGTTTATTGAAATTATGGTCTTCTTACCCAGCCTTAATGGAGTTTATACCTTTCTATGACTTGATTTCTGTATTTGTAAAATCAAAATCATTTCTCATTCTTACTCTGTGCCAAATTTTCTCTAAATGATTTCTCACTCCTATTCTGCTCTCCTTGTTCCTGTTTGATAGTTCTCTCTCAACGAAAGTTGTCAGTCAGCTCCAGAGAACAGAGACCTGTTCACCTGTCTTGTTGATCACTATCTCACCTGTTCTTAGAACAGGGCCTGGAACACAGGAATTGCTTAATAAGAATTTGCAAAGTGTTGAATAAATGAATACCTAACATAGAGCCTTGCGTGGTGGGTGTTCAACAACTATTTTGTTGAGTAAATAAAAGAAATAGTTATGCCTGGATAGCTCAGTCGGTTGAGCATCCAACTCTTGATTTTTTTGCTCAGGTCATGATCTCATGGTTCGTGAGTTTAAGCCCTGAATCAATCTCTACACTGGCAGCGTGGAGTCTGCTTGTGATTCTCTGAGTCCCTCTCTCTCTCTGCTTCTCCCCTGCTCATTCTCTCTCTCTCTCTCTCTCTCTCTCTCTCTCCCTCTCTCAAAAATAAATAACGTTAAACAAAAAAATAATTTCTAAAAAAGAAATAGAAATATGGATACACAAGGCTGTTATGAAGCCATAATGAAGCCGAGAGAAGAAGTGTGTTTTGTGCACAGTATTAAATAAGGTGATACGATGGAAAGTGACTGAGAAGTTCTTTTACAGTGAGCAGGCAGGAAGATGTTCCTAAGGAAGTGCCATTTTCAAGTGAGAGCTCAATGAGGAGTAGTTAGCTTGCCAGCCACTACCCAGGCTAAGGCACAGTTCCCAAAGCTTTCAGGTGAGAAGGAATTTAGCTTATGAAAGAAACAGGACCAAAAAAAAATTGTAGGGAATGTGGTTAGAGAGATAACTGAAGGCAGGATCCTGTAGGCCCTTATAGACTGTGGTGGAGATTTTGGAAAAAAGAAGGCATTGTCGAATTTTAGAGGGAGAATGACAAGATTGGACCCAGTAATCTAAAGACTCATTCTACCCGATCTTGCCCCCTGCCACACTTTGACCTCATCTCTTGCCATGTCCCTTCCATCATCACGGTCAGCCTCAAGTACATTCCTGCCTCAAGATTGTTGCATTTACAAATAGCAAAGAAGTTTATCCACTTAATTAAAAAAAAAAATTCCTTCATGCTACTTTTACTGCTTTCCATGGAACTCAACATATTATGTAGTTATTAGATTACTTGTTGGTTTCCCCTCATTAGAATAAACATGAGAGCAGGAATTCTATTTTATTCACCATCATATCCGCAGCTTCTAGAAAATGTCTCACAGACAGTACATACTCAATAACTGTTGAATCAATGATTCAGCTAGTGTTATTTCAGAGAATGAGTGAGAGAGAGAGATGCAATATAACGTCAGAGGTAAGCAAACTTCAGAGCTTTTAAAAAGTTCAGGATGGAGAAGTTTAGATTTTGTTATAATAGCAACAAAAAGTCATGGGGGAGGAGAGAGAAATTAAGCAGGGGAATGACATAATCTGAATCACACTAGCTGATATTTGGAGAATAAATTGTAGGGAACGTAAAAAGATTCATTTTCTGCTGTATGCTAATAGGTATAGACAAGTGTATTGGTCAGCTATTGCTACATAATATATAGCCCCAAACTCAAGGGCTGAAAATAACAATCATATATTCTTGCTGATGTGTCTGTAGATCAGCCGATGGGTGATTGAACTAGCCCGGGTTCACTCAGGCATCTTTGTATCAGGCTACATGTCCACCTGGGCTTGGCTCCTTCCTGTGGGTTGAGCTTAGATCTGTTCCATGTATTTTCATTCTGGGGCTCAGGCTGAAGGGGCAGCAGTTCCTTAGGGAAGCTCTATTCCTGACCAATACAGAGGTGAAAGAGAGGAAACCTAAGCACATAAGTGCAATTGAAGCCTGTCCTCATATCATCTCTGCTGTTGTCCATTGGCCACCAACTCACTTCCAGCCTGACCTCAGGGGAAGAATGCTCTGCCCACATCAAGAGGTATAAGGGAGAAATATTTGCTGAATAATAAAGCCAAACTAACACATAATATTGATGGTGACATAATGATTTCCTCAAACTGGAAATATCTCGTAGTGATTAAAAATGCGGTTTTATGCAATCATTGACTTCTCAGGAACCAGCCTCCTACTGTATGTAATAAACTGGACTATTTTAATTATTATTCTCTATAGGCAAATTGTACTTGAAAAATTATTCAAAGCATTTCGTTTTTGTATAAACATTAATAATAACTTTCAACTGACTTTATCTGTACTTTGTGTTTTTACTTTTCTGAAACAAAAAGAATACTGGCCTGAAAATTGGGTTGCTACTTGGCTGTAATTTGGGCAATTACCTGGCTTCGGCAAGTCACTTCATAATCTTGGCATCAGTTTCTTTAAAATGTCTTTCAACTCCAAGTGCCTATGAATTTAAAGCCGATGTATCAGCAACATTTATGAGCCACTGGGATTGTAAGTAAATTACTCTGGGAACAAAGATAGCTTATGATCAAATCACAAAATTATAGAAGGCATCTTCAGAACCATTGAGTCAAACTCCCTCATTATGAGATGAGGAAATTGAAGTCAAGAGTGAACACTCAACTTGTCCATGATTATAGACAGCAGCAGAGGTCAAGGTGAGGAAAAGCACACAGTTCTACAGACAATTTAACTTTGCTTTTAAATTTGTAAGTCACGTGTGTATAAGTGAACTTTCACACTTGTACACAGAAGATACATATCAAGTTCAACCAGAGGAAACTACTACTTTCATGGGGTCAAAAATTGTCAAATATCATTCACTCTATATGTTTCAAAATAACTAAGAACTTTAGCAGTTCTGTTTGGAGAGCAGAAACGTTGTACGTGACCCAAATGTCCACCAACTGTAAAAGAGAAAAATTGTGAGATAGCCATACAGTGGAATTCTGTAGAAATGGGCAAAAACAGACCCTGCCGCCAGTGCATCAACATTGATAAATCTAAACAAGCAAGTCCCCAAAGAATCTACTGTATGACTACAGCGCAAAACTAAATAATTTCTTTTTTAAAGATACAGTCATATAAGGGAAATCTTTTTTTTTTTTTTTTGGAAGGAAAAGGGAGCTTACGGAGGAAGTCAGGGATAATGATAGAGAAAATGTTTTATTTCTTAAATTGGGTGGCTGACACATTGGTGCATATTGAATTTTTTTTTCTTTATACCTGACACATATTTTCTAAATATTAATTACTCGATATTTACACAAATTAATCATAACAGTACCAAGAAATTAATGAATGCTCCCTGCTTCTAGGAGTATGAATTGGTACCATCATTTTAGAGGGGTATTATAGTGTATATTAAAATAAAATATAATGATGGGCGCCTGGGTGGCTCAGTTGGGTAAGTGTCCGACTTTGACCCAGGTCGTGATTTCTCAGTTCGGTTTGTGGGTTCAAGCCCCATGTTGCTCTGTGCTGACAGCTCAGAGCCTGGAATCTGCTTCCAATTCTGTGTCTCCCTCTCTTTCTGTCCCTCCCCCACTTGCACACATTCGTGTTCTCTCTCTCAAAAATAAATAAATGAACATTTAAAAAATAAAATAAAATGTAATGAATATAATAGATTTTCTCTATGTTGAATAAAGTGTAGATTAAACTTACTTTGCTTACTAGAATCTTCAGGAGCCAGCTCAGGTATTCGATTCCTCTGAAATACTCCACAGACTCCGTGCCCACACACTGTACTTCACCCAGCTGTCTCCTTCTGGCCTACACCACTCCACACCCACCAACCCACCCTTTGCCCACCCCCTACTTCCTCCTTCGGTCACATATGCTGTAGGCCCTCTCATCAACATGCACCCAAAACATAAGACCGTTTTTCTAAGGTCAGAAACTAGACAAGATTTTTATTATTGTTCCTGCCATAAAACTTGCAGCATTAATATCTACTGTTCACAATAAGAACTTACAAAATGCAACAAAGATTATTTGCTTTCCCTTATTGCCCTCTGCCCCCACACCCCCTAAAATGTGGGAAACATTTTGCTGTGTCAACAGCTTAGAAAGAATATTGTTTCACTGGAATGAGACCTGCCCACACTATTTTCTGAGAAGAAGTTTGGAATGGTTATGTTAATTACATAGTAAGTAACACCAGTGCGGCCGTGGAATTCACTGGAAAGTCAACTGAGATGTTTTCTCTGTCAGGAATTAATGGAATGGAAGTTCTTACTATGGAAATCACTTTCCATTCTTGGGGTTTAGATGAGAGGATCAGTGACTGGAACGAGATTGCTAAGGGCTAGCTTGTTGGAAAATTTGTAGCAATTCTTATTAAAACAACTCGCCTGAAAATTCCTCAGTATTATAGACTATCCCTACAGCCGTAGAATTCTTCTTGGAATATATAGCAGTGACTATAGAATGTGACTTAGAATTTATGCTGTATCTTTGAAACAGTTGATTCATTTTCAAATGGTAAGAAATAGTGAAATAATAATCACGAAAAACTTGGATTCAATTATTTTACCTTTTTAAGGCCTGAATTTTATGGTTGTTTCCTAATCTGGTAAGTGGTAAATTCAGATACCTGCATAATGTCAGGGAGGCATTGATCCGGTTATCAAATTTTACCCCTCAGATATCATTTGGTCAAACTGTGTTTTGCCTTCTTAAGATTTCTGAAATGTTAAAAAAAAAAAATTGAGATGTAAAACATTTTATTCATTGAACTCTAAAATTGTAGTTGATTCATTTTGCTTTGCCTTTTTTGTTAAAAGAATGGGAAGTATGCTTTTTAAAGAAAAAAATGAAACCGATAGAACACTGTATGTTAACTATACTTGAATTAAAATAAAATAAAAATAAAAGGAAAAAAAGTTGAGAGAGGGTCAGAAAATCTAGTCACAATATCATCTTGTTCGCAGCTAGCTTTTCAAGTGAAGAACAGATTTAAAAGTTTCTTACAGGCGCACCTGGGTGGCTCAGTCGGTTGACTGTCCGACTTTGGCTCATGAGTTGGATCCCCACACTGGGCTCTCTGCTGTCAACCTGGAGCCTGCTTGGGATCCTCTGTCCCTCTCTCACTCCACCCCACCCTCACTCATGTGCAGGCGCTTTCTCCTCTCTCTCTCTCTCAAAAATAATCATTTAAAAATAAATAAAAAATAAATAAAAGTTTCTTACATTATCTATCGTGAGTTCATTTGCATTTTAATGTTTAGCTTTCAAATTCCAAGGCACTGATTATAATGGGTAAGGTTCAGTAGATTTACATGTTTATTTGAATCCCATTCTAAGAATAGCCTACTGATGTTTAATTCATTTTTTTTTTAACATTCTTACTTATTTTTGAGAGACATAGAGACAAAGTGTGAGCAGGAGAAGGGCAGAGAGAGAGGGAGACACAGAATCCGAAGCAGGCTCCAGGCTCTGAGCCATCAGCACAGAGCCCGACGCGGGGCTCGAACTCACAGACCGTAAGATCATGACCTGAGCTGAAGTCGGCCACTTAACTGACTGAGCCACCCAGGTGCCCCTAATTCATTTTTTAAATTAGATTCTATTTTATTTAGGAGAAAGGAGAGGAGTAGACCTGAAACTCTCTTCAGGGAAAGTGGCACAGAACACTAAACTCAGTTTTAAATACGTTTTCTGAAAGGCACAGTTCACACCCCACTGAATGGGTTGGCTGCATTTCCTATAACATGCTGACCGATGGATTGCCTGCCTGCCCCCACACCCAGGCATCTTAAACACTGCTCTCGGGAGCCATGCTGATCATGAGAAGGAGACAGGTGCGCGTGGGGCACTGTGATGAATCGCTGAGCATAAATCAGGTTGCCTGTTTCGTTAGAACGGAGAACCAAGCAAGTATTGCCTAGATTCTCCAGTTTATAAGAGGAAGTCAGACTTTCAGGTGGAAGTTCTCATTTTTAAATGATGACAGCTAAACAATTTCCAAAACATTTTAAGCCGTGCGAGCCAAATGGACATGTCTGCAGGACTGTGGACCACCTCTCAGGGAACTTCGCTTCATGCGGTCAAAAACAGGGTTTCAGTACCGTCCACTTGGGCTTCTCTTTCTTACAGAAAAGGGGTAACATTAACGTCTCTCGCTTTTGTGTTTGTTGACATCGCCTTCTTTCCTTTTTTCCAGGCTACGTGCTGTCTCTAGTCTGTGCGAAACTCCTCCCAGGCCTGGTGTGAGATCACCAATGTGTCACGGCTGCTGGCTTCTCCTGTCCTCTACAGGGACCTGAATTCCAGCTACAGGGACCTGAACTCCAGCATAAGCAACTTGATCATTTCTGCAAACGTAGAAAGCAAATACAGTCTGTATGTAGGCCTGGTGCTGGCAGTGAGTTCCAGTATTTTTATTGGCTCCAGCTTCATACTGAAAAAGAAGGGCCTCTTGCAACTGGCCAAGAAGGGCATTACCAGAGCCGGTAAGAAACAGACGCAACTAGAGAATTCAAGTTTCTGCAGCAACTGCAGGACTAATCCTATTGTAAGACCTTAGCGCTACAGCAGTAATATTTTACTGTCTCTGTCTTCGTCCCTGTCTCTGCGTTCAGGAAATCTCCTCTGCAGCGTCCAGGATTGAGCCAGCTGCATCCCCTTTAGGGCGAAACTAAGATTCTTGTTTCAGAGGTCTAGAGTGTGGAATGAGTTCTTTTCGTAGCCTGTTGTGTGTGATTTGAGCGTTCAAGGTCAGGTGCCGCTTCCCTGCTTAAAACACGTCAGTGCCTTTTCTTTGCACTCAGGCTTTTCCTTGCACACAGAATAAAATCCAGACACCTTTCCACAGTCTTTGACCTCCTTGGAAACTCTCCAGCGATTATCTTCCGCTACTTTCTCTGCCACTTACTTTTCTCTGGTTCCTGGAATAGACCAAGGTACTGGCCATCTCAAGGCCTTTTCCTTTTGCGTGGAACTCTCTTCTCCCTGCCCTTCATTTGGCTCACTCAGCCTTCAGACTTCAGCTTAAATATCATCACCTTCCCTGGTCGTCTTCTCTAGGAGATGTCCTTGCCACCCCCACCCTGCCCGGTTACTCTCTCTCCTTGCACTAAAGGTTTCCTTCATTGTACCTAAAAATATCTGTCACTGTATGTTTATTGTTTATTTACTTGTTTATTGATAGTAGATTCACAAGAGCAGGAACCTTCCCTAGCATAGCGTTGGCACCCAATTAGTATTTGTTAAGTCAACAAATGGATAGTAGAATTAGGTTGTTGTTATTATAGCGATATTTCACATGCTGAGAAACTCAGCTTAACTACCCTCCATTCACCATGAATTTCTCTTCTTTCTTATCAAGAATATCCTAGAAGAACTGAATATTATTCTAAGGTTCTTATGGAAAAATGACTACAAATTGTACAAACAAGTTCATGAGAGTACTATTGGAGGAGATTTGCACTATCAGAAATAAAACCTACTATAATGCTACAGTAATTAAAGCAGCTTGGTACCAGCACTAAAAAAGATAGACAAAAAATGAAAGATAATTGAAAACCTATAAAGATACCCAAATACTTATAACAATTTAATATACGATTTTTTAAAGTGGCATTTAAGTTCGCTGGAGAAAGGATGGATTATTCAATCAAAAGCGTTAATGGGGCACCTGGGTGGATCAGTAGATGAAGCGTATGACTTATGATTTCAGCTCAGGTCATGATCTCACAGTCTGTGAGTTCGAGCCCCGCGTCGGGCTCTGTGCTGACAGCTCAGAGCCTGGAGCCTACTTTGGATTCTGTGTCTCCCTCTCTCTCTGCCCTTCTCCTGCTCACGCTCTGTCTCTATGTCTCAAAAATAAAATAAACGTTAAAAAAAAAAGGCCCTATGTTGGTAAGGGACTTTGGAAAATAAATAGCCCTCCCAAACATTTCTGGAGGCAGCATAAGTGAGTACAAACTTTCCTAAGAGCAATTTGGTAAAGCTTAAAAATGTTAATGTCTTAAAACCTAATAATTTCACTTCTGGAAATTTATCTTAAGAAGTGAACAAAGGGGCGCCTGGGTGGCTCAGTCGGTTAAGCGTCCGACTTCAGCTCAGGTCATGATCTCGCGGTCTGTGAGTTCGAGCCCCGCGTCGGGCTCTGTGCTGACGGCTCGGAGCCTGGAGCCTGCTTCCGATTCTGTGTCTCCCTCTCTCTCTCTGCCCTTCCCCTGTTCACGCTGTGCCTCTATGTCTCTCAAAAATAAATAAACATTAAAAAAAAAAATTTAAAAAAAAAAAAAAAAAAAAAAAAAAAAAAAGTGAACAAGAATGCCACCTATAGTTACATCCCAGGATATTTACTTAAAGGTTTTATGTAATGAGAACAAAACTAGAAACTCGGTATGTGTGTGTGTGTGTATGTGTGTGTGTAGTTGCACACAGGTTAAGTAAATAATGATATGCCAGATTTTGAAAGACTATTCAGCCATTAATTAACGACATGAGAAAAATATTTGTGATATATTATTAAGTTTTTTAAAGAGAGATTATGACATTATATTATAATATTCCAATTTAACCGTTTACACACTTTATAAGAAGAAAATCCTAAATAAATAAACTACCTTGCAGATAATCTTCACAGCTAATATACCCTGTTTCATTTAATTGTAACAAAATCAGGTCCAAGACACAGGATTAAGTATATTGAATTGGTGAGAAAATTACATTTTCTATAGCAAATGGACTTTAGGTCACAGATTACAGTAAAGAAAAAATAACTCTTTGACTATCCCAGGAAAGCTTTTTATTCTTTTCAGTAGACTAGAGAGAAACTCAATTTCATGATACCAAGGTGGAGAATAAGGAGAGTCCTACTGGCTAATACTGGGTGTTCTCTGACTGACTATCCAAAATCTCATAAGGTCATATGTCAACCATCTTCTTCCCTTCAAGGTCCTCATTAGGTACCGATATAATTTACAACATACGGTTTTCTGTCTTTAATTTTAACTGTGGGCCAAGTGAAGTACTTCGAGGTTGTAATAGTCTGTGTCCACATCTCTGGTTGGCATAAATGCACTAAACCTAATGATTTAAATAAGATTTTCTTGCAAATGAGAAAACTTACTTTCTATAAAAATCAAAAGTGACATAATCAAAAGCAATAGAAGATCTTTAGAAATGACCAAGAAGCTGAAGACTAGCTATACTGAGTTGACTTTACGTTTTGCCTCTTCCAACCATATTCCATTACTTTTCCTCGCAGTCAGTTCTTCCGACCTTCTTCCTCCAGTTCAGAACTTCCTCTTAATTGCTCTTATTTTCTTAGGACAAGGTGGACATTCTTACCTCAAGGAATGGCTCTGGTGGGCAGGATTACTCTCAAGTAAGTCTTTACTGCTGAAAACAGTGCATGCTTGTAAAACGATAAGTACATTACATGGGATTGCTCAAAACTGATTAATTTATCTTCCTGGTAAGGATGGCATTAGAGTCTAGAAATTTCTGTGCGGGTATAATATATTGTCTTACATACAAAGTAAGTCATCTATATTTAGAATTAATTTTTCCTCTTCTCTCCCTGCACCCTCATGTTTTCAATACTATCTTAGAATCCAAGGAGAAAAGTTAACATCTGAAATACTATATTTTATCACAAACTTCCCTTTCTGTTAAATCTTATTTCCCAGGACAATTGAGGAAAATGGAAAATGTCCTCTTCCCACATTTCCCTGCTCCTAATTCTAATCCGTGACTCTTCTAGCTGCATGTTTCCTAAGGAATGGGTGCATTTTCCTGGTCCGGACCAAAACGTGGGCAAATCAAAGTCCCCGCTGGCGGCTTAGCACGGAAGAAATAGAGAAGATGAGGCCTGTCAGCACTCCGCTCCTCCCAGACTTGCCCTGACGTCTACGGGAGACTGTTGGGTGGGCAAGCACTTTGTAAATGCTCCTGTGCTGTGCGCAGAGAAGGCAGTGCTCGTGCGCGTCCAGATTCCTCTCTCCTCCCCTAACTCCTCTGAAATCCCACACCTAAAACTCCTATCCAAAGATAGGAGCTCATAAACGGTAGTTTCACACCTTTTGCTAGTTCACCTCCATTTGCAGCTAGAAGACTTAAAACTTCCATTGGTTTTCCCTTACCAACTAACGCACGTCAGTACTTGTGCGGTCCTCCTATGCAAAGGAATTGGATAACTTCCCTTTAGTGTTAGAATCTAAAAAGATGATAAATAAAAATCATTTAAATGCGTCTAGCCCTTTCAGTTGTTATGCTGTTTTCTGTTTACTTACTTCATTTGGATAAAAGTTGACTGGGATGTCCTGGGGAGATTTCAGATAGAGAATTGGATGATCTTTTTCTCCTTTTCTCTCTTCTACTTGTGTCTCCTCACTTAGATTTTATCAGAGTGGCCAACTATGTTTTTGGTAGTGACATAACTAAAATCTCTATTGGAAGTCACTTAAAATGTGTATTTGTCTGTTACCACTTTTTGCATTAATTGCGTTCATATCACCAGGTAATTACAGTTTATCTGCGTCCCTTAATACCAGCGCTCCCCACAGCCTCCATTTAGAAACTTTAATTGTTCCTTTTAGCTAGATCTGTCAGTATCCATGGCATAGAAGTCTACCATCTTGCCTGTGTCCTTGGTTTTTCTCTTCTGACAAGTAAGTCCATCTCTCATACGAATACTGTGGCTTGCTTTCCAGTGGGAGCCGGAGAAGCAGGTGAATTTTGCAGCTTATGCTTTTGCACCAGCCACCTTGGTCACCCCGCTGGGTGCTCTGAGTGTGCTCGTAAGGTATGTGAGACATGAGCTTGGCTTCTGTAGAGATGTCGATACCGTGATGAGCTGAAACCACAAGAAATATACTGCGAAGCCTCTCAAAACAATATATCACACAACTAATTTGAGAAGACACAATCAAGAGCAATAGAAACAAGAAATAAATTATGTTATTGTTGTTATTTAGAAAAATACGAGAGGGGGCCTAATTTCCTGCTAACATAAAATAATCATGTGTTATGTTGGTGTTTATTCAATGAAGCCTAGGGGATTTTTTTCCTCTCTCTCACCTGAACACATTGCCACAGCCCTTTTAATCCTTTCTGTTGTCATAGTGGTTAATGACCACAGTTATCAGAGGGTTTAAAAGCATAGTGTTTGGGTTAAACTTCAACTCTCACTTAAAGTCTTGCATTATTTGCTGGATAGTTATGTTCGGAGACCTTTGAGTTTCTTTTAGTAATGGAAACAGGAATCATTTTCATGTTCATAGAATGTGCCTCTCATTTTTCTGAGTTGGTCTTTATTATGATCCCCAATGAATGTGCTCACTGGGCACATGAACTCTTAGAGTTAAGCAACTGTTTTGCTGTGTTTTTCTGTTCCTTTTATCTGTCCACCTCTAGTAGAAAGCTTATGGCTAGGCCTACCCACTTCTTTTCACCTTCTTTGTAGGATCGTGGTGAAAAGTAAATGAGAGAGAGCATACACAGAGAGCACTAGAACACTGTGCAAGGAGCGATAATCAGTAGTAGTAGCAGCAGTGTTTTGGCTGAGGCTGCAGCCCTCAAGTGGCCACATGACAGTGACTCTAAGACGGCACCGAGTAACGGCCCACAGCCTCAGGTGCAAGTTCGTACAGATACTACACTGGTGGGAGTGCCAGGGCGTCAAGGGAAGGCTGGTGCAGGAACCACAGCAGACCTGCTGGTGGAGGAGGAGGATGGCACCGTCTGGTGTCTGGTGGGGCCGACAGGGTCTCCTGAGGCCATGGCAACCAAAGCAGTGGGACTCTTGGATAAGTAGAAGTATCGGGGCAGTAGCAGCCAGTAAGGAAATATTTCAATATTTTGACAACCTATATGGTTATACTTATATGTACTAACTAGCCAAATATCAGCCCTGAACAGAGTGATTCTTTAGGTATGTATGTCCTTAAAGCTTTTATGAGCACAGATACCCTAAATGTATCAAGCCAGTAAGATGTAAAAGATCTTCCATTTTGTTTGGCATTATAGGAGAAGATGAGGAAAATGAAAATGACCTCTCATGGGAAGATTACACGGATATAGAATATCTGTGAAAACTCTTTAGATACAAAAGCAATTAAGCAGATTTGACCATCATTTCTGAGTTTTAAACGAATCAGGTTTTTCAGCATCATGTAGCATATTTAGATTGGTGGACTGGCAACTGGGGTACAGGGTGGCACATACCACAGTGTGACTTCTGAGCTGTTATGGGATCGAAAGCTAATTGAATGAGTGATTTTGTTTTTCTTCTCCCGCCAGTGCAATATTGTCTTCCTATTTCTTAAATGAGCAACTAAACATTCACGGCAAAATGGGCTGCATATTAAGTATACTGGGGTCAACCGTGATGGTTATCCATGCCCCACAAGAAGAGGAAGTCACTTCTTTGCATGAAATGGAAATGAAATTGAGAGACCCAGGTCTGTGATTCAGCCAAAAGAAACCCTTTCTCAGATTCTGTTCCATTTTCTCTCTTCATCAAATGAATTTGTGATAATCCTGTAAAAGGCAGCAAGCCTCATGGTGGGTTGTGAGATACAGGAATGTTTGCCTGTATCAAGTCTTCTGTAAAGGTGACGGAACTTATTGTTCTGTCCATGCTTCCTCTCTATACATGAAAGGAGGAGATGGGGATAGGAGAGGCAAAGGCATCTGTTCCAATCCCAGTGTTGGCTCCTTTCCCTCTCTGAAAATAAAAAGTCAGTCAGACATTAGCTGCCGTACCTCATAGTGTTAGCTATGAAATTCAAAAGATATGTTTGTGATAGTCCATTGTAAAATATTGAGAGCCATGTGGTAAAATGTTATTTGGTTTTTTTATTTTAATTTAATCTCACCTCCCTTTCTGAAACACCTATGCTCCCAAACTCCTGACTAACCAGATTTCCTAAAGATATGATCCTATCAGCATTTTCTGAATTCTAATTCTTTTTTTCTTCCAAACAGGATTTATTTCCTTTGCTGTGATCATAACTGTGATCGCCTTGGTGCTTATTTTATTCGTGGCTCCCAGGAAGGGACAGACCAATATATTGGTCTACATTTCAATCTGTTCATTGATTGGAGCCTTCTCAGTTTCTTCCGTCAAGGGCCTGGGAATTGCCATCAAGGAACTACTGGAATGGAAGCCAGTTTATAAGCATCCACTGGTGTTTATTCTGTTGGGTGTACTTGTGCTTTCAGTGACGACACAGATAAACTATCTCAACAAGGCACTGGACACCTTTAACACATCTCTTGTGACTCCCATTTATTATGTCTTCTTCACGTCCATGGTAGTGACTTGCTCCGCCATCTTATTCCAAGAATGGTATGGCATGAAAGCTGGAGATATCATCGGGACCCTGAGTGGGTTCCTCACCATTGTCAACGGCATCTTTCTTCTACATGCCTTTAAAAACACTGACATTACCTGGAGTGACCTGACATCCACTACCAAGAAAGAAGTCCTCTCGCTGAATGGCGGTGAAGACAAATATGTCTTACTGGAGCACACGGAATATTCAACCCCAGGATACAGTGATGACGTTACTTTGTTTAGCAGGATTGATGATCAAAGTCTCTAGAAACCCCAAACTTCAGCCAATATCAGACACTTGGAGATGACAAGAAATACCTGATTCTTGGAAGAACTATTAGGAGAGCTGGCATTTTTAAAATTCTAACTCATAATTTAGGTGTGAGCCTCCCCCCAACTCCACAATAAAAACTCCTCAATTTTAGCCATACAATTTGAAAATCGAGGTTTGGCTTCTCCTCCAGAAGACTTCCAGTATTTTTCATTTCTACAAACTTGAAATACTCCCTGGGCACAAAAGAAGTTCAAGAGTTACATGAGTCTCTGAGTTACTCTTCTGGTCACAATATATTTGGCTCTGCCAGGTGGCTCTTCATTTCTTTGGCTGCTATTCTTAGTAATTCATAGATAAACTTAGCTATGTGTTGATAAGCAGGGTATCAACCATCATTCTCTGATGAGTCATCGTTTCAAATTATTAAAACTGAGAAGTGGTATCACTAATGCTCTCCCCGCCCATGCATAACTTCTTTCTAAACCAGATAGTGGAGTGCCGAAATTAAAAAAAAAAAAGGCCTGCTTTGGAAATCTGCTCCTGGGTGGGTTAGAATGCACAAAACACACAATCCAGGAGGGACTTATGAATTGTAACTTGTTGGCAGATCCTAAAATCCTATTACCGTTCAAAAGGGGAGAAGGGAGGAAGAAAATACTTAAGTGAAACACAGTGTTTTTTCTTTTCACAAAAACAAACGCAAATGATTACTTTCAAGGGTTCTGTTAACTCAGACCTGAACAACAGGAGACAAAATTGAGTGTCTGGAGAAGACCAAATGATTTCAGCTTTGGAGTTCCTTATATTCACATTGGCCCTTTCTCTTACTATTATCCCAAAGGTCATTTTTGCTGCTGACATAGAGACTTTTGTAAAGTCTGTAAATGTAAATTGGTACATTATTTTAAGATCACCTTGTACACTTCGATTTTTCTCAAATGTCTAGTTCCCAAAGGGTAGACTGTTTGGAAACAATTAGGAAAGTCTTTGTAAAAACCTGAACGAGTTATCCTAATTGTTTCCTTGAAATTTGGCACTTTCATCCTTACTAAGAAAATTCTTAGTTAGTAACCTTTCCAAAAATATACATATCCTACCACAATAAGTGGTACGTTGTCTTTTTCTGTTGTATTTCATCCTGACCATGTTTTCCATACATGTTGTTGTTAAGTGTCTGGGAGAAAAAGAAAGGAAGTTAACTTCCTAGAAAACAAAATATTGAGACCTCAGGGCTACTACAGGAACATACCTTTTGCATATTAAAACTTGCATACAATTTTCCTGTCTCTAAGCACACAGCAGGAATAACATTTTTGGTGGCCTTTAATGTGTATGGACAGATATCTTATCACTCATTTCTTTCATGGGAAAGAAATTACCTATTTCTAGACTAAACTTATTTCCATCAAAAACAAAACAAAAATCGTAACTAAAAAATTATAACATGGGAAGGGAAAAAAAAGAAAAAGAACGAAACCCTTCAGGTTGATTGGATTTTTCTGTTCCAACATCAGATGCTGTATTTGTTTGTAATCTAGCTCAACTGTATCTTGGGTCATAATGGTAAGTTCTGTTATTTAGAATTCTATGAAACGAACTTCAGGATTTCACAGTTCTGTTAGCTAAGACAAATATTCCCAGGGATGTTCGGAGGGGACTGTGAAGTTGCAAAGGGCTATCAGCATCTCTTCAGCACTTTTCAGCGTTGAGTGCAACTCCGTGCGTTCTAATTTTTGAAAACTGATAATCCATGGAAGACACATGGGTTGATACCTCAGGTCAAGTATGTGTTTACTCTGTTGATTGCTGTTTTACTTTTATTGTATATCAGACGTATAAGCTACGAACAGAAGTTTGCAGGAAAAGTATTTTCTGAAAAGATAGTGTTTAAAAATTGTAGAAATTCTTTTAAAGTTTCTTTTTCCCCCCGGTCGAAAAACTCTATTGGTTTCTCCAGGACACTGTCTTAGTGAGGAAATGAATGACATCCACCCTGAGGCTGTGGTGGTTCTCTAACTCTAGTGAAATTCAGTGTCAGGTATTTCTTAAATGTCACCTGTTAACAAAGATTTGCCCTTGGTGTAGTGCGCCGAGGCTGAAGGTTCATGGAACCTAAGAACTCATGTCGATCTTGGATCGGAAAATGAACCGGTGTTGACACATACACCCAGGAGAAAGGCTGAGATTTAACAAGTTGAAGTATGTTGAGAAACAATGAAATATTTTAAAAACTCTTTTAAAAATCTCCGGTGGGTATATGCATCAAAAAACTTAAATATTATTGCCAATCTAAAACTAAAATTAGTTTTCCCAAATAGGAAGATATTGTCTAAGAAGGAATAAAATGCTGGATCCCTATATTCAGACTACGTTAGTCTTGACTGGTAGTTTCATGTATGTGTATATCTTAATATTGATACTTTATCCCACATAGATATCTTAAGATGAATTATATAACTATCTGCACATGGGTCATTCACATAGCCAAATCGAAAGCTTTCCATAATTCTGTAAATATAATAGTTTTATTTTATTTTTTGACTCGTACTCTTATTCTTAGGCAACGGCTAATGACTTTATTTTTAGTTCAGACTGCAGAATGTTCATAAGACCCTTTGGATTTGGCAGCATAAAATTAGATTAATGCCTTTGTTTTCTACGAATATTAAATGAAACACTTGGAAAGCACCCTACGTCGCTCCTGATGTAGGAGGCATTTAATAGACTTTAGTTCTCTTTGAGTCAACATTTTGATTCTTGTAGTCTTATTGCCAGATAGTTAAGTAACATTCATTGCCAGCTGTCATACATTCTTCATCTTCTCGTACTTTGTGTCACATTAGCTTGTTTTAAATAACCCAAATAAGAATGAATTCCATCATTATACTATATCAACACCAATACAAAATTATTCCAACAAAAATATTTTTCCTTAAAGCCACTAAAACTGAACTAAATGCACTGTTCACATTCTAGCAAAACTTTGTGGAAAAGTAATTTGCATGAATATATATGAAATGTTCTCAAATATTTTGAATAAACTCTATAGTTTGAAATTTTCTATTTTTCAAATGTTTATACATACTGTTCATTTTAGAAAGTTTACAAATTTTAATGTTTCTGTATATTTTTCATTTGCAATAAAGTGCATTTTAATTGTGTTTGTTGGAGTTCAATTTTAAGTTAATTGACAGTAAGAATATGTAATGACAAAAATATCCCCATTTAGATTTGAGACTTGTTTTCAAATTTTGAGTTTAAAAGAAAAATCTGCACTTAGGTTAACTTTCCTGGGTCATTTTTCTTGAAATTGAAGTCTGGTGTATAGAAGAAACTCTCCATCAAACCATTTCCTATATAATTGATTCGGCACCTGAACCAAAGGTAGGAGAAACTGTCTTACCTCTCAGTAACTGTATTGAACAAGATAGGAGTACAAAGCAGTCAGTATAATGACATCTCAGTTCAGAAATTTAAAAGGAGAAAGCATTTTAAAAATACTTGGTAGCATTGCATTAGATTAAATTCACGTTTGCAAACTCAGCAAATTAAAGAAGCAGAGAAAGAGGGAGAAAGCATTATAAACATATTCGGTAGCATTGCATCACACTAAAATTTACCTTTACAAACCCTCAGTGAATTTCCTTCTGGCCTATGTATGACTACATCTTGCCTCAGGGGGCGCCTGACTGACTCAGTCCAAAAAGCAAGTAACTCTTGATCCCTGTCTCGTGAGTTTGAGCCCAAGGTTTGGGATAGAGTTTACTTAAAAAATTTTTTTTCATGTATCGACACATCACCATGACTTGATCAATTTTCCCTATTTTGATTTGAACTCATATCTGAGAATAACTCTCTCAGTTGTTTCTATGGAAATGAATTATCTAGGCTACAAACGGCCTCTCTTTTACAGTATCCCATGTGCCCTCTTTCCCGCCATTGTATAAACAAAGAAACAAATAATACGCAATTCCTTAAATCACATGGTTACCAACACCCCAAACTACTCAATCCACTGAATGTAAGCAGTCCTGAGGAAGGCTTGGTGGAGTTGGTCCTGTGTAGAAAGCGTGTCTCAGCATTTAGAACACGTTTTTCATGGCAAGGAGTGTTCATGGTCATCGAATATTTCAGCATCCTGGCTGCGGGTGTATAGGAAGCCTCTAAGAGGTAAGCAGAGGTTACAAAGAGGATTCGATTTTATTTATAACAATGAGCAACGTATTTTTCCCAACTGAAAGCTTTGGTTGGTTGAAAAAAAAAAAACAACAAAAAGCCTTTTGAGGGAGCTGACTGCCCAAGCCACCTTTTCACCCCTTCAGTTACAAATCATCAAAAACCTTCTGGAGGGAAAACTATCTCTATAAATGCCATCAGTATAGGAGAAAACCATTGGGTTAGAAGGCATTTTAGTTTCTTTTTATGTAGAAGTTCCCTGTGGCTGAAGAGAGAGTAGAATTTTTGCTGGCCAAGCTCCACCAGCCTCAAGAGCTTTTCCAGGCCTCAGAAGACAAGTTCAAATACTGGTGTTCTGTACTGAGACGCTCATAAGACCGTGTAGCCCTCCATCCCACACAGCCCTGTGCAGGCCCCAGGAACTACTCGACTGGGACAGGGGGGAAAAGCAGATAGAGTTGGTAGTATAGATAAAGAGGCCATGCTCTGAATACCCTGTGCCCAGAATCTCCTCCCATTTTCTGCCTTCCGTGATCCAGCCAGTAATTCCTAACCACCATTAAACAGCATCAACTCACCCTGTCCCAAAAGCTTGTGGACTGCTTTGCAGATGCCTTCTCCAGAGACTCACGGACCATAGAGAGTCTCTATGGAGAAAGCCTCTGGATCTCCCCTATAATAGGTCTGGGTAGTGACATGTGGCTCCTTCTAGAGTTAATTGTACCTAACAATCGTCCAGATAGTACACTCGAAGACATCCGCGTTCTAAGCCCAATAAAACAGATGGTTTCCTAGACCAGGAATGGGCAAAAATAGCCCTCTGACTCAGAAACTCTCTCATCAATTAGCTTTTGTCTTTGTTTTTAGCATTAACATCTCATCATATCACTGCAAGAGTTTTAAACAAAATACATTTGAATAAAAGAGATTACTCTTCTCCTTAATTCATGAAACTATAAAGCTCAGTTATAATGGGCAAGCCTTAGAGGAGACAGAAAAAATTCCTATTGGTAGACTTGGGTTTTATTTACCGTGGTTACCTGACTTGAACTTAATTCCTTCTGAGTAGTCTTGCATGCCCAGAAAAAAAAGGGCAAGTCTTTCTACCAGTTTTGAGAGGCTGCTTTCAGGATCACAGTATGTAGACTTTGTAATGCAGCGATTCAATCTTTTCAGAAAGTACTGAGACAGACACTCGGGGAGGGAAGCTGCCGGATTAAGTTTACACGGACAGAAAAAAGAATCAACATCAACGGCGCCATGATGTTGTCTTACTGTGAGAACCAAACTGGTTTAGAAGCAGACAGACTTAGGGAATTCAATGCAATTCGAGGGACACAGAGCAGGTCCCCTTATAGGGAGGTGCCTGCTGATTGAAGATTAGCCCACAGCAAAAGGAAAAATAAAAAGCGTGGAGGAACTGGTCAAACAGGACCAAGTGTTCCGTTTGTTTTGCTGCGCAGAGCGGGGTAGCTGGGGCTGGCTGAAGCGGGTACCCACGATATGAGCACATGATCTATTTTCATAACACCGGAATGATTTACAGTCCAGAAGAATGAAGTTAACTAGAGTCCATGGTCTCTGAAACGCCGTAACTCCAGAGTGGTGAATGAGACATCAAAGATGAGATCTAATATCTGCAGCTACGCAGGAACACGTTCAGTTTTGTTACCAAGCAGACAAGAAAGTGAGGCTTACTTCAAAGTCAGAAGTAAACTCAGTTGACTTTCATTTCCGCCATTTAACGAACAGACTCCACGACAAGCGACTCACTCCTTTTTAAAATAGTTGAACCTCTGGCTCTTTCCTGGGGCTTCATGGAATTCAGCATGTAGCGTGGCTTCCCTTGGTGAGATACACAGAGGAGAATTCCACCCGTTTCTGGCGCCTTTAAAATTCTTCTCCAGTGACCTGGTAGGGTTGAAATCAAGTGAGGAGATGCTGCAAATCTCCCTGCCTCTGGGCTTCTGGCTCTTTGTAAAAAGGCACTGTATTTCCTTCACTCTCCCTAGCTATGAGCGCGTAGCCATATTGATGGCTGACCCAGTGAAATGGCGGGCAGGTTAGAGAAAGCATTGAGTTAGCAAGGGGACAACTTGTTGAACAGCTGTTAGTCATCAGGCATTGAGGGGACAGCTTTCTTTCTTCATTCCACCTTTTAAAGAAGTTTATAAGAAGACTTGATGCTGAGTAAACATGTCTATACATACATAGAGTATTTTATCTAGTGCAATGGTTTTTCTCCCTGGCTCCATATTACTTTCACTGAGGACGCTTTTTTAAATTACCATGCCTGGGCCCAGCCCCAGCCAATTAAGTAAAACTTCTGAGGGCGGAAACGGGCAGCAGTGTTTGTAAAGAACTCCCCAGATGATTTTAATATGCAGCCAGGGCTGAGAACCACTTAGATCTAAATCTAAGGCTCCACCTATTAGAAGTTACATCCCAATTTCACAGTCGTTGTTGTTTTTCAGTGCTGAAATATAACATCTGCATATTCTATGTTTTCAATTCCTTGGACAGGTTTTAACAATCTTTGCAATAAGTTACACAATCCGTGCCTAAGAAGAAGTACACAGTACGATAACTACCAACGGAAGAGTCAGCATTATTTAGGAATGGGCTTGGCTTTGAGTCATTGAACAGCTGACGAATTGTGGCTTAGAGGAATAGGGGTTCCTTCGTGTCATATAACAAGCAGCCTGGACGTGGGCAGTTCAGAGCTGGAGCAGGAGCCCCATAACCCTAGGAGGGACCCGGGCTACTCTTTCTGCTCCCTAGAGAGGATTGCCAGATTCAACAGCAACAACAAAAATACAAGACAAGCAGTTAAATTTGAATTTCAGACAGACAAATACATTTTGTTGCATGCAAGTATGTCACATGCCATATTTGGAAATACTTACTGCAATAATCTAACTCCGATTTTGATGTCTGCCAACTGCTTTCAAACTCCTGTCTGCCCCACACCTGAGTGAGCTGATAAGAAAGACTGTCTGCTCTCTCCCTTGGTACCAACACAGCCCCCTCAGCTCAGCCTTACCCCTCATCACCACGAAACTCCAAGGCATTCGCCCCATCTGCCGGGATATCCCCAGCAGATGTGCCCAGAAACCCTCATTATGTGAGTCATAAACCTTTCATACCTTCTTGGTATGTATATAGGGTCAACAGTCTCAACATCTGAACCAAATTTGAGATGGGGCTCCATCCATTTCTGGGGCTGACCACGACAGGAGAGATGACCACAGCACTTACACTAAAAAATTATTTGTTGTTTATCAGAAATTTAAATTTAACTGGACATCCTATATTTTATCCGGCAACCCTATCTATGGGCCCTTATCTTCATGCCTGTTTCCTCAGAGTCACAGAATTTCCAGTCTCAAAGCCATGCTCCAACAGCAAGAGGCAAAAAAGTTTTCTTTCTGGTGACTCTTGGCTTTTTATTTGGGAAGGGAAACTCCCCTCAGGTGCTTCTGGCTGCATTTCATTATGTGAAGTTTGCTTGTGCACATATGCTTGCTGCAAGCGACCCTTGAAAGCTGAGTATTCCAACTTTTCATAGAAAGGAGAACGAAGGATTGTAGCCGCCTTTTGGAAGATAAACCCACAGCATCTACCATGAAGTTGTCTGTTGCCATATGTAATGGGTATATTTTCAAAATACCTGTACTTATCCGTAAGTCAATTTCCCTCTCTCTGAATCTTGTCAGCCTCCCGGGTATGGGGATGCAAATGTCACCTGGGAGGGAGGATATGGTTCAAGGACCTGCCCCTTCGACACCAGGCTGGGAGCTTTTACAAATGCAGAATGTAAGATCCCCACTTAGGCCCTACTGAATCACAATATGCATTTTAACAAAGGTCTCCAGATGATTGTATATACATTAAAGTTTGAGAAGAACAAAGATAGAAGAACATTGAAGAAGTGAAGAACATTTTCTGAACTATTCTCAGTCCCCTTGTGATATGGATGAGAGTCAGAAGTTTCCATATGTGTTCAAGATGGGATCGGGGAGGAGCTGAATTAAGAACCGGAAATGCTGTCATGGCGCCCGCCATTTGAGAAGCGAGATGAACCGCAGCCTCCACCCCTGCACCAGCGGTCCAGCCCAAGGGGCAAGTGGAAGCCGTGGTGGAGCTTAAGGGGAGACTACAGTGCCAGCAAGCACTGCGGTAAGGCCAAATCAGCCAGGAAGGGCTTCTGTGCCCTGACCACGTCAGGAGGGACCAACCCACACAGCCACCAACTTGTTCTGCAAATGCCAGCAGGGTGAGCCAGCAAGCAGGTTGATAAGAAATATTGTTGAGACCGGCGGTGCCAGGGGACCCTGCTCCAATCCAAGCAGCCTCCCATTCACGTCACCGCTTCAAGGGCACCTTGCAGGGGCTGATAGTCACAGTCTGCGTCGGAAGGGCTGGACTGAGTACGGCCAGTCAGCTTCTGATTGGTCTGTGCCTGTGTGCCAAATCAGTTGTTAAATATTTTGAATATCACCCCTGGATAAAGTCACCTCTCCCCCTCCTATACCCAGATACTACCTTGGCAGAAACAGAGGGGTGGAAAGGCAAAACCTGAGTGACTACCCTATTTGCTTATGAAGAATGTTTTCATTTTTTTGTCCTGGGCTGAAGCTACCAGATTAAGCTAAATTGGGTTTTCCCAGCATCACCCAGCAAGTGGGCGAACATGACGAAAATAGGATAGTTACAGACAAAGTAAAGTAGCTACAGGTTGTCTGCATCTGGCAATAGAGTGAGGAAATTTCCATCCTTGCTATAGACACAAGGATAATCTACTTCCTTTATTAAATATTTATCTATATGAATTTATATTTTTCTACAGACTTATTCATCTTTTTTCTATTAATCTGATGTCCGTCTTCAACGTGATGTATTTTTCTCTACGTAAGTAGGGAAAGGGAGATATAGAAAATCATGTGTGAGTCAAATTTTTCTGGAAAAGGTGAGATCTCTACCAGAAAGAACTGGCAACTAGCTGAGGTTATACAGTACAACCAGAAAGAAAAACAATCCACCATTGTGTGGAAAAGTTACTGAAACCAGGTTCAGAGGCCCACCACTGGAAACGGCAATACTCCAGAGACAAGTTTTTGATTAGAAAGGAATATGAGCTTTACTCAGGAGGCTGGCCACCTGAGGAGGAGGTGGAGTCTTGTCCAAAAGCCAACCCCAAGCTTTCTGCCTGGCCCAGAGGTTTTTAAAGGGCTTTAATCAGTTAAGTGAGTACAATGGTCTGTGACATTTCTTGATTATATGCAGACTCCCCCTTTCCCCTCCTCCTCCCCCTTCCCCCTTCCTCCTCCCCTTTCCTCTTCCTCCTCCCCTTCTATCCTTCCTCCTCCCCCTTCTCCTCCTCCTCCTCCCCTCCTCCTCCTCCCCTCCTCCTCCTCCTCCTCCTCCTCCTCCTCCTCCTCCTTCTTCTTCTCCTCCTCCTCCTCCTCCTCCTCCTTCTTTCGAGAGAGAGAGAGAGAGAGAGAGAGAGAGAGAGAGAGAGAGAGAGGGAGAGAAAGAACGAGAATCTTAAGCAGGCTCCAGGCCCAGCCTAGAGCCCCATATGGGGCTCGATCTCATGAACCATGAGATCATAACCTGAGCCAAAATCAAGAGTCTGATGCCACCCAGGCACCCCTTGGCTTCTTCTTAAGATCCTCATATATTTCTAAAGCTCTCCTTTAATTGTGAGAAAGCGTACTCCAGATCGTTTCAAAACATTCAAGTGCTGGAGAAAACTAAACCTAGCCAACTGTCGCTGAATACGGACAAATTTACTAATTATGTTTGAGCTAATCTACGTTAAGGAAGCATGGATCATAGCTGAACACCTCCAACTAGTTACTAGAAACCATGGCAGATCACATGCTAAAGGGCCAGGAAGCAAGAGCAATTAGGAAGAGTAGAACAGTGGATATTTGCTGATTATTATTCCAGCATCTGTTATTCACCCTTCCCTTCCCTGCCTCCCTCCAGCTCACCGTGTCTATTTCCAAGTGTTGTAAGTAAATGGGTTCCATCCCTGGTTCTTGTGAGAACACGTGACCAAGGCTAAGCCAGTCAAAGCATTCCATGCCCCAGCCTACAGAGATTTGTTCAAGGAGGCGTGTGGCTCTGATCCAGCAAGAGAGAATATCAGGACTCTGGTACGAATGCTAGGACGAAGATGTTTTCTCCCTTTGGATGACATGAAGTGTCAAGGTGAGGTATGTGGCTACAGCAGCCTCTTTTCATCCGAGGATGGAGCGGGGAGGAAAGGGAGGCAGCCTAAGGACCAAGAAAGGGAGCTGGAACTATAATAACAGGTGAATTCCTGCACCCCTAGAATTAACAGTCATATGGTCCAATAATACCCAGTTCAACCTCAGCACTATTGACTCGGGGCTGGATAATTTTTCCTTGTGAGGGAATGTGTTGTGTATTGTAGGATGTTTAACAACATCATTGGTCCCTAGTCACTAGACGCCAGTAGCAACTCCCTACCAGGGGTGATGTCAAAAATGCCTGTCTGCATTGGGTTTTATTGTTGTTGTTGTCATTTTGTCTTCTTGTTTTGGAATAGAATAGAGCCACCCTGGCAACCAGAGAGATTTGACTCATTCACTTCTCTCCCTCCAGCTAGCTAGGTGTGGGAGCCCTGGAGAAGAGAGCCAGGAACTCCCATCTGGAGTCGGACTCCATGCAGGTGGGAGGGGCTGATAACTGGCCAGCCTCCCTCTCTGCTGCCGAATGTGGATCAGACTCATCGCACCACCATCACACTCACCATGGCGGCAGTAGGTGAGTGAAAAAGAGGCCATGCAAACTAGAACTGAGGACCAGCGCCGGCAATGAGCGGAGAGAGGGACGGAGATGGCTCTGCGGATGGCAAGGGCCTGGATGGATCTGCACATTGAAGAATCAGCCCGCAGCACTGGCCAAACTAAATCCTCAAGGGGCTTCTGTTAAAACCACAATAAGCAGCTGGTCAGATGTGTGCAGTCCAGCAAAGACCTTTCCAGACTCAGAAATTCTGTTCAATATGGGGGTTCTTAATTTTTCATGCTCCAGATCACTTTGGAAATCTGGTAAAGCCTTTATATACCCCTTCTCAGAATAAGGCCTTTAAATGCATAAAATAAAAATACACAGAACTAATGAGGTAACCAATCATACTGAAAAAAGTTACCAAAATATTTTAAAGACACGTGTGCCTTAAGTAATGTCTTTTTCAATTGACTTAAATGAAAACATCTAGTGGCAGTTTTAAAAGCTTCATGTTTTGAAGTAGTGATAAATGTAGATTTTCTCCCCCAAAAAGCTGAAACAACTCTCATAGGATATGAAAATAACAGTTTTTCACAATGCGATGAAGTCACAGAAACTGCTAATGTAAAGTACTGGATTCTATTGTTGTTTTGTTTTGCCTACATTTGGAATTACAGGAAATGCTAAATTTTAGGTAAAGATCCATAAAAATAAATATGTGATTTTTTTTTTCATTCAAGTTTACGGATCTCTTTAATCCCAGGTCAAGAAGCATTTGTCACTAGATCAGTGGTTCTCAACCAAGGGCCACTCTGCCCCCAGGGGACATTCGTATGTTGTCATACTACTGGGGTTGGGTGTGCTGCAGGCTTAGTGAGTAGAGGCCAAGGATGCCACTGAACATCCTACCAAGACACAGCACGTCTTTCCACAGTGAAGAATTATCTAGCCCTGGGGCACCTGAGTAGCTCAGGTGGTTGAGTGTCTGACTCTTGATTTCCGCTCAGGTCATGATCTCACAGTTTGTGGGTTTGAGTCCTGCATCAGGCTCTGTGCCATCAGCACAGATGGGATTCTCTGTCTCCTTCTCTCTCTGGCCCTCCCCCTCTCTCAATAAATAGACTTGAAAAAAAAAAAAAAAAAGAATTATCCAGCCCAAAATGTCAGTAGCACTGACTGTGAAACCGTGAACTAGAGACAGAATACTAGGCCTAGGAAAGCTATGGTCAGGATGAAGAAGACTTTGTAAAGGCAGCTGGGAAGCCTACCCCTTGCCCGAACCACATAGTCCTTAGGAAGCCTGGAAAGTACATCATCGCCCACCTCTACCCTAAGTGCTGTTGCGTTTAGAGGAAGCTTCCGAGGAAACACAATGCAGGGAAGACACAAAGAAAGAGCAGGGCGATACGCGCTAAGGAGCAAGGGGAGTTGTTAAAAGAAAAGCAACCAACTGGTGTAAGGCATTCGTGCTCTGATTCGGTTTTGGTTGGTTTCCTATAGGAAAGTTCTTACTCCCCCACTCTCATCCCAGGAGAAAGGGACCGGATTGTGATTCCACAGGCATGTGCTCCACAGGACACCCAGGCCTTCTGGGATGGAAGTAAGTAGTGTTTGAGGCTTAGATCCCATGAGGGCAATTATGCTGGATGGAACAAAAGGAGAGGAAAGAGAAGCTGGCGCTTAGAGATGAAGTATAGAAATGGGCTGATCTGGGGCCAACAGGCCGGCTTCCAACCGGAAGCTAATGTGATAGGTGGTGACAGAGTCCCTCCTTGACCAATCTTCAGTCCAGCTCCTCTGAGCCCTCTTCCTGTCTAGGTCTTGTCCTCGGGCCCATCCATGGTCTGCCCTTAGTAAGAATCCTGTCAAGCCAATTTAGCCAGAATCCCCCCACCCCTGTTATCTCTTTTAGTAACAGCCCACCTACTGAACACCTCACTCCGGCTCTACGTCTCAGCTGTCTTTGCTGTCCTTGGAGTTGAATTCCATCTCTCTTCCCTATTGCAATAGTCTGAAATGAAGTCTTCCTTACTGTTTTAACAAATGTTAAAATACTTTTTCTCTAATAGTCGAGACCCAAGCTCCGCAGTGCTGAGAATGGGGGAGTGGCCACGAGATACGCAGGGGGCTGAGCACTAATGAACATTGCCCCGTAGAGAGCCGGGCTGAGATTCTCTGTGGCTGACCCCATGTGAGCAGGGAGGACTCCTACAGGGGGAATCTGTACGCCTGACAGAAGCAGAGGACCAGGGACAGCTGCAGCCTGAAAGAGGACCCAATGAACACGTAGGGCCCAAGACAGCCCTCCCTCCATGCCCACCCCTCATCTCTCTTTTCCATGTACTACATAAGTCTCCACAGTTCCTATACGGCCTTGGGGAGTCAGGCACAGCGTCTCCTCACAGAAGGCATTTCTCACCAACCACAGCACGGGAGAGACCCAAAATCAGGCTTCATTTGGTTCAGAAAAATAATGTTATACTTCTTACACTGAGTGTTGGGCGGTGTTTTTACACTGGTGTGCGTGAACACGTACCTGTGTTATGTGGTTCTCTGGCTAACATCCAGTTCTTCTCGGCAATAGAACTGGAGCAATTCTCTGGGTGCGGCTCAGGGACACGGCTCCACCCTGGCCCATACTTTCCTCATTTCCTTGTGTCACTGGCTGATGCTCCTCTGTTGCACGTTCCCTTCCGCATCCCATACCATTTATATTGGATTTTTCCACTAAGGCAGCTATCGACCGGATAAGAACTCCTTGATTCTCCCAGTGATCCAGATTGCTATGAAGTTACATGCCTGTAGCCCAGATGTTAGGGGAGGTTCTTTTTATCCTCGAAATCAAGTTAAATCCTCAGTGTAGCAGTCGCACAACTGTACATAACCAAAGCCTTCCCCAAGATTTAGACGAATTCTCTGGGGGCTTATATGCTTAGAGTTTCTTCTGTCTCCCAGCTTCTTCTTCTTCCCAGGCATGTTTCATATGGTCTGTGCCCTGCACCATGTGAAATACACAGTATAACCTTCCCACACACGCAGTAAAATCCACTCAAACACAGCACTCATGAGCCCAATTGACTTTAAGGAACAGCTGGGGTTACAGGGGTGGGAAATAAGAAAACATAAGAAATGTTCCTGCTCCCCCTGTCTCTTACTAAAAACAATGTCCCACCCTCCCCACCCCTCACCCCCGGCTCTTTTATCTGCTTTTCTCCTCTCCTTCCTTTCTCCAGTTTCTCTCCAGGTCAAGCAATGCATCTGTCTCTGATGCCTGCCCCCAAACTTATTTAGTCAAACCTATCAAATTTCTCATCAAATTGTGGCCTTCCTCTTAATAAGACCCTCGCTCCCTGAAAAGAAATTAGAGACACAAATAGCCATGTGGGGTGTGTGTGCATGCATGTATTCATCCCACAGGTGATGAGACACCCAGATCTTTCATAATATCTCCAGATCCAAGTTCTTGCTTCTATCAAATTCTCCTTCTCTGCATTTCATCTCTAATATTATCCTTTTGTATCACCCAAAATCACTTCGAGCCTCTCAAATACTATTTATTTTCAGTTGTGGATGGGGCATCCTGCTATGCTGACCACAAGGAGTAGGGAGCAGTTCAACAAACAAAAGTTAATAGGAGACGTCCTTGCCCATACAAATCCTTCGGCCATTGTAATGAGCAAGACAATTTCAAATACCGTTGAGGAGGTGACGCGACTAGAATGTTCATACACTGCTGCTTGTTGTGTCCTTGGTGATGTCCACTTAGAACACTGCTTGGCACTATCTCCAAAAGCTGAATATACACAAACTTGTTGGTCCTGCAACTCCACTTCCAAGCATACGCAGAACAGATACACAGATATTTTCACCGTAATACGTGTAGAATAATGTTCATAGCAGCACCGACCCTAAGAGCCAATCTGGAAACAACCCGAAAGTCCATCACGAGTAGAAGAGATAAATAACCAGCGGTATAATTATACAGTGGGAGACTATACAGAAATACGGACTGATGAAATACAACTACATACAACGCGGATGGACCAAATGAACATATTAAGTGAAAGCAGCCAAGCACAAGAGAGTATATACCATAGGATGCATGTATATAAGTTCCAAAAAGCCCATACCAACCCACCGTGTTGGAAACCAGGGTATTGATGACTGTTGGATGAGTGACTTGAATAGGGAGTGAGAATGGATTCTGAAATTCTAGAATGTACTAGTTCTTGATCCGAGTGCTAGTTACAGAGATATATTCACTCTATGAAAACTAAGCTATATACGCATGACTTGTGTGCCTTATGTATGTGAGCAAAGTGTTAACAGAAGACCTGTACTCTTTTTATCCCAGACCTAGATCTGTCTGGGAGGATTTTAGGTTTGCCTCCTCCCAGCACTTGAATGGCACGGTCCCTTGAATATGTCCCAAGATACACTTGGAATGTTGGGTCCCAGGGTCAGACATGTGTTTTGTATGCTATGAAAATCTCTGATCTGTGAGATAGCACGTGGGCTGGGAGACCTGAGAATTGTGGGCCTACATGACAGGTGGGAAACCAAGAGAGAAGTCCCTTTGCTTAAAGACAAACTCCACACACTACGGCCTCATCACCTGCAATCATACACACTCTCTAGGTGGGTGATGAGGGACCCAAGCACCTATGCACATGGGCAATTGATAGGCCTCCCTTAAAACAGACAGGCTGTGGGGGCGCCTGGGTGGCTCAGCTGATTAAGCGTCCGACTTCAGCTCAGGTCATGATCTCACAGTTCGTGGATTTGAGCCCTTCTTTGTGCTGTGCTGACAGCTCAGAGCCTGGAGCCTGCTTCGGATTCTGTGTCTCCCTCTCTGTCTGCCCCTCCCCTGCTCACGCTCCATGTCTCTTTCTCTCTCTCAAAAATAAACTTAAAAAACAAAAACAAAAAAACAGAAAGGCTGTGCATACTCTTTCCTGTCGTTAATCCATCTTGAAAACTGAGCCAACAGAGTTCTGGACGAAGTGCTCTTGGGCCGTGTGAGTTTGATGGTGGGTCAAGCATGTTACCAATGCAATAGTGGGACCATGCATTGTACGTCAGTAAAAAGTTTACTAAAGAAAAAAAAATTCTTTGGCTACTCTTGCCAAACGAGTATTTACACTGAACATATTTTACGTTTGGCTTGCAAATTCCATCTGTTTTTCAGAGCCTCCCCTCTCTCCTTTGACCTCTTGTCTTTTCTTTCTCAGGCCCCGCATCCACGACCAAGCCCTAAACTGCCTGTTGATTTCTTACGCGGAGTTGTTTATTACACTCTCACCCCAAACTATTGAAACGCTCCACAGAGAACTCCTCCCAAGAACTAATACTAACATTGGTTACAAAACATAGCTCCCTTCTAAGAGAAGCTGTGTGACTTCTTTAAAGAAATTTTTTTTCTTTCCTTTTTTTTTTTTTTTTTAAGAAAATTTTCCTTTTTCTAGACAAAGAACGATGAATCTCTGTCTTAAAGACATTCCAAATTCAGGGCGCCTGGGTGACTCAGTCGGTTAAGCGTCCAACTTCAGCTCAGGTCACGATCTCATGGTTTGTGAGTTCGAGCCCTGTGTTGGGCTCTGTGCTGACAGCTCAGAGCCTGGAGCCTGCTTCAGATGCTGTGTCTCCCTCTCACTCTGCCCCTCCCCCACTCACACTTTGTTTCTCTCTTTCTCAAAGCTGAATAAACATTTAAAAAAAATTAAAGACATTCCAAATTCACCCATCAGCTGGCGCCTCCGTTACATACGTGTTATCTCCAGTTACTTCTGTTTCTTAGTGTCTCAAACTCTGATGAAGTGTTAAAACAAAAGGAACAGAGCTTGCCTACCGCCACCACCGACTGCTCACGGGAGTGCCAGCAGCTGCCGTCACACCTCCAGGAAGGACTTCTCTCTGGACTCACTCTCGCTCTGCACTTGGTCTCCTTGCATCGCAGAGACAGATGCTCTGTGGTCAATCCTAACTTTTCAGTATTTGGGTGTCCTGTTTTGTTCTGTTGTCATAACATTAACCTTCGCCCTGGCCTTGGTTTTTTTGCTGGTTTGATAGTCTCATGCCCTCTTGCACTTAACTTCTGCATATTTTATTTGACCTAAGATCTCAGTAGTAGGAGCGCTGTCTCACCTCCCATATCATGAGGAAAAAGGGTTTGAGAGTCTCAGAAACACCCCAGGATCTCATAAAAATATTTCTGAGACTATCAACTGAATTATCAAAGTTGAGCGTTCTCGTGTCTGATGCTCATCATTTCAGGGCACCTTGACCGAGGACCATTGATATTCACTCAAATATATCATTCTTGGAGTAAGGAAATATGACTTAAAAGTCACAACTGCTGCCAGACAGCAACTTAGAATCTAATGAGAATCATAATGCAGAACCATGACGCAAGGTAGGGCGGTCTTCAAACGAGACTCCCCCTGGTGAGCCCTCGCAATAACATTGGTGCTTTCTGCCACACGCTTCTTCCTACAGTAACTCTGAAACACTGGCAACGATAAAGATACATTTCCAATCATTCCTACAAACGGTGCATGAGTGCACGAGAAATTAAGATTGAATTATGACTATGGTTATTTTATCTTGAATTCAAAACCCCGGAATTCAGAAATAATGGAGTTGGAGATAACATTTGGATATCTTGTTTTCGCCTCCTCTTGTTCTTATAAAGAAAGCAAGTCATCTTCTAGAAAGGTACTGGAGGAACTTTCTATGACAAAATGAGGCTTCTTACAGAAGACCTACAAAGACACAGAAGAAACTGATGGTTGCTGGAGAGAGGGGGAGGGGGCGGGAGATACAGGCTTCCAGTTACAGAATAAATAAGTCATAGGAATAAAAGGCACAGCATAGGGAATATTGTCAATGATATTGTAATAACAATGTATGGTGACAGATGGCAGCTTCCCTTGTGGTGAGCACAGCATAACATACCGAGATATTGGATCGCTGTGTTGTACACCTGAAACTAATGTGATTTTGTGTGTCAGCTATACCCAAAAAAATTATTTTAAGAATTTAACTAAAAAAAGATATGAAATCTTTAAAATGTGTAACTTTTCTTTACCCAACTGTGCAATAAGCATTCCTTTACACTATAAGGAAAATAAAATAGGTCTATTACACATTTTAAAAGGAGGCTTCTTAAGTGGTCCAGTGTGACATGGACCAAGTGTGAAATTGCAGGATTGAAATTCAGATTCTGAACCGCCCCTGACAATGGCTATTACTGGAAATAGAAACGTCGCCAGGACCTGTTCAAAGAACTTTGCCTTCACAGTGTTTAAAATCGGATACAAGAAACTGTCTCCAAAATAATCAGATGTGCAAACCCAAGTCCTTAAATAACATAGGGGAGATTACAAAAGACAGTTTAAGAAAGTTCACATTCCTGTGGTTTGTAAAGATGCATTTTCCACAAAGATCTGTACAGCTCAAAAGCACTGAATTCTGCAGGGGAGGTTCCTTTATTCCATGAGGTGGCAGAATTTGTTTCCTCTCAGGGGCTCCTGGGGCTATTCTCATGAAAAGCAGCCACTATGAAGACTGCTATGAAGCCTTTCCCCCTCTTCAAAAAGGGGGCATGAAGAACCCCCAGAAAAATGAGAGTTAGAAAGCTCCTTTCAAAGACATCCCTGTAGAAAATAGGACCGTCAGAGTATTTTTAAATGTTAAAGTTTGAAAAGCCTGTGATCTTTGCACCGTTTCCAAAGAGTCAACAACCCTAAAGGAAGGTGTTCGCCATCAGGGACCCCAAACAGGATTTCCTTCTGCGATAATTTTGCAAGATGATCCTCGGGTTGGCCTTCCATTCGGGTCACCAGGTCTCCGCAATCTCTGTGAGAACCCCCAGCAGCTCAGCGAATGTAGGGCGGCCTTTGGGTTTCTGGAAAAGGGAAAGAAAGATGGTCAAGGTCGGCCTAAAATTCGCTCAGAGAACAAACTGCGTTCCAGTTCAAACAACTGGAACTTGTCCAGTCCAGAACTGGAACTTGCTGGCAGGAACCCGGATCCAGGCTGGTTCTCCACAGAAGGAAGAGAACGATACCTTGGCTGATGCCCAGGACATCACTGGTGGTCGAATGAAGCATGAGTGCGAAAATATAAGAGTAGGGAGTGCTGCGAAAATAAAATAGCCTGAGCTGCAAACACCAGCCACGGGTGGTTATTTAAATTTAAAATTTTTTAAATTCAATATATTTTTGAATTCAATTGTCAGTCACACTAGCCGCTTTTCAAGTCTTCAGTAGCCAGGCACGGGTACCATATTGGAGAGGGCAGACATAACACGCTTCCGTCATCACAGAAAGTCCCGCTGGACAGCATTGCCCTAGAGATCTTTTTGGGTGACTTGATGTGTGTGGGGTAAAAAAAGATCTGGGAGAGGATGGGCTTCCAGAGTACCAGGCTTTCACACTCTGCCCAGTTATTTACTACATCTGATCCCCCGTGGAAGGAAAGATTTTGGTCAGAAAGCACAAGCCATGTTTTCATAAAGGACTTTGCAGATAGGTCCTGGGGCGCAGACTGCACGGTCTTAAGGATCGGTCAACAAAATCCATGGTCGTGGAGATAAGGACAGGAACATTTCCCCCTATTTCACCATGGGATGTGGTTTGGCTGTGGCTCCATGAGGAAGACAAGATGGCACCATTGGCATCTTCTGAGATCCACGGGAAACAGAACCACTCATGGTAGCCGCATTCTCACAAAGACCGCCAGCAGCCGGGTTCATGGGGAGACGCCACTCTTGGTGGTTTATAAACAGAAGGCATCAATAAAAAAGGACCAAGCAGAAGGATATGTAAGCACACGTTCAAGTTCTCCTGGAGATCCCAGGAATAATTTGTGGAGTTTTTTGAGGAGGGTGACGTTCTGCAGGGAGTAGAGCCTCTGAAACAGTAGGCGTGTATCAGTGTGTGTGTGTCAGTATGAACGTCATCACATTTGAATGACAAGGGACCTAAGCACTTGCGGGATTTAGATTACCCTAAAAAGTTGTAGGTAAATCACCTTTCGCAAACAAATAAATCGGCAGAACCAAAAACATTGTTTTAATCGACGTTCTGACTACGGTTTGAGGCTGACATCATTTACTCGGTCCTCCTGCCGGCCTCCGATCTGCTCTCCTGTTTCCTCTCCACAGATAAATACAATCTCAAAAAGTGTTATATTTTATGCCCATGTTCACGTATATTGTTCCCCATACGATGTATGTTTCTGAGCTATTTACACTGTGACTGCAGAGAGGCTCTTAGACAGCCATTTGCTACTAATAGCTCACTTAACATTTTCCCGTGTTTTTCAAGATTCCTTGCAGAGCAGCTCATCGTATGCATAATATTTTCATGCATCAAGGATCTTTATAAAATTAATACATCTCTGGAATGTGAACAACCACATGGCTCTTGAGATACTGAGTTTTTCAGAGCTCGTGCGTTGCAAAGCAAGGGATTTCTTTTTCAGCCAGGAGAAAACTCCCCGTTCAGCTGCGGTTTTTCTGGACTAACCCTGTCAGCTGGAGAGAGAAAGCTGTCAAAAATCACAAGGGAGTCTGATATGAAGGAGAGAGGTGGGTTGAGTCTGTGCCCAAAAAAGATAGAACACCCCTGGTTTTATTTTTAAGCTCAGCAGTTTAAGAAAAAGAAAAACTGGACACCCCCACCCCCATCCCCACCCCCCAGAGAGCATTTCCTACGTAGAAGTTCCTGACACACTTTCTGTCTTGATGCCTATTAGGGTTTAATCTCTCTACGGGGTGTCTTGAGTGCCAAAAAGGAGATGAAACCCATTGCTGTTAACCTGGGGAAAGCAACACAAATCACAGGCGAAGGAAGTAAATAAAAGCATCCTCTTTCTCTTTCAATGTGGAAGTTTACCAAACCTGATTCTACCCTCGGTTTCCACCCCCCCCCCCCAGTTCTTAAAGGAGTAAAACATCTCATTACTTAGGTTCGAGGAGCATCAAAAGTTTCTGCAAGAACTAATCTGAGAAAAGTAAGACTTAAAAAAGGCGCTGGATTCCTCAGATGAAAGGCTGTTGCTAAAACCAAAATGGATTAAAGACCTTGTAGTGGCAGCTTCACACAGAAACAGTACTTCCGGGGGCACTTGGGTGGCTCAGTTGGTTAAGCACCCAACTTCGGCTCAGGTTATGATCTCGCGGTTGGTGAGTTTGAGCCCTGCATGGGGCTCTGTGCTGACAGTTTGGATTCTGTGTCTCCCTCTGTCTCTCTGCCCCCTCCTCTGCTCATTCTTGCTCCCTCTCTCTATCTTTCTCTCAAAACAAATAAACATTAATTTTTTTTAAATTAAAAATAAAGAAATAGTACTTTTGGCTCTCAGGGATCATTATCCAGAAACAGCGCCTCTTCCTGCCACGCTGGAGTCCTGAGGGAACACTTGTGACACTCAGGTCTGTTCTCAGATGCTGGGAATGCCAACTTCGTAGGAAAGCGGGGGACACTCACCTCATGCCAGCAGCTGTACATGACTTCATAGATGGACATTGGTGCCAATTGCGGACGGTACAGCCTGAAGCCCTTAGAAATGGCTTCCACAACTTGCAAATTTGACTTATTTTCAAAAGGCATTTTTCCTTCTGTAAAAACTTCCCACATCAAGACTCCTACACATAAAATGCATGTAAACAAGAGGTTACTTGAAACTGCAAGAACTGTTTCAAACCGCAAGGCCTCCTTTCGCTCTTCCAGCCTTTGAATTATAATCATCCAGAATGAGAACAGTTCTTTCTAGGAATCAGACCATGTATATCTGAGTAATTTTGAACAGGCCTATCATCGGAAAATATTCCCAGTGAAAACAATGCCTTTCTTTTCCATGGGTCTTGACTGCCTCCTGAGTGAAAGCAAATGCCACCAGCGTCTTTGTTTCTAAGTGTGCTTGTGTCTTCACACCCTGAAATCGACAAGCCCCTCTGCCGTTCCACAGAAAATGACAGAATTGGGCAAGCCTCTGCTGCCTGCTGAGGTCGAGAGCTTCCCAGCCACAGAACGATGAGGCTGCTGGGTAGAGCGGAATATCCAGCAGGGGCTTGGTGCGTAAGCAGATATTCTAGAACCATCGACTGACTGACTGATTAGTGAAACTCCTTCAATGCTCTCATTTGGACCTCATTTAATTATTCACTTATTCTAAGAACATGTATTATGAATTGATTAGAGGCCGGGAGTATGCTAGAGTCAGGAGATTCCAAGAAAGAGATCAGTCCATGTGCTCAAGAAGCTCACCGTCCTGTGGGAAGTAGGGACGAGTGGTCAGGTAAAGCTCAGGAATTCCAACTGTTCTGCAACCACTTGATGAGGGCCTTGGGTTTCTATGCATTAATCTCACAACTTAAGTGCTCTCCCGTAGAGCTTAAAGTGTCACCTGCCAAGACTACCACAAGGCAGTGGAGAGCTAAAGAGATCAGTGATGCAAATTTGACCTTATGCGGATGATGAAATTCACACCCTTCTGAGGGTGCAGATGTCTCTCCGAATGCAAGAAGCCATCTGGAGAGGTCTGGGCTAAAGAGAATAGATACCTAGCTTATTGCACATTCATTACCAATTTTTGAGGATCAACTTGAAGAACAAACTCCAACGGACACGGGTCTACGGTGCCCCTTTCTCAATGAAGAACACTACACAATATAAACTCCAGCTGACAGTTCCAAAGAGGCCAACATCTAAATTCCACTAAATTTGAAGATAATGGAGTAAAGGAGGTGGTGTTTCTTAGTCAGACAAAGAAGTGTATTCATTACGCTCAAAATTCAGTGACACCTTCAGATCTATTTTCCCTGCAAGTCTCTGCGGTGTAGAAAAGTTGACTGCATTTGTTTTTTAGGTCAGTAGACTCTGTTATAGTTTTACAGCAAGTGCTCGATGGGAAAGGAAAAGATCCGAAAGGCACACTTCTGTAAGAAGGCACGGGACCCGAACTGCCAAAGACAGCCTAGATGTGTTTAGAACACCTAACACAGAAGCACAGTTCCAAAGAGACACTTTGCAAATGCCGCATCATATTCAAAACTCAAACCTTAGAAAAGACTGGCCTTTTATAAAATCAGTCGGCACCAAGTGAATATCAAATTTACTCACCAAATGACCAGACGTCAGATTTGCTGCTGTACTTGTTGAAATGGAAAACTTCGGGAGGGGACCACTTGATGGGGAACTTGGCCCCAGAAGAACTGATATATTCATCATCCAAAACGTACCTAGGCGATCAGATTCAAAGCACCTTGTGCTAAATACCTCCAAGTTCAGCTTAGTTCAACCCCCCCTAGCCTACTTCGAGTTCTAAAAGAGAACGTGCTTTACTCCCAGAATGTTCTGGATACCTTCTCTTGTTTACCAGAGTGGGAAAGTATCCTACACAGTGATTCCTCCCCAAACCCAGCCTCAATCCTGTTTACTTCGTTGGTTTTTTGGAAAACCAGAGCAATTCTTCAATCCAAAACCGATTGGAATTGGTAACCCACTGATTACCTTAGTTACGACAAATTCTGAATTCTGCAAAGGAGCATGCCGATGGTCTAACAACCAAGTTTATAAAAAGGAAATTAAAAAATAGGGGCGCCTGGGTGGCTCAGTTGGTTAAGCGTCCAACTTCGGTTCAGCTCATGATCTCACAGTTCATGGGTTCAAGTCCTGCACTGGGCTCTGTGCTGACAGCTCAGAGCCTGGAGCCTGCTTCAGATTCTGTGTCTCCCTCCCTTTCTCCCTCTCCCTCTCTCTCTCTCTCTCTTTGCCCCTCCCCACTCTGTTCTCTCTCTCTCTCACTCTCTCAAAAAGTAAACATTAAAAAAAATATGCGTGTGTGTATACATATATGGCAAAGAACAAATTCAAGGTTAGCTGCTTTATTTTCTTTCCTCATGCATATATGTTTTGTGAGGCAGAGAAGGGAGAAAATAAAAATATTGGACATGATACATTTGATGTAAAAAAATTCCGATGTGTCAAAATGGAAATCAGTAAGAACTACCACCTCCTTTTAAAACCTGCAAAAATATTAAACTTCTCTCTTTTTTGAGAATCATAGGTGCCTGGGTGGCTCAGTCGGTTAAGTGTCTGACTTCGGCTCAGGTCATGACCTCACGGTTTGTGGGTTTGAGTCCCGCACTGGGCTCTGTGCTGATAGTGCAGCAAGTATGGGAGAGAAGAGACGATGACCAAGCCATGCCGTGTAGCCCCTGCAGTGTGCCGTATAGCATGTTTGAACACTTTATTAGTGCTTCCTCACACTCTCTTTTTTTTGCCCCACACACCCTACTTCACCTCACCTTTAAGTGCTTTATTGAGCCAGAAGTCATTCTACTAAGGGAAAGAGCGGGTAATAGAAAACAAAAGGGAAAGAGCCACTTTTCATAGCTTTGGAGTTTCGAAGGTCTAAGCTTTCTGGAGAAGGAGAAGGATCGAGTTGTTAACAAAATATCTGGGAGAATGGCTCATTAATAAGAGCGATAACTCACCACCACCACCCCCCCCATCCCTCTAGAAACGACCCCTGCAGCTGGAAGGCGGGAGGGCGTAAAGGGAAAGGGAAGGTGTATTAGGCATCAGCGGGTGGCAGAGGCAGGGGCCTGGACCCAGCACCCTACAAGGGCCGCCCCGGGTCCCAGGGCAGGGGAAGGAGGCCCCACTTCCCACAAGAGCTTGGTGGGATTCGAGAGCAAAACAGAACCTGGGCCTCTTCCCAAAGCCAAGCCCCAGGAAAAGCAAAAAGATTCCAGAAAATAAATAGCATGGATGTGCTTAGGTAAATAGGGCCTTAGAGAGGCCGCTCCAGGGGGCTTCCGAATCATGGAGAGCGCCCGTATGACAGCTTCCTGCCGACGGAAACTCGGGGAATCAGCAGCCGCCTGGGCAGGTGTTTAGCCAAGGACGAACCCGGAGGACGGGGGCTCCAAGGGCACCAGTGTCCATGGATAACAGCAAGGACCAGACTTGCTGTCTCCAGTCTGTGGCCCCGTGAAACATACGGAATTTGAATGTGACGTTGAAGTGAATCAGAGAAATCCTGAGTTCACGGGGATTAAGTTTTTAGCAACCTGAAGGAAAGGTGGCTCAAAATAGAAATTCATTGAGTTGGAAAAAATCAGGTTAGATTGTCTACACCTGGGTTGTAGTCTTCACGTCGACTACTACACAGGATCATAGAAATCCACGATGGGGGCACCGGGGTGGCTCCGTCAGTTAAGCGTCTGGCTTTTGATTTCCCTGCAGGTCATGATCTCAGAGTTCATGAGTTCAAGCCCATCATCAGGCTCTGCGATGACAGTGCTGAGCCTGCTTGGGATTCTCTCTCTCCCTCTTTCTCTCTCTCTGTCCCTTCCCTGCTCTCTCTCTCTCTCTCAAAATATAAATAAACTAAAAAAAAAAAAGAAAGAAATGCATGATGATGACATAGAAAAATCAGAGCTAAACATAGTTATTTTTTTTCTTTCCAAAATACACAGAAATCAGAGAAAGCTTTTTCTTTTTTAATGTTTTCATTTATATTTGAGAGAGAGACAGAGTGAGTGGGAGAGTGGGGAGAGAGAGAGAGAGAAAGAGAATCTGAAGCAGGCTCCAGGCTCTGAGCTGTCAGCACAGAGCCCGATGCGGGGGCCTGAACTCATGAGCAGTGAGATCATGACCTGAGCCGAAGTCAGACATTCAACCGACAGAGCCACCCAGGCGCCCCAGAAAAAGCTTTTTCCTTAACCTTTGTATGATGATGAGTAGATTGAGAAATAAAAATTTTAAGATATGCTTGAAAATGACCTGAAAAAATACCAGAAAAATAGTCCAAAATATCCATTTAACTCGCAGCTAAAATTGGTTTATGTCCGAAAATTCAAAGCAGGGCAACAGGCCAAACAACCACATCAATGCTTTTCTCACAGGAAAAAAAAATGCAGTTAACATCTTCAGTTTGTCAGTAAACAGACAGAAGATTCCCTCTTACAAGTAAACAAACAAACAAACAAACAAAATATATATATCATGTACCTTGTCATTCCAAAGTCCGATATTTTTACTACACTTGCAGCACTGACCAAACAATTCCTTGCTGCCTATAAAAAGAAGAAAGGAATCCAAGTTTGAATATAATTTTTCTTTCAAGAGTTTCTACTCTCCTTTTCCTTAGTTCCTTTGGACCCCACACTACTTATCTGTACAAGCAGCCATTTTATTTTTATGGTGAAACCTGTCAATGCCACATATGACTCAATATATCTGCCCTCATAGCACAGATTTTAATGATTCTTCAAAAAAATAACAAAAAAAAGAAATTTTAAGACTTTTTTCTTTTAAAAGTTTTTAATCATTCTCAAGAAGTATCTTTGATAAATAAGAAGACTAAATCAAAGGGATGTTAAACTATGAATCCTGGCATTAAAATTAGCATGTATTTTTAAATAAGGCAGAGACAATGTATTTGGTGCCAAAATAATCCATTTTTCAGACAGCTTAGTCAAAGACTATCATTGATTTGGTTATTTAGCCTCATGTAAATCAATAGTTTGATAATTTTTTTTTCCTCTTTTAAGCTCATACGTGGGCCGGTTAGTCCAAAAACAAAAGCAAGGAACTAAAAATGGCAAGCTAGGAGGACTCAGTTTGAAGATTTTCACACATACTAGCAAGGATCTCAAAGCCAAACCACAAGGCGAGCTGTTGACAGGGAAAAGACTCACGGTTCGCTGATATAGTTTAAGTGGCATGAAGGGAAATAAAATAGAACACAAAAGAAAGCAATCGAGGAAGAAACCAAGGACATGTCCCGAAGGCCCTGAGAGGAGCCACGGGGAACAGACAGTATGACTAGAACCACCACCCGCCTGAGTTTTGAATTGTAATCCCTGTCAGAAAGGACCAGCCTGCAGAGACCAGGAAAGTAAGCCGGCTCGAATTCATGCCATATCCATCCATTCAAACACTGGCTCAATAGCGACTCCGTGTGAAGTGCCAGGAGGGATGCAGAACGATAATGCAGCTACGGAATAGCAGTAGTTAGCATTGCTGAGCTCGCTGTACGCCAGGAGCGGGTGTGAAGTGCTTACACATATTAATTCATGTAGTTCGCCCCACAAGCCCACAGCAGGAAGGTGCTGTAATTAACACCACTGCGCTCGTTAAGCATCTTGCCCAGCATCACGCGAGAAACAAAGGCGAGATATTAACCCAGGCAGTCTAGCTCCACAGCCCCGGTTGTGAATTTCGGCTACATGTTGAACTCACCAGGGAAATTTTCGAAAAACATTTATGGCGAGATTCTACCCGCCCCGCCCCCAGACTCTGATTTCATTGGTCTGGAGCATGGCCTGGGTATCGTGATGTTTTAGAAGTTCCCAGGTGATTTGAAGGCACAGCTAAATCTGAGAAAATTGCTCTACAACCCGTGTTCCCACCACACTGCCACGGCTCAGAAGTCTAGGCCTTGATATCAAGGGATTTGGAACCTAATAGTTGTATAAACAATGTAAATAATTATTACAGGAAGTGGTAAATAGTAAATGCTATTCTATTTAGAATTAAATAGAAAATTCTAAGGCACCCCGTAAGGCTAGCAATAAGTGTGCCAAGGTCAACAAAATGATGGCTCCTTTCTCTCCTCACAACGCTCTAGCCCGAATGATAGATAAAAAAGTCACCCTGGTCGTGGGCAATCGAAGTAGAGGATTATCTCTGGGTGATAACAGGGACATCTCGCAGATGCTCAAGTTCTGTTGGAGTTAATTTTTGGACTCAGAAACGAGACGTGGAAAGACACAGAAGAAACAGTGTGAAGATCATGAATAAATATGGAGTGGATACAGAATGTCTTCCCAGGCAAGGTAGCAAGGCAGGAAAGCAGAACTATTAGCATTTGGGGCAAGACAATAAATTTTTTTTTTCTTTTAGGACATAGTGTTCCAAGTATTACAGAACAGAGTGATTTAGCATTTCTAGTCCTCCTCAATAACGCTGGCAAAGCCACCGTGACAGTGTTACAGGCAGACCGCCTCCACGTGGGAGCAGTTTCGTCCCTGGCTGTGGCTCACTACTGCACCTCCAGTGCCCGGCCTCAATCTGTACTTGATCATTGGTGGCAAGGAAGAAAAGTAGAAGTGACAGAAGAAGACAGAGAAGGCAAGAGGAAAGAAAAGTAAATTCATTTCAGTTGGTTGATTAGTGTGGTAGTTCATTAGTTCAAGGCATATTCAGAGTAACACCTTACTTGGCTACAGCATTAACGGGTAATTAAAAATAAAGCCATGCGTCCCTGAGAATTACATGAATAGGAGAGTGTTTAGAAATTAAGCCAAAAGTATTTTATTTAAAATATTGAAAGTCCTTGGGGCGCCTGGGTGGCTCGGTTGGTTAAGCATCCAACTTTTGATTTTGGGCTCAGGTCTTGATCTCAGGGTTTGTGGGTTCAAGCCCCGCATGGCTCTATGGGCTGACAGCTCGGAGCCTACTTGGAATTCTCTCTCTGTCTCTCTGTGCCCCTCCCCCACTGATGTTTTTGTCTCTCTCCCTCAAAATAAATAAAAAATATTTAAAGATAAATAAATACATAAAATTAAATACCGAAAAGTCCTCAACTGTCCTGTTCTTCCGAAATGCAACACACGAAAACCCAGCGGGTTCGCGCGGTACCTACTAAGTCCCTGTGAATGAAGCAGCTCCTCTCCAGGTACTCCATCCCTTCGCACACGTCCTGACACATGCTCAGCAGCGCTTCCTTCCGCAGCGCCCCCCTCCTCTCTCTGAGATAGCTCAGCAGGCAGCCGTTCTCCATGAACTCCGTCACAATGTACAGGGGCTTCTGCTGAACGCACACGCCGTACAGCTGCACGAGCCGCGAATGCGACAATTTCCTGTCGAGGAAGAGCACACACCCGCGAGCAGATTCGTTTCCGTGATTCCAAGGGCTTAGACTCCGACGGTGAAAGTGACCAACTCGACGTTGTTTCCAACATCGAGATACGAGAAAAACCCAACCACGGAGACCGCAGGAGTTTCCTTTCCACGGTGCGTGCTGAACAAGGGGGGTCAAGAGTTCAAGCGGTACTTGCCAAGGCCCTACAGAATATTGCTTGCTCCATACTCTGTTTTTTGGTTTTCTGTGGTTGTTTTTTGTTTGTTTGTTTGCTTTCCATCCTGTAAGCCTCTTGCTTCCTCATTGCTACTTTTCCTTGCTCAGGTCTTCACAGAGCTCCTGTCCCTTATATTTCAACTTTCCTAACTGCAGCTGCTCAGACAAGAATTCCAGACAGACAGAAGGGAGGAAACAGCGATTGATGCATCGAAAAGAAGAAAATTAAATTATAAAAAATAAAGGCATTTTAAAAAAAGAAATTTTCAGATAAAGTTGGAGACAAAAATACCTACCAACATGAACCCCTGCTCTGTATTCAGCAATCCAATCACACACACACACACACACACACACACACACCCTTGAAAATTGCCTATTAAAATACATACAGAATTCTTTAGTCCTCTAAACTTTCAAAACTTTATTGTTTCTTCTGGGGAATAGGTTTCAGTCATGGAAAATAATACTCAGTTAATGTGTATAATTTTAGAAGATGTATAACAAGCCAATTTCTCTGTTATTCCATAATAACTTGAAATGTTACCTCTTTTCATTTATAAAGGCAAAATAAAATCAATGACTCTGGGAGATTATTTATCTTAAAATAATGTACATGAGTGATTAATTGACATATTACCATGTAAGTAGCATCCAAAAACACCTCCAGTCAGTAGGAAAGAGGGATTCAGAGAATCTATATACAATTTTAATCTGTAGATATATATCTTGAATACGTGTATTTTGTCTGATTTTATCATTCTAATTCATAAAGTGTACTTTCAGTTAAGGGATGCAATATCCATTTATGCAGAATAGTGGCAGGAAAGTCATTCTTGAAACAGAATATTGATTTGCCAGGAGAAGACCAGCACCCTGATACCCACATATAAACATCTGAGAATTGCAACATTACACCATGTTTGCTTAGCAAGATCACAGCAACAGTGACAAATACATTGATGAACTAACACGGGTGATACGATGGAAAGCATTTGGGAGTGGGTGTGCCAATCAACCATGGTAGGGAAGACATCCTGGAGGAGGTGACATTTAAAGTGCACACTTACAAAAAGGAGGTAAACTATATTACCAAGATTGTGTCTGCTTGGCAGATTAGAGCTCAATGTGTGTCAGAATGCAATTTTTTAAAGATGAATATATTTGCAACAGGATGTTAGAAGGGAATTTTTCTGCCTCGCTTTCAAAAAATCAGAAACAAATAGACTGTGTTCAAACCCAAGAATGCATTATGTTCATCTGAACTGACTCAGAGATAAGCCCTTAGCTCTGTTCTGGCTTCCATCAACTTCCTGGAGCTTTTGGTGTTTCCCCCACTCCATGCATCTTCCACTGTCCTCAAAACATCATCCCCAGAAACCTTAGCCCCAAATGCCCAGTAAGGCTTGAACCTTTCAAGAATCCTCTCGACATGACATTGGACATCTCTAATTCTTTCATTTCCTAGAAATTCAAATACGGTTTCAACTGCCCCTGAGTCACATGTCTCCCAGCCTTTCTTTTCTTATCACGCCTGTCTAATCAACACAGAGGAATATGTTTTTTGTCTCTCCTTTAGATACAGGAAAACTAGGGTCTGATGCAGATGGTGTCAGGAAACACAGGCCAGACAGATACCTGCCTGGGGTCATCTAGGGGCACGAAATCCTCTTTGGGAAGCTGACATCACTGGAAAACTGCGCTTAACATAACTTCTCCTGAAATTCATTTTATTATAAATGGATGGGAAGAATATTTTGATAGGACACTTGGGATATGGGTTGAGCCCCAAGGGACAGCATTGCTCTGCCTTTAAAAAAGAGTGGGTCCAATGATCAATTCTGGTTTCTTGGTTTGTTTGTCTGTCTGTTGGTTGGTTTGTTTTCAGTTGAGATCCGCAAGCTTAGAACAGAACTAAATTGCTTTGGAGAACAGAATCAGGGTGAACAAGCCCTTAAAGAAAGTCGATTGATTTGATTGGTACCAAATTATTGGCTTGTCCTGATCCAACCCAGATGACAGACGTAAACTACAGCCACATATTCAACTGACTCAAAGTGCTGATCTGGGAAATCACGGAAGTCAGGAACAGCGTCCAGTGGGCCACAAAGAGTCACTTCTGTTAGAGCTCAGGATTCATAAATTCCCTGAAAGCAAATACTTTACCCTTATATTATTATTTAGACGAAACCAACATTTTTGCCTCCAGGAAAAGCAAAAAAGAAAAGGAAAAAGGTCCTGTAAAGACTTGTCACTTTCATGGATTATCTCAATTAATTCACACACTGATGCAGTCACGAAGGTATTGTCATCCCCATCTTACAGGTGAAGAAACTGAGGCTTGGAAAAATGAAGTAACTCACCCAGGTCACACAGAGATCAAATAATTTGCCCGGGTCACACAACTTGCTTGGCAGAGTGTGACACAAATCCAGGTGTAACTGCTCCAAACTCCATGTTCTTTCCATAACATCAGAACGTTGTACGAAATATAAGTGGGCGTTGCTTATACTTACGTCATCACTTTAGCTTCTTCGATGAAGTCCTCTTCAGACATGGCGCCTTCGCTGATGGCCTTGATGGCCACCTGGATGTGTGCTCGCCATTGCCCTAGGTGGACTACCCCAAACTGACCGCTTCCAATCTCCTTCACAAACGCCAATTCGGCGGGATCTATCTCCCACTTTTCTAGAAAAGTAAAACATCCATGTTACAAGTAGAGAAAATTTTTAGAGCCAGAAAAGGATTAGGAATTATCTAGAGCTATTCTATTCTTCTACAAAGAGGTTAAAATTTTTATGAATGAGTGGAACAGAACATTAACCATTTTTAATACCTTCGTTGTGGCTTACATAGGTAATTCCAGAATTCAAGCTTCAAGACATAAACTTGACTTCCTTAAAGAGGAATTATGGATATCAAAACATACTTTCTCTTTCCAGAGGGACCGAGGATGAAATACAACACTTTGCCTTTCTAAACCAAACATACCAAAACTACACCGGGGCCCTAAAATATGTTGTCCCCATCTGGTTTTGTCTGGCTGAGTAAACTTGTAAGGCATATAACATTTGGTCCCCCATCCCTTGCCCCCATTTCATCACCTTCTTCTGCCCATTCCCACACCCCTAAAGGGCTTTTCCGCCTTGGTGTTTTCTCCTTAGAGAAAAATCTAACAAATTCATCTAATAAATATGTCCAATGTTAGGATTCTAGTTCACATGTATCTAAGTCTGTGTTTGAAGTGAAATTTGTGGTATAGTATATTTGACTTCCATAGAAGTGAATGAGGAAAAAAGAACTATTTTTAAAATAACCCTTTTAGGGGTGATGGGCATGGAGGAGGGTACTTGTTGGGATGAGCACTCGGTATTGTATGTACGGCAATCTGACAATAAATTATATTAAAAATGAATAAATAAATAAAAATAGTCTCCAAAAAATAAAAAAACAAAGTCAAGAAAACACACACACAAAATAATAAAATTTCATTATCAATTTTTTAAACTTTTTTTAACATTTATTTTTGAGAGACATAGAGACAGAACGTGAGCAGGGGAGGGGCAGAGAGAGAGGGAGACACAGAATCCGAAGCAGGCTCCAAGCTCTGAGACAGCAGCACAGAGCATGACGCGGGGCTCAAACTCACAGACCGCGAGATAATGACCTGAGCTGAAGTCGGAGGCATAACCAACTGAGCCACCCAGGCGCCCCTCAATTTTTTAAAAAAGAAAAATAAAATAAAATAACCCTCTTGACAAGCCTTGTTTTAGTATCCACTTTTATATTGCAACACCGCCATCTGCTGGAACTTTAGAATAATGCAGCTTAAGGAATTGTAAAGGCCAGCTTTGCAAAGTGCTCTCCCTCCCAATAGTAGGTATGTTTTAAAAGTACCATGACAGTAAAAAATTTTGGGAGAATATTTTTATGATCTTGATACTGGCAGGAATGTATTCTATATAATATAACCATAAAGGAAAATATTGACAAATTACACTTCATAAAAATCCTATCAAATACACCCCATTAAGAAAATGAAAAGGAACGGGGCCCCTGGATGGCTCAGTTGGTTGAGCATCCAACTTAGGCTCAGGTCATGATCTCGCTGTTGGTGAGTTTGTGCCCCACATCGGGCTCTGTGCTGACAGCTCAGAGCCTGGAGCCTGCTTCAGATTCTGTGTCTCCCTCTCTCTGTGGCCTAACTCTGCTCATGCTCTGTCTCTCTCTTTCTCTCTCTCTCTCTCTCAAAAATAAATATTAAAAAAAATTATTTTTTAAAAGAATGAAAAGGAAAGCCATATATTGGGAGAAAGTATTTCTAAAACATGTAACCAGTAAAGAATTTGTATTCAGAATATGAAAAAAATCAGCTAGAAAAAGGCAGATATTTGTATTTCTAAGGGTTAAAGAACTTAAGTAGCATATTGTCTCACAAAAAGGTATACCCAAGTGGCCACTAAACGGACCAAAATCACTAGTCATCAGGGAAATGCAAATTTAAACCACAGTGAGATACCACTACTACACACGCCAGATTGGGTAAAGTGAAAACCAAAGAAAAAAATCCATGAGAATAATAAATATTAGCAACGGCAAAGGTGTGGGGCACCCGGGACTCCCATACGCTATTGACTGAAGTGTCGTTTGGTATAAGCTGTTTGGTAACTAACTAAATCTGAGTGTGTACGTACTCTATGAGGCAGTAATTCCACTCTTAAGTATATCCAACATTATTGGAGCTGAAATGAGTACTGAATTTCATCAAAAGACATGCAAGAATGTTCATAATGATACTATTTATGAGATCAAAATTGGCTACAAGCCAAATGGTCAGCTAAGAAAGGGTGGGTATATCCACTGTGGTATAGTCACGCAATGTCACACCACACCAATGCCACACCACACCGCAATGGAAGTGAGCCAATCACCCCCAACACCGTGGGTGAAGAGGAAGAAGCCGGATACAAATGCACGGTGTTTTATTCCTTTTATATAAAGTAGTTAAAACCAGGCAAAACGAATTGAGCTGTAGAGTTATGAGTTGTGCACTGTTCTATATGTTAAAAACTTGAGTTTATTTTTTTTTAATTAAATAGGACCATGCATCACTTAAATAAATTGCTAATGGCACAAGACTTTTATTATATACACTGTATTTGGGGGCAGAGGAATTACCTAGGCATCTGTAATGCCCTGAAATCACTCTCTCATCCCAATTAAAATAGAGACCCTGAGTCCTGGTTACCTGTTACATGATATAATTATGTTATCAGTTTCTCAGTATATTCTGATTCACATTAACGAGAGAAACGTAAGGGAATAAAGGGTTACCAAATTACAAAACAGAATTCTTTGGCTCTTATTCATCCTCAACAGATTTGCAAATACACAATTCCTAGAAAATGGTTCTAATCAAACTTTCTACAAGTTCTATTTTTAAAAGGTGAAGAGGAGACAGTTAGCAGCTCTTTTTAGCAGGTTCTCTTGCGGGGGAGGGGGGAGGGGGAGGGGCAGTCCTTTGCCACCCACCCTTGTACCCAGAGAGCAATAACTCAAGCATCCAAATAAAAAGAATTCTAATTTATCACAAGAGCTCCTGCTAATGTACAATGAAATTTGAAGTAGAATCGAAACAGTTCTTTCCGAAGTTCAAATTGCTCTTATGAGATGCATATACTTCACTATCTCAGAAGGAGGATTTCAGCTTTGAGAAGAAACCTATCTAGGTATCTCAGAAAAGCTAAGAATGGAAAGAACGCCGAGGGAACTTGGGGGAGACTCTTTCCTGGATTTGGTGTTGCACTTGAGCACACGTGCACACATTACCATAGCACACGTGCATACATTACCATACATTACCATAGCTAAAACCAGCGGTGGCTGGCAAACAGCTGCCCATCAGTCCAACTGGGTAGCGGAGACGCGTCATGAGACCTGAGGAGGAAGAGGAATTGGCATTTCAAGCCTCGTTACTAATATAAAAGAAAAAAAACAAATACACTCGAACACAGTGCCCTTCTTCAAATAAATTAGGCAAAAAAAACAAGTATTCTACATTAGTCTATTTGCTTATTTTCCCCATTTTCATAAAATAATATTTGTTCGTTGGACACGCATTTTAAAATCCAAGAGAATTTAAACGTGAAGTAAAGATCTCACAAAATGTTAGCAGCCAGAGATACATCGTTATCATCCTGGTGAACACCTTTGCAAAAACCTCTATATTTGTATTTGAAAGCATATATACACCCAATATGCTTCACAGAAGTGTAAATGCTTTACTATAAGCTTTTTACATTCAATATGTCATTGATATATGTTAATAACTACAAATAGAGCTTAAAATTATTTCTAAAATTTCACTATTGTCAAATAGGCTGTACGTTTTTGAACGTCTCAAATTATTGCCTTAGAATGAATTCCTTAAAATGTGATTTGTTGATCAATGCATGTATTTTAAAAATTGTACTAATTCATTCAACCACCAGCAGTATTTAAGTGTCCCCATTTCCCAACCGTACTTTTGGAGAATTTTTTTTTTCTAAATAGCATGGTAGAGTAAATGAGGCTTCTTTTGATTGGGTCCCCATGTCCTATTCTGTACCATCAATTTCATTCAGTTCAACAAGCATTAATCATTTCTTCAACGAATGTTTATTTGGGACCTGCTTTGTGCCAAGCATTAACTAGCTGGTGGGGACATCAGTGACTAAGTCAGTGATGGTCTGTGCTCCCATGGAGCTTACATTTTAGTGGGGGAAGAGAAAATAAACAAGTACATGTACACACAAGAAAAAGCAGAAGAGGAAGAATATAAGCAGAGTACATAAAATAGAGCTTCTATAGAGTGGGTGCTCAGGGAAGGCCCTTCTGACGAGATGACAGCTATGCTGACATTAATTGACAAGGAACCATCTTACAAAGATTAGGAGGAAGAACATTCCAGGCAGATGGAACGGCACGTGCAAAGGCTGGAAGACAGGAACAAACTTGGCCAGTATAAGAACAGAAAGAAGCATCACTAAGTGCCTATTGTGTGCAAGACCCTCTTCTAGGTAGATCTCAAAGACAGACGGTAGCTAGATTTACTGTGCTGATCACTTTGTTATTGATATAAACATTGAATCACTATGTTATACAATCGAATATACTATTGTAGGGCAACCACACTTCAATAAAACAAGTTTTCTAATAACTGAGAAGAAAGAGAAGGAGAAAGAGGAGGAGGTGGTGGAGGAGGAGGAGGAGGAAGAAAGAGCTATCTATTAAGGAGAATGCAAGTATCTCTTGAGACTCCTATGTTTCCAGCCCCTGTAACGGACAGAATGATGATACCATCGTCTGAGACAGACAGTAGGAAGAGGAACAGGTTTGGAGGGAAAACAGTGATGAAGACGAAGAGTCCCATTTCATCACTGAAGTTCAGGGGCTGTGGGATTGCAAGTACCTGGGACTACCAGGCTGAAGAATTCTGCAAAGGGAATGTCTGGGGTGAGAAGAGAATTGATCGGGGACAGATCCCTGCAGACACCAATGTTTAAAGAAGAGTTGAAGTAAGACTCGTTGGGAAGACCTGTAAGGAATGTCTGAGTTCAGAAACAAGGAAGGGCAGGGTCCAAGTATCTGGGAAGCAGGGAGTTTCAAGGGGTGACACTGCCAAATATAGCAGAGAGGGCTTGAAAATGTAAGAACTAAAAAGCATCCCCCTATGGGTCAATATGAGGATCACTGGTAAAACATGGGGGATGGAAGCAGAAGCCAGACTGAAGATGTTTAAGAAGCAAATGGAAGGACACCTGGGTGGCTCAGTCTGTTGAGCGTCTGAGTTTTGGTTTCGGCTCAGGTCATGATCTCTGGTCATGAGATTGAGCCCTACATCGGACTCCACTTAAGATTCTCTCTCTCCCTCTGCCTTCTGCCCCTCCCCTGCTCACACTCTTGCACTCTCTCTTTCTCTCTCTTTCTCTCTCAAAAAGAAAAAAAAGAAACGGAAATGAGCAAATGGAGACAGTAGATGTGGACACATTTTCCCAAAAAGCATGACTTGGAAGAGTAATGTCTAAAAGAAGAAGAAAGGACCAAGAGAGGGCTCTGGGTTTTTTGTTTTTTGAATAATAAAGTCTTAAGCATGTTTTGAGGCTAAAGAGAGAAGTTCAGAGGACATGGAAGAGATACAGGAGAGAAAGGAAGGGGGGACGGTGGTTGGTCCCAGCAGGAGAGGAATGGAGAGAACAGGGGCACAGGCTCAGCCCGACCACTCCTGGAGGGAGTGAGGTGAGGAAGGCAAGCCTGAGGGAGCTCCTGTCCGCTGGCTTCAGTTTTCCTAAGTGGACAGCTAGGGGTTTGCTGACAGGGCAGTGGACAATATTGGAAAAAGAGTCTTGAGGAGAATGGTAGAAGTTTGAAGAGGAAGCTGGAGAGGATATTTACCAGTGACTCTGAAGACCTAGTTGAGGTCAGAGCCCTCATCAAGCTGGGACTCTATAATGCGTGGTCCAAATAAGGAACATAACGAGGAATTTCTTTAAGATCCTAACGCTTCCCTCTAATTCCAAAGTTCTTATGTGCTAAACATTTTTATTCTGTGATTTACTACCAGCGGAATAATGATAATCTATCTCTCTGACATGAAGTCTGTCAGTCTCTTGGCATTGTCCTTACTTCTGGGAAAGAGATGGATCGTCATGAACCAAATGGACCAGAAGTCAACAAGTAGACAGGATAGTCATGGGCTCTGATTGACGGCCTTTTCTGACACTGGCCCCTCCAAAGTACCCTCCCATGGTATGGTTCGTCTCTTTCTGGCGGATATAGCAGTCATTTAGTGCAGAGTGTGGAGCCAGGGGGTTCGATGGCTCCAACTGTTTCAAAGATTTTTTGAGTTCGAATCTCAGCACAATTATGTAATCTTGAGTATAACTCATCCCTCTGTTTCCTTACCTGTAAGATCGAGGTACTAACAGAACCTACTTCATGGGATTGTTCCAAAGAGTAAATAAATAAATATACACGAAAGCACTCGGAACAGGGTCTGGCCCAAATTAAGTCTTCAGTAAATATCAGCTATTCTTGGGCATCATGTCTTTCCTCTTAACATCCTTCTTTGCTTGTTTTCTTATATCTTTTTTACTTTCTCTTCTCTCTAATAAACAGCAGCCATAGATGTAAGTTTTGCTTTTCTTGCTGTTCTGTTTGATCTTTTAAAAATGATCCGTATGGTATTTCGTACATTATAATTTATGTACATTCAAACAAAAACACCAAGCCCTAAAGCAATCTGTACGGCAGAATATAAAAGCTTCCCTTACCCCCAGTATCATTCCCCAGAGGTAAACATTAAGTTCATAGTCTGTTATAATCTTGTTAACTTATAAACTATTACATAAAATTTAACAGAATTTTTCTATGAACACAATACGTTTAATTTTTTTTTTTACAAAAGCAGGACTATATTCTCATATACTGCTTTACACTTTTTTTCTCTTTACTAAACAACTTATCACTAACATCTTTTCATGTCAGCACATCCTGATCTACCTTAGAGTTTTTTTTTAACCTCACCACCATAACCACTCTGTTTCTCAAATTTTTTCTTTGAAAGGAAGGGAAAGAGGAGTGTGAAGAAAGAAACTCAGAACTGATCTCCTCATTCTAAGGCTTTCCATCTCTAGAAGCAAATATGTCCTCCCTGGCCCTGCTCAGACTCACGGCCACTTCCTCTCGAACCAAACTCCCAATGACCATCTGGAATATCCATGCAGACTGATCCCATAAGTGGATAAAAATTTCCTTGGGTTTATTCTTGATATTTAGAACTAGTGTAATGGAGAAGTGGCCACTTTCCAAAAGGGATTTTTTTTTTTTTTTGGTCAACACTACTTTTCATGAGCGAAATCTTAAAAGTACCGCATGACAAGAAGTGAAAACAACATGAAATGTTACAGTGGATTCCAAATTCTATACCGTTGAGGTAAGAAGTTTACCCTATGAATCCAAAGTGGTCCAATACAGGTTGGATGAGGGCCGAAGGCCAGAGCTGTGATTGTAATTGTGGTGGAACTTTCTGGAATCCTGTATCTTTCTGTAGATGATGAGTTTGCAAAAATAGCAACTATTGCAAACAACACATAGGGAGGGGGGGTTCAATGATGCCTCTGCTTTATTTAAGCCAAGTTGTAACTGAAAGGCTGCATCTTATATAATTTTTTCTATTCTCCAAATAAGAAAGAACAGAGAATGAGATATTTAAGGGTAATTTTCTATGCAAATGAAGTAGACCGCAAACTTAGGCGGGCAAAGAGAAGGAAGCATGATTATTTAGGATATTCGACATTCTCTTACATTTAGCCCTATGTAAATTTCAGGAACAAATGCATTGATAATTAAATTGCCTTTGGTTTCTCTGCCATCTATCGTTTTCCTAACCTGGCAGAAAGGTAAAAAATCAACTTACCTCTTGTCCCCAGACTACAAAAACAAAGAAGCATCAATGAAAAGAATTGTTCAGAACACAGGTTGTATTTCAGGCTCTTACTTATTTCTGCAGGGGCATTTGCTCCTGTTAAGTGTCCGAGACCACAGAGGCGCCACCTGTCTGGGGCCCGGCTCACCGACTCTCCCAGCCTGATGCTCCTGACTTACCAGCTGCATTGTGTTGGTGATACCAGATCAACTCGGGGATTGATTGAAAGAGGTGTCTTTCAGCCACGTACCACTGTCCCATGTCATTCTTTTTAATCTGATAATGTTTGATGGTAGCCTCCACATTTCTACAATCAGCAAAATGTGAATTAGTAAACAAGCAAAAGATCGCTTTGGGACTAAGTCAGTTCATTAAGCAACGGGACTCCACCTCTAAAACTTTTATCCACTAACGCTATACACTGAAAAGGGGGTTGGATTCAACAGGTGCCTCACGACCCGTGGGTAAATTCCTTAGCTACAGTACTGGGGCCTTAGATTCAAACATAACTTCGGCCAAAGTTGTCTAGCTGACAACTCCAGTGTCCACAAAAGTAGAGCCCACTAGACACTTATAAGTATTTGCTGAATATCAAGTATCAGTTCAATGAATGAATAAATGCATGGTGAGGGACGCAAGGAGATAGGAAAGAAAGAAAGGAGGAAAGCCGACAGAGGTCGTATGGGGGAACAGGTTTGCTATGAGCTGCTAGGGCTCTGAGAAGCTATGAGAGACTGTGAAACACATCTGAGAACTGCTCCACTAAATTACAAAGTAGCTGAGGGGCTAATCTTCCGTTCTTCATTGATAGTGTGTCACTCCTCGGATGCTAACTTTCGGGCACTTCCAGTCTACCCACGGGGACCATGAGTTCCCACAGCCAGAGAACATCTTCAGGCAGAAAGGCACGGGCAGCTTGCTGGGTGCAGGAGAACTCTCCATGGGTAAATGCCAAGGTAAACCAGTGGAAACGAGGAAAGCACCACCAGGGGCTCTTACAACTAAGCCAACTCCCACCCGGCTGAGAAAAGGAGATGGGAGAAGTCACATAACTTATCCAAAGTCACACAGAGAGCTTGTTAGGGATGCAACTTGGACACTTTAGTTGTACTAACTTTCAGGCCAGCAACCTTCTATGCGAAGATTTCGCTTTCTCCTAAGACAGACTGTCCCAAGGACTGTTAACTCTAAAGTGAACAAAATCACAACTGCTTACCTTCTAGCTCTAGGGCGCCTGGGTGGTTCAGTTGGTTAAGCGTCCAACTCTTGATTTTTGGCTCAGGTCATGATCTCGAAAGTTCATGAGTTTGAGCCCCACATCGGGCTCTCTGATAGCACAGAGCCTTCTTGGAATTCTCTCTCTCCCTCTCTCATTGCCCCTCCCCCCCCACACACACACATGCATGTGCATGCACTCTCCCCCTCTGTCTCAAAAATAAATAAATATACGTTTAAAAAATCACAATTGCTTACCTTCTGGCTTTTATAAACACAGAAATCGTGTAGGATCCCAAATGCCTCGAATCTCTGACAATAAATGCACCTTCTTTAGACTGCAAAACATGCAAGTTTATTCCTCATTAGGAAGAAAGACAAACCTACATCTCAGGAACAAAACCCAAACCATACCGACTTACTATAAGTGGGTGAGATTGTTTTCACAATATATGCAATCTTACCTCCCTTATATGTTAAGGGATATATATGTCACACCTATAACATATGTCACACCTATAACATAATTTATATTCTATATAAATATATATGTCACATCTATATAACTGGGACAAGAATTTATAATATATGAGGGGTGCCTGGGTGGCTTAGTTGGTTAAGCGGCCGACTTCAGCTCAGGTCATGATCTCACGGTCTGTGAGTTCGAGCCCCGCGTTGGGCTCTATGCTGATGGCTCTGTGCTGACGGCTCGGAGCCTGGAGCCTGCTTTGGATTCTGTATCTCCCTCTCTCTCTGCCCTTCCCCTGCTCATATGCTGTGTCTATGTCTCTCAAAAATAAATAAACGTTAAAATGTAAAAAAAAAAAAAAGATAAAATGCTTATAATGTATGAGTATTTTTACAACTTTGTTCCTGATTTCTCTAAGAAAAATTCTGCATTTGACAACCTTGTACCCCACCATTTAGTTATTTTTTGTTACATTGGTCAAGATAATAGATAAAAATAGCTGATGAATAGGAAGCACTCAAAGACAGATTGACAGATTATATTTTGGAAGAAAAGGAACAACACGGCAGGTGGGGTGAGGAAAGCAGGGAGAAATAAATCTGGAAAAGCAGGGGATGGAGAAAGTGAGCAGAATCCATGATAGGGATGGAAAGAGAATAAGCTTTGAGGGAGTCTGAAGAGAAGAACAGGGGAGCCATGTTAGTCGCTGCCAGGGGATGGGAGAGACGGGAAGAGAATCGGCAGGAGAGAAGACTATCCTAAGTCTGAAGTTAGGTTATGAATTGGATTCCCACTGACAGACATCCTCTGGGAAACTCAAGTGACTTTGAATGTTGTACTGTTTGGTTTGGGCTGTTTGTTTGATATCGTAGAAAGTTTTCACCTTTACTGAGTGTTACACTTGCGGAGAGGGAAATATCTCAGAAGCCTGCCAAACTGTGAAAGTTTACACTTACGAAGTGTCAGTAAGCAGCTTGAGACCTGCCCAAACCAAGCGCCATGGTGAGACCCTCAAAGTGAACACAATACATCGAGCGGAGACTTCTCTTCCTTCTAGATGCTTACCAAGGAACAAGCCTCATTTTCTGGTCAAATTTTTAAACCAAAAACTCTCGGGGCCCCTGTGTGGCTCAGTCAGCTGAGCGTCCAACTTCAGCTCAAGTCATGATCTCATGGTTCGTGAGTTTGAGCCCTGACAGCTCAAAGCCTGGAGCCTGCTTCAGATCCTGTGTCTCCCTCTCTCTCTGCCCCTCCCCAACTCGTGATCTGCCTCTGTCTCTCAAAAATAAATAAATGTTAAAATTTTTTTTTTAATCAGCGTGCATATGATCTCCCTTATGTCAAATGTTAAAACACATAAAATAACACTATAGGTTGTTTATGCACAGTATATGATAAAAATATAAGCACATGGACACAATGGGAACACACCCTTCTATTGTGACACAAGAGGTAAAAGACTAAGAGATAAAAAGCAAAGTCATATGTACAGTATATATAGGCATATATAACATGCATACAATAGAGTTGTGTATGTAGTGACCTCCTCTTCAAAGTGGAAAGAGAACAAACAGCAGTCATGACAAACAAAGCAATAAAAGTAGAAATTAATAACAAGCTCCAAAGGAGAAAGCTACCTACTAGGTAAAGTTCTTTCTTTGATCTAACTCAAGGAAATCCAAGTAAAAATGAAAACATCTAGAAAATACTAAGGAAACACCAAATATTGGAACCTTTGCTATTCAATCTAAACAGTACTCGGTCTAATTATTTATATCAATAATGAAGGAAATACAAAAATAAATGTATCCACCTCAAGAATTTACGATAAGAACCAAGTATAGTAAAAGAAAGAAATGAATAAAGACAAGAGCAGAAAAGAATAAATTATAAAGGCAAAAGTATAATTAGAGATAATAATTAAAATCAAAATCTGGTATACAGGGAAAAACAAAGAAATACACAAATTGCTAACCAACCCAACCAATAAATAATGGGGAAAATCTATCAATAAATAAACCACAAGGATCCAGAAAAAAAAATGAAAGAATCATCTTGACTCTACACATTCGAACTTGAATGAAATGAGTAATTAACTAGCTAAAGATAAAATTAATCAAAATTGATTCCAGACTATCTAGAAATGTTAATGGACAGGAAAATGGATGAGACTTTAAAAGAGCGGCAACATTAAAAACACCACAGTGACGCGTCGTAACATTGCACGATCCCAGAGCATGTGCAAAGAAGAAAGACTTCTAAATTTTTATATCAAGTGGGTTTACTATCAACACCAACAACACAGCAAAGCCTGTGCACAAAAGGGAAAATTACTAACAAGTCTCACTCGTGTCCACAGAAAAATCCTAACCAAATGCTAACAAACTGAGTCCAATCACACAGGGGAAGAAGAACATACCGGACCAAGAGGGATTGCATACAGAATGCAAGAGCACTTCAGTATTAGGGATTTTATTCCTATCATTCATCCTATGAATAGATCTGAGGAGAAAAAGCCCAGGAACATCACCATAGACATTGAAAAGGGCATTTGAAAAATTTCAATTTCTAGTATCAGCTTCCTTTAAATTCTCGGTAAAAGGGTAATATATATATGTACTTTCTTAACAAAATAACCCTTATTTACATTAGTCCCAAGGCCAGCATCAAGCTTTCTGTGGAAATCATTCCAACTAAAATCAGGAAAAAGAAAAGCCCACTGTCAGCACTGGTATTTACTGCTTTTCTGAGATACCAGCTAATGCAAGTAAATGAGAGGCAAAAACCAAACCAAACCAAACCAAACAACAACAAAACACGAAATACTGTATTAAATTGTAAACAAGGGAGGGTACCTGGGTGGCTCATTTGATTACGTGTCCAACTCTTGATTTCAGCTCAGGTCATGATCCCAGGGTCATGGGATTGAGCCTTGTATCAGGCTCTGTGCTGAGAAGGTAGCTTCCTTAAGATCCTCTCTCTCTCCCTCTCTCCACCCCCTGCCGCTCATGCACGCTCTCTCTCCCAAAAAGTAATTGTTTTAATTAAAATAAATTGTAAAAGAGAATTTGAAATTATCAGTGCTTGCTGCTGATAAGATTCTCTACCTGAAACCCAGGAGAATCAACTAAAAAACTACCACAAAGAATTTTTTTGAATTCACCACAGTCATCAATTACAAAATTAATTCACAGAACTCAAGAGTTCTCACAGGTAAAAAAAAAAAAAAAAAAAAAAAAGATACACCTATTTACAGTAGTAACAAAAAAATAAAATACCTTAAAATAAACTTAAAAATAAATTTGCAAGAGCTGTATGAAGAAAGTTTTTAAATGCTCCTAAAGAATACAAAGATGTTTCCTCCTCTCATTAGGTTTTCAATCCATCCAAGATTTATTTTTGCTTGGAGTAGGGACCTAATTTTCATTTTTTCTATATGAATAATTAATACATGGGTCCAGGAACAAATTGGTCCCCAAACCACACTGATTTGTAATGTCCAAACAATCTCCCCTTAATTACTCTGTAAATTTAATGCACCAGGAGGAAGCTTTTTTAAACTAGGCAAAGTAATCATGAAGTTCATATGTATAAACTGTATCTTCAGAATATTTCTGACCAAGAATAATGAGGGAGGCGAGCCACAGCAAAGAAAACCTCAGTATTTAAAACAGATAAAGGCATCACATAGACAAGTGGATCAACGAAAGCAAGTGGGAAGTCCAGACGTAGTGCAACATAGGAGTTGTATTTATGATGAAAGTGGCATCTCAAATCAATGCAGAAAAGGTAGGCATTTGATAACCATCTAGAAAAACAATAAAACCGGATCCATACCTCACTCTATGTCAGGAATAATTACACATGATTCAAACATGTGCACATTAAAAATAAAACCAGTAAGCTAATTGAGAAACATGGGAAATTTTTTATAATACTTTTTATAAAATTTTTAATATGATAATTCTAACTTGACACAAACCCTAAAGCTTTACAAAACTTTGATAAATTCAAACACATAAAATTCAAGTACTCTTCATGGCAAAAGATAGTAGTACAACTAAAAAATCTGGGAAAAGTATTGCCACATATCACAAAGAGCTAATTTCTTTAATATAGCTACAGAGGTCCTACAAACTGTGAGGAAAGCATTTTTTTTTTTAAAAAACCAACCAAATATTTTGCAAAGGATATGGACAGCTTCCAGAAAAGGAGAGACAAATACATAAAATTTCATATATACAGAGATGCTTAACATTCTCAGGATAAGAGAAATGTAGGTGTAGGGCACCTGCATGGCTCAGTTGGTTAACATCTGACTTTGGCTCAGGGCATGATCTCACGGTTCATGGGTTTGAGTCCCACATAGGGCTCTGTACTGACAGCTCGGAGCCTGGACCCTGCCTCAGATTCTGTGTCTCCCTCTCTCTCTGCCCTTCCCCCACTCATGCTCTGTCTCTCTCTCTCTCTCTCTCTCTCGAAAATAAATAAACGTCAAAAAAATTTTAATAAAAATTATTTTAAAAAAAGAGAGATGTAGCTGAAACCTACACTGAAATGAGATGTCAGAGAGCAAAGATTCACATGTTTCATTAAACAATTGCTGGAAAGGTTGTGGGGGAAATAAGCATTGTCTCACATTTCTAGTAGAGATATTAACTGCACAACTCCTATAGAGAGTACTTTAGTGTCTACTGAAATTAGAAATGCACATTCGCTTTGACCCAGAATTTCTACCTTGGTGGATTTATCCTACATATATACTCATAAAAGTAGTATACTACTTAGATTTCCATTTAATTTCTTAAATTGTGATGCATCCGATGTAAGAAATACTATGCAGGTGTAGAATGCATGAGGACACTTTTTGGGTACTGACGGTGAAAGATTCCTTCCCAATATACATTGTTAAATGAAACAAGTCATGTACACAAGAGTATATATGTTTACTATTTGTGTAAAAATAATGCTATGAGAAAATATATTTCTATTTGTGTATGTATTGAATATTTCTGAAAAAGTACACAATAAACTGATAACAGAAGTTTGTCTATGGAGAAGGGAATTGGTGGCTTGGGGACAAGGATGGAAGAAAACTTCAGAATCTTTTGATTTTTAAACCATATGAACATACCTACTACTGAAATATGACATAAATAAAATTAGAAGATACTTCTATAAAAATGTATGCAACAAATTTGAAAATAAATACAAAATAGGCAATGCTCCACATAAATATAAATTACCAAACATATCAAAAAGAAAAGAAAATTAAATCGGTAGTCAAATCTCCAAGAAAGCAGCATGTCCAAACTATTTTATGAGCAATATATGCAACTTCAAGAACAAATAACTTGTATTCAATATAAACTATTTTAAAGACAGGAAAAAGAGACAAAACTTCATGTCCTACTTCATTTTATGATGCTAGTATAGTCTTTATACTAAAGCTAGATGAAGAGAGTGGGAAATTAGAATCCAGGCTCACTTGTGAACATAACAAGACAAATGCTAAATAAAGTATTAGGAAACCCAAACCAGCAATATAAATGTGGTAGGATCCCCTCCCTAAGGAAAGAAAAAAAAAAAAAAACCTCAAAGCAACCCGGCTATAAGTGTACGTGACAACATCCCTCACGACCTTGTAACATGAGACCACTTAATCAGACTGCATGTTTGTGTGTTTCCATATATGGGAGACAAAGAAGTAAAAAAAAATATATTAAAAAATCATGCCACGTGGCATTTGGGGCTCAGCTCTTTGGGTACGAACCCAATTGTAGCGGGAATAAAGTTGCTTCCTGGAAAGAAAAGCCTCAGCATCACGACTCTCTGGGCGAGAATCCTGTTACATATATATATATTTTTTTTAATTTTTTTTAATGTTTTATTTTTGAGACAGAGAGAGACAGAGCATGAGTGGGGGAGGGGCAGAGAGAGAGGGAGACACAGAATCTGAAGCAGGCTCCAGGCTCTGAGCTGTCAGCACAGAGTCCGACGCGGGGCTCGAAGTCACAGACCGCGAGATCATGACCTGAGCTGAAGTCGGACGCTCAACCAACTGAGCCACCCAGGCGCCCCATGTTACATATATATTTCTTAAACACCTCGTGACCAGGGCACCTGGGTGGCTCAATCAAGCGTCCGACTCTCAGTTTCATGACTCTGAGCTCCATGTTAGGCTGTGTCCTGCCGGTGTGGAGCCTACCTGGGATTCGCTCTCTCTCTCCCTCTATCTCTGCCCCTTCCCTGCTCATACTGTCTCTGTCTCTCAAAATAAATAAATAAACTTTAAAAAAAATTAAATGCCTCATGACCATTGGCATTTAATCTAGGTACTTTAAAAAAATAGAAAATGTGTAAATTACAAAAATATTTTAAGATATAGAAAAATATGTATATATTTTAAAATACCCACATGCTTAACACATATACACACATATTTTAGATTCAGACCTAAGTATAAAAAGCAAGTCTTTAAAGCATTTAAAAGAAAATATAAACCTCCTTTATTACTTCAGGAGAGAGAAGCATTTATTATACTGAAAAAGGAAAAAAGGAGAGAGAGATCATAAAAATTGAAAAATTTGACATTAACATATTTTAAAATGTAAAATAAGAAAAGAACATGAAAAAAATTTTAAGCCAGAAATTAGAAGAATATAGGAGTAACATAAAAGACTTTTAAAATACATATTAATCAGTTAAAAAAGACTTTTAAAATACATCTTAATCAGTTAAAAAAGCAAACAACACAGTAATATAAAAAAATGAGCAAAGGATATTAATAGTCACGTAACAGCAGAAGAAGCCCAACTGACAAACACATACATGAAAAGTCATCCGATTGAACTGTTTATCAAGGAAATGCACATTTTAAAATATATACACAGGGGTGCCTGGGTGGCTCAGTCGGTTAAGTGTCCGACTTCAGCTCAGATCATGTGCTGACAGCTCTGAGCCCGGAACCTGCTTCAGATTCTGTGTCTCCCCCTCTCTCTGCCCCTCTCCCACTCGTACACCGTGTGTGTGTCTGTCTCTCTCAAAAATAAACAAACATTTAAAAAAATTTTTTAATTAAAAAAATAAAATACATGTACAATTTCTCAATGAATCGTAAAAAAGTATGAAGCTACCCACTGTTGGCAAGAATGTAGAGGACCAAAGGTTTTCTCCTTTGTTGTAGGAGTATAACTTAGGACAAGCACTTTGAATCATGATTTCAAAATATCTTGTAATGTTAAATCCCCACATAGACTCTGAGCAGATCATATCTGGGTATAACGAGAGAAACCCTTGCCCTTGGGTACAAGATGACCTGTAGAAGGAAGTTCTTGGCAGCGCTGTTTGTAATACTAAGAAGTTAGAAACAATTTGAAAGTTTATCAATACATATTCGTATACTCATAATGAAATAGTATACAGCAGTTAAAGGAATGTGTTTGATCTTTATGTACCCATGTGAATAAAACTGAAATACAATGTCTCATTAAAAATTGGGGCACCTGGGTGGCTCGGTCAGTTAAGCATCCGACTTCAGGTCAGGTCATGATCTCACAGTTTGTGAGTTCAAGCGCCGCATCCGGTTCTGTGCTGACAGCTCAGAGCCTGGAGCCTGCTTCGGATTCTGGGTCTTTCTCTCTCTACCCCTCCCCCACTCGTGCTCTGTCTCTGTCTCTCAAAAATAAATAAAGGTTAAAAAAAAAATCAACATACGTATGGTCTCCCTTAGGTCAAATGTTAAAACACATAACATAACAGTGTGGGTTGTTGATGCACATATATGTGATCAAAATATAAGCACACGGACACAACGGAAACACAGCCTTCTCTTGTGATTGCCTCTGGAAAGTGGGTGGGGACGAAACAGATGAGGGAAGAGAGGTTTCAATTGTACCTGCAGTGTTTTATTTCATTCAAGCATGTTATGGCCAAATGTTGCTATTTGTGATATCTAGGCTATAGGTATAGGGTGGGGCGGCCGGCAGGGGGGCAGAGTTGTAAAGTCGGCTGTTCTAGTCTTTGTAGGGAGGTGAGACCCTGGCTCTGTTGTGACTTCCTCTCAGCTGCAGAACCTCTCAGGCTGACCCTGCACAGCCTGTATGATCTTGTGGCCATTATCACCTGTGGCTAACTTGCTTCCTATGGACCTGCCTGAGACCTTGCCTGCTGCAGTTCTGCCCACTGGTCCGTTCTAGACCTACTAATATCACGTTACAGACATGCACCTGCTGTCACCATGCCACATTTGCTGCCACGGCCCATTTCCTCCCAGCCAGGGAAGCCAGGCCTGACCTCCAACCTCTATCCCCGTCACCGGCCGAGCCTGGGGCTGTGTGCCTCAAACTCTGTCTATCCCCCTGCTAGAAATTAGACCTTTCGCTGTGTCCTGAGCCGTTCCTGGCACTCACGTTTTAGTTACAGAACTGATTCTTTCTCACTCATATTTCTAGATTTCCTCAACATCCGACAGTAGTACAAAATGACACACACACCTCTTCCCTAGCTTCTAGGTTTGACTCTACATTTACCCACAGTTCATACTTACCGTCCGTTGGAAACTGTAGGCAGTTTTGTTTTGTTTTGACCTAAAAGAGCAGTTTTGATCTGAGTTTGATATTTTGGCTCCCCCACTCTTCCTTTTGCTCCCAAAGAACAAAGAAAGTGCAGCACTGTGTTTTTTTTTTCTCTGTATTTATGTTTTTAAGAAGCCTTAGCTAAGCTCGTCAAGACAGAATGTCTATTTTACTGCCTGAGACGCAGAGGCAAATAGGCAATTCAAAGACAGACTCTTCTGGCAGAATGCACTTGGGAGTGAACGAGCAGCTTCAATATGGCGGAGTTGAAATCATTTCAGGAAAAAAACATTTCCGAAATGACAGTGAAAGTCCACGAAAAACATGATCTGATACAATTACATCTGCGTTACCACTTATCAGAAAACGTGCAGTCGAGACAATGTTGTAATGATATTTTAGAACGGTAAAGAACAGGAAGAAAAAACTTTCTAGTGGGGTCACGTCTTCATAAGGCACAACTCTCAGAAATTCTGAAAATATTCCCAAGTTATTCGTGACTAAACCGAGTTACCTCTTGTCTCAAAATACGTTCTGCCTGATTTCTGGTAATGTTCCTATGGTACCACCTGTAAAAGCAATAAAAATACTTTAAAAATTTTATATTCCATTTTTTTTACCCAAAAAAAAACCTCTTCGTTTCCTTCATTACTAAGAACTTTACTCCAGAACTGATTTTAGAGAGTTGAGTGTTTTTTAATTCCAATAAACAACAACGTACTATTACGTGTCATTGATTTAGGGTAATACAGTTCTATTAGTTAGAAGCCAAAATCTAATTTAATATAACATACCTTAATTCCACTTTCTGACATATACATAGTATATGGTTTTGAGTGATTTAATTTCCTGAAATTTTCCATGAAAGGCATGTGGTTAAGAAGACATCGTCTTCAATAAACATGTACTGAGCTTTGATAGACAAACCGAAAAGTACCCATTTCCTTCTTTGTTCTCAGGAACTTCCTATTTGCGTGATTTTGTGTGTGCTGTGTTACCTTTCCCAAATTAAAACTCACTCTGACCGAACTGACCTCCCTAAGTATGTTAACTTGTAGTGAAGTTAGTGGTTTAATAACATAAACAGAACAACTAGTAGGTGGCCCTGTTCGGCACACCGTCTTGTTCTCCCCTCACACTAAGATTCAGGCACACGGGGGTTCTTGCCTTCCTCAAATCCACCAAGCCCCTTCCTGCCTCCTGTCTTGCTGTTTCCTCTGTAAGAAACATTATTGTTCGATGTGTACGAACTACTCACAGGAGACATAAGTAAGTAAGAGTATAATTGAAACCTATAGTTTGTCCTATAGGACAAGATCTAGTCGGTAAGCAAATGTTGTACAGGAAAGAGAGAAGCAATGGTAGAACAAAACAGAAAGGGGAAAAAAATGGAAAAGCTTTCATTTCGAAATAAGATTTTAAAAAGGAGTTAATGTAATATTACCAGAAATGCTATTTTTGTGGACAGCGAAGGAAGAACGCATGCATAACGGTGCACTGAGTCACGGTGGGTAGGCCAGATGGTGGCCACAGGAAACTGCTATGTCTGACTCTGATGGCGGAGCCTAGCATATGGTGGGGACTTCCCCTAACCCGCCGTGTAAAACGCTGCCACTAAATTGGAATGCTCAGGTATTAAATATACTAATGACCTCAAGTTGAAAATGAACTTTAAAAAAGATGAAGCACAGAGAATAGAGGACAATCACAGGTGACTCTAGACAAAGTAACTGGACGACTTATCACCAGTGGGAACGAGAGTTCATTGTGATGTTAAACTGTATCACTCAGTACTTTTTAATGAATATTCATATTGGGGGAGGGACTTTCAGGATGACTCTGAGACCTCTTTTTGTACAAAGAAGAAAGTCTCTTAAAATAAATGAGACAGAGTTAAAGACCCAAGGGACTGGTTTAAAGATGCCCCCACTTGCTAATTGTGAAATTTGGGTGCTAAAAGGAAAATAATTATGATCACTCACTAAAATACAATGAGGCTATGAAAAGCCGAGACTGAATAATGATACTCAAAAAGGGAAAAGTTTATATAAATTGTTTTTTTCTAAATGTTTCTTGCCCGCTATCACATAGTTTTTAATTATGTTGTTTCATACTTATGTATTACAGTGATAAATATAAGCAAATACATTAATTTTGCTTAAATACAAATTAAAAAGTCATCCATGTGTGGATGTCATTAGAATGACTCCAAAGAGGGGTGCCTGGGTGGCTCCGTTGGTTAAGCGTCTGACTTTGGCTCAGGTCGTGATCTTGTGGTTTGTGAGTTCAAGCCCCACGTTGGGCTCTGCGCTGACAGCTCAGAGCCTGGAGCCTGCTTCAGATTCTGTGTCTCCCTCTCTGTCCCTCTCTCTCAATAATAAAATAAAACATTAAATAAATTAAAAAAAAAAAAAGAATGACTTCAAAGCAGTAACAGAAGAGCCAGATGGAAGTATGTGATGAATTTAAGACCCTTTAAAATACTGCAGAATTTTATCGGTCAGAAAGGAGAGGAGATGGCTGTGACATAGGAGGCGTGGGCGGCTGGTATTTCAGAATTTCATCAGGTTAAATCGGACGGTGAAAGAAGAGTTTTGTGGGGCTTTTTAACAGGTAAGGCTGCAACTCTTACAGCTAGAAAACTCTGATTGTAAAACTTATACTGAACGGTGTGGACAGAGGGCTTCGGGTGGGGCTTTTACCAACATACAAAAACCATCCAAAAGTAAAAATATAAAAGCCATCCAGCATGTCCAACGGTTGCTGAGTACAAACATCTTGTATACACATAACCCTTGGGTACCCCATTCCAATCTCCAAATCAATGAGTAACAGTGTTGTGGTCTTGAGTTTTCAACCTAGAAACCCTATTAGACCTAAGAAGGCAAACTTGCTTCTCTTAGTGGTTTTCTAACCCTGAGAAGGTTAAGCATTCAGTATAAAGATAATGAGATAAATCAGACTCACACATCTGTAAAATTCCAGATAAGCAATATGTTTGTTATTTAAAGTATCTATAATTTTAAGGGGTGGGTGGGTGGCTCAGTTGCTTAAGCGTCCAACTCTTGATTTCAGCTCCGGTCATGATCTCACGGTTCATGAGTTCGAGCCCCACATTGTCGGGCTCCACACCGATAGCCCAGAGCCGGCTTGGGATTCTTTCTCTCCCTCCCTCTCTGCCCCTCCCATGCTCACACGCACACGTGCACTTGTACTCTCCCTCTCAAAGTAAATAAATAAACATTAAAAAAAATTAAAGTATGTATAATTTTAAGAGAATCTCCCATATTAGGTTTTTGCCTCTGGTCTTAAATGCATAATTAATTTTAAACTTATGATTTGAAATCTATAGGAATTTGACTTTTTAAATGATGTCTGTATGTTTAAGAGAACTTGGCTTACAACATTTAAGTTTATTACCTTTCTAGAGTCATCTATGGACTTATAAAGGGCTATTAAAAATTGCCAATTTGCCCTGTCAGGCATGTAAAATGTTTAAACAGAAAATTGAATTTATTCAGTCTACTAACGCAAGTGAAATGTTTCAGGAAATTTCATTCACTGAGCTTATAAAAGGGCTGATTGTTTAAGGACACCAAGTGTTGAGTTTGAATTAAGGTGATTGTTCTTATTTCTTTACATCTGTAAACAGTATACTAAGATTTACAAGTTAAATTTGAAGGCTTACTCAAAACCAGGTTTTCACATTGTACTGTCGATAATTTGGATATTAAGTTAAAACCAAAGCAGCCATGAATATGTCAAAGCATAAAGATTCCCGAGATGTCAAAAGCCCACCCCAACATAGGCATTCCTTCCCCCTCCACCCGAGTGCCTCCTACTACCTTTAACCTCAAGTCACTTCCTTATAAGGTCTTCCCAATCCCACACTCTCATCTAAATCACGTCCCCCTTACCACTGATTCCTCCCAGTGTCCATACTGTTCCTTCCTAAAACCTTATAAATAAGACCACAATTTAAAATTTTATACCTATTTGTGAATCTGAGGTTGGTTAATGTCTATTTCCCCCATAAAGCTGTAAGTTCTGTGAACACAGGGACGGCTTCCATGTTGTACCTCCGGGGCCTAGAACAGCACACATCTGGTACATCAGAAGTGTTCACTCAGTAAAGATGGAATAGGGTGAATGACTCAGGGTGGAAAGTAACTATGAAATGTAGTATATCTGTGATAGCAGGCGACCTGAAATCCCCTTCCTGTTAGCTTCACAGTTCTAGAATGTATCAAATATTTACCAAGTCCTGTATGTATGTTTTCATATCATGTAGAGGTTTATAGACGTTCAGTAACTTGGCCCAGAGGCCAAGCACTAGTCACGGTGATGTCAGGATTTGAACCCAGATTTCTCCAACTTCTTTAATTTGTTTTTAACATTTATTCATTTTTGAGAGATAGAGAGCAAGCAGGGGAGGGGCAGAGAGAGAGGGAGACACAGAATCTGAAGCAGGCTCCGGGCTCTGAGCTGTCGGCACAGTGCCCAGCCCAACACCAGGCTTGAATCCACGAACCCAAGATCGTGACCCGAGTTGAAGTTGGACACTCAACAGACTGAGCCCCCCAGATACCCCATAAATTTCTCCAATTTCTAAGCCCACACTACTCTATTTCAAACTAAAGCAGTAATTTCTACACAGTTATTAGAACAGTGCTTGGCACTTAGTAAGTGGTTGATATATTTTAATGATTTATATTGATAATTATTATATCTATATTTTAACAAACTCCTTTAAAAAGAAACAGAAATAAAAATTAATTTTCTCACAGTTGGAGTAATTAAAGAACATGACTTTTTTTTTTAACATTTTTTTTTAATGTTTATTCACTTTTGAGACAGAGAGAGACAGAGCATGAGTGGGGGAGGGGTAGAGAGAGAGGGAGACACAGAATGTGAAGCAGGCTCCAGGCTCTGAGCCGTCAGCACAGAGCCCGACGCGGGGCTCGAACTCACAGACTGCGAGATCATGACCTGAGCCGAAGTCGGACGTTCAACCGACTGAGCCACCCAGGCGCCTCAGAACATGACTTTTAAAGACACATAAATCAAAGCCAAGAAAATGAGATGACTATTCTAAGTTCAGAGTAGTTTAATTCAAATTACCCAACACCTACAGTATAAATAAGCTGCAGACTCCAAGCCTTGTCTAAACTAAGGAAGCAGCAAGCAAATTCGTTAACAATGAAAGGAAGGAAAGTCACATTGTGGGTTAGTGAGTGTCCATTCACTAACTACCTGGCACTGTGTTAGGCACCTTCACACATAACTTCTTTAATCTCCTGGAAGGTCTGAACTGGATTTACAATATGGAAAGAAAATCTTATTTTTCTCAACAGGAGATTTTCAAACAGAACCTTCCCCTGACCTGGCCTTCCAAGAGACCTTTTGTGTTGGGCAGCTCCCACTAGGAGTGGTGAGCCCCCAGAGGGGTAGGCTGACTGATGTAGATAATTGTGGAACTGTTTTCTTAGGATAGGGCGTTCACCCATGTGAGGGCTTTGTCGTACCGCGTGGAGACTAGAATTTTCGGGCAGAGCTAAATGACTCAGGTCAAGAGAGGGGGCATGACAAGCTGAGGGATGGACGGATCTGGGATGGCAGTGAGGAGGGTGACTCGGGCAGAGAGAATATAAGTAGCTAATAGAGAAGCCTGGGCAAGTCACGTGGGTGAGTCATGTATCCGGTCGTCATCTCTTCCTCCCCTCTAATGAAGTCTACGTGATTCATCAATGCTTTTAGAATTGAATTTGCTTTAGGGGAGAGATATGCTGAGTCCTGGCCTCCAGGTGGGCTTAAATTAGTAATAAGGCAGACACCTAGGGGCTGGGGCGCGGGCTGTCATTCAGTTTATATTTGCTGCGGTCCCAGAGAAGAGCCAGTCTGTCTCAACTCACATGAACTACCGCCACCTGCTGGAAGCATACGCTAATGACAAAGCGACTATCCAGGTTGCAGGGACGGCCGTCAACGGCTAAAACTGCAAACCTGAATTTATAAAAGACCAGCACGACTCCGAGGCCGCCACTCTCTACCTGTAAATTACTTTCGCAACCTCAGTTTCTGATCTGCAGGATGAGGGGCTAGAAAAGTGATTCCTAAGATCTTCCTCTTCCAAATCTATTATTGTAACAGAAAGAGATTTCTAAGCAGAACCCTACCGAACACGCTTCAAAAGCTTCCCTGCAAACTACAGTGTTAGACTACTTCTCATCTTCAGCTATTTCTAAAACATTTCCCAACACAGGCCAAAATGTAGTTATGTGTCCCTACGCTAGGTTCAATTTACCACTCATTAAACAATTAACGTCATTTCTGAGATAATTATTTTTCCATTTAGGACGGATAATAAGAACAAGATGAGGGCTTGGTTTCCGTGCTGTCACTGTTAAAACAAGCCAAAAAAAGGGGGCATACAAAACCAAACCAAAAAAGAAGTTTAAGAAAAATAAGTTTCTGAATCAACCATTAAAAGGATCAAAGATGGGGCCACCCGGGTGGCTCACTCGGTTAAGTATCGCCTTTTGCCTCAGGTCATGGTCTGGGGGTTGCACTGGGCTCTGTGCTGACACCTCAGAGCCTGGAGCCTGCTTCGGATTCTGTGTCTCCCTCTCTCTCTGCCCCTCCTCCACTTGCACTCCGTCTCTCAAAAATGAATAAACATTAAAAAAAAAAAACTGAAAAAAAAAAAAGATGGAAGATCTCTCAAGCTAAAAGCAACCAGATGTGTTACTTTCTTTTCCCTTTGTAGACCAAAATCAGTATCTACACTCATAAGCCACCCAAATGTACCTGATTTTCATAGATTAATCATAGAGGTATTTTGGAGGAGACTTACTCATATATTTCTAAATTGGTTGGTTTGTTTTCAGTCACATAATTGCTTGGGATTAAGCCTTCATTCCTACAACAAAAGACAAAGCAACCATCAAAACGCTTGGCACAATTGTGGCATGCAGTTTAGGTGACAGCAATCCTTTTACAACCTCAAGGACACAGGGGGAAATCAAACTTGTTTTACTGATGACATTGCTAAAAGAAAAAAAAAAAAAAGTTTTTCATGTCCACATTCAACCAAAATCTCTGTGTGATAAATACTAAGATTCTGACTTATAATGTAAGTAGTTTCAGATGTTTTGTGACACCAAGATTCTTCAAAGAGAACAAGCGGCACTTACGTGATCGCTAGGATGTCATAGTGACTGGATTTAAAATACAGCGTTGACAAAGACATCGACTTAATTCTTTTTACTTGCTGCAGAGTAGACAGATTGGACGGTCCAGTTTAGTCATGTCCCTATTACAGCAAAGCTGTACAGAAATACATACACCTGCCTCTCCGGTGCGCAGGGAAAAGTATTTGTCTAAGACAGATACCACGCAGGGAAATTGCTGCGTGGCAAGTACGTGCCTCTCCCAGCCGATACAGCAAATTGCTGTTGAAGGAAAATATACCATTTATACACCCATCAAGAAGGCACGGGTTCCTCTTTTTCTATACCTTTGCCAACAAAATTTGAAATTATAAAATCACAAAAAATCTCCGTGACATGATTGAGAAATACTAGCAAGGTGTAGAACAACGAATAAAGCAGGGTGAGGAGTTAGGTAAATGAAGTCTGCAAACAATAACATATATTTCACTATGTGCATGACGGTGCCTTGGAAGTTATCTGGAAGGGCGCTCACTGAGTTCATACTGGCGCTTGGGTTTGGGGGTGTGGCAAAGCAGGAATTCGGCATTATTTATCATGGCTGCATATTCTAAAAAATGATATTCACTTCTTAAGTTTGAAATTAAAAATTAATTTGTTGGGTTTTTTTTTTAAGTCTGAGTCATGCCAATGTCCACCTGCTGGATGGCTAACTACATTCTCCTGAACCTACTCATACCTTTTTTTCAACGGAAAAGTCTCCATCACATGTCGAATCCAAACGAAAAACTGATAGGAGATCCAAATCACCAGGAAAATACAATTAAAGGAAGAGGTCTCTAATAGAGATACTTCTAATACTTATAGACTTATGGTCTCCAAATCATTACAAGAATAGAAATCAAAGCCAGCATTCTCTCCCAGCCAGCCCAGATACCCCTCAGAATTGTGTACCTCAGACTCCAGTCAGGCATGAACAATCTTGCACACCCCCATGTTCATTGCAGCATTATGTATAATAGTCAAGATATGGAAACAACCTAAGCGTCCAATGATGGACGAATGGATAAAAGAATATTATTCAGTCAAAACGGGAGAAAATCTTGCTATTTGCAACAACACGATGGACCTCAAGGGCATTGTGCTTGGGAATAAGTCAAGATGGTGAAAGGCAAATACTGTATAATCTCACTTATGTGTGGAATCTAAAAAAAAATTCTTAGTTAAAAAAAAAAAAAACAAGCTCATAGATAACACAGAACGGGACTGGTGGTTGCCAGAGGCAGGCAGTGGAGAGTGGGTGAAATAGACGAAGCGAGTCAAAAGATACAAAGTTTCGATTATAAGATAAGTAAGTCATGGGGCTGTCTAAACCACATAGTGACTATAGTTAATAATATTATATTACATATTTGAAAGTTGCTAAGAGAGTAAATCTTAAAAGTTCTCATCACAAGAAAAAAAGTGTCGTAACTATGCATGGTGACCGACGTCAACTACATATATTGTGATCTTTCCACAATATAGATAAATGTTGAATTATTATGCTGCACACCTGAAAGCAATAAAATGTTATATGTCAATGATACCTCAATGAAAAAAAAAAAAAGGAAGGAAGGAAAACTCAGAGAGGGTAAGTGACTTGCCAAAGGACACACAGTAGTAAGTGACAGCCTTGGGATGTGAAGCCAGGTGTGCTGCGACTCTGCCTGGAATCCCAGTGCTGTAACGTTCTATCATATAGATAAGAGGTGTGGGACGTGTTCTACCTCACGAAGAAGGAAAGAAACCTAAAGAAAAGGAGCCACAAAGCAGTTTTTATGTTTCAGGAGTCTTCAGAGAATAAAAGAAGAACTTGATAAGGACCATGGCACCGGCCTTACCCCAAACGGTCTCTTGCCTTCCACCAGTGAGGATTATACTTCTCCAATATCACGTATTCCTCTGCTCTCTTTAATGCTAAATCGCACGGCTCTCTGGGCACAAAATCGTACAGTGCTTTTACTTGGATCGTCTCTTCAGTAACCTCAGAGGGTGGGAGGGGAGGCAACGGCTTGCGTTTTGATGGCTGCACGTGGCCTCTGTTGGACTGCAAAAAACCAAGGAGAGATTTGTTGTACTCTTAGCAATGTGTCCTAAAAAAGAATAGGGATATAACACTTTTGCGTGCCGCCCCAATTCTCCCATCCGGTTGCACCCAAGCAAAAACTAGGGCGGGGTAAACATAGGAAATGACTATAAAACAACTTTTAAATCCAGCAACACACCCATCCTTTTGTAAATTTTCAAGATCACAAATTCTCTTGCCGGAATTGCACTGGATGTTTCTTTCTCTTTTTTTTAAATTAGCTCTACGCTCAACACGGGGCTTGAATTCACGACCCTGAGATCAAGAGTCGCATGCCCCGTGGACTGAACCAGCCAGGCACCCCTGGATATTTTTTAAGCCGCAATTCTTAAAATTTGAATTCCACTCCAATAGTCTTACTTTGTTTTACGAGTTTTCCTCTCTTGAAAAAAAAGAAAAACAACCCTTCCCTTTCACACGCTATGAACTTGTGTTTGGATTTATCGCACTTCTTAAGAACACTCTTTTCCCCAACACCGAACTGAAAATTAATCCTGGGTTCACAAATGGCAATGGCCAGAACACATTTCTCCCACTCACTGTCCAGTGTCAAGTTCTGCCAAAACATAGCAGCGTAGGCTATTTTAATTAGTCTTTTTTTTCCTTTGGCTTTCTTCTAAGACATACACTCACTAAGTGTTTATTAAGTTCTTGTTATGTGCTGAGCACGATACTAGATTCTAGGCATGGCAGCAAACAGTGCCTTAGGAACAGACCCTAAAACACAAGGTTCCTCTAATGTTTCTCCCTCAGCAAGATGATACTCACTCGCTTCCCACTCGGCAATTCGCTGAACCATAGCCTGCGACGCTGAGTGTATCTTTCTGAAAATTCTTCATCTTTGCTTAGGCTTATTTGTGTTCTTACTTGTCTGAGATTGAAAAACAACCACGTTACAAGGGATTATTTGTATTCAGGTGATATCTGTGAATTCACCAGATTTTTCGCAAAATTAGGAGGAAACTCCGGGTCTTTTTCCAACTTCTTTCTTACTTACAAGACATCCTGACTCCATTTCCATGGGCGAGTCACTACCTCTCGGAACTGCATTTCCTTACTGAGGAGCTAGAGGGGCTCAGGGGGTACAGAGTTGCTACAGAATAACATGGAAGAAGGCAGAGCCGGGTACATAATAAGGGCATAAAAAGATCGTGGTGGTAGTGAAAACCTTACTCTGCATCCGGCACAGTGTTTGTCGTTTTACCTGCATCACTTCACATGATGGTGTCCATTGTTACAACTGGACACGGTGTCGTGATTAAGAACAGGAATTTGAATCCTAGCACTACCATTTCATCGTGTGGCCTTGGGGAAGCAACAGAATCTCTCTAAGCTTCAATTCCCTCATCTGTAAAATGGAGGCTGTAAAACCTATAGGTGTTTTTGAGAGTTACTTGAGCTAATAAATACGAACCTCTTAGCACAGTCTAACATGAGGGCCTCCCATTAAATGCTGGCTATTACTATCGTCGAGCCAGCTTGGATTTATGCTCTACAATCATTTGCTGGGCAAATGACACCCTGATCATCTTGGGCAGATATTCAAATAAATAAGACGGGATTCTTCCCCTTAATGTGTAAAAATGACAGAGTGGAACAGAGATATATAAACAGCATACACGAAATAAATATTAAGTATAGAACCAAGACACGTGCTGTGAGAACGCAATGGAAGAAGCAATGAAAGTCCAAGGGACCCAGGACGGATCATGGAAGACCTAAAATTTGACTTGGGCCTTTAAATCAGTGGGCACTCAACGGAGAGGAAATGGGAGAAGGGTTTCCCAGGCAACGGGAACAGCAGATACAAAGAGACACAGAGACTTAAGAGACAATAAAGAAACAGAATGAATTAATTTCCAAGAAGTTGCCCCCAGACGTAGACTTACCGCTTCTGCACGGAACAGCAGCAACAGCAGCAGAAAATCGACTGGATGGTATTATCTGAAAAGCAGATCATTGCGAGAGAGCCATTAGTCCATGATATTGGGTAGATGAGGCTGGCGGAGGAAATTCCCAAGGGCCGGAGGGATATGGATTTTTATAAAGCATATGCTAAGTCTGGACTATGCCCTCCTTTACTAGTGGAAGGGTGAGAAACTGTCACTGAAGCAAGAAGAAGTTACTGGCACCCTGGCCAGTGTGGTTTCCCTTCTCAGGCTCTTCTCCCCGGTCTGGTTTATGCATTTCCTCAGTCTATGAATGATAAGTGACCACTGTATTCGACTTTACCTTGATCCACTAATAAGTGTAAAAAAGAATACGATTCAAAAAGCAATGTTCTCCTGGAAAATGTTAGCAGGATTTTCAATCAGGTCCTTCACATTTCTCTTAAATACATTTTTTAATATTTTATTATTTAATATTTTATGTCCATAGAACCTGTTTTTCAGAGTCATCTCTTTCTCATATTGACACCTGAAAATGAAGTATTAAGGAGCTGAGTATGTTAGACATGAGTTTTGAGGTTAGACAGACCTGGGTTTGAGCCCTCGCTGTGGGGCTGATTATATCTGGGATGAGTCCCTTTATTTACTCTTCTAAGTCTTTGCTTTCGTGTCTGCAAAACCCAGATAATCATACCTAACGCTCCGAGAAAGCTTACAAGGCAGAGGTTAATCTCTAACTTTGTGGGTTTGGGGAAGTGACTGAGCTGTTCGCTGCTTAAGTTTTCTCATCTGCAAGATGGGAGTAATAGGACACTTAGCATGAAAGACTACCGTGAGGATTAATTGAATCAATTCATGGAAAGCACCTAGAGCAATGGCAGGTGTATAGGAAGAGGGTAATTGAGAAGACCTATTATTACTATAAGGTTTTTGAGAAGATTAAATTAGCCATCATCCTGGGAAAATAGACGAGGGGTACAAACAGAAGATACCCATTACAGTCTACCCCTCAGCATCCCCTCTGTGCCCCGGGAACAGGGGATGCAATGGATGGAGTCCAATCAGTCATCATGTTATCACCAGGTGATATCAGTATGGTCAAACTTCCACCTGAAACTTAGTACATTAACCATTAGGATTCTTTTTTTTTGTTTAATGTTTTTAATGTTAATTTTTGAGAGAGAGAGACAGAGACAGAGACAGATCATGGGCGAGGGAGGGGCAGAGAGAGGGAGACATAGTATCTGAGGCAGGCTCCAGGCTCTGAGCTGTCAGCACAGAGCCTGACGTGGGGCCCACACCCACAAACTGTGAGATCATGACCTGAGCAGAAGTTGGACACTTAACCAACTGAGCTACCCAGGCACCCCAGCCATTAGGACTCTTTAACTAAGGTAGGGAAGGAAATAAGGAGGGAAGAAGAGTAATATAAAATAGAGCTGCTACAATTCTCACATGTATAGCTGTGCTGCCCTAAGTTGATCATAGATACCCTCTATCACCATCCATTCCATGTTTCCCTTTGCCTCCATCAACATTTTGGCTGAAAAAGGTGCTTTATCTGATGGAATAACCCAGATGTTAATTCCTGTGGGATTTGGGTTCTTAGCTGGTCTTGTCTTTATGGACTGTTATAATTTTCCACTGACCAGGACTATTAGGACATTGGGAAATGATGATAGTAAATTCCTTGAGTTTCGAAGTCCTCTTTGTCTTCCCTGTGAAGGGCCAACCCAATTGCTTCCTGGTAATCAGGATACTCACCTCAGCTACCCTGACCCCTTTCCACACCTATCGATTCAGTGATGCAAGGAATCCCAAAGTGCCAGAGGGCAGTCTCAACTTCCGGTGCTCCCTAAAAATGAGATTCTTCTCTTGGGCACTGAAATCTCCAAACCCACCAAACTCAAGGTCACAGATACAGAGGACAACAATATTCCAGTGGGTTACTAGAGAAAATGGTGAAAAGGGCCACTCCGAACTCCACTCCTTAGTTCCCTGACTCGTGCATCCTGCTACACATTTGTGGTGGTTTAAGACATTTGCTGCATCCTGTAGGGCACCACTCCAACACTGTAAGACGTTATCTTCCAGATGTCAGAGTAACCGACCCTTTGGCAGGCCATTCCTCTGTCCTGCGGGGCCAGCTGCTTCTGAATCATGGGACACGATGCTGACGAGTATTCAGGGAACCACTGAACAAACACAAACAGGACTGAGAAAAGGCAGCCGCGTATGCTAGACATGGATCACTTTGCGGACCTCTGATTTTATCTTTCCATTCTGTCCTCATTCCAAGAGTTTGGGCCATAATCCTCTCCCCCAGATCTTGTCACAAATCCCCTGACCTTGATCTTCCCATGTTCCTGACTAGCACACCAACTTTTTTTTTTTTTTTTTTTTTTTACCATTGCCCCTTACTTATTGCAGATGTCTCGTACTATCTCTTCCTAATGAAATAAGCAAACTGATGCACTTTTTGACGTGCTGGGAGGATTCTACTTCAGCACTGTCTTTCAGGAGTCCTCTGAACGTGGCTATAGCATGATGGCTGTTCATTTCCCCTTTCACGTATGCGTAGCATGCAGATCTATCCAGAAATCAGGCTCGATGAGGACCTTCTCTAGAGGCCTCTCGTGTGATCGAAGGAGAAGCAGAAAGAACAGGTACTATGTAAATATAAGCCACCTGCTCATGAAGCTATCTTGAGCCTTCTGGATCTACTGCGGCCCACTTGCAAATGTATCACTTCCATCGTAATATGGATAACACTGGATCAGATAACACTGAGCTCATGACAGGCAGTCTGAATCACGTAAATAGTTCACCATCCATGGTTGAGCGTTCAGTCTTCATCGGGAGCTCGCCAGCAGCTATTTTCTTCCTCTTTTTAAAAAATTTTTTAATGTTTATTTATTTTTGAGAGAGAAAGAGACAGAGTGTGAGGGGGAGAGGCAGAGAGAGAGGGAGACGCAGAATCTGAAGCAGGCTCCAGGCTCTGAGCTGTCAGCACAGAACCCAACGCGGGGTTTGAACCCACAGACCGCGAGATCATGACCTGAGCAGAAGTTGGACGCTTCACCGACTGAGCCACGCAGGCGCCCCTGGACAACAGCTATTTTCAAATTAAAAAGAATTATCAGCACAGTGTCAAGGCATTACTCCGAATTCCTGGTGGGGGTTGTGCTGATTTTCATCCTGAGACTTTACAGAAGCTCCATACGGCTAGCATTTTGCACTCCATTCCAGGCTACTGCCAAAGATAATTCCAGTAACTGTAGTCGAGTTACTTCCCCCAGCAATAAGGCTACACTTGGACCTCTAAATATGTAACCAAACAAATCTCAGATCCAGTTTCGACTCTTTCCTGAAGCCACTTCTCATACCTCTACCCAATACGAAATACGACATATTTAAATTAGAATAATTTTAAAAGTGTTCATTCACAAAGTCACTAATTACAAAGGTGTGGATGGGAGTAAGGGAACGACAAAGGAGGTACAGGAAACCAGGTCCAACAGCACTGGAACTGTCACCAACCCTAGGTCCAAAAGGACCGGGAAAGTGAGAGGGACTTAGGTACAGCAGAGACCTCTTTGATCGGAGCAACGATCTGCGGTTGAGGGACATCGCAAGCTCAAGGCAACCTCACCACAACTTCCTTCCAGGGCTCCTCGTTTGTATAATCCAATCAGAAGCTGGGGCTCGGAAGCATATTGATCCAACCTCTACAGATTACGTTTCCAGGATAGAGTGCAAGGTGAAGAATGAATACCAAGAGGATGGGCTCCCTGAGCCCTTGAGGAGGCTGGCCATCATATTTAATCCCTACAGATCATCCTTCCAGGGTAACAAAGTGGATAAGAATAAGGATATTCAGTACAGTAATAGATGGATATTAGCTCCCTTTCCGTTCACAGAATTTGACCTTCCAAACCTAGATTCATGCATTATTTGCTTGCCTTCCTCTGATTTGGACATTACCATTATTCAGTCTTTGGGCTCCTGACACTTCGTTTGTCCAGTGGTAACCATCTCATTTCACCATGGAGACATAGTCCCAGTCCAAGCCCAGGCAAAAATGTATCTTTGCTCCCACTAGTATTTTATCATTCACTCCCAATTTAATAACTTTCTCTCTTCCTTTGCCTGCACCCAGAGACCATCCATGTTCCAAGGACTATTTCAACATTCACTAAATTACTGAGTCCCCCAAATCCACGTTATTTATTGTGTACTAATAGATTTTTGGATTTCAGCTGCATCTATCTGACTGTCAGTTTCCCGGTAGTGTCTGCATGAACAAATGGCCAAAACCACTCCTGAGAAAGAAGGTACATTAGCACATGGGGACTGTCTGTCTGTCTGTCTGCCAGCAGGACTAGGTCTAATTTCCATTCTTGACTATTGATTCCAATGTTGTTTTAGAGCCCGATATAGATCTATATCTATCCAGGCCAAGAGATGAAAAGTCGAATGTAGGTTATACAAATGAATGAAGAGGTCAGAGTTTGGTTTAGAAACCGGCAAAAACTGGGGTCCCATGTAGAGGTATTCAGATTCAAAATTTTTTTAAATGCTCCCTCCCTCTCCTGCAGCACCATTGTCCCATTTTCCCCTCTCCACTGGATCATTGCCATTAGCATACAAATAAACTGTTACTTTCCCCATTAAAAACAAAAGAAACTACTCTTGATTTTATTTCCTTGATCAGCTTTGCTTCCCATTTACAGTATACTCTAGGAATGAGTAGTCTTTACTTGTCGCTTTCAATTCTTCTCCTCTCATTTTCTCTCAACTCCTTCCAACCAAGCTTTTGTGCCCACCACTCCCCCGATTCTCTTGTTAGGGTCACGGGATACAGGCGCGCACCCTGTCTCCCACGGTTAATTCTATGTCCTCCTCTTACTTGGCCTTTCCACAGCATTCAATACTCTTCTCTGGCTTTTCTTTCTTCTCTGTCTCTTTCACAGCTTTCTTTCTCTTCCTCCCTAACCTCTTAGACTGGGGCTAAGGATAGCCTGCCCCAAAGCTTTGGATCTCTTCTTTTCTCTGTCTCATTCACTCATTTGATTATCTCCTTCCTTTCTGTGTCTTAAAAACCATCTATCTGCTGACGACATCCAATTGTATGCCTCCATGCAGTTTCAGTGAGAATTCCAGGCTTGCATACCCAAAAGCATTCTCAAATTCTCCCCGCGGGTGTCTTGTGGACACTTCCAATTCGCACGAGGAAATCTGACCTCCTTCTCGTCCTTCCTCCCCAGACTCGCTACACCCATCCTCTCTGTCTTGTCAACAGCAATTCCATTTTTCCAGTTGCTCAGGTCAATGATCATGGAGTTGTCTTTGACTCTTCTCTTTCCCTCTCATCCTAGTCCGATCTGTCAGAAAGCATGCTGACTCTGCCTTAAACATGTATCCAAGAGTTTCAGTTTGGGATGATGAAAATGGTCTGGAGATGGACAGTGGGGAGGGATGGTTGTATGATAATTCAAATGTACTTAATGCCACCGGACTGTACACTTACAGTTAAACTGGTAAATTTTATGTTATATATATTTAAATGATGATTTAAAACTCTCTCTGTCTCTGTCTCTCTCTCTCTCTCTCCCTCTCTCTCTCTCTCTCTCTCTCTCTCACACACACACACACACACACACACACACACACACAGAGTCTTGCTGCTTTCCCCCACACTTCTGTTACAACCATGGACTAAGCCTCCATCATTCATCTGGAATATATCAACAGCCTCCTGACTTCTTCCTGCCTCTACCCTAAATTCCCTATGGTTTCTTCTCGGCATATCAGCCAGAGTAATTGATTTAAAACCTGAGTTGGGGGCACCTGGGTGGCTCATTCAGTTAAGCATCCAACTTTGGCTCAAGTCATGATCTTGCAGTTCATGAGTTCAAGCCCCACGTCAGGCTCTGTGCTGACAGCCCTGAGCCTGGAGCCTGCTTCAGATTCTGTGTCTCCATCTCTCTCTGCCCCTTCCCCACTTGCGCACCATCCCTCCCTCTTTCTCGAGAATAAATAATAAATAAATAAAAATTTTAAATAAATAAAATAAAACCTGAGTTGGATCATTTTGCTCCTTGTCTCCAAACCCCACAACGGCTCCCCATTTCACTGATAATGAGAGCCAAATTTCTTACACTAGCCTATAAAAACCTCCAAGATCTGGCCTTCTATTGCCTCTCACTTCTGCCCAATATGCTCTTGCTCATTTCACCCAACCCCATTGCCCTCTCACTGTTTCTAAAGTGCACCAGGCCTGCTCTCCCCGTAGCTTCTATGCGTTTGTTTTGTCAGAGCACTCTCTCCTCCAGGTGTCAACCTTCTTATTTCAAATATTTTTTTAGGGGCGCCTGGGTGGCTCAATCGGTTGGGCACCCGAATTCGGCTCAGGTCATGATCTCGCGGTCTGTGAGTTCGAGCCCCGCGTCGGGCTCTGTGCTGACGGCTCAGAGCCTGGAGCCTGCTTCACATTCTGTGTCTCCACATTTTTTTTAATGTTTATTTATTTTTGAGACAGAGAGAGAGAGACAGAGCATGAGTGGGGGAGGGGCAGAGAGAGAGGGAGACACAGAATCTGAAGCAGGCTCCAGGCTCTGAGCCGTCAGCACAGAGCCCAACGCGGGGCTCGAACTCACAGACTGAAAGATCATGACCTGAGCCGAAGTCGGACACTCAACCAACTGAGCCACCCAGGCGCCCCCAAATATTTTTAAAACTGAAAATTTTAAAATATTTTTAAATATTAGTTTCAGGTATACAACATGCCATGAAATACTGTATTAACATGAAGAAAAAAGAAAGAAAAAAAAAGCAATCCTATTGGTTCCCCTGTCTAATCTTTCCTTGTCTGTGGTGATTCGACTACAGAAATTTTGGATCCTCCCTGAGCCCCATCCTTTATATCCAATTTGCCATTAATCTCTTCAGATTGTCTGGCTTTTTACTTCTTATCTCCCCTGCTATCAATCTAGTCCAAGCCCTCATCAGCCCACACCTGTATTCCTGCAGGAACTCATGTCTTCCTCACCACCACCCTATGAAGTAGGTGCCACTTTACAGGTGAAGAATCTGAACCACAGAGGGGGTCCTCCCTGCTGAGAGTCAAAGGGCTTCTCACTGAGAGCCAGGATTGGTGTGCAGGCAGAGCGACTCCGGAGTCTCTGCTCTCAACCTCTGGGCCACAGTGTTGGCTCAGTGACTGAATGAACCGGCCCCCGTCCCTGCCTCTGAGCCCTGCCTCTGAGTGTTCTCTCCTTCGATCCATCCTCAAAGTTCATTTCCCTGCGAGTCTGTCTCAGCCAACTGCTCTCCACCCTCACTTCCTAGAAAGACTCTCAGCTACCTGTGGCATTGAGATTATGCCTTCCCTTCTGCTCACTGCCTTCCGTAACCTGGCCGACTCCACGCCAACCCTCCAGGTTCACCACCCGCATTGCCAGCTTCCTCCACATGCTCTGACCCCACGACATCCTGAAAGGGACTTCCGCTGCAATCCACTTCCATCCAGTGGTCCTCCGGGCTCCCAGAGCACAAGGCATCTGTCTGTCCTGCCCCGCGGCTCGTAATGGGCACCATGGTAGATGGTCACGTAAGTGACAATCTTTGCGTAGGCTCCGTCTCTCAGAGGGTTTCTCGATCGCACCACAGTTGACGTTTTAGATCGGATGGCTCTCGGGGGGATGGGGCGCCGTCCTGTGCATCGCAGGACATGTTGAGCAGCACGTCTATGCACTAGGTGTCAGCCGAAACCCCTCACCCCTTCCCTTCCATCTCACCTTCTCAGTCAGACAAACCAAAAACCTTCCAGACATCGTCAGATATTCCCGGGGGCGGCGGGGTGCGGGGGACAAAATCACTTGATTTGGAGAACCACTGAGCTACGTTGTAAGCGCTTCAATTTCAGGGACTGCGTTTTGCTCTTTGTTAGCTTCTCCAGAGCACCCGGCGTCAGCGCCTGGCACGCAGCAAGAACTCAATAAATGCGCCTCACCACTCCCTACACCATCACATTACCCCTGGGCTCTACTTTTCAGTAACTCGTTCTACTACGTGATATCTCACAGCTCAATGCTGGCTGCACAGAAAGCTAGGTTGACCACAACCTTTTGACTAAGTAGAACAGCAAAGTTGAAGAAAACAGCTTCCGGAGCTTTGGCTAGGACTTGTAGGTCATAAGTCTAACCTTCTGATCCAGATACATTAAAAAAAAAAAGACGTAGCTTTATTCAAAATCAAGCATCAATCCATGAGATGCTAAATGAAATAGTTAAGATCTCTCTGGTGTTCAAATGTTTTCTCCGTATTAGGAGGGCATACGGGGGTTGGGTAGGTTTTAGTGTCAGACCAGTTTGCAGTCAAACCATGGCTCCATTTTCCGGTGCCATCTACTAACTTACTCCCTAAACATTGAAATAGGTCCTGTTATTACCCCATTTTACAGAGCAAAAACACTGACAGAGAGGTTCAGTAATGTGTCCAAAGCCACAGAATTAAAAAGCCACGAAGTCAGCATTTGAGCTCAGAGAGGTTGGCTCAGTCCAGGAGCAAAACAAGACTATTGTTACAGATGAGATTAAATAAGCACGTAGAACGTAAAAAAAATTACTCATTTCGGGGCGCCTGGGTGGCTCAGTGGGTTAAGCATCGACTTCAGCTCAGGTCATGATCTCACGGTCTGTGAGTTGGAGCCTCGCATCGGGCTCTGTGCTGACAGCTCGGAGCCTGGAGCCTGCTTCGGATTCTGTGTCTCCCTCTCTCTCTGTCCCTCCCCTGCTCACACTCTGTCTCCCTCTGTCTCTCAAAAATAAAAAACATTTTTAAAAATTACTCATTTATATTCCCAACCTTCTCCCTCACCCAGTTCCCTAGAACTAACTTAGGAAGTATTTTTTAGGTCCTTGCAGACTATGTTTAAGGTAAACAGATGTAAGCAAATGTGATTCTCCCTCTGAAAACAAAACAGGGGAATAAAGCCAAACGAGCAAAGCTGATCTTCAGCGCCCAAATCCCTTGTTCTGAACCTATTCCTACCCCCGACTCAAAGGCAAATATTCCCTCCATTCCGGACTCTAAGGGGCTCGCTCCCTATTATCAAAACAGCTCCCAGGAGAGGCTCTGAAACTTATTCTTGGTATAAATGATATAACAAACACATATAATAAATGTGTTGTACTGCTGTGTTTCTTTTCTTTTTTAATGTTTATTTATTTTTGAGAGAGAGAGAGCCAGCGGAGGGTTGAGGCAGAGAGAGAGGGAGACACAGAATACGAAGCAGGCTCCAGGTTCTAAGCTGTCAGCACAGAGCCCAACGTGGGGCTCAAATTCACAAGCCGTGAGATCGTGACCTGAGCCAAAGTTGAATATAGTTGGACAAAGTTGGTGGCCTAACCGACTGAGCCACCCAGGTACCCCAAAGACCACCGATTTAAAACTGGATTTAAATCCTCACCCCCCAAACACCTTCCCGGAAATACCCAGAATCATGTTTAACCAAACACGTAGGCAACGTGACCCAGCCAAGGAGACCCATAAAAGTACCTCTCATAATACCTTAACTTTAAATACACAGACCTTTTCCAGAGGAATTGCTGGTATCAGTCAGTAGGCGGGAAAGGTATCTGGACACTAAGGAAGGGCCTTCTGCTACACACTTGAACGACTACGTGCCAGCAGAGTGGATTATAAACCCGACAATGTCCCCTGGGTTACCTTTGATGTCTTCTGCACTCTGGGATTTAGGAGGAAGTATTTTCAAAAACACTTATTTTTCCTGATTCCACAGCAAAGACAATTACCTTCAAAAAAGGTACGACCTATGCCGCCACCAAATCAGTGTGATCAAGTTTTCCTTCTCCCCTGAGACCGAGAGCAGCCACGGGCAGGAAGGTCTACTTCCGCCTTGTTTACGGTTCCCAGCCTTCGGCCTGGCACAGCCTGGGCCCAAGAAGTCATGGCCGAGCAGCTGCAAAACAAATCGTGAACGCCGAGCAGCAGCCTGCTGGTGTTCCCTTGTCTGGCCCGACTTCTCAAGACACCAGGCATCTTTATTTATAGACTGAGATATCGATTCGTTCCAAAGCAGAGACCATTGATCATTAGATTTGTGGGCATTTTCAATTCACAGCATTACAGGTCTTGGGGCGAGGGAACAAATGGAGAGTCCCTTCCACGTGCACACTGTGGTTACACAAACTGTTCTTTGCTGATTAACCTGCGGAGAGAAGGTTCTTCTGTGCCTTTGGAAAATTCCCAGCTTAGGCAGAGGCTCGTGCATATCAAAGGCCTTTGCCAGAGAGACTTCAAATGTCCCAGAGATGAACCATGACTATTTGCCTGCCGGCAGGGTTGAAGATTATCTCGGGAAGGAGCTTCCTCTCCCCGGCTGAGCTTTTCGCCTGCTTCTTATTCCCCAGCAAATATCTTTAATTATATATCAGGCACCAGCAAATCAGGAAAAAGGCACCGCATCCCGATGTAATCTCTGTGACCTTTAGCAACCGCACGCCTCATGGGGAAGGCAGTTGAACCCCTCATTTTTACTTGGTGTTCGTGTTCTTTCCTGGGAATGCTTTCTCCGCCTTCTCTCCCCACTCCCCGCACAAGTCTCCTTGAGCCTCCAGACGCGTGCGGGTGGCCACGCAGGGCTGCGGGGGAACGGGTTTCCAGCAGGGGGCACTGGAAGGGAGCGAATGTGAGAAGCACCACTTCTCCCAGCACCTCCAAGGCCACCTTCCTGCACACAAAGATGTGTCGGGTAAAAAGCGGGGCTCCAGCTGTCTGGGAAGCAACGCTGGTGCCTGCTCTTCCCTCCGTTTCTACGGTTTTGAGGTTTACATCAGCATAACCTCGCATTCATCCCCTGGCATCTCTGATGTTGGTGTTTCGTTTTGAATCAGAGCCTTAAGTGAAATTCATTCCTACTGAATTTGGTCATAACAACGGGCAGATGGCTGCTGATTTGTATTTGAAAACATGAATAACTGGATTAGTTTCGCTGATCGCCCGCAACTCACACGTTCCAGGTTGTGGTGTTAAGGCAAGGAATTCTGGTGCTGGCTGCTGTGCAGCTGGAGGGTGTGGAGGAAAACCTCGAAAACCTGGGTGATGGATTGATTAGTGAGTCTCTACCGTCACGACAAGAGATGCCTTGTTTTTTTCCAGAAATTCCCAGAAAGGCCAAATTTCCTCATGACTCCCCTAAATTCCTGCCACTACATCTGTTTCTTAACGGTCTTTTAAAGACAGGCATGCAGTAAATGACTTGACAGACGTTATCGGGGAGGTATGGCACACAGTGAGCTTTTCTTTAGCATGAAATTCGACCTCTGATTGGGCATCAGAAAAGGCTCTCTAGATGCCAAACAAAGAACTCACATCAATGAGGGTAAGAGAAGAAGGAAGGAAGTAGAGAGGGAAGGAGGAAGGAAAGGACAGACCAGGAGAAAGGGAGGCAGAGAGGGAAGGAAGAAGTAACACACTGAGTTTTTCATAGAAATGTTTATTCAATTTAGATAGCTCTCCTTTATTCTGAGTGTATGCTCTTTATATATTTGAGGTGTTAAATTATCCTTGTTTAGCATAGATGCCTCCTTTTGATATTAAAGACACCCCTTCTAAGAGGAATGCTACCAGAACACTCCAGCTAAGTTTCGTTTTGATCTTAAAATGTCCACGCTTCTAAGAAATGATAGTCACCAGAGAGGTTAGTCGTTTGGAAAGGGTTGACAAAAGAAGTTAACAACCTTGCATTAAATCCCAAACTGGCTTTTTGACATCGTCTTGGTCTTACCTTAAGGTAAGTGAAATAACAACTTTAGGGGATTCGTTGGCCACTAACAGAAAACGGGCATCTAGCTCATAAATTTGGTAGAAGACAAAACTGGTGCGTGGCCTGGCTGGGGCCTGAAGGCGTGCGGCTGTGGGGAAGGAGTGAAGAGATTCCAGAAGCCTGAGAAGCTGGATGGGGTACCGGGCACCAGGGGAGGGCGTGTCCGAGGAGTAAAGGATGCTGTGTGGGGAGGCAGAGCCTCCCGAAGGCTACCCATCACAGACTCTTGGCCGGGGCACACCCCCAGGCTCCAAACATTCCAGCACCCTGAAGCCATTGTTTGCTCTATGCAGGAATACTTGTTTCTTCCTAGGAATGAGCGTTCCTGAGGTGGCCAGGACGGTCATCTTGTATATCACTCCTCTCTGCCTCCAGGTCTCGAAATTCGTGACGAGCTCACAGATATCACACCCAAGACATTGAGTCGGCTTATGACGTGAAGTGTGTGGCCACGAGACCTGCTGGCAGGGCTGCCAGTGTGCCGGAAGCTGCGTGCGCTGACCCTCCGTGGGCAGGAAGTGCGTAAGTGATGTTGGCCAGGCGGGCTTCACTGAGGAACAACAGGGTGTCTCAGCAGCTGGAAGACACGGAAGTCTCACAGACGGAGCTAGAAATGGTGGCAGCAGTTGTCATTATTACAACACACTCTGGGCAGTCGTAGGGGGGTAAAAGTGAACTGATTTAAAACCAAAAGACGCATCTGTTAGTGTCTTGTTAAGAAATTCTCTATTTTTGATAAAGAGGACCAACTCCAGCCTGAGGCAAAAAAAAGTGGCAGAAGTGGCCAAGGTTGATTTGGGTCCCTGGTTCTCCCTGCTTTTGCCACTGAATTCATGATCTGTTGTTGGAAACAACATCATCTCCATGCTTGGAAGCATAAACAATTTATTATCTCACAGCTTCTGTGGGGCGGGAGTCCAGGTCCCGCTCAACCAGGTGCCTGCAGCTAGAGCTCAACGAGTTCTCGAAGCTCATGGAAATGGTGTCAGGTTGAGTCGATCCACTTCCACGATCACTTCCACGGCTGTCGGCAGGCCTTGGTGCCTTAGTTCCTCATGATGGGGATTCTCCACAGGCCACCTGAGAACGCTCACGGCACGGCAGCCGGTAATCCAAGAGACAAGGAACCCAAGAGCAGTAAGTCAGAGGCCCCAATCTCTTTACAACCTAATCTCAGAGATAACACTCTACCACTTTTATCATATTCTATTCATAAGAAGTGAGTTACGAGGTCCAATTCAGACTCAAGGAGAGGGATTGCACAAGGGTGTGAATCCCAGGAGGTGGACGCCGTTGGGGGCCATCAGACAGGTGGCTATGCAGCTACCCTCTTTATCTTCATATTCATAATAATGGTAATGATTGAAGATATTAACTTGGCAGGGGAGGTGTGGAACTGGAATACAACAAGCTTCGAGACAGGGCTTTAAAAACAGAGGCCCTACACCTGGGTGGCTCAGTCAGTTAAGCATCCGACTCTTGGTTTTGGCTCAGGTCATGATCTCAATGTCATGGGATTGAGCCCCATATCAGGCTCTGTGTTGAAAGCATGGAACCTGCTTGGGATTCTCTCTCTCCCTCTCTCTGCCCTTCGCCCACTCACACTTTCTCTCTCTCTCTCTCAAAATAAACGAACTTTTTTTTTTAAATTAAAAAAGAAACCAAACAAACAGAGGCCACAGAAAGGCAATGTGATCAGGTGCCCTGACCTCACCCCCAGATCCAACTAAAGAGATAAGTCTGGAAATCTACATTTTAACAGTAGCCCATGCGGACTTCGGGCACACTAACACTTAAGAATCACTCATATACATCATTATATTTTTTCCCTTCTGCTTTATAAATTGGGAAGGAAAGAAAGGCAGAGAAATTAGGTTAAAGTGAGGTGGAGGGGAAGGAAGAAAGGACTTTTTCAACACCCCCCCCCCCACCAGGCTCTTCTCTCCGGGCTCTGTCCTCTAAGTAATTTACTAGCCTGGGTCTGTGCTCAGAGCCACTGCTTGTGGGTAGAAACCTTAGCAACACCCAGTTATGTTCCACCAAATGAGCTTCACCGGAGCAGTGCCCTGATACCTCACTCAGCCTCTCCCCACCATTCGGGGTGACCAATATCTCACCTGCAACAATTATTTCCTCCTGCCCTCCAGCAGCCTATCAGGCCAGACTTCCATGACAGCTCTTAAAACAAGCGTATTTGGCAAGTGACTTGCCCGGCAAACACGTACACACATTTTCTGATTAGCAGTAATACACCTGGAGGCACCTCTCGGCTTTCTCTTATCCACAGTAAACACTTCTTGTTTTACCCAGAAGCAAATGCAGCCATATCGACGTGTGGTTTGTGGCAGAAATAAACAGGTGATTTTTGCCATCAAACAAACTACCGGAAGCTGGAATAGACGGTGAATGTTCATCAAATCCATGCCCTTCCAGGCCAGCCAGGATCATCGTCAAAATAGCCCCGCCAACAGGTAGTCTCTTATTTAATCCCCTGGGCACCCTAAACCTGTCTCGGCCCTCAGCATTATTTGTGTTATATATAACTAAGTCTTTCCTGTTATCATTCACAGCCTTTCCTCTAGTTCCGTCCTCAGGAGAAATGAAGAACAGATGCTCACGTAGCTTTTAATAAAAAGGTTAAGTCACTGCTCATCTTTGTCCCACCACTGGGGGAGGTGGGGACATAAATTGTTGCTTCTTAGCTCTTTCTGCTTGGCTCTGGTTCACGTGCGTTTCTGACAACAGGCAGCCCCATGTTGTCCGGAAGTGGATGGGAGACGGTAAGTTACATTCAGGTCAGTACAACTGGAAGAGTCTCGTTTATTTTTTTACAAATTCAACCAGCAGGTGTTGGGTCCTGTGAGGTGATCTGGTGTCAACAGATGACATTTAAAAACTGCAGTCAACTTTTCCTATTGCCACTTGAGAATCAGAAACGTAAAAACTTTGTTAGCTGGTCTTTGATTGCTTTCATCTGATATGACCGATCTTTGTTAAAACTAGGTTCTAGAGTCATTCCAAGTTAAAATCAAAGACAGAATTTGCGTTCCTTATTTTTTAATTCTTTGCATGATAAGGCCCTCATGGAGCTAAATTAATTAGCATTTTCAAAGGTGCACGAGGAACTGAATGGTCCTCCAAAGCAACTCCACAATTAAGATCATGAAAGCCCTGTTATTTTTAGCTGCTGTTTATGAAATCGTGTTGGGAGGTGGGCAGAAAAGAGGGTACCATTTTACAGATAGGGACCCAGTCTAAGAAGTTGCCAAAGGGGACCCACCAAGGCAGCAGCAAATCCAAACACTACAACTTGGGTCTCCTAGCCTTCAGCTCTGAGGTCTTTACACTAAACATCACTTGAAAAACAAACACTTTTCAGGGGCAACTGGGTGGCTCAGCTGGTTAAGCATCTGGCTTCAGCTCAGGTCACGACCTCATGGTTTGTGGGCTTGAGCCCCACGTCAGGCTCTGTGCCGTCAGCTCGGAGTCTGGAGCCTGCTTCAGATTCTGTGTCTCCCTCTCTTTGCCTCTCCCCCGCTCATGCTCTGCCTCTCTCTCTTGATCTCAAAAATAAGTAAACATTAAATACAATTAAAAAAAAAAAAAACAACACTTTTCAAACTGCGTTTCCATACACGCATGTAGATTTAAGGACATTTTATTTCCCTTTGCTGTCTCAATGAGCAACCTTATTAAAATTACATCACTATAATGGTTATTTAAATAACACACAAAACCCTGTCCCAACATCTGGGGAAACGATCCTCGAAATTTCACCAGCCTTATGCCTCCCTCCGGGGTGCAAGGATAAGGAACACGCCCAGTACAAGCCCTGCTGATGACTGCAAAGCCATCGTACTTACAGGTGGAAAGAATCATGGCTGTACTTCTGCAGGGAGTGCACAAAGCAGTCTTCTGTTCTTCAGCGGTGCTCCGGTCACAAAAACACATCTTTTAACTGAAATCATAGCTCACCCAAGATGTTTCTCACGAGCAAAGTTAACCCCACCTATTTTCCTGTTCTAAAAACCTCAGAGAAAAGTGTGTGAATGACAACCGAATGGCCTATATAAGAAGGCTCAATAATCTACATCCAGATCTCTGAGGGTAGTTGCTATGGGTTCCTCATTCCCAACCGTGTGGGCGATTCCAGCAAACATGTTCAAGAAGTCAACAACATTTTCACAAAAGAGACTTTAAAAATCATCAAATCAAACTGCCTTCTCTGGGCAGAGATGGACAGATAGGACACCGGACACAGTGGGAGAAAGAGAATTAGATTCTAGGTATCAAAGTAGAAAGTCTAGAATGTTCTGTCCTCCCACTCAGTACTGACACTTCAAGGACCATATTACGAAACTTCATTTTTTGTGGGGATGGAAAGCCAATTCAATAATATACCTAAAAGGTGACTGAGCCATGGCTGAGAAATATAAAAATGACATCAATAAGAAATGCACTCAGGAGCTGTACTTCATCCCCTTGGAAAATATAACCAAGAATTAAAACTAAAGGGAACAATTCTAATGAAGACATCGCATATTCACATTGCCCTTCCTATTTCCTGCTTTAGAGATTAAGATCTCTTGAAGCATTCTGGGTGGATTCTTCTATTTTTACTTCACTTTTTGCCTTACTTACGCTCTTATACAAAACCTTCTTTTTTAAGTTATGGTGAAGATTTTGAAGATTTTTGAAGAAAAGCTTCCCAGGTGTTATCCATCTTGTTTTCCACATCTATAGGATACATACCGATTAGTACAAGGACTATACTTTGCCCTCACTTTCTTCAACACCATCTAGCACTTTGAACAAGCTGCTCCAGGTGAACAGGGAAGTGTGGGAAGGGACAGGGAGGGGAGGGAGGAGTCAAGGTGAAGGAGAAAGGACGGGGAAAGATCTAACGACCATACTCAAACCCAAGTGTAACGAATATGGTCAACTCCTTGAATGAGCTGCAATTCAGTTAAAATTACGTATATTTTTGTGACTGGGGTACAGTTAAACAGGAAGATGAGGAGGAAGGTGGCAAACAGACAGTGACAAGACTTAAGATAGTTTTTTTTTCCATCACAAGGAGGATACGGAAGGATAGCTCTCAGCGGATGGACAGACCTGAAGGGAGAGACGGCCCTCCGGGGTCACAGGGAGGCACTACTCAGAGCAGCCTGCAACAGCTCTGTGTTCACACAACACCTGTGGCACAGGGGACACCACAGCAGTCCCCAGAGCAATCAAAACTCCTTAAAGAAAGGCCCTGGGTGTCGAGTGTTTCTCAGCTTTCTGCCCCCATAATATCAAGAAAAATGTATGGGGCAATACATGACCCCTGCTACTGATAAGAGACTGTTTCGCTTCCCTGGGCTCATGAGGAAAACTGAAGTTTCCACTAAGACAGTTGGTGTCTTAGAGATTGTAATGGTCAAAAACCCAGGCAAACAAACTTGATCACAGGGTCTACCATGAGGCTATTGTAGACGATCTCACTGATCCAGGAATCCAAGTCCAACCAGGTCTCCTGAAAACCATCTGCAAGATGGCTCAATACACCATTCTCTCCATTTTTCCTGGTCTCTCTGCCAGAACCTGAGCTTGCTCCTGGTCTTGCTTGCAGTGGGGGCAGGCTTTGCTGTGAACATCACCTCATCACTCTGCCCCAGAGCCCAGCACCTCCACGTACAGCATCCACGTCCTGGGGCAGATTCTTAAGATGTAAAAAGTGACTGATAACCCCTAGTTCAATTTTTACCTAACTCCTTTTAGTGATAGATACCATGGGAAAGGTCAATCAGCCCAAACACGGGCCTGGTTAGGGCTTAAATTAGACAGGCACCCCCAAACATGTCTGCCTAAATGGAGAGGGAATATTAATGGCAGAAGGATTCAGACTTTTTTCTCTTCATTAAGGAATATTTGATCCCCGGGGGAAAAGAAATTGACAGCTGCAAGGCACAGTCAGTCCTAAGTCCTAAAAAGGAAAGCTCGTGTGATACAGAATTAAAAATTTTAATTAAAAGACAACTCATGTTTCTTATAAATATATATCTTTATATATTATATATATTTACATATATACAGCATACAAATATTTTTAATGTAATACTAATGGCAGTCTTGAAAACACATATTTTCAAAACAAAAGAAGGGTACTTATCCAAGATGGGTTCCTGTTTCCTCCAGCACCCCCATTCCAGACAATGTCTCAGGCCCAGATTTCTACAGACGTCAAAGGAAAGAGACGGGTTGCTGGAACAAGGTTCCAGAGATAGGAATTCCCTATCTCTTCCCAAATATCCTGACCTTCACTGGCCCCAGCTAATGTGGCCCCATGTACACCCCTGAAAAGGGCAAAGCTTGGGCTCTGGGCATTGTCCGTAGCACATGGTGGGCACTCAAATGCTTGTGGAATGGATAAAAGTGAGTTTTTTCAATCACTGTCCCTAAGACAGCATTTCCATAATTTGAAAGATTCAGTCCCAGAGCTCAGGCTGGTCTAGAAGCAAATGCTTTAGGTGTTCCACTTTCTATAAGGAAGACAATCTACATGTCCGAGTGCTAAATAAATTAAAAGTTAGCCACAGAGTGCCATTTCTTCCTCATGCTTTGGAATCTGGAAGCCACAGATCACACCACCACTTATCTTCCGAAAGTTTCTTCACATTCGACTAGTTCATCTATGGTGCGCAGCAAATCTTCAAAGGAAGGCCTTCCCTCCGGTTTCTACAATTAAAAATCAGAGAAGCTGTGGGTTCCAGAATCCATTCCAAAAATAATTGGTCACTGCTCAAACTCCCATAACGTAGCATACTAGTGCAGATACTGATTGTTTGGTCCCAGAACATGCAGGCATCTCCAAACGGGTCTACTCTATTCTACACGAACTGTCGCTAGACACATCTTTCTACTATACTGCTTTTGTGTTTCCATTCAAGAAGCTAGGAGAGCTCTTTATTGCCTGCAAAATCAAGCCCTGCTAATTTGCAGTGCCCTCTCTAACCCGCCCCTCCCCCACCCTCTCGCTACCCAAGTTTGTTTCCCACAAAAACTCTCACATGGGCTTTCTACTCTATCAGACCAATCTCTACCCTCATGTACACACACCACACTCATTACCACCGCCTTACCTTTGCTCACACTGTCCTCTCCCACCCCCAGCAGCACTTCCTGCCCAGGCCACTCCCATGCCAATCAGTGCTCTTTGGAGGCATTATAGTAAGTGACCAAGAGCATGGGCTCTGCTTCTCTGTAGCAGAGTGGCCTTGGACAAGTGTCAACTTCATGAGCCCAGGTCTTCTCATCCATAAAGTGGTCATAGTAAAAGTCTCTGTACCTCAAAAGGTTATTTTGAGAACTATATCCAAAACGCTTGGTTCAGTGCCTAGCACACATTACATGTGAGTTAATATTTTTTTTTAAGTTTTTTTTTAATGTTTATTTATTTTTGAGAGAGAGAGAGAGGGAGTGCACATGTGCAAATGAGAGAGAGACAGAGAGAGGGAGACACAGAATCCGAAGCAGGCACCAGGCTCCGAGCTGTCAGCACAGAGCCCGACGTGGGGCTCGAACCCACGAACCGTGAGATCATGACCTGAGTCGAAGTCGGACGCTTAACCAACTGAGCCACCCAGGCGCCCCATGTGAGTTAATATTATCTTTCAAAAGTCATTTTAGTGCCTAACCTCTTCTATGAGGTGACATTTTAATACATGGGGAAGGAACATTTCCAAAGCCTGTGAGTAAAGAGATCTAGGGAAGTCGAGGTTTGGAGAAAGAAACTCTCTCTCATGAAAGAGTAATACTTCAACAATACACGAAGTCCGGGAAAGAAGAGCTACTTTTCCAGGGTTATTCCTTGAGTCGTAACTCAGGCAGCTGTGACAGGATTTCTACCTGGGAGTGGGGTGGCAGCCTGAACTTATTATCTTAATTATTTTCATTTTCCATGTCTTCACATTTTTCTTCCCATTATTCAGACCTGATTTGAGAGGGCTAGTTTTCCACCTAGGGTTTGAAATCATACAAAATGTGCACTCACTCACTATGGTTTTAAAGACTCTACGTTATTAATCTACCAAGCTTCAGATCCCTACATGTTTTCGAGATTCAGAAAGAAAGCACACAAAAACTCTTTACCTCCTGCCAACACCTCAGCATCATCTCGTACACATATTTGGATGCCAGCTTCGGCCTGTAGAGTCGGTGGCCGCGAGTAACCATGGTTACCACTTCATAGTTGGTGTTTTTCTCAAAGGGCATTCTCCCTTCAGTGAATATTTCCCACATTAAAACACCTGGGAAAGGAAGGAGAAGGATTACCCAAGGATGCATCCACTTCCTCTTCAGAGCAGAGCTGAGGAAAAACGGACCACGTTCTTACCAAATGACCAGACATCTGATTTGCTGCTAAAGCGGCTGTAATTAAACACCTCCGGGGGACACCACTTCACTGGAAATTTTGCACCAGAAGAACTTGTGTATTGATCGTCCAGAACATACCTGAAGAAAGACACACCACAGGTTTACGCCTCTGAGTTATGATCTACATTTTGTACATGTTCTTTGATTTTTTTTTTCCTCTTAGAATCAAAAACACAGTTGACTGAAGTCCAACAAGCATCCGGTTGAAGCTAAATGTTTGCCTCAGTGGCCACGCCTGGTGATTTCCATCTTCCTCTGAGCTTCGTTTATGTGCTTGAGATGGGTGTGTTGTGACATTAGTATCTGCCCTTTTGTTTTGCTGTGTTTTTCTTTTTTATAATAGAGGCAGAACACAATAAAAGAGCTAGCAAACTTTTTTTTTTTGGTAAACAATTTTGTTCTTTAGACAAAATTGAACCCAAAAGGCCCACATGTAAAACATCTAAAGCAGAGCTGCTCTAAAGGAAGTGGTGCAGAGCGTTTGGAGACATACGTGCTTTTAGACCCCACAATTCCACAGAGTGCAATTTAAACCTACAGCAAATGAAAACAGCTAATTGCAAAATGACATATGTAAATGGTGGAGTATATATTTATATGCCATGACATCTGTCCTACACACACACACACACACACACACACACACACACACACACACATATACACACACTCAAAACAATACTATGTAAGATTTGCTATGCAAGCATACTTATGTTCCTCTGGAAAGACACACGCAAACTGATAACTTCAGCTCCCTGGGGGGAGGACCTTTGATCGAGGTGGTGACCTCAGCCCTTTCTGTTATGTGTTCAGAGTGTATTTGCAAGAGGAACGCATTTATGTATTATATGAACAAGTTAATTTTTAGCTTCCTTTGCTGCATGGACAAAGATGGTAACAATGCCACCATGGGTTGGATCAAATTATCTGTCAATCAGGGGAGTCTGAATTCAGGGTTTAATGAGGGCTTTAAAGGGGCCGATGAGAAAGCATAGATTTTCTGAAGCCAAACCTATGAAAATCAAACATGTGAAACTGGAGGGCTGCCCATCAGAGAAAATCTTCAGAAAAAGCATATAAAAAGGAGGGGTAAATACTGCCCTGACCGGCATCAGTCCTGCTCTCATGAGGAACTAAACTCGGCCTGGGTGACCTGTTCCTTCTGTGCCTTTATAACTACTCCTTGCGCTGGCCCTGGACCAACCACCCTGGCCCTCTTTGTTTCCTTCAGCAGGCCAAGCTTGTCCCCGATTTCAAGCTTTTAGATTTGCTGTTTCTTCCGCCTGGAATATTTTATCCTCATATTTCCACCTAATTGGCTACTTCTGCCTCGATTCAAATAGCCTGGTCTCAAAGAGGTCTTCCCACATGAATAGACATTTTCCAAAGAAGACATCCAGATGGCTACCAGAAACATGAAAAGATGCTCAACATCACTTGTCATCAGGGAAATACAAATCAAAATCATGATGAGATACCATCTCACACTTGTCAGAATGGCTAAAATTAACAACACAAGAAAAAACAGGCGTTGGCAAGGATGCGGAGAAAGGGGAACCTTCTTGCACTGTTGGTGGGAATGCAAACTGGTGCAGCCGCTCTGGAAAACAGTGTGGAGGTTCCTCAAAGAACTGAAATTACAACTACCCTATGATCCAGCAATTGCACTACTAGGTACTTACCTAAAGGATACAAAAATACAGATTCAAAGGAGTACATGCACCCCAATGTTTATAGCAGAACTATCAACAATAGCCCAACTATGGAGATAGCTCAAATGTTCATTGACTGATAAATAGATAAAGAAGATGTGGTACATAGGCACAATGGAACATTACTCAGGCATCAAAAAGAGTGAAATCTTGCCATTTGCAATGATGTGGATGGAGCTAGAGTATATTATGCTAAGCAAAATAAGTCAGTCAGAAAAAGGCAAATACCATATGATTTCATTCATACATAAAATTTAAGAAACAAAACAGATGAACATGTGGGGGAGGTAGAGAGAGGGAAGTAAGGCATAAGAGACTCTCAGCAATAGAGAACAAACAGGGTTGATAGAGGGAGGTGGGTGGGAGATGGGCCAGATGGGCGATGGGTATTAAGGAGGCACTTGTTGTGAGGAGCACTGGGTGTTGTGTGTAAGTGATGAATCACTGAATTCTATTCCTGAAACCAATATTGCACTTATGTTAACCGGAATTGAAATAAAAATCTGAAAAGAGAACAAACAAAAAACAAAAAGAAAAAAAAACACAGAGAGGCCCTCCAGAGCACCAGACGTGAAGTAGCTACTAGGACCCCGCCCCACACCATCACTCAGCACCCACACCCCCGCCAGCCCCAAGTGACCTCTATCTCAGGGCTGAGCAAACTTTTTCTATAAAGGGTCATGCGATGAACATTTCAGATTTCTCAGGTGATACAGTCTCTGTCACCACTATCCAACTCTGCCTTTCTAGTGTGAAAGCAGCCGCAGACACCACGTAATTATTCATGGACACTGGCATTTGAATTTCAGATAAAATTCTTTTAATTTTTGCCAACCATATAAAATTTGGAAAACTACCGTTGGCTCACAGAACAAAGAGGTGTTGGGTCACATCCGGGCCAGAGGCTATGGTGTGCTGATCCCTGCTCTGTCACACTACTGTGTCTTCCCTTCTCCGTGACTGTCTCGGGTCTATGTCTCTCTCTCCTCCTGAATATAAGCTGCGTGTGGGCAGGGATCCATTTGCCCTATTCTCTGCTCTGGTTCAGCCTAACACTCTGGTACACAGTAGGCACCTAATTTCTTTCTTTTTCTTTTTTGTTTTTGTTTATTTTTGAGAAAGAGACAGTGTGTGAGTGGGGGAGGAACAGACAGAAAGGGAGACACAGAATCCAAAGCAGGCACCAGGTTCTGAGCTGCCTGCACAGAGCCAGATGCGGGGCTGGACCTCACAAACCGTGAGATCATGACCTGGGCTGAAGTTGGACGCTCAACCAACTAAGCCACCCTGGCGCCCCAGCCTGATTTCTTTACGGTTGGATGTATGGATGAATGAATGGACAGAGAGGAGGAAAAGGACAAACAGAATGTTTTCAACGTCTCTTCTAACGCTCTATTAAAATTTAAAAAATTAAGAGAAAAAAAGCACAACAGATTTGGGTATTCTAAGAACTTTACCCCTAAACACATTTTCTGTGAAAACAAAAGATTCTAGAAATCTAACCCACGCCAAGGAAAAATGAAAGTAACATATTTAACATGCTATACTACCACCTAGTGGAAAAAATCATTAACATCGTAATGTACACTCAGTTTTTTTTTAATGAATTCATTTATCGCAGAACAGCTAACAGGATTTCCTTTCTGCTTCACCAGTGCCGACTATCCCCACGCTTATTAATTCTACAGGCTAATGTGACTATTGCCTGGAGCCACATAATAAAGCATGAAGAAGTCATAATTTCTCAACAATTCGTTTACCTGCGAAAAAGCCCAAGGTAACAGTAAAATGGATACCTTCGGCAAAGAAATTTTTCAAAAGATAGAGAATCTAATTTATTTTATTGCTTTACATCAAAACACACTAAAAAGCAGAAAAAACAATTAGTCTTCTAGGAAAATGATGGGTTCTACCAATATTTTGCTAATAGGACAAAAGATGCGGGTTAAAAACAGCTCTTAGGTCAGCCTCAGAAAAAATAGGCCTTGACTGTGTCAAACTGCACAGCACAAGTCAGGCCTTCTGTCCCTTCGAAGGTCACAGTCTCATGTTAACTTAATCCAAAATGGATAGAAAATGTTCACACAGACTCAGCCTTACCTGGCCATTCCGAAATCGGACACTTTCACCACTCCCACCTCGTTTACTAGACAATTTCTGGCAGCCTGGAAAATAACATTTCAATGGTATAATAGTTACAAAGTTCTGCAAAGTAGAAAAATATCAATTCTGTTTCTCTTAAGCTTAATATAGCCCAGTCAACATTTACAGAAGGTGGAAATGTCTCTTTAAAAACTGTTTTTATCCCAGCGCGAATGTCTCCAATATATATTTGAAAAAATGGGTAGAAAGTCGGGTCAGAAGGTCATAAGTGCAGTAAGGCATTATCACGTGACTTCACCAACTGTCAGACCTAAATGAGGACTAACAAGATCGACCTACTTTCCCCCCTCCCCTTTCCAGTTTTATTGAGCTGTGAGATTTCCTTACCGAGAATAACATCTCTCTTTTTTTTCACTTTACTTATTTTGAAAGAGAGAGATTGAGAGAAAGAGAGAGAGCTTGCACATGCACACAAATAGGGGAGGGACAGAGAGCGAGAATCCCAAGCAGGCTCTGCACTGTCAGCACCCGGTGCGGGGCTCCATCTCACGAACTATGAGATCACGACCTGAGGCGAAACCAAGAGTCAGACACCTAACCACCGAAGCCACCCAGGCGCCCCAATAACGACATCTCTTGAAGTCCATGATCTAGGTTCTCACTAGGTGAATTTGATGACAAACAACAAAGGTAACCGATAGGTAACTGATCTTTTACCCAATAGCTTTGCTCAGTGATTGGTCATCCTGATCTCAATCAAGAAAACTCACCCGTATGCAACATAGTTTGCCTTGTCATCCATAATGTTTCCAGTATATTGTAATATGATACATGCAATTGGTCAAATACGACTCTGGATGATTTAATTTATATTTTCTTGCCCATTCTTTAAGACTCAAGAAAACAGTTTGGTAAAAAGACAGTATTTCTCAGAAGAAAAACATGATAACAATATTTTTAATGCCATAACCCATGGACTAAGATGCCTTTTCTTTTTTGAGAGGAAGAGATGGCACAAGTGAGCAAGGGGCAGAGCGAGAGGGAGAGAGAATCCCAAGAGGAGCAGAGAAAGAGAGGGAGAGAAAGAGAAGCAGGGCTCATCCAAATCGGGGCTCATGCTCATCCGAAGTGGGGCTCAAGTTTCACCAATGCGGGGCTTGAGCTCACCTGAGGGGGGAGCTCAAACTCATGAACCATGAGATCATGATCTGAGCCAAAGTCCAATGCTTAACGGATTGAGCCACCCAGGTGCACCCAGGTGCATTTTTATTTCTGACGCTTCTAGCATTGTATTCTCTGTAAGTGGCAATTCCACTTATATAAGATTATTCCTGCTGAAGGCATTTTAAGAGTCTCTTCTAAAGTTCCCCAGATTTGGGCACCTGGGTGGCTCAGTCAGATAACCATCCTACTTCGGCTCAGGTCATGATCTCGCAGTTTGTGAGTTCGAGGCCTGGGTCGGGCTCTGTGCTGACAGCTAGGAGCCTGGAGCCTGCTTTGGATTCTGTGTCTCCTTCTCTCTCTGCCCCTCCCCTACTTGTGCTCTGTCTCTCAAAAATAAATGAAAATGTAAAAAAAAAAATTTAAAGTTCCCCAGATTTGCCTCATCTTGCTATGGAGATGCCTTCTAATGCCTTCACTTCATGGTCAACAGCATTCTTTGCTCAAAAGACAGGAGCATCAAAATCTTCTCTTCAGGGGTGACACAAACCTACCATAGTGACTGCAATATCACAAGCACAAAATTACCAAAATTGCTTTCACCAAGATATGTTCTGTCTGGACAGATGTAGTCTGCCAAACTCATGTAGGCATTCGATTTTCATCCGTTTTGAAAGTACGAAAAAAGAGGAAGGTGCTTAATTCACAACTTTCAATATGACAAAAGAGAAGTTCTTTATCACTGCTAAGCATAATAAGAATAAGGAATGTTATATATATCACATCTTCTATTTTACGGAGTCTCTTGCCCCAATTGTATGTTGTAATCTTTAAAACAGTCTTGTAAAAGAAAAGCCCAGGACCAGAAGGCTTCACTGGTGAATTTAAAGAAAAATTAACACCCATCCTTCTTAAACTCTTCCAAAATACTGAAGAGGAGAGAATACTTCCAAACTCATTTTAGGAGGTAAGCATTACCCTGACACCAAAGCCAGACACAGACGGTATAAGAAAAGAAAATTATAGGTCAATATCCATGATGAACAGAGATATTTAAAAGATTCTTAACAAAATATTAGCACACAGAACTCAACAGCACATTAAAAGGCTCATACACCATGGACAAGAGGGATTCATCCTCAGGATGCAAGGATGGTTCAACATATGCAATAAATTGGTGTATGTGTATGTATATACCACATTAACAAAATGAAGGATAAAAATCACATGATCATCTCAACAGATGCAGAAAAAGCATTTGTCAAAATTCAATATTCATTTATGATAAAAACTCTCAACAAGTTAGTATAAAAGGAATATACCTCAACATAATAAGGTTATATATGACCAACCCACAGCCAACATCACACTCAACAATGAAAAGCTAAAAGCTTTTCCTTTAAGATCAGGAACAAGACAATGATGCCCACTCACCACATTTATTCAACATAATACTAAAAGACCTAGCCAGAGCAATTAAGCAAGAAAAAGAAAAGGCATTCAAATTGGAAAGCAAAATTAAAATTGTCTTTGTTTGTAGTTGGCATGATCTTACAGGTAGAAAATTCTAAATACTCCACCAAAAAAAATATTAGCACTAATAAATGATTTCAATAAAGTTGCATTATACAAAATCAATACAAAAAATCAGTTGCATTTTATATAGTAACAATGAAACATCTGAGAGAAATTAAGAAAACAAATGCATTTATAATAGCACCAAAAACAATAACACAGTTAGAAATAAATTTAACTAAAAAGGCAAAATGAATGCCAAAAACTCAAAAAATTCTGATGAAAAAAACTGAAAAGAACACAAACAAATGGAAAGCTACCCCTTCATGGGTTGAAGAATTAATATTGTTAAAAAGTTCGTACCATTCAAAGCAATCTACAGAGTCAATATAATCCCTTTCAAAATTCCTTTGGTACATTACTTTGGTACAGAAACAGAAAAAAATCCTAAAATTCATATGGAACTACAAAAGGCATAAAGTATCCAAAACAACTTTGAGAAAGAAGAACAAAGCTAGAGGCATCACACGTTCTGATTTAAAGCTATATTACAAAGCTATAGTAACCAAAACAGTATGATATTAGCACAAAAACAAATATATAGACCAATGGAAAAGGATACAGAGCCCAGAAATAAATCCATGCCTATACGGCCAACTAATGTTTGACAAAGAGGCCAAGAACACACAGTGGGGAAGAGATGGTCTCTTTAATAAATGGTGCTGGTGAAATTGGATATCTATATGCAAAATAATGAAATTGGACCTTTATCTTACACCGTACACAAAAATTGACTTGAAATGGATTAAAGACTTAAATGTAAGTCCTGAATCCAGGTCTAGAAGAAAATGGGGGAAAGCTCCTTGACATGATCTTGGCAATGAATTTTTGGATATGACACCAAAAGCCAAGCAACAAAAGCAGAAATAAATAACTAGGCTACATCAAACTAGAAACCTGTGCACAGCAAAGGGAACAGTCAACAAGATAAAAAGGAAACTACAGAATGGGAGAAACTATTTGCAAAAACATATATCCAATAGAGGTTTTAGTATAATACATAGGTTTTTATAGTATAAAATACATAAAGAAATCATACAATACCAAAAAAAAGCAAATAACCCAATTTTTTAAGGAGCAAAGAACCCGGATGTACATTAAAAAAAAACACACATACAAATGGTGAACAGGTATATGAAAAGGGGTTCAACATCATCAATCACAACGGAAATGCAAATCAGTGAGATATCAATGAGATGCAATCAATGAGATATTTCACACCTGTCAGGATGGCTATTATGGAAAACACAAGAGATAACAAAAGTTGGCAAGGAGGAAAAAGAGGAGAAAGGGGAACCCTTGTATACTATTCGTGGGAATCTAAATTGGTACAGTCATTATGGAAAACAGTATGGAGTTTACTCAAAAAATTAAAAGTAGAACTACCATATGATCCAGGAATTCCATTTCTAAATATGTACAAAAGGAAATGAAATCAGTACTTCAAAGAGATGTCTGCACCCCCATATTCATAGGAGCATTACTCATAAGAGCCAAGACCTGAAACCATCTAGCTGTTCATCAATGGACGGGCGAATAAACACACACACACACACACACACACACACACACACACACACACACAAAGAGGGACAAGCCATAAAAAAAGGTCTTGTTATTGTGGCAACCAAGAACATGGAGGGCATTATGCTAAGTGAAATGAGCCAGACAGAAAGACAAAAACTGTATGACATGATTTATATAGAGAATCTTAAGAAAAAGTGTGAAACTCATTATGTTCTGAGGATCTAATGTATAGCATGATGACTATAATGAATACTTTGGCGTTTAACTGAAATTTACTAAAAGAAAAAATCTTAAGCATTCTCACCACATGTGAGATATGGATAGAATTAACTTGACTGTGATAATCATTCCACAATGTATCTATATATCAATTCATTGTGCTGTGTACTTTAAATATATACAGTTTTGTCAATTATACCTCAGTAAAGCTGGGGAGGAAACAGTCTTGTGAGCAAACCGATATTGTAACCCACCCACAATACACAGATATAGAAACAGAATCTAAGTCTTCCATTTACAAATCTTCAGCTCTTTATTACGGCCTAAGACTACAGATGGCATCGCACAGTGACAATAGTGCGGATTCTAGAGCCAAACTCCCTGGGTTCAAATTCCAACTCCACAGTTTACTTGACCATTGGCAAGTTATTTTATCCTATTTGCACCTCAGTTTCCTCATCTGTAAATAACAGTACCTACTTCTTAGAGTTGTTATAATGATTAAATGAGCCAGTATATGTTAAATACCTATTGAAGCAAGGTCTGTTTAAGGTGATTGTTAAAATTTTGTAAATGCTTTGCTGTTACTCTAGGAGAAATGCATCCATGATTTATGACAAGAAAGTTAAAACTAAAATGTGAAGAGGCCCCTGGCTGGCTCGGTTGGCTAAGTTTCTGACTCTGATCTCAGTTCAGGTCTTGGTCTCAGGGTTGTGAGTTCAAACCCCACCCTGGGCTCCGTGCTGGGCATGAAGTCAGCACTACTTAAAAACAACAACTAAAATATGGAAAAACGTCCCAGATGGAAACCCACCTTCTTTTTGGTGAAAGAATCACCTTTAAGGTTTAACAGGACTGACAGTTCTATCAACATGCTGAAAACAGACACATTTGAGAATAGGCGGAGAAGAAAAAAGGAAAGAAAAGAAGAAATGGAGGCAATAGGGAGAGAGAAAGAGAGAGAGAGGAGAAAGTAAGAAGTATCTCCATCACAATAATTTAGAATCAGTAAAAGATTCCTTTTTCTAGTATTTTGAGGAGTTATATTTTGAGGAGTTAACATGGACTTCCATCTTTTCCCAGTGATTTGAGAAATAAGGAAAATAAGCCAAGGATTTCTGTTATAGCTTCTGTTCTAGCTTACAGTGTGCGAGGTGGGAAAGAGCTTGGGATTTAGTGAAAGTCAACCCTTACCTTCCCCATTTATCACCTTATGCAAGTCACTTTGGGTCTCTCAAATTAATTTTCTTCCATATCAAACAATGACGATCAGAAAGACTAGTTATCACCTGCGATTCTTATGGAGCTCAAGTACTTAATACATGGTAAGTTGCTTAGAAATAATTACCTATGTAATTATGCATTATTTATACAATTGCCTACATAATTATGTATTACATGTATTAGAGTTAATAAAGATTTTTCTGTTAAAATTATGAGGCAAACTAAATTTACCGAGTGTAAAGATAATGATGAAACCCTGTTGAAAACAGAAAGTGGGTATTAATACATCATTGCTCATTCGCTGCCCCCATGTCACCAAGGAGCTGGGCCACTGGATGGTAATACGGGTGGTTTCGGATTACCAGGTCTCTGTGGATGAAGCTGTTTCTCTCCAGGTACTCCATTCCTTCACACACATCTTGACACATGCTCAGGAGCACGTCTCTACTAAAATGACCTTGTCTTTGCCGGAGGAAGTTCAGAAGACAGCCCCTTTCCATGAACTCCGTAACGATGTAAATTGGTTTCTGCTGGGTGCATACGCCATAAAGCTGTACCAGCTTCGGGTGCGTCAGCTTCCTGGGAGGGAAGTCATGCACACACATAGTTACTATAGGAAAAGAGACCAGGAGGAGTGTTAGCTGGAGGGAGGCTAAGAAAGGAAGGGGAAAGAACGGAGTAACTTACATCATCACTTTAGCTTCTTCTATAAAGTCTTCCTCACACATGGCACCTTCCCTAATAGCTTTGATTGCAACTTTGTATTGAGCTCTCCACTTGCCAAGCCTCACGACTCCAAACAGTCCGCTCCCCAGTTCCCTCATAAAGGTCAGCTCTGAAGGGTTGATCTCCCATTTTTCTGTGAGACAGAGGGAGAAAGGGATAACATTTAATAAGGAGAACACGGCATGAATCAGGGGGAAACAAAGAAGCTACAACCAAGGTCAATGTCGAAGTTACAGGATAACACGACTGTCAGTAAAACATAGAGCAGACTTGCAGTGTGTGTCTGAACTGCAAAAGGTGGCTTCCTACTCTCCAGGGAGGATGGACTCCCTTCTGAGCCGTCACAATACAAGCAAAGTGAACTGCAGAAAGCAACAAGATGCTGACTAATAAGCTAATAATAATAGAGCTTAAAGAAACAGGAAAAAAAAATCAAATACTTCCTCCTTTACCACTCTTCCCCCTCAGTTTCATTTTTTGTTTTTTTTCCCCAATTACATCAGGTTGGAAAGAATTTAATCTTCTGTTTAAAAGGCTTTTGCTGGAAGCAACAAAGCCACAAAGTGGATGCCTTCTTTACGACCCCCATCCTTACTTTCCTGCGAGTAACCAATAAGGCTGGTGAGAACCAGGAGAGGATTTGGTTTATTTTAGAAATAACATGGCAATGCTTATTTTTCACCAGCAGGAAGTTTTCTGCTGAATTATGAATACTGATGAAAACAGAAAATCTAGGGTTACCATAGCTATGACGACACTCATCAAAAAAAAACCCATACTATAAAACTATAAAAACAGTTCTATTCTACCATGTGGAATTCTAAACATCTAAATTGGTCTTGTGGTGATGGATTTCTTTCAAGGAAAATTAGCCAGTGCAACTACGAAATGAGTTACCATAGCTGAACCCTGCAGTGGTCGGTGCGTTCTTCCCCTTCACACTAACTGGGTACCGCAGCCTCGTGACAAGTCCTGGAAGTCAGAGAAAGCGGGGCAGTTGAATTCATTCTTAATCGCTCTGCATGGTAAAGCACGAAACTTAGAAACTCCTAATAAAGTCCGTTCATTTCTTCCCTTAGTGCTCATTCTCTGTGCGTACATACAGCACTCTGCTATATGCCAGCGAAAAACGAAAACGGAGGAAGGCAGGCAGGAAGAAGATAATCCTATACTTCGAGTTGACCGCTTCAAATTTTTACAGAACATAAAAAACTTTAAAGGATAGAAATGCTTTTATTCACTCAATAAACACTGCCTTTTAAATATTACGGTGTTTGGGGGCACCTAAGTGGCTCAACTGGTTAAGTATCCAACTCTTGATTTTCGCTCAGGTAATGATTTCATGGTTCGTGAATTTGAGTACCAGGTCAGATTCTGTGCTGACAGTATGGAGCCTACTTGGGATTCTATCTCTCTCCCTCTCTCTCTGCCCCTCCACCCCCTACTTTCTCTCAAAAATAAATAAATAACTTAAATAAATACTACAGTGTTTATCAAGCTCTCTGCTAACGTATTCTCTTCTCAGACATTTTTAAAAATGTTAAAAGGTTTCTAACAGTTATGATCAATTATTATTTCATGTTGTTTTCCGAGGAGATCTGAACTATGAAAGGGATTTAAGGTAGTTTATTAAAAATTAAAGTGAAATCACCTTGCTAACTCAGTACTAGTAATCTTAGCATAAATACGGGGCTCTAATATATCAACAACTGGAATAGCAACTACTGGATTTCAGTGAGGTAAAGTAAACCTTTAACATAAGTTGCTTACAGCACTAAGTAAGAAAAAATGGCAGGTATCTCTCCTATAAGCACCCATTTCCCTCTGAATTTCTTCAGCATATCTCAAAGTAACTTTAAAGTGTTACATACTTCTCTGTCTCTCACCCCCCCCCACCCAGATGGTAAGTTCTGAGAGAGAGAGGGTCAACCACTATCTCTAATTCACCACAGACTCTCTAGAACTAGGCATAGTTACTGGCACGTCATCGGCATTTAATCCATGTTTGCTAAATGACTGAATTGAGACCCCAGTTCTTACACAGGAACACAAAAGAAAAAAAGAAGGGAAAGTGAACACTGAAAAAGAAAGTAACAGAAAAAGAGAGAAGTAAGAGTTCTTTGGGAATAAATCAACAATGAAAACAGCCCCTCATATGTTAGACACAGACTTAACACATAACCCAGCAAATTCACTCCTAGGTAAGTAACCAAGAGAAGTGAAACATATTTCCGTGCAGAAACTTGTCTACAAATGTCCAGAGCAGCATTACTCATAAGCCGAAATGTGGAAACAACCAGATGTCCACCCACTGATGAATGAGGACAAAATGGATAAACAAAATTGACACAGTGGATTATTATTTGTCAATAAAAAGGAATGGAACACTTACACAGGCTGCAATGTGGACAAATGTCAAACACATTATGCTAAGTCACAACAGACCACATACTGTGTGATTCCATTTATATGAAATAAGCAAATCTGTGGAGACAGAAAGTAGAGGAATAGTTGCAAGGGCTGGACTGGTGAGTGGGGGTCGGGGGGAGTTGCAGGGGGAGACAGGTGATGGGCACAGTATTTCTTTTGAGGACGATGAAAATGTTCTTAGATCATGGTGATAGTCGGCACCACTCTAAATACACTAAAGACCACTCGACTGTATACTTAAATGGGTGAATTTTATGATACTTAAATTATATCTCAATAACTGTTCCTATCAATATCTGAGAAAATGGGCATCAATATAGTTCCTGGTTTCGGTGTTTGGTTTGTTCCCACTCTGGTATTAAGTATAGCAGAGATTCAGAAAGATGGAAAACTCATCCAGGACACGATTACTCTAGTCTTTAGAAGCCACTAGCATAGCCCTAAACGCTGGGCTTGTCTGACAGCTTCTGTGACAACCCTGACATAGACATATCTTGGGTTTTAGTTTAATACTGTTAAAGAAAAGAAACTATCCAATGATGCTTCTAAAGATGGTATGGCAGGTTTTATTCAGGACGGTTGTGACTGGTACAGGAATCACTGCAATAGAATTTTAGAGTTTGACAGAGATTGGGCTCAACCCCAAATACAGCATGGACAAGTGAGAATTTACAGCCAAGGAGCAGAGAAGGGGTCAGTGGATGGAAAATTACTAAGAGGAACTCCAGGGAATGAGGGGGGTTGGGATATGTCAATCTAACAGGATCTTGGGGAATACAAGCCAGGGTGACCGGACATCACTCAGCAGAAAATACGGAACCTGATCAGATACTGAGTGTGAGCAGATATCAAGGGTGGGTTCTGGTGAAACTGACTTAGCAGGGTTCTAGCTAAAACTGGATCTTACAACAAAGTGCACAAATGAGTCTAAAGGATAGCTCAGGAGCCTGACTAAAGCTTGGTCAAGCAAGGAGTCTTTGATAGAACCAAGGGTATAAGCCACAGAAATGTGAACATTCATCATATACAGTAAGAATAACTCGTGTCCTGAGGTCAAGACAACTGTTTTAAAAACTTTTTTTAAGTTTATTTATTTTAAGGGAGAGAGAGCAAGCAGGGGAGGGGCATAGAGAGAAGGAGAGAGGCAGAGCCCGACACGGGGCTCAGTCCCGCGAACCTCGAGATCATGACCTGAGCCGAATCAAGAGTCAGACACTTAGCCAACTGAGCCACTCAGAAGCTCCAAGGCAGCCTTTTGTGAGACTTAATATTATTTCCTATTTTTCTTTGTATAAATCACTCCCTTAATATGCAATAATTTTAAATCATTAACATTCTACAATTAACTACAAACTGAAACTGTTCAAGGAAGAATTCATCACGACGTCTGACCATTTTAATCCCTCCTCTATATTTGAAAAACGTGTTAACAGGTCATTTACCTGCTGCGTTGTGCTTATGATACTCAATGATCTCAGGAATTGAACCAAAGGCATGTTTTTCTGCGAGATAATACTTCTTTGGGGATGTTGTTGTTTCCTTTATATGATAATGCCTGAAACCTGACGAGCCTTCTCTGAAACAAACATCAAAATGTGTTAGCACCAAGCTGAAATAACGTGACATCACTCTCAAGATGTTTTCCACCAAGAAACCACAGGTCCCTATGTCTGGCCCCTTCTAGTCTCTGCTCAACTTTTCTTTTTCTCCATATTCTTCACCTTTCACATCAACAGGTGGAAGTTTTTAAAGCAGCCACTGGTAATGTACTGGGCCCTTGCATAAGATTGTGAAAGAGAAAATTTACCAACTCCATTTACCAACAGTTAAAAGTCTTAAAATAGCTCTTTATAAGAACATGTTTTTTGTCCCTGCTATTGATGTAAACGTGCAAATGTCTACAAGACTCACACTCCTAAAAGTGAACAAACCGACTTCTAAAAAATGTACAAATTCTATTTTAGATACCTTTCTAGGACACAGATCTTCTCGAGTCATCTCTTGCTAAAAATTCTTTCAAGAGAACTCCCTCCGCTCTTAAAATAAAGCTCTTTGACCCTGACATGACCTGCCCTCCACTTCTATCTCAGGGTTCTCTTTCCTCCCTGCACCCACCCCTTCCATTCTGGCTAAAAGACGCGTTTGTCAGTTCCTGGGACTCACCATATCTTCCCTCGATTCCGGGTCCAGTTTCCTAAGTCAGAAACACTCTTTCCCTTCCCTCTGGCTTCTGCCTGCATTGCCCATCAGCCCTGTCTAGATGTCCCTAGACAATCCCGGTGACTAACTCGGATGTGTCTGGGTCACGTACCACCCCCACACACAGACATACCACACATCGCGCTCCAAGCACAGTACTTACTCACGGACTACCACAGCTGCCTGTCTGCTTGTCTGAATCCCCCACTAAGCTACAGGAGGGCAGGGTCTGCGTCTGCCTTGTTCCCTCTGCCACCCTTAATGCTCAGTGCTGTGCACAGTACTTATTTCTTGAATGTTGTTAATGTTTCCATAGACATTCTCAATGGATATATATGGAAAACTAAAAGGAAAATTACCGAGTATAGGAAATATGGATACAAAGAAATATGAATATAAAAAATAGGCTAGATTTTAGAAATCAAGTTCAGATTTTCTTATTTAATGCTGCAATGCAACATATTGCTTGGAAATTAGGAATCCATTAAAACTACAGAGGAACTTCATATAAAAACTCCTAAAGAGAGAAAGAGAGAGAGAGAGAGAGAGAGAGAGAGATTGATTACTTACCCTCCAAACTTTGTATAAAGGGAGACTGTGTACATGCCCGGTTGACTGGAATCTCTTACCATGAAGCCACCTTCTTTATCCTAAAATCCAAGTTAAGAACATTTTTTCGATCTAATAACAAGTATCAATGCCACAGAGAAGATTCAAGAGACTAATCTTACAATTTCATGTTTCTTATCCCTTGCTGAAAATATCTGCTTTGGAGAAGCACAACTTAAAACAACAGGGTGTAACTATATGACTTTCCCCTCCACATTACTGTGCTAGGAGATGAGCTGAAGAAAGTACACTCACAATTCCCCACAATCACAAATCTTCACACACAACAGCATGAGATATTTCAACAAGATACCTGGAAGTGCCCTTTTGGAACCAATACACAAGGCTTTGCGATTCCTGGAAGTTCTGGCCATGTGGGGAAACAGTTATTGAAAAATGTATTTCTTGATAATTGGGTCTCAGAGTATACATTTTTCATATTTGCTAGAAGCTTTCAATCCTGACTCAATATCATCTTCTAACCACATAGCATTTTTCCTGCAAATATCTCAGTGCTCTTTATAAGAACCTTTTTTAAAATCCCTAATTCCCCTGGAAATTGATGTTAAATATCACTGTTCACAGAAGGAGAGCTGCAAGCACAAGTAAATCAAGCAGAGAAAACCAAAAAGCAACACAATACGGAATGACTAAAAACTAAGTTCTCATCAGGTTTTTGGCGAAACAGCAAGAAACAGAAGCTAGGAATGTCAAAACCTCTCTGCCGATAACACCACAGTCTCTAGCTCTAAAAGATGAGAGGGTGTTTAATAGTCAAAAAACAAAATAAATTTTATTCTGATTCATAGGAAAGAGAATCAGTGATCATAATAGTTCGTCGATCAGTAAAAAGTATAATAACTACCATATAACTATTGAGAGCGTACTCTATTTTAATATGTTCTTTATTTTATTTTATTTAATTTTTTAAGGTTTATTTTATTTCTGAGGGAGAGAGAGAATGGATGAGAGAGGGGCAGAGAAAGAGGAAGACACAGAATCCGAAGCAGGCTCCAGGTTCTGAGCTGTCAGTACAGAGCCCGATGCGGGGCCCGAACCCACAAACTGCGAGATCATGACCTGAGCCGATGTCGGACACTCAACCGACTGAGCCACCCAGGCGCCCCTATTTTAATATGTTCTAATACGTGGCTGTGCTTAATCCTAACCTTTGAGATAGGTTCTACTGTTAACCTTGCTTTACTTCACAGGTAAGGAAATGGGGCACAGAGAGGATGGATATTTTGCCCAAGACCACACAGCTAGTGAGTAGCAAAGCCACAATTAGGTTTTCTAGCTACCCACTCTCCTACAGCTGCCTCTCATTGTGGGGTCACCAGGGAGGCATGCAAGAATCCTGTTGGGGGGGCAGGTTTGGTAACGTATCATTTGAATTAAGCAAAGTCACTTGCTATTTTCTTTCTTTTTAAACCATCTTATTATTTTTTAATAATTTATTGTCGAATTGGTTTCCATACAACACCCAGTGCTCATCCCAATAAGTGCCGTCCTCTGTGCCCATCACCCACTCTCCCCCCTCACCCCTCGGTTTGTTCTTAGTCTTTCAGAGTTTCTTATGTTTTGTCTCCCTCCCTCTCTGTGTCTTTTTCTCTTTCCCCTCTTCCCCTCCCCCATGGTTTTCTGCTCAGTCTCTCAAAATCCACCTATGCGTGAGAAACATATGGTATCTGTCTTTCTCTGCCTGACTTATTTCACTCAGCATAATACCCTCCAGTTCCATCCATGTTGCCACACATGGCCAGATTTCATTCTTTCTCATTGCGTAGTATTCCACTGTATATATGTACCACATCTTCTTTATCCAATCATCAGCTGATGGACACTTAGTCTCTTTCCATGATTTGGCTATTGTTCTTTAATATAAACTACAGAAACAAGTGTCTAAAAAAATCCTGACTGGTGGCAAATAGCGGGAGAAAAAGTGAGAAAGCATAGGTTTAAAAAATTAAGAATTACTGGGGCTTCTTGGTGGCTCAGTTGGTGAAGCCTCTGACTCTTGATCTCCACTCAGGTCATGATCTCATAGTCTGTGAGTCTGAACCCCGCAGCAGGCTCTGCACTGACCGCACGGAGTCTGGTTTGGAATCTCTCTCTCCCTTTCTCTCTGTCCTCCCCCCTGCCTCCTGCTTCTACATGCGCTCTCTCTTTCTTTCAAAAATAAATAAATAAAACTTTTTGAAAAATGGAGAACTATTACTAAATAGGATAACTAGATCATAAATGCAGAGAATTGTACAGTTCATCTTCTAATCCAACCTCCTTATCTTATAGATGCGCAAAACAGACGAGAGAAGTCACAGCTAGACTCGGGTCTCCTTACTTGTTTACTGTAGCTTCCTCTATACTACATTTTACCCTTTTGTTTTATTGCTTTTTAAAGTGTAAGAATTTTAGCACATTTATTATTTATTATTATTTGGCTTATTTATTTCTAAAGGCAACTAAATACTTAATCGAACTTCATTTATGGGGTGCCTGGGTGACTCAGTCAGTTAAGCATCCGACTTCAGCTCAGGTCATGCATGATCTGGGAGTTCATGGGTTTGAGCCCCACGTTGGGCTCTGTGCTGACAACTCAGTGCCTGGAGCCTGCTTCGGATTCTGTGTCTCCCTCTCTCTCTGCCTCTCCCCACTCACGCTCTGTCTCTCTTTCTCTCTCAAAAATAAATAAATATTAAAAAAAGAAGAAGACGAAAGGGAAATCTGGACACAGCGAGGGTATGCGTGAAAGATGGAAGAGAGGGGGAAAAAGGTGGGAGGCCTGACACAGATCCCTCCCTCACAGCCCTCATAGGAGCCAACCCCACCGGCATCTGGATTCCAGACTTCCTTCTAGCCTCTAGAACCGTGTAACAATGCATTTCTGTTGCTGAAACCGCTCAGTCTGTGGTACCTTGTTTCGGTGGCCCCAAGAAACTAATAGTATACTAATCCTCAGTTTTCAATGATTAAAAAGGGCCACTTATATCACAGTATTTTTTAGCCTTTAGAAACGGATCTGTGAAATCACTTCTCAGAGATTTGTTACAATTAATTGGTGCTGAAACCAAACTCGCAAAACGAGTACAAACACTTACTTCACTTCTGAGGAGTTGCTCTGCTTTGCTTCTGTTCGTATTTCTGCAATACCAGCTGAACAGGAAAAAAAGTACATTTATAAGGCCTCGGGTTTTCAAAATTATCTTTTATTCTTTCGTGTATTAACCAGGTAACACTGCTCCTCAGTAATAAGTACAGTAAATGACAAGAAGACATTACTCATAACCTCAATGATACAGACAACCAACCACTGGTAACATTTGGATATATATACTTTCAGACTTTCTCTGCCCATGTTTTTGTGATGAAACGTCCATACGCCAACATTCATATTTTGTGACTAAAGCAGGATCGAGCTGCACTTGCTATACCATAACCAGAACTTTTTATCTAATAGTGTATGGCAGACATCTTTGCAAAGCAACGTAGTTCTATGCATCATGGTATGGATATGCCGTAATTTGTTTAAGTTAGTCTTCTTACTTAACATAAAAATCATTTCCAATTTTTCAGAACTGTAATAATAGGAAGAATGAATTTTACGCCACAGATTCAAACACGCAGGAAACATCATCCTACCTTCGCCCTAATTTAATTCGAATTAAACCTTACCTCAAACCCCTATCCCACCAACAGGCAGTAGATTTCATTTCAAGTCATAATGGAGGCTCTCCACTAAATTTCACAAAGGCCTAAGTGTCAAAAGATACGGAGCAAAGCAGAACAACAGGCCTCCTGGGTTTTCTAGACTTACTAGTTGCAGCACAGCCCCACACCCTGGCTCTGACTCACCTGAGTGTCTGCGGTAGGGGTCCTACTATGGCCAGGCAGTAGCCCCGGCCCTCCCAGCAGGTCCCATCACCACTCCGTGCCACGACCCCAAGCCCCTGCAGATCAGTGCCCCTTCTTAACCTTTGTAACCTTCCCCAAGAAAAGACGGGAACTGCCATCTGCCATCTTAGCCTCTCTCTGCATCCCCCAGCCCAATCTCTCAGTGAGATTATAAGGCCAAAGAACAATAACTCAGACCGTTTCCTTTGGTGCTCATTGTTAAACTTTTGTTGTTTGTTTTCACCTGTTTGTTTTAGATGCCCTTCCACGAGTAGAGAACCCGCCACCACAGTCTTATTTCCTGAGGCTTCCAATGTTATAAAACCAGATGGGCCCCTCTGGACATACGAATTTTCTACCATGGGTTTGGCCTTATTATAAAAGAACCAGCATCTGCTTTTGACCCAGCAAACACCCTGAGACAAGTGAATATAAAGGGAAAAGTACAATACAAGATCCTTTTTCGGTCTGGATGCTTTTCAGCATTTGTAGCAGCCTAACTACAATCTCAGTACAAGATGATGACTGTTGTTTTATTTGGAGCCTGGGGCGATTAACCAGAATTACGGGCATTAAGATCTCGTTGCCGGGGACCCCATTTTATGAACTGAGACCAAGTTTAACGAAATTGCAGTTGTAATTCATCAACTTCCGAAAGCAACAGCGAGATACAATAGATGAGGAGAACTGTTCTGTCCCTGAGCCTTTCCGCTGATACAAGAAGCATTCGTCAGCAGGCCAAAAAAGTCATAAAAATTAATTAAGGAAAGGCAACCGGAGCTCTCATCGCATATGTTATAAACCAGCAGAACCTGAAAGATTGGAAAATTTTCTCTCTGTAAATAACAAAGATCCAAGCCCGCATCTTCACAGCAAGAGTAGGCAATGGAGGGTCAGTCTCAGATTCAGACGCAAGAGATCAGTGAGGGTAACTTCTGGCTCTCAGGAGGAAATTAAATAGAAGATATTCGGAGAAAGAAAGAAGTCCTTTCCTCATCTAGAACATTCAGCTCCTGGGAAGGGAGAAAGGAAATGAGAAAGGAAAAGAATCCGTGGCACAAAGGACAGGCAGGATTTTTGAAATCCTGCCCTACGCAGTCCTTTTTAGGGCATTTGCAGATTCCCCAGAAAGGACATCTCCCCTCCCTAGGATAAAAACTCAGACCTTTAAGAATATGTGGAAGGAAGGAAAGGAGGAAGGAGTGATGAACAAATGGATGAATCAGTTAGTGGTATTTCCCAATGGCCCACTGTGGTTTCTCTCCCTCTTCTATGCTACTTAATCACCAGGCGAGACAGGAAAGCCAGTGGTGGCTCTGCTGAACTCACCCTGGCAAGAAGAACTCTGCGCACGCGTCAACGTGAAGAAGCCCACGTGGTGAGCAGGAGTGCAGCCGGAGTGCTGGCACAGACGCTGGCCCACCTGTATCTCTCCAGGCCTGTCACACAAATGTCCCTCTGAGTGGGGTTAGTTAGCTCCCCTGGGTGAAAGAACTCACTCTCCATCTAAAAAGAATGTCTGGGATTTGGAAGTAACTTGCCATTCTGTTCTTAGATATCAAAACCTGACGTGAATGAGGTTTTCAGATTGGCTAGTCACTTTGAAACCCTCCAGAGGAACAAGACTTCATAGTGGTGTCTGAATAGAGAAGGAAAGGAGATTTGGAGACATTCAGTCTTTTCTGGAAAGTTTAGGTGCTGGCCAATCTTCTTGGGGAAGATGAGGTGGGTAAATCATAAAAGAAGACAACCAGGGGCACCTGGTTGACTCAACCGGTTAAGCATCCAACTCTTGATTTCAGCTCAGGTCAAGCTCTAACAGTTTGTGAGATGCAGCCCCATGTCAGCATGGAGCCTGCTTGGGCTTCTCTCTCTGTCTCTCTCTGCCACGCTCCCACTTGTGCTTTCTCACTCCCTCTCTTTAAAAAATAAATGAGGGGCGCCTGTGTGGCTCAGTTGGTTGAGCGTCCGACTTCGGCTCAGGTCATGATCTCATGGTCTGTGAGTTCGAGCCCTGCGTCAGGCTCTGTGCTGACAGCTCAGAGGTTGGAGGCTGCTTCAGATTCTGTGTCTCCCTCTCTCTCTGCCCCTCCCCCACTCATGCTCTGTCTCTCTCTGTCTCAAAAATAAATAAACATTAAAATAAATAAATAAAATAAAAAATAAATGAATAAACTTTTTTTTTTTTTAAGAAGACAACCAGTATAAATGAAGGAAAACCAGAAACCAAACAACCAACCGGCTATAAATCTTTGCTGGTTCTGTAGTTTGACCCTTTTCCCCTGAGCCACTTGCTCAAAGCCTAGACTTTGCCCTCTTCCTATTTTATTTTATTTTAATTTTTTTTAATGTTTATTTATTTTTGAGAGAGAGAGAGACAAAGCATGAGCGGGGAAGGGGCACAGACATAGAGGGAGACACAGAATCTGAAACAGGGTCCAGGCTCTGACCTGTCAGCACAGAGCCCGATGTGGGGCTCGAACTCGGGAACGGTGAGATCACGACCTGTGCCGAAGTCGGACGCTCAACCAACTGAGCCACCCAGGTGCCGGACTTTGCCCTTTTCTAAGGGCCCTTTCATTTCTGTCACCTTCTTCTTTAACATCTTTCCATCAGGAACTTGTCATGACCAGCACCATGAACCCACTTTCTTTCCTGCGACGGCTCTTTTGACCCACTCTCCTCTTCAAACTGTCAGCAAGATATGGACGTCAGAACTAGGTTCTGCTGGCCCTGGGAGCCTCAGGCCTGGCAATCCTGAGTCCAGCCCCGTGGACTCTCTGTTGCCTGGGACTCCTGGGCCCAAACAAACAGCACAAGAACTCTTGATTCAATAGCTGGCAAAACGCTGGGGACATTTGAGATGTGTCACAGCATGGGCTATAGCAGAGAACGCCACAAACTTTGGCATGGGAAAACAGAGGGAGAAGAGGGGGAATCTCTGATGGTCTACACTGAAAACAGGTTTTGTCCTCAATGAGCGAGACATGGCACATGCCATGTGGAATCCTTGACCCTGGCCAGAGGGCTGAGGGGATTCCCACACCAGAGACTGTACACTGCAAATTCACTTAGTCACACAGAGTAGGAGGAGAGTCCCTTAGAAGAGAGAACATTTCCAAACCAAGATAAATCCAAAAAATTCATGGCAATGAATCACAACCTTCATAAAATCCTTATTTGTAACCAAGAATCAGGGGCGTTCTCACAGTTAGATAAGGACTATCTGGCTTCTAAGCACAACCACCCCCCCAAATCATTAGTTATGTCTCAGTCGCTCACTTCATTTTTTTAACATAATTTATTGTCAAGTGTATACAGTGTGCTCTCGGTTTCGAGGGTAGATTCCTGTGATTCATCGCTTACATAGCACACCCAGTGCTCATCCCAGCAAGTGCCCTCCTCAACACCCATCACCCCTTTTCCCCTCTCCCTTGCCCTCCCCATCAACTCTCAGTTTGTTCTCTGTATTAAAGAGTCTCTTTTGGTTTGCCTCCCTCTCTGTTTGTAACTATTTTTCCCCTTCCCTTCCCCCATGGTCTTCTATTAAGTTTCTCGAGTTCCACATATGAGGGAAAACATATGATATCTGTCTTTCTCTGACTGTCAGTCAGATCACTTTAAAGTAGGGTCCAAGGGCACCTGGGTGACTCAGTCAGTTAAGCAGCCAACTATTAATTTCGGCTCAGGTCATGATCTCACAGTTGGTGGGATCAAGTCCCATGTTGGGCTCTGCACTAACAGCTTGGGATTCTCTCTCTCTCTGCCTTTCTCGCTGTCCCTCCCCCGTTTGTGCTCTCTCTCTATCAAAATAAAGAAATAAACTTTAAAAAAAGAAGAAGAAAAAGAAAGAAAAGAAGGTCCAAGTTTTTACTGTTTAGTACCTTCCCTAATTCTAAACATTTTGGTATTTTTTTCCTAAAATTTATTTAAAAACAGAAACACTATTTATTTTACATATTTTTAATACCCTTACCTACTTCTAAAACAATTTTGGGGGATCACACCACTGAGTGCTATTAATCCTTTCCTAGATTTTAAGGTACACTCACATTACAGGAAGTGATATGGACGGAGGAGACAGCTTTTTCTTGGTGGTGGTGGTGGTGGTGGCGTTTTTAAATACGTGAATGAAGCACCAGAATGACCACCTCAGAGGGACCACAGAAGAGTATGTGGTATATATGAGCTTCTCATTCAAACCTGGCCACACACTGCTAGTGGGCATATACATAGTATGCCCACTGCTTTCTCTGGAAAGCAATTAGACAGCCTGTGTTAGGAGTCCTGACAAGTTTATAACTAGCCTTTAGACCAGCATGTAAATTTTTAGAGATCTAGTTGAAGACGATAAGCTAAAAAGAGGTTATCCCAGTTACTGTTACATAGCAAAGATGCTACACGACACAGTGCTGTCCAAACAAGGCGATGGTTATATAAGTGACTGCATAGCCACGTGCCTGGTTGTACCTGCTAAGGCCTAACATGGTGCCTCATACATGCCAGGAACTCCGTACATATCTGATGAATTTGTGACTGAATGAAACATAATGCAGTTACGGAAATGCTTTTGAAGCATATCTAATGGGATGAGAAAAATTCAACTCATAATATACTGTGAAGCACAAGAAAAAGGATACAAAACATATACAGCATGATTCTCTTCCTTAAATTATAGTAAAAAAAAATTGAAAGGAACTATGCTAATGTTAACACGGGTCAACTTTGGTTGATTTATGACTAATTTTGTATTAGCATTTTCATATTTGAAACAATTTAAAAAATAATAATCGTATTGCTATCGTAGCAAGAAAAAAGAAACAAAGGTTTTTTAAGGCCACTCTTGGAAACTGTATTCTGATTTCTGGAATGAATGAACAATGATCTGAATTTCAAAGTCAGCTAAGCTGTGATTTGTTTAAAATATATTCAATCATATTTGCCCGTGTAACTGCATTCATACATAGTACCTTCAGGTAAAGTGTGTTAGACTAAAACTAATTCTCACAACATCTACTCTGGACAACTGACTTAATGAAAGATATCTCTTCAGCTCCAAATGCCTTACATAACTAGGAACATGAAAACATTTTCTGGTTCTCCACATTCACGAAATAACCATTTACTTACTCATATTGGTCTAAGTTGTTTGATTTCTTTCCTGTTACATAATTACTTGGGATATATCCTTCACTCCTGGAAAGAAGAAAAATACTTTTAAGTAAACTGAAATTATCTTACTGAGAAGTTATGAAAAGAAAGATTATTGCCTTTATGAAATTATTAAAGCATTATATTGCCTAAAGCTTTAAGAAAAAGTAGCTACTACTCCCCAAGAATTCAATATATCTATAGCATTTGAGGCTTTACAAAGTACTTCCTCATTTGACTTTCCCTGAAATTGTGAGGTAGGAAGGCACTATTGCACCCACTTCCTGGTGAGGAAAATGAAGCTTGGAAAGATTAAGGGACTTTCTCCAGGTCCCAAAGTTAATCAGTAACAGGGCCAGAACTTAAAATCTGAACTTGTGACTAGGTTCAGAGCCCTTCCTAATATTCCACGATGCTTCCCTTGAATTCACAATTCCTTGGGATGTTTTAAAGAAATCTCTGTTTTGGAAAAGTTAAAATTTGGATAAAGACACTCATCTTGCCAATAGTCCCAAAAGTCCATGTAGAGCCTTGTTTCACAGTAGTCTCTATATCAACATCCTCTGGGACACTTGTTAAAAAGGCAAATTCTTGGGGCACACCCCAAGGGAACTGAATGAGAAGGCCTACGTGAGGCCAAGGAAACTTCAGTTTTACCCGCCGATGACTCTTACACATAACAGCTGAAGAAGACCTCACACCTGAAATCTGTTAGAGAAAATCTCAAAAGCTCACAAAGAGGTAACCATGTGAGATGACGGCTCTTCTAATTTGATTCTGGAAATCACTTCGCAACGCATACGCATATTACAACGTTGTGTTGCACTCCTTAAACACATGTGATGTTCACTTACCAATCATACTTCAATAAAGCTGGGAAAAATTTTTTAAAGAAAAAATTTATTTATTTATTTTATTTATTTTTTAAAATAATTTATTGTCAAATTGGCTTCCATAGAACACCCAGTGCTCATCCCAGCAAGTGCCCTCCTCTGTGTCCATCAACAGATGAATGGATAAAGATGTGGCGTGTATATATATATATGTGTATATATGTATATATATATACAATGGACTACTACGTGGCAATGAGAAAGAATGAAATCTGGCCATGTGTGGCAACATGGATGGAACTGGAGGGTATTATGCTAAGTGAAATAAGTCAGGCAGAGAAAGACAGATACCATATGTTTCCACACATAGGTGGACTTTGAGAGACTTAGCAGAAAACCATGGGGGAGGGGAAGAGGGGAAAGGAAAAATGACACAGAGAGGGAGAGAGACAAAACATAAGAGACTCTCAAAGACTAAGAACGAACTGAGGGGTGACGGGGGTGTGGGAGGGAGGAAAGTGAGTGACAGGCACAAATAAAAACATTTTTAAACAAAAAAAGAACCACTCATAATAGGTAGACTCTTGGTAGGAGCCAAGATTTTCAGTGTAAGATAAAAGATATACATGTATAAAAGTTTAAAAATTGAGTAAAATCCTGGTAATCTTAAATGTGAATTTGAAGTATTAGTAAGAACTCATAATACATACATACATACACACACATGCACACATGTGTAGCTCTGTTACACTGAAAACGCCTAGAAAAAATGGCGTAGTAGAAACATTGTTTCTACGTAGGTAGAAACAATGACAACCTAGTAGTAATTAGAATCCTAGCACTCCAATTGTTGTCCAAAGACTAACTCACTAAGAGGAGACAGCATTCCTCCTGCAGCAAATTGTAGGTTGGGCCAGGAAAAATACAAGATGAACTTGAGCTGTTTTATTTTACCCAGAAAGCAAGGAATCTAAGAAAGATTAAAGTGATCCCAACCATGGGCGGGCATCTGGGTGGCTCAGCTGGTTGAGCGTTTGACTTCAGCTCAGGTCATGATCTCACAGTTGGAGGCCCACATTGGGCTCTGTGCAGACAGCTCAGAGCCTGGAGCCTGTGTCTCCCTCCCTCTCTGTTCCTCCCCTGCTCATGCTCTGTCTCTCTCTCTCAAATATAAAATAAAACATAAAAAAGCAAAAATTTTAAAGTGACCCCAAGCAAAAACAGCTACCACTCACCTAAGATGGGACAATTCAAGCAAAAAGCATAATGACTGCAATGGCTGCAATTTGAATCCATAATAATACTTAAGAAAATAATTGGTTACCGTTAGTGGCACTGGAGGAAACCCAGTTATCAACACACTATTCTTACAACAGGTAAAAGGAAAGAATCAAACATTTCTCTTGCCTTTGCTGCACAAACTAAATGAACTGGTCGATAAGGCAGTTCTTCTTTCGAGAATTACTAAATGTAGATGGAATGACAGAGTCAGAAAATTATCATTTTACAATCCCTAATGAAATAATGGATCTAAGCAGTAACCACTAACGAATGCCAAAATCATTAAGTGCAACCCTGATGAAGAGACTTTTCATCACCTGAACCACTGAGCAACCTGCACATCATTAGAAGTGGCACAACCAGATATCAACTTCTAATGTGATTGAGCCTGTAAATTACAATTTACAGGAAATATAGGACACAGTGACATATGAAATGACACCATGTGAAAGCAATCAGCTTAATCTAGATTGTGGCTCATTTCATAGGGTAAATGACCTGGTTTCATCAATAAATCAAAAAAAAAAAAAAAAGGATGGGGGCTGTTGTAGAATAAAAGAGAGACTTACCAGCGAAAATGCAATATGTGGACCTTGTTGTAATCGTACTTAAACTGTATAAATACATATTAGAGCTCCTCAGGGAAAAATGGAATTACATAATTGGTACCATCCTTAGACCCTGACCAGAGAGGTCCCTGCCGTGGCCTCACACTTTCAAGAGCATGCGAAAGCCTGTGTTCCCTCAGTCCTCCCCTAGACCATCATCTGGGTAACTAGGACCCCAAAATTCTGTCCATTGCTAAGGCCAACACAGACCCTTCCACCTTTCATACTCTGAAAAGTAAATTATGTTAGTTATGTGCAACTCCTTCAGCCCACATCCAAGGGTGGCCGAGTTGGGGAGTGGCTTCTACAAGCTACGCGGACAGAGCCTGGACGTATGGCTGGGAGATGCGTAAGGTGCACGTGAGACGGAGCTGGGGTAGAAGGGGAGGGGGAAGGAAGGTACCCCAGGGAGTCAGCCTCCATGCACTGTCCCATGCTGGCATGGGGCTCTAATTCGAACCTTGCCTCCTTGTCATTTTGAAGGTATGTTTGTCAGGTTAGAGGATAAATGTTATTTTATTGACCAGTTTGTGGGCTTGACTTATAACTTCAAAATATTTAGATATATGATATGTGGACGTTCATTTGTACTTGTCTTTCCGTCCTGAAAATGCTGGGGGAAAGTCTACAGATGGTACTTTTTTTTTTTAATGATTATTAAGTATGATAATGACCTGGTAGTTATTGAAAAACGTCTTTAGCAGTTAGACTTCGGGGTGAAACTGACAGAATGATTTGAATTTACTTTTAAATACTCTAGAAAAAAAAACAGTTGAGAGGACTGGTAAATCAGTCCACAAGTGAAGTGAGGAATAGAGAATTGGTATTGTGGATGGGGCAAGGAGGTGAGAAAGCAGATTTGGAGGGCGGGTATGCTCTGGCCAGGGCAAAAAGGCCTCCTTTTTCTTTTTAATTTTTTTAACATTTACTCATTTTTGAGAGAAAGAGAGAGACAGAGAACAAGCAGGGGAAGGACAGAGAGAGAGAGAGAGAGAGAGACAAAATCTGAAGCAGGCTCCAGGCTCTGAGCTGTTAGCACAGAGCCCGATGCTAGGCTCAAACTCACTGACCGCGAGACCATGACCTGAGCTGAAGTCAAGCGCTTAACCGATGGAGCCACCCAGGCGCCCCAAGTCCTCCTCTTTTCATCCACAGAAACTCAGAATATAAACAGGATTTTATTTCAGAGGTAAGCACAGGATAGAGTTCCGTTAATGAGGCCTAAAATATGCATATCCCCTACATTTATTCATTACTTACCACTGTTTCTTTAAATCCAAAATTATCTTGTATAAATAATGCTTGTTTTTAAATTTCTCACATATATGTGTATACATGTATTTTATACATACACACATGCACGCACAAGCACACACATTCTCGCTCTTAGAAAAATGTAAGATTACTTACCTCGGGGGAGAACAGCCTGAAATATCACTCCCCCAAGATCAAAATAATCTAATTAAACATCTAATGAATGAGGAAGAGATCAATGTGATGCATTCTAATTTCTGGAAAGAACTGTTTGATCCACTTACATTTATTGAGTCATTACTGAGACTACATTTTGTGCCTGCAGAGTCATAATGTGTGCTTTCATCTCTTGCTGGCTGAACTAGTCTCGTGACGTGATAGTTACAGATGATCGTCTCCTTGCTCAGCACTCCACCCCTACCCCCCTACCCCCCACCCCCTCTATGTGTCACACACAGAGAGGGAGCACTACCGGGAGCACTTACCCATATTTGTCTCTTGCTCTCCACCAATGAACATCATTCTTTTCTAATATAATATACTCTTGGCCTCTCTCTAATCTGAGATCGTGTGCTTCTGTCGCTTGGAAATCATACATGGCTACAACGACTTCTTCACTATTATCTTCTTCCTCGGGTGGAATTGGCGGGGGAGGCCTTCGCTAAGAAGAGGAGACAACATATGAAAATTTAGTCACTCCGTTTGAAACTGGGTGTGAAATCAAACACGAAATGATTCTCACAGCACCGGAGGAGAAAGCAGGAACCTCAAGGGTCCCTAATACAACCTGGTGAACCTTCCTGCGAGTTTAATGATATCGGTGCTACTGGATCTCTCATGGGTTTCAGAACCTAGGACACGAGCAAAATCCCTCTTTAAACATCAAACGGCCTCTGCTCGGTGTCAGGACTAACCTTCCAGGAGAGCTAAGGATGATAAGGGAGTAGAAATCAGACTAAACGTGGACCCATCATTCGAATGGCCTGCAATGGGGAAAAGGCAGAGCAGGGAAGTGAGTCTCCTCTTGGTCAGAGGAACCTGCACTTCTTTGTCCCTACTATGTGCAAGGCACACGCTTAGTACCTAACATGCTTTTTCTCCTTTATTCTTAATACTGATTCCATGAGATAGAGTATAAAATTCCCATTTCACGACTGAGGAAACACGGCTTAGGAATCCACCCAAAGTCACTTGTACCAAATGCACGCTGGATGAGGTACCGTCCGGGGCCCAGTGCCCAGTGTGGTGTGTTCCACCTCACCCACTCGTCAAAACTTTTTCAGGGAAATCACGGAAGTCACTTCTTTGTCATAACACTGTGGTCTTAAGACTGAAATATTCCTTGAAAATCCCACAGCCCTTATACAATTCTTGAGGCCGAAATACAAGCAAAATGCTAGACAGATGAGGATGGGGCCCCACTAATAATATCTGATATAATTAAATTAATGTTATCTGATACCAGAAAATTTCAAAAATCCATAACATATCTGTTTCTGATAGGATACTGGCGGGGGGGCGGGGGCAGAATCACGTGAACGAACAAAAACTTAACAAACTGCAGATGCCTCCAGAAGGCAAAGACCACCTACCTTCTTTGTTTCTGGTGCTGGAGGTAGTGCTTTTTTTATACCTGAAAATGACAACAAAAATAGGTCCAAATGCCATCTACATGATTGATAGTTTTAACAAAAAGTGAAAGTGAACAAGAAATCCACCTGGACTCTCTTACTCTGGTGCATTCTGCTTATTTGTACCACTTTTTTCCAAAACAATGTAAAATACTGTCAAAGCTGGTTTGGATTTTTTGGCTCCCTGAACAGACTATACGTGCCGTAGGGAACCGGGGCCATGTCTTATTCTTTGTAAACAAGTAAGACTATAACACGTTCAAAAGCTTCTGCTCGGCAAAGGATACCATCAACAAAATGAAAAGGCAGCTTACGGAAGGGGAGAAAATATTCGCAAACCACATGTCAGATAAAGGGTTAATACCCAAAATATACAAGGAGCTCCTATAATTCAATAGTGAAAAAAAATCAATTAAAAATGCCACAAAGGACCTGAATAGACGTTTTTCTAAAGAAGACCTACAGCTGGCCAACAGGTACCTTAAAAAGTGCTCAACATCACTAATCATCAGGGAAATGCAAATTAAAACCACAAAGAGATAAGATCTCACATCTGTTAGAATGACTATTATCAAAAACACAAGCGATAACAAATGCGGGTGAGGTGTAGAGAAAAGGGAACCCTCAAGCACTGTTGGTGGGAATGCAAACTGGTGCAGCCACTCTGGAAAAGAGCATGGAGGTTCCTCAAGAAATTAAAAACAGGACTACGATATGACCCAGCAACCCCACTTTTGGGTATATACACAAAGAGAAGGAAATCAGTACCTTAAAGAGATAGCTGCACTCCCATACTCATAGCCACATTAGTCACAATAGCCAAGGTATGAAAACAACCTAAATGTCCAGCAATGGCTGAGTGGATTAAAAAAACCGTGCCGTGTGTATGTACATACACAATGGGGTATTATTCAGCTTTTACAAAGAAGGAAATCTTGCCTTTTGTGACAAAATGGATGAACCTGGAGGGCATTATACTAAGTGAAATAAGTCTAGACAGGAAAAAAAGACAGATACCATGTGATATCACTTATATGTGGGATTAAAAAAAGTCAAACTCACAGTAACAGAGAGTAGAAAAAGTGGTTGCCAGGGGACGGGGGTTGTGGGGAGGGAGACAGAGATGTTGGCAGAGGGCACAAATTCTCACTTATAAGATGAATAAGGTCTGAGTGTCTAATGTAGAACATGGAGACTATAGTTGATAATACTGTAATGTAGAGCTGAAATGTACTAAGAGAGTACGACTTAAATACTCACACATACACACAAGAAGGTATACATGTAAGATAATAAATGTCTTAATTAAATGTATTAATTTATAAATGTACTTAATTTAAGTACAACTTACTCTCACACATACACATAAAAAGGTACACGTGTAAGATAATAAATGTTAATTAACTTAATTGACATTGTGATGGGAAGAGTCCAATCACAATGCATTAGTATATCAAATACTACACACTGTACACTTTAAATATCTTACTATTTTATTTGCCAATTATACCTTAATAAAGTTGAAGGAAAAAGGCTGGGGCACCTGGGTGGTTCAGTCAGTTAAGCGCCTGACTCTTGATTTCAGCTCAGGCAATAGCCCCTCGTCAAACTCTATGCTGGGCATGGGGCCTGCTTAAGATTCTCTCTCTCCCTCCCCCTTCCATGCTCATGTTCTCTCTCTCTCTCCCTATCAAAAAAAAAAAAAAAAGCTGCTGAAGGTGCCACATTAGGCTCATGCTTTTAATAGAGTCATTTCAAATAGGCTTCCTTATTATGATAAAAGTTCTCAATAACAGACCTCTGATTCCATGACATGGCCTCCCTAATAACTAAATATAATTATTCTTTAAAAACACACTGTGATAGAAAATGTAAAGGCCATTCAAAATGGCCTTTACAAAATCAAAAGCAAAGGAAAATCAAGCCACTTTTTCGCTATCCCAATAGCACATACATCCTGCACACAATATAATTATAAAATAAAATAAATACTTACTACTCTCAAAAAGATTGTATTTTTCACATCCGGGAGCTAGTTTTTCAGTTTGTCTACAACACTGGTAACTTCCGTCTGCCCAAAATTTAGGATGATATTTAATCATAATATTATTGTTGTTCTTTATTTCTGCAATTCATAGACACATTAAATGATCAGTGAAATAAAACAGAGATGATAGAATGTTTTGTAAATAACACTATTGATCCTTCTTTATTTCTCAGATATTGTGTTTATTATGAAAACATCTTTGCAACATCATACAACCCAACATTCAGAAAATCCATATGGTTCTTTTTCATCTTCTTTTGGGGAAGCACCCTTGTTAGCAGAAGTGACCTCTGCCACACCACAATGGATAAACACAAAAGTCAGCCCACAACCAGAAGAAGGGACGAGAATTGTCCACCCATTTAATGTCAACCATTTAAACACTGTACATGCAAGTCAATTCATCCCTACCAAATGTTGACTACATAGGCAATTTCTTAGAAACTCAAATCCTATTATCGTAAAAGCCAGATGCTTTATATTCTTTAAATGTATTAAGCATTAAATGAAAGTAATGTACATGCCACTAGAAGGAATCAGATTATAAAAAAGGAAGTTATCTTCAACATGAATGACAGTAACTGAATGTCCTTAGAGAAACACTTAATGGAGGTTCAAAGATTATAAATGCAAGACACTTTAGCTGTACTTCTCTTTTAGTGATAACATCCTAAAATTATTTATAGCTAATATTATATGAATTTTACCTTCTTTTAACTTCTTCACCCACCGGTCCCTGCTTTGTGCACTAGGTGCAAAAATGTAAAGTGTATTGGCATCATGAACGACCTAAAATAAAACAGATTGTGGAACAGGTGAGAAATACGTAGGCGCAGCACTTCCGTCTAGCACAGAGCCCTTGCTGCCACACACAGGCACCAATAAATGATTCTGAAAGGATCAAATAAAAGTCAATCGCTTCGGACCCAAAGAACCTACATGTCTTTATTACAAAAGCATATGTATTTCTTCATGTCGACATCAAGTGGGGTACATATTTTGCAAAGGACTGTGTTTTTATAGAAGAAAACACATGCAGAGGCCAAGATGCTTCACTAATCTTATTTCTTACAATCTAATTAACTGAAGATCCTTAAGTAAATTTGGTGTCTCAGGGATTATTCTAATCTAGTATTTTTCTGAAATATTTTACATCAATGGAGTACTCTCTGTTTCACTCCTATACCTTCCTTTTGCCACTATAAATAACAGCAATACCTAAATTTATTAAATACTATCCCAACTCTATAATATGTGCTCTACAGACATTAACTCAATTCATCCTACCATCAAGGCCTCAGTATTTACACTTTGTAGAGGACGAGACTAAGGGTGATCCCAGACCCTCCTCGCTTACGTAACTCCAGGAGGCACCATTCAGATAGAATACGCTGCGCATTGTGTCCCCCAATGTTGTGCTCCTTAACCTACCCAGTGTCATTTGGCTAGTACTCCAGAAAAACCAGGATCCTGACTTCAGAGTCCAAACCTTGAACCACAGTGCCTCTTTTAGAGGTAACGTCTGGTGGGCAATTAAAGTCTTATTCTTAATATTTTAAATATAGTAATAAAATTCAGACTGGGAAACTAACCCAAGAATTTTGTCTTCGGTCTGTTGTCACTTTACCCTTGATCACAGTCACAAGGCAGAAACATCTTGATTGGCTACAAATAAACACAAGGCTAGAAATCTGCCTTCTGACACAGAAAGACAAATACTGCAGGTGCTCACTCTATGCAGAAGCTAAAATAGTCGAATTCATAGAAGCAGAGAGTAGAGGGGTGGTTGCCAGGGACAGGGAGGAAGTGGGAAATGGGGAGATGTTGGTCAAAGGGTACAAAGTTTCAGTTAAGCAAGATGAATGTTCTGGAAATTTAATGTACAGCATGGTTAACTCCAGTTAACAGTACTGGATGGTTTACTTGAAATTTGCTAAGAGGGTAGGTCTTAAGTGCTCACACACAAAAGAAGAGAAGAAAGAAAAAATAAAAGAAAAGAGAAATGAGAGGAAAGGAAGGGAAAGGAAAGGAAAGAAAAGGAAAGGAAAGGAAGGGAAAGAAAGAATGGTAATTATGTCAAGTGATGGATGTTAATTAGCTCAATTGTGATCATTTCACAACGTACACATGCATCAAAACATCAAGTTGTATATCTTGAATATACACAATTCCTATGTGTCAACTGTACCTCAATAAAGCTGAAAAAAAAATGTTTAATCAACGACCCAGCAACGGCAGGAAACTGTAGTAAGCATGACGAAAAGCCCAGACTTTCACTGTGGCAAAACAACATGGCGGCTCACCTGAAACGGGTATTTGTTTTGGCAGGGAACAACATCATCATCGTTCTTCACTATTTCCACACACTTGATTTTTGAAACATCAATAAATCCTTTTCTGTATTTTTTCTGTTAAAAGGAAAAAAGGAGGGTGAGGAGGGAGAACCATTACAATCATAACGTGTAAGAAAAAAGGCTATTAATAGTAATATTTGTTAATGAAACCACTGAATTCAAAATATTACTATTTCCTTAATAATTACCTAGATCATGTTTCCATTTATTGTCAAAACATTTCAAAATACTAACACTGTGAGAACTGGAATAAAAGGAATTATTTCCATCTATTTCGAAAGACGAAACTTTCCTATCCTTGCCCCCAACACTCTAGAACACATAAATGATTCCTTTTTTTTTTGTCACCTTCCCCTCTCAGACATAGATCTTTTCAATTTCTTCAGCATCTTGATGACAGCACTCCACCCCCACACCCCCATCCTGCCAAAAGAGCATCAAATACCAAACAAGCAAAACTCCAGGGAGTTGATCGCTGCAAATTCAAGTCAGTTCCATTTTCCCCTTACAGCACACAGAACTCAGGAGGGTGTGAGGTGGACTTAAGGTATTCACATAGAGCTTCCATTCTCATTCTGTTGTTGGACGGTCTACTTCTCTTCTCTACTGCCTTCTCTATCCTCACTACAATTCTGCCTCCGGCAATTAAGTAAGGACATTTCAAGATCTCCCTCCACCTTTAAGCTTAGTAACCTCACACCTGAGCATTTATCAAAGGGAAAAAAAACAAAAGAATACAAAGTAGTCTATGCGAACATAAGTTGACATAATACACACATTAAAAATCATTACAAACACAATGTGGAAATAAAAATATGTTTCCTGAATAGAATTAATAATGGATCTATTCCACACAAGAAGCTGTATAAAGACTAAAATCAACTTTGGGAAGCGGAGGTTAGATATTTATATGATGAGGAATAGAAGAAAAAGTAGAGAAATGAAGAACACTGTAATATTTGGGGTGACCCAACCACTCCCTGGCACTGGTCTTTCAAAATTGCTTCATCAAATATTCTGGAATTACCCTTTGGTCACAACCTTTGGACCCTCTATCCTCCAAGGAACCTGCTCTGCATTTTTACTGTCACCATAAGACTTTTAAGACCTACCCATTGTCCCAGACCACCGGCTCCCATCTGACAGATGGCTAGACTATTCTGGAGGTCATTCCATCATAGTATCCTGTTTCTCTTTCCTCTCTCCCCCGACCCTCTGGCATGTGTATCAACCCCTGGTTCTATCCACACCCTTCCTATTCCTTGCTACCTGGCTGTAGAAGGTCAACGATAATCCTAATTTTCTTCTCCATGTCTACCCAGGCCTTCACTGCTGCTCCTTGGCTCCTCTGTGTATCTCTCGTGGAGAGAACGTGGGGGCCTCCATGACCACCACCGGTCGTATCAGAACTACAAACCCTTCCCATTCCCTTGGTCTTGGGAGACGAGTTCCCTTACTGCTTTATGGGGAAGACGACAGCTATCCCGTGAGCATACCCTCCAACTTCTTCCCTTTGTCGATCGAAGGCACTCTAAGATGTGTCCTTTTTTTCTTCTCTTTCCTCTTGTCTCTTGGAGAAGATGAGGAAAGTGCAGCTCCGACAAGTTAAATATATTAATTACCCAAGGACCCCAACTGACCCCAAAGCCCACTAGATCCTGGGCTACCCCACAGTTGCAGACGAGTAACAGCATTAATGAAACCAAGTCCCCGGGACAGGGGTGGGGGGGGGGAGGGGGAGGCAACAAGGATTCTGAGCATGGACTGAGCTTTCACCAGGGTAGAGAGAGAGGCATTCTCCCTGGTCGTGCTTTTCTGAGTGATTTACTTCTACCGATTGACACATTTGGGCCTCTCCCATCCACACCAAGTACCTACCCTCTTCTGGCCCCTGCTATTGCCCTCACTTTTCCCTTCCTGAAAGAGAGGATGACGACACCCTCAGCCCTCGTTTCCTTCCCACCCACTCCTCCTGCTTAGCCACTTGTGGTCTACCTCCCACTCACTGCAGCCTGCTCAGCCGGTCTCAAAAACATCACCAGCGACCAAACCCAATAGTCCACGCTCGACTGTCATCCACTTAAACCTTTAAAAGGCATTTGAAAGTGCCAACACTCTCTTCCCTCTGAGCGGCCTTGACTTTGGGTCATCCTGGTTTTTGCTTCTCTCCCTGCCCTTCAACGTTCCATAAAACAACACCTGTCCTGTGTCAGTAACTGTGTCAAAGAATATGCAGTCAAGATCGGCGGAGCTCACTCCCTCGGCAGACAGCTCAAACATTGTGCCATTTAATCCTCACAGCTACTCTGTGCGGTAAATCTTACTGGACACATTTTACGGAGGGAAGAAACTAAAATTAAGTAACTTGCCCAAGCTTGCCTGTGGGAGAGACAGACACAGTATTTACTATACAATGCTGTAATAGTTATTATGAAAGATTATCTTTTGTAATAAAAAAAGATGCTAATGGACACAGAAGAGCTGAGGCTTAAATTAAATGACAATTCCGGAAGAGAAATTCTGATACATGATAGGGAAGGAGTAAACAGCACCCACAAAGAAAACCATAATCCAGAATAAGCTCAGCTGTTTCACATGTGAAATGGGAATAATAATGGCTAGGAGAATCAAAGGAGTGGGTATTTGCAAAGTGCTTAGAATAGTGTCTGGCCTATGATATGATATCTGGAAGTGTTTGCTACATAAAATAAGTAAGTAACAAAAGAAGATCAATGTGGCTGAAGCACAGGGTACTTGAGGCAGGACGGAAAGGTGAGCCGGGGGCGGCTTGTAAAGAACCCAGTGCACAAGTGTCAAGAGGTCTGGTCAGACTCGGCCACCGCCCTGTTCCTGGGGCCCGTGCCACACGTGCTCAATGTAGAAACCATAGTAAATGCTAACAGCACAAAGAGAATCAAATGGCCCTTAATCTTCCAACCCTGGAGAAAAAAACACTGACATTGCTCACAGGGGTCAGTTATCACCTGTCAGCTCTCTCAGCCCTTGAGCGGTATGTCATATATGGTTTCCGAGACACCCATCTCCACCCACCACCTGCCTCTGCTACGAAACACAGCTGTTAAACGCAGGTCAGTCTATACAAGGAAATTCAGGATGGCTTGTATACTGGGCTGAACTTACTCCCCCTCAATTCATGCTCTGTGATGTATAATCTATTCATGTACTGGACTGACATTTGGGTTTGCAGATAAAGGTTCAAATTTAAGTTGCTCATGCCTGATTTTATCTATCCCACCGGAAAGCACGGATCAGAAACCAAGCACCCCTTGTGTGCTGCAGCTGCAAAGTTATGGAAGGGGGTAAGGGTCTCCCTAAGAGGTTCACAACACTATCTTGAGTGGAAGGAGAAGAGGGGGGTGATTCATAATAGAATAATGAAGAAGTCACGTGAACGCATGGTGTGTCGTGGAATGGGGCAGTGACTGGGCCAGTAGAAGTGAGGAAGTTTCAGGGAGGAAGTACTGCTTTGATTTGGTTTCTAAAGGATAAGCAGGCGTTTTCCTATAGAGAAAGTAGAGAAAAAAGCTCCAAGCAGCAGAAGCGGCAAAGTACTCGTTTAGGGAACAGAAAGAAATTCACTGTGGCTCAGAGTGGATCAGGGGAAGTACAGGAAATGACACCAAAAAGGTTATTTGGGACCAAATTAGGAAGATGTCTATATGCCAGACTTAAGAGTTTAGGATGAAGAGTGCTGGACCGAGGTTTGTTTTTGAAACACGAATTATTAATGGCAGGGTGACAAACGGATAGAGACAGAGAGGCTGGCCGGGAGCCTGCTACAGTAGTTCAGGTGAGGGATGGCAAGGTCATGAACAGTCAATGGCAGTAAGTCATGGGAGGAAAGTAGGGACACTGGAGCATTAGAAGATAAAGTCCACATAAGTCTGGCATCAATTAGATGTGAGGATTAAGAGAGAGGAAGGAGTTAGGAAGCCTCACGGGTTTTGAGGATGAGGGACCAGGAGACACCAATACCATGAACTGGCATAAGGAACACAGGAGAATCGGGGTTGAAAATACAACGTTGGGAAATGTTGTTTGAGTTGACTATTGGACAACCCACTGGAAATGTTTGGAGGGAATTGAAAATATGAGGCTCAGGGGCGCTGAGGTGTCTGTCGGTTAAGCGTCTAACTTCAACTCAGGTCGTGACCTCGAGGTTTGTCAGTTCAGGCCCCACATCAGCCTCTGTGCTGTCAGCTCGGAGCCTGCAGCCAGCTTCAGGTGCTATGTCTCCCTCTCTCTGCCCTGCTCCTGCTCGCCCTCTCTCTCTCTCTCTCTCTCTCCAAAATAAATAAACGTTTAGAAAACGAAGAAGGAAATATGAGGCTCATACTTATCAATGCTTATCACTTTCTTTACAGCAAAGAGAATTCTGTTTTTCTCAGCACATATATGGGATATATAGAACCTTCTTCTAGACACACGTCAGGGAACCCTAGGAGGTTATGCAAGGTTGAGGAAGAAAAGGCTGGGAAGGATTATGCAATGGCCATTTTACACATTTCTAAACCAGCATAAATGGGGAAACTAGACCTAGAGATGAACTATAACTTGCTTAAAACCGCACATCAACTGAATGGCAGAACGGGGAGGTAGATGAGAGAAAGCCTGTCCCCCCCCCCCAAGTCTTACAAGGTACCGTTTTCCTTTAATTACGAGAACACTTGATATTTTTAAAACATCAATTTCAATCCTAAATTAATGACATAAATTTTTTTTAACATATAGAAGCATCCAGGCTGGCCACAGATAAATTTGGAAGTCAGCCATTTATCGTCTGGAGATTCCATCTCCTTTTTCGAACCCTACTTTCCAGGCATCCTGAGTCTCCATTAAGCACAGTGAAAGATCTGCCAGAATCTTCCTCCAATATTGCAAATGATCCGTCCCTTTTCCCCCGTCACAGCTTTTATTCCCAACGTGGCTATTCCCGGCAGCATGCCGCAGAAGAAATCTGCTGGATGCATCACATTGTATTGCAATAGCATCTCAGGTATGAGCTGTGGAGACCGGAAGACCCTGAGTCAACCCTCTGCTTTGCCACTTAGAAGTCGTATGGCCTAGGGTTAGCTCTGCCCCCTCTCAGTTCCCTGATCTATAGGAATAAGCTTTCAGTGAGAATAAAGATAACGCACATAGGGGCCTAGCACAGGGTCTGGCAGACGAATTCACTCCCTAAACAGCATTTCCCATCAATTAGTTTTCACAACGCTGGAAAGTCGTTATGAAACTGAGCATGTGAGCGGTTACAAGATTAGCTAAGAGGCTGAGCCACAACTGAACGCAGAGTTCTCAAAAACACTAGAGCTGTACCTGACTCCAGGTCTCTCAAGCCGGATATTTTTACAATCTTATTATAAAAAATAAAATTATCTTGTGTCAAAATCCAACAATGGTAGAGCACTCACTATGAATCAGGAACCGTGTTAACCTCTTCACATGGATGACTCAATGAATCTTCACGGCATTATAGGAGAACTATTGTCAGCCCATATAACAGATGAAGAAACCAAGGCTTAGAGGGTATAATTAATTTTCACACGTCACGCAATAAACCAGGATTTGAACTCTGGTCTAATTTCAGTCTTGAATTCTTAAGTGCTACACATACTTGAGTAACGAGATCATTGGACTAAGCACAAACATGAAATAAGTGGAAATTTCTTATGCTTCTAGCTCTTAACACCTCCAAGACCAAAGCTAGTTCACAAATTAAAAAGAAACAAAACTTTACAGAAAATACAATTTAAGTTAACACTGCTTGAATGTGATGGACGGGTGTTTGCTGGAGTGAATCTCTCTCCCAAAGCCAGTTCTCTCGGCGTTCACGTGCTTGCATTACTGTGGGTCATGTGACGACCAGTTCCAGCCTCTCTCTCAATTCCAACTACCGTGAACCTCTCTGCACGTACACTCACTGCCATCCTAGCATTAGGCCTCCATTTGGCACTACTAAATCGTTTAGTGTCTGATCAGCCACTGTTCCTTCTCAATAGGCCACAACAATTAAAACGTTGTCATAGATATAAACTCAAAGATGGGCTGCTGGCAAGGCACATTCAATGATAAGGAACCATCCAAAAACTACAGACAAAAAGTATATTTTATATACATCTATGTATGCATGTAATATACATATGTATGTGCACACATGTTATATTGCTGGGAGAGTTGTATAAAATGTTGCCATCAAATTAAGAAGACAAAATTTAAAATTCCTAGAACGTGCAATCCTCGGCAGAGGGGTAGCACCAAAGTTTGCTATTCATCACGTTCCATCGGGATGACTCCTTCATTCAGCCACGGTCCTTAGAGATGGACTCCAGCTTCCTCCTGCCACCAGCAAGACACAGATACCGAAGAATCACCATGATAGAGATAAATGAGTACGAAATTTCTTGGTCATAGGCAGTTTACAACCAGACATTTCCTAAGGTTAAGGAGAAGAACAGTAATTGTTTATAATGAAAGTTCAGACGGGTCAATACTACATAGCTAAAGAGTTCCAGTCAACTCTTGAAAAGGAAAGAAAGAAAATGACGCATCCTGCTAAAAATCTCCAGTGAGTCAAAAGGCCTATTCTATTCATGAGGATGGTTCTTTTCCTTTTCCACTCAGGACAGAGTTCAAAGAATGGGCTTAAGTGCAGCAGGTCACATTATTCACAAGAAACAAGGAAAACCTCAGGGTGGATTTGGGGCTGTGTGTGTGTGTGTGTGTGTGCGTGTGTGTGTGTGTGTACCGAGAGCGATTTTGATGCAGACCTTTCTGGCATCAGAAGTAGAACAAATAGAATTTAAAGTGATTTCCAACTTTATAATCCTATGATAAAATGCCCCCTCTTTACCTAGGACTGAATTCTTCCTCCAAGGACACTCTTTCCTCCCTTTTAACTGACTTATAATAATAATTGATGTAGGTGCTTTACATTTTATGGAGTGATTTTACACACAAAAAAAGCCAACAGCAACAACAACAAAAAAACCCAGCGCATTTACCTAAAGCAGTCAGTCGTTCTGTACATAAGCATGGTTAAATTATGGTTTTGAACATAATAGTGAGCATAAAAACAGGATGGTGAAAGACTGCTATAAATTATAATGAATTTGAAGGCAGAAAATTCCATTTCTGAACTCACAGAGTTATCTTCGTATAGGATAGTGCTGATGCAGGCAATTATAAGGTTTCTAGAGATACTTTTTCACTGTATTTAGAAAGGTTTTTTTCTAAAGTAGTCATTCCCTCTTCGGACTTTTCTATACTTCTGGCAACCCTCTCCCCAAATCCTCTTTGTGGTCCAAGAGCACTTCAAAAAGCTATTACCAAGTATTTTTACTACAGGTGAAAGCAAAACTTACTCACATGTGTTTTGAAGTAAGTCTAAAAGTGACTTACTTTAGATTAATTCTTAAAATTAGTAAAAATTAGAATGAGTTAGGTAGAGATAAATGTATACGGATCCTTTACGTCATCAATTTCATGTACGCAGACTCCCAAATTCAAGCAATCCCAGACTTAATAAATTCAATCCGAAGATTACAAATCCCTTGCAGCAGAGAGGATGCAAATCATCTTGGATTGCCACATTTTCCTCTTCTTCCTGGGTGCCCAGCTAGACCGCATTTTCTCATCTTCGTGCATTTAGGTGAGGGCATAGGACTGAGCTCTGGCCAAGAGAGTGTAGGTGGCAGAGATGTAAGACCACTTCCTGTTCTCTAAAACCTTTCATACCATCCTCCATGTTCCAGCTCCTCCTTTGTGTCCCAGTTGGCAGAGAAAATCCAGTGGAAGAGTCTAAGGACCAGCAAGTTAGTCTTATGTATCAATTACCATAAAAATGTAGGAAAAGTCTAGCAACTACTTAGGACAATATTTGCTGAGCATTTACTTACTATATGCTAGATAATGTGCTAAGTACAAGAGATATGGAGATTAAAAAAAAAAAGGCAATTATATTTACCCAAGATAAATGAAAGGTATCTGACCATACAAAGACATGTCCAAGAATATTCATAGCAGCTTCTTTCTAATAGCTGAAAACTGGAAACAATCCAAATGTTCATCAACAGGTGAATGGATACACAAATAATGTTATATCCATACAGTGGAATACTATTCAGTAATAAAAAGTGAAATATTGATACAACAAAATAGATGTATTTCAAAATAATATGCTAAGTGAAAGAAGCTAGTTTAAAAAGAGTACATGCTATATGGGTTTGTTTATTCTAGAACACTAGTACATGCAAACTAATGTATGGTGTCAAAATTCAGATCAGCGATAACTAGGGATGGTGGGAATAAAAGGGGAGGTATGAATTACAAAGGAGCACGAGGAAGATTTGGGGGGTGATGGATATGTTCGTTTTAGCGTAGTGATGGTTTCACAGGTGTGTACATATATCAAAACTCTTCAAGTAATACAATTCAAATATATGCAGTTTATTGTGTGTTGATTACACCTCAATAAAACTAAAGAAAATATGGCACCTGCCCTCATGGAATTTGAAATGTTAGAAGACTTGGAAACTGTGAAATTCTTTGCTAATAATTTTATCTTGTAAATCATAGACTTAAAAAAGAAAAACCACCAAATCCAGAAAAAGAGAAAGATAGGTATAAAGATTAAGCCAAACAGGGGCACTTGGGTGGCTCAGTCGGTTAAGCATCTGACTCTTGATTTCGGCTCAGGTCATGATCTCACAGTTTGTGAGTTTGAGTACTGTGTCTGGCTCTATGCTGACAGCACAGAGCCTCTTTGGGATTCTGTCTCCCTCTGTCTCTACCCCTTTCCCATGCTGGCACGCACATGCGCTCTCATGCCCTCTCTGATAGATATATAGAGAGAAAGAAAGAGAAAGAGAGAGAGACAGACAGATATTTAAATTAAGCAAAACAACTTCACTTTACAAAGGGTCAGAAGTAGGCAATCAAGACACACACCATATGTTTCCACACATAGGTGGACTTTGCGAGACTTAACAGAAAATCAGGGGAGAGGGGAAGAGGGGAAAGAAAAAAGACACAGTGAGGGAGGGAGACAAAACATAAGAGACTCTTAAATACTAAGAACAAACTGAGGGTTGAGGAGGATATGGGAGGGGGGAGAGTGGGTGACGGGCACTGAGCAGGGCATGGGTTGGGATGAGCACTGGGTGTTGTATGGAAACCAATTTGACAATTAAAAAATTAAAAAAAAAAAGAAGTAGGCAATCAATCAGCTCTCATTTAAGTGAAGGCTCTACCTTAGTACTTTTCCCAATTTAGAAACAACTCACCCATCCATCCAATTCATCCAGCATTAAGTGAATTTCTGGTAGAGAAATAAAATTAATTTTCCACCTTCCCCTAAAGCTCTTTCTTCCTGTCTCATTACTCCCCTTCTCAAGGCAGCCATGATGAAGGCCACCTACAGGGAGCTCAGTGAGGACAGACGTACCTCTCCAGCACCTACAACAGTGCCGGCATGTGACAGCCTGGCACAGGGCAGGTGCTCACTGACTTTGTTGATTAAGTCAATGAATGAATGAGGACATGCATGAATAAGAGGGGCTTCAGCTAAGTGGAGAGGAGGCTTTCCTTAGGTTTAATTTCACATTATGCAGTCAGAGGCTCCACATGACTATATTATTTCGGAGAAGAATTCGGCTCTTTTATTTTTGCCATTGCTCTCTCAGATATATGCCGTATCAGTGGGTCCAGGCATCCCAAGAACTGCCAGGATCCAAGAGGAACTGCTACCTCAGCCCCCTGTTCAACTGAAGTGTCCCATTGCACAAGCAAACACCCAACTAACAGAGGAATGGTCATGTTACGACCCTCCGAGATACTCCTAACTACTGCCAAGGGACCCCTCCTCAACTGCAGATGGGAATCACTGGATACGTCACTGCAAATCTGTTTGCCTTCTGGTTTTTTTAAGCAGCAAAAGAGAACGAAGGCCCTTTAACCGAGGCTTCAATTCTTGCATCTCTATGGTTAACACTGACTAGTAGCAGTTTGCTCTTGTCCCAGGGATTCTGAGAGCCATGTGTATGTGTGCGTGTACGCGTGCGTGTCTGAGGCTCTCCAGTGGACACATCATGTGTGCAGGGTTTTTTAGTGCCACTTTATCTTTATGAAAGCCAAAATACCTAGAATCACACGAACATGATCTCTTATTAAGAGGAACATGGGAGACATAAGCTTTGAGTTTCAGGGTGGGTGAGAGCTACAGACAGCTAACAGAGCAGGATAGAAAGTGCAATTTCCAGGATGGGTGTTGGGTGGCAGTGTCACCCAGTAAGCACACGCAACAAACTTACAACTTCAGCGCTGGGGGTACAATTCCCACGCCACCCCCAGGAACCCCACCGTGGTCAAATGGACTGATGAAGTGGTAATGCAGAGAAACGGCAGCCCTGGGAGAGGGAAGCCCCTGTGGCCGCCACCCCACAGCCTCCCCCAGGAGGCCAGCCTTCGACCAGGAGGCAGGACTGAGTTTCTGGATAGGTGAAAAGTTGGGAGACTCACAGGCCCTCAAGAAGTTTATCTCCACATTGCCCATACCGGACCAGTTCCTCCACTGAGAAAAACCCCTCTCTCTGCTTATCTGACATGAGTGGAAGGCGAATATGCATGCATGCAAGTATAAAGTGTAAATATGTATTAGTTAAAAATGAATGGAGCGTGGCTAGGGTACTGCAAAAGCAAAACATTAACCTGGTCTTTAAATAACTGTCTACAGGACCCCTATATATTTCTCTAGTTCTCTCTAGTGCTAAGAGGATCACACTGCAGTCTGTGTTCTAAATACCTCCAAAATACTAAGCTGCAAATAATGGCAGCTTCTCCAGACCAGCCTGCTGCCCCTAAGGAAGCAACATCCCTTGCTTTATCTTCCCCAAAAAAGACAATCAGTCCGGTTGGGAACAATGCCTTCCTTTTGTTTCTGCTCAAGCCTCGGGTGGTAATGGGAGTGAGAAAGGGTGAGGAGATCAAGAAAGATGGGGAAGGGGGTGGGAGAAGGAATCACTATGAGAACACTGGCAAGAAAGACAAAATGTGAGTCTTAGAGCAAGGTCTCTAGTAAGAGAACAGGAATCGCCCATCAACTCTCCCCTCAGAAAGATATTCAAAGAAAAATACACAGAATGGCCTCATCTGTGTTCCATGGGCTTCTGTGGGTCTGATGGGTACTAACCATTCCTTTACCATGGTTTCCACAGGAATATGCACTCTGTGTTGCAAATAATCGACAGAAAACTTTTGTAATACAACCTCTCAACTGGGAACTTTCTACAGATAAAATTTTTAAAAACCATTTCTCCTGGGGCGCCCGCGTGGCTCATTAGGTTAAGCATCCGACTTCAACTCAGGTCATGATCTCATGGTTCGTGGGTTCGAGACCCATGTTGGGCTCTGTGCTGACAGCTCAAGAGCCTGGAGCCTGCTTCAGATTCTGTGTCTCCCTCTTTCTGTCTTTCTCAAAAACAAATAAATATTTAAATTTAAAAAAAAAAAAGAAACAAAAACAATTTCTTCCAAGGCACCTGGGTGGCTCAGACACTTAACCCTCTGACTCTTGATTTCGGCTCAGGTCATGATCTCATGGTTCGTGAGATCAAGCCTCGCGTCAGGCTCTGTGCTGAGCATTGAGCCTGCCTGGGATTCTCTCTCTCCCTCTCTCTCTCTGCCTCTCCCCTGCTTCCTCTTTCTCTCTCTCAAAATAAATAAATAAACAAACAAACAAATAAATATAAAAACGACAACAACATTTTCTTCTTCTACTGACTGGGAGCTTGATAACATCAAGGACGCTCTCTTGATATGTTTAGGGGTGAGAGCATTGAGGCTCCATGCAAGACGGGTGCTCCCTGTCGTCTGGAGATGGATATAAAGCAACTGTAGAAGAAATGACAGGACTTCTACAGGATAATGGGGGTGGGCAGGACTTGCTACAGGATCATGGAGGAGGAGGGAATCACGAGTCAGGGTTAGGTGGCTGGGTACTGGGTACACGGAGGTCACCTGACTACTCTGTCCACTCTTGAGTCTGTTTGAAACTTTCTATAACAAAAGGCCAAAAAATACTTGTCTCCATCACATTTTTTTACTGTTTATTTTTTCTAAGTTTATTTATTTTGAGAGAGACAGAGACAGCGCAAGCGGGGAAGGGGCAGAGAGAGGGAGACAGAGTCCCAAGCAGGCTCCACGCTACCAGCGCAGAGCCCCACGTGGGGCTTGAACTCACAAAACTGTGACATCATGACCTGAGCTAAAACCAAGAGTCAGACGCTCAACTGAGCCACCCAGGCGCCCTTAATGTTTATTTAGTTTTGAAAGAGAGAGAGAGAGAGTGAGTGCTACAGGGGAGGGACAGAGAGAGACACGGACAGAGGATCTGAAGCGGGCTCCACGCTGATAGCAGAGAGCCCAATGTGGGGCTTAAACTCACAAACCATGAGATCAAGACCTGAGCTGAAGTCAGATACTTTACTGACTGAGCCACCCAGGTGCCCTTCTCCATCACATTTTTCAAAATCCCGACCAAAGATACAGGGTCTACTTATAATTTTTGTGTGTGTGTGAGAATATAAGAAGTGTTCATTATAAATTGGAAAAAAAGTAGAGATGACCACTTTATTAAATTGCTACTAACAAGCTTTGGCTACTAAATTGTAAGTCCAAAATGACCAAATATTGGCAATTTCTGATCAACTTAATACATTACCCTGTGGTAATGTAATGTCTCCACTGGATTCAGAAGAAGAAACAATCCCGGATGTTAACATAACTGCTCTTAGTGGTCACATTCACACAGCTTCTTGCATCCATCAATCTCAAAGTGGTCAGTAAGCACTTACAGAACTGCTGGCCCTGCTGAAGTAATGAGTTCTTTAGCATCTGCATGTTATAATTGAGTAAATGGGGCACTGAGGTCAAACAACTGACAAAGGGCAAATGAAGATCAGAGGTCCAGGCTGCACTGCTATGCTCTTCACTGGCTATCACAGCTGGGGACCATAGTTAAACTCTTCATGCCCTCTTAGTTTACTATCACTAATGCAATTAACTTTCTAATACTCGGGCAAAAGTTAATCCATGTTGCAGAATGCATTCCAAGAGTTGCTCCCAATGCCAAAAACAAGATCCCCGTGACCCAAAGAGCCGATCCACTCCCTGTGAGCCCACCAGCACCTCCAATGGGGACGAGATCTGTTGGGTTTTCTCTTCCTCCTTCCCTCACCTCCCTTCTGGAGGGTGTGGTACTTCACACCATCTAGACAGCAACCAGCCTTGGAAGGCTTTCAAGGAACATGTAGGAGTTGCTGTAGTAACTCCCGTGAGTACATCTGAAACCTTCTTATTACCATGCACAGGCTTTAAAGTGGTTCAGAAAGAGAGATGGCTTTTCTCATCAATTCACTGAGGTAACATCATGTCAAACCATAAGAAATTGTAAGTTCAAAATGACCAAATATTGGCAATTTCTGATCAACTTAATACATTTTGTATATTTAGTACACTTTCGTCCTACTCGCATACCTCATACTCTGAAATACAAGCCATTTATACTATTCCTAACTTCTGCTTAATTATAACCGCAGTTATGATTTGTGAGACTCTTGTTAGGTATCCGATGCCTGAAACAGACTGAACACTGCATGAGAATGGGAGCAGTGCCCGTCTGGTGTGACTGTCGCCAGCACCCGGCATGGTCAGAACCCAGTCAATAATTGGTATTGATGACCCAGGAAACTGTTGGAATTTGAATTAGATTTAATTTAACCAAATTTTAAAAATCTGACAGTTGGGACACGTGGGTGGCTCAGTCGGTTAAGTGTCTCACTCTTCATTTTGGCTCAGGTCATGATCTCATAGTCGTGAGATGGGGCCCCATGCAAAGTATGGAGTCTGCGTAGGAATCTCTGTTTCCCTCTGCCCCTCCCCTGCTTGCACTTTCTCTCTCTCAAAAAAAAAAAAAAAAAAAAATCAGACAGTTAATCTAGAATAATAACAGTTCTTTTAAATCATACACTATTTTGATCACTAACTTGATAACTGTTTCCTTGTTGATAGAAGTTGCCTTGTGAACTTCACAATTTGCAAACTTTTCATTCTTGGTTATGAAAGAAAGCAGGTCACACTGAATAGTTTATGTCCCCAAATCAAAAAGTTTTAAATAGTCCATAGACAAGATAATAGACAAGGCCAGGAATTAACTGAAATATCCTCACGCCTTTCTATCGTCTCTCTCACGCCGCCTCACCCCTTCGCTCTTTTAGTCGGTATTTATGCAGCGTCTGCTCTCGTCCTCAGGAATTTCCAACTGAGCGGCAGAAATGATTACTCATAAGGCAATGCGGAAAGTTCTTCACTGAACAAAATGCAGTGGGACATAAAGGAAGAAGAGGTTAATTCTTCCAGAAAAAGAGTCAGAGAAGGCCGCACAGAAGAGGCGCCTCTTTGAGTTGAGTCTTGAATCCCGAATCAGAGTTTTCCCAGCAAAGGAAGGAGAGAAGATTTTACAAAGGAAACTTCATAAGCGAAGGCCTCTCATTACAAAAGAACGTGGCAGAGCCAGCATGGCGGTGTGTGGTGTTTTCCGACCAACTGAGGGGCAGGCGGAAGAGGCAGGAGAGGAGACTCAGATTGAACGGCTCTGCACAGAGTCCCAATGAGTTGCGTTATTAATCTTTTGGCAATGAGGAACTGTGGCCTCAAGTGATTATATTTTAACAGGCAAGGGTCCCCACCGCAGAAGACAGAAAACAGACAGAAAGCTCTGTTAACTTGGTGTAACTATTCTTCGGGGAAAGAAAAACTGAGACTTTTTTTGACCAATAAAAAGATGAATCATCTCGCTTTTACATATCCTCTCCCTCCTGAGACTAAGAACCAGCGGATTCTACAACAACGTTCGTACTGCTCAAGAGTGAAGATGCTGCAGCCGGAGTGCCTGAGTTTGGATCCCGGCTCTGCCACGTACTTGCTGCGTCTTCTTGAACAAGTCACTTAACTTCTTTGTGCTTCAGTTTCTTTAGCTATAAAATGGGATGAGTACTAGCAAACAGCTTCCTACAGTTGCTTAGGAACCGAAAAGTCCCTTAGGACTTTAAAAAGTCAGGTCATATTAAGATCTTGGAATAAAACTGACAAATGGTAAGTACTCAGTAAATTTAGTTATTAATGCTCTTTTTCAAAACCGTATTAGCCCTTAGGGAAAATAAAAGCAGAAGCCACTAGTTCTATTTAAGAAAATTCCCTCCTATCTACCTTCCAGACTCCAGAGAATGATGTCGAATTTGACTTATAAAATAAAATGGCACGAATGAGATTCTTCCTTGGGTCTTGACACATATCGATACCCAAAAATCACAGAAGGACACAAGAGAACCGACTAGGGTCTACCCATATCTACTCTCTCCAACCAGAAAAAAAAGAGAGTAACCTTTACACTTCATGGATTTTACGGCCCATGTTTTTAAACGCTGTTTTTAAAAAGGACGGTTGACGCTTCGTGTGGCTGTACTATTTTTATTCTTTGAAGCTGTTATTTTGGTTCTGTCTTATAGTATGAAACCAAGACTGAATCAGCAAGCCAACTATATTAGCACTTCCTTTTTACGTTAGAAACAGTTAATCTCTGGCAACTCACAGCCTGAACACACAGTAGCAGAGAGCACACTTGGTCAAAATTTGGTCAAAAGCCTCTTTTCTTTCAGAGTATAAGAGTAATATTATAAAGACACACTTTTACCAGTTTCTTAGGCTTTCTTAAAGACGAATTCATGGTCTGGCGAATATAAAGATGAAATATAGGTCTGATCCTTATGTTAATATGCAATTTAGCCAGCCAGAAAGTCTCACGAAATTGCCCACAAGCCGTGCAGTGTAATGGTTCGGAGCTCGAGAATCAGACGGTCTGGGCTGGGATCCTGGCTCTGCCGTGGATGGCTCTGTAACCTTGTGCGAGCTGTGAAATGGGAATGAAAACTGTATCTTCCTTACAAAGTCAAGAGGATTAAAGTTAAAGATTATGAAGCACACAAGACCTGGCATGATATAAGGTAAGCACTATGGAAGTGTAGTAAATTAAAAAAAAAAAAAAGAGGGGGCCCCCTAGGTGACTCAGTCAGTTAAGCATCCGACTTCAGCTCAGGTCATGATCACGAGGTTTGTGGGGTCAAGCCCCATGTCAGGCTTTGTGCTGACAGCTCGGAGCCTGGAACCCTGCTTTAGATTCTGCGTCTCCCTCTCTCTCTCTCTGCCCCCTCCCCAGCTCACGCTGTCTCTCTCAAAAATAAACATTTTAAATAAATAAATAAATAACAGAAAAAAAGGCTTACAAAAGGCTCCAAAGCCCTTCTGTTCCCAAGACCAAAACAGCAATCTTTATTTTCACTATGCAAAAAGATGTGCACTCAGGAGGACCTGGAAGTGGCAGAAAGAGTGCTCTCCATTGTCTCTGCTTTTAAAGTAGAAATTATCTTCCTTCTTCAGGTGTTTTTTAACCTATCAGATATGATAATTTGTAATGTTCCATCTGCCAGATCCTCATATACAAATGGCCTTGCAAGGAAGGTATTTGCTCCATTTCCAGAGAAAGAAAATGAGACGCAGAGTGTTATCAACTGCCCGATGTCACAGCTGGCAAGCGACGGATCAGGACTCGGAGCTGACCTATCTGGCTTCAAAGCCCACCACACGGTCCCTTAGGGAGCCCCTTCCCTGTAAGATAAACAGCACTAACTGGACTAGATCTGATGATTTCAGACTTACTCCTCTAATCCCAACTTCTTACTCACTCCTGACCCTGAGTGTCTGACTACACAGCGAGATGCCTCTCCTTACGTCTTCCTTTTGCGTCTCTTTACCATGATTCGGAACAAATCCATCACATACATCCTTGAACCTGGATCGCATTCACTCTCTAACAACCATTTATTATCTGCCACAGGTCGCTAAGCAATGCCTTCACCTGCCTTGTGAAGTTTAGTCATTAGAGAAAGACTGAAAAAATAATTACACCAACCATTTATTACATAGACATAGGTGATACAATGTAAACGTGAAAGGGGCACCTGGGAGACTCAGCCAGTTAAGAGTCTGACTCTTGGTTTAGGTTCAGGTCATGATCTTGAGGTTCATGGGTTCGAGCCCCAAGTCGGGCTCCATGCTGATAGCATGGGCCTGCTCGGGATTCTCTCTCTCTGCCCCTCCACTTCGCTCCCTCTCCCTCTCTCTCTCTCTCTCTCTCTCTCTCTGACTTAAAATAAATAAATAAATTTAAAAACAGTAAAAGTGAAAGATGGTGTTATACAGGGAAATTAATCTAACCTGGAGGGTCGGAGAGTTTGTCCTGAGGAACTGATAGTTAGGCTGAAACCTGAAGGAGATGTTAGCCAGTGAAGGGAAGGAAAATATGGATTCTAGACAGAGGACACAGCAAAAGGATATGCTGTGTAGGTGGAAAGGAGCGGGGTGCCTTCAAGGAACAAAAAGACTGGTGAGCTGGAAGGCGGGAGTGAGGAGCAGAAGGAACTGCAGATTACCGTAGACAGGCGGACAGGCTGCGAGACCGTGGGCCATACTGAGGATTTTTAAGATTTGAATCAGGGAAACAAGAAGTTCCTGAAGGGCTTTAGGCAGGAGAGGGACATGGCTCTATTGGTGTTTTTAAAGATCACTGTGGCCCTCACGGACAACAGATCGGAGAGGGCAGCACATGGAGAGAGGAGCGCAGCGGGAAGCGGCAGAGATCCCTAGTTGTCTGCCCACAGCACCCACTTCTCACCGGTAACGGGACCCTGACTTCTACACGTGTACGTCGATACTGAGTCTAAAAGACTATTTCTCAGCTCCCTCTGCAGCCAGGAAAGGCCATGCGGCTACATTCTAGTCAAGGAGACCTAGGTGGAAATCCTATGCGTAAGGGAAAACTGTTAAAGGGACTTAACTCAGAAGGGAAAAGTCCTCTCTTGCTTCTCTGTCTTTCTTCCTTCTTCCAGCCTGCAATGCAGGCCAGACGGCTGGAACTCTGGCAGTCATCTTGAGCCAAAATAAAAGACATAAGCTAAGATGATGGAAGGGAAAGACAGGATCCAAGGTGCTTGGGTTGGACCCACCATACCCATTCGGGATAGCCTGCTTACGGTCTTTTTCCACCCCCACATTGAAAGAGAAAAAAATTCTGTTTCGTTTAAGTTACTATTACTTAGGTGTCCTATGTGATATACGGCCTAAGTCAATTCTAACGGACACAGACAGAGCCTACTGTATGTATCCAAGAGGAGGCAGTGACACCTTAGATCATGGTGGTAAAGAGATAAGGAGAAGGGGAAGACTGAGATACATTTAGAAGGCAGAATCAGCAAAACCTGTTGAGAGCCCGGACATGAGAGAGGGTGAGGGAGAGAGGTAACTTCAGACCAGCTCCCGGGTTTCTGGCAAAACACGGAACAGTTACTGAGCTAGAGGCGGGAGGGACATCCTGAACATCTTTTCACACACTTCGAAGTTGAGACGCCTGAGAAAACTCTTAGACCAGAGAAGAGACGTCAGGCTGGGAAATACAGATTGGAGAGGTCATCAATAGGCACGCAGGTGCTAACCGAAGCCACTGGAATGGACGATGCCTTTTAGGGCAAGGGCAGAATGGGGAAAAAAGACCTTAGAATTGAATCTCGAGGAATACTAACTCTTGAAAGGGACAAGAACGAGCAGCCAGAAAGGAAGTTCACATGAGGAAATAAATGCCAACTTTTCATTGCATCCACAAGAAGGGCTTGAGGCCACCACAGGGGCAGAGAGGTCACTTCCAGATGGTGATGTCAGAACAAGTCAGCAGGATCTAAGAGACACAGGCAGGCCACAAGAAGGAAAAGGAAAGAGGAGAGAGGAACAGGGGAACCAGACTGTTCTCGGAGTCTGGCCTGGCAGGGGGAGGCTGTGAGACTCGACATGCGGACGGGGCTACATTCCAGGGGAAGCAGAGAAGTAGTCTCCTTTCCCTCCAGAAAAACTAAGAGCCCAGTCAGTGGTTCGTCAGCTCACAAAGTCAGAGAGTCACAGGTGCACTCGTGAGCTACCAGATTCCAGAACATTCCAGGCTTGTTTATGGTGAACAGGTTTTCATCCACCATACCGGAACTTCTTTCAAACAACTATCTTAAATTTTCCATTGTTAATTAAATAAAGTTTTAAAGGAGTCGGGGGTAAAGGGTAAGGAATTTAACCTGCTCAAATCAGCATAAACAGTCAAAAGAGAGAATAAATTTTTACGTACACCAAGGGTTTAACGGTAAGGGCAAGATTACGAACTTTTCTTCAAGGTCACTACATGGCAGATTTTGCTTTAAATTCATTTAGTGCAAGTTTTAGATGAATATCTCAACTGAGTCTCCCTACAACCCTATGAGATAGTAACTACTATCGTCCCCATTTCCCAGATGACAAAACTGAGGTGCAAAGTAGTTAGGTTCACTTTAGCATCATGTAAACTGGTGAGTGATAGAACCTGGGATTTGGACACTGGCCATCTAACACCATAACCAATGCTTCTTGTTTTGCTCAGAAAATTTGCTTTTCTGAACTCTAAAAAAGAACATTTCCAGCCATGACATTAACATAGTGAGTGGAAAAATAATTATGCAAAACCATAGGCAGGAAAATAATTTCTACTTCACTTGAAAACGGAGAGAGCAGGCCAAAGAGACGGTAAGCTTTCTTTTCTTTAACTGGTCTGTCTGGTAACCCAGAAAAAAGGAACCTGGGTTTTAGTCAACTCATGGTATCCTGGTCTGCTCTTCCCCACGCTGTCCTCCACGGCAAGGCCCGTTTTGAATGTGCTTGTGACAACTGGATGCCATGCAGAAAATTCAGTCAGCTCCAGCCCGTGAGAACAAAGCAAGATGTGACCCCAACACGGGACCCAGACACAGAGGAGGTCAGGTAGAGGAAACTGTTCCATTTTTAGTCAAAGCTCACTGATGTCAAGGTGAGTCTGATGAAGCATTATGTCTGGGGCCGCTGGAACAAAAGAAACAATATTTCCACTCAAGACACAAATTGCAAACCTTGGTATTTCAAATGAAGGTCTTTCGGGAGAGAGAAGCTACCGAGAATTCAGAGTAGGGTTATGAGCCATAGTGATATGTCTGGGCTGAGCAGTCATAATTAATCATGATTTAGGTCAACACAGAACCCTTTAAGCACTGAGACTTTACAGACAGCACACACACACATGCACACACACACAGAAGGAGTATCAAAATGAGGACGTGCACAACTCGGTGAGACATTAAAAAATCCACCACATACCAAGTTCTACACAAGCGCTGGGAGCCAAAGGCGGGTATGATAAGATACAAGCAGCCATAGTCTCTGGATTCTCAATTTTCTTTCCTATTTGTGCATTTAGTTAATGTGCAGAAAAGAGTTAACAGAGCAGGATCGAGGCTGCTATCCTTAGAAAGGTCTACTTGCCTTTCTCCAGTTGGCCATTGGCTGGCTTCTGGGAACTTGGACTTTGGGAAGATGCCACCATTCCCAGCTCTGGTAAGAATAGCTCCTTGTGCCTAAACTGTTGGTACCAACAGTATGGTTTTATGCTACGCACCTGCTTTGCCTTCTGGACTCTGGAATTTTGGTACATGCTAGACAGAGGGTGCTTATATCACCAACGAGTCCCCATTAGAGAAAATCTTGGGCACTGAGTCTCTAAGAGCTTCCTGGTAGACAATTCACTGCTGGAGGTTTTAAGCAGGTCCTGGGTGACTCCACTGAGGAAGGGCTCTTGCAAGCTTGTGCCTGGTCTCCTCCGGACTCTACCCCGTGTGCCTTTTCCCTGTGCTGGTTTTGCTTTGTACCCTTTTGCTGTAATAAATGATAGTAACGAGTACAATAATATGCTGAGCCCTGGGAGCCCCCTCAGCAAATACTGGAACTTGGGAGTGGTCTTGGAGACACTTCTTCCATCTCTCTAAAGCACTTGGTAAACTGGTATGAGGTTTAGAGTAAGAAAAACCTGATTTCAATTCCAACTTTGACATTTATTAGCCGTGAATCACAGAGTTAGTTAAGATGTTCGTTAAACCTTGGATTTCTCTGAAAATAAGACAGTAAAACCTACCTCGGGAGACTGTGGTGAACATTAAATATGTGGCAGACACTCGGGGACATTACATACTTTCCTCGTCAGGCTAACAGGTGAATGGCAGCCCTGCAGTTGTGCAGTGCCCACCCTGTACAATGCCAGACAGCCCTAACGAGGCTCGCTTTGCCCACTCTCTCCTTCCACTGATGCAATATTCAGCTCGCGGCAGTTCACCAGAGCCTACTGCGCACACCGCTTCCCTGCTCCACCTCGGTGTCACGTTGGTGGCTGGAAACCCTCCTTGGTGGGAGTATTTACACGACAGAAACTGGCAAATGCCGAAAATCAGGGCTTCTCCCTCAATTCCCAACTGCTAAACATTTACTAGGATGCCAATGTCCACTTCATAAAAAAAAATTTAAAAAAAAGATGGAGTTCCTGTCAGACAGGTTTTTTTGGCCTGACCAAAAACAGCAAGCATATCTGCATTTTAAAAAGAAATGGGCTACATGAAAAGATGTTAACACTATTAGCCATAAAGGAAATGCAAATCAAAACCACAACAAGTTACCACTTCACACTAAGTAGGATGGCTAGAATCAACAAGACAGACAATAACCAGTGTCTTAGTGAGGACGTAGCGAAATTAGTACCCCCAATATAGGCCTGGGGGGCGGGGCAGAATATAAATATTGCAGCCCCTTTGGAAAATCGTCTAGCAGTTCCTGAAAACGTTAAACATAGTTACCCAAGGACCCAGCAAGAGAAATGAGAATGTAGGTGCACACAAAAACTTGTCCATGAATATGCAGAGCAGCTCTATTCACAATAGCCAGAAGGCGGAAACCACCTAAATATCCATGAACAGATAAATGAATAAACAAAGTGTGGTGTGTCCAGATAATAGAATATTATTTAGATATAAAAAGGAAGGAGGGACTGATACATGCTACAATATGAATGAACCTAGGAAACATTATGCTAAGTGAAAGAAGCCAGACACAAAAAAGCAACATAGGATTCTATTTGTATGAAATGTCCAGAATAGGTAAATCCATATAGACAGAAAGCAGATTAGTGTTGCCAGGGGCAGGGGGAGGGGGCTGGGAGGAAGGAGGAATCGGGATTGACTGCTTAATGGCTATGATCTTTTTCTTTCTTTCTTTCTTTCTTTCTTTCTTTCTTTCTTTCTTTCTTTCTTTCTTTCTTTCCTTCCTTCCTTCCTTCCTTCCTTCCTTCCTTCCTTCCTTCCTTCCTTCCTTCCTTCAGATCCATTGCCTTCCTCTCGTGGCCTCCTTTGTGTTAGTCTTTAGGGTTCTATAATGTTTAGTCTAGTTGTTTACGCTGACAGCCTTTCCCTTTGAATATTTTAATGACCTTCTTGATACTTTCCAACTGCTTTTCTTTTTTCCTTTCTTCTTTTGTTTTGAGGAATGACCAAAGCTATATGCAGTTTTTCAAGTGTTAATTCTGTAATTTTGTGCCATCTGGATTTATTTCTTTTAAGTTTATTTTTATTGATTTGGAGACAGAGATAGACAACAAGTGGGGGGGGGGGCAGAGAGAGAGGGTGATAGAACCCCAAGCAGGCTCCACGTTGTCAGCACAGAACCTAATACGGGGCTTGAACTCAAGAACCGTGAGATCATGACCTGAGCCGAAACCAAGAGCCAGATGTTTGACTGAGCCACCCAGGTGCCCCAATGCCATCTGAATTTATATGATCTAATATTTTCTGACTTTTCAGATGATTGACAGATAAAGGCAATCAAATGAGCATTAAGTAATAATGATAACTATTTTTCTAAAGATGCAAAATGTTTTCACTACCATTTTTTAGTCAGATTTGCACAACAGTATGAAATCGGTAAGGCAGATACTCTGGTCCCTGCCCTTTAGGCACAAGATTATTAAGGTTGAGAGTAATTATGTGACTCCCTGGTCCCAAAGACCAAACCAGCACTGGATCCCAGGTTTGCCAACTCTTTATTCTTACATTTGATAGGCATAGATGGTGTAGAAAATGTTGGGGTTCAGAGCCAACAGCCAAGAAGGAATTCTTGAGACATCTTTGGTGCAAAAAGCACAGGGACAGGACCCATGAGCAGAAAAATCTGCACTGGGGTTGTGACAAGTGACTGATTAAATACCTTCACGTTGGGAGGGGGTTAGGGATAGCATAAATCTGTAAGTCTCTAAGGAATTTTGGAAGCAAGGTTTCCAAGACCTTGAGGGGGCTAGCTGCTGTCAGGACAAGGTCATTTATTACTGTTTAGTTAAAATTCAGTCATGAGACCCTTCAGATGTATATCAGTGGGCCATATGCTTGGAGTATGACTGCCAACATATTTCTTGGTGGAGTAGAGATAAAGAAAGTTTCCAAAGGAATTTTTGGTAGCCTGGAGGGTTGGGCTAAGATTGCCTCTTGCCCTTAGCAAAGTGTCATCACAGAGGCAGCGGAGCTCCTAGAGGAAGCTCACTCTACCTGTTTCAAGGACTTATCAATGGGCTGTAAGTGGTAAGGAAATTTAATTTTTTCTTCTGCCTCTGTCTCCCACATCAATAGAGACTATCAAAAGCTACAGGTAGAAGTGCAGAATGTTAATGTATAGAGTTCAGTAATTTAAATTTATGGGCTAGAATCTATTAACAAAGCATCTAACTGAACTTCTTTTAAATAAAAACAAACAAAACAAAAAATTTCTAGTGACATTTAGGTGTTTATGAAAACTACATGCTGACATGCTAAGGAAGCCTCATTTACTTGCATGTAATGTTCGTGAATCTTAATGCTGAGAAAATGTGATTGCCATTTAGGAACAAATGGATTATCTCAGAATGCATGGGAAGCAGCTCATTTTTACTTTTGAAAGATGGTTTAAAGAGTTTTTATGTAAACTAAGGGAAACTATGAATTCTCAGCTTTGTTGTGATTTTTTTTTTTTTTTGCTCCTGATTATTTAAACTATTTTAAGTATTTCTGCCTCCCTTCACCTTTTCTCCCACCCCAACTCTGGCAACCAACGATCTGTTCTTTATATCCATTAGCTTGGTTTTCTTGTATTATTGATGTTGGGTTTTTGTTGTTGTTGTTGTTTTTGTTTTGTTTTGTTTTGTTTTAGATTCCACATATAGGAGAGCTCATGCAGTATTTGTCTTGCTGTGACTGATTTAGTTCACTTTGCATAATGCCCTTGAGGTCCATCCATGCTGTCACAAATGGCAAGATTCCATTCTTTTTTATGGTTGAATATTCCACCGTACATACGTACCACATCCTCTTTATTCATGCATCCATTGATGAATACTTAGGTTGTTTCCTTATCTTAGCTATTCTTAGTAATGCTGCAATGAACATGGGGATACATATACCTTTTCAAGTTAGTGTTTTTTTTTTCTCGAGATAAATACCCTGGAATTGCTGGATCATATGCTGGTTCTATTTTTAACGTTTTAAGGAACCTCGATATTATTATCCATAGTGTCTGCAACAACTCACGTTCCTACCAACAAAACACCCCACATCCTCACCAACACCTGTTATTCTTGTCTCTTGGATAACAGCCATTCTAACAGGTGTGAAGCAATATCTCATTGTGATTTTGGTTTGCATCTCCCTGATTATTAGTGATGTTGAGTATCTTTTCATTTACCTATTGGCCATCTGTATGTCTTCCTTAGAAAAATATCTATTCAGATATTCTGCCCTTTTTTTTAGTATTTAGTAGTTGTATTTTTTAAAATTTATTTATTTAAATCCAAGTTAGTTAACATACAGAGTAGTATTGGTTTCAGGAGTAAAACCCAGTGATTCATCATTTACATACAACACCCAGTGCTCATCCCAACAAGTGCCTATCTTAATGTCCATCACCTACTTAACCCATCTCCCCACCCACCTCCCTTCCAGCAACTCAGTTTGTTCTCTGTATTTAAGAGTCTCTTACAGTTTGCCTCCCTCTCTGTTTTATCTTATTTTTCCTTCCTTTCCCCTGTGTTCATCTGCTGTGTTTCTTAAATTCCACATATGAGTGAAATCATACGTAAATAGCAAGATTTACCAACTTGATCACCAAATAGTATCCTATTGCATATACATACCACATCTTCTTTATCCATTCATCAGTCAATGGACATTTGAACTCTTTCCATAATTTGTATTATGCCCGCTTGTTAATCAGATTGGCTTTTTGCTATTGACTGTATGAATTATTTATATATTTTGGATATTAACCCCTCATCAGATATATGATTTGCAAATATTTTCTCCCATTCAGTAGGCTGTCTTTTCATTTTGTTGATGGTTTGTTTGATGAGCAAAAGTTTTTTAGTTTGATGTAGTCTCCTTTATTTTTGGTTTTGTTGCATTTACTCGAGGTGTCATATCCAAAAAATCATCACCAAGCCTATATCAAGGAGATTACTGCCTATCTTTTCTCCTAGGATTTTTATGGTTTCAGGTCTTATGTTCAAGTCTTTCATCCATTTTGAGTTAATTTTTGTGTATGGTGTAAGATAGTGGTCCAATTTCATTCTTTTGCATGTGGCTGTCCAGTTTTCTAAACACCATTTAAAGAGACTGTCCTTTCCCCATTGTGTATTCTTGGCTCCTTTTCATAAATTAATTAACCGTAGAAGCATGGGTTTATTTTGCGGCTCCTATTCTGCTCTATCAATCTGTATGTCTGTTTTTATACCAGTACCATACTGTTTTGATTACTATAGCTTTGCAATGGAGTTTGGAATCAGGGAGTGTGATGCCTCCAACTTTGTTCTTTCTCAAGATTGCTCTGGCAATTTGGAGTCTTTTGTGTTTCCACACAAATTTTAAGATTGCTCTATTTCTGTAAAAAATTGGAATTCTGACAGGATTTGCACTGAATCTGTAGATCATTTTGGGTAGTATAGACATTTTAACAATATTAATTCCTCCAATTCATGAGCATGGAATATCTTTCCATTTATTTGTGTCTTCCTCAATTTCTTTCATTAATGTTTTGTAGTTTTCTGCAAACAGGTCCTTTACCTCCTTGGTGAAATTGATTCCTAGGAATTTTACTCTTTTTGATGTAATTTAAATGGGATTCTTTTCTTAACATCTCTGATAGTTTGTTATTAGTGTGTAGAAATGCAACAGATTGTGTGTGCGTGTTGATTTTGTGTCCTACAATTTTACTGAATCCATTTATTAGTTCTAACAGTATTTTCATGGTCTCTTTAGAGTTTTTCACATATAATGTCATGTCATCTGCGAAGAGTGGCAGTTTTACTTCTTCCTTTCCAATTTGCATGCCTTTTCTTTCTTTTTCTTGCCTACCTGATCTGGCTAGGAATTCCAATACTATCACAGTGGTGAGAGTGGACATCCTTGCCTTGTTCCTGATCTTAGATGGAAAGCTTTCAGCTTTTCACTATTGAGTATGTTAGCTGTGGCCTTGTCATATATGGCTTTTATTATGTTGAGGTAGATTCCCCATATATTTGCTTTGTTGAGAAGTTTTTATCATAAATCGATGTTGAATTCTGTCAAATGCTCTTTCTGTATCTATTGAGATGATCATATGATTTTTATCCAACATTCTGTTAATGTGGTATATCACATCAACTGATTTTCAAATGTTGAACCATCTCTGAATCCCTAGAATACGTTCGGGTTGATCATGGTGTCTAATACTTTTAATGGATTGTTAAATTCAGTATACTGATATTTTGTTTAGGATTTTTGCATCTATTTTCGAAAGGGATATTGCCCTGTAATTTTCTTTTCTTGTGACATTCTTGTCTGGTTTTGGTATCAGGGCAAAGCTGGCCTCATAAAATGAGTTTGGGAGGTTCCTTCCTCTTCTATATTTAAAAAAAATTTTTTTTAATGTATATTTATTTTTGAGAGAGAGAGACCAGAGCAGGAGCAGGGAAGGGGCAGAGAGAGAGGGAGACGCAGAATCCAAAGCAGGCTCCAGGCTCTGAGCTGTCAGCACAGAGCCTGACGCGGGGCTCGAAACCACAAACGGTGAGATCATGACCTGAGCCGAAGTCAGACGCTCAACCGACGGAGCCACCCAGGTGCCCCTCTCTTCTATATTTTAAGAGTTTGAGAAGGATTGGTATTAACTCTTCTTTGAACATTTGGTAAAATTCACCAGTAAAACCATCTGGTCCTGGATTTTTGTTTGTTGGCAGGTTTTTGGTTACAGATTCAATCTTCTTGCCAGTAAGTGGTCTGTTCAGATTTTCTATTTCATCATGATTCAGTCCTGGTAGGTTGCATGTTTCTAAGAATTTATTAATTTCTTCTGAGTTGTTTAATTTGTTGGGGTATAATTGTTCATGGTAGTTTCTTATGATCCTCTGTATTTCTGTGGTGTCAGTTGTAATAGCCCTTTTATTTCTAATTTTATTTATTTGAGTCTTCTTTTTTCTTGATGAGTTTGTTGATTTTGTTTATGTTTTCAAAGAACCAGCTCTTAACTTCATTAATCTTTTCTATTGCTTTTTTAGTTCCTATTTCGTTCACTTCTGGCTTAATCTTTGTTACTTCCTTCCTTCTTCTAACTTTGGGCTTTGTTCTTCTTTTTCTAGTTCTTTGAGGTATAAAGTTAGGTTGTTTATTTCAGACCTTTCTTGTTTCTTGAGGTATGCATTTATCACTATGTGTTCCCTCTCAGAACTGTTTTTGCTGCATTCCACAAATCCTAGTCTGTTGTATTTTTATTTTCATTTGTCTCAAGGTGTTTTTTAATTTCTCTTTTAATTTCTTCTTTTGCCTATTGGATGTTTGTGGGGAATAAGCTTAGGAAGCCCCCAGGCTTATATCAATGGGCTAACAAGGCATAAAGAAAGAAAAAGCCATAAGATGCTCATACCCAAGTTTGGATAAACATGATTGGCACCCCAAGAACAAGATGGTGCAAAGGCACCCCAAAAATAGGTTGATACAAATGCACCCCAAGAATAGGGGGTGATGAACCCCAAAAATAGAGAGGAACAGGGAAAGGCCCCAATATAGGACCAAGCGCAAAGGCTCCCAACACAAAGGTATATGAGGTAAGCAAGATTAGACATGCAGGGCAAAAGTGCCCCTCAATTCAGTATTATAGCAGAAAGCTGCTTTCACAGGAAGGAAGGACCAAATTAGGTGAGCAGGGCTAGACCGCTGCACTCTGCTGCTGTGCAGCTGCTGATAATACTGCCCAGTGCAGAGCTACTTTTCAAACAGAAAGCTGCCTTGTTAACCTTGAAGTGTTTTGCCCTATCTGTCTCATCCCCTAGGCTACCGAAGATACATAGACACGGCGCCTCCTTTCTGCCATTAACAACCGCCTGCCCATCTGCCCGGTGCCAGGATTTTGTCTTCTATTGACCCAAACTCCAAACACTGTGTATCTTCCAAAAAACCCCCCTTTTCTTCTTGCCTATAAGTTGATGTTCACAGTTTCTTTGTCTCTTTGTGCACGCCCATCATGCTTGTAAGCCTTCTGATCTTTTTAATTTTTTTTTTTTTAACGTTTATTTACTTTTGAGATACAGAGTGTGAGCAGGGGAAGGGCAGAGAGAGAGGCAGATGCAGAATCTGAAGCAGGCTCCAAGCTCTGAGCCATCAGCACAGAGCCTGATGTGGGGCTCGAACTCATAGACCATGAGATCATGACCTGAGCTGAAGTCAGCCATTTAACCGACTGAGCCACCCAGGCACCCCAGCCTTCTGATCTTAATAAATACAAGGCAAGGACCCTTATTCGGGGTTCTTGTCTTTTCCCGGACATTAGTCATCTCTCATTTTAATCCTGCATCTGCTCTCTTGCTGGCCGAGAGAGAGAACTTTAGAGTCTACGACACATGTTCAGTACCGTGTTGTTTAATCTCCTATATTTCTGAATCTTCTCATTTTCTTCATGTAACTGATTACTACTTTCATACCACCGAAGTCAGAAAAGGTGCTTGATATGATTTTAATTCTCTTAAATTTATTTAGACTTGTTGCTACCATATGATCTCTCCCAGAAGAAAACTTCTCCAAGAAAATAGCTTATATACTCATCTGGAGCCCCAGTTTCTGCAACTGCTGCCCAAAGGAAACCTTCAGATAGCCTGGCTCTGGTGGCCAGTGGGGTTTATGGTTGTGGTCTGAAAGAACTGCATATATTTGCCTACTTTTATAAGTTGTTGTCTATGGGTCCGGCTTCCAATCAGCCTGAATCCAGGTGCTAAGATCCTCTTCCCCTTGGGATACTGACAGGCCTTGGCATACCCTCAACTACTGGGAGCTATTAAAAATATAATAGGCTGCTTAGACAAGCACAAAGAAGATCTGGGGTAGGGTTGAATGACAAGGTTCATGTCCTATGTGAGGCCTCTCTTTCAGAGTTGGAAGGGGAGGGGTGGTATTTCACAGGAAGGAAGGACTAAATTAGGTAAGCAGGCTAGACCGCTGCACTCTGCTGCTGTGCAGCTGCAGATAATACCGCCCAGTGCAGAGCTACTTTTCAAACAGAAAGCTGCCTTGTTAACCTTGAAGTGTTTTGCCCTATCTGTCTTCTCCCCTAGGCTAGCTAAGATATACAGACACAGCGCCTCCTTTCTACTGCATAGAAACCAAAACGGAGACCCAAGAAAAATGAAGAAACAGAGGAATTTAATTTAATTTAATTTAATTTATCTTATTAAACAACAAGATAAAACCTAAGAAAAAAGCCTTAATGAAATGGGGATAAGTAATTTACCTGATAAAGAGTTCAGAGTAGTGGTCGTAAAGATGCTCATTGAACTGGGAGCAAAATGGATGAACCAGAGTGAAATTCTCAACAAAGACATAGGAAATATACGAAAATACCAGCTGGAAGTCACAGAGCTGAAGAATACAATAACTGAACTGAGAAATACACGAGAGGCGTTCCATAGCAGACTAGATGAAGCAGAAGAAAAGATGAGTGAACTCAAGGACAAAGAAGCAGAAGTCACCCTATCAGAGCAGCTAAAAGAATTTTTAAAAAGTGAAGATAGCTCAAGGGACTTATGGGACAACATCAAACGGACTAATATTCACATTATAGGAATCTCAGGAGAAGAAAGGGAGAAAGGGGCAGAAATCTTATTTAAAGGAATAATGGCTGAAAACTTCCCTAACATGGGAAGTGAAACAGACATCCAGAACTAGGAAGACCAAGTTTGATAAGATGAATCCAAAGAGACTTACACCAAGACACATTATAATTAAAATATCAAAAGTTAAAGACAGAAAAAGAAGCTTAAAAGCTGCAATAAAAGTTTTCTGTTTCAGCAGAAACTTCATAGGCCATAAGGAAGTAGCACAATAAAATCAAAGAGCTGAAAGAAAAAAAAATTCCAACCAAGAATATTCTAGCCAACAAAGTTATCATTTACAATTAAAGAAGAGAGAGAGTTTTCCAGATAAGCAAAAGCCAAAGGACTTCACCACCACTAACTGCCCTTAGAAATGTTAAAGGATCTTTTTTAAGCTGAAAAGAAAGGGCACTAATTAGGAACAAGAAAACATATGAAAGAATAAATCTCACTGGAAAGGAAAATATATATTAAAGGTAGTGGATTAATCACTTAGCAAAGGTAGTATGTAGATTAAAAGACAAGAGTAGTAAAAATAACTATGATTACAATTATTAGTAAACGATACACAAGACCAAAAGTGTAAAATGTGACATCCAAAACATAAAGCACGGGGGGAGAGTAAAAATGTAGTTTTAGAATGTGATCAAACTTAAGTTGTTATCAACTGCAAATAGGCTGTTACAGATATAAGCTGTAATATGTAAGCCTCATGATAATCACAAGGCAAAAACCTATAGTAAATACATAAAAGATAAAGAAAAGGAACGTAAGTATATCATTAAAGTCATCAAACCACAAAGAGCAAGAGAAGAAAAAAGGAACAGAAAGGAACGACAAAAACAGCCAGAAAACAATTAATAAAATGGCAATAAGTATATATCCATCAATGATTACTTTAAGTATAAATGAACTAAATTCTCCAATCAAAAGACCCAGAGTGGCTATATGGATAAGAAAAAAAAAAACAAAAACAAGACCCATTTATATGCTGCTTATAAGAGACTCACTTTTTTTTTTTTCTTTTGGGCTCTTTTTTAGTACATTGCATGAAGGAGTTACACTAGTCCAAGTTAAAATTAGATCCCAAATGGTTACATTATATGCTGTGAGATTTTTAAACTTGTGACAAGGAATAGAAGGGAAATTCTACTCATTGTGAGGAAATCCTCACTAAAGCTTCAGTGAGCCAAAAGCACTTAAAGCCATGAACCTTCAGCTGGTTGTCCTCAGCCAGTCCAATCTCTATGAATTGGCATCTGTCCTTGTGCTGGTCACCCTGTAGATGAATTACTTCTCCATGTCCTGGATGCTCAATTATAGTACCATTACAGGCAAATTTCTTCTTAAAGGCCTTCACTAGTTTCTTTTTATCATAATCATCAGCAATCCCTTGGACAGTAATAGGGGTCTTCCTGCTATATCTCTGGTGAATTCTTATATGGATATAATCTTCAGCAGGAAACAGATCACCCTTACTTGCATCAACAAAGAGTGGAGATTCCAGATAGCAGACATAAAGTATGATTCCTTTTCCTTGGTAGAAATGGCCCATGGAAAGTGGTGGTGGGAGAAGCATGGGGAGCCAGGGGGCTCACGGGCGGTGCTGCTGAGTCCTCAGAAGTGGGTCAGTGACTGAGGTCAAGAGACTCATTTTTTGTTTTTTATTTATTTATTTTGAGAGAGAGAGAGAAAGAGAGAGAGAGAGAGAGGCAGGGGAAGGGCAGAAAGAGAGGGAGAGAGAGAATCCCAAGCATGCTCCTTGCTGTCAGTGCAGAGCCCAACACAGGGCTCGATCCCACAAACTGTGAGATCATGACCTGAGAGGAAATCAAGACTCAGATGCTTAATCAACTGAGCCACCCAGATGCCCTGAGACTCCTTTAGATGTAAAAGGCACAAACAGACTAAAAGTGAAGAGATGGAAAAAGATGTTCCATGCAAATGAAAACCAAAAGAATGGTGGGGTAGCTATACTTACATCAGAAAAAAATAGACTTTTTAAAAAATGCTTATTTATTTTTGAGAGAGAGAGTGCAAGCAGGGCAGGGCAGAGAGATGGGGGCAGAGGATCTAAAGCAGGCTCTGCGCTGATACCAGTGAGCCCGATGTGGGGCTCGAACTCGAAAACCGCAAGATCATGACCTGAGCCAAAGTCGAACGTTCAACCGACGGAGCCACCCAGGTGCCCCAGAAAAAACAGACTTTAAAACAAAGGCTGTGATAAGAATCAAAAAAGGGCATTACATCATGATAAAGGAGTCATTCCAATAAGAGGATATAACATTTATAAATATTTGTGCACCCAACATAGGAGTACCTAATATATAAAGCACACATTAACAGACCTAAAGGCAGAAATATACAGAAATATAATAATAACAGGGATCTTTAATATCCTACTTGCATCTAGACAGAAAATCAGTAAGAGAACATCAGCCTTAAATAAACCAGACACACTTAACAGATATTTCCAGAACACCCCATCCAAAAGCACCAGAATTCCATCCAAGTGCACACAGAACTTTCTCGAGGTTCCTGTTAGGGAGGATGAAAAGCTTTGCATGGTGATTGTTACACAACATGATGAATGCACTTACTGCCACTGATCTGTACAGTTTAAAATGGTTACGATGGTAAATTTTATGTGTATGTTACCACCATAAAAAAAAAAAAAGACGAGCCACCAACTACAAACAAAGCATATATGAACAATGAGCTTGATTCAGAATATATGTATCTATTAAAAGTAAGAAAGTTTCCTACCAGAAAAAAGAAAAGAAAATACCAAATGGGCACTTCAACAGAGAGTAGACGCCAATGGACAATGTAAATACGCAGACTTGCTCGTCCTCTATAAGTAATCAGAGGAATGCTGGTTGAAAAGACAGTGAAACATCTCTATGCACACACCTGCTCAGAGGCAGGGGTGAGGCTCAGAGCTGAGAACAGGGAAGTCCCAAAGTCTGAGCAGAAAGCAGGGAGGGAGGGGTCTCCTATTCCCCAAAGTCAACAACCACTGCCAATATTATGTGGATATTTAATAACTATTTTAAGATCTGAGAAACATATTTGGCCATGAAAAAGGTTCTGGTGAATTACTCACATAATCCAGTTTCTTCATTTTAGGGTAGAAACCGGAGCACTGACTGGATAAATGACCTCTCCAGGGTCAAACTGGCCGGCACGGCCAATTCTCCCTGCCAATTCGTATTCCACTGTGCCCCAGTGTCTTAAAGTACATGAACAGAAGGGCCAAATTTTGTCAGTCCCCACTCATAACCCTCTAAAATCTTCCTATCACATTAAAAAAAACAAAAAACCCAAAGTCTTCTCCATGGCCCACAAAGGTCTCAGGCCTCCTCCACCACCACACCCCGTTCCGTTCCATTTCAGCCTCTTAGCCTCTCTGCTGTTCCTTGAGCAAGGAAGTACCACCTGCCTTTCTTGATGCCCTCGCATTCCTGGTTTCCCTTCCCAAAGGGCTTCCTCTCCCCCAGGCCAGTCTTGTTCTTAAGATCTCCATTCCCTGACCCCTGACCAAAAAAAAAAAAAAAAAAAGAAAGAAAGAAAGAAAGAAAAAAAGAAAACTCACAAGCATGCAAGTCCCCACCCCTCCCATCCTGCTTTGCTTTTTGTCAAGGTTATTTATTGGTTTAATTATTATCTGTATGCTGTCTGTCTTTCTCCTTTAAAATGTAAGTTCCATGAGAGCAGGATTTGAGTTCTCAGAGCTTGGAACACTATCCACCACAAAATAGGCACTTAATTGGTTCAAGTAAAAAGAGGCATTTGTTTTTGGTTTTGGTTTTGTTTCTTGTTTGTTTGTTTGGCTAGAAAATTAAGGGAGTGATGTCAGGAACTTCTAAGTCAAATGGCCTATGTTTGAATCTTCTTACTCCATCAGTTGGTAGTGATTATGAATTACAAATCTAGAGTTCTCTGTTTTAAATTTTATACTTCAGTCAATTCAGAAAGTTTGCTATTATTGGTTACGTACGTTCCTCCACCATCCCCCATCAATACTCTCCTCCAGCACCCACAGTTTAAAACTCGCTTAGCAAAGAAATATTTAATCCTACTCTTTTGAGTATTCCTACTTAGAAGTTAAAATGCTTTTATTTTTGTTAACTTTTAAAAAATTGTTTTCTTCCCATTATTTGGATTAAATTTAATAGAAAATAATGCTTTTAATAGCAAAGCTGGTATAGAAAATTGTGCCTCTATGTAATATTTAGAAATAGCAGAGGGTACTGGTCAGTTACAAAACAGATTTATAAAGCCCAAGAGCTTGATTATATATTAACAATACCTAATTACAATGAAAATATGATGAAAAATAACCTATTCACGGGAGTTAACTATAATCATAAAACACTCAGGAATTCATTTAACAAGAAAGTATGGTACTTGAGGGCACCTGGATGGTTCAGTCGGTTAAGCATCTGACTCTTGATTTCAGCTCAGGTCATGATCTCACGGTTCGTGAGTTCAAGCCCCGAGTCAGGCTCTGCACTGGGATTTTCTCTCTCCCTCCACCCCTCCCCTGCTAGTGCATTTTCTCTCTCTCTCTCTCTCCTTCTCTCTCTCTCTCTCAAATATTTAAAAATATATGGTACTTTAAAAAACTCTGAAAGTATTGAGGAATAAATTTAACAGATTAAAGTAGATATATAGCTCTTTGTTCTTGAAACAAAGACTTTTAAGAACAGAAACCAATTATAAACGGTTTACAATGGAAGCACTTGGGAGTATTTCGCTGGCAGAATTCATAGATATTGTCGGATATTAGGACAAATAAAGTCTTTTTGCCCTGTAGAAACAGATCAAGGCTCTGAGTGGCCTGAAGCTTATGCACTTTAAGAAGAAGGCTCTTTTTTTTTTTTTTCTTAAGTGCAAAATTATGAATACAAAACTGCTAGGGTCCCTCCCGGAACCCTAGAAAGGGCTCTGGAATGAAAAGTCTCTAACGCTTGCTTTTCTTTAACGTCACGAGAGGTCCACCTGTGGTGTATGAAAATGTCACAGTGAGGCAGCGCCACGTGTGTGACAGCAAGGGCCCTGCCGTGGCGCTCCACTGACAAACACCCAGAGGAGAACAGCCAGAGCAGGCGGTCCCCAGGGAGAGCTCTACCAAAACAGGCTCAGAGACGCCGGAGTGCGAGCCAGCCTTACTCGGAGGCACGCATTTCCACCGGTTACCAGAACCCCCAAATGCAGCTGACTGCAAGCAACAGAGGTCAGTTTGGAGAGTGGATCCCCTGCAGGCCTAGGAGAATGACCCAGTTATGCTTAGTGCAAAAACGTCTAGATCTGGGAAAAGCCAGACTCAAGAGCAAAAACCCTGAAACACATATATAACAAAGACAAAAGTGGGTGACAATGCAACGTACCTCGTGTGTAGAGCTATCACAAAAACTGCCGGTGCTTATGTGGCACCTACTGTATGCCAGGAACTGCCTTGATCACTTCACATACAGCAATCCATTTACTCCTACCAAAACCTAGGAGGCAAGTACTACTTTCTCCCCCGTTTGAAGATGAGGAAAATGAGATGTAGAGATTAAGTAACTTATCCAAGGTCACACAGCCATAAAAAGCAACAAATTTAGGTAGGACATGAACCCAGGTGATCTGGCTCCAGAGTCCGCAGTGTTAACCTCTCAGGCTCTAACACACAGAAAGTCTATTCACTTGGAAATGAACCTTAGACCACAACTTAACTTGTAGTTAAGTGAGAATAGAAAACTGCTGATAAATTGATTCCAGCCAGAACCTCATGAAATACGCTATTTCATCCGATGGATTCTGGTTTTGTTTCCTACAGATATTTCAGTCATCATATCCATCCTTAGAAACTGATTAAATGTGACATCTGAAAATAAACAAGTAACGCTGTCGGAAAAAAAAAATGGGCGTCTGGCTGGCTGTCGGAGGAGCGGGCACCTCTTCATCTCGGATCATGAGTTCAAGCCCATGTTGGGTGTAGAGATTACTTAAGTAAATAAATCTTAAAAAGAAAAATTCTGGGGCGCCTCGGTGGCTCAGTCAGTTCAGTATCTGACTCTTTATTTCAGCTCAGGTCATGATCTCACGGCTCACAAGTTCAAGCCCCGCGTTGGGCTCTGTGCTGACGGTGTGGAACCTGCTTGGGATTCTCTCTCTCCCTTTCTCTCTGCCCCTCCCCCTCCCTCCCTCTCTCTCAGAAGTAAATATTCTTTTTAAAAAAGAAAAATTGGGGCGCCTGGACAGCTCAGTCAGTTGAGCATCCGACTTCGGCTCAGGTCATGATCTCACTGTTCCCGAGTTCGAGCCCCGCGTCAGGCTCTGTGCTGATAGCTCAGAGCCTGGAGCCTGTCTCAGATTCTGTGTCTACCTCTCTGTCTGTGCCTCTCCCTTGCTCATGCTCTGTCTGTCTCTCTCTCTCAAAAATAAACATTAAAAAAAAAATTAAAAATAAATAAATAAATAAATAAAAATAAAAAAGAAAAATTCTGAATTACATATTTGATCTCTAGCATAAAGCTACTCATCTTTTTCCAAGAAAATTCAAATCTGTACCATTTATTTGATGTCGTACTATAATCAATCCTAGTTAGGACTGAATCAACCTAAAAATCCATTTACTTAACTCATAAAAAATGTTAAACAAACTTAACAAACTATTATGCTAGATTTAGAGGGAGTCTTTGTCAGCTGTGACACTGTTCTCTCCTGTTGGGATTGACTATGAGTGATTAAATTCACATTTAATTGAGTTACTCGTGAGTTTTTTCTGTGAAGAATCATTTCAAGTATTTATGAAATGAACTATTTAACCAAGCCCACTTTAAAGTTCTTAAGGGTTACCACCTAAATATAACCCCTTTCAACCTCTTTCATATAACCGTTCACAGAAATATTTTCTTTCTGTAGGTCTCTCTTCCACAAACTCTAATTTACTTGCATACAGAGGACTCCCACCTCACAGGGGGGCAGCGAGGAAAAAAGAAACACAAACCAGCAGTGTTAAACGAACTCCCTTTTCAAGGTCTAATACATAGAGCCAAAGCAGGGAAGGAGGAAGGAAACTATACAGGTGGTCAGTGAAGTTATGTTTAAGGAAGTCCCCCCTTTGCGGTCAGAAGCACGATGTGGTTTAACAGATAGCACATTAGCCAGAAAGATAAGACATCTTGGTTCACCTAGCGAAATGCGATGTCAATTCAGAGAAGGTGACCTGACTTTGTCCCCCAGTTTCTGCACTTGTAAAGTAAATAGTAGATAAATATATTGGTCATCTGCAGATACGCTTTATGGAGATGCTAGCAAGAACAGAGCATTGCAATATGCATGCAAAATGCGTGGACTTTTGTGAAATCTAAGCCAACTAAAATTTAACAACAGATGCAAACCTTGAAATCCTATCTGTGCAACCACTCCATATCACACCTGGAGACAGAACGGCAAGTGAAGTGTTAAGAGTCCCAGATACTCAGGAAACACACAGGCGAGAGCAAACAGTGGAACCTGAGGATGAGAACTCCAGCTCCACAACACACAGATGCAGCATAATAAAGTCTGTCATTGTGAACCTGTGAAAGCAGAACTACAGCTTAATCGGTCTGTAAGTAACAAAGCCAGAATCCTGCATCCTTTAATTCTTCTGTCCTTAGCACACCATACACGCTCACGAAATCGTTCAAATAATGAATAGCTAAATAATAAATAACTAAATAATAAACTAACTAAATAAATAAGTAAATAATAAACTAAAACAAATGATGCGAGTCCCATGTAACAAATAAAAGTGTATGGACTTATGGCCTCTCTTCTGCCAAGAAATTATTAATTAACATATTAATATAGATTTAAGAAACATATATAATACTTTACAATCTATACCTTCTATAACTTACCAATATATAATTCTATATATAATTTATAAATAAGCAATTATATATAATTTATGCATTCTTCTAAAATGAAAAAAATTCATGCCACAATCTAATGAGTAGGGAATTACAACTAGTCATGTTCCTTTTTGCTTGGCAACTAAAATTAAGGAACAGCTATACCTATGTGATTACATGGAATAACAATAGAGTGGAAAAAAGTTTTCTTATACAACTAGGATAATTGGGGGAAGGGGGAATTCCCTTCACAAAATCTATTAAAAATCACTGGGGGGGTTCATTTAAGTCTCTTACTCATTTAAGGTTATTTAACAAACAACTATATTTGGAGCAAGTTTTCATTTTAGGTGTTGAGTATTGTGGAACCATTCAAGTATTGTAAGCAATTCTCTATGATTAAAAACTTTAAAGGTAGGGGCACCTGGGTGGCTCAGTCAAGCACCTGACTTTGGCTCGGATCATGATCTGGCAGTTTGTGGGTTCGAGCCCCGCAACAGGCTCTGTGTTGACAGCTTGGGGCCTAGAGCCTGCTTCAGATTCTGTATTTCCCCCTCTCTGGCCCTCCTCTGCTCACACGCTGTCTCTCTCTCTCTCTCAAAAATAAATAAACATAAATTTTTTTTCAAAAATTAAAAAGGTAAATGAGCTTTAGTAATAACAATGTTTTACAATTATCTGAAGTAGCTATCATCAAACTATCAAACTTTAATATTTTATCTCAGAGTACAGTATATTCACAAAATCCAAAGGCCAATAATGGCAGGAGTTCCAAGAGTCACAGAATGAATCGCTGACAGGTGTTGGTAAGCTCCCTTCTGCAGATAATTCTCCATGTGTACCTGACCAGCATCAACCAGTGACTGAGACTTAGTATGTCCTAAACAACCTAGTAACAACTCAAAATGTGGTTTCACTTTCTCAAATTGCCGTATGACTTCTGACAGTTCAGACGCTGGTAGCTCAAGAAAATGTCCACATTTTAGTTTGGAGGGGAGGATGACAGGAATAAATACCAAAGAAGTTGTTCCTAAACTTAAATAAGGTATCACCTAAAAAAAATAAAATGAAACAAAATTGCAAGAGAAATAATTATCACAATATCTCTAAAGATCTTTTTGCTTCCCCAAACACTGACTATCATCATCGTAATTATTGCCAACAAAAACTTTTTTGAGATACTGTGTAAGGCATTGTGTGGTTGGTTTCTGCTTTGCCCTCAAGGAGATTATTATGTAGTTTGTGAGGAAAAAAGGCTACAATACTAACAATTATTATTATTATAATAACAGTAATTTTAAAAGAGCGCCTCGTAGCCTTTGAGGGCGGGGGAGGGGAGAACTAGAGATAAAGGGAAGGGAACTATTAAGTGCAACAAGAGCAAAACTTCAAAGGCAGAGAAGTGATTAATATTTTTAAGCAAAGGCATCCTAAGAGTCACTAGACAATGCCTATTCTGTGAACAACCATATTGCACAAGCTTGTACATACTCTCACCCACCTGAGCAACTCAAATACTACATCCTTTCCAGAACAAATACAATCAGGGGCTAACTCAGGGATACTCAGATCTGAGTTTTGGTCCAGGCTTACTAACTGGCTTACCGGGTGAACTCCAACAGATCATTTCCTTACCCTCACTTCCCACGAGTGAAAAATTTGGAGGTCATTCTTTCAAACATCTCCAAGGGCGCCTGGGTGGCCCAGTCAGTTGAGTGTCCAACTTTGGCTCAGGTCTATGAGCTCACAGTTCGTGAGTTCGAGCCCTGCTTCAGGTGAGCTCAAGCCCCACTCCGGGCTCTGCACTCTCTCTCCCTCTCTCTGTCTGCATCTCATGGGATTCTCTCTCCTTTTCTCCCTTCCCCTGCTCCTCACTCACTCGTTCTCTCTCTCTCTCTCCCCTCCCAAAATAAATAAATACATGAAAATTTTAAATGCCTCCCAGCTCTAAAATTGTATAATTCTTCTTTATCACTAACAAATCAATTATCTACTTGTACAGGTGATTATCAGTTATATAAATCTATATAGGTTCTAGGGGTACCTGGGTGGCTCAGTCAGTTAAGCATCCAACTCTTACTTTTGGCTCAGGTCATGATCTCAGGGTCAAGAGATCAAGCCCTGAGCTGGGCTTCACACTGAGAGTGGGCTTCTCTCTCTCTCTCTCCTTCTCTCTCTGCCTCAGCTCAAAATTTAAAAAAAAAATTTTTTTGAATCCTATATATAGGTCTAGAATAGAATGGTTCCAAAATACACCAAACTCCCTCCCATCTCCATGGTATTTGCACACGCTGTTCCCTCTGTATAGAAGGGGCACTGCCTGCCCAATACTGCTCCTATTCCAACTCTTGGCCAAGTAGAGGTGTCCAACCCCTCCAACCTCTACCACCCCCTAAAATCTATGGAATCTATACTTTTGCCACCAAAACTTCCTCCACTCACAAAATTTGATCTCTTCTTTAACTGTTCCTCGGGATAAGTGCTATCATATCTGTCGTCATCAACAAACACTTACTAGAAACTGCTAATTACAGAAGTAGCTTCAAAGATTTCTAAGAATCCCCAACCCAGCAGGTCATGATGCAACAGAGAAAAATAAAATTCATGTTACAAAAATCATGACGTCGAATACAGTTATTTTTTTAAAAACCTGCAACAAGTTACACACATTTCCAACTAAGAGAAGTTTCTTTCAAGATAGGCAGGTGGGAAAAGAGAGGTGGGGAGAAACACTATATTTATTTCAACTGTAATGTCATTTCCAAACATTCTGGGGACTGTTCTTTTCATAATTGCCTTCAGTGCCTGTGGCACAGTTTTTTGAATATATTCAGTGGCAAACCGCTAAATAAAACTTTGAAGGAAATCTGACTTTTTGATATCACTAAAAATTGCTGAGAGCTAAGTCTTATGAATAAGATAAACTAGGTAATACCATTTCTGGACAAAAATCCTGATTTTCCTTATACTCCTTATCTCGTAAGACAAACACTCAAGTGACTGAACCACGGCTATCACAGTCAGATCCTTAACAACTATTTACCAAAGAAGAACAAAAGTTAAAACTGAAGGTGGGAGGCCATGGAAACCGGAATAAGTGATTTTTACTCGTCCTCGTGGACGAAGCTACAACAATTTCTCTGGCAGGAGGGGGATCTCCCGCTCCTAACGATGACCATGAGAATGAGAGCAAGAGAACAGACTGCGAAGGTTTTCAAATCTGATTTCATGTTTCTGGACATTCACACACAATCCCTGGGTTTTCACATGGGAGCTGGCATTTTATAGGCTGTAACAAAAAAACAGCAATTCTACTACACATTTCTCCTCCTTTCACCAAGGACATTTAAGAACTTTACGTCCTGACCAACAAAATGCAATATGTAACCCAGGACTCGATACTGGGCTTGGCAAGGGGAGGAAGTGGAGAAGTAGCAATGAAGTCATCCGTCGCATGATGAATGAATTTGACCATGGACTCTGGATTCATCAATAGTGTTGTATCAGTGTTAAATCTCTTGACTTTGATCATAATACTGTGGTTATAAAAGAGAATGGGCCTAGTTCCTAGACAATACACAAAGACCTTCTTAGTGGTAAAAGGGGCAATGTCTACAACTTTCTCTCAAATGATTCAGAGAACAACATGCATTTAAAGAGAAAAACAGAGGGACACCTGGGTGGCTCAGTCAGTCAAACGTCTAACTTCGGCTCAGGTCATGATCTCGCAGTCCATGAGTTCGAGCCCCGCATCGGGCTCTGTGCTGATAGCTCAGAGCTTGGAGCCTGTTTTGGATACTGAGCCTCCCTCTCTCTCTCTGCCCCTCCCCTTCCCCTCTCTTGAAAATAAACATTAAAAATAAAATAAAATAAAATAAAAAATAAAGAGAAAGACAGAGACCAAGAGAATGATAGAGCGAATGGGGTAACTACAGGCAACTGTGAATCTGAATGAAGGTTATTTGAGAATTCCTTGTACTATTTTTCCAACTTCTCTGTAAGTTGAAACTACAACAAAATAAAAAGTTACCCCCCAAATTTCAGGAATGATATTCTCCCCCTCTTCTATCTTAAATAGGTTTCTACTTCCTAGAGGAAAAAAACAAAAAACAACAAAAAAAAAAAAACAGTGAATATTATTAAACGAAAATAGATTAGCTTGGCAAATTAAGGGAGTAAATAGATCGCAGGACTTCAAACCTAAGTCTTGGCCCTTTAAAGTGACTAATGGTAAGGAAAGTCAGACCCAGGATAGTAGAATAAGAAAACAGATATGAGTAAAAAGTGGAAGAAGAGACACCAAAAAGGAAACTGAGACCCAAGACAAGAAGCTGATACAACCTAATTTCAAAAACAAGGAAACTCAACTGCCAATAAGAAAATGAGTTTTCATGAGTTAATATAGTTGAAAACTCTCAGAGCAAAACAAACAAATAAAACCCCTAGGACACCAACCACTGTTCTGTCTGTGGAGTATTTAGAGCTGTCTCACTTTTTTACAAGCTGGTGAACTACACGGTAACCTCTGCACATGATGTAAATGCTTCCAATTGACTTGTAAAAGCAATTATTTTTTTTCAGTCCACATCCATTCCCCAGAATCCTATGAAGTGTTGAAAGTTACACATGTTCAGAGAGTGATTAGCAGGACCTTCTAAACCTATGCTTCCCACTGGGAGGTCTACCTAGTCTGAAGATATAATTAAAAGACAAACATCACATCATCTCAGAACCTTAATAGGCTCTTATGTCTATATCACTAAGAGTCTACAGGTTCCCAGAGGTGGCCAATAGAACAACCCTATATGACCCAGAAGACCCTAGAAAAATATGGGAGGTTACCCAGAAGAAGGTTACCCAGAAGAAACATGTGCCATTATATTTAATAAATGATTGCTTCATCATCCTGACAATTAACCTGGGTAAAAGATTAAAATTTCAAGCATATCATTACAAAGAATGTTTGAATAAAATAAGGAAAGCACCTGTGGCATTATAGGAGGGACTCAAATCCTGACTCTTCTTCACAGGAGCAGCGTGACAACCTCTCTGTGGTTTACGATGTATGTTTAAGATAAACCTGTCCTGCCTGCTTCTGAAGTTTGAGGTCTTCCCACCTCTCCTTTGATCCATCCAGCCATCCAACACGTACTGAGTCTTCTACTCTGCACTAGACTTCTGGAAATACAAAGATGGAAGAGGTACAAGCCCTGCCCTCAAAGAGCTTAAAGTCCACTGGGGGACACAGACACGCAGCTAAAGCCAGGTAACCAAGGTGCCACCAACAAAGACATGTACAGAGCACAGAGGGCTGAGGTGAGGTGAGGGGAGTCTACCTTTGGTGGAAGAGATACAGGAAAGGCTTCAGGGAAGGTAGGCATCGGGGTGAGTCAGAAAAGATGAGCATTTGCTAGGCGCTCAACACATTTTTGATGGATAAAATAGAACGCGGGATGGACAGATGGATCCTCACAGGCTGGTAGAGGAATATATCACTCCAAGTGTAAGAAAGGTACAATGTGAAACAGCAGGTAGAAGGCGCAGCCGGAGGTGGAGGAAGGAAAGATGGAAGAGAAGGAAAAATGGCATCAAGTACCTTGTACTCCAAGCTAAGGAGTTTTCACTAGATCCTAAAGAAGATACGAAGCTATAGGTTTTAAATATCCCTATGATGGCTGCATAAATAAAAGATTAAGGTCCAAGAAAAGAATCAAAGAGGGCAGTAATCCACCATGAGAATGCAGTTGGGAACTGCAATAAGGCTGTGATAAGGCAAGGAGAACTCATAGCATTTGGTAAAAGGTCTAATGTGTGTTGGGTTGAAATAGAGACGACAAAAGAGGATTTAAGAGTGTAAAGAGATACACAGGTTGAAGAATACGGTTTCATGAGGTCTAATTAGAGAGTGGCAGAGCCCATACAAAAACCTTGCCTAGTGCCAATTGTCTTTTACCAAAAAGAAAACTTAAAAAAAAATCATAACTGAAAGTAGTAAATAAAAATATTGTCAAAAAGCTTTAACATAAAATTTTATCTGTGTTACAGAGATATTTAATAGATTTTTTTTTTCTAATTTTCCCCAGACCATCAAGGTTCTTTCAAAGATAGGTTTTAAAGAAATGGCCCCGCAATTCATTAGTATATGACCTCGTACAAGTTTTTAAGCTTTCTAAGCCTCGCTCATTTTTTAAGAAGGGGGAACTAATAAGACGCTTGTTTTGAGGAATAAAGGGAATGACGTATGTAAAGTACTCAGCACAGGGCCCTGGCCTGTATGTGGTACTCAATATTTTGTGTCACTGTTACTACTAACGTGCAGAAGAGTTAATGGAACAGTCCTAGAGACCTAGAGGCCTAGATAAAGACCTCTTTACCAGGTTGGCCCTTGGCTGGCATCTAGGAACTTGGACTTTGAGAGGGTCCTACTATTTCCAACACTGATAAAAATAGCCCATTGTGCCTAAACTGTTTGAACAAACAATATGGTTTATGCTGAGCACCTACTTTCCTTCTGGAGTCTGGAACTTTGGTATATGCTAGACAAAGGGTGCCACTGTAACCAGCTTCCAACGAAAACCTTGGGTGCTGAGTCTCTAACATGCTTCCCTAGTAGACAACATTTCATTATTGCCACAATTGAGCGCTAAAAGAACAATGCACACACTTTGAAGACTCCACTGAGAAAAGACGCTTGCAAACTTGTGCCTGGATTTCCTGTAGATTTGCCCCAAGTGCCTCTTCTCTTTGCTAATTTAGTTCTGTCTCCTTCTACGGTCAAAAATCATAGTGATAAAGGGGCACCTGGGTGACTCAGTCAGTTAAGTGTCAACTTAGGCTCAGGACATGATCTCACAGCTCGTGAGTTCGAGCCCCACATCAGGCTCTGTGCTGACAGCTCAGAACCTGAAGACTGCTTCAGATTCTGTCTAGGTCGCTCTCTGCCCCTCCCTCCCTCTCTCTTTCTCACAAATATAAATAAATATTTAAAAAATTTTTTTAAATCATAGCCATTAGGACAACTATCTGCCAAGTACTGTTGAGTTCTAGTGAATCACCAAACCTGGAGACAGCCTTGGGGATCCGTGACAAAACAGTCACCCTACTCTTCAACTTTATAAACTATTTGTCAGTTTCCACACTGGAGCAGTATTACAGACAACAAACCAAACAAACTAGTAGTACCAAAGTCCAATTATAACAAGTTCCTGATTTCTTAGCTAATGATAACTGTAGATTTACACACTACTTGAGTTTTTTTTTTTTTTTGTCATTCCAAATCTCAACAGCTAGAGATCTCTCCACTCTTTTTCTCACCAGAGACCTCTTTGCTGTGTAAGCTCCAGCCTTGCTCCTCCTTGAATTCCATCTCAATTCCACACGGAGCCTCCCCCCTGGCATGTGAGGCGGTCTAACCCTTGTGTCATTTAGTTCCGTGACCAGAGAGCAAGATCACTTATGAAAACACCAAGGTCCTTTGTGTTGTGTGATTACAAGTAAGAGCAAATAATATAAATTTCCAGGAAGACCTCTTCTCAGTTCACTAAAAGGTGCAGAAACAGGAGCTAACTGAGGGCAATAAGAACAAGGAGGACAAAGCAAAGAGTGGCCTACAGCAGAAACTGAAATCCAACTTTGCCAATATCAGACTTGGAAGAAACAGCTTGCCTGAATTTCTTATCATTCTAGAACAGAATTTCTTAGCATACTTCAAAAAGCACAATAAACTGTATTCAGTAGGAAGAAAAGCTTGTTGCCTTTATGTTGGAGGAGCTGGGGTTCAGAGACCCAGGGGAAGACAGACGTCTGAGTCACATTATGATTAACTGAGGGTTTAAAAAAAATTAATGGGGGCGCCTGGGTGGCTCAGTAGGTTAAGCCTCCGACTTCAGCTCAAGTCATGATCTCACGATCTGTGGGTACGAGCCCCACATCGGGCTCTGTGCTGACAGTTCGGAGCCTGAAACCTGCTTCGGATTCTGTGTCTCCTTCTTTCTCTCTGCCCCTCCCCTGCTCACACACTCTGTCTGTTTCTCTCAAAAATAAATAAACATAAAAAAAAATTAATGGTCCTCATTTGCCATGAAGACACTAGGAATCATAGTGACTAGGTCCATCAATAGCCTACCCACTGTTTTTCTTTTAAAAACAGACTTATGAGCCATTAAAATAAATATCTCCAGGGCTATTTCTCCTAACCCCTGAATGGCCCCTATGGTTCTTCTAATTCACCTCCAGTCTTAGATTTTGACAAAATATATATTTTTTAATACCTATTGACTCTTATGAGTTACCCATGTCACAGCCCTTTTTGGATCAGAGCTTTTAGGACTGGGGAGATGGAAACTGGAATATTTATCCATGGAAAGCAGAGAACTGAGCACATTAACCAGAACAGGGAGGAAACACAACCACGGGGTGCTCCCGGGCTTACCCCGAAGCCAGGCGGAGAGTTGTCATGCAGGAACTCAGCCCAGTTTTGTCAGACTTTTATTTTTACAAAAATTCAGATTCTTATCTTAAAATTCCTAAATTTTTAATATGAACAATGATGTATTTTTAACTGTGAGAGGCAAACAAATCTGCAACCACGTTTCAAGCTGTTAATCCTTATATATATATGTGCGTGAACGCCTGTCCCCAAGAAAAAGAACCCAGGAGGGAGTAAAATGCCCAGCTCATGGGGGTCAAAGCAGGATGAGGCTGCCTGGACCAAGCAGCGGCCAGAAAGGAGGCAGCCCCTGATGTTCAGTATCCAAAGCTGAGTATTTATGTGTTGTGACAACCTCCTCATTCTGTCCTTTCTGGTTCTCATAATAGTTGAGGCTGCTCCCAAGCAAGACAGTGGGCCAGGTTCTGAAATAAAAAGAGTTCCACTGTTCTCTTTTTTCCACTGAATCTAAAACAATTGGGGCACTTTTCACCTTGTATATTTATCATCTTCAGAGTGACCTAACAATTGCAACATATTTCAATTGTTATCAGTCCATGTTTCTAATCAGGTAAGACTGGCTTCTGAGGGGCTTTTTTGGTTAAGAAACGACCATGTTTTACCACTTCACAGACTCTCTCTGTTGTTTTCTGACACGTATTACATTAAATTCAAATAGCAAATAATTACCATACATCAAAAATTTGTTGTTTTCCCTTAAAATCTATTTTAGGGGCACCTGGATGGCTCAGGTCAGTTAAGCAGTGGGACTCTTGATTTCAGCTCAGGTCATGATCTCACGGTTCGTGGGTTCCAGCCCCGTGTCAGGTTCTGTGCTGAGAGTGGAGGGCCTGCTTAGATTTCTCTCTCTCCCTCTCTCTCTGTCCCTCCTCCGCTCACTCTCTCTCTCAAAATAAATAAATAAACTTTAAAAAAAGCATACTTAAAAAATCTATTTTAGATTCTAAAATAATTTTTATTTCTGGGCACCTGAGTGGCTCAGTCTGTTAAGCATCCGACTCTTGATTTCAGCTCAGGTCATGATCTCACTGTTCATGAATTTGAGCCCCGCATCAGGCTCTGCTCAGATAGCAGGGAGCCTACTTAGGATTCTTTCTTCCTCTCTCTCTGCCCCTCTCCCACTTGTGCTCAGGTGTGCACACATGCTCTCTTTTTCTCAAGATAAATAAATAAGCTTTAAATACAAAACAAAACAAAACGAAATAATTCTTATTTCTGGTCTTACTTGAAACTCTTTCGGAATTGTAAATTTTCCAGATTCAACAAATAAAATATAGCACATATACACATATATTGCATAACACTCCCAGCAGGAACCAGGACAGCCCCACATATAAACACATTAATCTTTCTGCACACACGCATGCAAAAAAATAAATAAATAAATCACACTGACGAGGACAAATAAAGACTAAAATTAACTTCATCTCAGGCCAAGTTTTACGACTAAGAGTTTTTCAAGTTTGGGTCTCCAGCATTTCAGAGATTTAAGAATGTGGGTAAAGGACTTTCATCCTATATTACATAGTGGATGACATCCACAAGTCACAATGACGAGCCACGGCAGAAATTAACAGAATTAAGGATAACCAAGTAAGAAACAATGTCATTTGCTTTGAATTAGGAAACAAAAACACAGAGACGTCAGTGGGAGGAAAAACAAACCCCAAAATAGTAAATGAATCAATCAAAGAAAGGCACTCCAGGTGAGAGACAAGAATTAAATAAGATGAGACCAAACAAGACCACCAACAATCTACTACAAGCAACTAGACGACAGCACGGGGCCAGCGAGGGAGGCCAGTGTCCAGCCATTCCCTGGAATCCGAGAGTATTTCCGGTAGAGGAAGCATGCCTAGACCAGCAGTATTGATGATGCATTCCCAAAATGCCAGGAGAAAAACGGTCAGCCCGAGGCAACTATGCATTCGCTTGCCTTACCTGGTGGAAAACCCAGAGGCCTCACTAGGCCTCATCACTGACTAGGTTTTTAGGAAGCCACTTCTCTCTCCTCCCATAAAAGGCACTTTGCAGTAGCTACTTATCACACACACACAAAAAAAATGTTGACCAGTTCTGCTTTAGGTCAGCTCAGTAATTGCTGGATCCACCAAATCCCTAACCAGTTTTAAATAATTTCCACTTAATAATGAAGAACTAGGGTGTGGCTCAGTTGGTTGAGCGGTTGAGCGTCCGACATTGGCTCAGGTCATGATCTTGCTGTCTGTGAGTTCGAGCCCCGTGTCGGGCTCTGTGCTGACAGCTCAGAGCCTGGGGCCTGCTTTGGATTCTATGTCTCCCTCTCTCTCTGCCCCTCCCCCACTCATGCTCTGTCTCTCTCTGTCTCAAAAATAAATAAACATTAAAAATAATTTAAAAAAAAATAATGAAGAACTATTCATATGAAGCAATGGACGAAGACACAGTGTGTATGTGCCAAAGCAGACTTTGATACATAATAAATACAGTCGTTTGTGGGAAGGATCCATGAATACAATATCCTTAATGAATTTCATTAGGATCTAAAAATCAATGTGGGGGGGGGCGCCTGAGTGGCTGCGTGGGTTGAGCGCCCAACTCTTGATTTGGGCCCAGGTCACGATCTCACAGTACGTGGGATCCAGCCCCACATTGGGCTCCACAGTGACAGTGCAGAGCCTGCTTGGGATTCTCTCTCTTCCTCTCTCTCTACCCTTCCCCTGCGCATGCACTTGCATGCGATCTCTGTCTCAAAATAAACAAATAAACTTAGAAAAAACCTATAAAACCAATGTAGAAATCTGTTTTCTTGATTCATTCAGTAGCTGATGTAAAATGGATACCCATACACACAAAACCATAATTAAGAGATTGTAAATAATTTCTCACCATATTCTACACTTTATCGTTCAGATCCAAATGATGAAAAATTATTACTTTTACTTCATGAACCTAAAATTTATTCCCTACGATCTTGGGTGGGGGTGTACAATATTATAAAATATTTTCAACACAGAAAGCAGCAGAATAAGTTTCTATTGTCTCCTACCTCCGCTCGACCCTCATAGTAGGTTAACATAGACTTCGTTAGCACAAAAAGTCTCTCTTTGTAGTTTAAGGGTGATGTCTTCTTTTTCTGCTGTGACCTTTTAATAAGAATCTCTTCTAGAATAGTGTTAAAATTCATCTCGGTCTTCTGATCACTCTGTCTCCTGCCATTGAAGATCCCAGTATTCTAAAATGAGAAAATAAACAGTTAATATAAAAGGCGACACCTTAATTTTCCAAAGATGTTCTCATTCCCAATTACCAAAATAGCATTTACCCTCAGCATAGCTGGAGCCAGTGAATGTTAGTCTATGTACCTCGACTGAAACTACCCAGGGCATGAAAACTCAACCTCCTCTTCCTCCTCAGCCTCCTCCCAGCATTTCCTAAGAAAATCTAATTGAGGTTTGCCATAATGATGATTCACTCCTTTGTACCTCCCCAGCATCCCATAGGTTGCTGGCACATTCTTCTGCTATCTGATTGCAGAGAAACAAATACCTCCGATGAAAAGTACACTTCATCACATGCATGGGTGATTTAGGCTGGTATTTAAATTGCCTCAGGATCCTGGTGTACAAAACGGATGAGTACATAGACCTGGTGGACTTGTGAACAAAATGAATTACCACAGTGACGGATAGAAGTCAGTCTCCAGCTCTGATAAGGATGCGATCCTGATCAAACATCCTAGTTACCACAGCCATGAAAATGGTCTCCAGTGTTTACACCATGATCCATAGTTTTCTTCCCTACAGCTCCTGTCTCGACCACAAGAGAAAAGGAAATCTACCTGGTCACAGCTAACCTACATCTGGACAAGGTCCTCAGCCCTGTATTGGGATCCCCCACACCTAGACTAAGCCTTCTAGAAGTCAACAAAATGTAACTAACTGAAAACCCAAAAATACTCAGAAAATACATTAAAATTCTTATTTGATAGAAGTTGAATTGATAGCAGCCTTTTATTCCCTTCCCTTCACCACACATTTATAAAAAAAGTCATTGCACATCAAACCACAGAGGCAACGGAAGTCAGTGTGAAGAACATTAGGGGTTACCTGAGAGCACGGCCAGAGCCTTGACGCTGAGTTAGCCACTAGAAAGTCTACCATGTCCACATCCAATACGGTGCCTCAGAAGAGCCCTTGCAACTCCCTATTACTTCTCTGTCGTCATCCAGTTAGGACCCCCATTTCTGTAAGGTTACTTTACAACAGCTTAACCTCTATATATCAGTTCCTTCATTTACAACATATGGAGATAAATACACTAAGGTTATTGTGAGGTTTAATGAGATGTGGGAAACGATTTGCTTATTATGAAAATTCCATATTTTTTAAATTCCACTGCCTTTTCCTAGCTCAGAGCATTATAATCTGAACTGTGATGGCAGCTTTCCAACTGGTCTTTCTTTCCACAGGCCCTTGCCTCGTTTTATTCAAAAGACATACCCCTCATTCCCATCGGATCCATCTTCAAAGGCACCACTTTCATCATGCCATTTTATTCACCAGAAATCCTCAGTGACTCCTCAGAAGCCTTCCTACGACCGGCAGGATAAAGTCGAAACTCCCATATTGACAGTGGACAATCACAACCTGGCTACAACCTAACATCCAATCTTTCCTTCCACTGCTCTTCAAATAGTCCACACTGAGTCAAAAAAGCGAGTATGAAAACTCCATTAGCTCAAAACTCAGCTCTTCAATGAAGGCTTTCCTGATGATTCCAGTTAATCCAATTCATGTGCCCATGATCTCTGCATCACTCGTTATGGTCTTCCATGTTCCATAGCAATTAATGTACAGCTTTTAACTTTCACCTAGATTTCAAGCTCCTAAGGAAATAGTTCCTAACTTAAGTGTACTTAGGGGATGGGGTGCCTGGGTGGCTGCCATAAACACCATATTTTTCAATGTCCAGGCCCCACACCCAAATATTTTTATTCAATTGGTCTAAGGTGAGGCCCAGGGCATCATGATTTAACATGCAGGTAGATCTGAGAGCCACTATCCGCAAGGAAGAGATTGGGCTCTTACACTAACTACAGCCCTCTTGGTGTTTATGGCAGCCTCTCAATAAACTGCTGGGTAATGGACCCAATTAACCCATTAGTTATTCTAAGAGGTGAGAAAAAAGCTCTTGCTACTTTTGCATCTCACGTGGTCCTCCTCATTCTAAATTAAAATTTTAGTGCTCTTTTTCCCCACCGAGACACTGTTGGCATGTCAATACCACTTCTTCAGAAATCATCTTTTCACCTTGGTGCAACACATTTTCAATGCAGCGTGAAAATGACAACTTAGGGGCGCCTGGGTGGCTCAGTCGGTGAAGTGTCCAACTCTTGATTTCGGCTCAGGTCACGATCTCACAGTTTGTGAGACTGAGGCCCAAGTTGGGCTCTGCACTGACAGCATGGAGTCTGCTTGAGATTCTCTCTCCCTCTCTCTCTCTCTCTGCCCCTCCCCCAGTCATTCGGGCACATGTGCGTGCTCTCTCTCTCTCAAAATAAGTAAATAAATAAATAAAAAAAAGCTAAAAACAAGAAAATGACAACTTAAAGAATGGATTGTACGGGAAAAGCAAGCTATGCCCTGAAAACAAGCCATGTGCAAATGCGTAGTTCCCGGGCTAGTGAGTAATACCATAGTTACCAAATGGAAGGTAGATTTTTGGGAGGCCCAGGAGGATAAATGGGGTGTGGTTCATCTGTCATTCTAGACACGAAAGGTCTCAACATGGGGGCAGTAGAAAATATATTATGTTAAATGCATTTTATAGGATTTATAAGGGAGATGTTTTATAGATTTATATGATTTATGGGCGATATTAATAGTCTTACACAGAAACATACCATTTGAGTTGAAATAAATGTTCACCATCATCTATCTCATTCATTTTACAAATTAAGAAGCTGAGGTTCAGAAAAGTTTTGTGATTTGCCTGAAGTCACACAAGCCAGGACTAGAAGTCTCCTGGCTGCAAGTGAAGGGCTCCCTCCACCATTCCACACCATACGACTAAAAGTTCTCTGTTGTTTCAATAATCCATCGGTTAATGGGAAATCCTGGCCAAAGAAAACTACTAAAGTTCCACAGAGATACAAACGAAGGAAAATTCTCCTCATAAAGACTTCCAGCTGAAGATAGAGGGTTGTATGTACACATTAGCATTAGCTAATCGCATTAAATTAGCCCTTTGTTTTTGTTGTTGTCATTAAGGAATTAACTCTCATGGAAATAGAAAACAGGACACGAGATATCAACAAAATTTTGGAAACTGAAAAGAAAATAAACATGTGGTGGTTCCAGCTGGAAGGAAGCCTGGAAACAACACATGTTGTAAAGCCCCCAAATGACTCAAGAATCGCACAACTTGGTATCTCTATAATTGATGATGAAGACTTAAACCAAAAGGATTGTTTGCAGCACTGTATGAGAAACAGGCTCCTCCATCCCTTCTCCCATGCCACACAGCTAGGTGACTAATCCTCCCAACCCTGGGAGAAAAGTGAAGCCTTTCTGAAGGCGATAAAACAGAAGGTTTCTAGGCGGACAGAAACTGCAAACAGTTGAGGCTAGGGGTACCATACTACAAAGGGGGCTTTAACTGAAACTGTACAAATACACATACTCAACGTTGAGACCACTCAGCTTTCTTCTCTCACTGACTCCACAATACCGAATAAGGACTGGACTAAGAGAAAAGATCTACAGATACAGACATAGGAGAGTTTCTATGGCCCAGAAATGACTCAGCTAGATCACTCTATAGGAAAGCCCATAGTCAGCAAGTTCCACGCATAAGCACAAGGCTTCCAACTGACTTTTAGTGCCCCATTCATAAATGAAAGAAAGCCAAGAATCACCAAACAACTAAGGAAAGGTTCTAATATGAATTCAAGGTCAAAAAACAAATGGGTGGAAAGCAACTTGGAGGAAACAGACTCTGCAGAAAAAGGAAAGTACTTAAAAAAAAACAAAAAAGTAATAAAATCAGAGTTAAGGGAAGATACTGCATGCATTGAACAAGGTGTGAATACAGCCAGGATAAAGAACAGAAAACCAAAAAAGAGAAGCACTGGAAAAAATAAGATAAAAGATATGAAAAGCTCTATAGAAGAGGTAGAATATAAACCGGAGGAAATCTTCCAGGAAATAAAACAAAAAGCCAAAAAATTAAAAATTGGAGAGGTAATATAATAAAATTAAAGGACCCATCCACAAAGCTCAGCATCTGGGGGAAAAAAAAAAAAAAAAGGAGTTCCAGAAGGAGAAAGCAAAGAAAACAGTGAGAAACCAATCAAAGGAGAAATTTAGGAAAATTTCCCTGCATGGGAGGTTATTTTCAGATTGAAACAGAACCAAATCATGGCACACCTCTCATAAATTTCAAGATCATGGAGACAAACACAAGATTCAACAAAGTTAAAAATAGGTTTCGTGGAAAGACTGGACTTCAGAATGGCAATCACCAAGGCGATACTGGAAGCTAGAAGATAATGCAGAAAAATTTCAGAAGAAATTGATTCATGATGTGGGCATTTTCCACCTTCCTACCAGCTAGAAAGAACACATAACAGACTCAACTTTCCTTCTGCATTCAAGGCATCACCATGGTCCCTGAATGACTTCATGGAACAGAGCTGTTCCACCAACCTAGACTCACTAACCTACTTTGTGAGAGAGAAATATACTTCTGTTTTATTTTAGAAACTTCATATAATGGTTTCTCTGTTATAGTGGTTTAAACCTTTATCCTACCAAACAGATACACACCTTTGTAGAAACTGATAAAAGCTTTCTAATGCTTTTGAGGAAAAGAAAAAAAAAAGACCCTCTTTACAATTGTGTTGACAAATTCAAATATAAAGTAAAGGCAGTCAAATTTTTTGCCATGCATTTTCATCAGAAAAATTATCTCAAGGAAACAACCAATATTTGGTTCATACTTTTAAGAGTTAGCAATTATAATCTAAATCATACCACATAGGAGATCGAATAAACATGTTTTCACTTTATTTTTCAGGAAAAAGTTTGAATGTACCAGTTTTTTTTTCTTTCACTACCTACTATGAAATGTAAGTAGGCTCACTTTAAGTGATAATATTCTGGCACTAATTCTCCTCCCTTGAGGGATGTGCTGATATCCAACAAGTATTTCCCTTTCTGCTTCTTGTTCCTTCAGAGGGAAATAATAACCAGTGAAAACAAGACATGAATAACAAGCTTCTCAAGGGGGTAAATGATTTCTCATCTTTTGCTAGGAGAAAACATGAGAATTTTTTAAAAAGTAATTTGGAAATTATATATAAAATAATCAAATACCAATATGTGTTCCTTGGCTACGGTATTCTGAATTGTTTTTATTATGAAGCATTCATCTATGTCCACATATTCTTTTCTTATTATTGTTAAAATAGGAATAAAGAATTCAAGTCATCACTGCATTCATTTTTTTTTTACAGACTGAGAAAGTTTCTTCAACAAAAAGTTTCAAGAACAAAAACAGAGAGAGATTAAGGAGGACCCAGTAGATTTTAAAAGTCTTGGGACGCCTGGGTGGCTCAGTTGGTTAAGCGACCAACTTCAGCTAAGGTCATGATCTCACGGTTTGTGAGTTTGAGCCCCACATCGGGGGGGTGTGCTGACAGCTCAGAGCCCAGAGCCTGCTTCAGATTCTGTATCTCCCTCTCTCTCTCTGCCCCTCCCACACTCATACTCTGTCTCTCTCCCTCTCCCTCAAAAACAAAACAAATATTAAAAAAAATATTTTTAAGTCTTAGGAGGCATCTTAACTAGTTGAAATGTTAAGACATAACTGTGGCAATGGTGACATTAAGGTTTGTTGGTAAAATCTGTTTGACGACACCAAGATTTGATAATATTAAGATAATGTTACACCGTTTTGGAGTTTTTTAGAGTGTGATAATGGTATTGTGATTGTATTTTTAAGAGTTCTTATCTTTAAGAGATACATACTAAAAAATTTACAGATAAAATAATGTCTGTGATTTTCTTCATAACTGGTGACAAGACTACAAGGGGGTAGACAAAATAAACTTGTTCATGAGTTGATAACTACTGAAGCTGAGTGAGGCATACAAGAGTTCATTATATTATCCAATTTTTGTGTTCGAAATTTTCCATAATGAAAAGTTTTTTATACGTTAAAGAAATAGCACAGTTTTCCAACACTTTGCAACTAGAAAGAAAGGGAAGAGAAAAAGAGAAAAAGAGGAAGAGAAGGGCAGGAGGGAAAAAATAAGAACCAAAGCAAATAGAAGTAGAAAAATGTGGGTGGGCTCTTCTTCCTCAAGGACGTTATTACCCCTTCCTAGCTCATCACAAAAGCTCTTCCAATGATTCCTTGAGTCAGTAGAGCCTCATGATAATATAATGTGATACCATTTCTTCTCTGAAAAACAGATATATGTGGCCTCTAGCAACCAAACATAAAACCACAATCTAGGAAACATTTATCGTTGTTATACCTCCTTTCTCTTTTCTATTTCATTTCCTTTCCCCTGCTCAAATTTCATTGAAGCAGAAGTTAGCTTTTCAAGTCTACAGCATTAGAAGAAAATCCTGCACAGATTAATGAAAACCAAAGCACAGTGGGCAGTCAGGGGAGTATACTCAAACTGCAGCCTTTTTATAAAAGAATCATTTAGGAAAATCACAACAGTATCACAACTAAAACTACAGAGCACACTAAAACAAGAGGGCAAATTTGACCAGAGAAGCATATACCCGTACTTCTAAGGCTTAGGGGGCTCAGTTAATGAAGAATTTCCAAAACTGAAATGCCAGTTATTATATACCTATCTCTAAAAGGGAAAAAAACAAACCAATAAAAATACTAATTTCAAAGAAAATATTCTCACGCATCACTTGTAACAAATAAAAATTATAAACTATATTCAAAAAGTATCATGAATACAAGTCATGTTCTAGATGTTGTTTGGAAAATGTCCAACGACCTTTTTCATATGTCCTACCTCTAATGAAGTAAATTGGTTAACATACTTTCCTATTCTTTGCTCTAACTGACATTCTCATTGTCTGGTCCATTTATGATATGCAAAGCTGCTATTTTACAAATAAATGCAAATTCACTGACCCTCCTTGCACTGCAAGTCAGGGTCTCATCTTCTCCCCTTAAATCTGAGTGGGATTTTGACTCTTTGACTAATAAAGGATGGCAGAAAAAGTACAATATGATCTCTGAGGCTGGGCCAGAAAAGGCCCAGTAGTACCTGTCTGGCTCTTTTGGACTTCTCTCTGTGGACAGTCCACCTTGGAAACCATATTGAGAGAATTCCCTGCCGAATGGAGAAGCCATATTGAGAGAATCCCCTGCCGAATGGAGAAGCCACATACAGGGGTTCTAGTGCAGAATCCCCACTGAGCCCAGCCTTCAGATTATGCTAGCTCAGGAGCCAGACAAATGAGTGACTGAACTCTCGGATGATTCTAACCCCAAGCTGTCCGAGTCACTCCCAGCTATCAAGTTTTCCAAGAAAAGAGATATTGTGGAGTAGACGCAAGACATTGCCACTGCGCACTGTCCAATTCTTAACCTACAGAATCCACACATGTGATGAAATGGTTGTGGTTGTGTGTCTGTACACTTAAGGTGGTTTGTTATATACCGATAGATAACTGGGACATATAAACTATATCATTTTTGACCGCCCCATTTTCATTTCGTTCATCTCTAATCTCTGTCAATGTTCTTCCTTCCCTTCAATGTTTCTTCTTCTGCACTCATCCATCTTTTCACCATTTTCAGTTCATGAGCTAATCTGTCCACAGGAACAGCTTCAGACATTGGTGTAACAATGCACTCTGACATTTACTGCATAGCCATAATGTACGAGGAACTATGTATCACAAAGATGAACGAGAAATGATCTTTGCTCTAGGGAGGTATGGGAACAAGAATGAAAACAAAAAGTGACGATATAATCTACTAAAGGCTATAAAAGTGGCTTGGGCAAAGTGCTTTGGAACACTAGTTACCTCCAAAAATTGCTAATATGTGACCACTAAAGAAGAAATAACTACCTCTCTTCAAAGTGTTGTGGACTACTTCAGTGAAGAAATGATATGAACAGAATTTCGACAGATGTCTACAGACATACCAACACATTTATAAAAGTTGATATTAATGTCTGGCCTTTATAATGACTTCCACATATAAAGCATATGAAAACTCTTTCTTAAAAGTTGCTTGACTTTGAGGGCACCTGGCTTGCTCGGTCAGTAGAGTATGTGACTCTTGATCTCAGGGTTCTAGGTTCAAGCCCCATATTGGATGTAGAGATTACTTAAAAATTTTTTTAAAGTTGTCTGATTTTAATCAGACTTGTAAACAGAAAATAAAAGTTAAAAATGACATGTGTTCACTATGTCATTTTCAAGTTTTATAGTGGCTCTCCACCATGAGTTTTAATTTTGAGTATTTCATTAGTGTAAAACAGAAGTTAGACAAGAAGATAGCCTTAGTTATGGAAGAATGACTTTCTTTTTAGGTATAGTTGGAACACAATGTCACATTAGTTCAGGTGTACAACATAGTGATTTGACAAATTTATAGATTATGCTAAATTCACCATAGGTGTAGCTACCACCTGTCACTATACATCACTATGACAATATCATTGATTCTATTTCTCACACTGTGACTTTTATTCCTGTGACTAATTCACTTCCCCACTCCCTTTCACTCAGTAGGCCCAACCCCCTACTTCTCTCCCCTCTGGCAGACTGTTCTCTGTATGTACAAGTCTGATCTCCTTTTTGGTTGTTAATTCATTTTTCATTTTTTAATTTTTTAAGAATTTTATATTTTTTAAGTAATTTCGATATCCAGTGTGGGGCTCAAACTCACAAGCCTGAGGTCGAGAGTCGCATGTTCTACCAACCGAGCCAGCCAAGCTACCACATCGGGTTTTTTTAGATTCCACGTATAAGTGAAATCATAGGGTATTTGCTTTCTCAGTCTGACTTATTTCACTTGTAATACCGTCTAGGCCCATCCATGTTATCTCAAATGGCACGATCTTATCCTTTTTAATGGCTGCAGAACAAGGAACGACTCTTTCAATTATACATATTCCTCAATTTACAGACCAAATGCATTCCAAACATATGGCTGAAAGATTAAAGTAAAATTTAACTAGAATTATTTTTTCTATTTGGATTCAATTAAAGAATCAAAAATGCATTTCCATGGGGGGAAAATAATTTAATCCGTATGCATGGTACAAACCTTTGGAAAGGAAAGAGTGAATGATGTTGGCATCCACACCATTCTGTTAGAGGATTGAGGAGTGGCTTCAGAGAATTTCCAGTATTTGTCAAAGGTTTAAACTGAAATTTAGTATTTTATAGAAATTTCACTTCACTATGATCACTGTCTATCACATTCTCCAGAACAAAGAAATGTTTCTCACTTATAAACATCCCCTAATCACACAACGTTTTTCAAGCTAGATATTTCTTTAGTGGTGATACTTGAGAAATTAACCTCAATATCATGTTTTGCCAACAGATGACCACATATTTCAGCGAGCCTGAAAATTCCATTATTTGGGAAATCAAATCTTAAAAAAAAAAATCAATGCCCAATTTTTTTCCAGTGCCATATGAAATTCTGAAAATCCAATTTTCTTAAAAAAGCAATGCAGGCATTTAGATAGCCCCACAACACAATTAGCTAACATACGTGTGTATGTATGTATATACAAGTGTTCTATATACATATATATCATTCTATTTAGCAGAAATTTCTCTAAAACTTATTTCCGAGTTTTTTTCCCCTCTTCCGGATACTCTTACACAAATCAAACACAAGAAAATACGATATTTGGCAAGATCTGGCAACCAGGTATCGGATTGTACTCAGCATGTATTGGAGGACTTAATGATTTCACTTTATTTAAGGTCAACGGTATTTACTTTAGAAGCCAAATCTCAAAGGTAATGGAAGGATCTACTTCAGACCCTTTGCTATGTTTAGTCGCTCTTACTTACTGTCGCTGGACAGACTTGAAAGAAAAGCCTCTTACATCAAAAGTATATCTATCTGCATTTTAAATCAGCAGGGTCTTAGAATCACAAATTATCAAACAACCAACAGGATCCTTTTTTGCTTTGAGATGCTCACGAAGATTAACTCTGTTCCAATGCAAGAGTTTCTTTTTTTTCTGCAGGGGCTGACTGTTTAGAGCTTACACACCATGGAGGCCCGGGCCAGAGACTCCTCCATCTGTCATGTGGGAAGTGACGGTGTTTCCTGCTCTCCTGCTCGTCTCTTTAAAGTGACGGGTCTTTGTCATTCCCTATACCGAATCCCCTGTTAAAATATATGAGTGAGCCTCATAGCGTAGAGGAAGTTTCTCTGCCCTTAACCGAAAACGGAACTGTGAGCAACCTCACAAACTGAGGGCCCTGCACCGTCATCTGTAGATTAATGCACTGAAGCTGATATCTGTAACCCTAAAATTCTAGTAGCTTCACATTCTAGGAACCCACCTGTTCCCCATATTACTGCTGCTCTGAAAAACAGAAAATTCAGCCATTTAGATGGCAGGTACATACCTTTTGATATATTAAACTATGAAAACCTTCATTTGTCTCCTGACAGAGCTGGAAAAGACATTAACAATGGTTCTTTCAACATTATCCTAAAGATTTCTTTCCCCATGTCAACCTCCATGATCTTACTTCACCAAGTACTTAACCTTGGAACTCCTAGTTAAGCAGCATGATTTAGTGGAAGGAACCTGAACTCTACCATCTGACTGGCCTGGCTCTAAACTGTAACTTTGCCATTTGTTAGCTGTTTAACGTTATACAAGGTACTTAACTCCTATGAGACTACTTCCTTATCCGTAAAATGAAGACAATAGCAGCAACCTTAAAGGAGTATCATGAGGCATAAATCAGAAAATGCACATAAAATTTCTTCCACATAGAAAACTCTCAGGAAACAGCTGGTCAGTTGGTTGTTCCTTACCTTTGCTCTAAGCTGATACACATTTACACATTCAACGACCCTTAACTGAGAATCTGCTAAGTGCTAGATATGCGATCAGGCTCTGGGACACAGAATAAAGCATAAGACACAGCCAGGAAGGTGCTCACAGCCTAGGAGAAGAGACAGATACGACAGAAGCTAACAATTTCATTATCATGTGACAAATCCTACACCAACTGAGACACCCAGGTGCCCCCCGAAAATGTTTTTAATGTAACTCTTCAGCTATTTAATGTAGCCAGATGGATAAAGCTTCACCTCTGCCTGGAGATGGAAGATGGGAAGGCAATCAGAGAAGATAACGTCTGAGTTGGGCTAAAAGGCTGAGGTACTTGTCATCCATGGAAGATGGTGGGGCAAGGGCACACCACAGACCAATGGCTCACTCACAAAACGCAAGGTGAATATGAAGACAAACAGTAAAAACAGCTTCTATTAATTTAAGTGTATCAGACTTCAATAATCCTTCCTCTTTCCCATGCCCACCCAAGCACACACACATACTCTCAAAAGAGAGAATGCTATTTTCACTATTAAAAAGAATTAAGACACCAAAATTATTCAATTGCAGTGTTGTGTTTACTCATTCTTTCATTTTGCAATCAACGTTTATTTATAATCTATTCAATATCAGGCACTGTAACAGAGATACAACAGAGCAAGGGAAAACACAGGGCCTGCCTTCATGACGCTTACACTCTAGTGGGGTTTGGATCTGATGCCTTACAGAGCCTTCCCCTGCAACATGCTTCTTCCCAACTACCACACAGAGGACAGGGGAATATACAGAATGCAGATAGTTTGATTATAGAAAATGAGGGCTGGGCACTCTTATAATTAGAGATCACTGGTTCCAAACCTCTCAGGTGAGAGATGGAAAAATTAAAGTTCAAAAAAAAAACTGACTTGACAAATATTATCCCCCCTCTCTCTGTTCATTAATACTATTATCAGTGTCTTACTTTTAAAAAATTAACTGTTCACAATAGCTATTTTTTGAGAACTGTAGATTAAAATTATGTTCTTTGGGGGGTGCTTGGGTGGCTCAGTTGATTAAGTAAGTGTCCAACTTCAGCTCAGGTCATGATCTCACAGTTCATGGGTTCAAGCCCTACATCGGGCTCTGTGCTGACAGCTCAGAGCCTGCTTTGGATTCTGTCTCCCTCTCTCTTGTACCTCCCCTCCTCACACTCTGTCTCTCTCTCTCAAAAATAAACGTTTAAAAATTTTCTAATAAAAAATAAAATAATAAAATAAAATAAAATTACGGGTTTTTTTCTCCCAAATGTCACTCAAAAGGTAAGATTTCACACACACACACACATAATCACACAATCCTTTAACTTTTAAAACTATGACCCATTCAGTATTTAATTTTATTAAATGAGTTAATAAACATAAAACACTCAGAACAGTACCTGGGACATATATGCATGTAAATATTTGCTATCAGCCTTATAATTTTAATTTCCATAGTGTCACTATTAATTACTAAGAAATTAAAATGTGAAGGAGCTTATGGTACCTTAGTAGGTACAATTTTATAAATGAAAAAATAAATAAAAAAGAATGTAACCAAAATAACAATAATAATACATTCGAGACTAGAAATCCAATATCCTTATACCCGGACTTCTGGAATAAAAGTCTGGTGACATTAAGTAGCTGAAGAGTTACATTAAATCCATTTTGGGGGGCACCTGGGTATCTCAGTTAAGCATTTGACTCTTGACTTCAGCTCAGGTTACAATCTCACAGATTGTAAGAGAGTTCAAGCCTGCATTGGGCCTCATGCTAACAGTGCAGATCCCACTTGGGATTCTCTCTCTCTCTCTCTCTCTCTGCCCTTCTCCTGCTCACTCACTCTCTCTCTCTCTCTCTCTCTCTAAAAATAAATAAACACTAAAAATTTTAATTAATTTTTATTGACATATAATTGTACTTTGTATACATCCAAAGAGAAACTGAAACATCTTACAATAAAAGATGTGTGAACAAAATTTAACCAAGAAAGTGTAAGACTTGTGCATTGAAAACCACAAAACATTATTGAAAGAATTTAAAGAAGACCCAAATAAATGGAAAGATATCCATGTTCATGGACTGAAAGATTTAATATTGCTAAAATGGCAATCTTTTCCAAATGGATCTACAGATTCAACATACTCTCTATCAAAATTCCAACTGCCCTTTTTCTGCTGATTCCAAAATTCATACAGTAATGCTAAATAGCCAAAGCAATCTTGAAAAAAAAAAAAAAAGAACAAAAATGGAGGATTCACACTCCCAATTTCAAAACTTACTACAATATTACAGTAAGTCCAACAGTATGATGCTATGTAAGTATAGGTATATAGACCAACAAAACAGAACTGAGAGTCTAGGAATAAACCCATACGTCTATGCTCAGTTGATTTTTGACAATGGGACAAAACCATTCAATGAGGAAAGAATAGTCTTAAAACAAACGGTGCTGGGACAACTGGATATGAATGACTTTGGACCCCTACTTCACACCATACACAAAAATGATCTCGAAATGGATCAAAGTTCTAATGTAGGAACCAAAATTACAAAACCTTCAGAAGGAAACATAGCTGTAAATTTTTGTCACCTTAGATTAGGGAATGGTTTCTTAAACATGACATCAAGAGCATAAGCAACAAAAGAAAAACAGATAAATTGGGACTTCATCCACTTAAAAACCTTTGTATGTTAAAGGACACAATCAAAGAAGTGAAAAGATAACCTACGGAATGGAAGAAAATATTTGCAAGTAATACAGTTGATAAGTGTCTAATATGCAGAATAATAAAGAACATTTACAACCAAACAACAAAAAATAACCCAACTTAAAAGTAAGAAAGAACTTAAATAGACATTTCTCCAAAGAAGATGTACAAATGGCCAATAAACACACGAAAAGACGCTTAATATCATTAGTCATTAGGAAAATGTAAATCAAAACCACATGAGATACCACTTCACACATACCAGAATGGCTATAATTTTTTTTAAAGGGAAAATTAAGTATTGGCAAGAATGTGGAGAAATCATAACCCTCATGTAATGCTGGTGGCAATGTAAGATGGTGTGGCCCCTGTGAAAAATAATTTGGCAGTTACTCAAAAGTTGACATATGACCCAGCATTTCCACTGCTAAGTATATACCCAAGAGAACTGAAAACATATATTCACACAAAAATTCACACGTGAATGCTCACGGAGGTATTACTCATTATAGCCAAGAAGTGGAAACAACCGAAAAGTCCAACAACTGATGAATGGATACATATATCATATATCCATACAATGGAATGTTACTGCCCCATAAAAAGGAATGAGGTACTGGTACATGCTACAATGTGGATGAACTTTGAAAACAGTAAACTAAGTAAAAGAAGCCAGATACGAAAGGCCACATGTAGTGTTAATTCCAAATACATAAAATGTGCAGAACAGGCAAATCCATACAGACACAAAGTAGAGAACTGTTTGGATGGGATGAGGGGTCAATTGGGTATACGAGGTTTCTTTTAGGAGTGACAGAATCTTCTGGAATTAGTGGTGATGGTTGCACAACATTGTAAATATACTAAAAACCACTGTGTTGTACTCTTTAAAAGTGGTTTATATGGTGAATTTTATTCTTAAAAGAAATTTAAGAAAAAATACGTGTACAATATGCAAATGATATACAGATGAGAATTAAAAGTAAAAGGAAAGATCAGAAACCAAAAGGCAGGAAAAGGGGTGCCTGGGTGACTCAGTGGGTTAAGGGTTCAACTTTGGTTCAGGTCATCATCTCACAGTTCACGAGCTGGAGCCCCACATGGGGCTCTTGGCTGACAGCTCAGAGCCTGGAGCCTGCTTCAGATTGTGTCTCTCTCTGCCCCTCCCCCCTTGTGCTCTGTCTCTCTCTCTCTCTCTCTCTCAAAACTAAACATTAAAATATTTAAAAATAAAAAAACAAAAGGCACGAAAAAAACCAGAGTGGAAGAAAGCTTACGTAGGAGTTCATTCTCACATAAGTACACATGGCAGTAACTGAATACAGCCAAAATTAGCCTTGACTCTTCCACAGAAGACATGGCCACACTGGAGACTGACACACTGTCTCTGGAGAAGTCCTACAGTATCAGTAGAAATGTCTACTAGCCCTGGAAGTTATATCAGTTGGCTTTTGATGAGAACAACAGCAGCACCCAAAAACCCAAAGCCATAATTAGTAGCACAAAAACAAATAAAAACATATCACTTCTCACGATTCTGTGGGTTGGGGGCAATTCTAACCCAGGTGCCCAGGATGGCCTCACTCATAGTTCTGGAGCTTGCAGGCTATCAGCCAGGGCACCTCACTTCCCATCCATGTGGCTTTTCGATGAGACACCTTGGGTTTAGTTCTCAGGATTCCATGAGTAGAAGAGAGAGCAAGCCCCAGCACACAACACATTTCACGTCTCTGAATGCTTTGCCTTTGCTATTGTCTCATTGGCCAAAGAAGTCCCATGGCCAAGTCCAGAGTCAGTGTTAGAGGTGACCACCCATGATGGAGTATATACGGGAAGGGGAATTAAGGAGGCCTTTTTGCGAACAACACAGCACAGAGAAAAATAGATTTTGGGGCTTGGGGTTTAGCATTAGATGAATGAGTTGGCTTGAACTTAGGGAACGGTTTGTGTGAAAAAGTCCTTATCTCTAATTACTGAAATCACATTCAGCACTGTGAGTTACTCATGGAAAAAACTTTGCAAACTAAGACAGAGGAGGGAACAGGAAGTGCACGTATCTTCCAATGCTTGTTGAGTAGACCAGAATCATCCGCCTTCTTTAAATTGCTTCTTTTCTCTTCTCTTTCTGGCTCACACAAAGCTGAATTCTCCTAAGTTAAATGCACATATGCCACAGTTCTACTCTACATTGATAACCAGCGCCCTGAGACATTTATGCATTTGTGCATTAAATTTGGAGCTTCTCAAAATCTAGGATGCAAAGAATAACATAAAGCCTCAAAGAACAGTAATTTTTTATAGGAGATACACCAATCTACTAAAAGAAAAACTTTTTCCGCCATTAAATTCTGAAGAGACACTTGTTTATGGCACCATAATAAAGGATAATGAAAGATACGACATGACAGATCTTCAAAATAAGTTTGGGCAGAAATTATAAAAGCATTCCTCACCTGTTTCTAATAACACTTGATAATAGCTTATTAAATAAATCCTTGTAAGAGCAATTCTTTGTGGGGTGGGCTAACAAGGTTACTCCCTTGTTAACTCAAAAAATAAAAATAAAGAATAAAAATAGGTAAATAAGTAATATGACCCTTGGTCTGTATCTGTTAAATATTATCTTCAGCTCATTTTTAGCAAAAACTGAATGACGTTCAGTTTAAGATTTATTCTCCATTATGTGATGGAAATTTAAATACTATGTCAAGAATAGAATAGAAAGAATGGAAACAATATATTTGTTGTAAAATGTTTTAAAAGATTAATATGTATCTTGCTGACCAGCCAAGTGTTTTCAGATGTACCCTCCTGAATGACTCACTATAATAGAAAATACCAACAGTCCCAAAGATACAGCTTTGCACTGGGCTCATTTACATTTTGAGATTCCAACTGTATCTGATTTAAGCCCTACTTTCTGATTCCATGATATTTCTGTGAACGCTAACATTCCTCGGATCGCTGTATGTAAGAATTATTAAGACTCTGGAAGGTGTCCTTTTCAGTATTTCTGCCAACTCAGAAAGCTCTACGAGGCAGAGAGGCAACAGATGTGGTTTCCAGTTCACAATATGAACCGCACGAGTTGATACTAATATTTTAAATGAGTGAAAAGGCAAAGCGGATTTGAAGCAACTGAACAAAAATCTTCCAAAGCTGTTACAGCACTCCAAGACAGGGCCCTGCGTTTTTTTCACACCACCATTCCCACCCACTACACACAGAGAGCATACCCCAGGAGGGCTGATGAAAATAGTTGCTTAAATACCACCAAGTGTATTCTTGAACTTACACAAAATACATTTTAAGTTGCCACTTTTTTAATACATTGGCTTTACATTACACTTTAAAATTGAAGCTACACTGGCTTAAAAAGCATAAAAAGCAAAATTTCTATCACTCAGCCAAGCCAGATTCCAGAATGCATGCCTCGCCTATGATCTATTGAATTGCATTAGCCAATCGCCCTGCTAGTTTATGCATCAATAGTATTGCCTGTCTTGCTGGGTGTAAACGGTTCTTTATATTGATCACAACATCAAGTAATCCTGGTATAAGAACCTGGACAAGGAAGTGGCACATTAATTCACATTCCCTTCTCAGCTCTGCCCAGGACCTGCCTAACTTGCTACCCACCTCAAAATCTAAGGAAGTGAGCTGATCAGCTTCACCATAATTAGAAGAAACACTGAGCACCACCTACAGAGACAGAATAATTCCAAAGAGGTCTCTCTTCTACAATGGTAGCTGAGTGAGCCTAATACAGACAGAAGCGTTCGATCTGCCCAGTGTGACAACATGACTCATACTTCCCTACCCTGGCTGATGGCTGAAACTTTCCAACAGTAGATAGACCCTTCCATTCCAAAATCAGAAATAAAATGTAGAGCCCAAATACCCCTGAAGAAAGTAACACGCTGACTTAAGTTTATTTTAATTCTCAATCCCATCCTCTCTCGCCGTCTCCAACATTTCTGGGCTGCGGTCACCCTTCTCTACGGTGAGCCGATCCCCTCTGTGGATCACCCCCTTTGGCACAGTAGCATCGTTTCTGTGCCCAAACATAAACCATTTCCGGACCGACATTCCCCTCCGACTACCACATCACTTCTCAGTCCCTTTACAGCACAAGTTCTTCAAAGACGGTGTTAGGATTGCTCCCACGTCGTGTGCTTTCCTCAAACCACCGTAGTTGGGCTTCTGTCTCCGTCGTTCCGCTAAGACTGCATTTGTCAAGGTCACCATTGCCAAACCCAGTGGTCACATCCCACTTCTTATCTTACCTCCCAGCGGTGCGCAACACAGCTGACCATTCTCTCCTGGAAATGCTTAGTTTCTCTTGGTTCTCTGTAACACCAAAGGTTCCTGCACTTTGTTCCCAATCTTAGAGGCTGTACTCTCGGTCTCTTTTGCATCTGTTTTTCCATTTTACTTGTAGACGCTGGGGTATACAAGCGCTTGCTTTCCTTCTTCATCCGTACGTTCTCCTCAGAGGTGGCCTCAGCCAGCTGCATACTTGAAAAGCCTTCTCCATTTTGCTAACTCCAGGATCTACACCTTCAAGCCTGTCCCCAGGAACCTCAGACTTACTTAGCCAGCTGCAAACCTGATGTCTTTATTTGAATATCTAACAGGTATCTCAAACACAGCATGACTAAAACAGAACTCTAGGTACTTACTCTTTAGCTCGTCTTTACCAGCTGAGAAAATGGCTTCGCCATCTCCCTAGATGCTTAGCCAAAAATCTGAGTTATCTTTGATGCAATCCTCTGTCTCACACCTCAAAATTAATACAGGACCATGTTCTTTGGACTGTACCTCCAAAACATCCTAAATCTGAATATTCAAGTCTCTACCCTTCTCTCAGTGGTGCGACCTACTGCACTAATAGCCCTGATTTCTCATACCTCTCTACCTTTTCACACCTCTTGTCCCTGCCCTTTGGCAATGTCCTCCCACACTAACTCTGGGTGTACCCATGGATCTTGCCTTGACCAGTGAGGACAGTAGCAAACGTGGCACAAGCGAAAGCACACAAATCTGCTTGCTTGCTTCTATTCCCTTCTGCTTCTTTGAAACCACGATGAGATTATGACTGGGTCAGCCCGAGAATACGCCCAGGCTAGCCTACTAGAGGGACATAATATAAACACAGAGGAGAGCAGAGTTGTTCCAGCCATCTCTGCTGAGGCCATCCCACACAGTCGACAGTCAGCTGGCCCCTCCAAACACATCAGAGAACCAAGGTATTACTGCAGAGCTACCTAGCTGACCCTTAGCCAATCCCAGGTCAGCTGAGGCTGACCCACATCAGAAGAACTACCCGGCCATCCAAATCATCTCATGAACAAAAATAAAACCTTATTCCTGTATGCCACTGAGTTTATGGGATGTTTGTTACATGGCATTACTGCGGCAATAACTGATACAGCTACCATCATCCTCTGTCGAGCCTACTACAATATCTGGGGTTCCTGGGTGGCTCAGTCGGTTAAGCATCCAACTCTTGGTTTTGGCTCAGGTCATGATCTCATGGTTCATGGATGTGAGCCCCACATCAGGCTCTGTGCTGACGGTACGGAGTCTGCTTGGGATTCTGTCTCCCTCTCTCTCTGCCCTTCCCCTACTTGCTCTCTTTCTCTCAAAACTAAATAAATAAACATTAAAAAAAAAAAAAAGACTATTGCAGGATCTGGGCACCTGGGTGACTCAGTCAGTTGGGTGTCCTACTCTTGGTTTTGGCTCAGATCACGATCTCACAGTTTGTGGGTTTGAATCTCGCGTTGAGCTCTGCACTGACGGCGTGGAGCCTGCTTGGGATTCTCTCTCTCCTGTCTCTGCTCCTCCCCCACTCATATTCTCTCTCTCTCTCTCTCTCTCTCTCTCTTTCTTAAAATAAACTTTAAAAATGTTTTTTTAAAAAAAGACTACTGCAATATCCTCCTACCTCCTTCCATACCTTTTTATAATCCTTTCTCCATTTATTAATCCACACAAACTTTTAAAAAATAATTAAATTAAAAAATAAAAACATAAATTAGTTCATGTCCTCAGTCCTACTTACAACCCTCCCATGGCCCCCCGCCCTTAAACTAAAACCCCATTTCGTTAACCTAGCATACCACCTACTTGTCCAACTGCACTGGTATCACTCCCCCTTGACCCGCGATCATTCGACCACACGAGCCTTCTTCCTGTTCCTCAAACACACCAAAATCATGAGATGGTAGGGCCTTTGCACATGATGTTTCCTCTGCCTAGAAAATCATTCTACCTGCTCTCTGTTGCCCTCTCCTAGTCAACGATATCTTGTAACCCCAAATTCAGCCTATGTGTCACTTTTTGCAGAAAGGCTTTGCCTTGACCTCTCAATCTAAAGTATATAACCAGTCACTTTGAAGTCTCTATTTTAAAGACTTAAATGATACTTACCATGTCAACTGTGCTCAAATGAATGAATGAGTGAAAAAATAAACCTTATCACCACGACATTTTTCTTGATTTTTTTAAAATCGTGTGCTCTCCCCTCAGATTGTAAGTTCCATACAAGCAGGTATCTAGTCTGTGTATTCACCACTGGATCCTCAGTATCTAAGACAGCTCCTTCACATAGTAGGTACTCATTAAATATCTGGTAAATGCTACCTAACTTACAGAATAAATGATCAGATTTTTTCTGAGATCATGTCTTTATAAAGGAGAAGACAGGGCACCTGGGTGCTCTGTAGGTTAAGCATCCAACTTCGGTTCAGGTCATGATCCCATGGTTTGTGGGTTCGAGTCCCACGTCGGGCTCTGTGCTGACAGCTCGAGCCTGGAGACCACTTTGGATTCTGTGTGTGTCTCTCTCTGTCTGCCCCTCCTCTGCTTATGCTCTGTATGTCTTTCTCTCTCAAATAAAAAATAATAAAACATTAAAAACTTTTATAAAGGAGAAGAAGCTGGGCTAGTTGAAATGGCAGGGGGAGAAAAGACAGACTGATTCTAACAGAGAAGTCTAGAAGCAGAGAAAATATTTCACCTAATATAAAATGAAGTTAAGGGGCACATGGATGGCTCAGTCAGTGAAGTGTTGGACTCTTGGTCTTGATTAAGGCCATGATCTCATGGGTTCATGAATTCGAGTCCAGCAGTGGGCTACACACTGTCAGTGCAGACCCTGCTTAGGATTCTCTCTCTCTCTGTGTCCCTCTCTTGTTCTCTCTCTCTCTCAGAATAAACTTAAAAAATAAGAAAATAAAAAATAAAGAATTTGAACTCTGAGAACAGTCTAGTGTGGAAGTTTGGCTCTGTTCCTTCCTCTAGTCACCTTTCTGAGCTTATGTCCTCATCTATAAAATGGGGTAATAATTACCACTTCATTGAGTTGTTGTGAAAATTAAATAACAAAATATATATAAAGTGCTTAGCACTTTTAATAGATTAGAGTAATTACTCAATATCAGTGATGAAAAAGGTGGTGGTGGTGGTGATACCTAAGTCAGCCCTGCCAATATTAACTTGGCATAATGCATAGCATCTCACTTAACATGTTGAATCTACCTAATTTTTTTTTTTTCAATTTTTAGTGACTTCAAATTTTTCCTTCTCACCAAGACTGGAATGAGCATAGAACCTAGAGCCAGAAGAGTTGCGTTCTGGTTCTGGCTCTGATTCTGCCACTTACTGGCTGGGTGACTCTTGGCTAGTCACCAACTTCCCAGATCTGAAAGTGACTTTGTCATCAGCTCTGCCCGTGCCCAAGGCAGGAGGTATAGGAAACATTCTGGGAAGAGGTAAAGGTACTGGTGGTAATACAGAGGCATGAAGGCAGAGAGACAAGCAGACAGCCAATCACTGCAGTCCATTCCAGAGCACGAACAGGAATATCTAAACACCTTAACTCACGGCTCCCCGAACTGTATTTCTCAGAACACCGGGACCTGTAAAATTACACCAGACCATAGCCCCGTAACAGCAGGGATGCTGGCTGATTTTATTCTCTGCCCCAGGACCAGGGGCAGTGCCCAAAGCATATCATCACATGGCCCACAGACACGTAAAAAGATGCTCAACATCACTGAACATCAGGGAAATGCAATCAAACCCACAGTGAGATATCACCTCACACCTGTCAGAATGGCTAATATCAAAAAGACAAGAAATAAGTGTTGGTGAGGATGTGGAGAAAAGGGAACCCTTGTGCACTGCTGGTGGGAATGCAAACTGGTGCTGCTATTGTGGAAAACAGTATAGAAGTCCCTCAAAAAATTAAAAATAGAAATACCCTATGATCCAATAATTCCACTACTTGGTATTTACCCAAAGAAAGCAAAGACACTAATCTGAAAAGATACGCGCACTCCTATGTTTATTGCAGCATTATTTACAATAGACAAGACATGGAAACAACCCGGATGTCCACTAACAGATGAACGGACAAAGATGTGGTATATCTATCAATGGAATATTACTCAGCCATAAAAAAGAATGAAACCTTGTCACTTGTGACAACACAGATGGAGCTAGAGGGTATTATGCTAAGTAAAATAAGTCAAACAGAGAAAGACAAATACTGCATGATTTCACTTATATGTGAAATCAAGAAACAAAATGAACAAATGAATAAATGAACAAAAAAAGCAGAAACAGACCCAGGGGCAGCTGGGTGGCTCAGTCAGTCAAGCATTCAACTTCAGCTCAGGTCCTGATCTCGCGGTTCATGAGTCTGAACTCCATGTCGGGTTCTGTGCTGACAGCCCAGAGCCTGGAGCCTGCTTCGGATTCTGTGTCTCCCTCTCTCTCCGCCCCTTTCCCTGCTCATTTTCTCTCTCTCTCTCATTCAAAAATCAATAAAACATTTTAAAAATTAGAAAAATAAAGAAACAGACCCGTAAATACAGAGAACGAACTGGTGGTTGCCAGAGAGGACAGGGGTGGGAAGCTGGGCAGAATGGGTGAAGGGGAGTGGGAGGTACAGGCTTCCGGGTCTGGAATGAATAAGTCACAGGGAGGAAAGGCACAGCATGGGGGACATAGTCAGCGGGGGACAGATGGTGGCTATACCTGTAGTGAGCAGAACATAACATCAGAGTTGTCAGATCACTACATTGTACCCCTGAAACTAACGTAACATTGTGTGTCACCTATACTTTCATTAAACAAAACATAAAAACACATGTATTTAAACCAAAACCAAAACCAAACATTCTATCATAAGATGTGCTTACCGCAGGTTTGTTGAGTGAATGAATGAACAAATCTATTTGGGGAAGGCTGTATTACACAACATCAAACTGGTTTCTTATGTGCGTTCCTCAGAGGCCTTCCTACATGAGCAGGCTCCGTGAATCATATAGAATGCCAGCCTTCCCAGCCTTATTTGATCATAGACCTCACTCTATGTCCCTTAAACCTTATTAACATCTCCCGGAGTTGTAGTAGTCTATAAAACAGCGTGAGAAACATGTTAAGCTTAGATCATTTCAGTCATTTTCACCATCATAAAAGAGACAAGTTCTCTTACTCTTTACTCATTAACATAATAAAAGGCCAACTAATTGGATTCATATCTGGTCTGAGCTGTTTCCTCCACCTTCGTATCTTGCACCTCTCCTGTCCCTGACGCAGCACATGTCTCGTGTGGCGTCTCTGCCCTGCTGCCTGTCTCCTCATAACCAGTCTGCTCTGCAAATCCTTCCAGCATTTCTTCTACTATCTCTTCTCTCTGCATCCCTAGTCTTCTTATGAACTTTCTTCAACTGCTTTAATTAGTCCTCTTCCCTTTCTCCAACCAGCCGAACGTCTCAATCTGGTAACGTATGGTATTATCCCACTCCTGCAACTTTTCAAACTACTTCTTCTTCCTTTTATAATAAAGCCTGTTCCTTCTCTTGCACTCTCCACGCTGGACTCTTTTAAATATAATCGTGTAAGATCCGATCTGGGTTCCCCCTTCCCTTCCTACCATTTATTTCCAAGTGCTTGAGAAAGTAAATACACCTTTCCATTCTCCACGTCTTGGCTTGAGTTGTTCTCTCTGCCCACAAGAGCACCTGCTGAAATGCTATTCATTTTTTAAGGTCCTGATCCCAGGTCATCTCTTCCATGAAGTCTCCCTTATTTTCCACTCCTGCCACAATTGACTACTCCCTTTAATCAGCCCCAGGCAATTGGAAAACCCATCGCAGACATATCAAGTTCGTTGTGTATATGAACGCAGAGATGGCAGAGTTTGGAGAGAAGACGGTGAACCAGCTGAGTCTATCAGGGGGAATGACCAAGAGGTTGGTGGCAAAAGGAGGGGCCAGGAGGGAATTTGCATGGAAGGCTTTACCTCTAAAGGAGCAAACGGCAAAGGGAAGCCAGCAGGCTACAGCAGAGAGAGCTACAGAGAAGGGAATGTTCTCATCATATGAGGAGGCTGGGGTGTGGGAGTGTTGATTCACAATGGAACAATGCCCTCCGAGGACCGCCGGAAAGATTAGGAAGGAAGCCAGCAGAAGAATGGAAGTTTAGAATCATAGGGGAGTTGAGAGTATTTAGGAGAGGGCTGATCAGAAAGGCTAGGAGCCAAGAAACTAGGGATAAGAGACAAAGCCTAAGCCTAAACTGGCTGAGATCCCAGATAGCGTCAGAGGCCAGATGAGTTAAGCACTTAACAATCTTTGATCAGCATTCAAAAGAAGGTTGATGAGTAATTTTGTAACGTCTACGAAGAACACATTTCTCCAATGCTGTACTCCTAGCATGATACTTATCCCTGTGTGTGGGCTCTGCCATGGGGGAAGAGATGGGGCAAGTGGTGAGGTGGCATTGGGTGTGGCCTCTCCCTTCCTAAGGGCAAGGCTCAGAGACCTAAACGAGAGCAAGCAAGCTGAATATGCACAGTCTCCAGGGGTGGAAGGCTTCCAGGCAAGATGTAGGCAACAGTAGGCACCAAAGCCCAGAAGTAGTGGACTCATCCAAGGAGTGGATACAGAATGGCAATGAGGAACCCAAGACAAAAATATTCACCTTCCAGAAAGTCTGTATATTAGGCAGGACTCTTTGATTGCAAATAACTTGATTTAAGCAGGCAACAGCAACAAAGGAAACGGACTGGCTCATGAAATCCGTCTTGGGCTGCTTCGGGCACATCTGAAGCCTGGCGTTTAAAAGGTGCCGTCGGCGCTCCCGCCACGGCTCAGGGCTACCCCTCACTGCATGGCTGGCCTCCTTCATTCTCTCCTACTTCAAAGGGCTTCCTCCACATAGCAGGAAAGCATGGTCACCAGGTGCTCCAGGTTACAGTGCTCTAGCAAGGAAAAAAAAAAGTCCCAGAGGGAAAGAATGCCTCCTTTTCCTAACCAGAGCAGAAAAGAATCCTGATTGGGCAAGACCGGGTCCTGCGCTAAGCTCTGAACCAAACACTTGGTGGGGAGGAGGCACTTCTCAGGGTGCCAAAGCTAGGTCACGTGACCAGCCCTGGGCTTAGGGTCCCGCCCACCCAAACCACACGAACTGGGGGGCAGAGAAGTTCTCCAAAGGAAGGAAGTTTGGGCACGTGAATAATAAGTCCACTACAGTGCAGCCACTTGTCAGTCGGGCCCCAGATACCAAAGAAAAGCCCAGTTCTGCTACTTACTGCGTGGAAGGAAGGGCTTTGAAGTCAGACAGAACTGGTTTTGAATTTCAGCTTGGACACTTACTAGCTGTGTGACCTGAGGTAAATTAATGAATTTCTCAGTGCCTCCGTTTCCTCCTTATAAAATGGAGATAATAATAGTACCTACCTAGAGATGTGTGGAAAGAGTAAATGAAATAAGGCACATAAATGGCTAGACACAAAGCTTGGCACAAAGTGATCAATAAATGGTAGCTATTATTAGGAATAATAACGATAATGACAATTATTATTATGTAGAACAAGACCACATGAATGGTGAGCTGTGACTCGGTGAAAGAGAGGGCCATGTCAGCACTTGGATACATCAACCCTGGGTCAAGTTTCATTAAGGGCAACTCAGGACACAATACAGGGGCCTAAGTGAACACTGAGAAAGCGATTTAAATCAATAAATGCGTTGAGCACCTGCTGTATGTCAGGCACAGCAGATCCGATCATGAACAAGACACATATGGCTCCAAGGCAGACCACCAGGAAGAGTGACCATAGCTTTGTGACTTTATTTAGGGGGGTTGGAGAGGTTAACTGAAGTCACTTAATTACTTTCAGCCACAGGCTCTGGGCACTGGGAAGGTGCTGAGCATACAAGAGAACAATGCTTGGGTCCAACTGTTGGAATGCTAAGAAGGAACAAAAGAACCACAATCACCTCCCCAAAAAATGGCTTTGCATGAAAAGAAAAAGTGTCTTTCCCTTTAAAAACTTTACTTCCACCTTCCAAAACCCTGTCGCAGTAAATAAAAAAAATCCACTCCGTCTACAATGTGAGTGACATCCCAGAGTTGTACAATGCGTAACCTGCACAACTGTACATGATGGCCCTGGGCAGAGGCAAGGAAGCTGAGCTGAGGGCTGAGAGGGGTCAGGATACAGGGGTGGGGATGGAGTCTGTGGGAGTCCCTGGAGCCTTGGAGACACAAAATAACTTTTGCTGCACCATTGAGTATGGTAGCCACTTGCCACAAACAGCCATTGAGCCCTTGAAATGTGGCTACTGCAAATGAACTAAATCTTTAATTTTATTTAATTTTAATTCATTTTGGTTCAAAATTTGAAACTGAAGCAGTATAGAATGTTTCTCCATTAACCAAAACTTTATTGTTTGGTAGGGCGACATTTCACTTTGTCCCCTGGGCTACAGGAGATACTGTGTTGCATCGCACTGTACTGCACAGTATTGCTCATACCAAGCTCCTGAGTTGTTCCTGGTATCTTATTAATAATTAATAACCACTATATGATTAAATGGTGAAATTATAATGTTTCTTATATATTGGGCGACACGAAAAATACTATTAAAATAAATTTCACCTAGTGTGTTTTGCTTGTTTAATGTAGCCAATAGGAACTTTCAAATTATCTGGCTCACAGAACATTTCCCGTCACAGTGCTGCTACAGAAATGTCTTAGGATCTTCAGGATTAAGGGGCTTGGAGTGATACCCAGAAGAACGGGTGGCTTTCATTTCGTTTGAAGCAGGCCTTTGTGTTTTCTTCCAGGTTGTCTATTTCTCTTTACCAGGACGGAAAATACCAAGCGGAGAGCAGTATAGCTCAGTGCGTGTACTCAGGAGAGCTATCAAAGCACCCTCTGGAGTCCGACTGCATTGTTCTCAGTCTGGTTCCACCACTCAAACCACATCTCCCTGCAGCTCCAAGCTCCAGGCTCTTCGTGGGCACAATGTGGAAACGACCTTGCCCACTTCGTAAGGCAAGGTTGGGGGCTAGGTTCCATGCGCTGAGCCACGTAAAGAGCTCCGCATGGAGCCTGGCACGTCCCATGTGCTCAAAAACATTAACTACTGGGGACGGGTGGGCAGGTATTATTTGGGAAGAAAGAAGGTGCAAAGGAACAGACCGGTCTCCCTGTATCGAGCTCTGCTGGCCTCTTATACAGAGGGCGTACCCTGTCCATATGGCCCCCCAGCATTTCTCTCTCTCAACCGAAGAAATCAATGGGGGTATTTTACTCAATCTTTCGTGCCACCGATAGACATATTTGCTTTTCTCTAGGTCCATTATGTCTTTAAGGTACATCGATGAAACTATCTTAAATGCTGAAGGAAGAAAATGGGTAAAACGACATTCTGAAGTATTTGTAACAACACCTAGGATTTGGTTAGCTGTTTTGTTCCAAGTCATACACTTAGCGAATCTCTCCAGTTAAGGGTTTACAGGGGCGCCTGGCTGGCTCCGTTGGCACAGCAGGCAACTCCTGATCTCGGGGGTCCTGAGTTCTGAATCTCTTTCGTGAGGAAAAAAACTGGAATGTCCATCCGCATAGACACTTGGACACATTTTACCTAAATGCCCTCATCAGCACTGCACAGACCTGAGACCAGCAGTTTGGCCTTTTAGTGTCCGGATATGTTCACGCTGACTGTGAACTTGGAGTTTACCCTGCGTACTCCCTCTTCCACATCATTTGTTTCTTTAAAAAATAATAATTAGAATAGTTTACTCACATTTGTGTTCTAGGACCTGTCTGTCTATGCCTAGCCTTTACTCTGTCTTGGCCCACCCCACCTGTTTGGGGGAAAAAACATTCCTCCCCAACTCCCCCTGACTCAATTTATTTAACAGCCTTTGTGTGGAGGCTTTTCAAAGTTACTTTGAAAATCACAGTTTATCCCTAGCTTCCGTAATTATTTCATGCTCTTTAAGAGCTCCAGCGAATGGGTCAAACATAATTCCCCCTTTCAGAGGAGTAACCTCTGCCTTTCCCCCCAAAGGTCGCATTGGCTTAAAAAGCGTAAAATCCACTTTTCCAACACATACGTGCTCATGCAGAATTTATTTTAGTCTCCACTAGTTCTACGAAGTCCAAGAAAAATTCTATAGATGGTACATTAAATTTACCCTCCAATTCTCAGCAAGCTATTATCCTCTGCAAGCCTCACTTTTCTCATCTTTAAAATGGGCATAATATAGATGCCCTGTGCTAAATAGAGCAAGCCGTCTCATTACACATGAATGTGTATAAAACACTCTGAAAAGCTCAAAGCCCTTTATAAGCATGAGGCCACGAATCTTTCTGAAGTGGACTGTTAATTAGGTGTCATTATGCTTTGCTTAATAGGTGGAAAACCTGAGGCACGGGAATATAATACCAGTTAATAGCTGACTTAGAAATCTAGCCCAGGCTTTAAACACTAGACGGGAAGATGTCAAGGGAAAATCAGAACAGGAGTGTCCTCTGCCCTGAGCTCTTTACCCAGAAAAGACATTCATGCAAAATTCCCTCGTGTTGCTCGTTGCCCTGCCCCTCCTACTTCCTACTGCAGTCCAAGAATGGGGAAATGGGTGGGCGGGCTGGAGCTCTCTCTGGGTGGATAGTGCCTTCTGCTGCTTGCAGAAAGGTTCTCGAACCCTAGACCAGGCACTGAGGTCAAATGTTGTTTCGCAGAGACCATAACGACCTCTCCACCTTTTGCTACTGATCCCCGGACACTTTCCTACCACATCCAACAAGATGAAAGGAGGCCACAGACTAATTACCAACCTGAACGCAGCCTCTGCGAATGGACCTGTTGGGTTACTCTGGCTTTGTTATCTGACCTACAGCCTAGTACCTAACATGGCCTCAATAACTCCAGCTACACGTTGTGTCTTCACACAAAGTAGATACTGTTGATCTAAAAGTTCCAAACAGAGGATAATGGAAACTTTAAATAACCTGATATCACTAGTGAGCTTTTTCAAATTATGATTTTGTGTCCTTCTGACAATGATTAACAGAAGCTAGAAGTCCTTAATCCCAGAGTAGAATTTCGAGAAATACTCCCCAAGAAAATAATCCCTAAAAGGGAAAAAGTATGGCAACACTACTTAAAAAAAATAAAGCAACCCCAGCTGTACAACAATTGGGAAGTGGTTCAAAATACCACTGTATATTAATAGGACAGACTATCACCTACCTATTAAAAATGATAATTATTCCCACAAAAAATACCTATATGAAATAATACCCAAAGAACTGTATGCCTGAACTAATTATAACCTCATAAAATAACTGCATGTATGTGTGTGTGTGTGTCTGTATATATATGTATACATATAGATACACATATATAAGGATTATAGAACTCAGAGTTACATAAACAGTTGCACACAAGTTCCTTAAGTTAATTATTTTCTAGAAAGTTGCTGAAGATCTTTAAGAAGTCACATGAGGATGGGAGATGACTGAGGGGTGTTCACCAAGATTCTCTCCAGAATGGTCCTGGGGTCATTTTTAATTTCTTTATAAGCGTCAGCATGTTTATATTTTTTAACAACGAATAGATAAAACTCTATAAGACAAAGTTTTTTCTTTTTTTTTATGATGGCAGGGAGAATCCAAAGAGCATACTGGGAGTTGAGGAATCTCTGTGGCATCCAGAGATTTATCCTTAGTCTAAGTGAGGCGGGAGGATGCATCACCAGCTGAGTTCAAAAAGCTCTTTCAGCCACGACTCCAGAACCTATGAATAAGAATTCTTTAATGCAGTACTCCTATAACTGGTTTAAATACGTGACAAATAAGTTCACGATCCTTTAAAAAGATTTAAAAAGCATTCATACCTAAATTTATATGCCTAACGACATTCACAACTCAGTTAAATCGTATTTCTGTTTATCTGCAGAGTTAAAGGATCAGGCATTTTTTATCAGCCAAGGCAGGAAAATAAAAAAGAAAGCCGAGTGCCTTCTGTGAACCAAAAATAACCCCAATGGTAAAAACTAACTTTACTGCACACTTCAATTATATCTGCAGGAAAATAAACCTTTAAATCCCTCCTTTGCAGGGAAAAGAAAAGCCACAATTTCATTTTCGGGGCAGTCATGTGAAGATTCCACATGTTGCGGCTGAAACATAATATTGGGGGCTACATGAGGACATGAGAGTTTCCAAGGAGAGAGTAACAGAAAGGCATGGCTGGAACTCTATTCAGGATAAAGAGAAGAAGCTAAAATCTTTTTCCTATGAAATCAGGCTAGAACTTCACAAAAATTAAAGATAAAGGGAGCAGGATATTTGACAGAGAGTTCTACATTAGAAGTATCTCATAGAGTAGAAGACAATTTAAAGTCTGTCACTTTGATCGTCTGTAGCTAATCATTTCAAAAGCTTTTAACCTTCCAGGGGCACCTGAGTGGTTCAGTCAGTTAAGCATCTGACTCTTGATTTCGGCTCAGGTCACGATGTCTTGGTTTGTAAGTTCGAGCTCCTTGTCAGCCTCTGCTCTGAGAGTGCGGAGCCTTCTTACGATTCTCTCTCTCTCTCTCTCTCTCTCTTTCTCTCTGTCCCTCCCTTGCTCTCTCCATCAAATAAATAAATAAACTTAAAAAACAAAGCTTGAACCTTCAAAAATAAATGACATGTAGTTACATGTCTCTCAAAAATAAACATTTAAATTTTAAAGTAATACAAAAAACAATACACTTGGGAAAACTTGAATGTTCTATGTTTCAGTCTACACAGCCAATGTGAAGTGAGAGTCTAATCAAGAATTTAATGGGGCGCCTGAGTGGCTCAGTCAGTTAAGTGACCGACTTCGACTCAGGTCATGATCTCACAGATCATGGGTTCTAGCCCCGCATCAGGCTCTGTGCTGATAGCTCGGAGCCTGGAGCTTTCTTCAGATTCAGTGTCTCTCTCTTTCTGCCCCTCCCTTGCTCAGGCTCTCTCTCAAAAATAGATAAACATTAAAAAAAATTTTTTTAATGAATTTAATGGGTCCAACTTGGATAATTACAACCAAATGTCCTTTTTTTTTTTTTTTTTTTTTTTTGCCCCTAATTGCCAAGTGTCCACAATTATCTGGAAAAAAATTCATTTGGTACATTCATCGAGTATTTATTAGGGATTGCACTCTTCCCTAGGAGAGTTTACAATCTAGCTAGGAAGAGAAAAAGAATGTAAGAGAACCACTTAACACATTAGAGAAAAACTACACCGTGTGGAAAGAGGTTGCAATGGCTTCGAAGGTTCTATTTAGGAAAGAGAAGGTCGGCTGTGGTAGCACACAGGGAAGAATGAGCACTGGAGCTATTCCCACTGGCCAAGTTTTCGTTCATAACGGTACCTGGTGGGCTCCAGCTGAATGAGTGTTTTCTAACCATCTTATCCTTTCCTGTCATCCCCCAGAGAGCAAGTCCCTCCTGCACCCACTCCAGTTAGCAACTGCCAGCACTCGTGTTCTCTGTATTCCCAGGGCATAGGCGCCATCTTGGGAGTATAGAGCTTTGCTTTTTCTGCACAGATAAATTAGATGGCTTGGGAACAATGCTCTTCCTCCTTTAGTGGAAGTTGAGTCGTCATCATTCCTCGGTGTTAAGCATAAAGTCATGTTGATCCTGTCAAGCTACTGGGACAGAAGGCTGCACACTGAATTAAAGAAGCTGAAGGAATGACTCAGTCGGTCAAAGGGAGTTAGGAAAGTTGTGACCATCTATGAGGCACTGGGCAGATCTGTCATCTCTGCTCAGCCCAGCCAGAAACAGGAACTTGGTGCACATTCCAAGAAAGACATGAGCTTTGAAACAGGAAGTGAGGACGCTTCTGCTGGTAAGGCAATTGTGTGATAAACTGGCCTCCAGAAGGAAATGATGATAACTTCCATCGAGGCCACACGGCTACCACGGCTACCAACGACACCAGGCCTGCCTTTCAGATTAAAACATCAGACTTCCAGAAAAGGAGTGTCACTGACAGGTATGATAGTCAGAGGCCAAGGGGACAGAATGAGTCCTAACCAAAACCAATTGGAGAAATGGGAACAAGGGTTCTATGACCAGTAAGCTATATATTACCCAAGCTAGGTTTAGAGGGAGGTTTTGCTTCCCATGACACCTGTGATTAGTTGGTAGTGGATGCTTAGAGTGGGAGAAGAAGAAATCTGAAGTCTAAATGGGGCTCAGTGAGAGAATATGCCTGGACTGGTCAAGGAACGGTTACTGTTGGCAAAGGCAGGAAAACAGCAACATAGCGTCATGGCTGACCCACACTAGTCTCTCAGCGGAGACTGGCGAAGGCACCAATGGCAGATTGAACAAAACCTTCTAGTTTCTCTCCCTCCTGAAAACCCAATAAAATGACCAAAAGAGGAGTTTTTTTCTTTAATGTAGAAACCCACACAGATGGAGAGAATGGAAGAAGAAAAAATCATAAGACATTTTGGTGGGGTGAAGGGAAGCCAAGAAACAACCTGAATGTACCACAGAATCTTCAAAACGCTACATAATTCAAGACAGTTAGACCCTCTGTGGGAGAGGGGTGAGCTAAAATAAAGACAACCGAACTTTAAAAACCAGTTGGATGTCCCGTCCCAAATCCCTTCAGCAATTCTGAGCAGTTAGGTGATGGCCCCCTGCCTACCCTTGCAAAAACACCTGGAACACTTCCCCACCTGCTCTCCCAGAGAGGGTAAAAGAGAGAGTCTCTGGAATAGGGTGCTGTCAGGCACAGCTCAGGTGTTCTGGAAACACCAAGGAAGGGTTGTACGAACATTAGGATGCTGAGACTTCGAGTCTTCTTCTCCACCTAGTTCCCAGATCACTGGCTGCCAAGCTCTCCACCACTGTCCAGGAAAAGAGTGGAAGAGCCTTTCCTAAGGACTGTCAGTGGTCTGGAGAGGTAATGACATCAGTTTCTCCAAACAAAAGCCCCGGTCAGCTCGCCTGACAGTGAAGTTCCACTCAACAGGCTGCCATACAACTTCGGCTCCTCATGTGAGCAGACAACAGAGGGTATTAGGAATATGAGGAAAACCTCTAACATGAAAGATGAAGACCTAAACAAATAAACAGACAAAAGCAACAGGGGGAAACTGAATCTGTGAAGGAGGGAAAAAACTTTCAAAAAAATTAAACTCCACAGAGAGAGAAGGGCGGTAAGACGTTGAAACCATAAAATAAAAGCAAGAAACAGATACTGAAGGGGCCAAGGGCAGGCCACCACAAAATATGCCACTTTAGCATGTTAATTATTTTAAATAGAAGTTGCTTAGGAGACAGCCTATGCAGAAAGAACACCAGACCCTCCTCTGTCCCCTGAAAGCAGGAAAGAAATCTCCCAAGAGAAAGGTACCCGTCCCCCCCGCACCAGGAGGTAAACCGACGTCCTTATCTCCAGAGATGGGAAATTCAGAGCCCAGAAGGTTGTATAAACAACCCTCGTTACTTTTTACTCATTTACTACCACAGCCCAAATTCTGTTAAGAATTCCTTACTGATTGGAGTTCCCAAAATTTTCTTTGTCCTGTCAGTTCCTCACAGATTTATTGTTTCTCTGTCTAAAAAATATGAAAGCCTGGCTGCCTGCTTCATCACCTCGTTAGGTCTCAATTTCATAACTGGACCTCTGTGCATACAGAATAAAACTGGTTTTTTTTTTCTCCTGTTAATCTGTCTCATTTAAATTTAATTCTTAGTCCAGCTAGAAGATCTTGAGGGTAGAGAAGAATTTTTCCTTCCCTTCAATACACCAACACACACACACACACACACACACACACACACACACACACACCCTCAGAAAACAAAGAGTTTCTAATTTAGAATATTAAAAACATGATATACTTATTTAAAACTCAGTGGAAATACGAGGTGATAAAATTGGGAAAATATCCCTAGAAGCAGAGCCAAGAAATAAAAAGATATATATACTAAGAAAGAAAATATAAGAAGATTAGAGGCCCACTCCAAAATATCTAATACACAAACAATAAGAGTTTTTCAAGGAACATCACGGAAAACGGAGAGGAGGAAATTATCAATGAGTTAAACCAAGAAAACTTCCCAAACTGAAGGATGTAAGTTTCAGGATTCAAAGAGCCCAGAACAATGGATAAAAGCGGACCCAGACCAAGGAACAGCATCGTGAAAGTTCAGGATTATGGAGGCCACGAGAAAATTCTATAAACTTCCATAAAGGACTCAGTAAGTTTGTAAACTGTATACAAATTACAGCCAGAATTTGAGGAATCAGAACAGTTCCAAATTTCTCAGTAGCAACACCACAACCTAGAAGGCAAAGAAACAATGCTTTCGAAATTTCCATTCTAAAATCCTAAACTATCAGTTGTCAGTAGAAAACAGTTATTTCCAGGCATGCACTGTCAAATATATATAGATATGGGATATGTATATATATATGGCTATGTATATATAGCCCATCCATCTTTTCCAAGAAGCTCTTTGAGGATGTGCTCTTTTAAAACAAAGGATTCTACCAAGATAGAGAAGGACACGTGCCACAGGTTAAGAAGAGAGAAACAACGGGGAGCCCCACGATGATGATGACGAAGGGAGGTCCTCAGGGTGACAACTGAGGGGAACTGGTCTATATTAGGGCAAGAAGCCACCTGACAACCTCAGGGTGACAAAGGGGAACTGGTCTATATTAGGGCAAGCCAGGAGGCTCAGAGACAACTTCTTCAGGAAAATGAAATTGGCAGAATACTTGATGCATCTGAGGCCATTTTAGAACCTTGGCCAGAGAATTAACAATGAGGACACAAGAAACTAAGTAAATGAACAAAGCACTGATGAACTCCGAAGAAAACAAAAAGCTGTGCTTTGCTTAGTTATGTATATTGATTTAACCAAAATTACCGTTGAATGACTGTCAGGATGGAAAATTAGGGAAGCTGTGGTTGGGCCGGAGGTGAGAGGAAAAACAGGAGTCACGTCATCCTCTTCCACAGTGGGAAGGCAAGAGGTAAAGTCTCAAACTGCAAAACTCAAGAAGTAGTAACTATAAGCAACAAATAACTGAAATAACCAGCTCAAAGAACTACAAGTGGTTGTTTCTAGAAAGAGAGAAATGTAATTTAGATTAAAAGTTTAAAACAGGGGGTGGGGAGGATGCCTGGGTGGCTCAGTGGGTTAAGTGTCCGATTTCGGCTCAGGTCATGATCTTAAGGTTTGTGGGTTCAAGCCCCGCATCGGGCTCTGTGCTGACAGCTCAGAGCCCGGAGCCTGCTTCCGATTCTGTGTCTCCCTCCGTCTCTGCCCTTCCCCACTCATGCTTGCTCTCGCTCTCACTCTCACTCTCAAAAATAAAGAAACAAAAAAAAATTTTTTTTTTAAAGTTTAAAACTGGGGTGCCTGGGTAGCTCAGTCTGGTTAAGCGTCCAACTCTTAATTTCACCTCAGGTCATGATCTCATTTCATGGTTCAAGCCCTGCCATCAGGCTCTGCACTGACAGCATGGCACCTGCTTGGGATTCTCTCTGTCCCTCTCTCTTTGCCCCTCCCCACTCGTGCTCCCTCTCTCTCAAAATAAACATTTTTATGTATGTATATATACATATATATAGTTTTAAGCTTATAAAACTTCCCTTCCACATATAAGTTGGCAAAATTCATCCTTGCTTTTCCCAAACAATAGAAAATGTAATTTTCTACATCTAGGCCACAATAGCTGTGGCCACCTGAGCTCTGGGCAACCAAACATGGTGGGAAAGGTAATAGCTATAATCCAACCAAGGAAGGAGTGGTTGAGCTAGGGCAGACAAAAAGGCAAGTCCAGGTGGAGATAACTCCTAAGTCCCTCTCTTCTGGGGCTCTTTTCAACAGAGCTATTCTCATGGCATAATCACATGGTACAAGATAATCTTACAATTGCCAACAACCATGAGCCAATTTCACTCCTAACAGCCTCCGATGTCCCCGTTACGACACTAATCCCACCAAGGCAGCGGGCCCCTAAAATGATTGATCTACATTCAACCTCCCTCCTTTTCGCCTCTGTAGACTAAATAACAAGAGCGAACACAGGCTCTAAAACAAGTGACATTGTCCTCAAAAGATATTTACTATGCAACCTCAGGGGACCCAACACTAGGCTAAGGGTCAACAGCCCTGTGCAAACTATGTGGACCTAGTCTCTCTGCGCTGAACAGTAAGGTGATTCTCCCTAAGGGCAGGAATCCAGGGAGGGGTGGAGTGGGGAGGAAGCGTGAAACTGGAAGAGCTGGGGCAGGGAGAGGAGGCACCAACCCGGCCAACCTGTAGGCAGGAACCTGTAGGCAGAGGTGTGCCTAGAGACCTGAGGCTCAGTCTCCTAGCACTCTGGATACACAGAGGAAAGCAGGGAGACCAACGATTCTTCCCCAAGCATAACCCTTCCAACCACCCTGTCAAGGGTCGACCTTACAGGGCAAAGGTTACCATTCTCTGAGCCTGACCGTGATTTGACAAAACATAGCCCCTGCCCTCGAGTAACCATCTGCTGAGATAACATGATGACTGGCTTAGTACAGAATAAGTAAACAGGTTGAACGTGCCAGAGCATACGTTAATATTCTGTTCTTTTCTATTTGCGAGGTTGTGAAAATTTTAGTTCAAGGACCTATGTGGAGCAAAGGTTTTGGCAACTAGAGCACAGCACGGATTTGCATGTGTTTACAACACTTGCCCTATACAGTTCCAAAAACCAAACATACACACCCTTATGGGAAGGATCCAACTCATTAACATAAACACACTGCATTAAGAGTCATGAATTGCCAAGAATAGTGATATATTGATCAGATTAATTGAGGTATGGGGAAAGAATAGGTTTTCCCTAAACACTGAAAATGTAACTGAACTAAAATATACTTTCCCGTACATGATGAGAAAATTATAGTATACTCTCCTCTCCATATAAATCATGATATTCCATACCACATGTGGTTCTTGCCGACTAAGGAGCTACCAGTGTCACAAACCAACCTGTTAAATCTTAAACTTAACTGGGAAACCCACTGGTTTGTTGAGGTTGAGGTTGTTTTTCCCTCCTCAGCTCTTTAGGGGAGAATCATCGCAAAGAGATTAAAATCTCAGAATTTCCTAAAAGGAAAATGGGCACTCACTGGAAAAATACAGGGTATATGCTCAAAACGCTCAACTATTTTGGATAACCTTCAAACACTCTGAGCCACCAGCCCATCCTGTTGTTCCCAGTTAACACTGAGGTCAACCCTTCTAATCAAATATTCCAGTTTCCAAAGAATGGCAATAGACGAGACTGTTTATGAACCTGGTACACGGAAACGTATTATTATCCTTCCATGAAAAAAAAAATCAGATCAAAAGGAAATTTAGGATCCAAGAAAAAGTGCACACTCCTGGGTCAAGATCCTACTTTTTCCAATACATGTATTCACCGAACCCCTGTTTTCAAGAGTCAAACAATTTCCCAGATTAAAAAAAAAAAAATGTGAATTTGGTGGGGTGAGGCACTCGGACACGTACAACTGTGGAATGTCTCCGTCGATGGTGCCAACTTTCAACCGAGACTGCGCTGCCACCCAATCAGAGAGGAGGAATCAACCTGACCGCACAGCTGGGAAGTGAACCCAACGCTGAACTCGCCGCGGGGTGGCCTCAGCCCTGGGACCCCAAAAGAAAGGGAGCGAGTGCTCCCCGGGAGAGGCCAGCGCCTGAACTAGAGAGGCGGAGAAGCGCGCGCCACCGGGAAGGTGCAACTCCGCGGGAGCGCGCACCTGTCCCTGCTTTCCAGACCGTAGGGGACCGGGTCCCTCACTGGTGGGGCGGCCCCGCGCTCACCGTGCCGCGTTAGGGATAAAATTTTTCTCGTCCCAGGGAAGGTCAGTCTCTGGGCTTGTGGCAGCCACCTCTCGCCTCGTGCCGGTCCCGACCCTTTCCTGCCCGGATCCCCGCAGTCCCGGGGCCGCCCCCGCCGACCCGCGCGCGGCGCCCTTACCTGGCTGGAGCGCGCACGGTGCGCGGAGCCGCGGACAGTGTGATGTCCGGCGGGCGCCGCGGAGTTGGGAGCCGGGAGCCCGCAGGCCCCGCCCCCCGACCGCCCCGCCCCGCCCCGCCCGCTCCACCCCGCCCCGCTCGCTCCGCCCCCGCTCGCTTCTGCCCGCAGCAACCGGTTCCCACGAGCCCTGGGGCGGTTTTGAGACTGGAGGCGGGAGTGGGTTGGACGCACGTCCCGGCTCCCGCGACCCAGCTGGTGTTTCAGGGAAGTCGAAGGAGCGTCCCTTGTGTTCTCCAGCGCGGCGCTGGGCCTCCCTAGGCCCGGTCTTCTTACCCCAGGAGAAACGTCCCGCGAGTCCGGGACGTCCCCGGCCCGGGAGAACCCCGAGCAGTGCCACCTGCGGGTGAACGGGGACTCTGTCGGAATTAGGAACCGCACCGCCCCTTCCGCTGAGCGGTGGCGGGCCAGGTGGAGGACACGGCGCAGTGGAGCGAAGCAAGAATTTTATGAAAAGAGTAAGTCTTTTTCTGTCAAACCTGAGGCATCGGAGCACATCTGATACACTTATAAGGTCACGTGGCTTGGCTATTAACGTATTAACACTTGACTCACTCACTGAAAAGTAGAAAACACCACTCATCTAAGACTTACTGTGTGCCAGGCTCCGTTTTGGTACTTTACATGTATTAACATTTCCATAACGTATATGCCATATCAGAATCCCTCATCTTACATGTGGTGAAAGTGAGGCACAGAGAAGTTAAGTAACCAACCTAATGTCACTCAGCGTAGTAAACTGAAAAGCTGGGATTTAAATCCAGGTGGTACTCCTCTGGAGTCTGCCCTCTAAACCTCTGCTATCCTGACACCAACATCTGAGTGTCCCCCGTGGACCGTGAACTGTTACAGGCCCGGGGAAAACCAGAGGAGGGCTCTGCCCTCAAGTTCAAGGACCTTTTATTCTAGTTTGGCGGGAAAGACAAGAAGCAAGTTCAAAATGAAACCACCGCACATGTGAGATGTGTCTTGATTATAATAGAGCAAGGTGGTGGCATTGCGAGTGATGGGGAGAGGGAGGCTCCTTTCCACGCGGTGGTCCCAGAGACTCCTCCGGGGAGGTGACAGTGGAGCTGAGCTCTGAACCAGGGGACAGGCGGTCAACCTGAAGATGAAGCTAAGGGAAGACAGGTACATTAATAGTTACGATAGCTTCTTTGGGACTTGAAAGCATCTATTACCTCTCCTTTGACCATACAATAACCCTAAGACGTCTGACAAGATTTCATTTTACAGAGAGGAAAAAATATACAAAAAACCTGAAGGTTGGGAAGTTTAATGACTCGCCTAAGTCATTTGGGAAGAGAGCACAGGCCTTCTGACTCCAAATCCTCCCTCACTCTGGTGGGGGCCTGGAGTGTGTAATGACCTGTACTCAGAACAAAGCTAGTAAAACTTCTCTTCTGTGATCTGCTGGCTCTTCCCTGCCCCCATCTTTCCTGCCTCTTACCCGTTTAGAAACTACTGTTGACTGGTCAACATAATTTCCTCCAGAGCAGGTGTTCTTTGAGGGAGTAGAGGTGAGGAAACTTCTGAAATTGTATGCAAAACAAAACAGAACAAAAAATCATGTGTGTGTGTGTGTGTGTGTGTGTGTGTGGAAAGAGAAAGAGAGTTATAATTTTTTGTTATAGTAGTAAAGTTGGTTTTCTCCAATATATATATATATATATAGAGAGAGAGAGAGACTTAACATTTCCATCAAATGGACTGACTCCAAAAGATAGGAGAGCCACTGTCTTAAGGGGTTTACTGACATTGTGGTGACCGAACGAACCGATTTCCAACTCACTTTGCCTGTGCTCACCAGGTGACTCTGGGGGCTCCTATTTCTGACTTAATGGAAATGAGATTTTCAAAGTTGATGAAGTCTGTCCGAAAGGGCAACAAACCCAGACCCTTATTACCCCTTCTTAAAGTTTAAAAATAAAAGATAATAAAACGTCTGTATAACCGCTCTTCGTTCTCAATAAAACCAGGAAGAACTGATCTGTAAACAATATATCCCAGGAACAGAATTCATTCTCAGAGATAGTTGGGGTAGTTCCCATAATGTTTTACTGTTTCCTAAAGAAGGCATTCATTACGTGATCAATTCAGGTAGGCGGCTGCCGCAGGTATATCGTCCCCAAAGCATGTACCATACCGTACTGGCAATTGTTTTCAGTGGAGTGTCAATAAAAAGAGAAACAGAGATAAAGACAGCAGGAGAGACTTTTCTAGAACTTTAGCTACACTGATGCTACACTGATGAAAAGGTGTAAAACTGAACTCAGGATGTGGTGGGCTAAAAAAAAAAAAAGTTTAATCTCTATTATTTCTTATGTGAAAAGTTCAGTAGCTTTCATAGAAAACAGAAAACAAAGTTGAAGTCTATATAACTCAGACTTTCTCCTTCTCCTTCCAAAGAGAACATTCCAACAGTATTATTACTGTCTTCTTTATTTTAAAATAATATTGAGATATAGGGGGAAAAAAGCATTTATGTAGACTTCTTACAGGCAGGGACTCCCTTCTTACAAGATATCCCTATGGCTTCTATAAAATTTGTATGTTTAGAGGACCAGGATCAGGTTGACATAATTTTAGTTCCTTGAGAGAAGAAAATACCTCTTTTTAATTTGCGCTAAGAGTCCACATTGTGCGTTAAAAGACACGCTGAATCAACTTGGAAAGTTTATAAATAAAGTGATGTTTGTATTTCGAGCTCATCACACATTTTTTTTAAGTCTTGGCTTTCTTTGATAACTTTCTTCCTACCCAAAAGAGACCTGACCCATCCTGCATGAATAACCCATGTTTGTTGAATGAATGAATGATGACAGCAATGATGATAATATTATAGACCTTACCAGTCTCTTATCAAGAGTCTGTTCCTACATGAAAATGACTTCATCGTAGTGGTATATGTCTGCTTCTCTTTCTGTCGTGTACTGAAAGGAGTTGCTTCTTTGGAACTACATAGAAGGAAGGAAAGAGTTTTGTGGGAGTTTTTGTTTTTTGTATTTAAGTAATGCTCCACACCCAACATGGGGCTTGAACTCACAACCCTGAGATCAAGAGTTGCACACTCTAGCTACTGAGCCAGCAAGGCACCTCTGTAGGAAGGAGTTTTAAGTTTATTAATTTGTGGGGGGGGGGGAGGGGGTGGGAGGATAGTGGGGGGGAGAGAGTGAGAGAGAGAGAGAGAGAGAGAGAGGGAATCTCAAGCAGGTTCCATGCTGTTGGCGCAGAGCCCATCATGGGGCTCGAGCTGACGAACCAGGAGATCATGACCTGAGCTGAAATCAAGAGTTGGACACTTAACGAACTGAGCCACCCAGGATCCCCATGGAGTTTTAATGTTGGACACAAAATCAAGAATTATACTCCTGGGAACAGTTGCTAAATAAATCATTCAAAAGAGAGAAAAAGCATCATATGCAAAGTACGATTTTGAGATCATTACTAAAAATCATATGATAACTAAATGCCCAATAACAAGGAAATGTTTAAGCCAAAACTATCAATAGTATGAAATATCAGCCTGTCACTAAAAATAGCATCCAGGTTCATAAAATAGGAATGAAGAGAAAAACTTATGACCATTAAATGAAAAAAGTAGAACACGGTGCTTTATGTATCCTATGATTTCAATTAAATAAAAATTATGTGTGCGGAAAATTGTTGGGTTGAGGATAAGAGAAATGACTAATAGCTATTGAGGAGGTTCCAATGTGCCAGGCTCTGTTCTGAGTATATTAGATTAATCCATCTGATTTTCACGACAGCTGTGTGAGGTAGGTACAGTTGTTATTTTTGCTTTACAGAGAGGAAACCGAAGCAGAGATCTAAGTCATTTGCTCGAAGTCACACAGCTAGTAAGTGGCAAAGCTAGGTTGTGTATAGAGAGCAGTATGACTCTAGAGTTTGCACGCTTAACCATGCAAGTGTGCCAGAGAAAATAAAAATTGAATCATGGATCATGGATTGAAAAAAAAAATTCGTTGTATAATGTTTTTATGTTGATTTAATAGTAAGCAAAAACTTTTTAAATTGCAGTCAGAAAAGGAGCAGAGATGTACAACCAGTTTACACTCAGAAGAGACAGACACAAAGGTAAAGATGAGAAATATACCGAGTGAAAGAAACCCTCTGAGTTTGACCAGTTCGTATTTTGGATTAGGATCTAAATAGTGTTTCAAATGGGTACAGAATAGGGGCACCTGGGTGGCTCAGTCGGTTAGCATCTGACTTCAGTTCAGGTCATGATCTCACAGTTTGTGAGTTCGAGCCCTGCGTTGGGCTACGTGCTGACAGCTCAGAGCCTAGAGCCTGCTTCAGATTCTGTGTTTCCCCCGTTACTACCCTTTCCCTGCGCGAGCTCTCTCTCTCTCTGTCTCAAAAATAAACATTTAAAAAATTTTAAATAAAAAAATGGGTACAGTGTATCAATGACTTGATAGTTTCTGAGAATTGAGATAAAATGAACTATGTCATATTATAATAAATATGAATAAAAAGCATATTATGTCCTGATGTCTTGCGCTTGCTCTTTCTTCTGCCTAGAATGCCCTCTGCCTAGCTGCCTCCTCAACGGTGACAGTCAGGAAAATGTGACCATCCCTGCATTAGCGGAAAGCTGAGAAAACATTGGTGAACAATCCTGACAAACTCCCTGTTATGGTGGAGCTTACATTCTGGTGAAAAGGTCGGTCATTTAAAAATTTAATTTTAAAATTTTAATTGCAAGTTGACAACATCTCCTCTTGGTTGGTGAATAATGGCCCCCAAAGATGTCCACATCACAAATCCCCGGAACCCAGGGATCTGTTAACTTACATGATAAAAGGAGCTTTGCAGATGTGAATCAGTGAAGGTTCTTAACATGGGGAGATTATTGCCGACGAGCCATGCGAGCCCAAGGTAATCACAAGGGTCCTGCAAGAGGGAAGCAGGAGCTTCAGAGTCAGAAAAGGAGATATGATAAGAGAAGCAGACAGACAGAGAGCAAGAGAGAGGTTCGAAGAGGCTACACTGCTTGTCTTGAAGATGAAGAGACCACAAGCCAAGGAACACAGGCAGCTTCTAGAAGCTGACAAAGGCAAGGAACAGATTCTGCCCTAGAGCCTCCAGAGGTAACCGGCCCTACTGACAACTGGGTGTTAGCCCAAGAAGACATTTGTGTTGGTGTCAGCCGGTAAGTTTGTGGTGACACGTTCCAGCAGCAGTAGGAAACTAATAGAGCCCTTAGTAGGAGTTTATTTTTCCCTAATCGATAGAAAGACAATGTCAGACTGGCGTGATGTTCATAGCGTTAGGGCTCCAGCTCCTTCTATCTTTTCATGTAAAAAGAACCTGGACAGAAATAGGAATATCTCCAGAGACTCCCGATTTGAGCATCAGGCCGGGTAGTCATCTATGTCCGTGTTTCTCAAGCTAGAGTAAAATAGAAAGCCCTTCTAAACAAAACATTATCTTTTTTTTTTTTACTTTATTTAAATCCAAGTTAGTTAACATATAAGGTAATAATGGTTTCAGGAGTAGAATTTAGTGATTCATCACTTACATACAACACCCAGTGCTCATCACAAGTGCCCTCCTTAGCACTGATCACCCATTTAGCCCATTCCCCACCCACCTCCCCTCCAAAAACCCTCAGTTTGTTCTCTGCATTCAAAGGTCTCTTACAATTGCCTCCCTCTCTGTTTTTAATCTTATTTTTCCTTCCTTTCCCCTATGTTCATCTGTTTTGTTTCTTAAATTCCACATATGAGTTAAATTATATGGTATTTATTTTTCTCCGACTGACTTATTTCACTTAGCATAATACATTCTAGTTCCATCCACATTGTTGCAAATGGCAAGATTTCATTCTTTTTTGCCACGGGCCAGCTGCGGCACTCTCAGGTGTCCCCGGAGGATGAATGGTGTCGGCACCATGAATGATTCGAGAGAGCTGCATGACTTCTGGAACCAGGCAGGCAACTCTGCCCTGCTGATCTCAGTGTCTTTATTTAAAGGCAGTGAATGACATTACATCAAGGAGTACTTTCGTGACATTACATCAGTAAGCATAGATTGACAACTAGCTATTTTTATGATTCTGTTCCTAAGTTAATGAACATATACTGTTTTTGAAGTAGAGTTAGGTATTTTTGGCAGGGGGAGAAAACAGGATGTTTAAGAAGAAAGCAGGGTTGTGATGGTGATCTTGAGCAAGGGGATGGCACAAACATTGTGACCTTAAGACGTATGTTAATCATCTATAGATAGATTAGGAGTCATTCTGTCCAGCATTCTTAACCATAAGGAGGAAAGTGCAACTCACTTGTTAGAGACAAAATTTTCTAATGCTTGCCTGAGTTTCTGTTCTTTACAAGTGAGTGAATTTACACATTAGGGCCTGATGTCTACATAAGTTACACTAATTTTTAAACAACTTATAACTGCTATTCTGTATGATCAGTTCATGTAACCTATCTCCAAGAGGCAACTTTTTTTTTTAGAGATTTTTTTTTTAACGTTTATTTATTTTTGAGAGACATAGAGACAGAGTATGAGCAGGGGTAGGGCAGAGAGAGAGGGAGATACAGAATCCGAAGCAGGCTCCAGGCTCTGAGCCGTCAGCACAGAGCCCGACGCGGGGCTCGAACTCACAGACTGTGAGATCATGACCTGAGCCGAAGTCGGCCACTTAACCGACTGAGCCACCCAGGCGCCCCTCCAAGAGGCAACTTTGAGGTTCCTTCTGGCCAGGTTACTTTCGTTCAGATGCTATCCATCAAGGCATTGCACTCCAGATTCCTGTTCTCAAATGCCATAAAACCAAAGGACATTTTATCCCTTGAGGCCAACCAGAGCAGTTCAAGAAATCCAGGCCTGAAAGGTTATTAGAAAGAGATAGTATTGGGTGCCAGTTGGTTGGCAGAAGACCTTACAACATCTGCCTTTTCCACACAGGGAGACGTCTCAACCTGTGAGCCCAAGATGGCTCCTGACACTTTTTCATCTCTGAGTAATATTCCATTATATATGTAATATATATGTTTGTATATATAATATATGTATATATGTACATATGTATATATGTATGTATGTATATAAATATATAATATATAATATATATATAATATATATAGAAGACATGGTATATATGTAATATATATGTTTGTGTATATATAATATATATTATATGTGTATATAATATATACAAACATATATATTACATATATACCGTGTCTTCTATATATATTATATATTATATATTTATACACCACATTTATCTGTGGATGGACATTTGGGCTCTTTCCATAATCTATTGTTGACAGTGCTGCTATAAACATTGGGGTGCCTGTGCCCCTTCGAATCAGCATTTTTGCATTCTTTGCATAAATACAGAGTAGTGCAATTGCTGGTCATACGGTAGCTCTACTTTTAATTTTTTGAGGTATCTCCATACTGTTTTCCAGAGTGCTGCACCAGTTTGCATTCCCACCAGCAGTGCAAAAGTGTTACCCTTCCTCCACATTCTCGCCAACATTTACTGTTTTCTTATCTGTTAATTTTAGCCATTCTGACTGGTGTGAGGTGGTATCTCATTTTGGTCTTGATTTGTACTTCCCTGATGATAAGTGATGTTGAACATCTTTTCATGTTGAGTGTCTTTAATGTTAGCCATCTGGATGTCTTCTATGAAAAAGTGTCTGTTCATATCTTTGCCCATTTCTTCACTGTAAACAAAACATTTTCATCCTAAGTCACTTAACTATATATAAATATAAAACTAGTTATACATTATTCATGTATGTAGCATTTTATACATATTTAAAACCAAAATGGATTTACACAATAAATTCAAAGAAGAATACAAAACCAATTATCGAGACCAAACATACCCTTACACTGTAGTGTCACTGAAGGTCATGTGGGGAGTGGTGACAGGAAATTCCTATCCCTCTCAGCCAGGGAGGTGTCACTGAAAACCAGGAGATAGCTGGAACTCCCAACCCCTCCTACCAGTAATGGGAAGCACCTCCCTTGATTGTCAGTGGAGGAAGAGTGGGAAACCCAAACTTCTAACTCCAGCTGGTAGATGGTGGAGACAGTGCTCCTCCACCTTCCTCTGCCAAAGTAGTTCAGAAGAAGCTAGGTAAAACAAAGGCTTAAATACAATATAGAGTCTCAAAACATATTTCCCCAAATGTCCTGGTTTCAATTGAAATAACTTGCTATATCAAGAAACAAGATCTCAAACTGAATGAAAAAAAAAAGGCAATTAAGAAACACCAACACCAAGGTTACAGAGAGGTTAGAATTTTGTGACAAAGATTTTAAAGCAAACATCATAAAACTGATCCAATGAGCAATTACACACACACTTGAAACAAATTTTTTTTAAATAGAAAATCTCAGCAAAGAAATAGAAAGTCTCAGAAAAGAAGCAGAAGACCAAAAAATTAACCAGATGGAAATTTCAGAACTGAAAATACAAAACCTAAAGTTTTAACGCTCCATGGATAGACTTCAGCAGAATGCTTGAGACACAGGAAATCAGTGACCTAGAGACAGCAAGAGAAGTTACTCCATCTGAACACACAAAAGCAAAACAAAGCAAATCCAGGAGCAATCCTTTGGGACTATAACAAAAGGTCTTCCATTTGTGTCTTCAGAGTATTAGTAAAGGAGAAAGAGAACAGGGCTGAAAAAGCACCGAAAAAATAATATCTGAAAACTTTCCATATTTTACAAAATCTTTAAATCCACAGATCAAGAAGTTAAGCAAACTTCACTTGGGATAAAGGCAAAGAAATCCATGCTAAGACACATCATAGTCAAACTTCTTAAAACTCGAGACAAAGGACAGATATCATGTTTTCACTCATATATGGATCCTGAGAAACTTAACAGAAGACCATGGCGAAGGGAAAGGGAAAAAATAGTTACAGAGAGGGAGGGAGGCAAACCACTAGGGATTCTAAAATACAGAGAACAAACTGAGGGTGGAGGGGGGAGGGGGAAATGGGTGATGAGCATTGAGGAGGGCCCTCATTGGGATGAGCGCTGGGTGTTGTATGTAAGCGATGAACCACAGGAATCTACTCCCAAAAACCAAGAACACACTTTACACACTGCTTGTTAGCCAATTTGACAATAAATTATATTAAAAAAAAAAACTGAAGACAAAAAATATCTTAAAACCAGTGAGTCATAACACCTTACCTATGGAAGGAAAACATTCGAATGGCAGCTGATTTCTTAACAGAAACCATGCAGAAGGAAGTAGCATAACAGTTTTCATTGTTAAAGTAAAATAATGGCCAGCCAACCTACATAGAATTCTATACCCACCAAAAATATCCTTCAAAAATGAAAGAGAGGGGTGCCTGGATGGTTCAGTTGGAAGAGCATGCAACTCTTGACCTTAGGATTGTGGGATCGAAACCCGTGTTGGGTGTAGAGATTATTAAAAAATAAATAAACTTTTAAAATAAAATGAAGGAGAAATCAAGTCATTCTCAGATGATGGAAAATTAAGATAACTTGTCATCAGCCAACCAACCCTAAAATAATAGCTCATGGAAGTTCTCCAAACAAAAAGGAAACAGAAAAAGAAGAAATCTTGGAATATCAGTGAAGAAGAGAGAACACAGTAAGTAAAATATTGGTAAAGGCAATAGATTTTCCCTCTCCTCTTCCTTTTTCTAAATTACAATGGATAGTTGAAACAAAAATTATAACATTGTCTAAGTGGTTCTAAAAGTACATGAAAGAAACATTTAGGACAATTTTAAATAAAAGAGGTCAAATGTATTTAAAGGGAGCTAAAGTTGTTTTTTTTTTATGTTTACTTATTTTGAGAGAGAGAGAGCATGTGTGTGAGAGAGAGGGTAGGGCAGAGAAAGAGAAAGAATCCCAAGCAGGCTCTGCACTGTCAGCGTAGAGCTTGGCATAGGGCTCAGACTCACAAACTGTGAGATCGTGACGTGAGCCAAGATGAAGAGTCAGATGCCTAACCAACTGAGCCTCCTAGAGAGCTAATTTCTATACTTTCTTCAAACTGGTAACATAATGATACCAGTAGAAGTGGTATATATATATACACACACACACACATACACACACATACACATATATGTGTGTATACACATACATACACATATATGTGTATGTTGTGTGTATATATAGTATAAAATATATGATATATAATGTTATATAGAATGTAAAATAATATAATCTAAAACCTAGAGCTCCCACTTAAAAAAAAAGCTATACAAAGAGATATATACTCAAAATTACTCTATTTTTTAATGTTTTATGATAGGTAGTTTTTTTTTTTAAGTTTTATTTATTTAAGTAGTCTCTATGCCCAACGTGGGGCTCAAACTCACAACCCGAGGTCAAGAGTCACACACTCCTCCAACTGAGCCAGCTAGGTGCCCCTCAGAATTACTATATTTAAATTGAAGGGAATTGTAAAAATACCTCTTTCTCAATAATCTATAGAACAAGTAGACAGAAAACTAGCAAGGATATAGACTCTAACTGACACTTGCAGGATACTCTACCTGATAGTGGAATATATATCCTTTTCAAGGGTCCATGGAACATATACCCAGGTAGATCATATCCTTGGCCATAAAACAAACCACAACAAATGTAAAATAATTGAATTCATACAGAATATGTTCTGATCACTATAAAATTAAACCAGAAATCAATATCAGAAAGATATTAGGTAAATCTCCAAACAAACATAGGAGACTAAATAATGTTTTTATGAATAATTCATGTATCAAAGAGGAAATCATAAGGGAAAACAAAAAATAATCTAAGTGGAATAAAAATGAACAACTTATCAAAATTTGAGGAACAACATATCAAAATTCGCAGGAAACAGGTAAACAGTGTTGACAGAGAAATTTATAGCAGTAAATGCATACTTTAGAAAATAGGAGAATTCTTAAATCAATAATCTAAACTCCCATTTTAGGAACCTAGAAAAAGAAGAGCAATATAAATCCAAAGCAAACAGAAGGAAGCAAATAATAAAAATATAAGTAGAAATCAATGCAATTGAAAAACCAAAAATGGAGAAAAATCAATGAAAGAGCTAGTTCTTTACAAAGATTAATAAAATCGACAAACACCTAGGAAAACTCAAAGATAAAAAGACCGAAGTTACCGATATCAGGAATGAAACAAGGGAGTATCATTACACATCATTCCAACATCATAAAGGTGATACCACACCTCGGGCTCCATGCTAAGTGTAGAGCCTGCTTGGGATTCTCTCTCTCTCTCCCTCTCTCTCTCCCTCTGCCCCTTTCCCCTGGTCTCTTTCTCTCTTTCTAGAAAAAATTTAAAAAAAATAAAATTAAAAAGTGATGATAAAGGAACATTACAAACAAATCAATACATATAATTTTTAACTGAAAAATAATTGATATATATTAGTTTTAGGTATACAACATAATGACTCGGTATTCGTATATATTGTGAAATTATCACCACAAAAAGTCTAATTAATTAACAGCCATCACCTTTACATAATTACAAAATCTTTTTTGACAAACGTAAATTTGATAATTTATTGGAAATAGACCAATCCTTACCCACTATGAAGTTAGTGGGAAAACCTGCAACTGGTAAGGATTGACGACGTAATTTTAAAACTCTCCCGGGCGCCTGATGGGCCCAGTGGGTTAAGCATCTGACTTTGGCTCAGATCATGATCTCAAGTTCCTGAGCACCAGCCCCACTTCCGGTGAGCCCTGCTTCTCTTTCTCCTCCCTCCCCCTCTGCCCCTGGTGAAATTCACTCTCTCTCCCTTTCTTTTTTAACCCTCACTCACTTGCTCTCTCTCTCTCTCTCTCTCTCTCAAAAATTAGTAAGAAAATAAAATAAAATAAGACTCCCCAAATAGAAATCTTCAGACCGAAGGGTTTTGCTGGAAAATTCTAACAAATGTTTAAAGAATTAGCATTTAATTCTTGGGGCACCTGGGTTTTTCAGTGGGTTAAGCGTCTGACTTCAGCTCGGGTCATGAACTCGCAGTTTGTGTGTTTGAGCCCCACGTCGGGCTCTATGCTGACAGCTCAGAGCCTGGAGCCTGCTTCAGATTCTGTGTCTCCCTCTCTCTCTGCTCTTCCTCCACTCGCAATCTGTCTCTCTCTTTCTCAAAGATAAATAAAGATTAAAAAAAATTTTTTTAACATTAAATTCTTCACAATATCCACCAGAAAACAGAAGAAGGGACCCTTCTCAATTCATTTTATAAAGCTAGTATTACCCTAATGCCAAAACCAGAGGACAACAGCACCAGAAAAGAAAACTGCAGGCCAATATTCTTCATGAATATAGAAACATAAAATTTTTTTTGAGTTTTATTTATTTTGAGAATGAGATAGATGTGGGGTGGAGGGGCAGAGAGGGGGGAGATAATCCCAAGCAGGCTCCGCACTGCAGCACAGAGTCGGTTGTGGGGCTTGAACCCATGAACCATTAGACTATGACCTAAGCCGAGACCAAGGGTTGGATGCTCAACCAACTTAGCCACCCAGGCGCCCCTGACATAAAAATTTTTCATGAAATATTATTAAACAGAACTCAGTTAAAAAGAATGATGCACTATGAACAAGTGGGGTTTGTTCCAGAAATGTAAGACTGCTTCAGTATTTGAAAAAAAATAAACTTGGGGCGCCTGGGTGGCTTAGTCAGTTGAGCCTCCGACTTTGACTCAAGTCATGATCTCATGGCTCATGCGTTTGAGCCCATCAGGCTCTGTGCTGACCCTCTCCCTCATCCTTTCCTTTGCTCTACTCTGTCTCTCTCTCCTTCAAAAATAAATAAACATTAAATATATATATATAAAAGAAAGAAAAATGGGCAAAAGATATGAAGAGATATTTCACTGAAGAGCACATATGGATAGCAAATAAACACATGAAAAGATCTTCAACATGATTAAATGCTTGATAAACACAAATTAAAATGACAATGAGATATTACTAAACAACTATCAGAATGGCTGAAATAAAACATAATGACAATATCAAATGTAAGTAAGGATGTAGAGAAATTCAATCACTCATACACTGTGGTTTGGAATGTAAAATGATACTGCTATTCAGGATAATGGTTCGGCAGCTTCTTTAAAAACCAAACCTTTAACTATCCTGTGACCTAACAATTGCACTTACGTGTTTGTCCCAGAGAAATGAAAACTTAGGTTCACACAAAAACCTATATACTCAAAGTTTATAGTAGTTTTCTTTATAATAGACAAAACCTGGGAAAACCCCTATGTCCCCCCATGGGCAAAAAATAGTTAAACTGTAGTACATCATACCAACTGCTCAGCAACAAAAAGAAACCAATTATACACTCAATTGATACATACATCCAACAATCTGGATAAATCTCCAGCAAATTATGCTGAGTGAAAAGAGCCAATAAAAATGGTTACATACTATATGATTCCATTTATATAACATTCTAGAAATAACAAAATTATAGAAATGGAGAACAGGTTAGTGGCTACTGGGTATTAATAAGGGAATGGGACAGAACATATAGATATGGCTATAAAGGGCAATGCAAGGGATCCTCATGGAGGTGGAAATGCTGTCTTAATGGTATCGACATCAGAATCCTGCCTGCGATATTTTACTATATAGTTTTGCAAGCCTTTACCATTGGGGGAAACCGGGAAATATGAGATCTCTTTATAGTTTTGTCCTAGAACTACATATGAATCTATAATTAACTCAAAATTAAAAGTTGAATTAAAATCGTGATTAACAACTGATAATGACAGTAGCCAACAATTTTCAGTATTTAATGCCAGATATGGTTCTAAGCACTTGATCAATTTCATCCTCCCCACAATCCTGGGGTGTAAATGTTACTGATCTCAAGAGACAGGTAAACCCTGACACGCTGACCACTGATGCCACCTACTGCTCATCCCTATCCCTAGGGACAAGCTGGACAAGGTGAAAGCGTAGCTCTTGGCTAGGTTTGCCAAGACTGTTGCCGGAGAAACTTGGGTAAACTCATCACAAGAGATAACTCAAAAGGTGAGGATTTGGAAAAGAGGAAGGGAGAAATTTATTCAGGGTGCCAGCAGCCCAGGGAGGTGGCGGATTCAGACCTCCCTGCCTGCAAGAAGGACTCCTGGAGCTTTATAGGGAGAGGTTCGAGGGTACGTGCAAGAGGACACGCAGAGACAGGTGGCCATGGGTGGGAGGTGGCATGTGTTCAGCAGTGACCATGGACAGGGAACGGGGGCGTGGTCTTCTAAAGCATTCTGTTGCTGTCAGGGCTTTTTTGGCCTGGAGGTTGGAAAGATCCAATCACTGCCAAACCTTTCATCCATGCCTCGAGAAAGTATTATGAGAAATAAGAACAAATGGTTTCAATTAGAGCACGAGCTAAGCAATCTTGTCTATTTCTGGTTTTAAGTTCAATCATTAGTCCTATTCAAGAGATGAAAAAACTGAGGGTCCAAGAATAGTTGAATAACTTGCCCAGAGTTACATCGTTAATAATTGGTAGGACTGTGATTTAACTTCAGGCCCCCTGGCTCCAGAGTCTATGATCTTAACCTCCGTGCTGATACTCGGCAACTTGGGATACTCCGTTCTCTCAGCTTTCCTTGAGATCCCATCCTCCTTCCTACTCTCCGACAGTTTCCTGAGGATCGGTAGCTGCTGCCCCCTTCAGGCAGAGCATTGTTGTGCATTTATCACAATGCTCCCTACTCTGTTTTCCTTAGACTCTATTTTATTACTCTCAATTCACTTCATCCACGAATGTTACCACCAGGTCCTATAGACATGTAAGTTTTAGACCCTGGCATACGGCACTCCTGTGTGCCTGCAAACTGAAAAAGCCATGGAGAGGGGGAAAATACATTAAAATTACATTGATTTAAACCTAACCAAGAAGACCGTTAGAATTAATATGAAGTTTGAATTGTAGAATTTTTTTTCTCCTTTTTAAAAAAATGTTTCTTTAATTTTGAAAGAGAGAGAGCACGAGCAGGGTAGGTGAAGAGAAAGAGAGAGGATCCAAAGCAGGCTGTGTGCTGAGAGCAGAGAGCCCAATGTGGGGCTCAAATTCAAAACTGTGAGATCATGACCTGAGCCAAAGTCAGATGCTTAACCCACTGTGCCACCCGGGCACCCCTGAATTGTGGAATATTTTAAAAGTAACTATAACAAAGCAAATGCAGATAGGTACGCTAATATTGCCGCATATTTTTTTATTTAAAAAAAAATCTGGGGCGCCTGGGTGGCTCAGTCGGTTAAGCTGCTGACTTCGGCTCAGGTCATGATCTCACTGTCTGTGAGTTCGGGCCCCGCATCGGGCTCTGTGCTGACAGCTCAGAGCCTGGAACCTGCTTCAGATTCTGTGTCTCCCTCTCTCTCTAGCCTTCTCCTGCTCCCGCTCTGTCTCTGTGTCTCTCAAAAATAAATAAATGTTTAAAAAAAATTTTTTTAATTAAAAAATAATAAATAAAATCTTTCTCGTCGCCAGTTCTGCTGAATTACTTAGTTCATCCCTCTTACAAACTAGCTGCTGTCACTCTCCTGTCCCTGCCTCACGCCACTGTAGTAGCTGTCTGTGTCCCTCATATATCCCCTGGGCATTCACCTTTCCCCTAGAAGGACAAGGTCACTCTCAGGCACCTTCTGCCTAAGAGCTTTCTCTTGGCTCTTCTATAGGGAGCAGGCCAGAAACGCCAGGTCAGTTAACAGCCCCAGGGAGCTCACCAGCCAGTGATGGATGAGAAGTGCAGGAGAAAATACCCTAGTTCCCCTGCCCTTGGATGGGACAACTCTGGGTCACGTTCCCCACGGATCCCAACAGAATTGAGGCTCAGTTACCCTTATTGGTAATCTGCTTACTAACACTCTTTAGTCCCTTAACCTTCCGTGTCTCTTTCTTTATGAGTGCTTTCTGGAATCCCCTCCCAAATAAACCATTTGCACTAAAAGTCTTCAGTCTGATGAATATCTACCCTAGCCTAAGACACCCATCCCAGGAAGGAAGGAAGAATAGAAGGAAGGAAGGGAGGGAGGGAGGGAGGGAGGGAGGGAGGACAGAGGGAGAGAAGGAAGGAAGGGAGGGAGGAAGGAGGGGAGGGAGGAAGGAAGATGGGAGGAAGATGGGAGGAAGGGGGGAGGGAAAGGAAGGGAAAAGAAGGGAAAGGAAAAGGTCTTTAAAAACACAGAATCAGTCAGGAGGAAAGTGAAGATTGGCTGTGTTTCTAGCCTGTTGAAAAGGATTAACCTGGTTGGCTTTAGATGAAGAGATAAGATCCAGCTTTGAATTAAGAAGGAAGCAGGTGAAAGCAGAAACATCTGAGATCCCAGTTCACACCCTTTCCTCCTCACCTCTGAATTCATCCAATCCCTTTACACTAACCCCTAGGGCTCCAGTTAACTCTTTCGAGGGCAACTGTTACCTGTTACAGACTGAATTAGGTTTTTTCTCCTCCCCAAAATTCATAGGTTGAAGTCCTAACCCCCAATGTGACTGTATTTGGAGATAGGGCCTGTAAGGAGGTAATTACGTTTTGGCCATAAATGTACAGTCTTAATCCAGTGGGACTGGTGTCCTTACAAGAGGAAGAAACCAGGAGCATGTGTGCAGAGAGTAGACCAGATGAAGACACAGTGAGAAGGTGATTGTGGACAAGCCAAGGAGAGAGGCCTCGGGAGACACCACACCAACTCTTACCTTGATGTTAGACGTCTAGCCTCCAGAACTGTGAGAAGATATATTTCTGTTGTTTAAGCCACCTAGTCTGTGGTATTTTTTTTTTTTTGCCAGCCCAAGTAGACTAATACAGCAACTCTCAACAGATGGGGTACAATATCTGATGTCCATGTTAATTTTTCTACCTCCAGTCTTTTGAATGGACAATGGGAATGAAGTCAATATGAAAGGACTAAGCATAGGCCTCCTCTCAAAGTGTGTAAGCCTGTGGTTCTTGTATGATTCTGTGGCAGGGAGGACGAGGACGTGAACAGTAACGGAGAGTCGATTTCCTACCAGGTAAATAGATGAGAGCTCAAAGCGGATGGCATTTGGTTTAGAAGAATAAGGACTGTGATGTCGCATGCCCTGGTGTCATGGACACATTAATAGCTGCAGCTGGTTGTATAAGACACTGAGATCAAGGCATGCCCTACACCATCTCACGGAGGTTTCCTCTCAGAGGTGCCCGGCCAAATGAGTTCCACATTAAGGGGATTTTGTACTACACGCATTTATAAAATAGGAGAAACATTTTTGCCTCTTCTCTTCCCTTTTCCCCAAGGACTAATTTAAATACAGAAGAAATAAAGCAGCTATAAAGAACTCCCTTTTACTGTACTTGTTTTTCTGACATTGTGTGTTATTTCATAACATTGGTAACACAATATGATGACCCAAAACAAGCTGGGCTTTTCAGTTCAACCTAATTCTTGGCTCCTAAACAATAGTGGGAACGAAGCCCATAGGAAAATTTGGCCAGGCAGACACACTGTTGTTACTTATTAGGGAGTCTGCTCGGATTGATAGCAGGCCTCTTCATCTTTTTTAAGAGGTAAGAACAAACATCTTTCTCTTTTAAAAGAAATTTCTTTCCTTTGCTAATTTTGAGTTTCTTCACTTTGAAATTTTCAGGTACATACTGGGAATTGTCCTCTGTGAGATTTCCTCTTCTCTTCTTCTTTATTAAGTTATAATGAACACTTAACATTATACCAAGGTTTCTTCTTAATTGCTTGTAAGATTACCACCTACTAGATACCTTCGCCTTGCACCTAGCTGGGTGCAAATTGCCAATCAAGTGAATAAAAATCTTCTCTTTGTGGAAGAAGATGGTTAATGAACTCAACTCTGTTTTTTTTTTAACGTTTTTATTTTATTTTTGTGAGAGAGAGAGAGATAGACAGAGAGAGAGAAAGACAGAGCACAGGCAGGGGAGGGGCAGAGAGAGAGGGAGACACAGAATTCGAAGCAGACTCCAGGCTCCGAGCTGTCAGCACAGAGCCCGACATGGGGCTCGAACCCACGAACTGTGAGATCACGACCTGAGCCAAACTCAGACACTTAACTGACTGAACCACCCAGGCGCCCCCCAGCTCTGTTTTCAAAACTGCCTTCATCCTCAGGCTGTTTTTCTGCTCTTTATAATTTCCTCCATTGTGAACTTTTACAGAATAAAAAAAAAAGATCTTCAGTAGAATTCTTGTATCCTATTTATTTTTTAAAATTTTTTATTTATTCTTGAGAGAGAGAAAGAGAGTAAGCAGAAGTGAGGCAAGGAGAGAGGGAGACACAGAATCTGAAGCAGGCCCCGAGGTCTGAACTGTCAGTGCAGAGCCTGAAGGCTGAGCCACCCGGGTGCCCCTCGTGTATTCTACATAAACAGGAAGTTCTTGAACACCTTTCCATAATAATGCAACTGGAGTCGTCAGGGGCTATAGAAACTTCGAAAAATACAGCTCAGTGTATTACCAACTCATTGCACAGGTCCTAAGTGCAGGTACTTTGATCATGAGTCCAAGGAATGCAACCTGAGAATGTGACTACTGTGTAGTCATGTTAGAGAGAAACAGCGTAGGGCAGCCCGGTTAGCTTCTCTCCTTCCCTGAATAGCCCAAAGCTAGCTACCTCCTGATGTGATGGAGATAATGAATCCCATGCTGTATGAAATAGAAAAGTTAAGAATTCACAATAAAAACCAGCAAATAATATTATAATATATATATCAACGGTTTTATTCAAAAAATCGTAAGTAAACAGTCACCTGGGTGTAAAAAACAAACTTCAGTTGCCATAGCCGCACATCCACAAACCTAACTGTCCTAATATGTTTTTTTAATTTACTCACTGAGATAAATCTACGTAAGGAAACAAAGTGCAAAGATGTGTTATTTTCTCCCTCTATTTCCTCTGCTCTCAGCCCCAGACTCCACGTGAGCACCCAGCGCTGGGCTCTCCCCCGCTGTTGGCCATCAGATAAATCCTCTTCTTTCTACCTGAGCCAGAGCCTTCTCTAGGAGCCCCAGGTACAACTCCCAGGATGCTGCGGGAGTGGAATGTTGGGACAGACAGGAGCTTTTGCGGGTGCTGTCCAGAGCAACGCTGTCAGGTGGAAATACAATGCACACCACCAATGTAGGCCACACATAAAGGAAAATGTTTTAATAGCCACTTTGAAAGACAGTAAAAAGAAATAGGCAAAGTTGAGGTTAATAATATATCTCCTTTCTTAATGAAGTATGAGTAATATACAACATTATATAAGTTTCTTGTGTACAGCATAATGATTTGACATGTCTATATACTACTCAGTGCTCACCGTGATAAGTGTAGATACCATCTGTCACCATATGACATTATTACAGTGTTATTGATTCTATTCCTTGTGCTGTACTTTTCATCTCTGAGTCTTATTTATTTTATAACTGGAAATTTGTACCTCATAATTCCCTTTTTCTCTTTTCCCCAATCCCCCCATCTCCTCTTTGACAACCATCAGTGTGATTTCTGATTCTAAGAGTCTCTTTTTGTTTGTTTGTTCATTTGTTTTGTTTTTTAGATTCCACATGTCAGTGAAATCATGTGGTATCTTCTTTGTCTGCCTGATTTATTTCACTTAAAACGATACCTTCTAAGTCAACCCATGTTTCACAAAGGGCAATATCTCATTCTTTTCTGTGGCTGAGTAATATTCCTGTATGTATGTGTGTCTTATTTAACAGAATCTATCCAAATATGATCTTTTATACATATAATTACACAAAAAATTATTAGTGAGATACTTTACAATATTTTTTGTACTAAGCTTTCAAAATTCAGTGTACGCTTTACACATACAGTACGTCCAATTTGGATTAGCCACTTTCAGGTATTCAACAGTCATATGTACTTACTGGCCCCATGTTGGACAGCATGGGACCAGCGCATACCATGGTAGTACATTCACAGAGGGGTGGGCAGGGAAACCGGCATTGCCTTAAATACCCTAGCCATCACACTTTGGGAAATACTGCCATTGGTTTTGCCACCACCTCAGCTCATAATATTAAGGGATCTTTAGTCATAGTAGATGGAATGAGATTCCATAGTTGGCCCTGAAACTACCCACAACCTCCTCAGGGATGTTTCAGGAACTCCAGACTAGGAAGTGATTACCCCATTTTAAAACAGATACTTCAAACTGGAACAGACCTGATGGGATTCATATGGTCCGAATTGCTACTTCTTCGGCCATTGCTGAAAGTACACAAAATTCTGGACTAGAGGCTGAAAAGCACTTTGCTTGATAATGGATTTTACTTTTTCCTCTTTTCTGTCTCCAGGAAAATTCTGCGATTTTACAATCCAAGCTTTCTAAGTTGCTGGTTGTCAATGAGCTGCCCCTGTAGAATTTCTACCATACTGTAATTCTATTTTATTGCGAGCCATGTGCACAGTCAATATGGAGTGTGAAAAGACTGTTTAAAGCATAAAGCTGTTTTTTTAAAAAATTATCCTTTCTATGTGTAAAAATAAACCCCATTCTGTCATGTTGAGCGAGGATTGTTTAGTCACACAGCCCTGCCGTCTGAATCTACTCAGCTCTGTTTCCATTGAAAATACAGGTCTGGCCTAACTATGCCAGTTCTTTTTTATTTTTTTAATATGTTTTTCTTAAAATAAAGGAAACAATATTTAAAAATGAAAAATAACTAGTTTTGAACATTTTGGCATTTATAGTCCAATGAGTCATAAAATTGTAGAATTATATACTCTAATAGATGGTGAAAGAGTTAGAGGCCATACAGGCAAAACCCTTCTATTTAGATGAGGATAATTTTCTTTAAAAATATCTACTAAAAGTCTTGACCTGGATTTTAATCCAGAGACTTTTCAAATATCAAGGTATTTCCAATCATTTATATTCTTAGGAAATGATCATAGTTTAAATTTTTTTTAATTTAATCCATTGATGGAACCATCTTTTGTTGGGAGTCTCTCTTATGTGCTACAAGTCTGGTAGATGCTGAGAGCACACAGATAAATGATTTCATTCCTGCTCACATTTATTCCACTATATTAGGATACATTAGGATACAAGTTTACACAGTTTATAATGCTTTCAATAAACAACTAATAGTTTAACCAACGTATTGTTGCAGACAATACATAAAGATACTTTTCTTTCGTGGTTAACCATGGTGGTAACATTAGCTAAACAACAAACTACAACTTTATTTTAGCCAGAGACACTATAATAATTATAATAATGTAACAGAAGACATTCAATGACAGATAGAAGGAAGACTTCTAACCAAGAAGGTTATTAAAACACCACAGTGGCTTACCGCAGGAGAATGGGATCTTTATGTATCATGTAGGTTATTTCTTCATCATTCAAGGTTCATTCAAGGAAATGTACTAGCAAGCAATGAAAGACATTTCTATATTTGTTTTGGTAAATTTAGTTTTTACTATTTATTAAAGTAATTACAAGCATTTTGGCTAATATAGAGATAAAATCTCACGCATAATCCCAGGGCTCTAGAGGTAATCAAGATTAGCAATTTAGTATTCTTCATCTCTGTCTTATTTCCTATACAGACATTTTAATTTCATATAGCTTTAGTCATGGTGTAAATACGTTTTCCTATTATTTTCACTTATTACAACATAACCATTTCATGCTGCAAAACGTAATGTTCATATGCTCTGTGGTGGGATGATTCTGTGAGGCGTTAGTCCATGTATTTTATTCCCCACACCATTACCTATGACCTCTCTCTTCCCTGGGCCGCAAGACAAGAGGCCACCTTCTGGATAGGGTCAAAGCAGTGGTCGGTGCTGGATGTGAGAATAAAGATACTAAATTATAGTTTTCTAAATTTAAAAGGAATGTACAGATGTGAGCTCCCCCTACCTGGCCCAAAAAATGAATTAGAAAGCACATGCATTCAGAGAAGCCAGTTCCTTCCCCATCACCAAAATCCAAGAGAGAAACACTCATCAAACCGAGAGAGGGTGTGGAAGAAGTAGAGGAGAGCCCATGGGGCTTAAAAGTTGGTCAGCCTCCCTCACTCATATTCCAGCTCCTGTGTGTGTTGGATGTGGGGAACAAATATTGGCAATGGAGAGCCCTCCCAGGGAAGTTTGAGACCTAGAGTAAAGAACATGTGCCTTAGGGGTGCCTGGATGGCTCAGTGGGTTAAGCATCTGACTTTGGCTCAAGTCACGATCTCACAGTTCGTGGGTTCAAGCCCCGCGTTGGGCTCTGTGCAGACAGCTCAGAGCCAGGAGCCTGCTTTGGTTTCTGTGCCTCCCTCTCTCTGTCCCTCCCCTGCTTGCCATCTGTCAGTTTCTCTCCCTCAGAAGTAAATAAACTTTTAAAACTAATTTTTTAAAAATAGTACAATGTGCCTTAAAGATTGTGCCTGGAATTCTGGGAGTTCCATCAAGACATGGAGGAATTTATGAGAAACTTAAGGAGTTTTATTTTAAGAGTTCAAGGGCGTGGGTGAGGCAACCCTGTGGGACCCAAGATTTTCACAGACCGTGAGAATGTTTACTTAAATATTGCTGGGCAAAAGGCCCTGAGAAGATCAGTGGTATCACCTGGAGCAAGCAGGCATTCCAGGTAGAAGGCTCAGCAGGTGGATGGGTAAACCTTCCTAACACATTCTAAGAATAGACATGCCTGGGGTGCCTGGGTGGCTCAGTCGGTTAAGCCTCAGGCTCTTCATTTCGGCTCAGGTCATGAGCTCACAGTTCGTGGGTTCAAGCCCTGCATCAGGCTCTGTGATCGGGTTTTGGAGTCATGGAGGTTGAGAGCTGATGGCCAAGACAGAATTCTTGAGGTGTCTTTGTTGCAAAAACAGGTGATTTTATTAAAGCCTGGGGACAGGACCTGTGGGCAGGTAGAGCTACACCAGGGTTGTGAAGAGTGACTGGTGACCTACTATGGAGTTGGGGGAGGTGAAGGCCAAAGGGTGGTCTCCAGAAGGACTTCCATACGCTAAAGAAGACTCAAAAGATATCGGAGGCCTTGCTATTGTCAAGCTAAGGTTGTGTCCCCTCAAATAAGGCATTAACATTATGATAGTATGGGGTTCCTGGAGAAACGTTATGTTCTGCATTTGCTCCAAGTGCTGGTCAGTGGCTTGCAGGTTATAAATAAATTTAACTTTACCTGCCCTTTCCTTCTTGCCTTTGTTCCTCACATCACGACGCAGGGGAGGTGATGTCAGGGCTCCAGGAAACTGAGTCTATAGATTTCTGGAGATTTGGCTATTGATAAGATTGCCTTTTTCTTGTAATTTACCGAGACCTGTGTAAACTGATGGAGACTCATGTCCTGCATGACTGTTATCTCTATCAGTTAACCCCTTGTTTTCTTTCCTTTCCTTTGTTCTTGGGCAGCTAGAAGGGCCTGAGAAAAATCACACATATCCCACCTGGGGGGAGGGTGTCAGTTTGCCTCATGCTCCCTCATCAGCCTGCATGGGGTTCTCTCTCTCCTGCTCTCTCTGCCCCTCCCCTGCTCACACATGCTCTTTCTCCAAATAAATAAACTTTAAAAAAAGTTATTAAAAATGAGCTTCATCATTCTTAACATCATTCTTAAACTCCATAACATGAAAATCAGTGATTGGGTATATTTACATATATTATGACCCAACCTTATGATAGGATATTATTCATATTTAATATGCATATAAATATAACAATGTTTTAAATATGATAATATTTTAGAAGAATAGTAAAATAGTAAAATATTAAGCCAGAAAAGAATGGGGAAAAAATAAATCTATAAAACAGATGAACTTTATGATCTCATCTTTGGTTAAAATGTACAGCTATATGCATAGTAAAAAGACTGAAATTATGATATAAAATATTATTTTTATCTCTGGGTTGGTATGCTTACAGATTTTTATATTCTTTTTTGTATTTTTTCCATGTTCTACGATTAGTATGTATCCTTTCCGCGATCAGCTTTTCAAAGTTATTTTTTGAAAAACTATCCTCGTTAGCTGTTTTACTGAATTTGAAGTAATGATTTTATAAAAATAAACACAAACTCAATCGTTTAAGAATAAAAACAGTCCTTAGTACAGGCTTGAGAGATTACCGTAAAAAAATGAGGGGAGCATCACTTACGAACGTGAGAGAAAGCACTGTAAGGGAGCAGTCCTCTCGGCCCCGCCTCTCTGGGAGTTACGTAGCTGTGGAGAATCGGTGAAGTAAGGCTATAATTTTTAGTATTAGAGATGACTAATAGGTTGTTCTTTGATTTTGCTTTAAACAGTTTATATAATGAGGAAAATTCACCAAAGATTTTAAAAATTAGTTTGATTCACACAACTAGTCTTAGAAAGTAACTTTTCTAGTTCTCACAGTCAGTAAAAGTAAAAAGGAAGCTATGCTCTTCTCCCTGGCGGAACAAGGTAGGCAGTGTATCGTCTTTGTGCGTGCATCCTGCTATTCAAGTGTCCAGCAAGGCAGAGCTGGGGATGAGCGGCGTTTCCTTATGGATATGAAAAGTAGCTACTCATCGAATCCTTCCAGGAAAGAAATTTTCTTAACAAATGGCATAGTATTAGACATCGGGTGTTACAAAATCCCAGCTGTCATCCACGGAACTGGTAGGATGCTATGAGAGCGATCTTGGCAACTCCCATGCAGTAATGTGTCTAACGACCTCATATTTCTTTGTTAAGTTTTTCTTTTTTAAAGAGTATCATATTCCAGGGGTGCCTGGGTGACTCAGTGGGTTAAGCGTCTGACTTCAGCTCAGGTCATGATCCCGCGGTTCACGAGTTCAAGCCCCGCATCAGGGTCTGTGCTGACAGCTCAGAGCCAGGAGCCTGCTTTCAATTCTGTCTCCCTCTCTCTCTGCCCCTCCCCTGTTCGTGCTCTGTCTCTCAAAAGTAAATAAACATTAGAAAAATTTTTTAATAAATAAAAATAAAGAGTATCATATTCCAGATGATTAATACTCCCCATTTGATTCAAAAAATATTTTTTTAGGAATAGTGTGAATGATAATAATTGTTAAGTAACAAAAGCCCATCTCTCTGGTTCAGCTCCTGCCCTCCCAAAAACAAGACAAAAGTTGATACTGGTACCAGCGAGACCCCAAGACCTGACCTTTACTGCTCATCTACTTGTACCCACTGACCTTTGTCCCACATTTTTCCTTAAGCTCTTTTTTCCAGCTTTATCTCTTACTCAGGCAGAAGACCCGACGAGCTTCCCATGATGGAAACCAAAAATACCCTCCAAACAGTAACAGCTGCCCAGCTGAATAGCTCCAGCAGCCCAGACCACCCAGACCAGTTTGAGCTGAACTCCTGACTCACACCTGCACAGATGGACCACGGAGTGACCCATGTAGTGATCAACAGTACCTTTACCTCATTATTTTTTAAAATTTTTTAAAATGCTTATTTTTGAGAGAGAGATTGAGAGAGGTAGAGAGAGAGGGAAACACAGAACTCAAAGCAGGTCCAGGCTCCACACTGTCAGCACAGAGCCCAATGCGGGGCTCAAACTGACAAGCTCCAAGATCATGACCTGAGCCGAAGTCAGACATTTAACCGACTGAGGCACCCAGGCACCCCAATTTTACCTCATTATAATACTAGAATCTCCACCCAAGGAGGAGCACAGGCCTCGTTTACGTAACATGCGATGGTACCGGCATGTTTCCTCAAGGCACATGTGAAACCTTACGCCTGCCTCTACACACAATGACAAGAGTCTCCATTCTAAATATCCGTCCGAACCATAAATGAAAGGAACCCATTCACCCTTGCTTGGGAGTCACAGCTCTGGTCTCCTTATTTGCTGCAAGTAAATTTCCTTTGATAACTCCACCTGGTTTAGTTTCTATCGGTGACTCACCAAGGAGAAAACTCTCAGTCCAGTTACGTTATGTACCAAAACTGTGGGTTGGCGACAACCTGACCTCCATTTAGCTCAGGGAAAAAATTTGCCTAAAGTGCAGCTTCTCATGGCCAGTCTTAAGATTACCAACTATCTCTGGGGCACCTACAAGGCTCAGTTAGTTGCGCATCCAACTTCGGCTCAGGTCATGATCTCATGGTTCATGAGTTCAAACCCCACACTAGACTAGCTGCTGTCAGGGCAGAGCCCTCTTCAGATCCTCTGTCTTCCTGCATCTGCCCCTCCCCTACTTGAGCTCTCTCAAAAATAAATAACATTTAAAAAAACCTGATTACTATCTTCAAACTCAAGTCTTTGTCCCGTTTCTTCTGTTTCCATAGATAGACATTTTAGGGATATAGAACCGGGGAATGTATAACACAAATAGGTCTCACCCAGGTAAATACTATGCCAATTGGTTTTTTTTTTTTTTTTTTAATTTTTTTAATGTTTATTTTTGAGAGAAAGAGAGACAGTGCGAGTGGCGGAGGTAGAGACAGAGAAGGAGACACAGAGTCTGAAGCAGGCTCCAGGCTCTGAGCTGTCAGTGCAGAGCCCGTTGTGGGGCTTGAACCCATGGACTGCAAGATCATGACCTGAGCCAAAGTCAGATGCTTAACCAACGGAGTCATCCAGGCGCCCCCAATCGTCTGGTTTTAAGACACAAAACAAATGAAATTATATGACTAATAATTTTAGCTACATTAAACTTAAAATCTCTATTTATCTAGAACCTTATAAACAAAGTGACAAATTTAAAGGAGAAAGAAAGTGTTTGCAAGACATAGAACAAAGGATTAAACTCCCTAATAAATAAAGAACTCTTACAAAGAATATGACAACCCAAACAAAAATGAGCAAAGATATAAACAGGTATATTACAGAGAAAGAAAACCCAATAGCAAAAACATGAAAAGAAGCTCTGTTGTTACAAATTAAGAGATACAAATGGTGCAACCACTGTGGAAAACAGTATGGAATTTCCTCCAAAAATAGAAATGCTGTACGATCCAGTAATTTCAATACTAAGTATTTTCCCAAGGAAAATGAAAACATTAATTTGAAAAGATATATGCACCCCTATGTTTTTTTAATATAATTAAATAATTAGCATGATTTACAATAGCCAAGATATGGAAGCAACCCAAGTGTCCACTAACTGGTGAATGGACAAAGAACATGGAATGTTACTCAGCCATAAAAAAGAATAAGATTTTGACACTTACAACAAAATGGATGGATCTGGAGGATTTTATGCTAAGTGAAATAAGTCAGACAAAGAAAGATGAATATCGTATGATTTCACTTATATGTGAAATCTAAAAACAAATAATTTTAAAAAAAACACAGAATCATAAATGCAGAGAACAAATTGGTGGTTGCCAGAGGGGAGGAAGTTAGGGGGATGGGTGAAATAGGTGAAACAGATTAAGAGGTACCAAATTCCAATTATAAAATAAATAAGTCACAGAATGAAAAGTACAACATAGAGAATGTTCTCAATCTCGGAATAACATCGTATGGTGACAGGTAGTAACTATACTTATAGTGAGCTCGAATCATGTATAGAATTGTCAAATCACTATGTCGTAGACCTGAAACTAATATAACATTGTATGTCAACTGTACCTCAATTAAAAAAGGGAATGCAAATTTAAGGTATAAAGAGATCATTCGTATCCTTCCAGTTGGAAACAAACTATAAAGTCTGACAACACCAAGGGTAGAAAAGGATGTGAGTTGCTGATAGGAGTTTAAACTGGTACAACCATTTGGAAACCAATTTGGCAATACCCGGTAAAACTGAAGATGTGGTTAAGCCATGACTCAGGGCGATTTTTTTTTATCGTTTACTACAGAAAAACTTGCCCAATGTATACACAAAGAACATATAAGGATATTTATTACACCTTTTGAAACAGCAATAAGTAAAAAGATAAATACGGTCTAGTTCTCTATCAGCTGGGAAATGAATAAACAATATGTTATTATTCGTACAGTGGATTTCCATAAGTAGTTAAAATAAGTAAATCATATCTACATGTACTAAGGGAGATACATTTCAAAAATATTATTTTAAGTAAAAATGAAAGTCAATAGTGAGAGTATATATTTAATATGATCCAATTTGCATCTAATTTAACATGCATAAAACAGTGTTAGGTATGTATATTTATTATGACATTCTTTTTTATTTAGAGAAAAAGCATTCTTAAGCAAAGATGGTAAAATACAAATATTTAAATTCAGAGTGATGAGTAAATGGTTGTAATAGTATTTCCTGTATGTTTTAAATATTTAGTAATTAAATAATTTTGCTTAAGTTATCCATAAGGAAAACACTCAGATTTATTTGGAGAAACACAAAAAAGTAAGCCATAGGGAAGCAGTCTTTCAAGGCTTGAATTCAGAAGTAGAGTTCATTTCATCCCTGTGATAATTTCTTGATGTGACAGTAAGCCCCAGTTAAGCCCACAAACATCCTTTTTCAAGTTTACATTGGGTGGGGAGACCCTTCTTCTTATGTCCCAAAACACGTCTGACAAAATTTGAAGGGTTCCTCAACCTCTTTCATCTTACAGTTACTGATCAAAAGACAGGTTTAGGCAGTGCGAGTCTTGCTTATTCTTACTTCTCGTCCGTCTTTGTTATTTGTACAAATTCTTTATTTGTCTTTGCCACTTCACAGCCTCTTTGGATTGCTGATTTGAGCTCTGTGATATTCTCTGGCATTGTATACATTTTGTAAACATGTGAACAAATATATTTTAAAGAAATCCAAACTAAAAAATATCTTAATGCCCCCATTTGTAACTGTCACAGTAATACGGGTTCGGTCAAGAATCATCAGTGGATGATTGGATAAGTGAAAGTTGAATCTTTTGAGATTATATCATGTGTAAATATAATCTTGAAATGTCTCCCCACAAATTACTTTTTAATTACAAAGAAAAAATACGGTAACTTTCCAGTGGGGAAGCCATTCAGACGTTTCTTCAACACGAGAACTGCAGTTAACATAATGACCACTGGGACACATCAACTATGGAGGACAGGACGCACTGAGAACCCAACATCACTTCTGTGTTTTCCTGCTGCAAACGTGTGACCTGAGTCTAAGCACGAGGGACCATCAGACAAATACAAATACAAATTGAGGGACATTCTGTAAAGCAATCCGCCTGGTGCATCAAAAATGTCAAAGTCACAACAAAAAAAAAAGTCTGAGGAATTATTCAGATGAAACAAGAACTAAGTAATGTGGCAATTCAATGCAGTATGAAATCCCAGATTGCACTGGATCCGGGGCCAAAAATTTATTTTTCTTTTGCTTTGAATGATATTGTCGGTTAGTCGGTGATTTTGAATAATTTGTTCCACCTTGTCGCCTTTATTAAGAAACCTCATGGGGCGCCTGGGTGGCTCAGTCGGTTAAGCGTCCGACTTCAGCTCAGGTCATGATCTCACGTTCGTGGGTTCGAGCTCCACATCAGGCTCTGTGCTGGCAGCTCAGAGCCTGGAGCCTGCTTTGGATTCTGTGTCTCCCTCTCTCTCTGCCCCTCTCTTGCTCACACTCTGTCTCTCTATCAAAAAAATAAATAAGAATTTTTTAAAAATGAATAAACATTAAAAAATTAAAAAGAGAATTTTAAAAAGAAAAAATTATTCGAAAAAGAAACCTCAGGATGCACATTTAATATAAAATACTTTAAGTATCTGCACCATATGATGAGACTAGAACTGTAAAACCGGGGGCGTCTGGGTGGCTCAGTCGGTTAAGCGGCCGACGGCTCAGGTCATGATCTCTCAGTCTGTGAGTTCGAGCCCCACATCGGGCTCTGTGCTGACAGCTCAGAGCCTGGAGCCTGCTTTGGATTCTGTGTCTTCCTCTCTCTCTCTCTGCCCTCCTCCTGCTCATGCTCTGTCTCTATGTCTCAAAAATAAATAAACGTCAAAAAAATTAAAAAAAAAAGAACTGTAAAACCGTTGCAGTCTCATCTTGCCACTCCATAAGAATGATCCAGTTCAAAAACAGTTCTCCATACTCTGCTCTCAAGAATTACAAGCGGGCGCCTGGGTGGCTCAGTCAGTTGAGCAGCTGACTCTTGATCTCGGCTCAGGTCATGGTCTCACGATTCATGAGATCGAGCCCCACATTGAGCTCTTCACTGACAATGAGAATCCTGCTTGGGATTCTCTCTTCTCACTCACTGCCCCTTCCCCACTCGCCTACACACACACACACACACACACACACACACACACACACACACACGAGTGTGTGGATGTGTGCATGCACGCATGTGCTCTCCCTCTCTCTCAAAATAAATAAACGTTTAAAAAAAAGAATTACAAACAACTCAAAGTAAGATTGATAGAAAATTTCTAATATTTATAGGGCTTGTCTACAGTTTCCAAATCATCAATGTGGGCACTACTGGCGGGAGGCCCATTAGCTGATCTGTTCTACTGTGAAGCTGAAAAAAGAGAAAGATTGTGAATAAGGCTGTCAGAACCAAACGACATTGGATTTCACAGCTTACTTCAGCTGCTCTTAGAAACACAACAGCAGTCGGTCCAGTACCTTGGCTTTGATGCAATGAATTCTGCTTCCTGTATCATTTAAACATAGTGGAATTGTTATGAAGATGTGTGCTATGCATCCCAGTTTCTTGGAGAGTATTCTTCATAATTTTATATATTGACTGTAATATATACAGTGAGGGTTTAGCTTTAGTTAAAAGTGAGCTTAGGGGTGCTGGCTGGCTCAGTTGGTAGAGCGTGCAACTCTTGATCTCAGGGTCATGAGTTCAAACCCCACTGAGTTTAAGCCCCACATTGGGCATGGAGCCTACTTCAGTAAAAAAAAAAAAAGTGAGCTGGAGCGCCTGGGTGGCTCAGTTGGTTAAGCGTCCGACTTCAGCTCAGGTCATGATCTCACACTTCATGGGTCTGAGCCCTGCTTTGAGCTCTGTACTGACAGCTCAGAGCCTGGAACCTGCTTCGGATTCTGTGTCTCCATCTCTTTCTGCCCCTCCCCTTCTCCCACTTATGCTCTGTCTCTCAAAAATAAATAAACAACAACAACAAAAAAATGTGAGCTGATTTTTCATTAATCATGTGACTTGAAGTTAATTACTTGACTTAAGAGCTTTCATTTCCTAAATGATAGGATCAGAAATTTCAAATTTCTTGCCTTTGAGATTCCAGTTCCGGTTGTGGGTTATTCCAATTCTTTAGTTAAAGTGGTATATTTCTGGGGCGCCTGGGTGGCTCAGTTGGTTAAGTGTCCGACTTCAGCTCAGGTCATGATCTCACAGCTCCTGAGTTCAAGCCCTGTGTTGGGCTCTGTGCTGACAGCTCGGAGCCTGGAGCCTGCTTCGGACTCTGTATATCCCTCTCTCTCTGTCCCTCGCCTGCTCACACTCTGTCTCTCTCTGTCTCAAAAAAATAAATAAACATTAAAAAATACTTTTTAAAAAGTGATGTATTTCTTCTAAGACCAAAATAAAAAAAGCTATTTATTTTTTAAATGTTTATTTCTTTTTGAGAGAGAGGGAGAAACAGAGTGGTAGCAAGGGATGGGCAGAGAGAGAGGAAGATAAGAATCCAAAACAGGCTCTAGGCTCTGAGCTGTCAGAACAGAGCCCACCGCGGGGCTGGAACTCCCAGACTGTGAGATCATGACCTGAGCAGAAGTCGGATACTTAACCCACTGAGCCACCCAGGCACCCTGAAAACTTACTTTCTTTAAAAGAAATTCCGTGTGGTAGCTTATTTTATGAAATATGTTAGATGCATGAAATGTATAATTAAGAATAGAACAAACTTCCATGTACCCGCCATCCAGCTAAAATATAGAACATTACAGTTTTTCATCTATCCTGTTGGCAAAATCCTTCGGTTTGACAAAATCTTATTGGCAAGTCTGCAGGGAAATAGGCATTTTCATACATTGTGGTGGGAGTGCAGAAATGGTATGAGAATTTAACAATATCTAGCAAAATTACATATGCACTTAACATTGGACAGCATAGAACTAGAACTGTATCTCAAAGATATACAGGCAGAAATATGAAATGATGTATGCCCAAGATTATTCATTGTAGTATTTTTGTCACAGCAAAAGGTTCTAAACCATCTAATGTCCATCAATAAGGGATTGGTTTAAGACATAATGATACATCCATATGATGAAATCCTATACCCATGTAAAAAAAAAACTCTATAAAATGCTACGGAATATGTACAGTGTGCTAGCCTCTGTGTAAGAAAGAGGGCCTATAAGCATGTGTGTGTGTGTGTGTTATTTTTTAAAGTAACCATAGAAGGATAAACCAAAAGCCAATATAAAATGGTTACCTACAGTAGAAGAAGAAAAAAACACAGGAAGCAGGGGATGTCAAATAAAGATATGAAGAGATGCTCAACATTGTATGTCATTAGGGAATTGCAAATTAAAAACAACGATGGAATGCCACTACCTACATATTAGAATGGCTAGAATCCAGAACACTGACAGCACCAAAGAGTGGCAAGCATGTGGTGGAACAGGAACTCTCATTCATTTCTGGTAGAAATACAAAATGGTGCAAGCCACTTTGGAAACCAGTTTGGCAGTTTCTTACAAAACTAAACATACTCTTACCGTATGGTCCAGGAATCCGACCCCTTGGTACTTACCCAGATGAGTTGAAAACATATCCACCCAAACACCTGCACATGGATGTTTGTAGCAGCTTTATTCATAATTGTTAAAACATTGAAGCAACAAGATGTCCTCCGGTAGGTGAATGGATAAACAGCTGTGGTCCATCCAGACAATGGAATATTATTCAGTTCGATGAAAAGAAATGAGGTATCAGAGGGCAAAAAGACATGGAGGAATCTTAAATGCATATTGCTAAGTGAAAGAAGCGAATATGGAAAGGCTGTATATTGTATGATTCCAACTATATGGCATTCTGGAAAAGGTAATAAAAAAACTATGGAGACAGTAAAAGGATCAGTGGTTGCCAGAAGTTCTAAGGGAGAAGGGATGGAAGAAGGGAGGGGCGAATAAGTGGAGCATAGGGGATTTTTAGGACCTGGAAACTGTTCTGTATCATATTGTAATGGTGGATACATGTTATCATACGTGTATCAAACCCCATAGAATATACAACACAAAGAATGAACCTTAACATAAAACATGCTCTTTAGTTAATAATAATGTATCAATATTGGCTTATTAATTATAATAAGCATACCACACTAATGCAAGATGTTAATAAAGGGGAGGGGCACCTGGGTGGCTCAGTCAGTTAAACGTCTGACTCTTCGTTTTGGCTCAGATCATAATCTCATGGTTTCGTGTGTTTGAGTCCCATGTCCGGCTCTGAGCTGATAGTGTGGAGCCTGCTTGAGATTCTCACTCTCCCTTCTCTTCACCCCTCCCCTGCTCATGCTGTCTCCATCTCTCTCAAAATAAATAAATAAACATAAAGAAAGAAAAAGAATTGTTTTTTAAAAAAAGACATTAATAAAAGGGAAAGGGTGGGGGGTGGGGGAGTATATGGGAACTCTGTTGTTTCTATAAACCTAAAATTACCTTTAAAATTAAAAATCTATTACCCAAGCCTTTTTGAATGAAATTTGTCAGGATGTTTTTGATCTGGAACCCTGCAGATGTGGTTATTAAATGACTGAAAAACATAAAATTATCTTGAAAAAAATAAAAGAACAAAGCAATCCCTAGAAATCTAAACCAGATTGAAACAAATGAACTTAGTTCTACATCAAGTTGATGGCACGACCAGAGAAGAGCTATTTTAGGTGACCGTGAAAGCAATATTTTGACTACATTTTTTTGTGGGATATATTCTAAGGACTAAAAGAATGACAAAGAAAACTTAACCTGTAATTAGTTGTTTTATTGTTAATTAAAATACTGCGATTGCTCTTTTGAAACTGTTACTTTAAAAATCCAGATGCACAGGGGAGCCTGGGTGGCTCAGTCAATTGACTGTCCGACTTCAGCTCAGGTCATGTTCTCACAATTCATGGATTCGAGTCCCGCATCAGATTCTGTGCTGACGGCTCAGAGCCTGGAGCCTGCTTCGGATTCTGTGTCTCCGTCTCTCTCTGTCCCTCCCCTCCTTGTACTCTGTCTCTCTCTATCTCAAAAATAAACAAAACATTAAAAAAAATACATAACACACATATATCCTAATATAAATAGTAATCATTAATTAACAACTATGTATTTGCTTTTTCCTACCATATATGTTTTAATCATGTATTTCAATCCTCCATGAAAGCAAATAATTATGTTAATGTTATAAAACCAGAATTGTTAGCTTAAGAGAACAGAGATAAAATATAAAATTAAAAAATTAGGTGAAATTTCTATTTTTAAATAGAAAATATCAGTATGAACTCATTATTTACTTTTTCTAAAAAATGTTTATTTCCTTGTTCTGCCCACTGGAAAGGTCCGGAAAATAATAACATTACTTATTCATAAGTTAATAACTTAGTAGGGGTGCAATAAGCAATTCTAGAGCCCAGATTGTTGTCTCGAAATACCAAGGAAGCAAATTCTCTATTGAAACAGCTAATTTCAGGTCCAGAAGAGGAAATATGCTGGTGAATCTGAGGCCTGAAAACCAGGAAGCTATCCAACACTGCGGCGGCTATGTTGAAATGACTAAAGAGCCAAGCTGAAGAGGCTCTGCTGACTAAAATTGGCAACAACCTGAGCATCAGAAAGAATAATAAGATGCTCACCATATGATCTAATCAAGTAAAGGGATTCAGAGAAATGATTTCATTTTTAGGAATTTCTAGAAAAATCAACTCGAATCCATAGTGGCAGAAAGCAGATCGGTGGTTGCTTAGGGCCAGGGATGGGGTAGGACACTGACTGACTGCAAAGGGGCACAAAGGAACTGTTTTGATGATGGAAATGTTCTGTACCCTGATTGTGGTGGTAGTTACATGGGTCTATACATTTTTCAAAACTCATTCAATTGTACTTTTTAAATGTGTGTATTTTATCGTGTGCGAATTATACTTGAAGGTAATGTATTTTTTAATGTCGATTTATTTTGAGAGATTCAGGGAGCATGCATGAGTTTGGGAGGGGCAGCAAGAGAGGGAGACAGAGAATCCCAAGCAGGCTCCCAGCTGTCAGCACAGAGCCTGACTCAGTGCTCAAACTCATGAACTGTGAGATCATGACCTGAGCCAAAATCAAGACTTGGAGATTTAACCAACTGAGCTGCCTAGACGCTCCAAAGATAATGTGTTTTTATAGAAATTATCATTGCAGTGGATAAAAGTTAAATATGTAAAAATCCCAGAGTCCTTAATAATCCTTTTAAAATAATTCTTTTGGTCACCAAATTGCTAGGTTATCAGCTCATTATTCTAAAAATCAATAAATGGAAATTATCAAACATATACCTCTTTTCCTGTATGGGCTGGACTTCAAGGGACCTACTCATTGATGAGGGAAAGTTCTTTATAGAAGAATTGCAGTTAATAAATGTAGAAGAAATGATAAAGTTAGATGACCATTTTTGAATCTTTTATGAAATGGTAGATCTACTCCATGATTATTATAATGGTTGCTAAAACCACGAGGTAAAAGGTGGATGAGGGATGTTGTTATTACATGTATTGATGGGTGAGGTAGGCCACATATAAACCTACTGATTGCCAATCAGACATTATGTGTCTCCTAATACGATATGATAGATAGTATATAGCATTGTGTGTGAAGAAGCCTCGCCTCAAAAATAAACTTGTGTCTAAAGCAAATCTCTTAATCTAACTTTGTTTATAGGACATACCATTCTTTACTCATTAAAGTGATAAAGCTTGATAAGTCTGACCTTAGCAAGCTTGATGAAGGTGTGCAACCTAGGGAACTATCACATCCTACCAGGAGGAGTGCGGTTTAGCCCACGCCCTTTGATTTTGACAATCTTTAACTCATGGGAAAAAATCACCTTCTTGCCACTAGATGGTGCTTATTGGCTTTGGAGTAGTTTATTGCCTTGTCTTCTATTACATGGCTTCATTTCTCTTATTACTTCAGGAGGCTCTCTGGAGGAGGAGACTAGAGTCTCACCAAGCGGTTGTAATCTAGATCCAGGCAGCCATATCAGCCATATCTGCTTTCTGGCTGTTGCACAATGTTGGCCCTGGGGACACATCACTGAGACTTGCCGGCTCCCCCAGACACTTACTTTATTCAGTTCCTTAGCAATATCTACCTTTAATACCATGTCAAGAGTATTTTTCTGAAGAATATGTTTTTTCAATATGTTCTTATTATTTGCAATAAGACCATAATAAGAATAGCTACATTCCCTATGTTAAGAGAATTTCAAAGTTACAGAAAAGGGTACAAAGAAATCCTGCATACTCTTCACCCAGGTCCCACGTTCCCTACTTCTTAATATTTTACCATTCTCTCCCTGCCCCTGTCTCTCTTTCTTCCCCCTACCTCCACCCTCTCATTATGTCTCATATATTAATATATAAAATATAACCATATATAATTTTCTAAACCATTCAAGAGTAAGTTGCAGACATGATGAACCATTGGCTTTATTAGTGAGGGCACTATTCTACGAAATTACAGCATACCTATCAAAATCAAGAAATTAGTATTGATATAGTACTATCTAACCCACAGACCTCATCCATATTTCATCATTACCCTAACACTGTCCATGATAGCAAACATGAAACAAAACAAAACGAACAAAAGCAAAACAAATAAATAATTTTTTTAAGACACCTGCCTATTTTCCCCTTTCCTTTTTGTTCTAGGGCCCAACCCAGAATCATGCCCAGCACTTAGTTGTCTTGTATATTCTTCAATCAGGCTTTTCTTGTCTTTAAGATCTTGATATTTTTGAAGGCCAGACATTTTGTATAACCTTCAATTTGGGTTTGTCTATAGTTTCCTCGTGATTAGGTTCAGGTTATAATTCAGGGGGCAGGAGTATCACAAATGTGATGCTATGTGCTTAGTGCATCATATCAGGAGATATACAATGTCAATTTGTCTTGTTGCAGGTAATATGAACTCTTCTCAATTTGTTTTTCCACTGCAAAGCTAATTAATTAGTCATTAATCTAAAAACAATTTCTATGTATTTTATGGGGAGGTACTTTGGGTCTATGTAAATATCCTTTTTCACGTCAAACTTTCACCCAGTATTTTTCTTGAATCAGTAATTACTAGGGTGTTACCATGTGGTGATTTTTTAATTACATCATTCATTCCACATTAATTAGTTGGGGTTCTACCATAAAGTAGAGCTCTCTATTTATTCATTTCCTTGTATTGGTATAGACTTATGGATTCCTATTTTATGCAGTAGTTTATCCATTACTAATATTATTTATTTTGATGCTCTATTTGTTTCATATTTGGACAGTGGGGACTCCTTCAGTTTGAATCTTGTGCCCTTTCACATGTTCTCAATATTTTTTGAGAGCATCCTTATTTTCTGGAGCAATAGATGTTTCAGACTCATCTTGTGTTTTCCTTAGAACAGCTGTAGAATTGGCAACTTATGAACCTTGTTTCCTTTAAGTAAGGTGTTTAGAAACAAAGATCTGGGTGCTGTGTTGCTCTTTGCTATAAGAGCATCATTGATTTCAGGCCTCTTGCCAAAAGGAGCAAGGAAATGCTCTATGCCTATCCAACATCTCTATCTATCTAGACATTAAAACAACTATGAGTTCACAGCAATACCTATACATCCAATCCGACCCACAGAGTTTATTCTAGTCCTCCCCTTCCCATGTTTGCTCTTCTTCTCCAGTAATAAGAACATTGTCTCCCATGTCGACATCCCCAAACCAAATCCAGAAGCCCCCTTCTCAGCCCAGCCCTGCCATACCTGCCAATTATACCAACGGTCCCCAGTCATTTGTGATTCCTCCCTCCCCTTGACTGTACACATAAGATCAACCAAAAATCCCTGATTATCCTGCCTCCTAAATATTTCCAGAATCTGTCTCCCTCTTTCAACTCTTTCCATGCATCGCTGGGAAAATTTGTACCAACTGCCTAGCAAATCATTGACGTAACCGAGGGAGCTAGTAGATTCTTTCTCCCTCTCCCTCTAATGTTTTTTTGTTTTTGTTTTTGTTTTTGTTTTGGCTGGTGACCAATTATTAAAAGCCTTATTAGCCATAAAGAGCAACACGTTCTCCAGGCCATGCTTGCTCTCTTCCTGATAATTATTCAGAGCCAGGAATTGGATCAGAGGAGTTAAGCCTTGGCCTTGGCCCAGTGGGTGGAAAGACACTCAGATGGCAGAGTTGTTCTGTTTGAAGGATGAAGAAAGTGACAGAAGGTGAGAGGCCGTCTCTATTAGTTCAGCCCCACTGGTGGCTCGGTATCTTCTAGCTTCCAATTCTAACCTCTAAAGGGCAAATTCGAAAGCTCAGCTCTTCTCTGTAACTCTGGCAGGTCTGTAATGCAGCATTCATCAGCTACTAACTGATCCCTGAGCCTCTAGGGGTGGGTGAGGGCAGCCCAGCTGGAGGTCACACCCTCTTTTCTACGAATTTGCTCCAGGAGTTGCATTGACTTAAGTATTTCACATTATCACTGACCTTGCCTTATCAGCTCAGAGTTGATCTAAGAGGTGGAAGTGGGGTAGGGTTGAGAAAATGCCTTTTCTGCTGATTATAAAAGAAATCATTCCTTTCCAGAAACTTGGGGAAAATCAAAAGAAAAGAAGGAAAACAAGAGTCTTCCATAATAACACAACTATCTGATATAATTTCTTCCAGTTTTTTTTTCTGTGCTCTTAGAAAACAACTTGATATTATAGTAGGTATTTACTTTTCTATCTTATTTTTCCTTAACATTCTATCAGCATTCTTCCATGTCATTTAAAATCCTTTGACAATATTATTAGTGAAAAGTAGATGCGTCCTAACAATACCTGAGTTTTTACATTGAGGTTGTTTCCAGTTCTTTTACAATCATAAAGATTGCCGGAATAAACATTTGTGTACATAAATCGTTGTCCATTGATAAGTATTTTCTTATGTTAGATTACCAGATGTAGAATTATCTTGCCAAAGTCTATGAACATAGCTAAGTTCTTGGGACATATTGCTGATTTGTTTCCCAAAAAGTTGGCTGGATCGTACACTTTGGTCTGCCATGTGTGAAAGTGAGTGCTCTTCTCACCCCAACACCACTGCACCATAAAGCGGAAGAAGTAAGATAGGATGATAAGAAGGAAGATAAATGGAAAAGAGAGGGCAAGTACTCACTTGAGGAAGAACATTCGTACCTCTTCTATCCTTTTACACTAGGATTTGATGGTGATAAGTAATCATTCTGATTTTCCTGGGAGCCGTTAGCCTTGTCCTGTGTACACATCAAGGGAAAGAGAAGATTCTAAATTGTAATTTGCTTTGGTTTTCTGGACATTCAGCTTCATCACTTGGTAGGGAGGTAAAAAACACTGAAATTGCCCAGGCTGGACACTTCAGAGCATCCTCTCTCCTTTCTCTCTCTCACCTTTTGCATCTGATCAATCAACACAGCCAGCCCCTCTGCCTCCTCTCTGTCTCCATATCTTTACCCCATTAGCTTCTCTCGTTCAGGCTGTCATCTTTCTTCGCCTGAGCAAAGGCAATAGCTTCCTAACAGGTCTCTCTCAAATCATCCTTCACATCTTGCAATCTGTCTAAAGCATAAATCTACTCATCCCGTCTTCCTGTTTAAATACCCTCAAGGATGACCAATTGACTACAGAATGAGGATCAAACTCTTTTTCCTGAAGACCAGGGTCTTGTCTATTCTCCCATCACTACCATTTCATTTTTTACTTTCTGCTGCCTTGAGCCTTATACTTCATTAATACCATACTATTTATAGTTACTTCCCAAACATCATTCTCTTTCTTGCCTCTACTTTGCTCATTCCCGCTACCTAATGTATCTTTTCCCCCTCCCTGATAATGGCTGGGATTCACCTTATTTTCAAAAACGGTAATTTCCCCTCCTTGGGGTCATATCGCTTTGATCATGCTTGGGCGCATGATTTGTTTTGGCCATAACACGTGAGCAGAAGTTGTGTTTTTCACTTCCAAGTATAAACTTAAAGAGTCAGAGTGTGGCTTGCTATGCTCTCCTCCTCGTCCCTCCCAACCCCCACCTCTGCCACTATGACATCAGCGCTGTTCCAGGTCCCATCAGCTTGGGACCTAAAGTGAAGAGAGTATGAACAATCCGCAGTGGACATGAGTGAGGAATAAACCGTCATTGTTGTAAGCCACTGAGATTTTGTAGTCCATTGTCACAGCTGATCCAACGGACATCTCCTAATCATCCTTCACACAAGGTACTGCAGCTAGTGAGGTCCTATAGTACGTGTAAGGTGGCCATATTTTATGATGTAAATAGACTTTTTATTTGGGAACCATCCTTGCATGAATTTGGGCAGGAGGCAGTTTCTGCCTCTCACCAAGGAAGCCAAAAAGAACCAATACTTGTTCTCCCAGATTCCTCACAGCTAAGGAATAGGCACGTGACCTGAGGTCAGCCATTTGGAAACTCTCTACTCAGGACTTGGAGTCTTGATACAAAGAAGTAAAAATGGCATATTGCAGTGTTAACTCTGTTGCTGGTGGCAGCATCTGGTGTCCGGTAGAGCGACAGCATTGAGAGCAGAGTTAAGGAGTGTAACAGGGAATGTCCGGTAACCACAAGATAAGCAGACTGTTCCGGTGTGTAACCCAGCTGAATTCCAGGCCGCCTGGTCTCCGTAGTTTCTGCTCATTTTCTGAGCCTGCTTTGCCAGTTTTCCTACCAATTCTTTGATGCACCTAATATCCTTCCAATCAATCTATTTTCTTAAATTATTCAGAGCTGCTTTCTATTGTCTGTAAGAATCTTATTCCTACTAATCCCCAGGGCTGGAAGTGACCTAGTCTCCACATGGAGTCACGTTTTAAAAGGCCGACCCTGCATCCAAAAGGAACTCTCAAGAAAGTCCCAATATTTATCTAATTTCTCTGAAGAATGTTAAGAAGAATGCCATTTCTGATTTGTATTCACCCACACTTATTCGTGCTCTTTCCTCACCCACCACCACCCCGAGAAGGGTTCTCCCTCTTAGAGCTTCTCTGGAGCCTCAAACTCCCAACCCACCTACCTCTCCACGTTGGACTGCCCAACTCCGGGACCTCTTTTCTTCTCACCGTCTCTCTCTCCTGGCTTGTTATTAGCTAGATCATCTTACTTTGTCCGGTTAGGTCCTTTTATATTTTATTTCACCTCCTAGAACTTTTACCTCTCTACTCATTTTCTCAATTCTGCAACATCAGTTCTGCAAAAATTCTGGGGATGAAACTGGCCAGGACAAAATTCTCCTTAAAGTAGAGGTGGCAAAATGGTAGCCTCCAAGCCACAACCAACCGCCCAACAACTTAGTTTCGAGTGTTTTCCAAGTTATTCAAGGGTGTTGCTGTTGTCCTTATTGAGTTCATTGCCCACATTTAACAGTGGGAGAATTTTCCACAAAAAAAACCCTTGGATTTCCAGGTCTTCTGAAAAATCAAAAGACCTGGCAACATTAGGATCCCGTTTTTCCACAAAAAGAGTCAACTGAAATTCGGTAGCAGCTGCCCCCCTTTTATGGAGTATCTCTCAGGTTCTCCATGATCCCTGCCCAGTCTTCCCCACTCAAATTCTCTTTCTGGCTCCTATAGGCATTTGAATTTGCAATCCCTGCTCTATAATTGTCCACCAGGAAGGGCAGGAAGCATCTGCAAGATGAAAGAATATATTTTCTTGAGGGATGAGGTCTTGCGAAAGAAAAGACAAAAGAAGGGAATATCTTGCATATTGTAAATTCAGTCCTGCTAAAAAAAAAAAAAAAAGACTGACGGAAAAAAAAGAAATGCACAAGAGAGAGTAAGACAGCTTCAGAGAGAACTGGGGGCCACGTGTGAGGTAAGAAAGTGATTAAGGTGGCTTGCTGGTGAGAACAACCTTCCATGAGCTTATGTTTTCATATGATTTCATTTTTTTATTAAGTTTCTAATTTTAATTCCAGTTTAGTTAACATACAGTGTTATATTAGTTTCAGGTGTACAATATAGTGATTCAGCAGTTCCATACAGCACCCAGTGCTCATCATGATGAGTGTACTCTTTAATCCCCATCACCTATTTCACCCATCTTCCCCCCACCCCACCCCACCCCCCACTCCTCTGGTAACTATCAGTTTGTTCTCTATAATGAAAAGTCTGTTTCGGGGCACTCATTGGTTAAGCGTCCAACTTCAGCTCAGGTCATGATCTTGCAGTTTATGATTTCGAGCCCTGCATGGGGCTCTGTGCTGACAGCTCAGAGCCTGGAGCCTGCTTCCGATTCTGTGTCGGAATCTCCCCCTCCCACTCACACTCTGTCTCTCTCTCTCTGTCTCAAAAATAAATAAACATTAAAAAAACCTTTTTTTAAGGGGGGGGTGCATGTGACAGAGAGAGAGAGAGAGAGAGAATCTCAGGAGAGGAGCAGAGAGGAAGACAGAGAATCTTAAACAGACTGTACACTCAGTGCAGAACCCCATGCAGGGCTCGATCTCACAAGCGTGAGATCTTACTCCCAGCAGAAATCAAGAGTCAGACACTTACCCTACTGCACCACTCAGGTGCCCCTAAAAAACAGTCTTTTATAGAAGAAACGGTTATGCTTGAGGGAGGAGGGAGGGCATGTTAATTCAGTTTATGGACATGAATGTGGTAGAATATAAACCTGAGAAAGGACCCAGAAACCTAGCCCATTAAATATGTCAGTTGAAATCTTCCAGTAGGTAGAGGTAGAGACTGAAAGCAAAACTTCCTTTCAGTCATGGTCTCTGGAAAGAGGCCACTTTGTTGGAAGACCCTTACTGACGTGGACAAGCCCAAGCAGGAAAAAAAATAGTAATGGCGACACATTAGGTAGAGAGAAGTCTAGAGACGAAGCTCCTGATTCTCCATGTTCTGTGGGTGGTTTGCCGGAGATTCAGAAGTTCCTGCATGCTCTAAATTGGGGAAGGTGGGCACCATGGCCTGAAAAAGAGAACAAACTGAAAGAGGACTTAAAGCTTAGGGCCCTAGAACCAAATAGCATATATATACGGATGATCCCCAATGTGGCATGGATCTGGCATCTAACTCGAGGCTCCCATCTTCAACAGCCAACTTGATACCTACCCTTAGGTACTTCACACAAATATCAAACTACACATAGCCCGAACGGCAATTTTGATTTCTATAGCCCCACATCTCCCCCGCCGACCCTCCCAGGTTGCCACTCCCACCCACGTCCACTGTCGCAGTCTCCTCAGGACACAGAATCCACTTTCTCTACCTCCACTGCCACACCCTGGTCTTGGCCACCATCATTTCTCTCCTAAACAAAGCACCCACCTCTTTTTTATTTTTTAATTTTTTAATTTTTTATTTTTTTATTTAAATAATTTTCAAATTGGCTTCCATATAACACCCAGTGTTCATCCCAACAAGTGCCCTCTTTAATGCCTGTCACCCCCTCTCCCCCCTCCCTTTCCCCCCTCACCCTCAGTTTGTTCTTAGTCTTTGAGAGTCTCCCATGTTATGTCTTCCTCCCTCTCTGTGTCTTTTTTTCCTTTTCCCTCTTCCCCTCTCCCATGGCTTTTGCTAAGTCTCTCAAAATCCACCCATGTGTAGAAACATATGGTATCTTTCTCTGACTGACTTATTTCACTTAACATAATACCCTCCAGTTCCATCCATGTTGCTACACATGGCCAGATTTCATTTTTTATCATTGCCACGTAGTAGTCCATTGTATATATGTGCCACATCTTTATCCATTTGTCAGTTGATGGACACTTGGTCTCTTTCCATGATTTGGCTATTGTCGAAAGTGCTGCTATGAACATTGGGATACACGTGCTCCTATGCATCAGCATTCCTGTGTCTCTTGGGTAGATTCCTAGCAGTGCTATTGCTGGGTCATAGGGTAGCTCTATTTTCATTTTTTTTTTGAGGAACCTCCAAACCGTTTTCCAGAGTGGCTGCACTAGTTTGCATTCCCACCAACAGTGTAGGAGGGAAAGCACCCACCTCTTAACCGGCCTCTCCATTTCCATTTTTGCTCTCCTCCAACTATCCTCCACACAACAGCAAAAAAAACTTTTTTTTTTTTTTTTTTGTAATCTCTATACCCAACTGTGGGGCTCAAATCCACGACCCTGAGATCAAGAGTCATAGGCTCTTCTGACTGAGCCAGCCAAGCACCCGTAAAATCTTTTTTTTTTTTTTAATGTTAACATGGCTCCTGTCACTCCAGGGCTTAAAACTCTTCAATAGCTTCCCATTGTACACAGAATAAATCTGAACTCCTTTTGTTGGATGCTTGGGCCCTGAATAATCTGGCTCCCGCCTAAATGCCGTCTGTACCACCTGCCATACTGCCCCTTCCTCACTGTGCTTGTTCTCATTTGTTCTGTCAATTTTCACATTTCCTAAGCTTTTCCCATCTCAAGGCACTTATTGTCTCTTGAGTTTGTACTGATCTTCTGCCTTCTTATCTGCCACGTTTCAGCTTAACGATGCCTGTCTCAAAGTCACCTTCTCCAATGACTCTCTGTGAGTTAGCCTTCGTTTTTCCTCTCTGCCTTTGTCCCGGTTTTGTTTTCTTTATGGCACTTCTTACAATTTGCAATAGTTATGTGTTGGTTTGCTTATATCTGGGCTGCTCCTGTTATGAGAATTGGAACACTATGTATGCCGTTTACTATTGTAGCCCCAGCATCCAGCACACTACATGGAATGTTGTAGCAGCTCAACAAAGATTGGCTGAATGGAACCACTTAGAAAACCACTTGAGTATTTCCTCCTATTGTTCAACTTCAGAAAGAAACATATTTTCTTGGCTGTATCAGGACTATTTTGCTTACAAGGAATGGGAGCCCATTTAAGCTAAATAAAAGGGAGATTTATTGTGCAGACAAAGGGTTCTCTCAGGAAGCTGAAGGGCAAAGGTACAGATGTGTCTTAGGAAAGAACTCAAAGCAGAAACTAGAGTAATGTAGGAAACCTACAGATTTACCCCTCCTAGCAAGTTAACAAGTTAGCCTGCCATGGCTTCATAGATTCTGGCAGAAGACACGAGGTTCCTGCATTAGAGAGAAAGAACAATATGTCATTCATGCCAATAGTCTTGGCCAGAGTATCAGCATTTGCACTGGTTCCAAGCTCTGATTCCCACAGGGTGGGACGTGAAGAGAGCCAAGTGATGCTTCCCTGCCCAGCGGGTTGTGTTACAGGTGAAAAACCCCAACTGAGGGGAGCCAAATTTTTTGTAACCGGCAGTATGCATGCCTGACCTTGGCTCTGGGGAGGCAACGTCTTTATCATGTTGGGCAGTAAACAAACCTGCTCTTTGCTCCAGAGAGACACGGTATCTCTATATTCCAAGGCTGTTCGCTGTGTACACATTCTTGAAAAGATCACCCAGAACAGGGGCAGCCAGTGCCTCACTCACAAGATATGAAGAAATGCAAGAGGTCCATGGAGAAATGTCTCCCACCAGTCAGGTCGGGGGGAGCAAGGAAAGGATGAGGTAGGCAGAAAAAACAAACAATGGACATCCTCCATTCATACATCTCTGGAATATGGTAGCTTTTAGAATGGTTAAGGGAATAAGTGTAACACTTTCTACAAATGAATTTGGGGAATATTTACTAATTTATATCTTAAAAAAACCTCTATCATTAGACCTGTTTTTCTTAAGAAGAAATATTGGTATCTCCTTCTAACAGGTAGAGAATATTTTGAAAACAACATTGTGTTGTCACCACAATGGGTACGGAGGCGAGCAATTTAAATTCCTGGCAATGATGCGTTTGAAAGAATTCTTTTGAAATAGTTTCTCTTTTTTTTATTTTCTGTTTTGTTATTTAAAGAGCAGATTGTGGCAAAGGGTCAAGATAGTATTGTTTTATGTTTTTCCTGCTTAAGGGAACGTGGACTATTTTGATATTGTATGAATAAAAGCAAAACTTCAAACACTTACAACTATCTTTAAGATAAATCCAAGTCAGTACTAAGGGAGTTAAATGCTCCCATTTCCGACCCCCCCCAACCATTTTGGATATTTTAAAATTATCTTTGTGTATGAGTTTAAAATTCTGGTTGCCCAGAATTCTGTGGATAAAGAAAGTCGTATAATCTTGGGAAATGAACCAATAGTCAACGCTTGCTGCTACCAGAGTAATCTTATTCTACGATTTCTCTCTGTTCAATGACTGTAGAGTGGTAGTTTGCATATAATTATGATTTTATTTATTATTTCTTCACTTATACTGGTTGGTACATTTGTCTTAGGTGATGAAACCATAAAATGCTGGGCTTAAATCAGTTTAATTCACTGTATAGATAACTTAGCATAGCAATGAAATGTAAATACACATTTGCTAAATTAAGAAAATAGTCCTCAAGTCAAACAGAATCAGGCTTTTAAATCTTTATGAAAGATTAGAAACAGCCTTCCCTCTAATTCAGTATAAACACTTTTTCTGTCTCTGAGATTTAAGAAAGGTAACTCCTTTGTCTCCTTGTTTCTTCCATTTCTTTTTTGTTTTTAATGTTTCTTTATTTTTGAGAGAGAGACAGAAACAGAGACAGAGCCTGAGCGGGGGAGGGGCAGAGAGAGAGGGAGACACAGAATCTGAAGCAGGCTCCAGGCTCTGAGCTGTCGGCACAGACCCCGACACGGGGCTCGAATTCACAGACTGCGAGATCATGACCTGAGCCGAAGTCAGATACTTAACTGACTAGACACCCAGGTGCCCCTGTTTCTTCCATTTCTAATGCAAGAGAAAAATCAAACTTACTTCAAGCATATTTAAGAGTAGAGCTAATCCGTAATAGCAAATCTAAATAGAACAAATTATACATTGTTTTCCATGTGACGAAATATGTCCTTAAACTAGGGAAATATTTCAGTCCACAAAGATTCATTAGAAACTACAGGCAAGACACCAAACTTATTTAATGAGTGAAGACAGTAAAAACAGCAACAACATACCCATATTCTATAATACGTTCATTCAGAATGCGAAATGCCATTCACCTGCTCTAGTGATTGCAAAATTTAGATATGAATTAAATAAATGAGTGTGCTATTTAAAGCACGCAACCATTTGTGACTAGTGCATGGTCGGTCCAGAAACGGAGACTAAGCATTTAGAAACTTTCGTAGCAATTTGATAGTAATTTTCTGTGTGCTGAATCTAATAGTAAAATATTAGGCTTTAATTCTGTGTATGTTTTTCAATTTAATTTTTCTTAGAATTCATTTTTCCTATATTTTACAAAAGTATCATTCTCCTACAGAAGGGAAGGAAAAACAAGTAAAAACAGAGAGGGAGGCAAAGCATAAGAGACTCTGCAATACAGAGAACAAACTGAGGGTTGCTAGAGCGGGGAGGGGTTGATGGGGAATGGGTTAGATGAGTGAGGGTCATTAAAGAGGGCACGTTTCAGGATGAGCACTGGGTGTCCTATGTAAGAGATGAATCGCTGGGTTCTACTCCTGAAGCCGAGACTTATATACACCATCTGTTAACTAATTTGAAAATAAATTTTATTTTATTTTTATTTTTTTTAAAGCTTTTTAATTTTTTTTTAACATTTGTTTATTTTTGAAACACATAGAGACAGCGCGTGAGTAGGGGAAGGGCAGAGAGAGTGGGAGATACGGAATCTGAAGCAGGCTCCAGGCTCTGAGCTGTCAGCACAGAGCCCGATGCGGGGCTTGAACTCACAGACCGTGAGATCATGACCTGAGCCGAAGTCGGCCGCCCAACCGACTGAGCCACCCAGGCGCCCCTGAAAATAAATTAAAAAAAAAATCTCTCAAGCTAAAAAAAGGGGGGGAAATATCATTCTCATTCTATCATACAGTTTGAAAATAAAAATTGGAAAACTGGTCCTTACCACAAATAGTTTTAGAAGCCGTTTTAGTATACAGTCTTATAAAGTCATCTATTATTACTACCAGCCTTCAGTGGTAAGTGAACACTGCATCAGCATGATGTGATTATAGGTTTTGTTTGTTTGTTTTTGCTAAATTAGCCGGATTTATTGACTGTTATGTATGTACTGAGAACCCCAAATATTTGAGTTACCGGATGAAGTTGATGTGCTAGCCATTACCTCTGTCCATAATCCCTTCTTGGAAATGTCGTGAGATCCTGTTCACCTCGGAGAGCGGGCCTCAGCTTGTTCTACCACAGTGGACTAATATTAGTTAGCCTAAATAATATGTGAGTCTAACATTATGTCACCCAAGAGTCTGGAATTGGGACACTGAGCGACTGAGTGATTAGGTCACAGTTGGGCACATGAACTGAAATGTCAACAGTTGTTACAACACCAAACCACATGGAAGCTGATGTTATGAAGGGAACACAGAAGCCATGAGTCAGCAGAAGTTTTCGGAGAGAATCAGGGGAATAAGAAACTGGCAAATGTGCAAGAAGCAGAGAAAAGAGGGATCTTATTAAAATATAAGTCAGGTCATATCACTTTTTGACTCAAAATCTTCCCTTTTCTTCTCACTTTAGAGTAAAAGTCAGTCTTTACGGTTACCTACGGGGCCCTATAGAATCCTCCCTTCATTTCTCTGACTGTCTCCCATGATTCACTCCTTCATTCCCTCCAGTTTAGCCACAGAGACCTTGTTCTTCCTTGAACCCAGCACACTATTGCCTCAGGGCCTTTGCACTTGCTATTCTGCTTGGTATGTTCTTCCCTAGTTACCTGAATGTCTTGCTCTCTCACTTCCTTCAACCCTTTGCTCAAATGTCGTCTTCTCAGTGACACTTTTCTTGACCACTCTATTTAAAATTACAATCCCAACCCCACCCGCACCCCTAATCCTCTCCCTGATTCATTTTTCTCCATAGCACCATCATCATAAGGCATACTACATGTTGTACTTATGTGTTTATTGTCTGTCATCCATCACTAAAATGTAAGCTTCATGAGGTCAGGGCTTTTTTCCCTGTTTGGTTCTTTGCTCTATTCCCAATTCCTGTGTCTAGTTCCTGGTACATGGTAAGTGCTCAATAAATGTGTGGATTAAATAAATGAATAAATCACTAATGGAAATGGAGGACATTGCATTGGTTTCTTGCTTTGTAGTTCTAGTCCTCAAGTGCTCTTGTCACACTCTGTTGTTATCATACTACCCTTTAATAGCTCTTTTTTGTTTTTTAACCATGTAATTATTTGCGTGGTTTTAAGGTCCAAACCATGTTACAAGATGAACTCAAGGTAAGTTCTATTTCTCTGCCCTCTGCTCCTTTTCCTCTTTCCCCATTTGGTTACCATTTTTATTAATTTTTGGTTTATTGTAATGTTTCTTTTTTTTATGTTTATTTTTGAGAGAGAGAGCACAAGCAGGAAGGGGCAGAGAGAGAGGGAGACACAGAATTGGAAGCAGGCTCCAGGCTCTGAGCTGTCAGCACAGAGTCCGACATGGGGCTCGAACTCAGGAACCGTAAGATCATGACCCGAGCCGAAGTCAGACGCTTAACCAACTAACGCACGCAGGCACCCAATTGTACTGTTTCTTTTTACAGATAAAAGCATATATGTATATATTTTACATCCCTCCCTGCTTCTTACACTAAGCAGGTTCTGCCCCAGTCATCCTGGAGACACGGGGATCTCCCTCTTTCCTTTTTATCGACACATAATCCTCCATTGTGCGGATGTATTATAATTTTCTCCACCAGTACCACCCGATAACATTTGGGTTGCTCTCAATCTTTCGCTCTTACAAACGATGGTGTAGTAAATAGCCCTGGGCACGGATCTGTTCATACTTTTGCCAGTTTACTTTTGGCATCCATCCTTTGAAGTGAGAGAGTGGATAACTCCCGCTTTTCATTGCAATGGTTCAAGTGGTCTTCTCTCCCTTGATACCAACAGATCAAGATTCAGGGAACTGCTTATTTATGAGGGCCCTGTAAGTTAGATCACACTCCTCCTGGGAAAAATCTTATTATCCCAGGCAGAAGGAATATATTTCTATTCTCCTAATACTCTTTCAAAAAAAAAAAAGTCATAGGAAAAAAGAATCAGAGGAAAAAACACAAAAGAGCCCTTGGATTATCTTTTCTGTATTGGTCACACGGCACTTCCCCCATGCTGCCGTGTACAGATGGTTACCTGTGTGTACATCTCATCTCATCTCAAACGGATAACAAGCTGCAGCAGAGCAAGGAGCACATTCCTGAGAAGCTGTATCATCTCTGGCCCCAAACAGTGTACCTTGAACTAGCAACAACGACCAGATGAATACATGTTAACCCTGTATGTATATGATAGAGCCCTGTATAAACATGCCCGTTTAGAGTCGTGCGTCACATAACACACTAGAATAAATCTCAGATGAACTAAAGAGATGAATGTAAGAATTATAAGAAAGTATAAGAAAAAGAAGCGATGTCTGCCCTTTGTTTGGAGGTTAGAAGAAGGACTGTCTGAACCTTGTGCATTTAAACTAGGCCGACCCAATAAAAACGGGCCCTGGACCCCTCTCGCACTTCATTTTGGGTCCTTTCACATATTCTCCTACCCGTATCCTCTGTTCGTGGTACTGAGCCTGGCTGGTGCCACTGTTCGGCTGGCCGTGTAAGGGCCCTACGTGACTACTAGCTTTCCCAACAAGAAGCTCAGATGCTGAAGCTTCATCTTAGCAAACTGCCGACTAGGGGGTCTCACCCGAATCGAAGGCTCCCATTGCTCCAGTCGTATGAGAAGATCTAGCAGCTACGTTACTGTGTTCAGTGAGCATGTCGGCTTCTGTGTGAAGGTGGTGGCCATTATTAGCCTGTTGACTACATGTAGGAGGACTTGTTTTTTCTGCTTGAGCTCTCACTGGCCATGCCCCCTCTTGGAGGGGAACTTGTGCAACATTATGATGTAGCTCTGAATGCAACTGTGGTGAAGAACTAGAAAGGCCTCTCTTTCATCCTGCCTGTTGGAGAGGTCGGAGAAATTCATTGCCTTCCAGGCAGGCTGCAATCCCAGCTTCGAAAGCAATATACACTTCCAGGCCATCCTATAATACACACACCCTCGCCCTGCCAGGCTGATCCTGGGAAACGCCGGGACCTATCTGCCCTGTTGCCAGCGCACACCAAAATTTGGGTAGTTTTTCCCAGAGCCGTCTGTAAACGATGCCACATCATAATTCGGGCCCAAGACTCGGAGGATGCGTAAGCAGCACTGCTAACCGATAGCTACGGGTGACTGAAAGTTGCCTAAATACCTGGCCGCACCTCATGACTTACTGATCTGGGCTGCAAAAACAAGCAATTCGGGAGAATGGTGCTGGTAGAAAAGAGAAATAAGTCTTCCAGTAATGCTGGTAGACATGCATGCCAGCGTTCAGAGCAGCTCTGTTTGAACGGTGAGCCTCCGCGTCGTGTGCCGGTGCCTGACCTGAAGGTAAACCATCCCCGCCGATAACAGGAGCACCACCTGTGCCCTGGCCTACTACTCGTCTCTTCCCTGCCCTGCCCAACAGCCTACCCTCATTTCTCTCGACTCGAGCGCAGGTGTGAGATGAGGGGTATCTGGTTTCCAGGAACTTTGGGGAAATGGAATCTGTTTACAGATAGACACGAGGGTGGACTCTTGTACATCAAGGAGCTTCGCAGCTTGGGCCCTAGTCCAGCATATCTGGTTACCAGTGTGTCCCAAGGCTAGAAACTCACAGTCCTGCCAGATGACAGCATCACTGGCCCTTAAAACGCAACTGTTTCTCCCACATAACTTGGTACAAAGGCCACAGAAAAGCAACAGAAAGGCAACAGAAAGGAAACTGCTGGAAACCAGTTAAGTTTTAGCTTTTGCCAAGAATCACATTCTTATCTACTGTTGAGACCCGGCTCCTTGCTCTGCTCTTTTTCTATACTTTTTCTTTGGATATCTGTTTCAGGACCTGTTCAAATTTTCCTTTTCTCATTTATAGGCCTAGGACTCTTGCCACTCAATTCCCTTAAATCTTCACGCTTTGTTGATTTAAGTGTCCTGCCCTGGGTAGGAGACTCCCCCTACGAACTTCTTCCCCATAAACCCCCTACGTGACTACTGACTTTTCTCGTCGGAAAAGCATCAGCAGATGCTGAAGGTTTATCTTAGCAAACTGCTGACTAGGGGGTCTTGAGGACTCCTGCATCCACTTCTCAAGTCCCTGGAGTCCTGTCCAAGTAAATCGCCTACTGGGAAGTCTTTTGAGCAAGAGATAGAGGCATTGCCTCCCTCTCTAAGGAACGGATTGTTTCAGTGTGTTATGTCCCAGAAGTGCTGAGACTCCAATACTGGAAAACGTGCTCTTAGAGCAAGAGGATTGAGTCATTGGGTATCATAAAGGCAATAACCCTTGCCCCCAAATCTCCCCTCCTCCCCCGCAGTAGCTGATTGAGATATCAATACTTTTATAAGGAAAGCATGGAGAACCCATTTGGTCATGGACTATTGGGGATTGTGAAGTCAGACCACCTGCATTCAAATCAACTCTACTACTTCCTGGTCATGGACCTTAGGGAATTATTTAGCTTTTGTATCTCAAGTTTCCTTATTCATAAAATGCATACTAATAACAGCTACCTCAAAGGACTATTGTGAGTTTTGAGTGAATTATTACATACCTTAAAAGTGGTCACTGATTGTTAGCTACTATTATTATTCGCCAATTTAGAAAGACCTGAGTATTTACAGAATTAATATCACGGGGTACATCTGACTGTGTTTAGATAACATTGATGATAAATAAGAAAGTAATCTTCTATACATACTTGGACAAATTGAATGATTGATGACATCTTTCAGTCTGTGTAATATTCCGGGAGTATCACAAAGACTCGAATGGAATTCTCTACAACTTCCTAGATATAAATATCTCAATGACAGCTTAGTTTACTTTAGACAGACCTCTATTCATAGTCTACTATCTCTATAGCATCTCTAAGTCAGTACTCAGAATAATCTATTTTAGATCCTAGGTCAGATTGTATTATTGACTCGGAGATTTGGATGATTCTCAACCGGTTTTCTCCTATCCTCGAATGGTAGGTTTTCTAGATCACAGATATTTAGTAGTTCAAATCCCACTTTTCTAGCTGTACTGTCCTACTGATGTACTACTTAGCGAGGGCGTAATAAATGTTATTTAGCAATCTTATCTCCTCACTCGCTACCACACAAAAGGGTGAGAGAGAAGGTATTGTTTCATTTGGGGCTAAGATAGCAGCCTCTTGAGAGTTGAAGAACGTGTTCACGTCTGCCCTGATCATTAACCTCCCCACCCCTACGTCAGTAGGATACATGCCGCCAACCGTGTGATGGGGGCCACCCTCTGACCAGAGGACCTTTCGAAGGAAGTGATGCCTATCATTGTGGCCACTTCTGAGGCATCCCATGATGGTAAGATCTGATCAGTGCTGACTAGAAAAACTCTGGGTTTGAATCTTGGGCCTCTGTTCTTTTTGGCCCCAAGATTTTAATTCAGATTCTCTTATATAGTCAGCTTTTGAAGTTCTTGAGATTCTTTCTTAAACTTGCATGTGCTGAGATAGTGAAGAAGAGACCAGAGAAGATACATCTGGAGAAAGACGCTAGTGAAGAGTAGGTGAGAGAGGACGCGTAGGGAATGACTAGCCGAGCGGGTGTGTGTGAGGATAAAATGGATGTGTTGGATAGTAAAGGCTTCTTCAAAAATTCTGAGGGGCGCCTGGGTGGCTCAGTCGGTTGGGCGGCCGACTTCGGCTCAGGTCATGATCTCACGGTCTGTGGGTTCGAGCCCTGCGTCAGGCTCTGTGCTGACAGCTCAGAGCCTGGAGCCTGCTTCGGATTCTGTATCTCCCTCTCTCTCTGCCCTTCCCCTGCTCATACTCTGTCTCTATGTCTCTCAAAAATAAATAAACGTTAAAAAATTTTTTAAAAAAATTCTGAGCATTTTTTACACAAATGCAAATATTTCTCTGAGTGCCTTGCAATTTCTAAACTACTTTTGGGCATGTACTCAGGTACATACACCCATACACACACACCCACACACACACGGATACGTATTGTGATTTAGGATTTTAGGACTGCCGAATACCTTTAAGCTACTGAGTAATAGTTTTTCATTCTAAATACTTATAGTGGTTTGTAATATTTTCCACTTTGTCAGGAGTTTCGGCAGGAGCTAACAGGCAAGTAGGAGCAAGTTATGGAAAGGGCCACACCTGCCAAGAAAAGAAGCAACTCCTTCATCCGGGAACAAAGCAAGCTTATCACAAAGGACAACATCTGAAAAGCTAGTTCAGGTAACCGTGAGGCATCCTGCAGACACCTACCTGCTTTACTTCTCATAGCTCCACAAGAGAGTCACTTTTAGAGGGACTTTTAAAAAACATGCTCTAACACTTCTGAGTCATCAGAGAAGACAGGATTATAGTTACCCTGAAGAGAAGAATCCTTGCAACATTTAGGATACAATGGAAATATTCTTGTCCTCATACTTCTAAGTGAGAACCTGAGACGTTCTCTCCTCAGCAATTCTTAAGGGCTGTTGGCACTCAGGAGGTGGGGAATGACCTAGTTTTGAGGATGACATATATAGTGTGACACGTTGCTCTTTTGGAAGAGAAATAAATTATTTTAAAAAACCATTCAACCTTATTAGGAATTTCCATTTTAATGATTTGAGATATAACAAACACATTTATCTGAAATTCTGTTAGTAGACTTCACTTGATCTAAATCCATCTTCATTCAACATTTATGGAACACCTACCATATAGTAGGCACCGTTCTAGGCACCAGGAATACTGTGGTGAGCCCTGTTTTCACATAGTTCATATTCTACTGGGGACAGATAGGCAATAAACAAAGAAAGAATTAGGTGACGTGTCAAAGGAAAAGGTGTGGAATGATGGGGATGCTATTTTATGATGGTCATAGTAATGAGGATAGTGAACTTAGGTGGTGATATTTGAGTTGAGACCTGAATGGAGAGAGTAATGTGACAAGGTGGAAGAAGAATGAACCCTAGATAGAAGGTATAGCAAGTACAAAGTTCCTGCAGTAGAAACATGCTTGGCATGTTTAAAGAACATTAAAAGGCCGGTGTGGCTACAGTGGAGTGATAGAAGGCAAGAGTGGTTGGTAGTCAATGAGACACTTGCACAAGTTGCCAAGTATCCAGTCTTACAGCTAAGAAAAGGACTTAGTATTTTAAGTATGTTGACCTGATCCGACTAAACAAGGATCGTCTGGTTGCTGTGTGCATCATAGATTGTAAACAGTCAAGTGGAATAGCCGTTTAAGAGAGGACCACAGTATACTAGACAAAAAAAGATGGCGACTTGAACTACAGTATTACCAGTCATGGTGCGAGGAAGTATTCAGATGTATTTTGAACATATAGAGCCAGTATGACTTGCTTAAGGATTAGAGATTAAGGTCAAGCACCACACGTGGTATAGCTGGAATCTGCCATCGGGCCTTCTGATTCTCCACTCATTGCTCCATATCACGCCAACCTCTTGTTGCCTCTATGAAATACTAGTGTGTAACTTCATAATGTCATATGAACGATTCTTTTCAAGAAATGTGTTTGAAGTATTCTCATTACAGAACCTGGCTAGTTGGAATCCATTTCACAAACTATTAAATGCAAGTAAAAAGTACTATATGTGAAGTAGTCATGATGCTGAACCCTCCAGCAACTAGTTCAGACGTGTCAGAGATAGCCGTAGTACTCAGACATGCATTATACAGATAATACACATTAGTTCACAATTAATTGTGTTACCAAAGACACCCTTTGACCAGGTATACAGACCTAGAAAAATACTTATTTATAGGTAGTCAGCAAAATTTGAATTGTTGTGTTTTTTTTTGCTATGAATAAACACCTATCCAGTCCTTGACCTGTCAGAATTTACATTCTTCTCAACTTCCAACAAACCAGATATTTCAACAAACCACTGTGTCAGACAGTAGACACGAAAAACAAAAATAAATAGTTGCTTTTCACCAGGTATATAGATAAAAACAAACAAAAAGGAAGCAAAAAATTTTAAAGTGCAAACACATGTTGAAAAGTATTGATCAGGTAATGCTAGAGAATAACTAGATATTTGTGGAACTGTCAGGAAGAGTTTTCCTGGATGGGTAGGCATGGATTTTAAGAAAGGGAATCAGACTTGGCAGGTAGAATATTCTCAGCAAGGAAAATACAGCACAGAGAGGCTAAAAGATACAAGTACTCCCTGACATATTAGTCCACACCCAGGTGGAATAAGACTGGATCATTATTAGCTAAGGGTGGAGGAGGCAATTAGAAGAAAACTGCAAACAGAAGCCAAGTGGTTCACAGCTGACATCTGAAAAATAATGAATGCGATCAAAAGGAAGTATTTAACTGGGTTTTGGTTTGTTTTGCTGTTAGTGGAACACATTATTAACAGGTGTCACTGAAAAATTTTTATATTCATCTCTCAGCATTCATTCGTATATATCAACATGTTTATCAAGTTCTTTTAATACACTCTTTAGGGGCAGCTGGGTGACTCAGTCGGTTAAGTGCTGGACTCTTGACTTTGACTCCGGTCACGATCGCCCATTTTCCTGAGTTCAAGTCCCGCACTGGGCTCTGTGCTGACAACTCAGAGCTTGCTTGGGATTCTCTCTGCCCCTCCCCTGCTCTCTCGCTCTCTCTCAAAAATAAATAAACCAAGACACATTATGAAAAAGTTTTTCCCAACAAATGATCCAAAGAGCAGATTATGCATCAATTAACATAGGGGAGGAGAGGAGCGGTTTTAGATCCCCCGCGTCCAACCCAGTGTGCAATAAACTTTAAGTCGGGAAAACTTGTAATCGATAAGATGCCTTTAAAACGCTCGGCACAGTGTCTAGTCCATAGTAAGCATTCAACAACTTGTGGTTATTATTTTGACCTTAGACCTCTGAATGATTTGGGATTCTGTTTTCTCCTTTTCAGAGGAAGAAACAGGTCACCGATAGTCCCTGAAGCTCCTCCAGCCCTGCCTGACAATCTCCTATTTCAAGCAGGCATCGAATAAACATTTGTTGAACAAACAGACAAAATAAAGTGTCTCTCCCAGGGGCCCGGCCAAGGGCCCACCAGAGAACCAGCCAGGACACAGGTCACATTTGGGCGCTGGTTCCACCCGCCAGTGTTTAGGGGTGGAGAGCAAACCACACGCCCCTCATCCAAAACCAATAGGCGGAGCTGAGTTAGAGTGAGTTTGCGATCTTAGCCCCTCCCGCAGTCAAGTCCTTACTCCGCTCCGGCCTTAACCAGCTTATCTCCCCTCCCGGGCCCCGCCTGCCGCGGGAATCGCTTTCCCCAGCCAGCCAAGCAGCCTCTCCCACCTCCACCGCCGCCCGGACACGCCCCTTCCGGCCGAGGCCCCGCCCACAGGCTTCACCACGGCCCGCCCCTCCGCGAGCTCAGCGCGCGGTCCTCTCAGCGCCCGCCGGCGGCCGCGTCCACCCCCGACGCTCTGAGGTCACCGACGGGGCCGGGCTGCGGGGGGCGGAGGGACGGAGGGAAGATGGCGGCCGAGGCCGGATATTGGCGCCGCCTCCCCCAATCCTGGAGCCGGCGCAGATGAGGCGGCTCGGCTGGGGCCAGCGGCGCTTCGGAACCGGAGCTGGGGGGACCCTGGCGGTGGGGCCTGGCCCTGCTGTATGCCGGCGCCTCGGCTAGAGTGAGCGGCGGCGGCGACGCCTGTTTCCCCCGGCCCTCTCCCTGTCGCTGTGAGTGTGAGCGGGTGGCAGGCGGCACAGGCGGCGGGGCCGGGATGGAGGACGTTAACTCCAACGTGAACGCGGACCAGGAGGTGCGGAAGCTGCAGGAGCTGGTGAAGAAGCTGGAGAAGCAGAACGAACAGCTGAGGAGCCGCTCGGGGGCCGTGCAGGGCGTCGGCTCCCTCGGGCCCGGCAGCCCGGTGCGGGCCGGCGCGTCCACTCCCTCCTCCGGCACGGCGTCCCCTCGGGGCTTCCCCTTGGGCCTCAGCGCCAAGTCGGGCAGCGGGGTCGGGTCGGGCCCGAGGCGGACGAGTAGCGAGGAACTGCGGGACGCCACCTCCTTGCTGGCAGCGGGCGAGGGCGGCTTGCTGGACGAGGTGGAGCCGCTGCGGCCCGACGAGCTGGAGCGCCTGTCAGGCTGGGAGGAGGAGGAGGAGAGCTGGTGAGCGCGGGCCGCCTGGCCGGGGCTGGGCGGGGACGGGCCCGGGGGCGGAGAGCGTCTTCCGAGGGTACCCCTGGTAAGGCACCTCGCTTTGTGTAGCCGGATCCGCTCTCGGACGCGGACTCGTGCTTTTCTTGCTGCGGCTGCGGAAAGGTCAATTGGAGTTGGGGGGAATCGAGGCGTGCTAGAGGAACAGGGTTCGTAGCTAGTTCTCCCCTGGGTTGTGCACTCTCTCTGGGTTTTAGACCCCGTTGGGGGGTCTGGCTCGGCACAGCCCGGGAAGGGCTGCTCGCCGCAGGAGGAGCCGGAGGAGGGACACTGCTTTGTAAGGAAGGGATCTTGCTTTGTGTGAAATACTGGCTTTCGGATGGTGGCCGGAGCGTTTTGGATGTTGGGGAGGGGTCTGTGTGATGAGGGGAGCAGACCTCGCGGTGGTCAGTGTTCGGACCGCTGGGAGATGGGTACGTTCCTGGCGGCGACGGAGAGACCGTGTGAATCAGCACTCCCCTTTGGGTAGGGGGGTAAAGCTTGCTTTGTGGGAAGAGGGCAGAGGATGGTACCGCTTTGTGTGAAAAGTCTAGGGTGGAACAAGAGCCCGGCCCTTGTTTTTTAAAGAATTGTGTCTGGCGTTTTTCGGAGCTGTGAGGTGACAGTTATCACACCCCTCCTTAATTTCCATGTCATCCTCGGAGCAGAGAAGAGGAGCCCCATTTAAAAATCTAAACCTAAGCTGTATTCTCACAAACCACTTCTTGATAGAATTGTGACCCACACCATAATATCACTTACATAAGTAGAAAGGACGTTCGGAGACGTTTTCCTCATTTTATTTGCAACCCCATGAAGGTGTCTATAAGAAATTCTTCGTCTTAATTGATCCCTTTTTGAAGTTTGGGATCTGTAGCTAAAATGTCTCAACTTGGTTGAAATTGAAACTTTTAACTCAACGAAGTGGAAATTCTTCATGGACTCTGATATTGCAGGGGTGCAACTTTACAGTTACTTAGTTAAGAGCTTTGCTTGGATTCAGGCCCTGGCTCTGCCACACTGGCTGTATGACCTTGGGCAAGTTACTGTCTCAAGCCTCACTTTCTTCCTCTATTTGATGGAGAAAATAATAGTTCTTACTTCTGTGGCACAGTGAAGATTACATGAGCTAATCCGTGTATACTTTTAGCACTGGATCTGGCATACAGTCAACTCTCCGAAACTATTACTCTTAAGCCTAGTTACTTAAATCACAAAGTATTCAGTGAGCTTTTATAGGATCTTGTGGGAAAGTCTGAGGGTTCTTAACATGTTGATCCCTGTTCATTAACCCAGTTACAGACTTGGTGGGAGCCAGGTTTTATGCAGTTAAATAAGCTAGGAAATATACAGCGTGTTGCAAAAAAGAAAAAGAGTGGAACAAAAATACTGAGAATGCTCAGAAATTGGGAAGAAGATAATGCTTCAAAGTAGTCGAGTCAAACTTTGGAGCCTGGGGGTGGGGAAAGAGTGGGAAGGGCCTTTTGTGCTCTGACATCTGCGAGAGCAGAGTCAGGTATTTGTAACTCCTAGTTAGGAAGGCTTGAATTACAGAGAAACTCTTGAATATATGATATCAAGCCATTATTTTATTTCCAAGCGATACCAAATATTATTAGAACGGATTACGGTAGTGACAGTTTTCCATGTTCATGTGAGATCACGTCCTCCCAAAGGAATTCTGGGTGTGTGTACACTTTAAAGGAATCCAGAATCATCTAACTATCCTCACATGCCTCTTCCAAGTGATGATGATAATGATGCTCTTAATAATGAGGGTTAGCTGCACTCATGAGCCCATTTTAGATTATGTATTATTAGAACACATTGACTCCTCTTGGAGAAGCTGAATACGTACTTTGCTGGTTTGGTTTCTGAGCAGAGTTTGTTCAGGTAAAGCAAGTAGTCTTAAATACTATGCCAGAATTTTCTTTTGACCAGACGGATTCTGCTTACCACTTTGTTCCTGGCTATAAATTTTGATTCTTATCCTTTTTCTGAAAAGATTTGTGTGAACCAAAAGTTCTATAAGTCATACTTAAAGTGCTTTAAAGTATGTTTTTGGAGTATAAGTGGGAAGGGGGTGGGTATTAGTGGCAGGGGAGGAAGATTCAAAGAATCGAGAGTCTTTTCTTAGCAAACTGAAAATCTACTCTGTAACTTGTACCCCATTGTGCCTTCTTTTTCATCTAGAGGAATGTTCTTTCCCAGATGTGTACTATAAAATGCTAGTTCTGAAAGTGTTAATAGATACTGTGTGAAAAAGTAATGGTGGCTCTAAGGTTAAGTATATGTGGGAACGAGAAGGTTTAACAAAAATAAACAGGTTTCTTTTTGGACCCCCTTCATGATAAAACCATTTTACATTGTAACCTAGTACATGTATATAGGAATACTTGAAACAAAAGCTTCACAAAACGGTAGTTACTTTCAGTACATGTGGCAAGCTCTAATATTTCTATTCTGTTTCTTTAGGGAAAAAAATGCTAGTTGCAACCCATTAAGCTGATTTTGTGACCCATTAATTGATGGGTTGTTTCTCAGTTTGGAAAGCACTGTTCTAGAACAGATTGGAATAGTCTAGAGAAGGGAACTGACATCATTGTACATCACAGTGTAGCAGGCTGTGCCAGGTAGCTTAAAAACATTTTTGCATTTTTCATCCATTTGTGAGGTAAGTATCATTTTCTAGGTAAGGAAACTAATCTTTCCAAGTATCAATAACACACAGTAAATGTCGGAGTCGGGATTCATTGAATAACACACAGTTTAAATGTTGGAGTTAGATTTGAATCCAGAACTTTATCACATCAAAGCCTACGCTGTTCCCATTGCATTTTGCTTTTCCAAGTATAATACCTTTTCCACACGGACGGCCCTTTAAATATTTGAAAACTGCTGTTATGGTACAGCTGACCTCTTCGACCCACCACACGCTCAGCATTCTCATCTCTTCTGCGGAGCCAAACAATCCCAATTTATGTTATCATTCCTGAGGCGATAGAATCCTCTGATCCTTCAACCATAATCATTTTTCTCTTCATGAATTCTAGTTGCTCATTGTCATTAAACATGGAACTCAGAACTGTACTCAGCATTTTATTTTATTTTATTTGAAGATTTTATTTTTTAAAGTAATCTCTACAGCCAGCGTGGAACTTGAACTCACAATCCTGAGCTCAAGAGTCACATGTCCTACTGACTGAGCCAGCTAGGCTCCCCTGTACTCAGTATTTTAGATAATATTTGATGAGACAGTGTGTGGTGGATATACCTTGCTGGAGCTAAATGCTATTATTTTGAAACCAAATATTTCATTAACAGTTTTAGTTTCTGTTATTTATGGTTAATATGAGCCAATAGTGTCGATTACACTCCGTATCTTTAATACATAAGTTGTTAAACTAAATCTCCCTAACCCTGTTTTCGTGTACTGAATTTTTTTGGTGTGTACGTGTGTGTTGTGTGTGTGTGTGTGTGTGTGTGTATACATTAGGCTTTTATATTATATTTAAATTAGGCTTTTATATTTCATTTTGTTAGTCTTGATTTAGGCATTTATTACTATTTATTGTCATTTTCATATTTGGTAGTCATATCTACTGGGTTATCAAGTTGTTGATAAAAATGTTAAAATGATAGAATAAAGGGCTCCGAAAAGTGCAGTTCAGTGAGAATCCCTTCAGGTTAACATCAGTCCACTAATCAACACACAGTGTGGGTGTTCAGTGTCTTCTAGTTCCGCTTGTTATTATCAAGCCCATATGCCATTTTGTATGGATATTATGAAGCACTTTGCCAAATTGCTTGCTGTAATTAAGCTATACTGTGCCTACAGGGTCCTTACCTGCAGTGAAGTAAACATATGAAAATAAAAATTACATATTATTTGGTTTGAATTGTTCATGGTGAATCCTCTGGCTTTTTCCTTTTCTATCTTTACAAACATCTTGTTTAATTCCATTTTAAATTTTGCAAGGAATAAGTATGGCCTGGAATTTCTATTTTTTTTTTAATTTTTAATGTTTATTTTTGAGAGAGAGAGACAGAGGAGGAGCAGAGGAGGGGCAGAGTAGAGATGGAGACACAGAATCCAATGTGGGCTCCAGGCTCTGAGCTGTCAGTATAGCCTGACTTGGACCTGGAGCCTACGAACCAAAGTCAGCCGACTCAGCCACCCAGGCACCCCACCCCACCCCCATTTTTTACTTTTTTAATATGTATTTATTATGAGAGAGAGAGTGAAAGTGAGAGTGCGTGGATATGCAGGAGGGGGAGAGAGAGAATCCCAAGCAGGCATTGTGCTGACAGCACAGAACCCAGTGTGGGGCCCAATCATGAGATCATGACCTGAGCTGAAATCAAGAGTCGGACGTTTAACTGACTGAGCCATCCAGGCGCCCTGACATATTATTTTAGATTGACATATTTTGAATCAATAATAATTCAGTGACAAAATTTCAATTATTTTACATTATTTAGGGGGTAGGCCTAAACCTTTCTCAAGCTGTGTTCTGGCTTACATTCTGACTTACTGTCACCTTGCCTCATCTGAAAATTCAGTTTCCTTTGAAGAATGTTTATTCAGGTTGTCCATTTGAACCAAGTATTGGCAGAAAAACAGAAGGTAAGGAAGACTATTTCTGCCCACTCTTTGTCATGTGGTGTCATTGCATATTTTGCTCTTGAATTATAGGCTATCCTTTTTTAATATTAATGTTCTTGATATACTTTTTATTCTCCATAAGTATTTGTTGACCATAATTCACATGCAGTAAAACTTGCTCTTATAAAGTGTGTAATTTAGTGACTTTTTTAGTATATTCACAAAGTTGTGCAGCTGTTACCACTATCTAATTCCAGAACATTTTCATTAGTACCCCCCCTAAAAAAAACTTCTCCAAACGCATTATCAGTCACTTCCCATTTCCCCCTCAACCCAACTCCACTTACATACTTTCTGTGTATGGTATTGTCTATTCTGCTCATTTCATATAATGAAATTATGTAATGTGTAGGAGTTTGTGTCCGGCTTCTTTCATTTAACATGTTTTCAAGATTCATGTTGTAACATGTATCAGAACATTTCCTTTTTTTTCATTCCTTTTTATGTCTGAATAATATTACCACATTTTGTTTATCTATTCATCAGTTGATGAGAATTTGAGTTGTTTCCACCTTTTGGTGTTTATGAAAAGTGTTGCTATGACCAATTTTTTTTTTAATGTTTATTTACTTTTGAGAGAGACAGAGAGAGGGAGCAGCGCGCACGCACAAGTGGGGGAGGGGCACAGAAGGAGACACAGAATCGGAAGCAGGCTCCAGGCTCTGAGCTGACAGCACAGAGCCCTACGTGGGGCTCGAACCCACAAACCACAAGATCATAACCTGAGCCAAAGTTGGAAGCTTAACCACCCGAGCCATTCAGGTGCCCCTGATCAAATTTTTATGTGGACATGTTTTCTTTTTTTCTTGGGAATACACCTAGGAGTAGAATTACAAGGTCAAATGGTAACTTCATGTTTAACTTTTTGAGAAACTGCCAGACCATTTTCCACAGCTGTACCATTTTACATTTCCATCATCAGTACACAAGGATTCCAACTTTGCCACATTCTCTCCAGCAATTGTTATTTTCTGTCTGTCTGTCTTTTTTGTTATATAGCCATTCTACTACTATCTCATTGTGGTTCTGATTTGCATTTCCCTAATGACCAATGGTGTTGAGCATCTTTTCATCTATTTATTGGCCTTTTGTCTCTCTTTGGAGATGTCTATTCAAACATGGAGATGTTAATTCAAAATTAACCCATTCTCTAACTGGGTGACTTGTTTTTATATTAAGTTGTAAGAATTTTTTATATATACTGGATACTGATCCTTCATGAGATATATGACTTGCAAATATTTTCCCTCATTCTATGTTGTTTTTTTACTTTCTTGATGGGAGTTCTTTGAATCATAAGGTTTTTAATGTTGTAAAGTCTTATTTATTCTTGCTTGTGCTTTTGATGTCATGTCTAAGAAAACTGTGCCTAATCCAAGATCACAAGATTTTTCCTATCTTTTCTTTAAGAGACTTATAATTTTACTTCTTACATTTAGATCTTTACTCCATTTTTAAAATTGTGGTAAAATATACATTGTATCAAATTTACCATGTTAAGCAATTTTAAGTGTATACTTCAGTGGTATTAAGTGCATTTGTATTGTTGTGCAACCATTACCACCATCCATCTCCAGAACTTTTTGTCTTCCCAAACTAGAATTAAATACTAATTAAACAATAACTCCCCTTCCCTCCCCAGCCCCTGACAACCCTTTTTCCTTTCTCAATGAAGTTGACTATACTAGGTAACCGATACATGTGGAATCATACAATATTTGTGCTTTCATGACTGTTTTATTTCACTTACCACAATGTCTTCAAGATTTATTTGTTGTAGAATGCCTCAGAATTTCCTTCCTTTGGGGGAGGAGGGATGTCTCTAAAGCTTTATTTTATGTTATAATCCTCAATGGGCAAAAGAAAACAATACTTAAATCTTTCTATCCCAAACCTGAGCTTGTGTGATGCATATGATTTTCATATTTAAATATGGAGTTTATATGTATCTGCTGTTTTTGGTGGCAAACACACACATACACACACACACACAAAACAAAACAAACTAAACCATAAAATTCAGCCTTTAAACAATTTCCTAGCATCTAGTTCATTATTGTCAACCACATTCACATTGTTGTGCAACAGAACCCCAGAATTCTTCCATCCTACGTGACTGAAACTCTACACCCACAAAACAGCGAATCCTGGCCTCCCCTTTCCCCAGCTCCTGGCAACCACCATCGTACTTTGTTTCTATGAGTTTAAATGCCTCATAAGTTGAATCATGTAGTATTTATCTTTTTGTTACAGCTTATTTCACTTAGCATAATGTTCTCAAGTTTCATTCAGGTTGTAGCATGTGATGTGGTTTCCTTTTTTAAGACTGAATAATATTCTACTGTAGGGACCATATTTTCTTTATCCATTCATCTGTCAATGAACATTTGGATCACCTCCACCTCTTGGCTATTGTGAGTAACACTGCTGTGAACACGAGTGCATGAATAGCTGCTCAAGTCCTTGCTTTCACTTCTTTTGGGTATATACGCAGAAGTGGAGTTGCTGGATCAAATGGTAATTCTGTGCTTAATTTTTCGAGGAGCCACCATACTGTTTTCCAAAGTAGCTGCACCATTTTACTCTCTGATGAGCATTATGAAAGGGTTCCAGTTTTTCTACTTCCTTGCCAACATTTGCTTTGATCCACTTTGAGTTTTTAAATAGTGGGATGTAGGGGGCCAACTTCATTCTTTTTGTCATTGTACTGTTTGAAGACTTTCCTGTCCCTATGATATTGCCGAAATCAATTGTCCATAAGTGTATGGGTGTATTTCCGAACTCTCAGTTCTGTTGGTCTTTGTCCTTATGCCAGTACTAGACAGTCATAATTACTGTAGCTTGCTAGTAAGTTTTGAAGTTGAAAGTGTGAGTCCTCTAATTTTGTTCTTTTTCAAGATTGTTTTGGCTATTCAGGGTCTCTTGTATTTCCATATGAACTTTAGGATCAACTTCTAAATTTCAGCAAAAAACAGCTGGAATTTTGATAGGGATTGTATTGAGCCCGTAGATAAACGTGTAGAACAGTCTGTAGATCAATCTGTGTTGAGATCTTAACAGTGTTTATTCTTTCAATCCATGGTCATTGGATGTCTTTCCACTCACTTAGGTCTTTAATTTCTTTCAATTTATGTTTTGTAATTTTCAGGTTATAGGTCTTCCATTTATCCTGTTAATTTTATTCCTAGTTATTTTATTCTTCTTGATGCCAGTGTAAATGGAATTGTTTTTCTCGATTTCATTTTTGGATTGTTCTTTGCTACTGTATAGAAATATAGTTGAATTTTTCATATTGATGACATTGTATTCTGCAGCTTGCTGAAGTCGTTTATTAGCTGTAAATGTGTATGTGTGTGTGTGTGTGGATTTCTTAGGACTTTCTGTATATAAGATCATGTCATCTGCTAATAGAGATGACTTTACTACCTCTTTTCCAATCTGGGTGCCTTTTGTATTCTTGCTTACTTGCCCTGGCTAGAACATCCAGTATAATTTTGGGTACAGGAGGTGAAAGTGGAACATTTTTCAGTGTGATTTTTTAAAATTATTTATTTATTTTGAGAGAGCATGAGCAGGGGAGGGACAGAGAGAGAGGGAGAGAGAGAATCCCAAGCAGGTTCTATGCTGTCAGCACAGAACCCCATGTGGGGCTTGACCTCACAAATCATGAGATCATGACCTGAGCCAAATTCAAGAGTTGAACGCTTAACCATCTGAGCCACTCAGGCATCCCCTTCAATATGATATTTATTGCTCTTTTTTAAAATGTTTGTTTATTTTGAGAGCAAGAGAGCATGCGCTCATGCATGTATGGGTGAATGGGATGAAAGAGGCAGAGAGAGAATCCCAAGCAGGCTCCATTGGTGCAGAGTTGGACATGGGACTCAGTCCCACAAACCATGAGATCATGACCTGGGCTGAGATCAAGAGTCGGATGCTTAACTAGCTGAGCCATCCAGGTGCCCTTGCTCTTTTATTTTTAATTATAGCTAACAGTTATTTATTGCATTAACATGTGACAGATACTATGTTAAGCATCTTATATTTTATCTTTGTTAATAATCCAATATGGTCAGACTGTTATTAACCCCCATTTTAAAGATGGGGAAATTAAAACTTAACTAATTTGCTTATAGTCACTCAAGTATATGACTGAGAGATAGGATTGGAGCTCAGTCTGACTCTGTATTTAAAAATTTTCAATCCTTACCCAATTCTGATTATCTATATTTTTTATGTTGTTTTTAATAGATTTTTACTGTTATTTAGTTTTGGGCATTATATATGTTCCCCGTTCTGTCTTTTGATCATTTATCTTTAACAATTTGAGCTCTGTATACATTTTTAATTTCTTTACATGAGAAAGTCTTTTTATATTCATTATTCTTGTGTTGAATTGGCCTTTGGAGCCCTTGGGAGTCAGATGACATAGTAGCTAAGAGTTACGACTCAAACTAGATAGCCTGAGTTGAAATCCCTGTTCTCAGCCTTCTTAGCTGCGGGACCTTGGGCAAACCACTTTGTGCATGAACCTCTTCATTTTCTCCAAAATAGAGATAATTTTTATAGCAACCATATAGAATTTAATGTAATATATGTAAAATATGAAGAACAGTTCCTGGGACAAGTTAAAGAAGTGTTAACTTTCATCATTGTCCTCCTCTTCCTCCTCCTCATTGCTGTTTTATTATTTTAGTTTCAGATTTGTCCATCTTTCCTTTGAACTTTAAAAAAACAACTTTTTATTTTGGAAAATTTCAAACATGTAGAAAAATAGAGTGAACAGTAAAATGAATTTCAGCTTTCCATTTTTAACACTTACTAACTCATGTCATTCTTGTTTCTTCTATGCCGCTTAAACCTCAACATCCTAGACTATTTTGAAGCAAATTCCATCCAGACAGTATATCATTCAATTACTAAATATTGCAATAGAAGATACGGACTTCTTTAAACATAAGCGCAATACCACTTTCACTGCCTCTCATTAAAAATAATTCTTTAGCATTATTAGATGTGCTCTGAATGTTTTTGATCAAATTTTCTAAAAATTAGTTTGTATATCTATGTTTAGAATTTTCTTTTTATTCTATTATAAACTCTAAAACGAAACGTTCTCTTCCTTCAAGCATTTTGATCATTTTCATATCCCCAGTTAATTTATTGGTGATGGTCAGAACAGGTAACAGTTCTTGTTTCTTTCCCAGCCTTTTGAGAAATTAAATTGTCGAGGCAAATCAAGAATTTCTTAGGTTTTCTGCTGTGTGCAGGGTGAAGTTTTCATCAGATGAGTAAATACTTGAAGTGATCCCGTATCTTTTTTTCTTTCTACTAGGATTGAAATTTGTGTTAAGTAACATTATTCATATCTTCTTGTGGCCTTTTTGCCTATAATCAATCCCATAATATCATCCCTATTTTACATGGACAGTTATTCAACATATTTATGTATTCATTTATTTATTTATTTTTGTTTTAGAGAGAGTGTGCAAACGGGGAAGGGGGCAGAAGGAGAGAGAGACAGAATCTTAAGCAGGCTCCACACGTGAAGCAAGGAGCCTCACATGGCCCTTGATCCCACAACCCTGGGATCATGATCTGAGCCGAAATCAAGAGTCAGACTCTCTACTGACTGAGCCACCCAGGCACCCCTATTTAACATTTTTAGTTAACTTTAGTTTTAGTGTTTCTATGCTTTAATTCCATGTACTTGTACTCCTAGGCTCCCACATTTTTATAAAGCAAAATAATTTCAGTCTACTTTTCCATAAATCCACATTTTCTTCATTAAATTTACTTTGAGCGATATACCTTTATTGAGGAAAGAAACAGCCATGGGTCTCAAAGAAAGGAGTCTACGGGGCGCCTGGGTGGCTCAGTTGGTTAGGTGGCAGTTCAACTCCGGCTCAGGTCATGATCTTCTGGCCTGTGAGTTCAAGCTCCGCATCGGGCTCTGTGCTGACAGCTCAGAGCCTGGAGCCTGCTTCAGATTCTGTCTCCCTCTCTCTCTGCCCTTCTCCTGCTCACTCTGTGTCTCAAAAATAAAATAAAATGTTTAAAAAATTTTAAAAAAAAGAAAAAGGTATCAAAGAAAGGAGTCTTTACTAATGGTTTTCATTAGAATTTTTCAAGGGCCTCCAATAAACAAGTACATGTGATATATAAAAATATTTACATTACTATTTAAAATATTTATTGTTGGAGCACCTGGGTGGCTTAGTTGGTTGAGCGTCCAACTTTGGCTCAGGTCGTGATCTCATGGTTCATGAATCCAAGCCCCATGTCAGTCTTTGGCCTGCTTCAGATTCTGTGTTTCCCGCTCTCTGCCCTCCCCCACTCACACACCTGTGTGTGCTCTCTCACTCTCTTAAAAAAATTAAAAATTTTTGGGGCACCTGGCTGGCTCAGTCGGTTGAGTGGCCGACTTCGGCTCAGGTCATGATCTCACGGTCTGTGGGTTCGAGCCCCGCATCGGGCTCTGTGCTGACGGCTCATCAGAGCCTGGAGCCTGCTTTGGATTCTGTATCTCCCTCTCTCTCTGCCCTTCCCCTGCTCACGCTCTGTCTCTATGTCTCTCAAAAATAAATAAACGTTAAAAAAAATTAAAAAAAAAAAACCTTAAAAAAATAATAAAAAAAAATTTAAAAATTTTTAAAAATTTATTGTTGAGGAGAATTAGGAAGTGACTTTTCCAGTGCCTCAAGTTTCTTAAGATTGTTTCCTCCATCCCTACTGTGAATTTTGCTAATTGAAAAGGAATTTATATGTGAGCAAAAGGGGAGTGTTAGGTGTGAAATACTTTCTAAAATAAGTTTTAGACTTTTCATTTACCTACTCTGCTGCACTTTTGTAAATGAGAGTTTAATATTACGTATATATTCATAGTGACAGTATAACCTATTTGGTATTTGTGAAAGTTAGTTCTTAGTATCTAGAAGTTTGTCATTATATTATTTTCCCCCTTTTTTCTTTCCTTTGAGAGATCTTTTAATATTGACCTAAACGCCCTGCATCTGTAGTGGAGAGAACAGATTGAGAATAGAGATGTTAGGGAAAACTAATAAAGTTGCCAGGCTCTTTGCAGAACATATAATCATAGAAAATGAAATTAAAAATGAACTTTGAAATCGGGTGGTCTTGCCTCTTGTTTTGAAGCTGTTTAATATCCAATCTGATGAGGGCAAATGGTTATTTCTTCTTAAAAATGTTTGAGATTGGAAATTGAATAAATTCTTCATATCCTGTTTAATACATTTTACTTTAAGTCAATTTTCTCTTAAGTTTATGAAGACATTTTAAACTCAGATTGACTTCTCATCAATAAATTGTATTGATAAACTTCCCCAACTTATAGATAGTAGGTGGTTTTTACTTTATTTTTTTTCTCCTAGTCCTTCACATCTAAGAAGGGCCTTTATCATATGATCTCTTTGTTTTATGTATACTTTTCTTGGGAGACCACTGGTACAATTTGCCTGTAATTTCATATGATAAGTCTAGGTTAATAAGGCAGTTTAATTTGTATAATTATCATTATTTATCTAAATAATTTGGCAGTTATTAGCTGATTAACATTTGCCGATTAACTTTGAAGTTTGTTTTCTAGATATCTCAATACCATGAAGATGTTAAAGTAATGCAGCTCATGTGTGTGTTTTAAATGAATTAAGAAGTTATGCATAGTGATTTTCCAGTGATTCTAATGTGACTAATCTTTTTTTTTTCGAACGTTAATTCATTTATTTTGAGAGAGAGAAAGCATGAGTGGGGAGGGGCCGAGAGAGAGAGAGAGAGAGAGAGAGAGAGAGAGAGAGAGAAGGAGAGAAAGAGAGAGAGAGAATCCCAAACAAGCTCTGAGCTGCCTGCAAACCCGATTCGGGGCTCAGTCTCACTAATTGTGAGATCATGACCTGAGCCAAAATCAGTAGTCGGACACTTAACTGACTGGGCCACCCAATCTCCCCTAGATTTTTTATTAATAGAACAAATACTTAGACTTTCATGTATGAACAGCACAGTGTTGTCTCTTTACACTGAGAGACAAGATAATGCAGGTTCTTACTTTCTTAAAAACTGGAATTTGGCCAAGAAGGGCCAAATGATTGGTAAAATATATTACAATCACTATTGTTGAATTATGTTCTACATACAAAGTACTGTATAAGGCATTTTATGCCTGGCAAATCATTTAATCTGTACAATTTTTAGTTATCTTCATTTTTTATTGTGGTAAAATATATAAAAGAAAAAAATTTACCATTTTAACCATTTTTAAGTGTACAGTTCAGTGGCATATACCTTGTTATGTATTCATCACCACCATCCATCTCTGGAAGTTTTTATCTTCCCACATTGACCTAACTCCCCGTTTCCCTATTCTCGCTGCCCCTTGCCCTTGGCAGCTACCATTCAACTTTCTGTGTTCACGAATTTGACTACTCTAGGTACCTTGTATAAGTGAAATCCTATAGTATTTGCCCTTTTCTGTTTGGCTTATTTAGTTTAGTATTGTGTCTTCAGAGTTCCATCTATGTTGTAGGATGTGTCATGTCCCATTTTGTACATAAAGCAGTTAAACTCAACGTCACATAGCTAATGTAATGAATTGAGATTCATGCTAAGCCTGAAAATCATGTCTAGTAAGAAACATTTTGTCTTGGCTTATTTAACATACAGGTATTTAGCTTTAGGAAGAAAGTGTTTTTTAAATACTTGAAGGACTGTAATGAGTATTATTAGATTTATTCTGTATAACTCTGGCGATCATTACTAGAACAATAGGTTTAAATTAGAGGCAGGCAAATTTTTATTTAATATAAGGTAGAATTTTCAAATAGAGCTGTTTTTAGATGGTATGGACTTCTTTAAAAAGTGTAGGTAGCCTTCAGGGGCACCTGGCTGACTTAATCGGTGGAACATGAGACTCTCGATCTGAGGGTTGTGAATCCGAGCCCCAGAGCGAGGGTAAAGATTACAGTTTGAAAAATAAAATCTTTAAAAAACAAAAAAAAAATGTAAACCTTCAGTGGTGAAGACTGCTGAATAGTCCTGTGACAAGGGATGTTACAAAGAGGTAAAAATTTAGTTAAATTATGTTACTTCTAACTTCTTTTCACTCTGTTTCTGTGCTTAAAATATTGCAATCTATTTGGGAGCATAAGATACGTTCAAGACAAAGTGCTAAGTATAAATGTGGGAGAGATCTTTAGCAATGGAAGCATCATAGATTTTTTTTTCCTAATCTATGGCACATTTCTCTGAATATCCTCAGTAATGGAAGATTCTTTTCCTCTTGAGGGTAGGTATGAGTTTTGAAATCTATCAAAAGTCATTATTATGCTAGTGAATAAAAATGGGTTAGCAAGGTACTTGAACTCCTCAGCAGCCCAATTCCAGTTCACCTTTTCCCCACGTTTACTTCGAGTTGGCAGCAGACTTCATGGGTATTATGCCTGGTGGCATGTTCTGATGTTCCTTCTACAGCCGAGCACCTTTTTCCTTTCCTTCGCGAAATTCTAAATATCCCACTTGGTTTACTTCCTCTTCAGTGTTACCTATCGCTGTTTATATCTCCTTCTTGGAGTATGTATAACACAACAGCCTTCTCCTTTGGTCTCTAGTCTAGGTTGTGAGCAGGTTAAGCAGAAGGACCGTATCCTATTCATCTTCGTGTGCCTGAACAGGCTCTCAGTATCTTGTGTGTAGGAAGAGTTCAGTTACATTAATTAAATTGAATCAGTCTGACTGTCAGTGATCCGTTGAAGTGTGGTGCAGCTGTAAAATAATGAGACCAGATTTCTTGCCTGACTTTCATGACCCTGTGCCAGTCTCACACACATTCTGAATACTGGCAGTATTGGATCTGTACTCTCCCATGATGAATTAAAGAAGAAAATAAAATGCTGTCTAGATACAGTGACCAATGTTATGTTAAAAATCATTTTTAAAATTAATCAAAATAGTTATGTCTCTTTGGTAGGATAACAAATGCACCTTGTTTTAAACTTGTCTATACTTCTTGTGATTTCTAAATTTCCTGTTATAAACACAAATTGCTTTTATAATTTAAAAAATCCCATTTATAAGATTTAAGTACGTTTTATTACTTTATGGTCACATAGGTAGGGATCATACTGTATAACATGATACATTAAAAAGCCATTGATGCTTTTCTTATTACTTAATGGTAGTAAGATTACATATCATTGACGAAGAAACTTTGGTTCCAATAAGTTTATTTTTTTTTCTTTTTTCTTTTTTTCTTTTTTTCTTTTTGAGAGAGAGACAGAGCACAAATGGGGGAGGGGCAGAGAGAGAGGGAGACACAGAATCTGAAGCAGGCTCCAGGCTCTGAGCTGTCAGCACAGACCCCGATGCGGAGCTCGAACTCACAATCCGTGAGATCATGACCTGAGCTGAAGTCGGACACTTAACCGACTGAGCCACCCAGGTGTCCCAAGTTTATTTTTTTAAATGTTTACTTATTTATTTTGAGAGTCAGGGGGATGGGGAAAGGACAGAGAGAGGGAGGGAGAGAGAGACACCAAGCAGGCTGTATGCTGTCATCACAGAGCCCGATGTGGGGCTCGCAGGGTTCAACCTCATGAACCCTAAGATCATGACCTGAGCTGAAATCAAGAGTCAGATGCTTACCAACTGAGCCTCCCAGGCTCCCCCATTACAGTAAGTGTAGGCATGTGTTTTTGATAGAACTGGAGCCCAAGTCGGCTGATGTATATGATTGTATCTATTACTCTTGTCTTTAACTTTGCATTTTAAAAATGAAATTACCTGAGTGTAAATATTAATACTTATCAGATTTACCTTAAGTATGTAATCTGTTTTTTTTGAGGTGGGGAGAAACTCTGATACTTTTTTATTGTCCAGGAATATCAGATAAGGAACCCCAAAGCCGTGTGTAGCTCACATCTTGTGAGCCTTCTGGTTAAAGAAATTGTATGCCAAACTTTCGGGTAACCTGAGACTGATGCCCTTGTGGCTCAAAAGGCTTCTTCCCTTCTCCCTCCATTTACCAAGACTCTTGCTTCTGTGCCCTTTTGCTAGGAACATATCTAGAACTGTATCTGTAAATTAATTTTGACATGATTTTTTAAGTGTCTTAATGTAAATGGATTGAGTTACAATAATGTACTGTTCCTTATGGTAAGGACTCATACTAGCCAAAGCATACTGCATGTTGACTCTTATACTAGTTCAGTAGCAGAAATGAACTTTAAAAGTATGTAAGTTTTAAGACTTTAGGTAATGTAAGTTTTTATTTTGCCTGTTCCTTTTACTCAAAATCACATCCTCTGGGGTCTTTCATTTGGAAATCTAAATTATGGAGGAAATGGACACCTTTAGGAACAGACTAGCTTATTTAAGAGGAAAGTTTTTTAAAACTCAGCCTTTAAATTAGGTGTGGCTCAAAAAATGCAAAACATACAGTTTGCTTTAACTTTGAAAAGGCTCAAATGCTGGAATAAAAGTGAAATTTCTTAAAAGTGTTAAGGACTATAGGGAAGAAAAGAAAAAGTGACTGTGTCTCCTTGAAATGTGAAAAATACTAAACACAAGACAATGCCATAATCTCATTTGAAATTTATGAAAATACTTGGAAAGATAAGGTAAAGAGGGAGATAGTGCTTAGTTAAAAATTAGAGATTTGGAATTCATGAGGATGAATCAAACCATCTCCTACTTCTGTAGTTTACTAGAAGGAAACCCCTCCCACACACAGCCCTCCATTCAAGAGCTTTTGCTCATTTCTCTGTTAGAGAGTAAAAAAGTACCCACCTTCTGTGGCTCTAAAGGGTTGTTTAGTTTGAATTGAAAGGTATGAGTAAGGTGCAGGGGTGGACTAATTTTGTAAGTGGCCTGTAGGTCTGATAACACTGAGGAATAGAATTTAATAGATGTTATTGTGTTAGTGAGGAAGTTTTTAAGTATGTATTTAGTGCCTAATTATGACTGTATTTTATAAGTATAATGCAATTAGAATGTCTTCATTAATATTAGATAAAGAATTTTAGGATGTGAATATCTTTTGAGTAGGCCTGCTAATTTCATCTCTAAGAGGGAGATAATGGGTCTTGTGTTGACTTGTCATAGTAAAATTCTTGTTTGCCTCTGGTTATTCTTAGCTAGGGCTGCTCTGGAGAGGATTAAAAAACAAAATTAAAAAAAAAATTGATGAAGAATCCTAGAAACCTGAGTCTAGAGGTTTGGAACTTGACAAGCAGACATTATAGGCTTCAATGGTATATAGCAAATGAGAGAGAGGCTGACAAACAGCACTATGTATAATCTAGTTTTGTCCCAATTCATCTTTGAATTCCTGTTTAGGGCCATGCCTGGCCAATGGTGGCTGCTACATCGGTATTAGTTTAAATGACCGGGTGGAACTTGATGACTAAGCTTTCAAGGTACATACAGTTTAGCTTGGGGACAGAATGAACATGGAATTTGGTTCTTTCTGAAACCAACAATGAGAATTCATAGAAGAAAGGTTTATTACGGACTTGAATGTGTCAGCTGGGACATAGGATTTAGGTACAGGTGGAAGGGTATTTTTTGCTATTCTGTCAGAATCAAAAAGTTCAGGGAAAAGAATAAGTGCTATATTTGAGTAAAGAGCCTTTGAAGATACTTCAGTGAAGTTCGTTGGGGAACAAGTGAGAAGTAAAATTGAATCATTGGGTTAGAGACCATATTGTGGGCGTCCTGTGAAATGTAGGAGAAGATTTTTTGAGTGTTGGAATATTCTTAGCAAAATGGTGTTTCAGACAGATTAGTATAGAGATAGTATATAGGTGGGAACAGAAGGCACAGCAATGCTTAAGGGCTAGAAAACTGAGCCTCTGAGTTTTATCAACCACTTGTGCCCAGAAGCACATGGTAAAACTTCAAACCAAATACTTCAAACTGAAGTATTGAGTTGAGTGATATTCTTTCCATTTCATCCCAACTGTTCATAATTTCATAAAAATCGCCAAATCAAACTAAATGATTAAAGATCAGATTTGTTCCTCTTGTATCTACATTATTTAGGGGCACCTGAGTGGCTCAGTTGGTTAAGTGTCCAACTCCAGCTCAGGTCATGATCTCACAGTTTGTGAGTTCAAGTCTCACGTTGGGCTCTGTGCTGACAGCTCAGAGCCTGGAGCCTGCTTCAGATTCTGTGTCTCCCTCTCTCTCTGCCCCTCCCCCACTCGTGCTCGGTCTCTCTCAAAAACAAAATAAAAACATATAAATAATTTAAAAAAAGACATCTACATTGTTTGAAAATAGCATTTTTGGTCTTACTAGCTTTCTTGTGTGAGTATATTGACATTTTGGGTCAGATAATTCTTTGTTGTGGAGGCTATCTTGTGCATCGTAGGGTGTCCAGCAGACAAAAATGCCTCCAGACATTGCCACATGTCTCCTGGGGCCAAAATCACCTCAAGTCTTGCCTTACAGTATACTCGTGATATGGTGTCAACTTAACAAGAAATATTTAGTACAGTATTGCAGGAATAAGTATTAATTTCTAATAACTGTGTTCCATTTATGTTTCTAAGTCATAAAATAATAATGTTCTGAAAATTAACAAAACTAATTTATTGTACAAGCCTCGACATTTTGAGAGTCAGGGGGAGTGCTGGGATGCCAGAACAACAGGCTTGAGGACTGCCCTGGACAAAGTGGATAAACCGGTCACCTTACAAGTTAATCACCAAACATACATTGTATACTTACTATGAGTAGAGTACTATGTTAAGGTGATAAGAAGTAGGCGTAAGAACTGTAGTTGCTGGAAAGTCTCATGAAAGAGGCAAGTCTTGAGTTGGTCTTAAAGTAAGGCTTGGGTTAGACAGGGAAAACGGAAAGGAAATTCTGCACCCCACCACCCCCATAGTAAAAAGAACTATGAACAAAGACATCTATGGTTTAACTGTCCAAGATAATGAAGTGAACATTTATTTGGCCAGTTTGGCTGGACAGGAGGTTTTGTTTTGTTTTATTTTGTTTTGTTTTTTTATTGGAGTACATCGGAGAGAAGATCAGAGGATGTAGTTTTGGATCAGATAGCAGGATCTTGAAAATTAAGCTAGGGACTATAGCTGATGGAGAAGTTTTCGAGCTGTGAAACGATGTTCTACTGATCTATATTTTAGCTAAATTGTTCTGGGTAGAGGATAGCTTGGAAGAGTGAAAGTCTGGTAGGTATGGGGAAACCACGTGAGATTATTATAATGGCTTATGTTGGGTGAAGGTTTAGACTTGAGCAAAGTTCATGGAGATGAAAAGGAAGGGATGGATTTTAGGGGCATTAATGAATAGATAGGATGTATTGATCGAACACATTGAATATGGAGAGAGAGAGAATAGGCAAGGTTAGCATAATATTTTTTATTCGTTGACTGGAAAAAATAGTGGTGACATTTTTGTGTTCGTTTGGAGATATTTGATATTGGGGGGTGTCTATAGTAAACCGCTGGAGCTCTGTGACACCCAGGAAAAAAATTAGGACTAGAATAGTAGGAAAAAATTTATAGTTGTGTCTTGTGAGACAGCAGTTGATAGAATAATAAAAATCCTGTGATGCAGAAGATGTGTGAAGAAATAGAAGAGCTCAGCTTTTACACTTGTAATATGTATTTTCAGACCCTCGCATCATCACTTCTGCCTTCGGAAATTAAACTTTCATAAGTGATATGGGAAAAAACTGATGGGAAAGGAAGAAAGTTAAGGGACTGGGGAATAAGTTAAATTTAGCCTCTTGAAGACCTTGGGATATTTGATTACTGTCACTTGGGAGAGATCTTGATTAGTTAGTTGTTGCAGGTATTTTGAAAGGAATATAGGAGGTGGAATGGACATGAATTGAAATAGAAAAAATTTAGTTCTGCTCAGCCAACAACTGGAGTTATTAAGTGGTACAATCGAGAATAACTATAGGTTCTATGTATAAATTTCAAGAAAAAAGCACATTCTTTTTATACACTTATTATGGATTCTTTATAGTTATTTCCTTTGTTTATTCCGCAGTTATCGAATTCCTTTTCTACCATGTGCCAGACAGGTTTTTGGGGGTGAAGGAGGAGCATAAGAGATGATAGGAAATATTATTCCTGCCCTTGAGGTGCTTGGAGTCCCATATGAAAGACAGTTCTATAATTATATATAAATTGTATAGACACACACAACTACAAATTTTAACAATGGAAGACTAGATTGGGTTTTCCTCCTAGGACAATGCGTGTTCTAAAATTACTGTCCCTCTTGCCTCTCAAAAGTATTTTATGCATTCTAACCATTTCAGTATACTGTATATGTCAGGAATTCTCACATACCCACTCTTATCTTTCTTTTTATATAACTTGAAAGAAAAAAAGAGAATGTCTGAGTTGGTCTTAATATTAACTTTAGTTCTATAAACACAGCACAGTGTACCATTCTCTCTTACCTCTACTCTGGCATGTAACATAAAAATATGGCCAAATCTTCTTTAGCACTTCAGTTACCTGTAATTTTACGCTAACCTAGGGTTGAAGATAAACACATATATTTAAATTCAAATATTTAAACACATATATGTGTCTAAATACATGTATTTAGATTCCTCCTATTCTTATTTAGTTCATATTTTCACTAAGTGAATAAAATATTTGCGTTTTATAATTTAAGAAACTAAATTTAGAACCTGTAAGAACACTACAAATAGAAAATTCTCTGATGATAGTTGTTTAATCTTTATTGTATTAATCTTTATTGTATTGTTTCCAGTTTTTCATAGATTCTAACTTTATGCTCTCATATTTTTTCTCAGATATTTGTGCAGAAACTTTCTTAACAATAAGAAATATATATTAAAAAATTTTTATGTTTACTTGAGAGAGCGAACATGAGTGAGTGAGGGTCACAGAGAGAGGGGGACAGAAGATCTGAAGCAGGCTCTGTGATGACGGCAGAGAGCCCGATGTGGGCTCATGAACTGCAAGATCATGACATGAGCCGAAATCAAGAGTTGGGCGCTTAAATGGCAGCCACCCAGGCTCCCCTATTAACTTTTAAAACCAAACCTTAACAAACAAAGTGTTAAAAGTCATTATAGTATGCATTATTATCTGGGATTTGAAGGATATGTCATTTGCTAAAAGTTACGACTTGTTAGCCGTAAGTACGTATGGCTTCTACAGATAAAAATTCTGTTTAAGGCATTTTGCCAATAAAATTAGCCATTAGCAAGCAAGGTACTCTAAATGAATCCATGTTGGAGTACCTGGGTGGCTCAGTCAGTTAAGCGTCTTGGTTTCAGCTCAGGTGATGATCTCATGGTTGGTGAGTTTGAGCCCCGCATTGGGCTCTCTGCTGTCAGCACAGAGCCCACTTCAGATCCTCTGTCCCTCTCGCTGCCCCTCCCCAACATTCTCTCAAAATACATAAATAAAACTTAAAAGAAAAAGAATCAGTCTGGATTACACACACACACACACTTCATGTACATGTAATCTACCTATCTATATGTAAATATGTATATACCTATAATCATGTATGTTGTCTGTGGACTAAAAATTCTGCTATGAGTAGTAATTAGTAGTTACTAATAACACAGTAGTTATCTGTGTGTGTGATGGGGGCTGAAAACTTATGTTTAGTCAGTATACATAAGGACCGTCTTGCTTTGCAGCTATTGTCAAAATTTGCACAGTCTGGTGGTATAGTTTGAGGCTCCCAGCCTTCCTGATGTCTTTTGACAAAACAACAACAACAAGAAACTCCAAAAACCAAACAACTCCGTTTTTGATTGCTGCACTCTAGGTTGATCTCACTGTAACTATTGTTTCCCAGCAGTATGCAGCTATGCCTCAACAGTAAAAGATTGTCTTTTTAAAGAAGTAATTTCCAACCTCACTTTTATGGAATTCCAGGGAATATCAAAATTGTTTTTTAAAATTAAAAAACTCTTGCCATAGTGGAATGATATTCAAAGGAGTCATGAAATGAAAATGGAAATATAAAGTATCACTATCTAAAACTTTAGAATTCACTACTTTAAAGTTTTTCTTCTCTTCTGCTTGCTTGCTCTGCCTTGTTTTTTGGTAACCGTGTTGTATTCTGCTGTCATACCTTCTGTTTATATATGTATTCTACTCTGCAGCTAATGTCACTTCAGTGCTTGTAAACTGTTGTAAGAATTTTTTAATTTGCCTTGCTAATAATTGCCATTATTATTGGTAAGACTGATAATAGTCCTCTGAAAGCCAGAAGGGTATTTTATATTTCTTCATATAAATATAGCATACATGCCAGCAAGTCAGCTAATGGACTAAATATAATAATTAATGTCATGATCAATCTAAAATTTCAAAAAGTGCCTTATTATATATATGAAATGATATTTTTCTTTAATCTAGTTGTGATTTTTTTATTGTGATAGTGGGATCAATTACAACTTTATACTTTATGGTTGGTAGGGCTTAGAAGAAGAGAACAGGGAACAGCAGGAACCATTAGATTGATTACTACAGTGAAGTTTGTTGTTTTTGTTATTTTTTTAAATAAATTCTGCCCTCTAATGTGGGGTCGAACTCATGACCCTGAGATCAAGAGTTCCATGCTTTACCGACTGAGCCAGCCAGGGGCCTCATTAGGCACTAAAGCATAATACTTAACAGAGTAGGGTCTGGAGTGATCCTAGTTTTGTCACTTAATAACTATGTCACTTGGGCATTTATATCTCTGTCATTTATCTCACCGTGGCTTGGTGACCTTATCTGTAAAATGGGGATATAATAGTACCTATTCGTGGGTTTGTTGTGAAGATTGAGCTAGTATATTTAAAATATTGAAATCAAATGGGCGCCAGGGTGGCTCGGTCGGTTAAGCATCCGACTTCGGCTCAGGTCATGATCTCGCGGTTTGTGAGTTTGAGCCCCGCATCAGGCTCTGTAGTGACATCTAGGAGCCTGGAGCCTGCTTTGGAGTCTGTGTCTCCTTCTCTCTCTGCTCCTCCCATTTTATTGTGATAGTGGGATCAATTACAACTTTATACTTTATGGTTGGTAGGGCTTAGAAGAAGAGAACAGGGAACAGCAGGAACCATTAGATTGATGACCCCATCTCTCAATAATAAATAAATGTTAAAAAATATTTTTTAAAAATAATAAAATGTCAAAATCATGCCTGTCATGTAATAAACATTTGGTAAAATACAAATAATAATAGTGCTTCTTATTGCCTTTTTGATTGAGAAAGCTTAGTAAATCATTATAAAGCAATGTATCCTAAGAGCTTAGAATTACTAAATTATTTTTAGTTGTGGGTAAAACCAAAGATACTTCTATTAGTGAAAGTTTTACAAAATCATAAACTTATAGAAATAGAAACAAAATTGCTATCTTAAAATAGTTCGATCTTATTTTGGTATGTTTCCTTTATCTTTTTTCATGTGCATTTTTAAATATTGTAATCATGGTTGTTTTATTCAGTCTTCATTCAGATGCAAATATTTGATCATGTCTAAATGTCAGTTACTGTGCCTGGGATTATTATGCGTTGAAACTGTGAAAACAGGGTCTGTTTCATTTTGCCTTGAATATGCCATAATAAATAGAAAAGTTTGATTTTGAGGTATTAAAATCTGATTATTTTCCTTGGCTCGTAAAAGTTTACACACTAAAGAAATTTATTTCAATAACAATTTTAATATAATTTTTATTTTTACCTTAAAATTAAATCTTTGTTCTTAGCTTCACTAGCTTGCTTTCAGCTGACTGCAGTATGAAAAGTGGTTATACTGTGGTTACCATAAACTCAGCAAAGTAACTCCAGTCTCCCTTCCTATCCATCATTTAATTGTATGTCTACTGTATGTTCATTGGAAAGTCAGGAGAGACATATTCCAAACTGTAAATAATTTGAGGGGATAGAATTGATAGGGGGAGGGAGATTGTTATCACTCATATTTATACATTCCTATATTACTGAAAGTCGTTACACTTTTTAAAAAATAACAAATTTATATTCTTAGTTGGTCTTGTCATTAATCATGTTATACAGGCATGTGTGACATATGGGCCAAAATGTGATTTATTACTGTCAGTTTCATAATATTAATATTTCTAGTAGTTCTGTCAGTATTTAACAATCTACATAAATTATATTTAATGATTTTTAATTTTTCTGTAATGATCTAAGGGAAAAAGTAATATCCTAAGGGCCAATTTCTTTTTTTTAATGTTCTTTTTGTTTTTGTTTTTTGTTTTTAAGTTTATTTATTTTGAGAGAGAGTGCACAAACTAGGTAAGGTCAGAGAGAGAGGGAGAGGGAGAGTCTCAAAGTAGTCTCTGTGCTGTCCGTGCAGAGCCTGATGCAGGGCTCAATCCTGGGAACCGTGAGATCATGACCTGAGCCAAAATCAAGGGTCGGATATTCAACCAGCTAAGCCACCCAGGTGCCTCAAGGGCCAATTAATTTATAAACTAATTTACATAGTATAAAATTCACCTATTTAAAACCTGTGGTTTTTAGTATTCAGTGATTTCTAGTATATTCACAAAATAGTACAACCCTCATCATAGTCTTGTTTCGGAATATTTTTAACATCCCCCAAAGAAACCATGTACCCATTAGCAGTCACTTCCCGTTTCTCTTCTCCCTACCCCCTCTCCTATCCCTAGGCAACCATTAATCTACTTTTTGTCTCCTAGTTTGGTCTATCTAGACATTCCATGTAGATGATCTCATATAGGACATAGTCTTTTGTGGCTGACTACTACTTAGCATAGTGTTTTTGAGGTTTACCCAGTGTTTTAGCATTTTTGTCTCTAATACATTTTTTAAATGTCTTTTTCAACTTATAAATACCAACTTAAAAACCTCAAAAGGACAAAAATGAACAAAGTGTAATGTAAGTCGTAACTAGGATGAATGTTAGAGGTGGAATTTCCTTTTTAATAGGACATATTTAGGTGGCTGCAAAGATGCTTTGTTGAAACACCTTGCTTCGCTATTTACTACTAGTCTTCTTTTTTTTTTAAGTTGATTTTTACGTATTTTGAGGGAGAGAGAGAGAATCCCAAGCAGGCTTTGCACTGACAGTGAGGAGATTACGACCTCACTAAACCATGAGATTGCGACCTGAGCTAAAATCAAGAGTCGGTCACTTCACTGACTGAGCCACTCAGGCACCCCTATAGTCCTAGTCTTATAAGAGGTGGTTAGGAAGGTTTCCCTGATTAAGTGACACTTAAGCTGAGACACAGTCAAAAGTAGGAATGGTCTGACCGAGGTTGGGCAAGGAAGGGTGAGATAAGCAAAAAGTAGAATTGAGCTTGTTTCATGCAGAGGGAACAACATGCATGTGTGACCCAGAAGCAAAACTGTTGGGCTTTTCAGGAATAGAAATTAGTACCATATGGTTGCTATTAAAATTTGGGTGATGGATGAGGGTGAGAAATGTAGCTTTAAAAAAAAGTACTGAAACAGATCACTGCTGATGCCTGAAAGGGCTGTGGGGGCCTTTTTTTTTTTTTTTTTTTTGGATACGACTGTTGTAAGGGCAAAAGGAAACTGACACAGAATTTTTAATACAGGTATGTTAATACACTCAGATTCATATTTAAGAGACAAGTAAACTTCATTATATACAAGGGATCAGAAGAAAGCAAGACCAGAGATTTTCAGGTTTGTTTTTTTTTTTAAGGGTTTTTCTTTTTCAAAATTGTTTTGGCCATTGGTTGCTCTTTACATTTTCATATAACTTTTAGAATTAGCTTGTCAATATCTATAAAAATGCCTGCTGAGATTTTTTTTAGAGCTTGTGTTGTGTATATCAGTTTGGAAAAATTGATATCTTGACAATATTGAGTCTTCAGGTCTATGAACATAGTACATCTTTTGATTTATTTAAGTCTTCTCTAATTTATCTCAGTGTTTTATTGTTTTTAGTGTGCAACTCTTATAGTTCACTCGTTATTTCATATTTGAATTGTTCATTGATAATATATAGATACACAATTGATTTTTTTGCCTATCAGTCCTATATCCTACAACCTTACTGAACATATTTATTCTAGTTGAGTGTTTTTGGTTTTGGTAGATTCCTGAAAAGGCTTTTCTATATACACAGGATCGTGTTGTCTGCAAATAAAGACGGTTTTGCTTCTTTCTTTTCAATAGGGATGTCTTTAATTTCTTTTTCTTGCCTTATGATACTGGCTAGACACTTCTAGGAGAAGAATTCATTTTTTCACCATTAGATCTACTTTTCAGAAAGAGTTTGTGTAGGATTTGGTATTATTTTTTTCCTTAGCGTTGATGACATTAATAAGTAAAGGCATCTGGGCATGGGTTTTTCTTTAGGAAGAGTTCTAATTACTAATTCAATTTCTTTTTATGAATATCTTCAGATTCTCTGTTTCTCTGTGAGTCCCATTTGGTTACTTGTATCTTTCTAGGAATTGTATATCCTATCTAAGTAACCTGATTGTACAAAACTGTTCATAATATTCCCTTATAATCCTGTTTGTAGCAGTGTCCACTCTTTATTTCTAATTTTGGTAATTAGTGTTTTCTCACTTTTTTGGGGGGTAAATCTAGAGATATGCCATTTTTAGAATCTTTTCAAAGAACCAAATTTGGTTTCTTTTTTCCCCTCTATTTTTCTATTTCACCGATTATGCTAATATTTATATTTTCATCTCTTCTGACTGCCTTGGGTTTAATTTGCTCTTCTTATTTTTTTATGCTTAGATTGTTGATTTGAGACCTCTTTTCTTTCCTAATATGTAATAAAAATTATAAATTTCCTCTAAGTACTTCACTGTCTTCACATAATTATTGGTATGTTATATCTTTGCTTTTTTTCACTTAAAGATATTTTCTAATTTTCCTTGTGATATATTATTTGACCTGTGGTTATTTTTTTTATGTTTTTATTTATTTTTGAGAGCAGGAGAGACAAAGCATGAGTGGGGAGAGTCAGAGAGAGAGAGGGAGACACAGAATCTGAAGCAGGCTCCAGGCTCTGAGCTGTCAGCACAGAGTCCGATGCGGGGCTCGAACTCACAGATTGTGAGCCGAACGAAGTCGGGCACTTAACCGCCTGAGCCACCCAGACGCCCCCTGGCCTGTGGTTATTTTTAAGCGTGTTGTTTAATTTCCAAATATTTGGGATTTACTAAAATTCTTTCTGTTGATTTCTAATGTAATTCCATTATAGTCAAAGAACAAACTTTGAAGAATTTCAGTTATTTTAAATTCAGAAAGACTTTTTCATGGTCAAATTGATCTGACCTGAAGAATGTCCCATGTGCACTTAAAAAGAACATGTATTCTTTTATAGATGGGTAGAGAGCCCCAAAATTGTCAGTTAAGTAAAATTGATGATGTTCAAGACTTCTAAATCCTTACTGGTTTTTCCATGTAGCTCTTTTTTTCCATTATTAAGAGGGGACTATTGAAAACTCCAAATAAAATCTCTCAGTTGTCTCTTTTTCCTTTTATTCTACTACTGTTATTAGGTTTTGTTGATTATTATATCTTCCTGATGTATTGATCTTTCCTTGTCTCCAGTAATATTTTTTATCTTAAGCCCCAACTCTCTTATGGTTACTATTTTCATGGTATATCTTCCCATCTTTTAGTTTCAACCTACTCGTGACTTTGAATGTAAGGTGTTTCTGCTACAGATAACATATAGTTAGGTCTTGTTTTTTTGTTTGTTTCAAAATTTATTTTGAGAGAGAGAGAGAGAGAGAGAGAGTGCAGAGCCTGATGTGGGGCTCAAATTCATGAGCCATGAGATCATGACCTGAGCCGAACGAAGTTGGATGCTTAATGACCGAGCCATCCTGGGTCAGCCAAGTACCTGGGTCTTTTTTTTTTTAAATCCAGTCCAACCATCTTTGCCTTTTGAATAGATTGCTTATAGTGTATTCAATTTACTGTAATTATTGGTGTGGTTGGATTTTTGTCTGTCATTTTGCTTTTTGTTTTCAGTTTGACTCCTTTGTTTCTGTTCTTTGTCCCAACTTTAACTGTTTTCTTGGTATGATGAGTGATTTCCAGTTATATCCTGGATATTCTGTGTGTTATATTGTGAAACTTTTAATCATATTTCTTCATTTTTAGTAAGCAGCTTTGTTTAGGTTTGTTTGTTTGTAGCGCATGGGGATAGATGTTCAGCTCTCTGACAGGCCATGCTGACATCTTGTCAGCAAGAGTGTAGGTAGCCCTGGCTTATACTGTCTTCTTCCGGATGTTTGGTTGCGGTGTAAAATCAACTTTATACTGGGCCCTACTGACATACAGAGAACTGGTAAAGGGATGCCCACTTCACATTGCCTCCTGCCTTGTTGATGCTGGGTAGAGGTGGAGCCCAGCACTACTGGGCCTCTGTAACTTAATTTTAGCAGAATTAGGGTAATGAAGTTCTCTGTTTCCAGTTTTCTTGGCAGGTGATAACTTGACAAATCCCAACCTATTGTAAGTTGTATTAGCCATCTATGTACTGGCTGTGTACATCAGAAGTAAGTCCCTTTTGATTCAACATTATTATTAAATATTATTACTTAAAAACTTTAAAAGCACCAGGGTGAGAAAAATGTTTTTAGCTCGCAAAATAGTTATTTTGAAGAAGTCTATGTGTTTGTAAGAAACAAAGGAGATGATATGTATTCAAATATTTTTATTTGGGATTTTCTTTAAAATTCAGGACTGAAACATCTTGGTCTTGCTAAAAGAGGATCCAGTTACATGCTACAACCCAGTTCATGTGACCTCTGTCAGGTTTAGAAGTACTTTGAAACCTCAACCAAAGGTTCCTTTACCGAAGAATAATTTTGGGCCATAGCCCTCCATTTTTAGACCTGGGGGTAGTAATGGGGCACTGAAATAAGATGATAGAGTGATAGGAGATGGTTGGCATACTCAGGTTATTGAATCAGTCTCCCTCTTTTCATCACTCTAGGAACATACAGGTTACTACATTAACTTTTATCTGTTAATGGAAGGAAGGCGCATTCTCTATTGCCAGTTGGGGCATCAAATATAGGAATAGTGGGGGAAAAGGTAAGTTTGTACATGTAGGATCAGCAAGACTTGGTGATAGATTATTGGTGAAGGTAGGAAATAAAACAGATGGAGGAATCCAGAATTTAAGTTTTTAGCTTTTGTAACAAAGAATTATGGTGCCATTGACAAAAACAGGAAAACTACCATTCGAGGGGTGTGGGAGAGATGGTGGTGGTTTAGTGTGATTGATTTTGAATTATTGTTTTATTCATTTAGTTTATAGTACATTCTGTATTTTTAAAGATCTAAAAGCACCTTATAATTTTTTTTAAAGAAATTTTTTTAACGTTTTTATTTATTTTTGAGAGACATAGAGACAGAGTGTGAGCAGGGGAAGGGCAGAGAGAGAGGGAGACACAGAATCCGAAGCAGGCTCCAGGCTCCGAGCGGTCAGCACAGAGCCCGACACGGGGCTCGAACTCACAGACCGTGAGATCATGACCTGAGCTGAAGTCGGCCGCTTAACCAACTGAGCCACCCAGGCGCCCCCCTTATAATTTTTTAATAAAAGCTTTATCAGGGTATAATTTATATAATATAAAATATACCCCATACCTGTATTATATATATATGATAAAATTCTCCACATAATTCAAAAATTTAGTATATTTACAGTTATGACATTGTTACCACAGCCATCATCACCCTGTAATTTTAGAAATTTATATCACTCTAAAAGAAATCTCTTCCCCATTCCTTCCTCTTCCAGTCCTAGTCAATGACTTATCTGCTTTCTGCTGTGTCCTTTTCTAGTCGTTTCGTATAAATGGAATCATACAATATGTGTATTTTTGGTGTCTGGTTTCTTTGACCATGTTTTTGAGGCTCATTCATGATCCTTGCACTTTTTACAATTTTATAGCTAACAGTAGAGGCACATACTAAGTACACATGAGTCATGTGGATAAATTAGGTGAAACCAGTTAGTGTAGGGAAAAGTTATATGTTGAAAAAGTAATGATACTAATCATAGAGTGATTTTATTAATGTTTATTCATCTATAGTTTGCTAAATATTTGCTAACATAAAATATCTGTATATGGTAGTTAATCATAAATAAGTGGGAATGCTGAAGTAGAGATTTATTATGAAACATTTGTAGTATTTAAGATGGAAAGAGAATGAACCTCATTGGTTTCATTTTCTTTTTGAACGTTAATAAGTTATTTCATAAATTGAGATTTCATTTCATTTCATTTTTATCCAGATGAACATGGATTGTTGACTAGAGAAATTATTTACCCTATTAGTCTTGATTATCTTGATCAGAGCTAAATAGTTGACGTGAGTGACCTAAGTTATAGATAGGAGAGATAAGAAAAGGGATGGAAAATGTACATAGGGTCCCTAGAAAGTAGTTTGTCAATTCTGGTACTGTAGAGATATATTTAAATATTTATGCCAGAACACATTTTATTTTATTGGACTAATTAACTTGGTTAATATAAAATGTGAAATTACTAACTCCTGGTCTTATGGAGACATTTAACTATGTAGATAAAGCATACTTTTGTTTACTTCATAAATTCCACTTAAAGTGTCTTAATTTGGAAACCATTCTCATTAGAATTTAAGTAACTTCACATTTTTCATATGGCATCACATTTGAAATAAAGTGTAAAGTAAAATGTAGGTGATTTTAAAGATACTCCATGACACCTACAACAAACACACCCCCCTCCTAATTTAAATCTGTCCATAAGGATCCCTGTCTTATAACCTTGTGCTTAATAATGAATGTTAACCTTTTGTTTTTGTTTTCTTCTAGGCTGTATTCATCACCAAAGAAAAAACTTACACCAATGCAGAAATCAGTTAGTCCACTAGTTTGGTGCAGGCAAGTTTTGGATTACCCAAGTCCTGATGTCGAATGTGCTAAGAAGTCTCTTATCCACAAACTTGATCAAACTATGTCAGGTATGTCTATAATTTTACTTGTAAGTTCATCTCTTTGCTTTCTTTAATTAGAAAACAAATGTTGAGTTGTTATGTTTTTAGAAAGCAAGTTCTTTGCTTGGTGGTGGTTTTTTAATCTGATTGTGCATGCCATCATGAGTTTTTGCCATAGGCCCATAACCTTGTACTATTATTTACTTAATAGCTTTTTCCCCCAATCTTCTCGTTTTTATTTTGCTTCATCCTAAAGAATAATATCCCTGAAATAATGGGTTTTATATGATAGGGTTTTTTTTTCTGATATAAGTTAAAACAAATAACTATTAAAAATATGTTTGGTATCATCTAAAGTTCTCTCACCACCCTCGGGAAATTCTGATGTGGTGAAAATATATAGGCTGAGTCCCCATTTTCACTCTAGCACTTACTTACTGTGTGACTCTCTGTATTATTTAACTTCTGTGAGCTCAGTTTTCTCATAAGAATGACAAATCTTGTAAGGTTATTTTAAGGATTAGATGATAATGTTTTTGAAAGAGCCTAGCATATTTTTCTGGCTCATCATAGGTACTTAGTAAATGTATTTATTTTCCATCCCTGCTTTGTTATTGTTTTTTGTTTTTAACTGACATTGTAGGTTCCAATTGCTTTTATGCTCTCTTGTTTAATAGCACTCATAAAACTGACAAAATGTGTCTGTCACTATTTATGGCATTTAATATAGCATGCCAGCATGGGTAGAAATATAAGAAAAATATTATCGATTCATTCTTGGAATTTCTTTCCATCTCTTAAAACATGGTACTGTTTTTTGTGATACTTAATGTAGTGAAGAAATGTGTGATTACTAATCCTAAATAGGTTTTTTTTGGATTGTTTTCTGGTTTGGTTTGGTTTTGTGTTTACTTAACAGCTGTGTAGTTAAATCACGTATTTTAGGGGTGCCTGGGTGGCAAAGTTGGTTGAGTGTCCAATTTTGGCTGAGGTCATTATATCATGGGTCAGCTCATGGGTTCAAGCCTCACATCGAGCTCTGTGCTGACAGCTCAGAGCCTAGAGCCTGCTTCAGATTCTGTGTCTCTCTCCCTCTCTGCTCTTCCCCAAAAAGTAAACATTAAAGAAAATTTTGTTTAAATAAATAAAATCACTTATTTGGTTTTACTATTAAAATAATGTGTTCTCTTATTAGAGTATAAGCTGAAAATGTTCAGGGGAGGCAAAAGGGAGGCTAAACAGTTAAACTGGTATACAATAAAGCACAGTTTGGTTGGCTATAAGAAGTAGTGGTTATTATAAGAAAATAACATATAAGATGTGATTATAGAGCTTCTGAGTCTGTTTTGACACCAAATTGTTACTTTTTCCTTGTGTATATAGGATCCTTTCTGGAAAAGCAGTAGCTTTTATGCAGTTTTAAAAATGATTTTTTCTGAATATTAAGTGTTTTTAGAATTGTATCCTGGAGCTTGATTTAAATTATATTCATAAGAATTTTTTTAATGTTTGTTTATTTTTGAGAGAGAGAGAAAGAGAGTGCAAGCAGGGGAGGGGCAGGCAGAGAAGGAGACACAGAATCTGAAGCAGGCTCCAGGCTCTGAGCTGTCTGTCAGTACTGAGCTCGACATGGTGCTCAAACTCACGAACCATGAGATCATGACCTGAGCCAAAGTTGGACACTTAACCGACTGAGCCACTCAGGTGCCCCCAAAATTATTAAAAATATGTAAACAAGGTAGTAGACAATTCAAAATAACTGGAAAATTTCTAACTCTTTCCAGTAGGTGATATTATTTAGATGCTTATTAAAAATACCTTTAGGGACAATTTTCCAGTACTCTGTCCACCTTAGAAATAATGTAAGTATGTTTTACAGTTAGGAGTTGTCATTATTCAGCAGTATATGTGCATAACTTACTATGTGCTAAGTATTGTTCTTTACTCTCCACTCTGAGGATATTGAATCAATGAATAAAATAGATGAAAAAGTCCCTTACTTCCCAGAGCTTATATTCCGATGGCGGTGGCAGACAAACTATAAATAAACATGTAAACACGTTGGCAAACTTTTTCTGTAAATAGCCAGATAGTAAACATCTTAGGCTTTGTGGTCTCCATTGCAGTTACCCATCTTTGCCCTTCTTGGACGTAAGCAGCCATAGATAATCCGTAAGTGAATGGGCATGGCTGGGTTCCAGTGAAGCTTTGCTTAAGAAAAGAAGTGGTGGGCAGGAATTAGCTCACAGGCTGTGGTTTAGCAAACCATGGTTTAAAACATTCTAAGAAAGAGGAACTATTAGCTATTGGTAATAAGTAAATTGGACTTAGAGGGAGAAAACCAAAAGAGCACCTCCAAAATAGCAATTTGAGTGAAGTAGCTTTTTGCTGTATTATAACAAAGGTATTAAAGGTAGTAGGAGTGTGTAAGAGAAACTGTTACTCTTGAGCCAAAACTAGGTGTAATCAAGTACCAGATTTGCTTAACAGTGTTTAGATTTTATAGCTGTATGCACAGAGCAGTAGCTACAGCTATGAATGTAATGTATATTCAAAGAAAAAGGGGCACTTGGGTGGCTCAGTCGGTGAAGCCTCTGATGCTTGATTTCCACTCAGGTCATGATCTCAGGGGTTTGTGAGTTTGAGCCCCACTTTGGGCTCTGTGCTGACAGTGTGGAACCTGCTTGGGGTCCTGTCCTCCTCTCTTTGCGTCTCTCCTCCTCTCCTCCCCACCCCTCAGTGGATAGATAAACTTAAATAAATAAATAAATAAATAAATAAATAAATAAATAAATAAATAAATAAAATAAAGGAAAAACAACTCAGCTAAGTTTGAAGCCTTAGTCCTAAATCCCCCCTTTTCCAGGTTGGGGAGGAGGTATAGATGTATTTCTTTGATAAGGCAGAGCTTCCTGGGAATACAACTATTGTATTGTAAGAGAATGGTTTCTGCTTTGTCACACCCCGGCTTCCCTGCAGTGCTCTACTACTTGTCCCTAAGACGTTCTCTTGTTTGTGAGAGTGCATTGTATTTTTTTACCCTGTCTCACCCTCCCTACTGTTTTCTTTGAAATCTTCTTTGAGGGTTCTTCCTTCTTCGTCCATATTTTTTTTAATTGGAAAATTGATGTAGCATAAAATTTACCAGTTTAACCATTTTTAAAAATTGTTTTTTAAAGTATAATTATTTGAGAGAATACCTGCTGTGAGGGTAGAGGAGGGACAGAGAGAGAGGGAGAGAGAGCGAATCCTCTTGATCCCATGAACTGTGAGATCATGACCTGAGCCAAAATCAAGAGTCAGATGCTTAGTTAACTGAGCCACCCAGGCAACTCAACCATTTTTTATTTTTATTTTTTATTTTTTAACCATTTAAAATGGTTAATGAATCTACAGTTTGGTGGTATTGCAGTCACATGCTGTGCAGCCAGTCATCACTGTCCATCTCTAGAACTTTTTCATCATCCCATCCTACAATTCTGTATCCATTAAGTGTCCGATTTCCCCTGTCCCCCATCTGTCCACCTTTTCAGTTGAGGGTGACCCAGATCTCTTTTGCCTGGCTTCCCTCCTTTTTCATTATTTCGTCCATTCATATGATATCCAGTGGCCTCTCTTCAACTTAATCTAATTCATTCATACATATATTCAGTTAATATTTACTGAGAGCCTGGTATATTTCAGGCTTTGGGGAGAGGGGAGAGGATACATGATGAAGAAAAACTAACAGTGTACCTGCGCTCATGGAGTTTATCATCTGCTGGGGGAAGTGTACTAATACAAATAATTTTTATTACTGGTGATGCGTTATAAAAGAATGGCACAAAGTGCTTTGAGCTTTGAGAAATAGGAATTTTACTTCAAGAAACAATGTTCGACCTGAGTCCTAAAGATTTAGAAAAATTTGAGTGGTTTAAGGGGGAAGGCAAAAGAGGGAATAAGGGCTTCCAGGTGGAGAGCACAGCATGTACAGAGGCCCTGTGGGAGGCCTGTGCAGGCAGGCCTGTGGGGAGAGGCCTGGAACAAGCCAGGCTGGTGGTTGGAGAAGACCGAGGAAGAGATGTGAGAGAGCTATGTGGGAGGCCGACTCCGCAAGCCAGTAGAGGTTATGCTAAAGGTTTTGGACTTGGGACACCCGGGTGACAGTTAAACCTCTGACTCTTGGTTTCAGCTCAGGCTATTTGCCAAGGGTTCATGGTGTCGGGCCCTGTGTTTGGCTTGTGTTGGGCTTGGTGCTGACAGGGCAGAGACTGCTTGGGATTCTCGCTCTCCCTCTCCCCTTCCCCTGTTCCCTCTCTTTCTCAAAAAAAAAAAAAAAAAAAATTTTTAAAAAGGGTTTTGGACCTTATTCTAAAAGCAATGGAAAGGGCACCCGGGTGGCTCAGTTGGTTGAGCGTCTGACTCTTGCTATCACCCCAAGTCATGATCCTATGGTTGTGGAATCAAGCCCTGCAGCAGCTCCATGCTGAGCATGGATCTTGCTTAAAATTCTTTCTCTCTCTCTCTCTCTCTCTCTCTCTCTCTCTCTGCCCCTCTCCGCTCATGCTTGTGCTCTCTCTCTAAAAAAAAATAAAAGCAATGGATAGATTGGAAGGTTTTGTTCAAGGGTGTGGTGTGTATGAGCAGGAAGACGTGATTAGGTTTGCATTTTGGTTAAGGTCATGCTTAGCTGTACTATGGAGAGTAGATCGGAGAAGGCCAGAATGAATTAATGTAGGTAGGGTGCTTTTGAGGAAGGGCAGGGGGGGGTGGTGGTCGATAATGATAGCTGGGCAGTATGTACTGATGGTAGTGGAGATGAAAAGGGTGGTAATGGAAATGGAAAGGTGTGGAAGGAAGAATGAATAAGCCAGATTTGAGGAAATGAGGGAGAAGTATCAATAATGATCTAGGTTTCCAGCTTGTGTGACAGGATGAATGTTATTAATCATTTTGAGGTCAGAACCCCAGGAAGAGGATTGAATTTTAGTGGGAAAAGCACGAGTTTGAACTCAGAAATGTTGGCTCTGAGGTACATTGGCTATATCCCTAGGGAGACATTAAATGGGCAGCACATATGGGACTGAAACCCAGGAAAACTCGGGACTGGAGATATAGATAAGGGAGTTTTTGGATTACAGGTAATAACTAATGTCCTAGATGTATGAATGAGATTTCTTAGGAAAAGGAATATGGTAGAGAGTGAGGACATAAAGGGGTGAGGACTTGAAATGCTAGTGATTAAACAAACAACCCTCTAGAAGAGAATAAGCTTGTCTTAGATCAAGAAGTAAAGAGGAAGAAATTAGCACCCCAGTTTCTGATCAGGTTGGTATTTCTGAGATACTACATTCCAAATATGTTTACACGTGGCATCTTATCTCTTGGTGAATATGGACAAAAACACTGTCCAACTTACTACGTCATCAAACTAAACAGAAAAACTAAACAAAAAAACATATGTTCTTCCTCTCCAAACCACTATTCTGCCCCGTAGGCAAACCAGAGATTTTAGAGTCATCTTATTTTTTTTCTTCTGTAATCCTTCTAGTTTTAATATCTATCCTCCTTTTTTCTCTTTGTCACCTCTACTGCCTAGTTCAGTCTAATCTATTGAACATAAAGCTGTCCATCAAGTTTCTTCCTAAACTGATTGGATCATATATCACTCCTGCTCAGAATTCACTGATAGTGAATAAAGTTCGTTCTCCTGAGCATAGTTTCCAGGACTGCCACGACCTGGCCCAGCTATGTGTTCCTGTTTCGTCCCTCACCCATGTGCTTTACCTTTCTGTATTACTCACCCTTATGCCCCGAACCTCATATGCATTTTCAAGACACTGCTTTTGTTCCTGTGATGAACACAGAGGAGGGCACACGCTTTCGGCGTTCTCGGCGGTCTGTCAGCTTGCTGCTCGTCCTCTTGTGACTGCTCCAGTGCTGCTTTCCAAAAAGCCTCACCTGGTTGTTCTCAGTCGTAATGAGTCATCCTGTCTCCTCGTTTCCACAGCCCTTTGCACCTTTATGATAGTACTCACTTCATTTTGCCCTGAAATCATTGTTTTTTGTCTGCCTGCACCACTTGATTGTAAGCCCCTTGAGAAATAGTACGATGTCACATTTGTCTGTCTGTCCTACACATTGCTTTGGCGATGGCCAGAAATATTGAGTTAAGCTATGGATTTTAGAAGAGAGTAGAAGAAAGAAATACTATTTTAAGTAGTAATTTTTCTTGTACATAATGTACTCGATATCTTAGTTCTACTTTTGTGCTGTTTCTATCATCTTATATGCATAGCACAATTTCTTTTTCCTTTTTTGGCAGAAGTATTCTCTTCTTGGGCCAGAAAACTGGGGGAAAGGGAGGGAGGCTTTTTTCTTTTTAAAAAGAATTCTCACATGTTTGACCTTAACCTGGCCCAGGTAGTCATTGTTGCTTTACTTTTACAAAAATCTAAACTTTGGAAAGGCCGTTTTTAAAACTCACTGTTTCATACCTTTTCCCCCCTTTTTCTTTGCAATAAATTTTTGTTATAGAAAAATGAAAAAATACAGAGGCTCCTGGTTGCTTCAGTCAATTAAGCACCTGACTTTGGCTCAGGTGATAATCTCAGGTTCCTGAGTTCGAGCCCCACGTAGGGCTCGCTGCCATCAGTGCAGAGCCTGCTTTGGATCCTCTGTCCCCCCCTCTCTTTGCCCCTCCCCTGCTCGCTTGCGGTCTCTCTCTCTTTCTCTCTCTGTCAAAAATAAACAAACATTTTTAAAAAATGAGAAAACACAAATATACTTTTACATTCATTTTATTTTTTAAGACCATTCAGAGTTGATACAGTTGGAACAAACTCCTCCACAAGCTAGAAGTAAATTAATTTAATGGCTAATAATTTGTTAAGAAGATGTTTTTCCTATGATGTTATTTTTGATGTTTGGTGTGGCTACTGTTTTATTTGCACAACACAGTTTAAGTTAATGGAAATATTTTGTTAGGATTATTAATGTGATGTATTTTCTCTTGCTACTCTAAGAATGTTTCTGTATTTAAATTGAAATAATGACTTAATAAATTTCCCAATAGGAAAAAATTTTGGATAAAATGTTAACTTTCCTCAGGTATTTAATTTGATTTCTCCCCTTCTCATTAACACAGCTCTCAAGAGGCAGAATTTATATAACAACCCTTTCAACTCCATGAGTTACACAAGTCCTTACAGTCCAAGTGCAAGTAGCCCATACAGCAGTGGTTTCAATTCTCCATCCTCAACCCCAGTGCGACCTCCTATAGTCAAACAGCTAATACTTCCTGGAAATTCAGGTAAGGAGAACTTGAAATAGAATAATTAAGGAATCATTTTTAACTTACTTCTCTACCTCAGAGAATAACTTAATTATCAATAGTTCAAGTTCTTTTACTTATGACACTTTTAAGTGGTTAGAGAAAATATCAATGAGGAGCTATTTATTTAGCACCAGGTATACCAGCCACCAGGTGTACAGATAAACCAGAGCACATCCGTAAAGATTTCCTTAGCATGTACATAAAAGTTTTTATTAGATCTGGCTTGGTTAGAGTAACAAGCTTGATTCTTTTAACTAATAGATGTTTTCAGTGAATAAAATGCTTTTACTGAATAGATGCTTTTACTTGGTCAGGCTATAAAAGCTAAAAATAAAAGCGCTTATTAAACAACTCAAGCTTTATTTAATAAGCCTTGATATTGCACTCATATAATAGTATAAGCTATACGTATACGTGCCAGAAGACTGGAGTCCAAAATGGTATGGGAGGGTAGACTGCTGGAAGTTGGGAAAAGACTGTTTTGCTGCGGTTCTGTGACTGAGACAGTTACTCTGTAGCTTACCGTTCTTTAGAATTCCCTGTTAACTCTCATTGTTGCTGTTGTTGTAGCTAATTATTATAGCTTCCTTAGAGATTCAGGTTACTGTTAACCACCTCAGATTTTTACCTGTGTCCTCCCTAGTCTAATGACTTTATTACCCTGCTGTTAGCTTTGCGCAGAAGTTGTTACTCGCTGTTTATTTCACCTGTGACTGTCATACTAAAAAGTTTAATCTGCCAAATTCGTTTAACAAGAATTTTATTTGGGCACTATTTGAAGCCGACGTTGTAGTATTTTTCCTGTCATATGCACTACGTTCTTCTTGATAATATAAATATTAACCGTTTTGCTCTTCTTATGTTCCTTTTCCGTTGGAGCTGACTTTTATGGTAAAGAATTCTGAGAAACAAACGTTTCAAATAAGTCATGTTAGAAGTGGCAGTGGCAGTGTTGGGATTTTATTCTTCACCAGAAGTTGATGATCTGATGAAAGGATTTCCTTAGAAACAAGTTAGACTCTTGGATGTGAATATCCTTTATTCTTCTGACCCGTCTTCTATCCCCTTTTCTGTTTTGAGCGATGAAGTACTTTAGTTATTTTCTCTATTCCATGTTTGTACTTCACTACTACTCTTCAGAGAGCTCCTTGGATCCCTGTTACTCGTGTGACAAAGAATTTTGTAAACATGGCATAATGCAGGAAAAAATGAGCCTAGTGTTCTTTTTTGGTTTGTTCCTAAATCTCTAAGGAATCTTGATTTTCCTCAAATTATAGTTTTCTTGCTCAGGAAGAGTAGAAGCTTTTATTCAGGGAAAAAGATGATGGTATTGGCTAATGACTGTGAATTTGGGAGGAGAAAACACATCATACATTCATCTGTTTATGAGGGGTTTCATTGACTGTCTTGTAAAAGTTGGAATCCGCTAACCTTTATTGAATACCCTTTACTTGCCAGGCACTGTGGTGAAAGCTTAATTCTTTCACAAGAGGATAAATGAGTTATAGTTAAAATGGAAACATGATTCGCTTTTATGCCATAACATATGAAGGAGTCCCTATAGCCCTCTTTATTCTTAATAAAGTCAAATTTTATTTTCAGTATTTGGGAATTTCATGAACAGAAAAGACAGAATAATGGTGAACTGAATCAAAAAAATAATACCAAGTTACCTACAACAGATGTTTATTTGGTTTTTCTTTTACCAAAGTTCAAATCTTTTTTTTTTTTAAGGTAATTTGAAAAGTTCATCGGACAGAAATCCTCCACTCAGTCCTCAATCCTCTATAGACAGTGAGTTAAGTGCTTCAGAATTAGATGAAGATTCAATTGGATCCAATTATAAGCTAAATGATGTAACCGATGTACAGATTCTAGCTCGGATGCAGGAAGAAAGTAAGTATTTTAATTGTTAAAGTTGAGTCTAGTTCAGGTATAATTTTGTTGCGGTAGATCTTAAGATGTTGTGGAATAAATGTATGAGTAAAAATGTTAAATTTTAGAGGCTTACTCAACATATAGACTTGCTTGTTCATTAAGTTGTTTTCAGAGTTCATTTAATGTAGAATAGTTTGCTGTGTGAAGAGCAAAGAAAGGCAGGTAATGACTAGTAACCACGCCCTGCATGTTACTCTGCACTAGAACTTGCTAGAATAGTTATTACTCTATTACTCTGTGTTTTCTTAGTAGAACAGTGTTTCTTAACCTTTTTTCCATTATTACCCCTCCCAAGAGCCTTTTTAGACTTTTTACCTTTTTGGCCTGCCACCTCACCATGAAATTTTAATGGCACAGGTATACCCTGCATCTCTTTATCTGCTATGAGGATCACAAATTATTATGATATCTAGAGATTTTTCATGCCCCAAGAACCAGTTTTCCCCCTGTAGTGGCAAATATCACCACTCTTAGAATTTGTGGTATAGACTACACAAAAAAAAAAAAAAAAAAGGCCTTTATGAGAATATTGGAATTATGACATTCAATGAGGTGAGCATGTGATATTGCTTTGCAGCATGGTCCTTGCAGCATTTTAGGTCACAGATACCTTCGAGAATCCAATAAAAATTATAGTCCCTGTCATCCCCCAAATACACATATGCACAAAATCCATCATCCTATTTCAAAGGATTACGGATGTTCTGGCTCTCACTGTAAGATGATGTCACCATTATTATATTATTATTATTATTATCATTATTATATCACATTTGTGCATAAAATATTTGAAAAAATATGTTAGCACACAAAACATAAGTACATAAAGAGGAATGAAAAGAGTAAGTGAAAATAATCAGGCTAAAAAAAGCAGTGCCATCCTCAGGAGATAGTAAAACGATTCTCAACCAGAAGAAGTCAGAAAACCTGAACATGGAAGTATCCTCACCTGACTATACTTACAACGGTACATGTTTTAAAAAGGCTTGTAGAGAGGATGGAAATGTTTTATTATATATTTAATAGAGTACTATGGTTTGCCTATACATTTTATCGTAAGATACAACAAACTTAACTGAGAAGTAAGCAGTCTCTCTACAGTGATCCCTTTAATCTTTACGGTGAGTAGATTCTTGAAGCACACGTTTCAGAGTCTTGACAGTCGGCTGAGGGTAATGGAGCATCACAATAATTTAGTTTAAAAACTTTCCGTTTCAGTCCCTTTCATGTAGATACATAGTAGGTTTTATTAAGCTATAACGCTTATTAAGAAACTGCAGAATGTTATTCTGCTGATTCATTTCCCATTTTCGCACAGCCTCTCATAGAAAAATAGAAACACTTGGCACTTGCTGTATTTATCTTTAGTCCACGGAGCTAATAATATGGTACTCTTTTCTTCTGTAATTGTGCATGACTCCTCATTGAGACTATGGTATTGTCAGCTGGTCAGGGATGCGAAGGAGAGTAAAGAGTGCTTCCTCACTGTAACTTCGAGTAAATTCTCTCATTTCCTCTTTGAGCTGTGACTTTTCAGACCCCAGTATTTTGTTAGAAACTCAACCAGCTATTTGCTGTCACTTTCATGTTATGTTTTGGTAACAAGTCATAAATTCTCGCCTTGCTGTAATAATTCTTTTTAAGCCATCCACATACACAAATAGTGTCTTTTTCTAGTGAATAAAAGACAAAGGTGCTAAAAATATGTCTGATGCGTCCTTGAAAATGCCAAGTTTTTTTTAAGAGAATGATTTTTGTTTTAAAACATTGTTTCTTTAGTTTAGTTTGTTTGTCTTTACAGAAATGTAGAATTGGAGATTTGGGCTGTTGCCTGGTTAAGCCCTCTTATTTTTAATATGAGAAATACATAGTCCCGTAGTGATTACTGCTCCCTAGTACTGGAGGGCCGCATTGGGATCTGTGTTTTTCTTTGCTAAAACAGTGCTGTTCCTGGTCTGTTATCTTTTGTTAGGTGACTTTAGTACTGTGTTTGTCGTGGTGAGACACTGAGTACCTTGTTGGTTACTAGGGTGGTTCCCAAACTCAACCGAAGGGTTAGATAGGCCCCAGGAATCTAGTTTTATAGATACCCTGCTGTGATTCTCACCCATTACTTTGGGGACCATATCGAAAGCACTATCTGTGTATGAGTATACATCTTAAAAGTTCGAATACCACTCTGTAATAGTAGAGACTTTTTTTAAAAAAATTTTTTAATGTTTACTTATTTTTGAGAGGGAGACACGGAGTCCGAGGCAGGCTTCAGGCTCTGAGCTGTCAGCACAGAGTCCGACGCAGGGCTCGAACCCACGAACCGTGAGATCATGACCTGAGCTGAAGTTGGATGCTTAACCAACTGAGCCACCCAGGCGCCCCAATAGGAGAGAATTTTTACACTAGATTGTCAGCAGTTAGCAGGACCTGCTCAAAATATTGGCTAAATTCTGTACTTTACTTGAATAGTAATTCTTTCCTTCATTGAATATATATACATAGTTTTTTATACTATCTGAAGGGCATAAGTTTGCTTGGGTGTTTCTGGAGGTGTCAAGATACATAGGGAACTCCTTTGAAAATTTTTACTTGATGGCTTAGAAATTCAGCTTGTTTTACTAAGAAGTCTCTTGGGTCATAAAGGAATTAAAATTTCATTTATACTAAAGTATTAGATTCCTGAGGGTGGGATAGAAGTTTCCTCCATCAATAAATCAATTCCAAGAATTCAGTATCCAGGGAGTTTATTTATTCATAGTGTGTTCTTTTGTTTGGTTGGACAATAATTGTTTTCCCTCAATATTTTTGAAACATTGATCTCAAATTTGGATTTTTGTCTTTAGGAGTAGAAATATTTTTAAATGTATGGTTCTACCTGTAGTACAGATTTCAGAATCAAGAAGAAAATGTTGGATTGGGAAAGGTTTATAGAATTTCATTCAATTTAAAAATAATCTTTCAAATATTTTAGCCATCATTATATGGGAGGATGTCTAAAATAATTCAAGTGGAAAGAGTTTTCCTTTACACTTGATACTCTCTTGGAATTTCTCAGTGATATTCTTTTGCTTTTAAACCTCAAAAATATTTAAATGTTTAAAAATATATAACTAAAGAAATGAAATACCACATTCGTTATTGTCAGGTCTCCGGCAAGAATACGCAGCCACCACATCTCGGCGCAGTTCCGGTTCATCTTGCAACTCTACAAGACGGGGTACTTTTAGTGATCAGGAACTTGATGCGCAAAGTTTAGATGATGAAGATGACAATATGCATCACGCAGTATACCCTGCTGTTAACAGGTTTTCACCATCACCACGCAATTCACCTCGACCATCACCTAAGCAGTCTCCCAGAAATTCACCTCGTTCACGATCTCCTGCTCGGGGAATAGAATATAGTAGAGTGTCCCCACAGCCTATGATTAGCCGCTTACAACAACCTCGCCTTTCACTTCAAGGTCATCCCGCAGATTTACAGACAAGCAATGTTAAAAATGAAGGTAATTAGGATGTTTCTGGCAAAACCATTGTCCTTAATATTTCAATATGGAAGTAACACAATTTTTTACCAGGGTTTTGTATTTTGGATAAGTAGATCAAGAATTTGGTAGTTTACTGTTTTATTATTAGTGCATCAATACAAAACTAAAGGAGAGAATGAATTTAATTTTACCTGATTATGTTAGAATTGCTTTGTCCTACTTACAAACTGGTCCATATATAGATTTTGATTTAATTAATTTATGGTTCTTTTTAAAAGTTCTTTTCTACTGATTTCTATGACCTGGGTCGAGGTACTTATTTTTTATAAGACATGTACTTCCTGTTAACTCCTCTGAAATATGCAGAATACTTAAATAAATGATTTGGAATGCCAGTTAATATTTTAATTCTTTATCTGAAAGAATGTTTTGATTTTTTTTCCATTAAATTCTGTTGTCATAGAAAAACTAAGGCGCAGTCTTCCAAACCTGTCCCGAACATCTAGTACACAAGTTGACTCAGTGAAAAGCAGCAGAAGCGACTCAAATTTTCAAGTGCCAAATGGAGGAATACCTCGCATGCAACCTCAGGCTTCAGCCAGTAAGTATCTTTTATGTATCAGTCATTTAAAGGAAAATGAAAATTATAGATAGTAATTTTGTGCTGAATAGCTGTATTAAGCTGTCTATACTAAAATGTAGTGATTATTACTTGCTATAAGACCATCATAGCTAAATTAAAATTTAAAATTTGTTCCTATAAGATACCCAATTGTATCAATACTTGTTTCTACATGAAACTCTGGTCTCCCTAGAATTTTTAAATAAGCAGAGCCTATCTGTTAAATATTCAGATATTTATTCATTAAAAACCTCACATTCTGCAGTACTATACATTAAAAATGATAAGATTTTTGTGGGAAATAGTCCTGAAACAGACAACTTAAAACCCAACAGCTTTCTTAGTAGAACATTAAAAAAAAAAATAATGATCCTACAAAAAATACTAACATAATTAAAAGCATGTTAAATTTTCAATGACTAAAATAAATACTCCACCAGATCTAGGAAAAAAAAAAACAGTTGAAGTTAACTTGATGTAAAGGAAGAGTTGAGTCTGTTGAACAAAGGAGAGACAAAGGTAACATAAACAAAGATAAGAGAGAATCATACATGAGACAAAGTAGCCAGCTGAACCAAATAGTAATGTGGGAATAGATGGATACTATGTGCTTTAGTGTGCAAGGTCATTGAAAAGGAATTGAACACTTTCCAAAGAGTATTGCCTATAAACTAGAGTAGATATGAACACGTAATCAAACCAATTTTAAACAGTCACAGTTATTTCTATGATTTTAGAAGTGCTCAGTATGCACCCCTGGGAACCCATGGCCCATCTCAGTCCTTTGGTCTGAGCAGCTCAGTGTCTTTGTAGCATATTACGTCATAGTTGAAACGGTGGCTGCGATGTGTTTTTTCATTTCCTCAAAGCTATGAAGAACTGCCACAAACACAAGGTTACTGATTGGTCATTTATAACTTGTTTATTGAGTAATATCACTTTGAAAACATTTGATTATTTCTTAATTCCCTTGCACTTAATTTCCTTGGCTCTGTTGTGTTTAGCTGACTTTGTGTAGTTTGTGTTAAGCTGCTGTTACTTGGTGGCTCAAAAAGGCCAGGAAAAAATACATTTGAACCCAAATGACTTTTGTGATAACAGCGATAAATTTTCCTTATTTTCTTTTTTTTTTAATGTTTTTATTTTATTTTTGAGAGAGAGAGAGAGAGAGAGAGAGAGAGAGAGAGAGAGAGAGAGAGAGACGGAGCACAAGCAGGGGAAGGGCAGAGAGAGAGGGAGATACAGAATCCCAAGCAGACTGCAGGCTCCGAGCTGTCAGCGTGGAGCCCGATGCGGGACTCGAACTCACGAACTGTGAGATCATGACCTGAGCTGAAGTCGGACCCTCAACCGACTGAGCCACCCAGGCGTCCCCTTATTTTCCAGTTGTATGTGATATTATTTAGATTACAGAGACTTATATTGTGCTGTACCATACATGCATAATCCTGCTTAATTCTCAGAACAATTCTATGAAATAGGTACAATTATTACCATATTTTGCAAATTAGGAAATTGAAGCTTTGAATAACTTACCTACAATCATACAGCTTATAGGTGGCAAGTTAGGATTCAAACCCAAGTCGATTCCGCTCAAGAACCCAAGTCCACCTAGAGAGATCTGTCACATCTATGGTTTGTACTAAGACACAGTAATATCCAGTAATATGATTTCTGCTTTTTTCTAAGATGAACCCTAAAATTTAAGGCACTGTGGAAAATTGTTGCCTAGAGATTTGTGTACCTCATTTATTCAGCTGGATGTATGCAACAACATGTTTTTGAACCAAGTTAAATTTTAAAGTTAGAATTCCAAGTCTTGCAAGCTATGTAATTAAGAGTGCCATTATGTTACTCATATGGTGTACTCATAAATGGTATAGAAAGTCGGGAATCACAAAACTTTAAAAATAAAGTTATAATCTGAACTCTAAGCTATCTTGAAATGATGAATGATAACTTTTGTGCTTTTAAATCTGCAAACTAAGTTAATTTGACCCTTGAAAATATCATGTTTCTGGGTTTTTTTCTCCCTTAGTATATTTTTGCCTGAAAGAAAAAGCAATCCACAATGTTAATATAAAAGGGAATAAAATTTTATAGCATTAGGAAGATTAAGTACTAAAAATCAGGCATATTGTAAGCTATGCTTTTACAGCCTATGCACAGACAACCAAAACATTATTTGTACTTGTGCTTTAATGCTTAGTTTGGAGTAAGTTCTGAATTTCTCAAAACTTTATATGATTACGTCCTTAGACATCTTCTGTGTTCTTTGCTAAAACCAGCTATATCCCTATTCTCTTTTATTCAGGGTTATATGAGTAACTTATATGCTCTTTATTTGAACTATTCTAGTACTTCAAAGCTGTATGGAAATGAAAAAGACTCTTGACAAAACAAGAAAAAAGAAAAGGTTGAGAACCTATGATAAAAATGTTAATAGAGAAATATATTGACCATATCTTAAACTTTGTGATAATTACATGTCTTCTCTAGTGATAGAATTAGCATTGTATAATCACCTGCTGATTCCCTAGAAATTTTTTCTGTAGGTGAAAATTTTTTTCTTTCTTCCCCAGAAATTGATAAATCAAGGAAAACATATAGGGAAATATAATGAGATTCTAATCACTAATTTACTTTTAAGTGGAAAATATGTATGCAGTTTCATAGTGTTGTGTTTCAATATTTGAACAGTGTATAGGCAAAAGAGAAAGTAAAGGACCGTCCTTTTATTTTCAATTGCATATACTTATTTATTTTTATATTTGTAGCTATAGTGAAGCTTATTTACAATTAAAATGCCACAAACATTTATTTTAGGGTAAAATCACACTAGTCACAAGAAAAGTTTTGGAAAATGGTAAGTCCAGAATATTATCAAGTTTAAACTTAGTAAAGTTTATTTTATAAAAATATTTTAAGCCTTTTGTTTAAAATAACATATTTTACTTCATAATATATTATCTATATTCTTAAAAGTTTACATGTATCTTTGACCTATAGAAATGTATATATGTGTTCTTTTAATTACTATGTGTGTGTGTATATATGTATATATATACATATATACTGTTTTCATGATAGCCTTTTAATTTTGATATACGATTATATATGAATATAATAGTAAGTTTTGTACATTTTCTACATGAATTAGTACTCTTTAGTTTTTGTATAAACCAGTTAGTATAATAGATGTTGCATTTTGTTTTCTTTTAAGTATTTATTTTTCTAGCCCTTAAGTGGTAAAGCTTTGGTTCTTACTTGCTGGTCTGCATGAACCTAACTTTGCAAGGTTGCTATTACTTCCACCTACGGGACCACTTCTTTTGCCTTGTACTATGCCAATCACTATTTTTACATGCTTATTTGCTGTGGCTGCATTATTGTGGATGCTGGCATTCGAATATGAATATTATGAGAGTTCTATACATTTTCATTTTTATAGCTGTTCCCAATTTCTGACTTTTATATTTGGAAAATGTGAGTAACTTAAAAAGTTTAAGAAAACCAGAGCATTGCAGAGGTCATGGATATATGTCATTTTCTCAGTTTCTCCAGTGAAAGGAAGAAATGTTTGTTAGAGACACAGGTTTTCAGAAGACTAGTACCTTGCTTTCTAAGACCACTAGAGGTTCAGTAGAAAGTTTAGTTTTCAGAAAGCTATAGGAATATTGGTTCAGAAATAAGGGAGAAAAACCCAAGACAATCTGCTTGCTTAAAAAAATTAAATAATACTCAAATTCTAGTTAGTATTTTTAAATGTTTACTTTCACATGTATTATCTCATTTGAACCTCACAAAAACCCATTTCTTATTTTTTATAGAGAGGAAGCAGAGATACATATATATTATATGTGCAATGGCATATAACTAGAAAAGTGCAAAACTAAGCCAAATTGCTCCCTCCTTCCAACTCTTCTCTGGGTCCCCCGATTTCCTTCCAATATTCGTTTGGGTTACATCATGCTGACCTAACTGCAAATAAGTAGGCACCTTGGAAAATATTCCTGGACGATTCTGTTGGAGCATAATTGATCTGTAAACACTTTGTGAATTACTACAAAAGAGTAAAATAACTCAGTGTAATATTTATCCACTTAGATTTAGTCAAATGGAGGAATAATTTTGCATAGGATACAGAGTATTCCCCCAGAGAAGAGATGTGTGGTCAGTATTTTACTCTGGACCTCTCACTGAAGGGGAGTATCCAGGGTAGTTGTCAGCTTATGCATAACCAGACTGCCCTGAGGCCCATGGGGAAGGAATTCTCCAGATATTGCTTGGAACCAAACACTGAAAGATTATACTTGAATTTTACATAATTATGAAGCATAAATTCAAAGAAATAAGTCATGATAAATCTGTGTAATGGGCTAATGTAAGAAATGAATGAAATATTTGTAGAATTTCTTTTTAATCAACATAATGATGGGTCAGTTATACAATTACAAAGAGGTTTTATAAATGTAGTTTTTCTGGCACTTCTGTGAATTTTGATTGACTACATCTGGGATGGGTACCTGGACTCTATATATTTTTTTTAGAAGTGTCTCACCTGACTCTGGTGCATATTCAAGTTTAAGAACCACTAGATTAGGAGGATCTAGAGTGCTTAATTAAGATCTCTGGATTTTATCCACTCATGTTTTCCTTAATAATTCAACAGATATTTATTGGGTGTATATTATGTTCCAAGCTCTGATGTTATAAACATAAATGAGACAGCATGTACCCTTCAGTAGCAGGAAGTGATTGGCAGGAACTTCTGTGGGAACAGAAGAGAGGCATTAAACTCAGCAGTGTGAAGAGGTTTTCAGGAAAGATATTGAAGGTATCTCTGAGCTAGCTCAGGAAGAGCTTATGAGACCACATGAAAAAAGGAAAGACAGGTTTACCCGACAGTAGGATTGGTAATGAAGTCTTAAGAATAGCATCCTGATTATAGTGGTTTTGTAGGACTAAAGTGTAGGGTGCAAGACGGTTAGTGGATGCAGTGATGGAGGATGGGAGAGATACCTACGGGACAGATTGGGAGGTTTTTAATAAGGAATTTGGATTTCATCCTGTAAGTGTAGAGAGCCATGATAGGCTTTTAATCAAGGTTACTACTACTTAGAAAATCCATTCTGGTAGCAGTGTGAAGGATGGATTAAAGTTGAGGAGAGACTAGAAACATTTAGAAGGCTACATATTGCATAAACCTGGCAAGGAATGAATCTGAACAAAGGCAGTGGTGCAGGAGGCGATAGGATCTGGACGGATTTTTAAAAATGGAATAGAAGATACGTGACTTGGTAACACTGAGAAGATGGGAGGTAGGGGGTAAGAGAGGTTTGAAGGGTTTCTGAGGATTCGTAAGCAATAAGTTTCAAACCAAATGTCATTGCAGGCTTACGGGGAACAAGGGTCGTTTCACTTAGCAGTAATTAACATTGTTTTATAGTGGCTTATGTTTACTTAATATTTCGTACTTGGAGATTATTTTTAGCATCTCCCCATATGACAAAATTATGTTTAATAATAATAGAATGAGTTATAATAATAATGGCTGGGGAAAATGCAGGCAATGAATATATTCTTTTATTGAACTTTATTTTATAACTGTCAGTAAAAAAATTAATAATAATATCAACATTATAGTAGAAAAAAGATAATGGGTTGGTATTTTTAAATTAATTGTTTTTAAAGGAAAATATGTTTTTACATATTAGTCTTTCACAGTAATGAATATTACAGCTTTAGTTTCTGGAAATTTGTCAATAACTTCTTCGGAATTGATCTTTGCATATTGAAGCTCAAAACAACACCATAGTCAGATCAATTTATTGTCACTGATATTGACTGAAGAATAGTCTTTAAGTCAGAAAAATTTCCCCTCCCTCAACAAAGCAACTGTTATACAAATATGGAAATATTCAACACAATGATAAGCTTTGCAGAAATTCATAAAATTCCATTTTATAATAAATTTCAGAAATTATCCTCTATAACACTATCTGTGTCTTAGTTCCTTTGAGGATAAAATCTAATGCCTTCACAGTTGAAATATTTTAAATAATACCCAGGCACATACAATGACAGAATTGAAATAACTCATATTCTGTTTCATTGACTTTATAATCACTGTACCGTCATTGTTTATTTCTAATCTGTCTAAATATAGGAATATATTATTGTACCACAGGGAGTTGGAGGCACATTCTGTGCTAAGTGAACTTGACTTCAAATCTCTGTGTACTTATTCTTGAAAGAAACGTGTAGTTGAATCCACCTGTCTTAAGGGAGACTATATAATTAGGAGTTCTCCTAATTATTCTTCATGTGAAATGCAATATATATTAAAAGATAAGTATTAAAATATGTTCATTTCAATCTTACATATATGCTATTAAAAGACAACAGTACCTGCAGCAAGTGTTTACAACTTAGGCCAACAAACTGTTTTCTTCAGGAAGGAGCATCTTATCACTGACATTCATTATTAATCCCGGGACATGATGATAATAAAAAACAAACCAAGACGGAGTGGTTTTTTTTTTCGTTCTGAATTCCTTACAGACTGTTCACTCACTCACTGCCTACATTGGAGTGGAGTGTGGGACAGCACTTTCACTATCCTTCCCTTAATGCCCATGCACAAAGTGGAAGGATTGGATGTAGGGAGACCCAAAAAGACACTGTTCTCATTCAAAACTAGAGTGATGAAGGTCTGAATTCGGTGTTTAGGAGACAATAGAGATGTAAAGGAAGAGATCTACAGAACTGCATGGATGACTAAATGGAATTAAAGTAAGAAAACTTTTAGCTAGAATGACTTGGAAAATGGTGGTACATGTTTAGCAGAAATACAGAGGTTTTTGGAACTGGTCTATGGAGAAAGACGTTAACCTAAATAATGGTAGCATGAGAGAATGGTATTTTTCCTGTACCATCTTTACTCTTCACGGTGGAGTCTTGCTGATTGGAATTCTATAAATATTAAGAGAGAAACCAGGGAAACCATATGAATTTTTAAACACCTATCATACCGAATTTTATTGTTTTAGAAAGATTTGGAGACTTTCAGTTTAACTAGTACACTTTGTCATTTAAACATATGATTTTGTCTTTAGAAGACTGATCAAGTTAAGATTGATAATTCAGACAAAAATTTAGTTTTCTTGTTTAAAGTAATACGAGGCTATGTAGTATCTTATGAAAATCACTCATTTCATTCTGTCAGATTTGCATCAGACAAATTTAGAGTACACTGCCTGATTCTATTTGCAGCGTGATTCTTCAGATTCCCAATGGATGGTTTTCATGTTCTGACCCATGAAACTTGAGGGATAAATAAAGTTCATTGGAGTTATCATAGCTATTAATTTAAGTAGGACCTTTCCAAAACAAACTATAGATGATATTTGATATTAAGCCCTTATTTAAAAGTTTTCAGTTGTTAATAGGTATTGTGGATTGCCAGTGTACATACAGTTGGTTACCTTTTACCCTCATTTACTCTATTCTAGTCACAGTGGCCTACTTCCTATTCCTGGGCACACTCTTACCTCAAGTCCTCTACCATTGCTTTTCCTTCTAGCTACAGTGCCTTCCCCAGATATCCGTATGCCTTGCTTCCTGTCTTCCTTCAGATCTTTGTGCAAATGTCATCTCAGGGAACTCTTTCCTGATCACCCTATTTATAATTGCAAGTTAAATCCGCCAATTCCTGTCTGCTTTCCCTACTTAGTTTTCTCCTTAGCAGCTATCACTATCTGATTATTTGACTCTTTGTTTATTGTTTATTTCCCCTTTCCTTTCAGAATGTTAGTTCCATGAAAGTAGGAATTTTGTCTGTCTAGTTGTCTGTTAAACGAATCCATTGTACCTAAAACAGTACCTGAAATAAAGTAGATAATTAACTATTTGAAAGAATGAAAAACAGCAGTGAATGAATGAGTAAATGAATGACCCTATGAATGGTTGAAAGGATATATGAATAGATGTGTAAGTGAAGAATATTCAATGATGACAGCGTCCTGTATTTCTGTGCGGTAGATATCAGGTAATTATGAAACTGATTTTTCTTAGGTTTGGAGAAGTTTTTACTAGTCTTCCTGAGAATGTTTAAGCTAACCTGGCATATTATTTAACTTCAGTAACGTGTGGAATGCTGTAAATTTGGAATCACATACATTTATTACTCTTTAAAAATATTTACTCTCAGACAGTAGGGAAACAATAGTTTTTCAGCATTGGTAGGTTTAAGCAAAAGAGCAAAGAGAAATTCTCCTTAATTGTCTTTGATGGTAGTATCAGGTATGCCCTTATCAACCCAATGATTGTTTAAATGCTGGCCAGATTTATGGTTGTGGGATCTCCCCCCCCCCAACCCCCCTTCTCTCTCTCTGGCATATAAATCTTAGAGGTATATGAAGTCCAACTTTCAAATCTGTAGAGTGACATTTTAGAACCACTTAAATAGGTGACTGAACTGGTAGGTTGGGGACTTTTCAGTTCAATGAAACTATAGTGAGCTTTAACTCTGAATGGCTCTGAGCTGCTACTTATATGCCAATTTTGAGAGTTTCATTGCAGTTAATAGATTAGAGTTTTGAAGAAAGCTTAGAACTTCTCCATTGATCACTTTAAGAAGCAGATGCTTTGACTCCTCCAAACCCATCAACCCCACCAACACACACTGTGCACCCTCCACACACTCCTCCCCTCCCCACATACATATGTGCACAGACCAGATCTGTTCCTACCCAAAGTCTAAAGTACAAATTAGTTTTATTCTATAGCAAGATGATGTTAAATGTATTAAAGCCACTAGATTTTGACTCCCTTGAGGACCTGCCTGGTTCTGAGTTTTCTTCTCCTTTTTGAGTATGGAGATTACTGTTTTATGTTAGGGCAATTCATCTAACAATAACTGCTTCGCCAAAGTCTGCTTTTTTGCATTGAACGAGAACTACTTTTATTTTATTCTATACTGTGTGCTTGTGTTCATCACTTTTACTTAATTAGTTTTATATTCTTTGCATCTTGTAGCATGTTTGCCGGTGGTTTGTTTTCTCTTTGATATTTTGATTGGCTTACGTATTATAGATTTTCTCATCTATAAGAAACTGTTTCTGAAAGTATGCACTTTGCACTAAGATTTCCATCCTTATTCCTTTCCAACTTAATGCACTAGGCATCACTTTCAGATTCCTTTCCTTCTAGGAGTCTAACATATTTTCACCTTATGGTTTCTGTTCCTTGATAAATTTTCAAGTATGTATTAAAATATTCAAGTTTACAGAAGCTATAGCCTTTATCTTGTCCTTCCAGGCAAATATTACAGTTCCTTATTTTTCAACAGCTTCGCAAAGGCTGAAAAATTTGCCTCGTACTTCCCTCAAAGCCAAACAGTTGCTCCAAACTTCATCTACAAAAAGAGGTAACTACAGCCTCTTACTGAGTTTTACATTTCAGCAAATGGTCTAACAGTTAGTTAAATTTCATATCTTTTGGCATACTGAGTCAGTGATGTCTGTAGGGCACGTTTTAGTCTTTTTTTTTTTTTTTAATAAACTAATGTGGATTCATTCTCTGTTACTTGGATAAATCCAGAAGAAACTCATTTTCTCCAGAGGTATGTATTGGGTTGCTCTTCTGAAAGGAATAAATGATATGTAACATTTTCTATTAGAGAATTTATCATTTTTCTTACCAACCTAAAACTGAAGTTCATTGTTTTAACTTAATGTAGATGAACTAATAAGTGCTTTAAAATGAATCAAATGCCAGACATTTTGTACGTAAATTCTTTCTTCTGACTTTTAAGTTTTGGGTATATGTATCTGTAGGATGAAATGAAAATGCTTTCACGTTAGAAATTGATAAACGTTAAATCACAAGTTGTTGCAGTGAACTGGTGTTTGGACTATTTATGGGAGTGGTAGCTTTTTTTCAGAACTGAGAGTTGAAGAAATATATGAAGGTTGAACACCAAAGCTATCATATCGGTTTGAAGAAATTGGATGTATGGGCAGCTAGAAAGAAGTAGAATTGGGGAAATACCATGGAATTGCCTAGAGACTCACAGTAATAAAAATGAACAGAAGCTTCAGAGGAAATGGTTCATAACACATATAAGCAATGAGGAAAAATGTTCCCTATCCAGGACATGTAGATTTCTGGCAGCTTCAGAACTCAAATAATAATAAAAGTATATGAGGAGAAAGTATTAAAGGACATTATGTGGAAAGAGGAGGTTTGAGATTTGATTTGTTAAAGAAAAAGATTTAGTTAATATGGATACTGAAGTACTGAAATAGATATTTTAGCAAGTTCATTAATGTGTAAATGTTTTCGTAATGATTTGGATTGAATATGACTTAAGGAAATAGTTTTAGATAGTAGAATCTGAAGGAAAGAGGATAGTCAAGTGGAAATGTTAGATATATGAATTGTTTACGTTTTGAATACCAGAAGTTGATCATAGCCCTCCAATACAGATGTCTTTTGGTGCCACCGTCTAATATAACAGACTGGATTTTTTATGTTCTTTTGGTAGAAAAGGTGACTTACTAGGAATCATCGTAGAAAAAGGTCTTTATACAAATTATTTGAGGACCTTACACTTCTTTTTTTTGAGACTACTAGATATTTTTGAGTATTTCTGAGGGGGGTGAGAAGTAGGTGAAAACAGGAACATGAAAGGATTCTGGGATCTAAAACAGCACAAATGATTGCTATACCATAATAAAATAGGATTGTAAGTTTATATAAATTGTATTTGTTGTATGCCTCTGTAAGCTGCTTTATAATTATGAGGGAGATAGGTAGGTTTAAATAATTTTCAGTTTTTACTTAAGGATTTTTTGCTGTGTATTAGGTTAAGAAGATCAAAACTTCTGGCCAATTTTTTTTTCTTTTTTTTGCCTGTGAAGGTTACATATTTTTGTGACTCTAAGCCATCAAACTCTCACCCTCTATGATGAGATAACAGGAAAACCCAATCTCATAATTCCTGGTACCTCTAGCTACCTAGTTGACTTAGTAAAGGGCAAAAAGTTTGTTGTGTGTGTGTGTGTGTGTGTGTTGGGATTTGTTGTTTTGTTTCATTTTGTTTAATCTCTTACTTATTTAATCCACAAAAAATCCTCATATTTTTGGTTGCAATTATGGGTTGAGGATGATCATTTTATACTACTTGCAGTTCTCAGCCACTTGAAAAATGGACACAGATACATAACAGGATTTGAAATATTAGGTTAATGGTGCCTGGCTGACTCAGTTGGTAGACCATGCTACTCTTGATCTTGGGGTCTTGGGTACAAGCCCCATGAAAAAGAAAATATTAGGTTAATTACTGGTAAAGTTGAATTGGAGAATACTTCCTAGATCCAAGGTTAAATGGATTTTCTAATTTTTCCTCATATCTAGATTTTGAAAGGGAGGAGTCTGCATTGGACTGTGGTATTCTGTTGTCAGGGATGTGAGGCAGATGAGACGCAGATACCATTTGTTCGTAGGTACCACTGGTACATTAAACCTGGACTAAAGAAACATGGACTAAATAATAAATTGTCACATAAATCAGTTCCATCCTGGTGATGAGCCTGTAACATCTTTTAGAAAGCTGGTGTGCTTATTTTAAGGACTCACAGGATCATGGGAAGAGGGAGAAGGTGATTCCCTTAACAATTGGAAATATGGTCACTTTGATTTTAATTGCATTTAGTAGTAGCTGGAGTTTGAAGCTAGGAAGGGAAGTAAGAACCACGTTGCTTGGCACAAAGGGACACACCATAAACATTTGTTGAATGAACATAGTCATGCCACTAACTCAAAGAAGCCTGGACACATGCGTCTCCATTTTCTTCCTGCAGGGTTATTTTGTTTGTTTCTTCAGCCCATCTCTCTCTTTGAAGAAAAGAAAAAATCCATTGTGTATTGTTAAGGCTTCATGGGCATGACTGCTTAAACTGCTTTGACAAAGAAATACTATTCATTCCTACTTGTTGGGAACTCAGTGAAGAGGAAGTAAACAAAGTAGAGACCTCACCAAGTCAGAGGGAAAAAATGAAGAAAGTGAATGCATAGATCAGGACAAATTAAAATACAGAAACATACTTTAGAAGGAAAGGGGCAACTAAAGACGCAATGGTGATTGTCCAGTACTGCTTTAATTCACTATATTTTGAATATTCAAAGTGAAATAAACAGTGTTTATAAGCGGCCATATTGATAGGAGTTTAAAATGCTGTGTGTTATCAGACTCTGAAAATGGAGAACGTAGGAATTTTGCCATTACCTTGGATACAAAACCTAAAATTTCTTGTATTCCCTTTTCATCAATTCACAAGTATTTACTGAATCTGTATCATAAACAAGATATACTCATTATTATGCTCCTCTTCCTCCCCACCCCATCCCATCCCACCCCACCCCACCCCACCCCACCCCACCCCACTCCACTCCTCCCCTCCCCTCCCCTCCCCTCCCCTCTCCTCATCCTTCTTTCCGTTTTCATCCTTTATAGTTGTGGTCAAAGCCAGCCTCTGCTGTATAGAGTTTTTAGATACAGTTAAAATGATAGAAGTTGCCCCCCTTCCCATGATTTTGCTATTTAAAATTGAGTGAAAGGGAAAGGAGAGGGTATAGGACTCCCTCCCTCCAGACACACAAATTCCTGGTAGCCGTTTCATGCTATTTTTGGAAGGATAATTAGATTTTACTTATATTTAGAGTTTATAAGTTTTTCGTGATTTTCCAAGATCATTTTTTCTTCCTTAGTTACATCTTGACTACATGTTTCTTTTGCTGAGAAAGTCGTAGGTAAGAATTTTCTCTTCTTTGAAATTTGTGCTTTTATTTTTCTCATTAAATACTGCATTTTAGAATATTAAAGTTACAGCTATAATACCTTTAAAGATCACCTGATTCCAATTAACCTCATTTTATTTTTATTCCTCTTGGCCCCCAAGTTTATAGATAAGGCATAAATGCTGCCACCATCCGAGGAAACACTTTTTATAATAGAAAACTATAGTTTAGTGCACTTTTTTGTTTACTTTCTAGTGCACTGTTTTGTTTACAAAAAAGTAAACAAGTTATGCATTAACCTTTTTAAAATATTTCTCTCCATATTCTGAGATTATAGAACTTTTTGACTTGTCCTTTCATATACTCTAGTACATTTTTCTAAGAACTTAAAATTAATAAATTTAAAAGGATTTCTAATTTATAAATCTGTTTATTTAAATTTGTGTTAAAGTATAACTCAAATTCAGAAAACCATATAATCTATACAGAATTTAATGAACTCTTATAAGGTAACTCCCCTCCCCCCCCACCCCCTGACCACCATTCATACCAGGAGACTCTGACTTGCTGCTTCCAAACAGTCCTCCCTTGACCCACTCCCCCCGAGTAGACTTACTTCTGAATTTTTATAGCAATCACTACCTAACTTCTCTGTATGATTTTTATCATCCAGAAATGAAACTGTACTTTTGCCTCTTTAATATATGTCTTTTTAAGTTTCTCTTAATTTATAGTTTTCCTCCAACTCTTGTTAAGTTCATTTGAAGAAGCCGCCAGATCATTTGTCCTGGAGATGCGGATGTAGAGACACAGGCTGGATTTTGCTGATACTTTTCCATGGTGTCACGTAGCAGATTTTTCTGTATTTCCCATGAACTGGTAATTGGATCTAGATGCTTAACTGGATTCAGTTTTGCTATTTTGGGCAAGACTGATAAGTGTTGGTGCTTCTTTAGCCACAGGTGCATAAAGCAAGATTGCCCCTTTTTTGTGATATTAGCAGTCATTGATACTTAATGCTAATATCCTTACTTTATTAGGTATTGCAGAATTGGTTTATTTCAATTCAAACATTCTATACATATTTATATATATATATACATAAAGAGAAATTTCTTCTTTGGGAACCCAATAGTATACTTCCACTAGAAAATTCTGAATAAATACTTCTTTCTCACAGTTTTACCAGTTACAAAATAAATTGGCAATTTACCATCCTCCAAAGGTGACCAATATTTTTTTAAATATATATCATTATGAACTTACAGATTTAAACATTTTTTATGTGTTTTGATTCATTCTGGATATTTTCCCAACTGTGGTTCTTCAAGTTGGCCCTCAAGTCTTTTTTGACACGACCGTAGTAGTCTTTGGTAAATTCTTGCCAACTGGTATGGCACATTTGTACATTTTCTGTCACAGACCTGGATTTAGTTGTTTTTCTAAAAAGTCCTGATTTCCTTTGGTAGGAAATAGTATTTCAAAACCAAAATTTGAATTTTTTTAAATTTTTTTAATGTTTATTTTTGAGAGAGAGACAGAGTGCAAGCAGGAGAAGGGCAAAGAGAGAGGGAGACACAGAATCTGAAGCAGGCTCCAGACTGAGCTGTCAGCACAGACTTGACACGAACCATGAGTTCATGATCTGAGCTGAAGTCAAGATGCTTAACCGACTGAGCCACCCAGACACCCCCAAAATTTGAGTTTTTAGCTGCACTAATTGCTACTAACTTGGTTATTGTTTCTAGATCTTTTTAGTTACTAGAGCTAGTAAATGTATATGTTTATTTGTATATGCATAGTTTTTAAGATTGAATACCTTAATGAGTTCATACTGATACTTTCTATTCAAATTCAGGGTGGGCGTGAGGGTAATTACTTAATCTCTTAATTTACATCTGTATTTTGCTCTGAGAATCCTGTCTCTCACCAACACATAGAATATCATTCATTCATTCATTCATTCATTCATTTTAGAGAGAGAGCACACAGGGGAGAAAAAGGGCAATAAGAGAGAGAATCTTAAGCAGGCACCGCCCTTAGCACGGAGCCCAGCGCGGGGCTCAATCCCAGGACCCTGGGATCATGACCTGAGCCAAAATCAAGAGTTGGATGCTCAACCGACTGAGCCACCCAGGCGCCCCTAGAATATCATTTAACATGATGTTTTATCCCATATTATACACAAAATCTGGAGGAAACATTAGCATAGTACCATACAATGTGATTACCGAAAATGGTTTATAAAACCTTTTGCATATGCTCGCTCCTTTTTTTAATGGTTACACTGTATATACATTATCAAATAATTATTTGTACTCTTTTATGTACCTCATTCAGTCTTAGTTCTGCATTTAAATATATATTTGATGCTTACTGTTAGCCTGTTCATTATTGTTCCACGTATCATTTTTCTTGTTTGAAGCTCATTCTCTAGTAGATTCCTTAAAAAGTTATAGGAACAATATCCATTCCCACCATTTTTGTGTGTTGATGACAGTTTGCTCTTTTTATATTTGAAATTAATTAGCTAGATATGAAATCTTTGGCTCATAATTTCTTTCCTTGAATATCTTAAATATATTACTCCATTTTTGTCAGGAATAAAAAGTTGTTTCTGTTACATTCATTTGGTCTTTTTATCTGGATATCCAAAGGATGTTTTCTTTTCCTTTAAAGTTCAGTAATTTATGAGAATATTTCTTAATGTCGGTCATTTCCCTAGATATGTGATATTCTTTCAGTATGTGGTGTTGCACATATTTTTAAATTTCAGACAAAGTCTTTTGAATTATAGTTTTTAATATTTCTGTTCTCTTGCTTTGGCTTTCTTTTTTGTGGGGACTCCTAATGGACATATGTTGGATGTACTTTGCCTGTCTTCTGTATCCGTTGCCTCCCCTTGAATCCTTTGCCATCTTTCTACGTTTCTTCTTGTTCTATATAAGTTGCTTTTCATTGTCTGTTTCTCTTAAGCATAATCTGTCATGTATGGTGACTCCTGTGTGCTTTCTATCTTAGACTTCATTTTGGAATGACTTATGTCCGGTTCTTTTCTGTATTCCATCACCTCATTTTTGAGCGTTTCCCATTGTGATTTATGACGTTCTTTCATATCTCTTGTAATTTTCTTAAATGTTTTTAGAATTTGAAATCTTAGATGATAATTTTCATCTTTGTGTGTGCATAATGCACATGACTTCTGGCAAGGTTCTACCATTAGTAGAAATGTTACACTGTTTTCTCTCTTTTTATAGTGACTTCACATGGGATTAGGCCTCAGGCTTTTTCTGTTGCTCATTTCTCTTTGAGATTGGTTTTTCTAAACATTTAGAAAGAGCTTGATTTAAGATTTTCCAATTTTATGACTGTAGAGATCTCTCTTCTGTTTTGGGAAACTGTTAAAAAATATGGCTGCTTATTTTCTGAGGCTTTTTACCTTTACTCCCCTTTCCTCCTTATAAAATTCATCCTTTTAAAGTGTTTCCTAATATATTTACAGAGTTGAGCAGTTATTTTGACTTTATAGATTTTCATCATCCCCATAAGAAACAGCATTCCCGTTAACAGTCACTCCCCATTTCCCACTTCTTCCAGCCCCTTACAACCACTAATCTTTCTGTCCCTGTGGATTCGCCTACACCTATGCCATTTCATATAAGTGGAACCATATAATATCTGATATTTGTGACCGGCTTAGCATAATGTTTCCAAAGTTCATCATGTTTCAGCATATATTAGTACTTTGTTCCTTTTTATTGTGATATAATATCCCATTGTATGGATATACCAAATTTTGTTTACCCATTTATCACTTGCAAACATTTGAGTTGTTTCCACTTTTTGCCTAATTTGAAAATGCTGCTAGTGCTGCAAGTATTTGTCAGTAGCTTATTTATTCGTATCTATCACTCTTTTTGTTATGTATGGAAGAAAAACAATTAAACCCATTCCCAGGGGTGTCTTCTGCCTCTTATGTTTGTTTAATAAACCTTGGCAGAATATCTGTGTGCTTACAAAAATAATGATGAGTCATGTATAGTAATGGAAGAAGAAGTGAAAGGGTTCCATCCATTGTTGTTAATTAATTAATTTTTTTATGATTACGTGTCATCCATTACAAATTTAATAGGCTTTGGTTTCATGTCTTATGAAACCTGCCTGGGATAGTAGTAACCCCACAAATAAACTTTTTGAGTCTAGTTGAAAATAAAAATGGTGAAAATAGCATTTTAATTTCTCCTCCCAAGTTTCCCCTCTGGTTCCCAGTAAAGAATACCAATCTGGGAATGAGGAGACCTGGGTTCAAGTCCTGACTTCCTTGTTTATTTGCTCAGTTGATCTCTGTGGCAGTTTTCCTTCCCTGCACAGTGAAAAGGTTGGAGTAGTCACTAGTAACTCTTGTAGCAAGGATTTTTTGACTCTGGAATGAGAGTATCATATTTACATAATCTCTACAGTCTTTAATAACCAGAACTTAATCATTGATCATAGTGGTGCATAGGCCACTAAATAACTAGCATGGTGTAACTTAATATAATTAGGAAGAGTTGACAGGTATTTTTGTTTTTAATCTTTGTTAGATAGTTAGCACATATATTTTAACAAATGTTTTACTCCCCGTTAGTTATAATGGTCAGTGTTTGGTAATGTGTGTATTTTTATTATAAACTATATATTTGATATGTACATATTTTTAACTATAATACAATTAATGGAATTTATAGTTAAGACACATCAGTGTGAAGACAACCATTTGGAGTGTCTAATACCGCTATATACATATGAGAACATTATTTATAAAACATTCTCTGAATATTTATCAAGAAGCTAAAAACAGTACATACTTTTCTCAGTTTCTCCCATTCTAAAGTGCCTGTTGTAGTTTCTAAACCTCAGTTAGAAAACTTACCATTTTTATTAAATGCTTATTAAAAGAAAAAAATTGATGTTTTAAAAATATGAGTCTTCCTATCACTCACCATTTCATTTTAGAGGTGACTTAGATACTAAGGTTAGCATTCTCAGACATATGTCAGTTTTATAAATAGAGTTCTAACTCTTGCTCTGAGTAGATAACATGCCTTCATCTTATGCTTTAAGTATCCAAAATTAATAAAGAGAAATTATAACCTACTGTCATAATCAATTTGGGCACTAGAGCCTAACTTAATCCCTGTGTTCTAGTTAATTTATAAAGATGGTTTAGGAAGCTGTCTCGAGTGGCATTGTTGAATATCTTTCCAGAGAACTCCGATGCAACAGGCTGAAAGGCATGAATCTTCTTTAGATAAGGAAGGCACAGATGTAGTATGTCTTACAATTTGCGTAATATTTTACATTTTACCAACTATTTATATACCTATTGCTCATTTGATTTTCACAGCTAACCTGTGATATTTGCTGAGATTTGTTTGCTGAGTTTTGTTTTATTAGATTTATATCTAAATATTTCTTTTTGGGGGAGCAGTGCAAGTGTTATTGCATTTTTTATTTGATTTCTATAATTCATTACTGCTATATACAAATATAGTCAATTATTGTATGTTAATCTTCCATCCTGTGACTTTACTGAACTCAGTATTTCTAAAAATGGTTTTTTTGTATATTCCTTGGGATTTTTGATGTTACGGTCATAAAGAATGTTTCTTTCTAACCTATATGCCTTTTATTTTACTTTCTTGCTTATTGCACTGGCTAGAACTTCTAGCTCTATGAATAAGGGTGGTAAGAGCATATATTTTTGCTTTGTTCCTGATTTTAGAAGGGAAGCAGTCTTGCACAATTAAGTAAATGATATTTGTAGATATTTTTGTAAATGCGCTTTATCAAGTTCAAGTTCCTCCTGTTCCTGTTTTTCTCGGAATTTTCATCATAAATATATGTGTTGAATTTTGTCAGATGCTTTTTTGCATCAGTAGATATGATCATGTGACTTTCCTTTAGCCTGTTATTGTGGTGCATGATGTTGATTGATTTTCAAATATTGAACCAATTTTGCATTCTGGAATAAACGTTTGACATGGTATATGATTTTTTTTATATATATCACTGAGTTCTGTGTGCTAATAACTTGCTGAGGAGTTTTACATCTACACTTATGAGGGATATTGGTGTGTGGTTTTCTTTTTTGTTACTGTGCTTCTGGTTTTATGTTTCTTTCTCTGACACCATTCATGCATTGGTGGATGAATCTTGGGAACATTTCATTACTGGTAGGTGGGAATAGAAGCCCAGGTTTTCTACTCAGTGTTCATTGGCATTCAAGGGAGAGAGGCCAGGTGGGTGGAGGTAGGAGTTCTGGGTCCCCTCTTGGTCTCCACTCACACTGGGGTGAAGGTGGTCTTGTTACCACTGAGCAATCATCAAAGTCCTGACTCTCCACTGGAGCTGCTTCGGCATCTACCTATGAGGAGAGGAGAGAAGACCTGATTACTATCTTGTCTGACACCTTCCTGGAGAAGGTGTCGTGGCACCTTGTTAAACCTCACAAGAATAGAAGTCTAGATACCTCACCGGCCTTTGCTGATTGGGGTGAGAGTAGGGCTATAGTTTGTCGTGTTTGGCTGGAGTAGAAGAGTTATCATCTAAAAGTTTTCTTTCCCAGTTCTTTGGTTAGAGAGAGTAGGCTTTTTTTTTGTCTGTCACATCTGATGGCTTTTCCAGGTTGCCAGCTTTTTCAGCTCCATTCTGGGAACAAAAGGAAAACCCTAGCAGCTCATTACCATGTCATTCCTCACATCCCAAGGCCCCTAGGCAATCTTCCTTTTTCCTCTCCACATCACAGTTTTCTTATGGCTGTCCTGTCTGTCATGCCCAGGGCTTTAAATTATACTTAAGTGGGAGAATAGGGAAAAATATATCTATCCCATTTGTCCCAAGTAGAAGTCTGAGAATCACATTTTTTAAAAATTTCAGGAGATAACCATTTCCCTGGTATAACTATTAACAGAAGTTTTTCCAGAGGAAAAGATGCTTTTCACAAAACCTATTTTCAATATAAGGTTTGGGTAAGACATTCAAAGCATTATAAATATATTCCAAAGTGTGCAAGGCTGTCCTGTAGAAATGAAACACTCTTCATTATATCATTCTCCATTTAGAAGGAAGCCTTGAACTCTTTGGTCAGCCCTCACTTAACAGATTGTCATTCACAGTGTCTTAGTGCATCTCTTAATCTGACCTCCTTGACATCCTTCCCCAGCTGCTCAGACTTTTCCAGAATACTCTTTGAAACTTATGGTCCTCTGAACTTTACTTCTTGCTCCTATCTGAAACCTGCGTCCCCACCAGAGCAAAACCCTGGTTGAAAGACTCCCAACTGTGGGAAAAGCTAGGACTAAAGGTGGCTTTTCTAAAGTTGGTACTAGGGAGCAGGTCTAGGCCCCATCCTTAGGTGGCAGCTAGATGAATTAGAGCCTTGGAGCCTTGGTTACCCAGTAAGCCTCCAGGAAAATACTGAAACAACTTGGGTAGAGACTAGTCTGGCAAGGGAGACAAAAGCGGGATTGTAGAGAATGGAACTGAGAAGAACATGGGACAGAGAGAGAGGGAGAGAGAAAGAATCCCAAGCAGGCTCAGCACCATCAGCGCATAGCCTGACACAGGGCTCCAGTTCACAAACGGTGATATCATGACTTGAGTCAGATGCTCAGCCAACTGAGCCACCCAGGCTCCCCATAATGTACTCTTATAACAGTATATTTCCATTCCTTCCCATTTGTTTTGCTACTTTGGTCATTTGTTTTAATTCTCTGTATGTATTAAATCTCAGAATATGTTTTTATTTTTACTTTAAATTGTTATCTTTTAGGGAAACTTAAAAATGATTTTTTTAAAGATCTTTATATTTCCCAGTGTATTTACCAGTCCTGGCACTATTGCTTTATACAATCAGGGTTACCATTTCGTATCATTTTCCTTGTACTGAAGAACTTCCTTTAACATTTCTTTTAGTCAAAGATTGCTGGCAATAACTTTTCTCAACTTTTGTTTGTCTTTAAAAGTCTATAGTTTGACTTTAGTTTTGAAAAATAGTTTTGCATACATGCACCCCAGTGTTTGTAACAGCAGTATCTACAGTAGCCAAATTATGGAAACAGCTTAAGTGTCCATTGATTGATGAATGGATAAAGAAGATGTGGCGGGATGTGTATACACACACACACACACAACACCCCACAATGGAATATTATTTGGCCATAAAGAAGGATGAAATCTTGCCATTTGCAATGACTTGGATGGAGCTAGAGTTATGCTAAGCACAGTAAGCCAATCCGACAATGATAAATACCATATGATTTCATTTATATGTGGAATTTAAGAAACAAAACAAATGAGCAAAGAGGGAAAAAGAGAGGCGAACCAAGAAATAGACTGTTAACTATAGAGATCAAACTGATAGTTACCAGAGGGAGGTGAATGGGGGAATGGGTTAATAGGAGGTGAAGATTAAGGCACACAGTTGTTGTGATAGCCCTGGTGTTTGTATGAAGTGTTGAATTACTGTATTGTACACCCAAAACTAATATTACACTGTATATTAACTAACTGGAATTTAAATAAAAGCTTAAAAAATATTTTTTCTGGGTATAGAGCTCTAAATTGACAGGCTTATAAGCACTTTAAACAATGTTATTCTATTGTCTTTTGACTGACTTTCTTTTTGAGAGAAGTCTGTGTTATTTTATCTTGGTTCTTCTGTTTTATAAAAAATGTATTTTAATATTTTTAAATTTATTATTCATCTTAGAAACTTGGCAACAATATTCCTTGATGTGGTGTTCTCTGCTGTGCTTGGAGTGTTTTTGAACATATTTAAATACGTGAGATTAGTTTCCATTAAATTTGAAAGATTTTTAGCCATTCTTTCTTCAGAAATTTTCCATACCCTCCTCTATCTGGAACCCCAGTTGCATGTGTTAGACTATATGATCTTGACTTGTTGGACACTGAACATTTATCATTTTATTTTTTTGAGTCTTTTTACTTTCTGTATGCTTTTGTTTAGATAATTCTTAATTGTATCTTCAGGTGCCTCTTCTGTACAATCTAAAATGCTATTAATTCCCATTTAGTGAACATAGCATTTTGGATGTAAGCTTTTAAAAGTTCTGTCTGATTCTTTTAAAAATCTTTTATTTCTCTTTGTATTTATATTTCTCTTTATATCCTTAAAGATATATCTGTAATAGTTATTTTTTAAAATGTCTCTGCTGAGAACTTATTTATTAAATATTTACTGGGGTGGGGGATATAAAGATGTTTTAACTTATCACTTAGTAGACTTGATATTCCAGAAGAATGTACTATCTTTATCCTGTGACTTCATACACAGCTTGATATGCCCCTAGATTTATAACTTCTCTACTTGGCGAAGCACAGCAATAGAGGCAGTTTTGTTTTGCTTTTAATGTTTTATTTCCAAATCTCAGGTTACACTGTAGGTGATATAGGACTTTGAGGTACAGCCATCAGATACTTGATACATGCTTACATGAATGTTTTTTTGAAGGGGAGAGTATGTTTCAAATTCTAGCAACCGTGTGGTAGTCAACCTTTTTTTCATTTCCAGAATATGACCCAGGTTAGTTGCTACAGTGACATTAAATCCATCAGTGCCTTTTCTCTTCGGTATTGTGGATTCCTAGCTGGCATAGTTAAAACACAGGAAGGACAGTTACAGTCCTCTGAGTGTGGACTTGGTTGTTTTGGACTTACCAGTTGTTTTGTTTTGTTAGTCCACAAATATTCTTCATTCCTTGCATTTCTGTGGCGTGAGTTTTCATGAATACAGATGTGCTGATGTCATCAAGTGTGACGTAAAGCACTGATTTCACTTGCATTGGTTTCTACTAAAAACATCGATTTGTCTTTGCCGTCTTGCAGTACCTTCTCCAGGCAAGTTCCGCTCCCCTGCAGCGCCGTCTCCTCTGGCTCTCCGGCAACCAGTAAAAGCATTTAGTAACCATGGCTCTGGTTCTCCTAGTAGCCAAGAAACAACACAGCTCACACAAACCACCTCCTCACCTGGGCCTCCCATGGTTCAGAACACAGTCCCAGCAAATCCTCCCAACAACATCAACAGCACTACTCTAACCAGACCTGCAGGGACAACAGCGATGAGAAGTGGCTTGCCCAGACCCAGCGCCCCTTCTGCTGGGGGTATACCAGTGCCTCGCAGCAAACTTGCACAGCCTGTGCGCAGGTAAGTGGCACGTCTTCTGTTTCAGCAGTCTTGAGCATAGGCAAGTGGGTAGGCCAGAATTACTGCTTGTGAGAGCAAATACAGAGTCCTACTAGGCTCCCATTAGAGTCTTCGTAGACTTTGAATAAAATGTTACTTTATTGTTTTAAAGAAATCACCACTCAAAACACTGGGGTATTTTACCACTTTGGTTCAGATTAAGTTTGTTTAGATACCTAACATGATTAGGCGTCTCCAAGAACTCCTAGAAAAAATGTTAGAACCACTCAATTTGGTTGTGATATTTGTTCATTTTAAATATAATGGTATTCCATAAATTTAAAGAAGCACATTAGAACCTAGAGCAAGATTTAAGACAAAACTTCCAGCTACCAAATCTGAGTATATTCCAGGAGGGTGGTTTTCAAACTTTGATACAAGTCAGAATCTTCTGTAAAATTTATAGGAATATGGAGGCCTCAGTTTTACCCCCAGAGAGTAGATCTGGTATGAAGGCCAAACTCTGTGGGTAATCTGTTTGTTTGTTTGTTGAATCTTCAGGTGATTCTGAGGCCAGCCAGTTTGGGAACCATGCATCTGTATAATCGTTATCTACATTTCAGGAATGTGATTGCCACCATCAATAAACTTAGGTGTCCAAACATAATTAAACTTTAAATATTTATTTGCATGAAAAAAAGGCTTTCATCTTGTAAGCATTTAAATTGAATTACCCATATCTCTTTCATTCTGAGATAAATGAATTCCATTTCCGAATTCAGTAGTAGAGCGTGGCAGCTGCGCACTTCGCTAAATATTATATGCACCTTATTGGATTTTTACAATAACATTAAATATTACAATAACCTGAACATCGAACTCTTATTATTGCTATTTTTCAGAGGAGAATATTGAAATTTAATGAGGTGAAATAATTTGCCTAAGTCCACACAATGAGTAAGGCTTTCAGTTCTCAGTGTGTCTGACTGGAAAGTCCGTTTAAGCATCGTGCCATTTTGCCTCCCTAGTGGTGGTGACACTAAGTCTCTACTGTCACAGTCATCACTCTGCCCTCCCGCCTCAAATTAATTAATTAATTAAAAGTTTGGTGATCCATGCTGTTGGAAGAAACAAGCGTCTTCCTTTCTTTTACTGTAGTGGCCGTGTTAACAAAAAGATGATAGTGACATCACCCGATACCCAGTAAAACTCGAAGATTGTAGAAATGCCGAGGGTGGGACAGTTAGGCGAATAAGCTGTAGAGAGCTCCGATCTCAGTGTTCCGCTGGAACAGCCTTCATGGATCAGGGTGCCCCCGCAAAGTAGTTAATGTGTATGGTAACCTTTCATAGAGCCTTTTAAATCACCTCATCCAACTGCTTTATTTCAGGTCCTTGCCAGCCCCCAGAACCTACGGTGGCATGAGAGATGACAGTTGGAAGGATGGCTGTTACTGACCAGCAGAGACGAGAGTGCAGAGGCCACGCCGTCATGGATACCCCTTCACCAGGCTAAAAGGCAACTTTTATATGCAGACTGTTCAGATAAGACTCTTGGGATTCATAAATCCCAGCCCTCTCTGTCTCAATTAGCACAAGCTGACAGAGATGATCAAGCAGCACTTTAATGACATTTAACATCAGATGTGTTTGGTAATCATACAATCACTCTCCATGGAATCACATTTAGTTTTGTTTAATAGAAACTAAGTTGATTTTTTAACATTTGACAGAGGCCAATATCTGGGCAAAAAACTAACGGATGCCAAAGAGAAATGCCCATTTGTAAATGAGAGAATACCTTTGTGCACAAGAAAATGGTGAATTCAAGCTATCCAAAACTTCACGTTCAACCTAATTTACTGTATAAATAGCATCAATAAATATTTGTGTTAATGAGAACTAATATCCTGGCTAATTATCTAAAATGTTTCACTAGTGTTTCACTAGTACTCCAAGAAACTAGATGGAGATGGAAGGGAGGATGGGGGTAGGAAGAAATCTAGGCTAGGGATCTCAAACATGATACCTAAATTTGTCAGAATTCTATAAATTATTTTTGCAGATTCACTAGAAAAACTGTCATTCTGTTTAGCCGTAAGTTTTGGATGTAGCTCACGTGTCACCACCAGATAATGTTACACCGCGCATCCACCATGTTGCATTGACACATCGGACTTCTGTGTGTTTGTTTTGATTGCCAAAAGGGCTTAATATCAGTTGTACAATCTTTCTAAACTTTATAGCTCCTGGCTCAGGAAAGATAGCCTTTGCTATTGAAGCCAACTTCTTCACATGCTGTTATATCTGTTAGAGAACTAAGAGATCGTGTTTTTATTAGCAGGTTTCCATGATAGGAGAGAGCAAGTAGTGTGTGTCTTTATTCTTGATATAAACACCACCGCCTCAGTGCTTACAACCCGGAACAAAACCATACAGAGAGAGAGAGGGGGAAAAATCTATGCACTTAACTTACAAAATCTCTGGTAATGACAGTTGTATTGTTACTATTGACACAGCGGTCTGTTATGTGGTAGGAAGATATAGTCTGCTGAATCCTACTGAAGTTGATCCACTTTGAACTAGGTAACTGTATAAAACATCCTTTGAAAATACTGTCCCTTTTGACTTAGATTCTGCCTTACATTAATTTTTACATTTTTGGTAACAAAGGAAACCCACTGTATGTGACTCTAATCTGTTAAATACTTGCTGTCTAGAGGCCCTTAGGTGTATCCTGGAAGTCACTTATTTCGGTTCTACTAGACGATTTAAACTTTCTTTAGCAGGCTTCTCATTTTTCATGGTGAGGTCTGTTTTAAAATATTTAATTTAAATGGCTCTGAAATACTGGCAATCAGGTCACCTAAAGGATTTTCGAGATTTGAACGTTAAGTTCATTTCCTGTTAGTCAAAGACATTCTGAAAGTTGGCAAAAGATATTGAGAGAGAAATGAGAAACCTGATATTCAGGATTTGCATTGAGGTTGATAGGTTGAGAAATTGATAAAGCTTTTAAAACCAAGACCCCCAGTCAGCCGTGACACCGTGGTATTTTTTATTAGCTTGACCAATAGGGAGTCCTTAAGCTAGCACAGCAGCTGGAGGCTGAAGCTGCCAGTGCTGATGGATTTTGGTGTACAGTGCAAGGAAGAAACTTTATCCTTGAATATGAGGGCGATGGGTGTGGGTCAGAAAGGATGGCACCGGAATTCCACGTGATGATGTACTAAAAAATGTTGCTTTTCAGAGGAAGATAAAGCATCTGCTTCGGGTGTGGGGTATCTCATGTAAAAATCTAAGTAAAAGAACTAGCCACTGTCTCTTTTTAAAACCATATGTACACAAAACAAACTAGGTCTCAGTTTCAGTGCAACATTGCAAAAGAAAAATATGCTGCAATCTAATAATTACAAGGAATTTTAACTCTATTTGAAATACCCATTACATTAAGTTAGATTATCTGTTTCAAAAGGAGTATTCAGGTTATTTAACTTTGTTTTTAAATGGCTGCATCAGAAAAAAAAATGTCTATTTTTTTTTATTAAAATATTTCATCACTTGTTAAAAACGTATTTGGATCTGAGTTGGGTAAAACATTATTTTACCTGCTGTTGTACTACCACAGACTATTGGCTTTTAGGTTCCTAAAGAGAAAAATTGCCTTTTTACTAGAAAGCCTTTGTGTATTGCCAATTTTTCTGTTTGGGAAAATCTAAGGATTCGCTGTGGTTAGTCTTACAGAAGAAATGTGGATTTGATAAACTAGTGCCTATGATTTTAACTTATGTTTGATACATAGTAGTAAAGGTTTTATGAATGTCGATTATTTTTCTGTGCCAACAGCCCAGAATTGTCACTTATATGTAAGCAGAAAGCTATGAGCTCTGCTTCCAAAGTTATTTAATTTTCTCAGTGTTTGAATGTTATTTTTTTGTAAGTGTGTTAATAAAAGTGTAAAAAAATTGGAAAAAATATAAATATTCTTAACTCAAGCATTTGCTGGATCATTTTTCTACAGAACTTGTTTGTATAATATAAAACACTCTCTAAAGAGTTGACTTTTTTCAGTTTTCATGCCCTGGAAATCACATTTTGTAAAACTGGGGACCATTCATAATTGTCAGATACTTTTTAAAACTATCTCAATACATCACTTTTATAAAAAAAAAAAAGTTTTTTTTGAAAGGAAATTAGATACATATTTGTCCCCAGACATTTGTATAACTCTAGAATGATCTAGACTATGTATGTTTAAATTTTTATTGAATGTACAGACGTCCATTTTTGACATTACGCATGGTCCTTTTAGATCACATGAAGTTTGATTTGCAAACATTTCTATAGCTGAACTTGTATGTGTGGTTGCCTCCTTAATAAACAGCCTGACCATAATGTTTATTATTAAATTTATATTTGTTTTTTCAAGTGTTTTATTAATTTCTGGATACGATAAGATTCCCCACCCCCAGTTGCCTACAATTGGTTTTAATAAATTTCTCAGCTGATTTTTTCAAACACACAGACCCAAGTCATATTTCCCTTTCAAACTCAGTCTTCATGAGATGGAAAAATCATGTGATAGTCTCCTCGTCCTTGTTATTTTATATTTGGATTATTTGGAGTATACGTATAGTTTACTTGAAATTGGTACCTTCTTAGAACTTTGTCACCTGCTATGAATTGATACCTACTTTTGAAAATCTAGCATATATAAAATAAGCAAAAAGCTATTATGTAAGAGTTTCCAAAAGGGAAAAATTAATACATTTTCAAGACAAATATAGTTATTTAGTTACTCATGTACATTTTTCTCTTATGGAAAATTGGAAAATATCAAGAATTACATATTGTTTAATTAGTTCCCCACATCCCTTTTGGAAGTTTTTACTGTCCTTTTTGTTACAATTAGTTTCATCAATACAGCATAGAGAAAAGATACCATGTTTGAATGTTTCCTCAAGCCAATCTAAAAACTTCTAAAAACCATTTACAATGAAATGCCAACGTCCTGTAAGTCAGTGAGTGAGAAGTTTACTTACACCTACCTATCATATCCCCAGTACAACAGGAAAACCCACATGGAGGTTCTTAGGAAATATTTGCTGTAACAAAGTGTAGCTTTGAGTAACAGAAGCAGAATAACTGATACAGAAATGAACTTTGAGGAGAGGTTGTAAACGGGATGTTCACGTGGGCATGAAGCCAAAGTTAGCAACCCTAACATATTTTTAATGATCCTAAATATAAGTCTGAGTGGACTAAACGGGACTCTGGTTGCTAGTCTGAAAATGGAACAGATTTCACTCCTGGGCCTTACTTAACACAGCTCAGCTTAAAACTATGTTAAGTGCATGCCAATCTCAAGCCAAACCTTTATCTAAACTGGGTGAACTGAACGTTTTCTGTTTAAAAAAACAAAACGAAAATCTTTATTTGATTTTGAAAGTAATAGAGACTCATTGCTTCAAAAACCAAAAATATTAGGAAATATACATGATGTGGGTCCTATGGGTGGCTCAGTCGGTTAAGTGTCTGAGTCTTGATTTTTGCTCAGGTTGTGATCTCACCGTTTGTCCGTGTTCATGAGATTGAGCCCTGCCCTGGGGCTGCTTGGGATTCTGTCCTTCCCTCTTTCTGCCTCTCCCCCATGCTTGCACCCGTGCACATGCGCGCGCGCTCTCTCTCAAAAATAAATATTTAAAAAAACACATACAAATATATATAAATGATTCCATATATCACCTTAGGATCCTGCAATCCCACCATCCAGAAACAAATATTTAAGTGCTCACCCAACATGCTTATAAAATCCTTAAAGGTGGCGTCTGAGTGGCTCAGTCGGTTGAGTGTGTGACTCTTGTTTTCGGCTCAGGTCATGATCTCATGGTTTGTGAGTTTGAGCCTTGCATCCGGCTCTGCACAGACCTCGGAGCCTGCTTGGGGTCCTCTCTCTCCCTCTCTCCTTCCCACTCCTCCGCACGCACTCTCTCTCTTCAAAGATAAATAAACATTAAAAAAATGCTAAATGCAAGGATAGAAAGTCTTTAGGAAGAGAAAATATTTTCTTATTTATTTTTTTAATATAATTTACTGTCAGATTGGCTAACATACAGTGTGTAAAGTGTGCTCTTGGTTTTTGGGGTAGATTCCTGTGGTTCATCACTTACATACAACACCCAGTGCTCATCCCAACAAGCGCCCTTCTCAATGCCCATCACCCATTTCCCCTCTCCCCCACTCCCCCATCCACCGTCAGTTTGTTCTCTGTATTTAAGAGTCCCTTGTGGTTTGCCTCCCTCCCTCTCTGTGACTATTTTTTTCCCCTTCCCTTCCCCCGTGGTCTTCTGTTAAGTTAGAATAAGAAAATGTTTTAATTAAGTTTGCTTTTGAACAGAGGCGTATATTAACTGGTATTGAAAACTAGACCCACAATTCTCCATGCCTGATCGTAGATATTCCTCAATGTTAAAAAGAATCCATCATATGTATTTTGTATGTTTATAACATTAGTTGGTTTTTCTTATGAAAAATGTTCACTATAGAAAACTAGAGAAATATAGCTGAATTAGAAAAAGCACTTAATTCCATAGGTAAGCAACCACTTAAATTTGAGGATGTTGTCTTTTTTTTCTTCTTCTTCTTACGATATTGGGATCATATTCATGGTTGATGCTGTAACTTTTTTAACGCTACGGTCACTGCCATCATTTAGAGGCAGTCTGATGGGGGAGGAGTTGCAGAAAGAGTATACAAATACTAATTGCAAAACTTCACCAAACCTGTATTATCATAGGTCTCTCATACAGTATCTTTTATTGACACTTGAACTGCAACCCTCTCAACAGTCTACCAAACTGAATTGACCCTGTTGATTGAATACAGTTCCATTGTATTCACTGGGATCACCTGATTGGCTGTTAAAACACAGCTTTCTGCACCCTACCCCAAGGGTGCCCATTCAAAACTAGATCTCTGGTCCCGAGAACAAAACTTCTAGGAATGAGATTCCCCAGCACAGTCAAGCGCCCATTACTGGACTAACTGACTGTGGTCAGGGGCTCAGGGTTCATTACAAGCCATGAAGCAACTATGAAAGCATAGCTGGGATGAGGGAAGACCACTGCCCCTGAGAGTGGTGCTAACCCCAGTAAGTGGGCCCGGTGTTGGGCAAACAAGGGTATGTCTTTCTTGATAGGATATATCAGGGTGCATATCCTATAAAATGAGTGTTTCAGTCAGTGGTCATGTGTTCCTAGAGGGAACATGTGTAGTGAGAGAGGGTTCGGACGGTATTTGAGCCCTTGGCACAGTCATTCTGGAGGCCCAGTATCATTCCTGTGCTTGAATTCTATGCAACACCTCAGTCCTTACCATAAATTCCCCTTGGTATGGAGATCAATTTAAGCTAAGATTCTGTCAGTTGCTCCTAGAAGGAAGGGTTAATTTTTCAGATGTTTTTTAAAGCTGATAAAGTTGCAGGGGTGCCTGGGTAGCTCAGTGGGTTAAGCGTCCGACTTCAGCTCAGGTCATGATCTCACGGTTTGTGAGTTCGAGTCTTGCATTGGGCTCTCTGCTGGCAGCTCAGAGCCTGGAGTCTGCTTTGGATTCTGTGTCCCCCTCTCTCTCTGCCCCTTCTCTGCTCGCAGTCTCTTTCTCAAAAATGAATAAACATTTAAAATTTTAAAAATAAAGTTGATAAAATACAAAAAAAGTATAAAAAGCAAATGTTTGGCTCAGTGAATTACTAAGTGACTACATGTATAACCACCACATAGGCAAGAAATAGACTGTTAGCACCCCAAAAGCTCTCCTAATTCTGCCTGCCAGTCACTACTTCCTTCTCTGCAGGCTAACAGCTATTCTGACTTCTGACATTATAATTTAGTTTTACCTCTTCTTGAACTTTATAGGAATGGAACCATACCCTTTGTAATTGTCTTCTATCTTTTTTTTCTGCCTATCTATTTTGACTAAAGGTTAAAAAAAAGGGGGGGGTTTCTTTCAGACTCAGGCACAGGCACATACAATGAAAGTAATGTACGATTTACCCTACTGTTCATGTCACTGTGGTTTCTTCATTCTCGTTGCCATATTATGTGCCATTGTATAAATATGGCACAATTTGTCCATTTTAATGTTGAAGACAGTTGGATTGTTTCCAGTTTGAGTCTCTCAAAAATAATGCAGCTTTGGACTTCGGGCATCGTTAAGATGAAGTAAGCCCTCAAAAGCCTCTCTCCCACTTAAAACTAAAAATTTTGGACAAAATGCAAAAGGCAACTACCTGAAGGCACTGGAAAAGATACAAAAGCAAATGGATTGGGAGGAGACTCAGACCTCAGGAAGAGACCCAAACTCCAGGGCGAGCTTCCCTTTTCCCCTCTTTTCTCTCTTGGCCCCGAGCCAGGAGGGGGGTACCCAGGAGAGCTGTCAGGGCGGTTCCTCCGACAGGTTATAAACCAGAGGAAACTGAAGAAAAACTGTGAAAGAAAAATTCTGAAAGAAAAAAAAATGCTCTCCCGGAAGCTCGAGCATGTAGAGGATTTCCTTTTCTCTCTTTCCTTTCTTGGCATGTTGCTGGTAAGCCCCCCGGGTCAGCCCCGGTAACACGCAATGCCAACAGTTAAAATTGACGGGAACTCCTGTCTTTCTGGACAGAGAAAATGGGAAAGGAGCCCTCACAGTCTGCAGAATACGAGGACAGCCCTCATTTTTCTCTGCTTACTCTCTTCGTCCAGAACGTGGCCTGAGCTGTGGAGCCTGTGCAGTACTAGTGGTGGAACTAAAATTCCAAGAGAAGCCCCACATATCTGGTCAAAGGACAGGGCCGAGGGGCCCCGTGGGCATGAAGGAAACGAGAGAGAAGAGAGCCGGAGAAGGGACTCCTCTTACTCTGTCGTAATTGGCGCGAGCTCCAAGCTTGCCCTTGAGCTACACATACGCAGCCCCGAAGCAGCACAGCGAAGTCTTGGAGAACTGGACTACAATTTAAAGCATAGACTATGACCCGGACTAACTACTGAGTAGTGCACGTGTGAGATCGATCCAGTATAGATAGCAGAACAGAGCCTCTGTAAACCGAACTGGCACTGGAGTCACAACCTGCAGAAGATGTATCAGAATTTGCTGTCCGATCCTATTTCGGTTGATTGTTAAACAAAAAATCAACATTGCTCCGAATATTTTAACAGGACCTAGAATCTATAATATTAAAAATGCCCGGCTTATACTCTAAAGTTACTCAACATGGAAAGAACCAGGAAAGTGTGATCAGTTCTCAAGAAGGACAACAGATGTCAGTACAAGGTGATGTGGATATTTGAACTCAGACTCTGAAGCAGCTGTTATAACGTGAGATGAAGGAAAACACTTGTGATGAATGGAACTGTGGAAGTTCTCAAGAGAGTATTTTTTTTTTAATGTTTTTATTTTTGAGAGACAGAGACAGAGTATGAGCAGGGGAAGGGCAGAGAGAGAGGGAGATACAGAATCCGAAGAAGGCTCCAGGCTCCGAGCTGTCAGCACAGAGCCCAACACGGGGCTTGTACCCACCAACTATGAGATCATGACCTGAGCTGAAGTCGGATGCTTCACCAACCGAGCCACCCAGGCGCCCCGAGTAGTATTTTTTTTTTTTAAAGAACCAAATGGAAAGTTTAGAACTGAAAAAATATCTGAAATTCTAAAAATTTATTAGATGGGTTCAGTAGCTGACTGAGGATGGCAGAAGAGTCAGGGATGTTGAAGAGAAATCAGTAGAATTTATCTAATTGAGAACAGTAACAAAGGACAAAAAAAAATGAGCAGAACCTCAGGAACCTGAAAACCAATATCAAAAGGTCTCACCTTTGTGTCGTTGGAGTAGTAAATTGGCTCTCAAAAAAAAAAAAAAAAAATGTCTCCAATGTCCAGGTGTAAATATCCCCACCATGGCCACTTTCAAGCTGTCCACATGATCTCACTGAACACGGAGTTGGGAAGAGATGTACAGAATCAAGAAGCTGGCCTCAGCCCACTGATGTTGCTCTAGAAAAAGTGGAAAAAGAAATAGAACACGTATTTGAAGAAATAATGGTTAAAATTCCCAAACTTGATAGGCATAAACTTACAGATTCAAGAATCTCCGTGACCCATACATATCTGTGCTGATAACTAGATAAACTCCAAGAAAACCACACGACACATCACAATTAAACTTTAACTCACAGGCGCCAGGCGGGCTAGGTCAGTGGAGCATGCCACTCTTGGTCTCGGGGTTGTAAGTTCAAGCCCCATGCTGAGTGTAGAGATTACCGAGAAATAAAATCTTTTTAAAAAAAAACTGTTTAACTCAGCGAAAACAGCATAAACTCAAACTGAAAACCAGCAATTAAAATAAATGCTGAAAGCATCGAGATAAAACACATTATACGTAGTGGAACAACAATTCGATTGATCAGATTTCTGATCAGAAACCCTGGAGGCAAGAGATAGTGAACCGTATCTTTAAAATGCTGGGGGGAAAAAGAATTCTCAACTCAATTTTCCATGAAAATTTCCTTAAAGAATTAAGGCAAAATAAAGACATTTTCAGGAAAACTCAGAATTTGTTGTCTACAGGCTTATTTAAAGGAAATTATGCCATGAAAAGATGCTCAATATGACTCATCATCAGGGAAATACAAATCAAAACCACACTGAGATACCACCTCACACCTGTCAGGGTGGCTAAAATTAACAACACAAGAAAGAACAGGTGTTGGCAAGGATGCAGAGAAAGGGGAACCCTCTTGCACTGTTGGTGGGAATGCAAACTGGTGCAGCCGCTCTGGAAAACAGTGTGGAGTTTCCTCAAAAAGTTAAAAATAGAACAACCCTATGCTCCAGCCATTGCACTGTTAAGTATTTACCCAAAGGATGCAAGGATATTCAAAGGGGCACATGCACCCCAATGTTGATAGCAGCACTATCAACAATAGCCAAAGTATGGAGAGAGCCCAGATGTCCATTGACTGATGAATGGATAAAGAAGGGGTGTGTGTGTGTGTGTGTGTGTGTGTGTGTGCACGCGCGCGCGCACACACGCGTGTGATGGAATATTACTCTGCCAACAAAAAGAATAAAATCTTGCCATTTGTAACAACATGGATGGAGCTAGAATGTATTATGCTAAGCAAAATAAGTCAGTCAGAGAAGGACAAATACTGTATGATTTCAGTTATATGTGGAATTTAAGAAACAAAACGGATGAATACGTGGGAGGGAGGAAAAAGAGGAGAGAGGGAAACAAACCACAAGAGACTCTTAATGATAGAGAACAAACTGAGGGTTGGTTGAGAGAGGCGGGTGGGGGTGGACCAGATGGGTCTCGGGCATGAAGGAGGGCACTTGTGATGAGCACTGGGTGTTGTATGTAAGTGATGCATCACTGAATTCTACTCCTGAAACGAAAATTGCACTGTATGTTAACTAAAATTTAAATTAAAAGTAAAATAATAATAAATAAAGGAAATGATGCCAGAGTGAAATTTAGAACTGCAAGAATGAAGGAAAAACAACATAAATGTTAAATATATGGATATGGGTACATAGAAGAGACAATTTTTCTAAGTTCTTTAAAATATTATGAGTGTTAAAAGAAAAAACTGTAACATTGTCAAGAGAAGTTTTCAGTGCTTTTAGGAACAATACATATGACAATTATAAGAAGAATAAGGGGATATATATATGTAGTTGTGAGGCTTCTATATTTTACTCGTAATGGTAAAATATTAACTCTAAATAGACTAAAAGTTTAGGTATATGTATTATAATTCCTAGCATGTGTGTATTGCAGTTGCAATTGATAGAATAGATAAATTATAATAATAAATATATTCAAATTATCCAAAAGAAGGCAGGAAAGGCAGAATAGAAGAACAAAAAGAGAGGACAAACAGAAAACAAATATTAAAATAGTAGATTTAAATCCAGCCGTACCAATAATTTCATGAAATGTAAATGATCTAAACGCACCAAGTTAAAAGAGATAGGTTGAATTAAAAATACAATACCCAACTATATGCTGTTATGACTATATGTTATATATAAATATGAAGATATAGGTTAAAGTAAAAGGATAAAAAAGATATGCAGTGCAAACATCAATCAAAAGAAAGCTAGTGGCAATATTATCAAAGACCTATGAACAAGGAATATTTCTGGAATACAAAGGGAAATTACATCATGATAAAAGATCAATTCACCAAGAAATGTTAACAATCCTAAAAGATGTATGTATGCTCCTGGTGCAACCTGACTAAATGGACATTTAAAGAAAATTCAATAACAGTATAAAACTCGTTTTAAGTACACATGGAATAGTCACCAAAACATATGCCAGGTCATAAAACAAAAATTACAAATTTTATTTGCTGAATGAAAATTAAAGCAGAAATCCACTATAGCAAGATAAGATATCTGGAAAATACAATTTGGAAATTTTACAACATTTGTTAAAGATTAGAATTTGAGGGAAACAGCTAAAGTAACTTCTAGAAGGAGATTTATAGTATTCAGTGCTTATATATTAGGGGGAAAAAATGTGTTTGGCAGAATAAAAGCCCTCCAAGATGTCCACATCCTAACCCCTGGAGCCTGTGACTATGTTTACTCGGCAAAAGACAATTAAAGTTGCAGAAGGAATTCAGTTTGCTAATCATCTGACTTTAAGAGATTATCCAGGTGTGTCCAATGAAAACACAGGGTCCTTATTCATGGAGAAGGGAAGCAAAAAAGGGAGAAGCAGAGAGATCGCAGCATGAGGACTCATCCTAACATTGCTGGAAGAAAGTGGCCATGAACCATGGGAGGCAACCATCTCCAGAAGCTAGAAAAGGCAAGGAAATGGAGTCTCCCTTAGGCTCCAGAAGAAATAGAGCCCTGTGAATGCCTTGGTTTTAACCCGGTGAGAAAATTTCAAACTTCTGGCCTCCAGAGCCATGAAATAATACAGTCATGCTGTTTTAAGCCACTAAGTTTGTGGCAATTGGTTACAGCGGCAGTGGGAAACTAACAGAAGAAAGTGATCTAAACCAATGATTTTTTTTTAATTTTTTTAACGTTTATTTATTTTTGAGACATAGAGACAGAGTGTGAGCAGGAGAAGGGCAGAAAGAGGGAGACACAGAATCCGAAGCAGGCTCCAGGCTCTGAGCCGCCAGCACACAGCCCGACGCGGAGCTCGAACTCACAGACCGCAAGATCAAGACCTGAGCCGAAGTCGGCCACCCAACCGACTGAGCCACCCAGGCGCTCCTAAACCAATGATCTAAGCTTCTGCCTTAAGAAACAAGAAAAAGACGCGGAAGGAAAGACTAAAGAGCAGAAATCAGTGCACCTGAAAACAAAAATAATTAAGAAAATCAATGAGGCCAAGGTAATGCTGCTATGAACTTTCTGTATACGTGCACACATTTCTGCTCATTATACACATAAAAGTGAAGTTGCTGGGGAAAATGATGAGTATACTGAACCGTTTTCCAAAGTGGTGGTACCAGTTTGCATTCCTACCACAATGTATAAACGTTCCCACTTCTCCACATCCTTGCCAGTGTTTGGTATCGACGGTTCTTTTTATTTTAGACATTCTGAGTGTGTTGTGGTATCTCTGTGAGTTTAATTTTCATTTCCTTGATTATTTGTTTATTTTTAGAGAGAGAGCGAGTGAGCATGTGAGCTGGGGAGAGGGACAAGGGGAGAGAGAGAGAAAGAATCTTAGGCAGGCACTGCATTCAGCGTGGAGCCCAACTCAGAGCTCAATCCCACGACCCTGGGATTGTGACCTGAGCTGAAATCAAGAGTCGGATGTTCAACCGACTGAGCCACCCAGGTGCCCCTGCTTGATAACTTATAATGGTGGAGTACATTTTCATATCTTATTAACAATTTGGATATTCTCTTGTTGAAATCTGTTCAAATACCTTGCCTGATTTTCTGTTGAGTTGTCTCCTCTTAGTAATGTATAGTTCTATATGTATCCTGCATAAATACGTGTATATAGTTTTTAGTCATTTCTCATGATTCTTATCTTTTTAATGAGTTTTAATCAGTTTCACCAGTAGTTTCACAATTTTATCCTTGCAGCTATTAATCCGATGTGTCCCGGGGCCCAGTCCTTGGCCTGCTTGTCTACACTCACTCAGTGATCCATGGCTTAGAATTCCTCTATTATGTGTCTGAAATTCAGATCTGTTTTCCCATATGCAACTGGTGGATTCACATCTTTACCTGGACATTCGTGGACGATCAACAGGAAACGGGTTAAATCATGATACATTATTCACTAAAATATGTAGCCATAGAGAAGAAGATCAGGTACAATAGTTTTATAAGTAATGATCTAGAAAAACACTTGACGCGTTGTTAAAAGTAAAAACAAGGCGGCAAACAATACCATTTGTGGGATAAGAAGATTCGTGTGTGGTGTGTGTTTGCCTGGCAATGACCGCTTCTGGAGGAACACCAGAGAAACTGGTGCCTGGTTGCTTGTAGAGAGGGCGCTTGGGCACAAGGTTAACAGCGGTAAGAAGACTTCTCTCACCTGATAATTTTCGTCCTACTGCTTGGATGCTTTATGATGTGCCCATATACCCCCACGGGTTTTTTAAAAGCGAAAGAGAAATTTAACTCTTCTCCTAACTATTGCCCCCAAACCTCTGTGACTTGTTTTAAGCCAGCAGAATCTGGTCTGTGGGACATGTTCTTCCTTTTTTTTTTTTTTTTTTTTTTTTTGGTCTTCTCATTTATGTCACCTTAAGTTTATGTATTTGGGCCACAAAAAGCACTTTCATAAATCTTACTTTAATGTTATGCTTCCTTATGTTTTTTTTAATGCTGCTTCTGTCTCTGGTATAAGATTATCAAGAGCTCTGCTCATGACGTTGTTCAACGTCCCCCATCGCAGGGCCCATGTGAGAACTCGATTCTAGAATGCAGTGCCTGCAAAATTGCTGTCTCTCTCAAACTGGGGCTCCTGCCTTCGACCCAAGACCGACGTGCTTAATTGCGTTTCCATTATTGTCCCTGCTGCCAGAAAGTTCAGATCGATATATGCTGCCCAATTGCAGTAACTGAATTTCTTTCTTTATAGCCTGCCTTGATCTAAAAAAATGTAAGGTGGTTTACACAAATACAAGACGTTTTTAATTAGACGGGAAACATTGTGAAGCTGAAGAGAACAGCAGATACCTCATGTGGCATGGTTATTTCCTCTTCCTTTCTAGAGCCCAGATTGTATTTTTATTCTACAATATAAATATTCTCCTAATAAGAAACGAACATAAATGAAGAGTCTATATTTACATTTTTAATCTCGATATTAAATTTTTCTACCTATTCTTCAGCAAGCGAGAAAAGCGTCTGCAGATTTAACTTCCTTTGCACGGCCCTAAGTTGTGGACTGAGAAAAAAAAAAAATCAGTCCTAATCAGTTAATTTTATGATCGAGTTATAAATATTGGGGATTTTCCAGTTTTACTGAGAAAGAGTTGACGTATATCACCGTATAAGTTTAAAGTGTCTGACATGGTGGTTTGTTTGATTTACAACTATTGTGAAATGATGACCACAAAAGGTTCAGCCAACCTCATCTCTTCATATGGATCCAATAAAAAGAAAGCAAAAAAGAAAGGGGAAAAAGTTTCCCCTTGTGGCGAGAACAGGATTTACTCTCTTGACTGTCCTACACGTTACACGGCAGTGTTAGCTGTAGTCATCTTGTACCTGACATTCCCAGTGCTTATTTGTAACTGGACGTTTGTACCTTCTGGCCGTCTTCCTCCAGTTTCCCCTCTCCCACCCCTCCACCTCTGGTAACCGTAAGTCTAACCTCTTTTCCTGTAAGTTTTGTTTTTGTTTGTTAGACTTCGCATATACGTGAGATCATATATTTGTCTCTGTCTGCCTCACTTAGCACTGAGCGTTCAAGGGCCATCCTTGGTGTCATGAAAGGTAGGATTCTCTTGCATTTTATGGCTGAGAAATAGTGCATAGTGTGTATGTGTGTCTGTGTGTGTACATATAAAATTATAACCTTTTTTATTTTGAGTATGGTTGACACACAGTATTACATTAGTTTCAGGTGTACAACACAGTGATTCAGTAAATTTATATGTTACGCTTTGTTCACCACAAGTGTAGCTGCCATCTGTCCCCATACATCACTATTACAATATCATTGACTATGTTCCTTAGTCTTTTATTCTTGTGAGCTATCCATTCCGTAACTGGAAGTCTCCCACTCCCCTCCACCCAGCCCCCCCCCACACCCTCCCCTCTGCCAACCCCGTCAGGTTGTCATTCTCTTTCACCACAACTCTTTTATCCTTTCATCTGTGGAGGGACATGCAGGATGTTTCCGTGTCTTGACTGTTGTAAATAATGTTGCCATGAACATGGGGGTGCACACATCTTTTCAAGTTAGTGTTTTCCTTTTCTTCAGATAAATACTCAGAAGTGGAATTTGCTGGATCAATGGTAATTCTATTTTGTTTTGTTTTAATTTTTTAATGATTATTTCTTTTTGAGAGAGAGAGACAGCACGAACGGAGGAGGGGCAGACAGAGAGGGAGACATAGAATCTGAAACAGGAAAGCCAACTTTGAAGCCATCCTTACAAACGTGGTGCCTCTTTTTCTGCTAACCCAAATCGAATAATCCAAATTCCTAGAATTACATATAAGAATAGTCAGGAAGTTCTAAGTTCTTAACTGTGTCTGTTTCTATAGGGACGCCTACTTTCTGTTTCCCTGTCTTTGGGATGGTTATTTCACAGGCCTCTTTGGGGATGCTTCTTGATTTTTTCACTACGTTCGAGTGTTTGAATATCCAGTAATTAGGGAGGGGCAGGAGGGAGAAGAGAAAAGTGCTGCCAAAGACAGGACTCGTCAAGACTAGTGCAGTAGACAGACAACCAATCAGGATAATGACGTACGTATGCACTGAATGCCTGACCTTTAGATCCGTGGGAGAGCCACGTGGCAACTCCCCAGGCTTTGGAGAGGAACACCTGCCTTAGCCGAGGCCCTCTCTCCGTCTTCAAGGACATTTTGTGGTTGAGGTTGTTTGCCATTTTTTGTTAGTTATTGACAGTGACGTCTCTTTCTTTTGATGCTACTTAAACTATGATAAATACGATCCTGTCCACGATGAACTCGTTTAGGAAGATGAGTTCTTCCACCTTAGCACCTCCTTGGAAAGTCAAGATGCAATTTTCTGTTCCGAACACTAGGGGGAAATCTTGTTTTCTCTCAGAGTGTTTTTTAAATCCCAACTCTTCCTCAGCTAGCTCTGAATGCATTTACTTTATTTTCAGTATAAGTGAGTCCGTTGAGATTTTTCATATTTATCAACATAAAGTGAGTAGACATGACCACTAAATGTAACATGGGTGGGATCCTGGGACAGAAAAAAGACATTAGGCACAAACTAAGGCTAATCTGAATAAAGCATGGATGTTAGTTAATAATAATGTATCAATATTGGTTTGTCAATTGTGACAAATATACCATGCTAAGGTAGGATGTTAGCAACAGGGAAACTGGGAGAAGGTATGTGAGAATCCTGCCCTTAACTATCTTTGCAAGTTTTCTGTAAGTCTAAATTGCCAATATAAAAATAAAATTATTTTTATTAAAAAATGTCATTTAAACAGTGAGGCCGGGGCGCCTGGGGGCTCCGTCGGTGAAGCATCCAACTCTTGATTTCGGCTCCGGTCATGATCTCACAGTTTGTGAGTTCAAGTCCCACGTTGGGCTCTGCACTGACCGTGTGGAGCCTGCTTGGGATCCCCTCCCCTGCCCCCACCTCTCTCTCTCTGCCCCTCCCCAGCTTGCTCTCTTTCAAATAAATAAATAAGCTTAAAAAAAAGGTGAGTCCAGGAAATCATTTCCATTCTTTTTTCTTTTTGGAACCATGGAAACTAGTTTTAAAACAATATATTTGCAGGATACTTTGCAGGACAATTTGAATACTAGAAAGAAGTTTGCTAAATGAGCTTTAAGTACATGAAGGTATAACTAAATAGGATTAGAGACATTCAAAATACTGAAATATAAAAAAGTATCTGTTATCTGAGCTGCTCGAACTCCTAGCGAAGCACCCCTACCGGCAGAGGTGAAAGGAGGAGGGCCTCCGGGGACAAGTGCAGGGAAGCCTGCTTCAAGCGTCGAGTGTCCGAGAAGTTCCTTGTGTTCTCTTGCTAACTCTCATCCGTGGGCGCCCCTGAGGTCTACCTCAGCCTGGTGTTCCATCTCAAAGAAACAACAGAAGTCTGCGAAACTGTCCTGAGGAGCTATCAGAGGTGTGTGTTTTTACGTGGCACAGCATAACAGTTCCTGAGACCTCGCTTGTGACCTCCAAGATTCTCCTCCTCACGGGAGCGCTCTCCTTTCTCTTAGAGAAGAAATTGTGAGGGAGAGGCCTTCGCAATTCAAACCCGCAGTCCCTGGGCTCCTGGCTCCCTTCCCTTCTCTGCACTCCTCCTTTATTGCTCCTTGAGGACCCATTTGCCCGTCCCTTCAGGTGGCTCCACTCCCTGTCTCGCCCGGGGTTCTTTCCCAGCAGTGGGAAGGCCGGGGCTCTGCGGTAGGCGTGCAGGTGTCCGTCAGCATTCTGGCCCTCCCCCACCTGGGCATGAGGTAGAATCGCGTGCCCCTCCATGTTCCCTTGCTCCAGCCAAGGGAGTATGCCAGCCTATGGGAGCTGTAACTCCCCACTTCTTCCTCCTACCAGAAAGCACCATCATTCCAGGTGATGGAGGCTCCCTCGGCTTGCACACTTAAGTGAGGGCAATGTGGAGCCCCCAGCCAAAACTCAGGGCCATACAACGTAAGAAAGAAAAGTATCTCTGTGGTTTTAAGCCACTGAGATGTTAGGGTTTTGGGGCACCATAGTGTAGCCTGCCCTGACCATCCACCATCCCTCCAAGCAAAACGTACTACAATCTTCCCCATTTCACGTGAGAGGGACCTGGAGCTCTGGCAGATTTATATTCCCTAGCTACAAAGGAGTACACTGGGATTTGAACCCCAGAAGTGGGGTACCTCGTCGGCTCAGTCGGTTGATTGTCTGACTTCGGCTCAGGTCACCATCTCACGGTTTGAGAGTTTGAGCCCCGCATCCGGCTGTCCGCTGTCAGCATGGAGCCCACCTTGGATCCTCTGTCCCCCTCTCTCTCTGCACCTCCCCGACTCGTGCTCTCTCAAAAATAAACATTAAAAAATAAAAACCCAGGAAGTATGGCTGCAGTGTCCGTGCCCTTATAACTACCCTTAGAGAGGCCCAGAGATACCATACAAGAAACATCTGTCTTCCTTTCCTGTCCCCTACAGGGTGCCAGCTGCCGCTCCTTAAGGCCCAGGTGGTTTCCTCCACCTGCTGCGTAGCTGCTGGCCTTAGATTGGCCTGTGTTACAGCCTTTTCCTAGATCTGTGAATTTCCTTTCTTACTTTACTCTCTTGTTCTGCTGAAGCTTTCTAAAAGGCTCACAGGGAGGTACATGGGAGGTTAACATTTAGAGGCCTTGAATTTTCGACAGTATTTTATGCTTCCTCGTTGGGATGGTTAATTAAAAAAAAGTTTTTTAAGTTTATTTATTTTGAGAGACAGAGAGGAGGGGAGGGAGAGAGAGGAAGAGAGAGAATCCCAGGCAGCTTCTGTGCTGTCGGCGCAGAACCGAGACGGTGCTTGAACTCACAACCTGGGAGATCATGACCTGAGCTGAAACCAAGAGTCAGACACTTAACTGACGGAGCCACCCAAGCACCTCTGGAATGGTGAGTTTTTACATCAACCTGGTTGGACCACAGTGCCCAGATACGTGTCAAACATTATTCTGGGTGTTCCTATGAGAGTGTCTTTGCGTGAGATTAGCGTTCACATAGGTGAATGCTCTGTGGGTCTCAGCAGATGCTGATGCTCTTGGCTGGAATGCCCAAGGCACTAGCCTGGGCCTGCACTGCCGTGACAACCCCCACTGACGTTCCCCGGGCTGGCACCACTGCTATGGGCGGACGGGCTCTTGTGGTTGTTAGGATCCAAAGATGCATATTGAAGACCTTTGAAGAACAAGATTTATCACTCACAAGTTCCAGAGGCTCATTCAATCAGTTGAAGGCCTAAACAGAGCCAAAGGCTCACCTCCCCAGAGCAAGAGGGAATTCGGCCAGCAGATGGTGTTCAGACTTGAACTTCAACACTGGCTCTTCCCGGGGTCTCCGGCCTGCCACCGCACCCTGCAGACTTTGAACTTTCCCCAATCCTTGATCAGATGAGCCAATTCCTTAGCATTATAAGTATCTTTCTCTAGAGATACACATCCTCTTGGTTCTGTTTCCCTGGAGAAGCCAACTAAAATATTCATATATAATTGGTAGCTTGAAAGATACAGAGTCTTAAAAGCAGCCAGAGAGGGAGAGGAAGAGTTTATCCTCAAGGTAAGAGCAGCTAGACACACAAGTGAGTTCTCAACAGAAATAAGGGAAGCCAGAAGACAATGCTGTGATGTTGTAGGTAAGTGGAAGGACAATGTGCATCCGTCAGAGTTCAAGCAGAGAAATGGAACCAGGAAGACATACATATGAAGAGACTTGTTGCAAAATATCAGCTATGACATTTTGGGGGCTGGCAAAGCAAGTCCGAAATCTGGGGGGCAGGCTGGAACTCAGATGGCACAGGCTGAAGCTACGGCCACAGGTAGGGTTTCTACTTCTTTCTGTGACGCCTCAGCTCCACTCTTTCAGGCCTTTCAATTGTTGGATTAGGCCACTCGGGTCACAGGATCCTCTTCCTTACACAGAGTCCACTGATGAGGTAGGCTATGCCCAACTACAAAACACCTCCGCTACAACCCCTAGATTAGCATTTCATTCGATACCTGTGACAGGTTGACACATTCAAAGAACATCATAACTGCCAACCTAGAATTTTTTACTCAGGGAAAATATCTTTTAAGAATGAGAGCTAGGTTCCTCAAAAAATTCAAAATAGAACTACCTAAGACCCAGCAATTGCACTACTATGTATTTTTCCAAAGGATATAGGGGTGCTGATTCAACGATGCCTGCATTCCAGTGTTTATAGCAACGCTATCAACGATAGCCAAAGTATGGAAAGAGCCCAAGATGTCCATCAACTGGAATGGATAGAGAAGATGTGCTTTCTTTCACCACTCACAAAAATAACTCAAAATGGATGAAGGACCTGAATGTGAGACAGGAAACCATCAAAATCCTAGAGGAGAAAGCAGGAAAATACCTTTTTGACCTGAGCCACAGCAAGTTCCTATGTGACACGTCTCCAAAGGTGAGGGAATTTAAAGCAAAAATGAACTATTGGGACCTCATCAAGATAAAAAGCTTCTGCACTGCAAAGGAAACAACCAACAAAACGAATAGACAACCGACAGAATGGGAAAGGATAATTGCAAATGACATGTCGGATAAAGGACTAGTATCTAAAATCTATAAAGAACTTACCAAACTCCACACCCGAAAAACAAATAATCCAGTGAAGAAATGGGTGCAAGATATGAATAGACACTTCTCCAAAGAGGACATTCAGATAGCCAACAGACACATGAAACGATGCTCAAAGTCACTCATCATCAGGGAAACACAAATCAAAACCACACTGAGATACCACCTTACCCCGGTTAGAGTGGCTAAAATGAATAAATCAGGAAAATATAGATGCTGGCGAGGATGGGGAAAAGCAGGTACCCTCCTACACTGTTGGTGGGAATGCAAACTAGTGCAGCTGCTCTGAAAAAAGGTGTGGCAGTTCCTCAAAAAAATGAAAATAGAGCTACCCTGTGGCCCAGCAATAGCACTGCTAGGAATCTTTCCAAGAGACACAGGAATGCTGATGCATAGGAGCACGTGTACCCCAATGTTCATAGCAGCACTTTCGACAATAGCCAAATCAAGGAAAGTGACTAAGTGTCCATTAACTGATGAATGGATAAAGAAGATGTGGCACATATATACAATGGAATACTACACGGCAACGAGAAAGAATGAAATCTGGCCATGTGTAGCCAGATGGATGGAACTGGAGGGTATTATGCTAAGTGAAATAAGTCAGTCAGAGAAAAACAGATACCATATGTTTCCACGAATAGGTGGATTTTGAGAGTCTTAGCAGAAAACCATGGGGGAGGGGAAGAGAGGAAAAGAAAAAAGACACAGAGAGGGAGGGAGATGAAACATAAGAGACTCTAAAAGACTAAGAACAAACGGAGAGGTGAGGAGGGTGGGAGGGAGGAGAGTGGATGACAGGCACAGAGGAGGGCACTTGTTGGGATGAGCACTGGGTGTTATATGGAAACCAATTTGACAATAAATTATTTTTTAAAAAAGGAAGATGTGGTATTTATTTGCAATGGAGTATTACTCAGCGATCAAAAAGAATGAAATCTTGCCATTTGCAACAACATGGATGGAACTAGAGGGTATTATGGTAAGCAAAGTAAGTCAGTCAGAGAAAGACAGATATCATATGATTTCACTCATATGTGGAATTTAAGCAACAAAACAGATGAACATAGGGGAAGGGAAGCAAAAATAATATAAAAACAGAGAGGGAGGCAAACCATAAGATACTCTTAAATACAATGAACAAACAGGGTTGCTGGCTGGGTGGGGGGATGGGTAAATGGGCAATGGGCATTAAGGAGGACATTTGTTGGGACGAGCACTGGATGTTACATGAGTGATGAATCACTAAAATTCTATTCCTAGGGGCGCCTGGGTGGCTCAGTCGATTGGGCGGCCGACTTCAGCTCAGGTCACAATCTCACGGTCTGTGAGTTCGAGCCCCGCGTCGGGCTCTGTGCTGACGGCTCGGAGCCTGGAGCCTGCTTCGGATTCTGTGTCTCTCTCTCTCTGCCCTTTCCCTGTTCACGCTGTGCCTCTATGTCTCTCAAAAACAAATAAACATTAAAAAAAATTAAAATTCTATTCCTGAAATCATTATTACACTTAAGTTTAAAAAAAAATTAAAAAAAAAAAAAAAAAGAATAAGAGCCAAACAGGGGGCACCTGGCTAGCTCAGTCCATAGAGCAAGCAAGTCTTGATTGCAAGGTCAAGGGTTCCAGCCCCATGTTGCAGGTAGAGTTTACTTTAAAAAAAAAAAAGAGAGAGAGAGAGTGCCAAAGATTTATTTATGTATGTATGTATTTGTCATATATTTTATTAATATATATTTATTTAAGTAATCTTTACACCTAACGTGGGGCTCTAACTCATGACCCAGAGATCAAGAGCTGCACACTCCCACCACTGAGCCAGCCAGCTTCCCGAAGATCCTTTTAGGTAAACAGAAACAGAGTTTCTCACTAACGGAATTTCTAAAGGACATATTTCAGGCAAAAGGAAAATCATCCCAGACGGAAGTCGTGAGTTACACTAAGGAATCTGAAAAGCAAAATAACTAAACACAGTAACAAAAGAAACAAAATACCTTCTTCTAAACTATGAGACTTGAATGATTTAGAAGAGTTCATTCAAAGCAAGGCAGGAAAATGGAAGAAAAAAAAAACCAGAACAGATGGGCACAGAACTAGAGAAAATCAGACACAAAATATTTAAACCCAAATATGTTAATCATATTACATAGAGAGAGGGAGAGACAAAATACTCCGATAAAGAGGGAAAAGTAAATTTTTGACTAAAAAAAAAGTAAGTGTGGCTTTTCCAAGAGACACATCTAAAATATAGAGATATTCAGAGGCTCCTGGGTGGCTCAGGAGGTTAAGCGTCGGACTTGGGCTCAGGTTATGATCTCACAGTTCATGAGTTTGAGCCAGACATCGGGCTCTGTGCTGACGGCTCAGACCCTAGAGCCTGCTTCTAATTCTGTGTCTCCTTCTCCCTCTCTCTACCCTCCCCCACTCACGTTCTCTCTCTGTCTCTCAAAAACAAACATTAAAAATAAATAAATAAAATATAAAGATATTTAAAGATTGAGGGTAAAAAGATAAAAAAAAACCTGTATTAATCAGAAGAGTGCTGGAGTAGCTCTATTAATATCAGACAAAAGTCAGACAAAAGCAATACTGGTCACCTCATGATGACAAGGAAACTGAAGTCATCATACAAATATGAAAATTTTAATTTTTATGCACCCAAAAACATAGCCACAAAATACATAAAGCAAACTTGAATACATTACAGGAAGTAGACAAATGGCCTATCATGGTGGAGATTTTGATCACACATTCAAAGTTTGTTGGAAGTTTCAAAGAGGCCAATGAGCACTTATGTTTTTATGATTGAAAAATGATGAAGACAACTTAAAGACTGTTAAGATTGCTAAAGCAATCCTAACTAATATATTGCCTTTAGAGAAACTGCAACTACACTCTATAATATCTCATTGTTACCAATTGTATGTCTTCCTTCAACTTGAACTCTAACCAAGGATACAATGATTTAAGTTATATACCTTATGTGATATTGTGATTTATAATAAGAAATATATATTTGGTCTTTGTCCTATTTCTGGCAAAGAGCTCTTAAAACCGTTTGGAATTCCCTAACTGACTGAGTGATAAAAGTGTCTATTGTGTTAATGAGGTGATTTTTGCACCTGCTCCAGGGTCATCTAAGGTTGGGGGTTGGATGCCAGGAGAACGACTATGTGATTAGACTAAAAGTCCCAACACCTGACTTCTCAGGAGCGCAGAGAGGCTGGAGGTTGGATTCCATCACCAGCGGGCAGTGATTCATCGTGCCTGTGCAGTGAAGCCTCCATCAGAACACAAGCGGATGGGGTTAGGAGAGCTTCCTGGATGGTGAACACACGGAGATTCTGGAGAATGGCGCACTTGGAGAAGGTGTGGAAACTCTGCACTCTTTCCCCACACCTCACTTCATGCACCTCTTCATGGCTGTTCCTGAGTTATATACATTTCTAATAAGCCGATCATCTAGTTAGTAAGTAGCGGGTCTTTTGGTTTGTTTTGGTTTTGGGTTTTTTGTTTGTTTGTTTGTTTGTTTTTGAGTCTGTGAGCTGATCTAACAAAGTAATCAAACCTGAGGAGGCGGTTGTTAGAACCTCCAATCCAAGGACTGTTAGATGCCCAGGTGACAACTGGGACTTAAGACCGGCACCTGAGGTGGTGGGAGGTTAGGGTGCAGTCTCACAGGGCTGAGCCCTTAATCTGTGGAATCTGACGCTCTCTGCAGTTAGACAGGGTCAGAATTGAGTGGAACTGTAGACCATTCAGCTGGTGTTGGGGAATTGCTTGGAGGTGTGGAAACCTCCGAGAATTGGTGATCAGCATCGTTACCCTGCGATCGTTGATCTTGCTTTAAGAAAAGAAGTCTTGGGCCACCTGGGGGGTTCGGTTGGTTGAGAATCTAACTCCTGATTCAGCTCAGCTCGCAATCCTGGGCTTGTGGGATTGAACCCCACGCCAGGCCCCTCGTGGGGCTCTGTGCTGAGCGTGGATCCTACTTGGGATTCTTACTTTCTCTCCCCACCTTTGCTCCTCTTCCCTCCTCCCCAATAAAATAAAAATTAAAAAACATTAAGAAGTTTTCACATTTAAATAGCCATTATCATGGGTTTTTATTAAATAGCAAAGTGGATGTTTCATAATTTTAACAAATGACTTTAAGGAAAACATCAATAAGACACATTTTACTTAGTTTCCAATGAAAAAGTCTGAAATAATAGCCCAATCATTTCAGTCCTTTTAATAACTTGGTATCGTATCAGTTAGCAAATAATGATTCAATTCAGCTTAGCTACAAACAGATATGCCTTGGACTATTTTCTTGGCAAACTCCCAACCTGAAGCATAAGAATGGTGTGTAAACTGCATGTGACAGGGTCATTTTAATTCATTTAAGACTGCGGGACAATTTCTCAGCAGAATTTCTTCTAATGGCCTGGGCTTTAACGAAGTATCTCATGAAATTTATGCTGTAATTGAGTCCACCTGGCTTTGTAACACTGCTAAGTGCAGTCCCTTATCAGGAAAGAATGGAACCGTTGAGACAAATGTTAGCACAGACTGACGTCATGAATCTTACTTCCTGGAACTATTTGAATCATCAAATAATAAGTAACCAATCAGACAAGAAGGGGAAACCATCCTTTCAGCTATGGTTTTCAACAACAGATGGATATCCTGCATTTCTTACTAAGCATCCCCTCTCCCTCATAGAGGCAGCCCTTAGATTGAATGGCGGAAGTTCTCATGAATAAAGTGGACTGTGAGCCTTCCGTGGCTCGCTTGGCATTCAGCTCGGGGGTGGGATCACTGACAGAAAGATTTCCAGGCTACGGGGAGACTAGCAGAACATTCCTCTGGTGATATCTCCTTGTTAGAAGACCCTTGACTTAAAAAAAATTTTTTTAATGTTTATTTATTTTTGAGAAAGAGGGAGATAGAGACAGAGCACAAGCTGGGGAGGGCAGAGAGAGAGGGAGACACAGAAATGGAAGCAGACTCCAGGCTTTGAGCTGTCAGCACAGAGCCCGAAACGGGGCTTGAACCCACAAACCACATGATCATGACCTGAGCTGTTATCGGATGCCTAACCAACTGAGCCCCCAGGGGCCCCTGACTTTTTTTTTTTAATGTTTATTTATTTTGAGAAAGAGAGCACTTGTGTGAGGGGAGGGGCAGAGAGAGGGAGAGAGAGAATCCCAAACAGGCTCCGTGCTTTCAGCACAGAGCCCAATGCAGGGCTGGAACTCACGAACTGAGGTCATGACCCAAGCCGAAAGCAAGAGTTAGCCATTTAACTGACTGACCCACTCAGGTGCCCTGACCCCTTGGCTTTTAACCCCCATCTTCACACAGTGCAACTGAAGTTTATAGGGAAAAAATTGTAATTTATGTCCTTGAATCCAACATTTTAAGCAAAGTGATGCATGAGTAAAGTTTCAAGTTACTTCCCAAAGTAAGTAGGAGATGTCAGAATGACAAGAGGGTGGTTCGAAACAGATGTGAGCGTTCAGTCTTCAGCGTTGGTGCCAGATCCCACAAGTCAACTGTTGTAACAGTCTTGTTAATTAAAAGGTACCCAGTAGTGGTATTTTAATCACCATACATCCTAACATGGGAGCTTGTTTCTTACATGTAAGTGTCTAGGTGATTTACTAAGTTCGATGTTAGGAAACTGATTTTTCGGAAGCTAATAGACAAAAAATGAGTTCTGGAAAACAGACAGCTGACTGACTGCAGGTGGACAGCCGGCAGAGTTGTTCGGGTGGAACACAGAGATTGTCCTAAAAAAAATAGTATCAAGGGGAGTTAAAAGCCCTGTATTTCTTGTTTCTATAATCGTATGACCTGACTTCAGCTCTCGGCAGTATGTCAAAATATCTTGGGATAAATAAGCTTCTTAAGGTTGATCCAAGCAACAGGAGATAGAGGGGGAAATGGGGATTTTTGTAGCAACAGTGGAGAAAAGTCAAGTACATATAAGAATATGAGTAGGCATTCTGTCTTCAGGTAAAGAAAAAGAGAGAGAGAGAATGACGGCAGGGATCTTGGTGATGACGGCGCTCAGTGTGTCCTTAAATCATACTGCTCCACTATAGACAGGTGTCCCCTGTATATAGCACAGCTATCATTCTGGAACCACTTTTCAATTTCCTCCTTGAAATTCCCTTCACTTCTCTCCTATGTTGGATCTCCTGCTTTTCATATCTTCTTGGTTTACTGTTTGATGTTGATGGACACATCCTATAGTAACTTCACAAGAAAGGGCACCCAAGAGGTAAGGTTTTTGAAAGATTGTGAGTCAAAACTCTCTTATCCAAACCTGGTGATTTATTAATAGTTTAGCTGGGTATAGAATTTCAGATCAGCAATCATTTTCCTTCCAGATTGTGAAGGCATTACTGTAATGTTTTCTTTTTTAATTTCATGTATTTTTCTTTTTTAGAGATGATCTTTGGTTCTTTTTCAAAACTGCCATGTCAGGGGCACCTGGGTGACTCAGTCTGTTGAGCATCTGTCTCTTGATTTCGGCTCAGGTCATGATCTCGGGGTTTGAGATTGAGCCCTGTGTTGGGTTCCATGCGTGGAACCTGCTTAAGATTCTCTTTCTCTCTCTCTCTCTCTTCTCCCTCTGCCCCCTCCCCTGCTTGCTCACTCTCTAAAATTTAAAAAAATAAACTGCTATGTCATTCTCACAATTACTTTTTTCTTGAAGATATCTTTAGGTCTAATTCTTTAGTTCTTTGAACTTGGTAGGCCTCGTTGTTTAAAGTTCATGTCTGATCATTCCAATATCTGTTGTCATTCAGATTCAGGTTTTATTCCCCTGTGCACTTCTGCCATCTGCTAGATATGACCTTAGAAAAATGATTGTGGTGGTTCCCTGAGGTCCAGGTTGGATGTGCCTTCCTGCAAAACTTTCCATTTGTTTATTCCAGGTGCTTAAGGGCCACAACAAGGTTTGAGAGTTCCTGGCCCACCTGGGTTATGTGTGCTCCGAATGCAGTTTCATGTGAGGACCATCCGTGGGCACAATCTGCCTATGCCAGCTTCTTTTTGTTTTTTCCCTTCCTATTCCCCAAGGCACCACCAAGTCAGCCCTCCCCATGGTTCCCTGCGGTGCAGGGGAAGGAGGGCCAGTCTAGCTCAGGTTTGCCATTATTGCTGACATGTTCGGCTTGCCTCTGGTTACAAGCTCTAGTCTTAAATTTCCCAACTGTCTATGTCTTTAACGCTTTGAGGTATTTTTATCTTCGAAAATATGTTTTATCCAATGTTTTTCACTGTTTTCAGTAGGAGAACTACTAAGTTTTCTAGCCTGCCTTTACTGGAAACTGAGTGCTTTGTTGATTTCTTGCTTGCTTCCAGTATTACTGTTAAGTCCAAAGCCACCCTTTACATACGATCAGGGTTGTTGTTGTTTTTACTTTATCTTTCTCTGAAAGCTAATAAACTTGGATGCTAGTTTTGTAAAATTTCACAATAAGTCTCAAAAGTGCAGTGGACATCAGGGAACAGAAAAGGACGCTGAGGGCAGGACAAGGTGACATTCAGGTGATTATAAAACCAAAACCAAAACCAAAAGGAAGTCATGCCATGGTGGAAGGCCCCGCTGAGAACACGTGCTTCAGGGTGAGCCTGTCGTATCCATTGTACGGGGCTCTAGCAGTGCGTCCTTTCAGTCTGAAATCCCATCCTTAGATTCTGAGAAACGTCCTCAACACCCTGCATTGAAGATTTACTTTGCTCAGGTTGTATTGGATATTGTACCTGGGGACTGGCCCTCTGTTACAGACTGAATGTTTGTGTCCCCCCACAATTCATAGGCTAATATCCAATCTAATCCAACGCAACGGTATTAGGAAGTTGAGGTCCTTAGAAGATAATTAGGTCATGAGGGTAGGGGCCTTCATGAGCGGGATTAGTGTCCCTAGAAGATGAGAGCAGAGAGCTAGCTTGCTCGCTCCGCACCTGCCATGCGAGGAGGGAACTAGAAGTCTGCAACCCTAAGGAGAGCTCTTCAAAGCTGACCGTGCTGGTACCGCGATCTCGGACTGCCGGCCTCCAGAACTGTGAGAGGCCCATTTCTGTTGTTGAGAAGCCCCCTGTCTCTGGCGCTTTGTTTTTACAGCTCCTGAACTAAGACACCCTTTACTTTTTGTAATCTTTCTCTCCTATGTTCTGCCTCTGGCGCTTTGCTTATTTTAGAGAAAATGTTAACTTTACGGTCCAACTCTGTGATTGTTTCATTCGTGCTTTCGCATTGAAAAATGTTGAGCCTTCTTTTTGTTGTTTTCTAAATGGTCCTTTTTGTGGTACCAGCGCTTATTTTGCGATGGCAATACTCATGTCTGAAAGGGGCTTTTTTAACTTTAAAAGGTTTTACTTCCCTTGCTTGGTCTCTATTTCTGTAGGTTGCCTGCTGGTTTGGTTTTTTGTGTGCATGGGTCTTTATCCTCCACAGTGCAAGGTTTCCATTGGTGTCTAGTAATCTTTGGTTGTGTGTTCATTCTTAAGATAAGAAGGCTAAAAAATGCCTCCTGCAGGATCAGAGCACCCTTTACGATGATCTGGAGTGGGCAATTTTTTTAGGGAGACTCTGGTGTCCTCTTTTTACTCCATATGCCAAGTTCTAGGAGCCGAGTCGGGGGAAGAAGGCTAGGATAGTCAGTCGTGGTATCTTATATGTGCACATTCACCTTTTATTTTTGCTTATTGTATTTGTACCCTCGACTACATCTGATGTTCTCAGGTACACAGAAGCTTTTACCCTCTCCAGAGAGGAAAGCTGGAGTCTAGGGGAGGTTGTCTAGAGACAGAAACTAGGGAGTAGATCTGGACATTTAACTCCTCCTCCTCCTTCTCCTTCTCTTCAACCGCTCCTTCTTCTCTTCTTATTTAAAAAGAAATTTTTATTGAAATGTAATTTACATACCAAGAAATGTACAGACTTTCAGGGTAGACCCAACGGTCCCTTAAACAACCCTAATTTTAGGGGAGCCTGGATGGCTCAGTCGATTAAGCATCTAATTTCGGCTCAGGTTGTGATCTCGGTCTGTGAGTTCAAGCCCTGCATCAGGCTCTGTGGCAACAGCTCAGAGCCTGGAGTCTGCTTCGAATTCTGTGTCTCCTTCCCTCTCTCTCTGCCCCTCCCCACTCATATTCTGTCTCTGTCTCTCTCAAAAAAAAATAAATATTTTTAAAAATCCTAATTTAGCCCATCCTTCACACTATCTTCCTGAAGTACATGGTGCAGCCCATTCTTGAGCCTTGGGGAATCTGTGGTGTAAACGGAGTTAGTGTGATCTATATGAGTGAGAGAAGGGCCAACTGTGGTAATTAAGTCTCTCAGGAGACCTATCTTTACTTTTTTTTCTGTCCCCAGCACTTAGACTGAAATGAGCAAGTTAATCTTTACATGCCTCGCCTTTGCTAAGGGGCAGATAGCTTCCTCTCCTGCCTTTCTGAAGAGGGCGTGGCTCTTCAGGATCCCTGACTTTATGTGGGGTGTCTCACTTCCAACATCCCCGCTCTTGGTGCCCGAGGCTCTGTCTCTTGTGTCCTGTCCTCCACAGGCCACCCCCCTCCACCCGAAAACTCTGGGTCCTAGTACTGGCAAATGCTCTCAAGACCATATGGAGTTTGGGCACTAGTTCACCATTATATATTCCTGGTTTTCAAAGGATATTTGCTGTATTTAATTCGGTAGTTTCCGTGTTTTGTAACTGGAGGATTTTTCAGAATATCTAGCCCACAATTTTGCTGGGAAGGATTCATCTTATTAAATCCTGTTCATCTTTAAGGGCTCGGCTCAAAGGTCACCTCTCATGTAGACACTTTGCATACTTCTGGAGGCGTGAGACCTTCTTCCTCTAAGCCTCCACAGCCCCTCGCTGTAACTCACTTGGAAGGTGGCTTTAACTGTGTACTTACATATCTGTCTCCACCACCAGTTCTGAGCTACTCAGGGCAGACACTTCTGGATGCATCTCTTACCTTCTGCATCTAGCAGAAAGCCTGCCAGCTGGGGCTGGGGGTGCTTCATGCTTTATTGGATTAGAAGAAAAGTAACTGATAATGTGTTAATGCCACAGTTCAGAGTCGGCAGAGGCTCCCAATCACATCTGTTAGGAGAGATTCAATGTCCACACATTTAAGGTAAACACCTGTTGGTGCCTTCATTCTGTCCCTGAAAACACTAAGTTTTTCCTAGTCCAGGGACTTGGCATTACTGTCCTTCTTCTTGGAGGGCTGTTCCCCTGGATGCTCGCATGGCTCACACCTTTCCCTTATGTAGATCTCGCGTGAATGCTACTTCCAGGGAAAAGGCTCCCCTAACCACCCCACCCGTATGCCACGTTATTCTGTTTTCTCTTCGTCATAGCCTATATTATAGCATACGATTGTATAATCACCTAAAATTAACGTATTTATGTGTTTAAAAAATAAACATATGATGCAATCTATGCAGTAGCATCCCCAGAACCTAAATTAAGCCTGCCACAGGATAGATATCCAATGAGTAATTTGTCGATTGACTGCCTAATATGTACAGGTGCAAGAGATTCGAGAAATGAATAATTGGGAGGCATCTAGGTGGCTCAGTTGGTTAAGCGTTTGACTTTGGCTCAGGTCATGATCTTACGGGGTCATGAGTTTGAACCCCACGTTGGGATCTCCGCTGTCCGTGCAGAGGTCACTTCAGAACCTCTGTCCCCTTCTCTCTGCCCCTCCCCCACTTGTGTTTTCTCTCCCTCAAAAATCAACATTCATTTAAAAAAAAAGAAGTGAATAATTGGCCCTCACATGTTCATTGAAAAGTTCATTTGATCAATAATAGATATTCCTGTGGACCATTTTTTGGTAATGATTATCTTTGAGAGCCAGAGCACAAGTGGGGGAGGGGCAGAGAGAGAGGGAGACACAGAATTCGAAGCAGGCTCCAGGCTCTGAGCTGTCAGCACAGAGCCTGACACGGGGTTCGAACCCAGGAGCCATGAGATCATGACCTGAGTCGAAGTCTCATGACCTGAGCCAAAGTCAGATGCTTAACCAACTGAGCCACTCAGGTGCCCCTCCTGTGGGCAATTTCGAGATTTGTCTGTGGTGGACAAGTAGTCATATCTGCCTTCTTCTAGGGCTAAAGTTATCTAAGTTATACTCTGTAATTCTGGTGAACCCAATGGCCATGTAATCATGTATTAGAGCATGTGTTTGCTTCCTAACTAAAATCCTGGCTTTGTCTGTAGGTAGTGCTAGTTTTGGTCTCCCTTGTCATGGAGTTCTTCCGGATGGGACTTTGGTTCAGGCAACCATTTTCTTCTGAAGGATGCCCACCCCTGCCAAAGGAGTTCGCTAGGTAGGAAGGAGGTATGGGATTATAGATGAGGGAGAAGACACCTCAGTAGCAGTTTGGAAGAACTAGGTGGCACAGAGTACCGGGGGTTAGAAGAGAAGGGAGGCCTAAAAAGTAGGATAAGACGGTGTGTTTGGGGGGTTGGAATCAAAGTAGAAAGCCCTCAGAAATAACTTGGACCAACCTTGATATTCAGTCCGGGGTCAACTTTGCCCAGTTGAAACTGAAAAGACACAGTTCCTCTTACCTGGGTAAGAAAACCGCACGACAGCTGGGGAAGGAAGGAGGCTCAAGATGGCATTTTTTTGTCCTGGGACCTGAGCTTCTTGTGGACAAAGAGTACAGCGAAGCAGGACGTAGGGATCTTCTTCGATTCTAAAGATGTGATAATGTCTGTAGCCCAGTGACCGCACTGCCTTTCACCTTCCACCTGCTCCCGGAAGCCAGGTCATAGTTGAGCCAGCGCTTGGCTCTGCGTGCTAAATACATGCTCTTTGGCAGTGGTTTGGCCATGCTCACCGCACGTGCACGTGGCGTCGGCAGTGGTCCCTCGGCTGTGGTGTACAAAGGGGTTGGTTAAAAATGCCCATTCTCCTCAGAATTTCAAGGTCAGCAGGTTTGACGTAGGGTCCAGGCGTCTGCGTTGTAAACCAGTGCCACAGCGGTTCTGCTAAAGGCAATTTGTGGATCCCTCTTATAAAATTGGCTTTTAGGGGCGCCTGGGTGGCTCAGTTGGTTAAGCGGCCAACTTCAGCTCAGGTCATGATCTCGCGGTCTGTGAGTTCAAGCCCCGTGTCAGGCTCTGTGCTGATGGCTCAGAGCCTGGAGCCTGCTTCGGATTCTGTGTCTTCCTCTCTCTCTGCCCTTCCCCTGCTCACACTCTGTCTCTATGTCTCTCAAAAATAAAAAAAAATAATAAAATTGCCTTTTAGAAAATTATAATCAGCTATTATTTACTAAGTTTTTGCTATGAGCTAGGCATTGTACTAATACTTTATGTTGTCTTACGTCTTTTCTTTGAGAGAGAGAGAGAGAGCATGCGTGCACGAGTGTGTGCATGAGCGGGGAAGGGGCAGAGAGAGAATCTCAGGGAGGCTCTATGCCCAGCTCAGAGCCTGACTCAGGGCTCGATCTCAACAACCGTGAGATCATGACCTGAGCCAAAATCAAGAGTCAGACGCTTAACCGACTGAGTCGCCCAGGCGCCCCTATGTTGTATTAGTTCTTAGTCCTCACGTCAGCTCACGAGTTAGTCAGGCACTATCATTAGAGGCACTATCATGAGAGGTCAGCTGTGATGTGTAAGTGGTAAACCCTGAACTTCAATCTAAGGGTCTCTGACTTCAGAGCTCTTGCTCTTTCATTGGGCTAGGGATATTTTTTGCAGTCTTACCATTATTTGTAGGATTCTCTGATATCTTGCTACTCAAAGTGTGGTCCTTGGAGTACACATCTCCTGGGAACTTGTTAGAAATGTAGAAAGAACCTCAGGCCCTGCCCCAGACCCTGTGACTCAGTCTCTACATATTAACAAAATTGCCAAGGGATGGCTATATCCATTAAAGTCTGAGAAGTGCTGTTATAATATATTTTATTTATTTATCTGTACCCCATCACATGCCAGAATAAATTGGCAATATGGTTTCCTATTGTATATATTATGGAAATGCCTTCTAATCATGAGCCCAGTGCGGGGCTTGAACTCATGACTCTGAGATCATGACCTGAGCTGAGATCAAGAGTCGGACACTTACCTGACCGAGCCACCCAGGTGCCCCAGAAATACCTTATCTCTTGGGCATTGTGATTCACGTTGAGTTATGAGCTTTAATGTATCCATTCAACTAGATTTAGCTGAACTACTTTTATTATTTCTCACCCAGGCTATTACAACGATCTCCTATTTGATTTATCTGCCTCCAATCTCTCCTACTTTCTATCCATTGCAAGACATTTTTTTCAAGTAGTGGAATACCTTATGGAAACAAAATTTTGTCAAAGGGCTACAACGACAAGATAAAAGTACAGCTTCTCCAGTTGAAGTGTGGGATTTTTGGGGGTGGGTGGGTGTCAGAGCTCTGTCCTCTTAGCTTCTCCTAGTCCCCAAGATACCTCCCGTGAACCCCCAGCTGTCTGGGGAGCACAGATGACCATCTTTCCTCTAGTGGTTTTCAACCATGGCATCATGATTCTTTCATGATCAGTTATGATGTGCACTGCACATAATCTAGGAATAACTGAAGTACCAAAGTTTGTGATAAATTTAGTTTAAAATAACTTGGAGTGGATTCAAGTCATAGTCTTCCTTGCATTTCATGCTCTTTTCTTGAGGATGGAGACCCCTGTAGCAGTTACACATGGGGGGATAGGAAGACATGAATGCAGATGTCATAGTGGACAATGACTAAGAGTTATGGATTTCGGCTGGCCTCCGTGTCGCTGCCAGAGAGTTTCCTTAAAAGTATTGCCCTCTTTGGGGGCACCTGAGTGGCTTAGTCGGTTAAGCGTCCAACTTCAGCTCAGGTCTGATCTCACCATTCGTGAGTTCGAGCCCCACATCGGGCTCTGTGCTGACAGCTCAGAGCCTGGAGCCTGCTTCGGATTCTGTGTCTCCCTCTCTCTCTCTGCCCCTCCCCCACTCACACTCTGCGTGTGTCTCTCTCTCAAAAATAAATAAACATTAAAAAAATTGTTTTTAAAAAGTATCACCCTCTTTGCGTATCAGCTCACCTCCACAGCCTACAGAATTAAGATCCATCTGCCAACCCCTGTTTCACTCTCTCACCTCTTGTCATTCCTGCCTCAACTCCTCCAGGACACCAGTCTCCTCATCCTGAACATAGCAGACCTTCTATGAGTCTGTGTCTACACAGGTCCTGTTCCTCTGCCGTACGTGGAAGGAGGAAAAGAAACAGAGAGAAAGGCAAATTCCTGACCTTCAGTGCCTGCCTCTAATCCCTCCTGGGGTCCAGCTCTTCTTCCTGCCTTTGGGCTCTTTGATACCATGAGGTCAGGCTCTTCCCGGTCCTCCCACATTTGTCTGTGAGATGCAGAGATCTCCTCTTACTCACCTCTGGACCTGCAGGGTCTGGAAGGCGGTGGGACAAGTTCACTCTTCCTTTCTAAGTGGAGCCAACCAAAGAAAGACAGCTGTCTTACATTTTAGGGCTTTTAGATCGCTTTTTCCTTCCCTCCCTCAACGTGACACTGGCAGGACTCCTTTACGTCAAAGTAAAATACAGCGTGCTCCTCAGGGCTCTAACTTACCATAGAGATTTTTGAAGTTCTAGTTTTCCTATATTCGCAAGAATTACTTATGTCAATTCCCTAAAGAAGCAGAGGCACTTTATCACCCACCCCCCATCGTTTTCCATTTGCGTGAGAGGCACAACGGGATTTCCCTTCTTTGTGCCAAACCCAGCAGTGCGTGCGCTTTTTAGAAAGTAATTCATTCATTTGGAAATAGGAAGTGACAAGAGGTAATTGATCTATTTCAATTTGCTCTCACGGGAGAGAGCTTTTGTTTATTTGCCCCAGAGCCTCTTTCAATTTACTGTATGTATTTTCTAGAAAAGTTTCATTTTATTTATTTTTTTCCAATTCACTGGGGGAGCAAATTTTAGACTATTTGAAATCACACGTGTAGACCTCTCCATCTTAATCTCTACTTTCCTACTCTAGCCGAATGTACAATTTAGGCAATTCCAAGGTCTCCGTCTCTTGCCTTTGCTCCCATCTCAATGTGTTGTCCAACCTTGTTTATCTTCTGCTTTCCCTCCTCCACAGAGATTTTAATTTCGTTAAAACGTTTTTACTGTGGCTGTGACTCAAGCGGCTTGGCTAGCTGCGGAAACACAATGTCATTTAATATTCCGACCCGCGGCCCAGACAGTTTCACATCAGGTCATTTGGAGCAGAGCTACCGAGACTGCTTTATGACAATGATTGGCAACACCCTGCTGTTGCAACACAGACGGCAGAAAACCAGCTGGTATGCTAAGTGCAATAATTCCACTTTCGTTACCAGGCTACAAATCAGAGCCAATTTAATAGAAGCGAATATTGTCACCAGATGACAATTCGACACTAAAGCCACACTCTTGATTCCCTCTGTGTTGGTTGGATAAGACCACGCCCCTTCATTAATCCGTCTGCCATTCATTCCACTCTATGCAAAGCGGGACTATATAAGGATAGGAAGTACGCAAAGGCAATGCTTAGGACACACAACGGCTCCTGCTACAAACACACCTGTAGTCGACTGGAGAAGGTAGACTTCCAAAAAATATTTACAGGTGTGGCCGAGGTCCAAAATGGTGATCTGGGAAACCAAAGAAGACAGCGCCTGACATTACGAGGGAAATGAACAACGGGTTAAACGGGCTTACAGGGAAAGTGAGATTTGAAGTAAATGTTAACGGATTGGTATTTCCCAGTGAAGGAAAGGGATGGATGTATTCCCAGAGAAACATGTATAGAAAGGCAAGAGACTGCTGATGGCAGTGCCATTAACTAAGGTCAGAAGAAGAGTAATACAGGGTTGGGCTGGATAGAAGGATTTCTGCCTTAGGAATATTTGCAGTATCTGCGGTGGATTTAGGGCTCAGATGGGATTTGGGGCTGGAAATGGAGATTTGCGAGTAAGTATCTACAGTTCAGAGCTAAAGCCTGGTGAGTTAATGAAATCACCTAAGAAAGTGCAGAGGGAGAAGAAAAAAGAGCCCATGACTAAATCCTAGGAACAGCAGCATTTTTTTTTTGAAGTTTATTTATTTATTTTGAAAGAGAGGGCATGCACGCCTACCCATGTGGGTAGGGTAGGGACAGAGAGAGAGGGAGAGAGAGAATCAGTATGGAGCTCAACGTGGGGCTCACTCCCATGAACCATGAGATCATGACCTGAGCTGTTTATGTCTGTCCCCCGATCTCAGCCAGAGGCCTCAAAGTGAAGTTCATTTGCATATTAGACTCCAACTGGGCATTCCAAACATCCTGTACCCAACACATCTAAAACTCTGCTACTTGAGTCTCAAACTTGCTGTGTTGCCTATATTCTATATCTCAGTTCATATCATTACCATCTACCCGTCTTTCAAATTAGAGCCTAAATGTGCTTTGAATCATCTCTCGCCTTCACCACAAATGTACCTTCTCCTCTCCATTTCCATGCTTATTCTGTGCTATAAGCGGCCATTATTTTCTGTCGCCAGAGTCAGCCTCCTGCCTGACTCTCTCCCTATTCTTTTTTTTTCTCTCCGTATTCTTTATGCTGTTCCTATCTGTCACACAGAGCTTCTAGAATTGCCTTTCTGAGTCTTGAATCTGGATATGTCACTTCCCTGTATGGAAAACTTAGCTACCTTTCTGCGGTCACAGGGTAAAGTTCGAGCTCTTTACATGGCAATAAAGACCCTAAAAGGTTTGCCTTCACTATCCCCCTCGCCCCCTCTTGTTTCCTGACCTCGCCCCTGGGTGAGCGTGCTCCATTCCCCCTAGATCCCGGGGGAAGAAATGTGCTCCCACGACTTTGTTCAAGCTGTTCTCCTTCCCTAGAATGGCCTTTGCCTTCCATTACATGCTGAAAGTCAAGTACTCGTTGGTTAGTTAGACTTAGACTCCACAGCCAGAATTCACCTCTCTCGTCTCATGTGGACCTGAACATACAAAGTTCATCACCGTTGCCTGGCATTTGTACCCTGAGCTGTACACTTTGATGGGCTGCAAGGTCCTTGAGAACGTGAAACATACCTTATTTCCACCTCTATCATTCTCCTGTCTAGCGAAACATTGGGAGATTGATACACAGTGTTTGAACTGAGTCGTTACAACACAATATTATGAAAAGAACTCTGAAATTTTAGAGATCCATGTCAACTAATCACAGCCAACCCTGAAAGGTCTAGAGAAATAGAAGAAATTATATACATGCACACTTTGCATACATACCTCATATATGAATATCATATACTCATATGAATATCATATATTCATATATATTCAAAATACCAGATTTTGGAGAAAAGTCACTCATATTTGATTACTTAAGAGGGAGTCTGGGGCACCTGGGTGGCTCAGATGGTTAAATGACTGACTCTTGATTTCAGCTCAGGTCTTGATTTCAGGGTGGTGAGTTCGAGCCCCGCCTTGGGCTCTGCGCTGGGCATCAGCCTACTTAAAAAAGAGAAAGAGAGAGATCTAAGCAAGTATGATGAAAATCACTAGTACAGCCCCCATGAAGTCCTTTCAGCACAATTTTGCAGAAATGATGGGGAGAGGCACCTGGGTGGCTCAGTCGGTTAAGCGGCCGACTTCAGCTCAGGTCATGATCTCACAGTCTGTGAGTTCGAGCCCCGCGTGGAGCTCTGTGCCGACGGCTCAGAGCCTGGAGCAACGCTTCAGATTCTGTATCTCCCTCTCTCTCTGCCCTTCCCTTGCTCACACTCTGTCTCTATGCCTCTCAAAAATATAATAAAAACACTAAAAAAAAAAAAAAAAGAAATGGTGGGGGAAAAGCAGTGACTTTATCTCCTATCTCCCAATCAATATTCTAGACAAAGTAGGGCAATGGATAGCAATGACAGATACTGGTAAGCAGCAGCCCTGGGCAATCATTCTCAGATCTACTGAATGGCAAGACTAATTCGATATTCAAAGTAAGAAAAAAATATGAAATATAAAATTATTAACAAACCACAGTCTTGTCTTAGGATCATGTGAAGCCAGAATTCATTACTATTCTCCAACACATATCATCACTGATAAGGTTAAATGGGTGAGCAAGTGGTGGTTTTATTATTTGCTTCTTCTGTAATGGGCAAGAGGTTTTAAATGATTCCAAGAGAAATCCACCTTTAAAGAGTGTTTTGGGGTGTCTGGGTGGCTCAATGAGTTGGGCATTCAACTTAAGCTTAGGTCATGATTTCACAGTTCATGGGTTCGAGCCCTGCGTCGGGCTCTGTGCTGACAGCTAAGAGCCTGGAGCCTGCTTCAGATTCTGTATCTCCCTCTCTCTCTGCCCCTCCCCCGCTTGCTCTGTCTCTCTCTCTCTCTTTCAAAAATAAGTAAACATTAAAAAAATAATAAAAAATAGTGTTTCAAAATAACATTTCTTAAATTAAAAAATGTTAATGTTTTATCTACTTTGTATGGAGTGATGAAAATTATAAGAAAAAAACTCAAATCCAAACCAATTAGTGGAGTCTAATTTTAATAAAACTCCTTTTTTAAAAAAAAATCTTTTTTCCTATTTAGTGTATTGTTTGGTAACTTAAGAGGTAATTTTTCTGTTGGGAATCTTGAAAAACATCACTGGAGATTTTTTTTTCACGTTCAGATCAAATAAATTCTCAGTTTAATATCCTGCTAGAGCTTTGGAGATACTGTTTTTTTCCTTCTCGCTTTATCAGATGACAAATGCCTCCTGACACAAGCCTTGTGCCATACAACGTGATGTCCTCAGTACAGTCTTCGGGGCATCGAAAACATGTTGAAACGTTAGAACTTCAAGAAGGCAAAGACCTTTAAGTTCTCAGGTTAGTTGGCAGGGACAGGAAAGGTTAAAGAAGAGAAAAACGAAGATGCAACTGGTTAAAGAACAGATGCTCAGCAGGAAAAAAAGAAGAGAAGGATCTTTCTGAGTAACGCGAAACACTGAAGGGATACGTGGAGAGCCGAGGGCTTCTCTGGTGCACACTCTGAGATAACGCGAAAAGGAGAATCTGGATTAAATCAAATCTCTCCTGATGGCTTTTTGGTAGTGACTAGAAAGTGTACAGTTGGATCGCCTGATCCAAGAGCAATGAGATGGTTCCCTTACAAAGGTGACTGAGAGCTGACGTGTTATCAGAACAAGCAGGATCGGCTCGGGGAAAGTCACGGACCAAATTCATCCCGAGACTGTTCTGGGAATTATTGGGAAGTAGGCTTTCTCTTTCCACGGGTGGTTTAAATTGGTCGGATATACTGGTATCCCTTGCTTTCAAAACATTGCCCTTGGCTGCTGGCTTTTACGAAAGACCTACGTTAGCACCTGTTTGAAAAGAAATCCGAAGAGGATTTTCACTTTTATGCTAAACCGGTAAAAGGAGAAAGGGGGAAATAACGTTCGTTTGTTTTGCGATGAGTTGTGACAGAGGCGGCTCTCCCCCCCCGCAGGGAGAGCAGCCCCTCTGAGCTCCTTTCCCCAAGAACTGCGCTTGGCCTCTTAGCAGCCAGCCTCTACGGCTTTGAACCGAGTCCGTGAGCAACTCTGCTCCATCTCCATTTATTACGTGCAGCCATCAGCAAGAGGTGTTTAAAGTCATCAGAAAAAAAACATAAGAGAGACGATTTGGGGGGGGAGGGGATCTAGGAATGCTCAAAACAATTTTCCGCAGAGACGGATGGTAACGGCTTCTTCCTTTATGCCAGTCCAGCTTACGAAAGATTTCATAGGAATGCTCTATTTTCCGAAGACCGTATGTGAAGTTGCTGAGCCTCCCTATGGAGAAAGTATACATGAAAATGAAGATACCAGGAGACGAGAGAAGAGCTGAGAACCGGAGAGAGACGGAGTCCTCATTTTAACTTGGGAGTCAGCCACGACCTGAGAGTTTTCATTTTCATGAGTCAATACATTCCCTTTCTGGCCTTCAACCAATGTGAGTTAGGGTTTCTGGAACTTCACCTGAAATAGTTCTAATTTTAAAAAATTTCCAGAAGAAGGATCGTATTGTCAAATTGCTTTGGCCAGAAGCTGTATCAGATACCTCACCACCATAAAGGTGTTTGAGCGCGGTTTCCATTGCGATTTCTAGCATTAGATGTTGTTGACTTTGAGAATTTTTGTCTGTTTGATGTTAAGTTTCATATTTTGTGTTTATTTAACTACTAGTGAAGTATAACTTCTTCTATTTATGCTTAAAGAGCATATATATACTTTTTTTATTGTAAGTTGTCCGTCTTTCGCCTATTTTTCTAGAACAACCTATGGCCTGTGGATCGATTAAAGTGACTTACCCCTTGACACTTGGGGAATTTATTTTTCCTCTGGATTTTATATTTTAAAACTGACATTTATATTTTTCTGATATATACTCTTTTCTGATAAATACTCATGGCAGAAACTCAGAAACAGTAAAATATAGACAAAAACAAAAAACCACTTTTATTTCTTAAAAAAAAATTTTAGGGTTTATTTTTGAGAGAGAGAGAGACAGAGTGTGAGCAGAGGAGGGGCAGAGAGAGAGGAAGACACAGAATTCAAAGTAGGCTCTAGGCTCTGAGCTGTCAGCACAGAGCCCGATGTGGGGCTTGAACTCATGAACCGCAAGGTCACGACCTGAGCCAAAGTTGGATGCTTAACTGGTTGAGCCACCCAGGTGCCCCTAAAAGTCACTTTTAAATGTTTATTTATTTTACTTTGAGAGAGAGAGACAGAGAGATCTGGGGGAGAGGGGAAGGGGAAGAGACAGAGGGAGAGAGAGAATCCCAAGCAGGCTCTGTGTTGTCAGTGCAGAGCCCCACGCAGGGCTCGAGCCTATGAACCCTGAGACCATGACCTGAGCCAAGATGAAGAGTTGGAAGCTTAAGTAACTGAAACACCCAGGCATCCCTAAAAATCACTTTTTAAAAAAAATTTTAAATGTTTATTTATTTTTGAGAGAGAGACAGAGTGCAAGTGGGGGAGGGGCAGAAAGAAAGGGAGACACAGAATCCGAAGCTGGCTTCAGGCTCTGAGCTGTCAGCACAGAGCCTGACATGGGGCTTGAACTCATGACCTGTGAGATTATGATCTGAGCTAAAGTCCGACGCTTAACTGACTCAGCCACCCAGGGGCCCCTAAAAATCACTTGTAATACTATCACTCAGATATACTATACATTGGAGAAATTCCCTCTAAATTTATATGTATTTAATATACTGACTAGACTATAAGTGGTGTGTGTGTGTGTTTCTAGCTTGTTTTATCACTTAAGATTTTATCACAGGAACTACTCCCTTATTATTTCTCTAAATAGGTCTTGGATTCTTTTAGGAACCTGAGAAAAGTCATGGACTCACTTTAAAAAAAATAAAATACAAATACAGAAAAGTTCATCATTTCAAGAGATTCTCAGATTCATCTACGGACTCCAGATTAAGAACTCTGGTTATAAACATGAAGCTTAGTGTCTGCATAGCAGTTTCCTGTATTAGCGTGCTCATTTATTTAACCACACTGCATCGGGCCGAGGGGACAGACGCCGGGACCCAAAAGCTTGGGTTCCCATCCTGGCTCTCTCCCTACCAGGAGATGACTTGCCAAATTTCTAACCCCATGAAGCCTCTGGTAAGGGTTACGAGAGAAGGTCCGTGCAAAGGCTTAGAAGATTGTCTGTATACAGTATGCACTCAATGTACCTCTCCTTAAAAAATTATTTTTTTTTACTGTTTCCTTATCATAAATACCTAGAAAAAGATTTGCTAGATCAAAGGAAATGCACATTCTTAGGGCAATTGTTATTTACCAAGTTTCCTTCTAGAAAAGATAGACCGCTAGTCGGATGAGAGACTGTCCTGTTGAGAGCATCTTTGCCACGATACCGTCATATTTGTTTCGGTATTTTCCAGCAGTGAAAAAAATGGCGTTTAATTGCCTTAATTTCTTTGTTTACTAGTGAATGTGAATATTTGTGCAAGTATATTGGTGATTGGCATTCCCTTCTGTGATCTTGTGTGTCTATTCATATCACTTGCCTTTTTCCTGTTGTGTTGTTTGTTTTCATTAATATGTAAAACTAATTTGTAAATTAACAATATTAGCTCTTGAGGCGCCTGGGTGGCTCAGTTGGTTGGGCGACCTACTTTGACCTACTTTGGCTCAGGTCACGATCTCAAGGTTTGTGGTTTTGAGCCCCCAGTCTGGCTCTGTGCTGTCAACTCAGAGTCTGGAACCTGCTTCGGATTCTGTGTCTTTCTCTCTCTCTACTCCTCCCCCCTCCTCTCAAAAATAAACATTAAAAAAATTTTTTTTAAATAGCTCTGGATTTTATACGTTTCAAATTTTTTTTTCATTTTATAATTTGCATTAAACTTTTGCCACTGCTGTCTTTACTGCTCTGTTTAGAATGTTTGTGCAGCCGTGTCTAGTGAGCTTCCCATTCAGATTTCTTCTGTTGCTCTTTTGCTTAGGAAGATTTTCCTTACCTACAGATGATATAAATACGAGCCAACATTTTCCTCTGGTATTTGGTTGTACCATCATTATTATTATTGATAACTCTTTAATCTATTTGGAATTATTTTCGGTGTTTGGTGTGCAACATAGTTCTACATTTATTCTCACCTCCCCCACCCTAGTATATTTTCCGGGAGCTATGTTCTGGTCTCTCACTTCTATCTATTCTCTCTCCTCTGGATGGCCTGGACCCTCCTTGGTGGCAGCAAGAGTGAAAGAAAGGTAATCGAGGAGGCTAAGTGACCCTCGCCAGTATCACACCTGGATTGTGAGCTTTGGTTTCTACTCCTCGGGTTTCCCCCTGGTGAAGGAGATCAGAAAGAAGGGGGGTGGCTTTCTTTACATTGACAATAACCACATGAGCAGGAGAGGTGACCGGTCTGCAGGCTCCCAGAAGCCCCCAGAGCTGCGGGTTTACTGTGAGCCTGCTGATTTACAAGCCACGTCCACCCCATTTCTGCTTTTGCTCTTTGTCCATCGCATAAATCACCTCCCACATCCCTCCCCAAACCAAGGCAGGAGCTAGTTGGATGAGTTGGTCTGCCTCTAATTACTGCTTATTGAATTCGATTGTGGATTTTAATGTCATTAACACAAGGAGGGGGCAAACAGGGGCGGAGCCCGCAGAGGTAGGCTTCAGCTGGCCCTCTGCCATTTGTGTTCTTGGCTTATCTCATCCTGTGGTTTAAAGAATGTAGAGGCTCAGCAGGGCCCCTTCCTTATTTTGTCTGTTTCCCCACGGGTCCCCCCTGGATATACTTACTTAATGAAAGTATTCGGGTGGCGTGTTTCATTGTATATCTGAGTATCTTTGTTCTGCTTACAAAAGCCAGAATGAGCACATAGAATAGTTTTGGTCACATCCCACTGCCTTCAAAGCTCAGTAGATTCACTGCACGGTTTTCTTTGCTCTAATGTTCTAGGAAAGTATGAGGGTGGGTTACTTTCCTAAATGCTTACAGAAGCTCTGCCTTCATGGAATTTATGGTCTAATGGAAACAAATAAATTGTTTATTTGTGATTAAGAAGGCAAAATGCTGTCAATTTAATCTTATTTTTCATATTCTCTGTCATTTTCCTGAGATTTGGAGACGAGAAAACATAAACACATGGGCTCCGTCCACCATTGGGAAACGGAAGTCACCCAGCCTCTCCTGATGTCAGAAAAGTGGGAGGGACAAGTCCCCAAGGGGCCAGAATCCACTCTGGGGTCCTGGCCCCATGCGGACTAAACGTGAGCTAAGATTTTGGTCTAGAAAATCCTCCTGTTGGCTGTCGCAACTCACCTGCCTTTGGCTTCGTGGTCACTCCAGCCGGGTAGAGATGTCTTCTCAAATGGCCGCAGCTCCGTGGTGTGCAGAGAGGTCCCTCTCCCTGCAGATGCCTCTGGTGACCGACTGAAAGTTGCTGAGCCAACAGTCCCGTGAACTCTGAATCTGATTTGTTTGCGGGATAAACCTGTCTGAGGCAGGGAATCCCACCACTTTATTTCTTTCTAGACCTTTAATCCCAATGCTGGGCTGTACTCCTAACACTTTATAAATTTATGGCCACGGAGACATCCTCTCCCCATCTGCCAATAACTTCCAAAACACATTTTTCAGGGGGCCTTTTCTTAGCAGAGCTCTCCAGGGCACTCTTTAAGGACATATCGGGTGCACATTCATCCAGACACGACCTGTGGGTTTGGCTGCTGAGGCTGAGATTTCCCTGCGCCTGTTTCCTCACGTGTAAGAACCAGTTAACAGTATCTCTCAAGCCTCCGCTGTGCCGATCCAATGAAATAACGCACAGGCACTTGCCAACCCACCGGTATTGTTATTACTTTCTACTTTGAGTCCGAACATATTTTCTTTAAAAACTGTTAGCCAATTATGGAGAGATTACTTGAAACAAAAATTTTTTAAGAATAAAAAAAAAAAAAACCTGTTGGTAAATTAAAGCCAGATATTGTGTCTTGCTACCGGAGAACCGCTTATATTGTCAGTGACCCTTCTCGATGCTGTGGGTTGCAGGCTATTGGGAGAGTGTATATAGTCTATGTGCATGCATAGATTAGCTTTCTGTGTGTGCGCGCGCGCGCGTGTCTCCAGATTTCATTATGAGAGAGGCAGAGCCCATCCCAGAACTTGATCGGCAGCCAGGCTCGGTTTTTCTTCTCGTCCTTTGTCAGGTCTTTGTTCCGCCCCTGGCTGCACTCTAACAGAACCACTTACTGGTGATTAAAAGGAGGGACTCGGCGGCGGGGCGGGGCCTGCGGGGCGCGGGGCCCCGGCGATTGGGTTCGCCCTGGGGGGGCTGCGCTTTAAGTACGGTCCGCGGAGGATCCCCCCCCAGCCCCCTCCCGCCGCACCCGACGCCGCGGAGACGTCAGCGGCGCGCAGCCCGGGCTGCGGACCGACGGACAGGCGGCCGGCGGACGCGGGCGGCGAGCGCAGGACGCGGGGCCGGGGAGCAGCCGCCCCGCAGCCTGCCGCGCCCGCGCCATGGACGGCCCCGACAACGCGACGCTGCTCTTCGCCCCGTCCTCGCTGCAGCCGGACAACTACACGCTGTCGCCCAACGCCAGCAGCCTGCGCCCCGGCCCCGACCTGGCCGTCACGCCCAACTCCAGCGCCGGCCCCGGCCCCGGGCTCAGCCTCGCGCCCAGTCCCGGCGTCGGGTTCAGCCCGGGCCCCGCGCCCACCCCGGAGCCGACGGCCGGCGGCCCGGCGGGCGGCCAGGCCAGCCTGGGCCCGGCGCTGTTCTCCCACCCCTGGGCGCACCCCGAGACCCCGTTCTGGGACACGCCGCTGAACCACGGGCTGAACGTGTTCGTGGGCGCCGCCCTGTGCATCACCATGCTGGGCCTGGGCTGCACCGTGGACGTGAGCCACTTCGGGGAGCACGTCCGCCGGCCCGTGGGCGCGCTGCTGGCCGCGCTCTGCCAGTTCGGCCTGCTGCCGCTGCTGGCCTTCCTGCTGGCGCTGGCCTTCTCGTTGAACGAGGTGGCCGCCGTGGCGGTGCTCCTGTGTGGCTGCTGTCCCGGCGGGAATCTCTCCAACCTCATGTCCCTGCTGGTTGACGGCGACATGAACCTCAGGTACGGAGCGGTCCGCTCCTTGGGCATCTTTCCCATGCCGAGCGGCCGCGCTTAGCCGTGGCTTCAGACGGAGGGGAAGGAGAGGGGGTGGAGAGGGGCATGGGACGGGGAAGAAGGCAGGGGCGCCTGGCTGGCGCAATCGGTTAGGCTTCCGACTTCGGCTCAGGTTATGATCTCACGGTTCATGAGTTTGAGCCCCACGTCCAGCTCTGTGCTGGCAGCTCGGAGCCTGGAGCCCGCTTCGGTTTCTGTGTCTCCCTCTCTCTCTGCCCCTCCCGTTATCATGCTCTGTATGTCTCTCTCTCTAAACATTAAAAAAATTAAAAAAAAAAAAAAAAAAAAAGAGGGAAGAAAGCAGTGGCGGGAGAGGCTGACGCCCGGGCGGACCTGAAGAGCTAGCCCTGTAGGGGGAGAGGCCTAGACGCGGCCGGGGTTGCTTGCCGACCCCCGGGGGGTTTCCTGCACCGCCCTCGGACCGTCCCTGTCGAGTGCTGGGCTGCAGCGCAGGTCCTCGGCCTCTGGAAGACAAAGGCAACTGGGACGCCTGAAGCGAGGACTCGCCGGAAATGCAGAAGCAAAGTAGGGCTATTGGCCCCAGTAGAGAAAGTGATCTCATATAGAGGGACGAATAATTGAGTTCAGTCCAACAAGTCGTGTTCAGCAGCTTTACCACGTCTAACGGGGCGCTTTGGAAGATGAAAAGAGAAAGACGTTCCTTGCTCTCACAATCATCCAGACTGTAGCCCGCTCAATAGGCTTTATAAAGCCAGGGGCAGCGGTTCTGAGATTCCCCCCCCACTCCCCATTCTGGGGTTCATGTTTCAGTTGGGCTTAGGGGTGTTGTTCTCTTGGCACCGATGAAACAGGTCCTCTCCGCAGACGTCGAGGTCCAGATTTGCCGTCTCTTTCTTTCTCCTCTACCCAATGTGCGAGAGAGACTCTGGGCACAGAGCCCGTCCTGAATTCTGCTCATTCCCTTTTCTGCAGCATCATCATGACCATCTCCTCCACGCTCCTGGCCCTGGTCTTGATGCCCCTGTGCCTGTGGATGTACAGCCGAGCGTGGATCGACACCCCTCTGGTGCAGTTACTGCCCCTGGGGGCCGTGACCCTGACGCTCTGCAGCACTCTCATCCCTATCGGCCTGGGGGTCTTCATTCGGTACAAGTACAGCCGGGTGGCCGCCTACATTGTGAAGGTAAGGTCACTCTTAGAGAGTCCTTGGTCTCTGACCCCTGGCTGAAATGCTAAGAAGTTTGGGAAGGAGGGAGAAGGAAGAAAACTTGGCAGCCCTTGCATGGGTAAACTTTAAAAATAAAAAAAGAAGTTTGTGCCACAAAGAAAACTTCTCCCTTTTCCAATATGGAAAACTCATAGCTTTAATTAAGACACAACTTAATTAAAAACAGCATAAGGGAACTGTTAGTATTCACAGGAGGAAACATATGACTCGGGAAAGAGACGACAGTGCCTTTCAGGTTAAATGGCAACGTATTTTCCACTGATGACTCGTGGCAGTACCGAGCATCAAAGCAGGTGAAATAAAATTATGTGGGTTGAATTCGCGCAGCATTTTAGAAATGCATTACTATAGTTTGAAAAAGGGGAACTCTACTTCTGAGAAACTCTGTAGAAGGTTTCTTTAAAATGTTTTATTAATTTTCTAAAAATAAGCTGCCACTAATTTAAAAATCACATCGAGGCAATATAATGGAATGCACAGAACACGTGCACTTTAAAAAGGCACGGAATAAATCGGAGTTCTGGATAAAGAATGCAGAATATATTACCGTTATTAAATCTGTGTTTCCTTTCCCTTCCTCACTGCGTGTGGTTTCTAAGGCTAGTGAAAGAATGAGGATTCCTTTTATTTTGTGCAGTATTTCCAAGATAGCTTCATTTAAAAAAAACCCTGATGCCTTTTGTAGCAGTAGAGATTTTGTTAATTGTAGCTGGAGAAAAAATTTAAATATTTGTCAACTAAGCTGTCTTTGAAAACTCAAAAATAGTAAGTAAACCATGAGTAGGAGCCTCAGGAAGTTACTCAAATAGAAATACATAACTAATTACTGTAAATGCAGACACTCATTTCGCTGAGTGAAGAGAGTGCAGATTTGAGAAGACAATCTTTTGTGCTTTACTTATATTAAATAAATTAATTTGAAATAAATAATTAATCCAAATTTGATTCTTCAAAGCAGCTAACTTTTATTAATATGAAAAATAATGGGTTCTTTTATGCAGATATAGCCAGCCATGAGTAAAAGAATTTGTGCTCTGTAATAAACATTATATTGAATGTAATAAATTTATATGTATATGTAAATATGCATATATTTTATATGTTATATATTATATATCCATAGATAATCTTGAGATGCATTAAGAACTTACTAAGCTTAAGCATTAAGCTACCACTATAAAATCTTAGGAATTCTAAGAGAAAATCAAATAAGCTATTCCCCTGCTAAAAGCATATAAATATATTTAAATAATAGACCCAAAACCCAATGCCCAATAAGATTGGATAATTTTGGGTTTAAGTGAACCTATTCTTACTTATTCTTACTTACTCAACTTATAACACTTTTACACTTTTGCAAACACTTTAAAATGAGCATTCAATATAAGTGCTCACCCAAGTGATTTAAAATAGTTCAAAAGAAACTTGGGTGCCAATATTTTCACAGTGAAGAATCAGATTTCTTGTCGAAGCTTTTGATTTGGATATACTTTGAAACTTACTTGATATCAGAAAAGTTTCAGGGGTGCCTGGACGGCTCAGATGGTAGACTCTGAGACTCCTAACCTTGGAGTCATGAGTTTGAGCCCCACATTGGGTGTAGAGGTTACTTTAAAAAAGAAGTTTTGATTTATAATTGTTTGGTTTCTGCCCATTGTACCTTTGTAGCATGAGCACCTTATAGAATCATAATTTTAGCACCCTCTAGGGTAGACTTTTTTTATAATTTTTTTTAACGTTTATTTATTTTTGAGAGACAGAGCGTGAGCAGGGGAAGGGCAGAGAGAGAGAGAGGCAGATGCAGAATCTGAAGCAGGCTCCAGGCTCTGAGCCATCAGCACAGAGCCCGACACGGGGCTCAAACTCACAGACTGTGAGATCATGACCTGAGCTGAAGTCGGCCGCCTAACCGACTGAGCCACCCAGGCGCCCCTAGGGTAGACTTTTTACCAGCTCAGATACAATTTAAGTAATTTTTTAAAGAGTATAAAGTGTATGCCAGTACCACAGACTGTAGAAGGGTTTCCCCTCAAACATCCAGCGAACCAGAATCAGCACTTAAACTGTTCTGGGTCTCTAGTTTCCCCCCTACCCCCATTTTTAAAACACTAGGTAACTACTAATCTAAAGGAGCACAAAGAGAAGAATTTTTAGGTTTCCACCTTACTATTGACACAGCTTGTCTTACTTGAATGAGTGAAATGTATCAGTCAGACATCAAGATGACACAATGTTTTATACAGTTAATTGTACTATATCCAAAATCCATCCATTATATGTAAGAATTCCTAAACATCATTCAGGTGGGAGGTTTCCCATGAACAGATGAAAAAGGCAGTGTTAGAGAATTGCGAAGAACTCCTCACATCTCCTGTTTTTTTCGCTTACATAATCTACGAGTTGGTAATTGTTTCAATATTGCTATCAATCGGAGATATAAAGTATTTTGAAGTTTGAAAATATCACAAACTAAACTTTATACTTAAAAAATTTTTAATTTAGAGAGAGAGAGGGAGAGCGGGCGATTGTGGGGGAGGGGGCAGAGGGAAAGAGAATCTCAAGCAAGCTCCACGCTCCGCACAGAGCCCTATGTGGGGCTTGATCCCACGACCCCGGGATCATGACCTGAGCCAAAATCAAGAGTTGGACACTTAACAGACTGAGCCACCCAGGTGCCCCTTTATAAACTCTTTAAAAATTTTTAAGTTTCATACATTTTAATAGTTTTTTATGGGTTAAACATGGGGTACAGGTAGGAGCAGGGGACGCAAGCCTCTTATGGAAAACACGGGGTCAAATAAGCTATTCTCTTCTGGAAAGCATGGGGTCCTGTTCAGGGAAGGTCATGTTAATTTGCCCACTCCGTGCAGCAGACCATACTTGGTGAATCGGGCTCAATTCCAACTGCTGTTTTGAAGGGGCACATTCACAAATGAAACACATGTTCCAAACAGTCAGGACTCCTACCACAGAGTTCTCTGAAAGTCTGGAGACAACCTGCTGGAGAAGAAGCTTTTTCTTCCTGTTTTTTTTTTGTTTGTTTGTTTGTTTTAATGTTTATATATTTTTGAGAGAGAGAGCATGAGTGGCAGAGGGACAGAGGCAGAGAGGGAGACACAGAATCTGAAACAGACTCCAGGCTCTGAGCTCTCAGCACAGAGCCCGACACAGGGCGGGGCTCGACTGAAGAACGGTGAGATCATGACCTGAGCCGAAGTCGGATGCTCAACCGACTGAGCCACCCAGGTGCCCCTTTCTTCCTGGTTTTTTTTTTCTTTTTTTTTTTTTTTTTAATTTTTTTTTTTTTTAACGTTTATTTATTTTTGAGAGACATAGTGACAGAGTATGAGCAGGGGAAGGGCAGAGAAAGAGGGAGATACAGAATCTGAGGCAGGCTCCAGGCTCTGAGCTGTCAGCACAGAGCCCGACGCGGGGCTTGAACTCACAGACTGTGAGATCATGACCTGAGCTGAAGTCGGCCACTTAACCAACTGAGCCACCCAGGTGCCCCCTTCCTGGTTTTTTTAAACAGAAGTCTGGTCTGGGCTGCTTCTAAGGGTCTATCCAAGACAAGGGCTAGTTGTTAAAGAAAGCAGGTTGTCGCTAGACATAAGGACAGGCGTCCAAACAATTAGAACCATCCAACTAGGATCTGGACTCCTGACGAGGTGACCTGTCCATCCTCAGAAGTGCTTGGTCCAAGACGGCTTACGGCAAAGATCTCCATTTTGGGGGCGAGGTGAGACTAGACGGGTCTCTTCTCCCAAGAGCTTAGGATTCTCTTGCCTGAATTCCTTGTCGACTCTCTTATTTTTGATGGTTTGTCATTTTCTGTTACTAGGTTTCCCTGTGGTCTCTGCTAGTGACACTGGTGGTCCTTTTCATAATGACGGGCACCATGTTAGGACCGGAACTGCTGGCGAGCATCCCTGCAAGTGTTTACGTGGTAGCCATTTTCATGCCTTTGGCAGGCTACGCCTCGGGCTACGGCTTGGCCGCCCTCTTCCATCTTCCGCCCAACTGCAGGAGGACCGTGTGCCTGGAAACAGGGAGTCAGAACGTGCAGCTCTGCACTGCCATTCTAAAACTGGCCTTCCCGCCACGGCTGATAGGAAGCATGTACATGTTTCCCTTGCTCTACGCCCTTTTCCAGTCTGCAGAAGCAGGGATCTTTGTTTTAATATATAAAGTGTATGGAAGCGAAATCTTACACAAGCGAGATCCTCTAGATGAAGATGAAGATACAGACATTTCTTATAAGAAACTAAAAGAAGAGGAAACGGCAGACCCTTCCTACGGTACGGTGCAAGCTGACAATTTAATTATGATGGAAACCACTCAGACTTCTCTCTGAACACGGAGATACAGAGGCGCTTCCCTCCTGCTGTCATGTCACTTTATATTTATATTTTCGGTCTGTGGTAGTGAATGTGGTTCACGTAAAAGACAACACATGGCTCACATTATCACACATGTAACAATCGCGGCCTTCCCATTGGAAGGCTGCACTGGTGTCTTAACCAAGCGCTTTGACAAATTACACACCGATGTCCTAATACAGCTTGCACCTGGGACTGCCAAAGTAAAGCCTGAACACGGTAGATGTGCTCTTTGGCTTTTATCATTACCAATTTCTAGAACTGTTTCAAATATGTAAACTCATAGAACACAGGGTCTTGGAAATGCAGAATTTTGGTGCACTCTCTTGTAGTAGTAAAAACAAGCTTTTTTTTTTTTTGGTAAAACAATTTGTAAAGCATAATTGAGTTTAATGTGATTGTTGTTAAAAAAACAAAAAGTGCTTGCTCAACGTCTGAATACCTGCCAATGTTGAATTTTGATCTGTATTCAAAAAATCCCCAAACGGTTCACCTAAACAATGAAATGCAGTATTTTATTGTCAAGCCTGTATCCAATCAGCAAAAAAAAAACAAAACAAAAAACATTAATGCATTTGATTACTTGATCTGATATATATTAGTAATGAACAGCTATCATTTTTTTCCAGGGAACAAAGTATTTTCTTCTCAGCTGGAGACTGATTTTGTCCCTGCACTTATGTAGACACACCCCAGATCAATCTTTTAGAGGGATGATTTGGCTAGGAAAAACTGCAGTACTCTCCCCCCCAGAGAAGAGCAGTAGACTCTCCACTTGAGGTGGAGGGGAGAAGAGGTGGAGGGGAGAAGAGGTGGAGGGGAGAAGAGGTGGAGGGGAGAAGAGGTGGAGGGGAGAAGGGGTGGAGGGGTGGAAGGGAGGAGGGGTGGAGGGGAGAAGAGGTGGAGGGGAGAAGGGGTGGAGGGGTGGAAGGGAGGAGGGGTGGAGGGGTAAAGGGGTGGAGGGGAGGAGGGGTGGAGGAGGGGAGGGAGGACAATTAGCCCACAGGTGGATGCCTTAGAGCGCTGCCCTTATGCACTTACCGGAAGGGTTCAGTGGGTAGACTTCTCAGGGCAGTTCTGAGATCATTAAACTGGAATCTGAGGTCGTAGGTAGCAGACCCAAAGCCGTTCCCCAAACCTTTGCGTTTTCCCTCGCTAGCCAGACACAGGCACTCCGCTTCCCGGGCGGCGCTGACACCTGAAACAATCAAGGTATGGGGACCACCTGGCTCAGCTAATCGCGGTGATTGCGCTCCCTTGGCATCCTCTTCACCTCGGGCAAGCTCACTTATCAATCAGTTCTTGCATCGCAAAGAAAGCAATCTTTCCAGATCATCTCCGGGTATTTGTGCCGACCTCCAGGTGTGGAAAATCTCCCCGCGGCGCAGGTCAGGGACAGGCCACCTCCGCGGGGACCCGGGGACCCGAGCAGGCGGTGGGAACGGCGCGGGTGGCTGCGGCGCGCCGAGACAAGCGGCGGGGCCGGCGGCCTCCGCAGGGCTGCCTATTTAGGGCTGGGCGTCCGCGGGAGCGGCCGGGGCCGCGCTTATGGCTGCCCTGGGGGACGAGGTGCTGGACGGCTACATGTACCCGGCGTGCGTCCCCTACTCCTACCCGTACCCCTACGCGCCCACCGCCAAGGCCAAGGGCGAGGCGGGCGCGGGCGGCTGGCGGCACCGCGGCGGGGGCTGCGCGCCCGCGTCCTGCTCCTCGTCGTCGTCCTCCTCCGCCGGGGCGGCCTTGCCGTCTTTCCCGGGCTGCGGGCAGTTGACGGCCGCCGAGTACTTCGACAGCTACCAGCGGGCGCAGCTCATGGCGCTGCTGTCGCAGGTGAGCCCCGGCGTCGGCCCGCGGCCCCGCAGGGCCAGCAGCCGGGACGTGGCGGTGCAGGTGAACCCGCGCCGCGACGCCTCGGTGCAGTGCTCGCTGGGGCGGCGCACGCTGCAGCGCAAGGCCCGCGACTCCGGCCCCGAGGGCGCGGCGCGCCGCGGCCCCGAGCAGGCCAGCCCCCCGGCTGGGGACCCCGAGCAGGCCAGCCCCCCGGCCGGCGCCCCGCGGGCCGTGCGCTTCCCGCGCACCGTCGCCGTGTACTCGCCCGTGGCCTCCCGCCGCCTCACCGCCTTCCTGGAAGGGGCCGACAGCGCGGCGGGGGAGCAGCGGCCCGGGGCGCCGGAAGGAGAGCGAAGGACCCCACCTCCGAGGCCCCGGGGCCCCGGGGCGGGAGAGGGGTCGGCGAGGAAGGCGCCCCAGCGGCCGCAGTCCGAAGAGGAGGAGGGGGACGACGATGAGGCCCGGGCCGCGGTGCGGACCAGCTGGGAGCCGCCGGGCGCGGGGCCGGGGCTGCCGCCGCGGGAGGCCCGGGGAGGCGAGGCGGCCCCGCGGCGCGCGCCCAGGGGTCCGGAGCAGTCCCCGCCGGCCGGGCAGGCCCAGGACGCCGCGGGCCAGAGGGGGTCGCCGCGGAGCCCGGAGCAGGCCAAGGAGAGGCCGCGCTTTCAGGTGAGGCTGGGGAGCGGGGCGGGTTGGGGGGGACTCGGGGGAACTCGGACCCTGGGGTGTGGTCTCCTCCTGGATCCTGTCCCTGCCGTCGCCCGGTGGCTGCTCGCGACGCGTAGAGGCGCCAGCTTCCTTAGGCGCACGCCCCGCCTGTGTGCCGCCTGGTCGCCGCTCCCAGCAGCTGGCGGCGTCCCCTCCAACGGCCGAATTCAGGGAGTGCAGCCTGATGGTTGCCGCTGGCAACTGTGAAACGCGAGCTCCGCGGGGTGGCGAGGGAGGCGCCCCGGTAACGCTCTTATTCCGAGTATACTTACTGTATTAAACCCTGACCGTGGGACGTGGTCCAGTGTTGATTCCGCATTTGGACGATCTAGGAGGGGAACTTGCTGGCAGGAGAGCCGGTCCCCGAGGATACTCACACACCTTCATGCAATGTGGCAAGACCCCTAACAGTCCATCAGTGGGGTCCTGCCTGGTCAGCTCTCCCCTGATTCTTGCCCGAATTTTCCAAGTTCTCACAGGGAGCTAGAGCTGTGAATGGTCTCCACTGGGATTTTTTTTTTTTTTCTTCCTCCTAGAAAGCACCCTTATTCAGAAACTCAAAACTGCTAGAGCGTTTGGGCCGTTGTGTATTGCGGGCCTGAGCACAGCAGGCTTGGAGGAGCCAGGTCACACCAGCCGAACCCTAAAGGGCTGGAGTGTGCTGAGGGCAGTGGTAACCGGGGGAGTGGAAAGGCAGGGGCAGGAAGAGGCCTGGAGGGGCCTCCTTTGGGGTCGGCCCAGGAGCGTTGGGGGCAGGGGAAGAGAGGGGAAGGGAGTCCAGTTCGACAGAAGCCATGTGTAATGTAAACCACGTGTAATCTCCAGTGGTAACTCCTGGACGTGTGTTTGCTCCCCTATGAAACTGCGGTAGAACTTCGGAGGTCTAACTCCAAGCACTTGTTTGTAATTTGTTTCTTACTGGGAGGGAAGAAGAGAAGCTTAAGAATAAGGCAGTGCTACTTTAGTTCGTGTTATATATGAATTGTGGCTTGTCCACAATAGCTTCCTAGCGCTGGTTGGAAATTGAACTAGCAGCACAGAGCATGAGCTTCTGAGTGAACATGTTCAAAGTATCTTAGGACAGACTCTTGCTCCTTTTCTTCAGCTTAACCACCTGCACATGTGTATGTTCTCAAATTGGACTTTATCCTACAGAGAAAAGTCCTTCTGGAAGAATCTCCAGGTGCAGAGAAGCCTAGATGTTTGGTGTTTCTCTTGCTTGTCAGAGAGAAAATAGCTTCTTAGTGACTTGTCAGTGGGTTTGCTTTAGGCACCAAGCTAATCGGGAGTATAAATTTATTTTAGGCTCCTGCTGGCTTCTGTGCTCGATTAAGCCATTAGCTCACCCAATTACTACATTGGAGAGACCACTGCAAACCTTGAGCCTACTTTCCGCCATAATCTGGGATGAGGTTGCCAATTTTAAGTAGTAAATGGATCCTTCCCAGCTGCTGAAATGAAGGCTAATTCAGCTATCCTGTGGGTTAAACTCTGGTGTCTTTTTGCTCAGTTCTTAGAGCAGAAGTATGGATATTATCACTGCAAGGATTGCAACATCCGATGGGAAAGTGCCTACGTGTGGTGTGTGCAGGGCACCAACAAGGTAAGAAACCTCAAGGAACTGGCAGCTTTTTTTTTTTTTTTAAGTTTGAGACAAAGCCAGTGTGAGTGGGGGAGGGGCAGAGAGAGGGAGAGCGAGAATCCAAGCAGGCTCCGCGCTGTCAGCGCAGAGCCCAACACAGGGCCTGAATCCACATGACGGGGAGATCATGACCCGAGCCGAGACCGAGTCAGATGCTTAACTGACAGACACCCAGGTGTCCCTGAACCAGCAGCTTTTTGACGTGTGTGTCCAGAGGGTTTGGCTTTCAGTTTTTCCTCTCCCCTCACAGGTTTACTTCAAGCAGTTCTGCAGAACTTGTCAGAAGTCCTATAACCCTTACCGAGTAGAGGATATCACGTGTCAAGTAAGTTGTTTGTATTTTGTGTCTGAACTGGGTAGTTGGTAGAGGGCTTTGGGCCAGTTTCTTGCTGGTGTTTCCTAAAAGAGGCTAGGTTCCCAGTGACCTAGGCTTTGACTGCTCTTTGGTGGGGATTGTGGAAATAATACTCAACCGGGAACCAGGGTCTCGAAGTCTTGTTTCCTTCTGGTCTTGTTAACCTCCTTAGAGTCTGTCTGCCTTACTCGGCACTCTAACGTGAGAAAGCAGATCAAAAATCCAATACCTCTCTACTAACCTGAGGTGGTAAAAGCTGTCCGTTTAGCCCAAATGCTTTTTATGAAGCACACGCCCAAGTTAGGGTATTTAGTAGAAGCATGGGTTTTTAAAGTTTGTCTTGCTTTGAGCTGGCAAAGGAAGGATTTGTTTTCAAGTAGATTGAAGCTACCTGGCTTTATGGGATTAACCAGTAACATTGCTGGTTTACTGTTAACTAAGCGCTGCACTGTGCTAAGGGGCTTGGATAATCAAAGGAAGGAGGTGACTGAACTTGCCTGTTAGCACACAGCTAGTGGAGCCCGATGTGTCCACTGACACAGCCTAATCCACACACTTCACTCCGGCTCTCTCTTCCCACCCTAGAGTGCGAGGCTTCCTACATCCAACCCAAGGATGGAAAACGGTGTGGACTCTCAGATCTGGGCAGAGTGTAGGGTCATGTTCTAAAGTGAGATGGATCCCTTAACCGCTGGCTTTGGGCTGAGTGGTTGCTGTGTGGATTTCCGTGTCCGCTTCAGGTCGTTTGCAGCAGGTGGAGGCGAGGGCAACGTCAGCCCCCGGTGCCAGGCTTGACCCACAGCTTGCTCCTAATTCCTGGCCTCACACCTTAGCTTTCCTTGTCCGACTCCTCTCCCCTGCTTGGCTCTTCTCCACCCTTCACGTGCAGGAAGAGATTTCCTTTTAGATAATTGCATTTCACAAGAAAGTTCACAAGTCCAAACTGAATCCTACGCAACACGAGACCACCCCCCCCCCCCCCCCCCCCCCCGGCTAAGCACCCTCTCTTCCCATCCTATCTTTGCTGGAAGGGGTGCGGACAGAACAAGGTGAGCACAGGGCCTTGCTTAGAGTGCGGTCAGTAAGTGTTTGAATGGACGAGAAAAAATAACTTTGAAGTTCGAGGAACTCCCCACGGGTTCATCTTCTGTATGTGCCTCTCAACTTTGGTTTTTCAGAGTTGTAAACAGACTAGATGCTCCTGCCCTGTAAAACTTCGCCACGTTGACCCTAAAAGGCCCCATCGTCAAGATTTGTGTGGGAGATGCAAGGGCAAACGCCTATCCTGCGACAGCACTTTCAGCTTCAAATACATCATTTAAATGAATGTAAACAAATGGTCCAACTTGAACGTGAGCGAGGGACGCAGACAAGTTCGCTTTTGTCCATGCTCCCTCCTCTATGCCTCTCCCTTCTCGAAATATTCACGAAAGGCTGTATTTTTGACAAAGCCTTCAAATAAAACGATTGCAAAACAATTGATAAACTGCAGATCTTTTTCTTGGGAGCTCCTTTGCTAAGAGTCTGGGTCTGTCCGTTTGTTAGAGGGCCTCCCAGCTGTCAGGTTTTCTGCTTCTGTGTGTCTGCAGGGCTGAAGCTTCTAAGCAAGCTAGTGATTGAACGAAAAGCCATCTCACCATTAAAATAAGCATTTTTCTGGGTGAGATGGAGGTAGAGCCAGGCCTCAAAGGAGAGTTAGGGTTCTGACTCCGGCTTGCCCCCCAGTGGCTGGCTAGCTGTGGGTGCCACCTGGGGGCGGGAGGCTGTGAACCACGTGGGCCGGTTGATCACAATTTCACAGATAGGGTCCAGGTGGGGACCAAAACGGTGGCCGTGGGCAGCTTTTTTAAGACTTCAGGTGGTAACTTAAAAAGAGGCCTCCTAAATGTTTTCAAAGACTTCAAGAGACTACTTTAGGCTAGGTTTTTGTCTTGTAGTTTCTGTAACGGCAAACTAACCTAGGAATTAGTATCCTAGCTGCACCTGCCAGCTTCTTCCCTGAGTCCCAATACTAAGGCCCTGCTCCCAGAGCGCTCGTGCTTGGAGATGGCACTTTGTCTAGAGCCTCAGGGACTTTTAATGAAATCAGTTGAGGGTTATTGGTTTAATGGTTACAGAAACCACATAACTGGAACCAGGTACTAATTATGCAGCCTCCCGATTTTTTTTTTTTTTTTCCTTAAAGTTGAGAGAGAGCCAGCAGGGCAGGGGCAGAGAAAGAGGGGAGAGGATCCGAAGCGGGCTTGTGCCGACAGCAGCAAGCCCGATGCAGGGCTTGAATTCACGAACGGAGAGATCATGACCCGAGCCCAAAGCCCGTGCTTAACCAACTGAGCCCCCCAGGTGCCCCTGCCTTCCGATTTGCTAATCATCCCATTTAAGTTAACCCTTACAACCTTAGATATGTCTGTTAGCACCTTGGATGCTTGGGTGTAGAACAACGTGAGGAATACAGAACCTAAATGGAGTCTGAGAGTTCTGGAACCCTTCGAGCAGCAGAAGTCCCCTCAGTGTCCATATGGACCTAGGGAGGAGCTTGTGCAGCAGATTCCCAAGCCCCTGTCCCTGCCGAATCACTGTCTGGGAGTGAGGCATTTTAACAAACACCCTGGGTGTTGCTTATGGAACCGAAGTATGGGACTACCACTCGGCTCAGTCTTGTCCTTTGGAAAAACACGGATGTGGCCTCTGCCCTTATGGAGCCTCCAGTGTAGTGGACAGATGGCTATTTTCTGCATTAAAAAAAATAATAAAAGGAACATGGAGTTTCTCACCTGATGTGAAAGAACTACTTAGTTAAATGCCTGTAATAAATAGGATTGGATTCGGGGAGGTCAGGGAAGGCTTGCCTGAAAAATAACACTTGGGCTGACCTGAAATTTGGATGAGTTGAATTAGTTGAAGAGGGGAAGGAGAAACTTTCCAGACTTTGTAGCATGTACAAAGGCCCAGTGGCATCGAAAACCAGTAAGGAGCCAAAGTGGTAGAATGCTCTGGAGGGCGAAGATGGGCTTGATGGCAAGTGACACTTGGTAGGCCCAGACGGGGGGTTTAGGCCTTGCTTGGGAGGACTAGTCCTTGTCCTCAGAATTCACGGGAAGGTTTTAAAGCTTTTTCACAGATCTGCTGTTAAAAAGAAATAATCATTCTCGCTGTACAGTGCATGCCTGTAAACCAGTGCAAAGATCAGATAAAATGGTGGGGGGGGGCCAAAGAGATGAAGGACAGCTCTAGGTGCGGGGAAGGCGGTGTTCTAACACCTGCTCCTGCTGGTTTGGTTGAGGGTAGGGACAGGGAGACTCATCTGTGTGAGTGCACTCAGAAAACACTCGTGGAGTGAGTGAGGGAACCAAAGAAAAACACCTGCAGCGAGCCCTAAGGCTATTGCTAGGGTAGTTACGTCAAGTAGCTTGCCATTATTTTTCCTCATAGAGCAACTAACCTACTTTACAGTTGAGGAAAGCACGGATTGAAGCAGGTTTGTCTTAGATTTAGCGGGCAGTGAACAAAGCGGCAGAAAAACATCTTTGTTATGATCGAAGTTGTGGTGGTAACATTCTAGCAGCTAGAAAGCGCTGTCCAAATGTGTGTGCAAAGGAAGTTTATAAAATATATATATATACACATACATATAGAGAGATTGAGAGACGAGAAGGAAAATAGCCCCAACTACTGTTTTCTCCGGGTGTCAGAGATTCTAGCTTTCCCCATACTTCGTACATTTGCTAAGGGGACAGTGGGTTCTTTTGGAAAATTTGTAGAAATGCCATGAAGTACAGTTATAACTATGTCAATTCTAACATCCTGTTTCTTTTCACGGGGGTTCTGATGGCAGACGTACCAGTACTTCTCCTGGGCCCAAACGAGGAAGGCTCACTCTGGCTTTGGTGAGTTTGTTCCGCGAGAATGAACGTTTATTTCCTAAACTTGTGGCAGGCTGTGGGTTGTACCGCACCCTCTCCATCACTAAAAGTAGAAAATATTTTCTAAATTATGTTTTAAAAAAGCCTTTGGCTTCCTAGCTTAGAAGCAGAATGAAGACACTGTCCGATCTCTTCTCTTGGTGTTATTTTACAAGCTTTACTACTTAAAAACTGACCAACTCGGTGGGCAAAAGAAAAAGGTGGTTCAGGCACTCAGGGCTTGATCGGACTGCATAAGGTATTTAATTAAGTTAAGCACTTGATACATTTTGTTAAAAGCAAACTTTGGGGGTGTAGAGGAGCAAACAAGTGTAGGTTCGTAGGAAAACCCAATTGCAAAAGGACCATCCTGATGACTTTATCTTTGCATCTTGCTTTCTGTAGGTACGGTCACCATATTGCTTCACTAATAGATTTAGCTACATAAACATGAAAAGGAAATTCCAGCCGTTCAAAGCGGCGGTTTGGGTAATTAGGCAACCTTCTTTGTTCTCAACTTCATTCTCCCCCTTTTGGAGAAGGTTCTCTTCAGAACGAGGATCATATTTGCAGAGTTCCCAAATGATGCACACTGTGGTCATTCATCCTTAAAACACAACACAAACCAACAGCTACAATGCTTTTTATTTTAACAAAAGGATAGAAGGAGGGTGAGAAAATAGGGGATGGTAAGGTAGGCCGTAAAGTGTGTGTGGGGGGGTCTCTGGACACCATCCCTCTCTTCCTGCCCCACACCCAAGAGTTATTAAATAATTTAAAGGACACCATTTACAGTACCAGAACACCATCAAAATAATTTTTTTTTATCAGGGTCAAAAAATACAGTGATTATGAATGGGCCGTGACCAGTTATGGAATTTTACAGGTAACATAACTGTAGTCAGCAGTCCCACGGCGTGCACAGTGCCTTCAATTAATGCACTTGAGCATAATTACATTTCTGGCAAGGTCCACACCCCCAAGAAAAGGCAAAGCTAAGCATTTCATGTCTACATTCTAAACTCTGCAATTACAGAGCCCAGTTTAAAAAGAAAGTCACAGTGGATAAGAGATGCCTATAAAAAATACAAGGTGTTCCTTTCAAATCCGAGGAATTGTGGGACTACATTCATTTCTTTTACAAAATGCTATTTAAAAAAGGACAGAGAATCCAGTTCGTGTTATGCTACAGACTTAGACAGTGAGTAAGTATATTGCATGTTTTGGTAGGCAGTCTTCAGGCTTCCTTTCATTTTCCCCCAGAGCCCCAGGTTCCTTTTGGGTGAAACACGCGAGTCCTGAAAGAACGCATAAAACTGGGTTTGCATCTCTCTTCTTGAATTCTGCAGACTTCGGAGCCCGCAAGTCATATATTCTCCCATCCGTGACCACGCTCTGCTCTTTAGCTTTGTACACCTATTCTTGTGTAACAGTGCATTGCACAAACGTACAATACTGGTTTTAATCTATACAGTTTCTATAATAATTATGGAGTAAAATAAGTTAACTTTTCTAATGAGAACAGCTGACGGGCAGCATACATCTTTATTTTACATTTTAAAGTCTCTGCAGGCATCTACTTTGGTTAGTTATCAACAATCGTAACGTAAGCACTGATCAGAGAACTGAGCAGCATTCCAATAACATTAACAGATATATTATTTCTTTTCGAAATACCGGGAAAGCCCAGTTTTAAAATATTATTAAAATGTTCTAACATTTACACACTATGAAGAGTTAGATCTAATAAAATAAAATTTCTTCAAAAATAATCTTGCAGTGCTCTCTGAGGCATGCAGACGCGTTATCACCAGACACCCATACCTTGAAAATAGGACTGTTACATCTTCACACATCCCAGCTCACACACACGATCCCTTGTACAGACTAAAAAACAAAACACCCACACCCTCGTCCCATGTGTTGCAAAAAAAAAAAAAAAAATCAATGGTTTTTGCAGAGAAGTCTCTCGTGTCTCTCCATCCGACCGAAGGTTCTTCGTGTGGATGAAGAAGTGTCGGCCGCAGAGGAGGCGTCTGGCTGCCGGAAACCCACGCAGCCCTGCAGGTCTTCAGCTAAAATGAACGAGCCTGGGTTTTAGCCTCATGTCACCTGCTCTCCAAAGTCTCAGTATTAGAGGCCATTATTGCAAACAGTCCTAGAATTCTCTTCTTTCTCCAGAAAGTCACGTATTTGAATGCATCACTTTTAGCCCTTTTCTTTTCACAGAGGTTAATTAAAGAAGTCCTTCTTCATAGGGTTATGGTGGGAGGTACTGGCAGCCGTTACGTTTTCTTCTTCTTCTTCAGATCTTTGCTTCTGAGGCAGGCTCGACGCCAGTCACGCCGCGGCGTGGATGCCGCCAGGAAGGGCCGTCCGTGAACTGCAAGGGCTCCTACAAGGTGCTCGCTGATCCTTTTCATCATCTCAGGTTGGGGTCTTCCCCAAACACCTGAAGCTTCTCAGAATCCAGTGCTCACCAAACTTCCGACGGGGTTGGCCTGTGCTAAAAGCTGGTAGGACTGCACCATGCGGAGAGACTCTCTTATTTCTAGGTTCAGTTCCATCAGCTTGTGGCTGGCTTCTGACAGGTCCAGGTCAGAGCCTACGACCGCGAAGCTGCCCGTCTGGCCCAGCGTCTGGTGGTGGAAGTAGATGTGCAACAGCGTCTGCACGGCGTCATCCTCGCAACTGCCGAAGATGTCGCTCGGCCAGAGAGCCCTGCAACACACAACAGGTTGAAGTCCTGAGACTCCGTCAAACAACTGCCAACATTCCCTGCGTTTTAAATTAACCCCTGTAACGAAATTTCCTTGTGAATCGCTGAGGATCTGTTCCCATGTTTGAGCAAATGTAGTACTGAAAGTAGCCGGGAGAGTGACCAAGGTCTAAAATGGATGTCATTTCAGTGAGAACTGTAGGGGAAAAACCAGTCACGCTTTCACAAAGACGCCACTGAGGCATCAAAAGGACCGCCCAGCCCAACCCCTGTGAAGGCCCGGGGCGGTTTAGAGGCCTCACCCCTTCAAATCCCTTCACACCTTACCTGAAGGCTTTTACTTGTGCCACAGCTGAAACGAACTCCTTATTTTTCAAAGTTTCAATTAAAGAATGAATGGCCGTTTCTATGGTAGTTTGTGCAGCTTTGGAAATGTCAATTTCTTCGTTTTCTGAAGCAGCCTCTGCTTCTTTGAGGATATTTTCCAGTTGGGCAAGTTCCTCGGACATGTTGATGACCTAAAAACAAATGCATATGCCTTAAACGGATCTACTTGTATATTCAGTCACAAAAAGAGCATTTAATTGGCTGTGAAGAGAGAGCTGATGGTAGGAATAGCTTCTCTTAGTAGTGTTCAGCTTCGTGGTTAAAGGCACTTAATGTTTCAAGTTCTCTATTCAGTGGGGATAAATATCTTCGGCCACCAAATAGAAGTCTTTAAATATTCTTGACGAATAACAGGTTACAGGGACGCCTGGCTGGCTTAGTCAGTGGAGCATGTGACTTGATCTCAGGGTCGTGAGTTCGAGCCCCACCCTGGGTGTAGAGATTACTTAAAGAAACACACAGGTTATAATAAATATTTATGATAGCTGTAAATAAAACAGGCTGTAACCAATGTTTGGGTTCCCCCATGTTTGTATTGGTTTTAACATGTGATAAATATCTCGGAGAGTAAAAATTCACTGCTTGGTGGGGGGGGGGGCGGTCCATGAATTTTTTTGACAGCAAAGTCTTTATATTTTAAAAGGTTATTTACCTTTTAAATATTTTAGATTTTATTTAAAGCAGTATGTGTTTTCTATAAACCAGTATATATTTTTAAATTGACTTAACCATTTAACAAAAGTTAAAGCATTTTTGTTTCCGTACCAGTGCGGGCAACGCGGGGCGGCAGGGGGAGAGACTAAAGTCCCCACCTTTGAGCCTACTCGTTACACGATTCCGGACATTCGAAGTGTTTTTCACCTCTTGATTCTTATGTGCATCACAGAACTACAAAATTATGTAGACAAGATGTTTGTGGGGCAGGGGTTTCATAATTTAACTTATGTCTTTATTGAGTTGATGTGCTTTATTTGACTTTTGGTTACAGACGATCTGTTGTGGCTGCTGTGCCCTTTGAGGTCTTGAACCTTTCAAGGCCACTGGCGTCTGCTGTCTTAGTTACCGATAGGTCCCGAAATAGCACATCATTTGCTAAAAAGACATTTGTGGAAAAAAGGTTTCACTGTAAGTGACTCTTGACATAAGCCCTCCTACAAAGAATATATGTAGTATATTTTAATATCCTAGACTCAGTTAGTGACTCCTACTACAGCTGAATATTTACCTCTGCCTCATTTTTTATTGTGTTCACTTGGCTGATCAGTTTACAGTAGGCTTGGAACAGAAGCAGCAACTGAAAATGCAGTTTGTATAGCCTCCGACAGAGCTCCAGTCCCTGGAAGGAAACAACACTGTGTTAAGTTCAGATACCATTTTCCGTGAGGTCTGATTAGACAGTGTATTTCCAATAAAAACGTATAAGTAATTATGTTAAAATTATCTTGGCACTTATTTCTCTGCAGTAAGCAAGTTAATATAGTGGGAAGCTGATGAAAGATGCTTTGAAGACTGGGATTAAAATATAAATTAAAAAATTGTTGGTTACATAATTTACTTAGTGTGAAGCACATTTTCACATTAGACAAAAAAAATTTTCGGCAGGCAATATACAGAGTGCTTTAAAAAGGATTCGCTTCGAGTTCAAATTCATAATGAAAAAAACGTACAAACGCATCTACTTTTGCCCCATCGAGATGTTCATCTCCCTGCATTTAGCAACCAATGCTTGATAAAGCCAAGTAAAAACCAGATTACCTCTTACCTAAAACTGAATCCATTTTTCGAAAAACACCAAAACCTTGTAATCTCATTGAACTGAGACAATGACATTAACATAGGCACTTTGATTTTCAAAATTAAAAGATGTTAGTTTAGAGATGGGCGAAAAGGCGACTGCGAGTCGCACAGATTAAGGACATAATCCTCATCTTTGTAACGGGACCGACATCTCATGAGTTAGGGCTAGGCAGAACTGAAGCACACACTAGTCTCCGAGTAGTCCGTGACAAAACATTGCTAGGTCACAAATGGCATATGAAAATCAGTTTGTCTCACATGGATAAGTCTATAAATTAAGACAGGTCACTTACTGCTAGAATTTCCATTTGCTAAGCAAGAAGGAGATCGGGTCACAAAAAATACAAAGGAAGAAAAAGACCAAGAATTAGTGTAAGAAATCATTTTAACTAGGGTCACAGATGTCCCAGGCAAACTGAAGAACATTTAATTGCACCCAAAAGAAAAATTAGATATTTCCAGAACAAAACTTTTTATACACTTACTGTAAATTTTTAACTCTTTGGCAAATAACTAAATTACATTTAAGGTATAATTTATTTCTCATGTGAAAACTACAGAGGAGACAATTGAACTGATATGATCTCGGGAAACTTGTGAAAGAAGCCAAATGTCATAAAATTTCCATTAGTAAAGTGGAAAATTTCTGATTAGAAAGTAAGAAATGAATTACTGTTTTCAGAAAAGAATCGGCTTATAAGCTTATAAATACCTATGAGAAGATTATTGTCTTTGGCGTGGGTCATTCTAGGCATCCTACCCTTACTAATTATTAGGTCCTAGGTTGCCGTAATTGGTGCCGAGTCAGAAAATAAGATACCAACAGCAGATGTGGGTTTTAAATTGCGTTCCAAAATGCAGTTTAGTGAACGTCAGAAGTTCGACTCAATGAGGTTTGAGTCAAATCAGATGATGTATATAAAATACATAGTGAAACATCTAGTTTATGGACTATTTAAAAATTACTACAATCAATTATCCACAGCAATTTGGACCTAGTCTCGTTAATAGAGAAGAATGATTTCTAATTAAAAAAGCAATGGCCATAACATGAATATTGCTTCTAAGAATCCCTTTTGAAGTTTGCTTTTCTAAATGGTGTCCTCTGAAGGACTGTTTATAGAACATTTATTCCTATCAATTTAGAAGGGATTTGCTACGCGAAGGTGAACTTCGGCTCCTTATGCTTTTCATAAATTACTGGATAGTCTTCAGTGAACACCGGCGGGGCATAATCCAATGTCAAACATATTAGCATATCTGAATCTGAGGTTCTGCTCAGTTTTATATGAAAAGTAACAGCGATTTGAGTTTCAAATGCTTTCTCTCATTTCTATTAGCATAAAAAATGGAACTGGCTCCATATGCATACACCCATAGCATCTCCTTTGGGAGCTAATGGAAAAGAAATATGATCGCCACAACGGTAGGAGATAACACAAATGTAATTAATGCTATAGCTCTCAATTTCCAGAAATTACTCTAAATATGCCAACTTTGCAGATTTAAAATTACTGATTTTTAAGTATACTGAAATTTGCAGGTGCATTCTTTTCTCATTTATTTTAAAATAAATATTATGCAAATATTTATTATTCATTACTATTCTGGTACACAGGCACAGATACTAGTACTGTGTAAAAAGTGTCCCCAATCTCGAGGAGCTGAGTATCAAAGGACAGAGAAGATCTCAATGAAAGGCTTAAATGCAGTTTTGACTTAGTAGAAAGCCTTGCGCCAGAACTGACTTAAACCCTTGGAGACGGAACTTCTTCACGGCAGAGGGATGTAAGAAACCATTTGTCTAATCACTAATTTATAGGTAAAAAGGAGTTTATCCTACTTGCTCAATTCACGCAGTTACGTAGTGGCAAAGAGAGAACCGAAGACTCCAATTCTAGTTTAGGGTTAATTCCTTATTTTTCCTTGTTTCCTTCTTTACATGGGTGATTAGACAGCTTCCTTGTGACACAGTGCAGGATTCGGAGTCAACCTGCCTAGACTGGAATTTTAATTCTAACTCTCACTGATTTTAGATAAATTGACTCCTCTGAGCCTCAGTTTCCCCATCTGCAAAATGGGGATAATGATAGCATCTACAAGTCACACTTGGAAGGACAGAGATCATGAATGTGAAATGCATCTAGTGCGCATATTCCATTATACGTTCTTTAAAAACTTCACATTTTTATAATAGTATAGTAACTTTCATAGTGACTAAAAATCTCTTAACAGTGTAACCAATGTTGAAAAAGATGGCAATTTGGACCTCAATGCAGAGGTTGTTAATTTAATTTATTTTTGAGGTCATTAATTTCAATTGTTGAATGCATCATCCCCATATGAAGCTGCATTCCTATTAGGATAATTTGTAGGCTTAATTATCCTCATTTAATGTAATGTGTTACATATGTGCCCTTCCTTATTTTCACTTTTATACTACGAAAAAGTTATAATTTATCCTATCAGAATTTCACCTTTAGAAAGGCTAGTAGGAATGTATACAGCATTACTCCTTAGGTTTGGTTTGCTTTGCTGACCAGACAACTTATCTGCAGAATACTAATGCAAAGCAAACATTTTTTCAAGAGGCAGATGTAAGTGCAATCTAACGCGGACCGTGCAGATACCCATCAAGCTTATCTCCTGAATGTTATTAAGCTTCAGTCACAAGCTGGTTGTTCATTTTTATTAAAGCGAATTTCTCATTACTAAGCCAATATTTCGTTGAACCTACCTTTGACAAAGATTGTTCTGATAACGAAAATGAAGAGTGTTATAAATTTTATTTCTAGGATCATCAAACAGGGACCTTCGAACATACTCGTTATTTTACCTGACACAGAAAAACAGCAAAACTAGGAAGAAGAGACTCACCTGTGCATCTGTGCTTATCCTATACATGTCTTCTTTGGCACCAAAGGTCCTCTTACAGTTGTCTAACCACTGGAGAAATAAGTAACCGTAAAATTTAACATAGCAACTGTACAAGGCACAATGACACTGGTAATGTAACAGCCTGTGCATATAAAATCACTTTAAAAGTTAACTTGAAACTCTGGGATTGGTTATAGACACAGCCTTCAACCTCTAATGGAGCCTAATTATTCATCTGCAACAAACCAGAGCAGGCTGGAAGTGTAAACAGGACTCGCACACACCGTGTTGGCTTACTCGCAGAAACACAGTAAACAGTCTGCTCTCCTAGGGATTTCTGGCGCTCCAGGTCAGTACAGAGTATTCTTCATTTTGCAGATTTTATTGGAAATCTTCACAACCTATACCTGACCTTTGTCTAACAGAAGATGGGGAAATGAAAGCTGTGCTTCTCCTTTGGAAGCATAATTTAATAAAGCCAACTCAGAATTAACCAGGTCTGTTTGCTTATCAGAAGTGTAATTCTCAGAAGACTGGTGTCAGTTTTAATTTGTGAAACAGAAACCGAAACCCATTTTAAATCTTGTTTTTCCTTTTCCTTTTGGACAGTAATGAACGACAAACATGTTATCTCCCAAGAATATTGACTATGGAAGCCAAATGTGGTTTTTTCTTATCCAGGGGCTATTCCTAAAGCTGGGTATTTATTTAAGGGAACTCTTCTTTGGTCAAATAAAAATAAAATAGCAGCATTGTAGTTTAGTGGGGGGAAAAGGTTGGAGTCGTGGAATGTCCAAGCTTAAGCGAAAGGTAAGAGCCTTCAAGTTAAGCTACTAGGTTTTGACAGTTTGATACTGTTAATATCCGTTCTTTTTACTTCCCAGTTCTTTATGCTTATATATTAAGCATAAAACTAATATATATATAAGAAATCCTTAGGACTTTGAGAAGAACTACTAGCTACATTAAGTATTCTCTTTGAAAATATCTCAGTACTGAGCATTTAAAACGTTCAGTCGGAGCTTAGCATTCTACATGCAAAGAATGAAAATTAGACATCTCAGTGATTTCAAAAACAATTCTTTGACCTTATGTTGCTTTTATCCCAGTCTCTCAGACTGTACAGGCCCTCAGGCTTTTTGCTTGACAGCATCTCGGAAGAAAACATGTTAAGCTGTCCTGGTGAGATACAGCTGCTGGCGGCCACGGTCAAAAGGTACCCAGCAGAGTACTTTCTATCAGCAAGCTCCAGCTGCAGTCTATTGTAGAATGTGTACATTAGTCTTCATACGAAATATTAAAATGTTTATACACCTAATCATCCTCGCTAATCCAGTCCAATTTGTCCAAGTATCCTAATAAATTAGAAAAGAATACTTTCAATCGAGTATTTACTGGCTTATTCTTATTAAACCAATTTTTCTATCCTATGCCTAGAGATATAGCATTTTCGAAGCCTTATTCAACAAGTTCTGATTTTTTTACTCCGTTAAAAGACAAGCCCCAAGCCTGTAGTCTCGTGGCTGCACACTGGCCTGAGCGGTAGAGATGCACACATTTCCAGCCAGTGTATACGAGACACAGGAGTTTGTGTATACAATGTCCTGTCCTCCGGTTTACATCCAGTCAGTCTTCCTGTCATAACTGTTTCTTTACTCAGGGCTCAAATGAAAAAAGTCGAACTGGAGAGGTTCGGCTTCTGGGCATGATGGAGTAGCTTGTATGAGGCCAACTGTCCAAGGACAACTACAGAAGCAGAATACCAGCCGCCAGGATTGAGGGAGTTAGACAAACCACTGACAGGGAGTCTGCAAAGATCCCAGTGTTTAATTCAGGGGATTTGCTTATTCAAAGCTTTGCTTGTTCCTAAGGCAGAGAAGCTGAATAGGAAGTGGTGACCTAGGGTGTATGGCCCATAGTGTCACCAAGCTGGGACAACGGGGTTACGAAGGGTAGGGAGGTATCGAGGTCCGGGATGCTGGAGGAAAGGGGACTGCAGAGAAGAGAGCCAGCGGTCTGTGTGCTGCTTCCCCCGGGGCTCGGCCGTGCCAACGTTTAGCACATGCGGGAGGAGAGGCCAGCATACCAGCAAGCCATATCTGGGAGGCTAACGAGGTATAAGCAGAGACTTCTGGTCTCCTGGTGTTGAAAAGAACAACTGTTCATTTCCTGCCAAGATGGTCCTGATGTATACCCTAGGCTTTCACTTGTGACCCTCAGGGGACTCCAGGAATAATGGAAGAATGTGTTAACTCTAACATTATAATAGTAAAAACCATTAGAGGGGGGAAACTGAGTAATGAAAAATACTTGGTTGACAGAAGACAAGAACGGAGGAAAAAAAGGTAACAAAGAACAGAAGGGACACGAAATGGTGAGATGGTATCTCTGAAGGAATCATTTTTCTCCCACATACAAATACTTGATTCAGCAAATTTACTGAAAAGAAGATTCTGTTCCCGCTACACTGCAATAGTACCTTTGCTATAAATTAGATATAATATTACACATTAATTATACACCTTGTATGTTAATATATAAGAACTGTAATATATATTATATGTTATCGGATTCTCTATTATATCCCATTGGTCTATTTGTTTATTCTTATGCCAATGATACACTCTTTTGAAATTTTTAATAAGTCTTACTGGCTGGAAGTTTAACTCTGTTTAGACTTTGCTGTTATTATTCACGGACAAGGTTTGGAAGACTATATCTGTGAAGGGCAGAGAGTAAAGATTTTAGGCACTGCAAACTATTTATTCTCTGTTGCAACTATTTTAACTATGTTGCAGTGCAAAAACAGCCACAGACAATATGTAAACAAACATGATGCCTATGTTCCAAAAAAACTTTTATTTATAAAAACAGGCAGTGGCTTAGATATGACCTACAGGCTATCGTTTGCAGGCCTGTGTTCAAGAAGGTGGTTTGGGGGCGCCTGGGTGGCTCAGTCGGTTACGCGGCCGACTTCAGCTCAGGTCATGATCTCACGGTCTGTGAGTTCGAGCCCCGCGTTGGGCTCTGTGCTGATGGCTCAGAGCCTGGAGCCTGCTTCCGATTCTGTGTCTCCTTCTCTCTCTGCCTTTCCCCTGTTCATGCTGTGCCTCTATGTCTCTCAAAAATAAATAAACATTAAAAAAAAAATTAAAAAAAAAAAAGAAGGTGGTTTGCCCTATAATGAGCTGTATTTTCATATAAATTGTAGAGTTAGCCTGTCAATTTCCACTGGTAGACAGCTTGAGATTTCAAATGAGGTTGCATTAAATCTACAGATCATTTTGGGGAAAATGACATCTTTCCATATTTGAGTCTTCTGATCCAAGAACATGGTATATAGTCTTTCATTTATTGAGGTGGCCTTTAATTTCTCTCAGTAACACTTGAAGTTTTCTGTGTGGAGAGAGCACATCTTTGGCTAGATTCATTTGTAGGTGTTTGATGTTTTCCTATTGTAAATGGTATCTGTTACTATGTAGCCAACTTCTCTAAAGCTTAATGGCTTAAAACAACAAGACAAATCTGTGTTGGCTGGGAGTTTCTTCTGGTCTGTCTTGCCTAGGGTCACTCATGAGTCCACAGTCATCTGATGGCTTGACAGGGTCTGGAAGTTCTAAGCCTGCCTCACTGAAATACTTGGCATGCTAGCTGTCAGCAGGGACGCTTCCATTCTCCTCCACATGGCCTCTCATCCTCCAGAAGGCTAAGGGTCAAATTAGTTTTCCAGAGTTTATCCGAATTGACACTTAGACTGGCACTGATGGCAAATGCAGAAGCTGCAAGAGGCCGAGGTGCTAGTCTCAGAAATTGTACAACATCGTTTCTGAATTTGCTTAGAAAAAGATAAGGACATCTCAGACTTAAGAAGTGGGGAAAGACTCCATCTTTGATGGAAGGAACAGCAAAGCCATGTTGTAAAAGGGTGTGGCTGCAGAGAGGCATGATTTATCAGGGCCATTAATTGTAGAAATCTACAACCTGAAGACACAAAAGGCACTAACCATAGTGGAAAAGAGACCGAGAACTTGGATTTCATAAAAATTAAAAACGTGCGTTCATTAAGGTAAAATACCACACACCTACCAGAATAACTAAAATTTTAAAAGTTGGAAATAATAAGTGTTGGCAAAGATATGAAGCAACAGTAACTCTTGTACACACTTCTTTGGGGATTATAAACTGAAACAACATCTTTTAGAAAACTGGATGGCAGGATCTACTAAAGTTGAACATGTGTAGACCCCATGCCCCTGCAATTCTATTCCTAGATACTCAAAGATAGTGGACCTAAGTACACAAAAGATGTAGAAGAACATACATGGCAGTGTTACAGTGCTCCGCCCTTGTCTGTGGTTTCAGTTATCCAAAGTCAAGGGCAGTTCAGAAGCAGATGATCCTCCTCTGACCTGTTGTCAGAAGGTCAATGGTAGCCTAACGCTACCTCACAATGCATGCGGCTCTCACCTCTCCAACTCATCAGGAAGGCATTTTACCATTTCACATCACAACCACGAGGGTGAGGACAGCACAGTAACGTATTTGGGGAGAAAGAGAGACCACATTCACACAACTTGTATTACAGCCTATTGTTATAATTATTCCATTTTCTAATTATTGTTAATCTTTTTCTGTGCCCACTTTATAAATTAAACTTCATCATGTACAGGAAAAAACATAGTATATTTAGGGTTCTGGTATTATCTTTGGTTACAGGCATTCAGTGGAGGTCTTAGATGTATCCCCTGTGGATAAGGGGGGAACTACTACATTTGTAAGATGACCGGCTCTTGCCTGATACTTTCCTGATGTTGAAAACTCTTGCCTCTACCAATCTGTCATTCTTTTGGTCCAAATGTAAGATTCCTTCCTCCCTTCCAAGGGGAGAAAGGCTTAATATTCGTACTTTCCTATAGCATGTGCTCGCCCTGAAAGAATCCCCCAAACTCAAATTACCGTCTTCAAGGCCTAAGGTCACAACTCTATTCCATGAAGTTTTCCTAATGACCTGAAGTGACCTCTCTTTGGAAATCACAGTATACGGCGTCTGGTCCATTAGCCCTGCACAACTCTGGAAGTCTCTTTCATTGCCAAAACTTTTATTCACTTTACTTTTGTTGCTAATTATTCATATATAGTATTTGTGCCTTATATTCTTATCCAGCATATTAAGAGAATAAGAGACAGGTTTTACACTTTTCCTAGGCCTTTACATGTGATAGGTTTTAATTTTTTAATTAAAAAATTTTTTAATTAGTTTCAGATGTAGAATTTCGTGATTTATCACTTATATATAGCAACCGGTGCTCATCGCCACAAATGCCCTCCTTAACACCCATGACTAATTGAGCCCACCCCCCACCCACCCCCCTTCAGCAACCATCAGTGTGTTCGCTATCGTTAGGAGTCTGTTTCTTGGCTTGCCTGTTTTCACCCCCTATGTTCATTTGTTTTGTTTCTTAAATTCCACATATGAATGAAATCGTATGGTATTTGTCTTTCTTTGACAGACTCATTTCACGTAGCATAGCTTGTGTCACTATAGGTGGCAAGATTTCCTTCTTTTTTATGACTGAGTAATATTCCAAAAAACTAAGGAATGCTTCATGATTTTGCATGTCCTCCTGGTGCAGGGGCTGTGCTAAGCCTGTGAATCTTCTCCGTATCGGTCCAATCTGGTGTACACGCTGCCGAAGCGAGCACTACAGGTGATGTTTAATACTAATAAATGAAGATCCATCTATTGTAGGAAAATAAAAAATGTCCACTATATACAGTTTGTGTGAAAAAGAGAAAAACTTTTAAAGTTTTTCTGCCCCTGCTGATTGAAAACATTTACTCTGAGGGAACAACTACTGTGGTTCTGCAGGGCCAGATTGGAGCTAAAGAAACATTTCTTCGCAAGTAGTATCTAGCATACTATATGCTTATTATTTCTCCCTTTGCTCGCCAGAAAAAAGACCCTAGCTTTGTCTCCGATCACAGATTTTCTAGATCACGATACCGTAATGCATTCTCAGAGAAGTACGGCTTTTCCTTCCCCACTTGCGATGTTGACAGCAGCTATGTGGTTGCCACCTAGAGCTTTTTAAAATGCTGTAGTTTTCCATTGTGTTCTTAGGTTCTTAGAGGGCTGATTTCTAAAAGCTAAAGATAGGAACTCACTGGACAGAGAGTTCCAGGGACCCCATAATTCTCAGTAAAACCCTGAGGCAAGTGCTGAGGGGACCTCTTCTAATCTTGGCTCTTCGGCTGCCACGTTCACGTTTCCGGTGTCAAAAGCAAACTCGTTTTCACGTGGTGAAAAGAGACTGACCTGCTCAGCTGCTTCTCTTTTGGCATTGTACGTATCCAGATGCTCCTGCAACTCCAAGACACTGAACTTGAGGGTTTCCAGCAACCCGCAGGACGTCAGCTGTCAAGTCAGAAACATTGGTCCAGGTTATCATTTCTGATCACGGTCAGGAGACTGGCAACTTTGGGGTCAGGGAATTTCTGTTAGTTGGTTTTTGGCCAACTTCGTGCCAGTGTCCCTTACTTCACTCTGTCCCATTTTGAGGGCTGACCTTTCACTGAAACAGAGCAGGAATGCAGTGGACTTTCAGGGGTGCCACCAAAGATGACCATACCTTTGAATGCTTTCAAAACTGCCGTAGGTGAGAAATGGCATGTCAGTATACCTTAAAGGTAAACTCTTGAAGCTTCTTAAACCTTAATTCTCTAAGTATCTTAAAATATGATCTCTGAGTGTGTTGGAAAACAAAATGGGAAGACCAAGGAGCCCCGGTTTCTTCATGGGGGTAGGTCTGGCCCTCTCCTACCACGCTTATTCAAGAATCAGGGGCAAAGTGCCTCTCTCTAGAGCTTGACTTTCTCGTTTCCCATCTATGACTCTGAAGGGTGAGGACGGGGAGGGGTCGGAATCAGTCACGAGTCACTGCATATAACACACGGGAATTATATCTTGCTGGATACTTACAGTCAAATTGAAAATACAAACCTTTACGCCTCATTCTTGATTTTTGGCTCAGGTCTCTCTGTCTGTGGGATCGAGCCCTGTATTGGGCTCTGTGCTGACAGCAGGGAGGCTGCTTGGGATTCTCTCTGCCCCTCCCCCCGCTCACACATGTGCATTCTCTCTCAAAATAAATAAGCAAACTTAAAAAACAACTTACTGTTTCAGCATCCACGAAGACTGTTGGGCATTCTGAACACATCATCATCACTTCCAGAGAACTTTTAAATTTGCTACCAATGCGTTGCAGACTCTCACCAAGAAAGCTGACTGCCTCATTAGTTATGTCTCCAAACTTTCTTTGAATTGTCTACGGAGAAAAGCATAAAAAAAATTTAGTATTTCACAAGAAGGCCTTTTTCATCTTTAAGAAGCATCATTTGTAATTAGGACAAACTTTTATTTTAAAATCATTATTGTAGTGGGGTGCCAGGGTGGCTCAGTTGGTTAAACGTCCGACTCTTGGTCTTGCGGTTCGTGAGGTTGATCCAGGCCTGTGTCAGGCTCTGCGCGGACAGCGAGGAGCCTGCTTGGGATTCTCTGTCTCTCCCTCTCTCTCAAAAGAAAGAAACTTAAATAAATAAAATCATTATTGTGGTGATATACAGCATTCTAATAACTGGTCCGTAAATCTTTCTTTAGGCTTTTCTTTGGAAATGTTAATTTCACAAAATGATCAAAGATTTACAAAATAGCGCTACTGAGAAAAAGAAACCAATGATACATGCCATTCATTTCCCCATTCCTGAGATTTCTTTCATTAGGAGAGACAGAAGGAATACATGCTGCAATCACGGGAAATAAAGTCCTGACATGTCTGAAGAAGTAGCTCTTCTAACCCTCTACCTGAAAGAAACTTTCAGTAAATGTGGTTTACTGTCCTGGGCTATGAGCCTGCCATCTGATATAATTAAAGTCATACAAATGCATTAGGGGTAAGATCTTCTGAAACCTCAAGAATACTTATTAACATAAAATAATCAGGGGTGCCTGGGTGGCTCAGTCAGTTAAGCGGCCGACTTCAGCTCAGGTCATGATCTCATGGTCTGTGAGTTCGAGCCCCGCGTCGGGCTCTGTGCTGACGGCTCATCAGAGCCTGGAGCCTGCTTCAGATTCTGTACCTCCCTTTCTCTCTGCCCTTCCCTTGCTCATGCTCTGTCTCTATGTCTCTCAAAAATAAAATAAAATAAATAAAAACACTAAAAAAATAAAATAAAATATAAAAATGAAAATAAAATAATCAGATAGTGCCTTACCCACAACCAGCACTCGGTGAATGAGACTATTATCTATGGCCTAGTTATAGGAATCGTTAACATGTACCTATTAACGGTGCATGTGTAGCACTGTTAGGTGGCGTTATGATTTAGTAATAATAAAAGCATAAGCTACAATTTCAGGCATCAGAAAACAGAGTATCATTGGAAAGAAAAAAATACTAAATAGGAAACGAAGAAGCAGTGCAAAAGTTCAGAATAAAATAAATAAATGCTCCAGCTAATGAGTGTAAAGAACTTCCAGGAGGGAGAGACTGGCCGTTGCCGTAGTTGGGAAAGCTTCAGTGAGAATATGTTCTTGGCGGAGTCTTCCAAGATGGGCACCATTTGCTTCGGTCAAGAGGAAAAGCAGTACCCAGTTTAGAAGATGATGACTTAACTGGCATTTCTTTGTGCCTCAGTTTCCCCAACTACAGAATGCTACAACTTCATCTACATTTCATAGGTCTGTTACAAGAATTAAATGATGTAAGGCATCTAGCTCAATGCCTAGCATGTACTGAGCACTGAAATGTTAGCTCATATTATTTTTACAGTTAGAAGCAACCTTAGCTAAAATTTTTAAGGTGTGTCAAGACACGATAATAAAAGTGTTAATTAACTTAGTACTTAATTATAAACTTTTAGGATATCGACTGTAAGCTCTTTGAAGGCAGGGACTATGCTTTTGGGTGTCTACCCTTACTGCAGAGAATTATCAGATGTTGATTTCAAGTTTTGCTTTAGTTGCTTGAAGGGAGGTATCTGTACTAGTCATTGTATAAATTACCAGCGGTTACTACAGTGCACAATAAAATTTTAAATAATATCGCAATCATAGGGAAAAATTTTTTTTAAGAAAATCAGTGGGAATATTAAAATCTGAGACACTAAGAAAAAGTAAAAATAGAAAACAGAATGTGAGAGACAGACTTTAGATCAAAAGACTAAAATTTTATCAGGTAACTGTTAATATAAATTCAGAGAACCTGAAACCTCACGGACCTGAAACAGCCGGGAGAACACATGAAAAGTGAACACTGCACAGGACCCGTCAGTGTCGGACAGCATCTGGTTGACATGGCAACGCCAGGCTTCTTCGTCGTCGTCATACGCTACCGGCTGAAAGGCAGCTATGATGGCCGAAAGAAACGGTGACGGTAGAGGGGATGTCTGGACTTCCGGAAAGCCATCTTGCTCCTCTTCATCTTGACTGTTAATACAGATATCACAGTCCTCATGACACTGCCTTAGAATAGTTTAGTCATCCAACATAGACTACTTTTATTCAAATTTATGCATTGACTTAGAAAATGTACAACCACCTAAACTTTATAAGAGAGTACAAAGAAGCAGATCTCTGTGTTCTTTCTATGCGGCATCTCTGGAATTAGAAATTTAATTTCATGTAACCACCTTAACACAAGCCAAGTCCTACAATATGCCAGTGGTATGGATTAATTTCAGTAACTTCTGTGAATAATTCAGATTAGAATGCTTTCATTTTGGGGGCGCCTAGGTGGCTCAGTCAAGCATCTGACTCTCGATCTTCGCTCAGGTCATGATCTCATGGTTCGCGGGTTCAGGCCCTGCATCAGTCTTGCACTCACTGTGAGTGCAGAGACTGCTTGGGATCCCCTCCCCGCCCCATGCACGTGCTCTCTCCCTCTCATAATAAACAAATAAACTTAAAAATGAATGTTTTTATTTTTATTATTTTTAATTATTTTTGAGAGAGGGAGAGACAGAGGACAAGTCGGGGAAAGGCAGAGAGAGAGGGAGACAGAGAATCTGAAGCAGGCTCCAGACTCTGAGCTGTCAGCACAGAGCCCGATCAGGACTCGAACTCATGGACTGTGACATCACGACCTGAGTCGAAGTTGGACATTTAACCGACTGAGCCACCCAGGTGCTCCAGAATGCTTTCATTTTAAATGGTCAATTTTGGAGGCTTCAGGTCCAAAGTGAATGTGGTAACATGTAAAATGTTTTGGCTATTTGGTCAAGGGCTAGCTAAGGTGCTTTATATGGACTGTTTCAGTCAATGTTCACAGCAACTCTGGAGGTTAGGTTAATATTACACCTCAGGTTTTCCACGAGGAAACAAAATGTTCAGTGAAATTAAATACTGTGCCCAGGTTATTGGGTAGGAAATGCCAGAGTCTGAATTTGAACCCAGGACTATTGGTTCTAACACAACGTTAGAAGCCTTGGCGCATACTAGCAGCTCAGCTATTGCATGAGTACATACTATGTGCCTGGAGGTGTGTCAGGAATAGACTGGACTCAAAAATAAGACCCGGCCACTTCTTTTGAGGAATTTATAATCTGAACAAGTCAGATAATACAAACAAAAACAGAACAATGAAAAGAGATGAAGATATGTTTGGGATGGACATTCTATAAAGAAATGTGTTCAGGATCTTAAAGATGAAGAGGTATTCTTGTCAGATACTCCATAAAGAAAAGTGTTACTCAGGGTCTTAGAGCTGCGTGTTGCACATGACAAAGTAGTTCTGTAAGGCTTTCCAGAAATTACAGAGCATGGGGCGCCTGGGTGGCTCAGTTGGTTAAGCGTTCGACTTTGGCTCAGGTCACGATCTCGCAGTTTGTGAGTTTGAGCCCCACGTCAGGCTCTGTGCTGACAGCTCAGAACCTGGAGCCTCCTTTGGATTCAGTGTCTCCCCCTCTCTCTGCCCTTCCCATGCTCATGCTCTGCCTCTCAATAATAAATAAAAACGTTAAAAAAGAAATTACAGAGCAATTCACATGGAAGAGAGGGGTCTGAGTAAAGATGGGCAAAAGATCGAAATAAAGCAGGCGTTTGAAGCGAAAAGTTAAGCTGTACCTCAAAACGGTGTATTTTTACAATGTCACTGTGGTGACTGACTTTAACAAAGTGCATCTTGCAAGCTGAGGTAGTCATCCCTCTATGTCTAGTAGGGATGCACTACTCTCTTTCAGTTTCAGTACATGGCCAAGGTCAGTTATTTGGCTTCAACCTTTTAGAAAGCCCAACAGCTGAACACCTACCTCCCTGCCATTTCTGGCACCCCTGAACTTGTGTATGATGAACAAACGAGTGATTGCACAGCCATCCAAATCGGTAACACGAACGAGGTGTGTCGCCGACATGGTTAATATCTGAATGTACACCTTCAAATATGGGAACATTGTCTAGAGATACTGCAAGTGAAAATCTCCTTCTGTGTCGTACATGTTAAAACCTTATCACTTGAGGGGGCGCCTGACTGGCTCATTTGGAGGAGCGTACGACTCTTGATCCGGGGGTGAGGAGTTTGAGCCCCACATTCGGTGTGGAGCCTACTTAAGAAAAAAATCGAAATCTCTATTATCACTTGAAATACAAAGGAATGCTTTTTATTGTAAGAGTGAACCTCTGAAGTATTTGATGGTTACTAAGTATTAATTTTTGTATAAAAATAATTATCAAGAAGCTTGAAATAACTGAATGGGGAGTTAGATGCACTGATAGTGCATTAAACTAGATACCTTTATAAAGAACAATATTTTGAGCAATACATATTTATAAAATTTAAATAATAAAAGAGATTATATCATAATTCTCATCATTACAGAACTGTTTGCTTTACACGTCTCATAACGTCCACCACGATTTCTTTTCAGAACTGTATGTAACAATTGAGGATTCCTTTTTGTTAGCCCATGAATGAAGAAAATGCCCTTTGGGAATTCTCGAGACTGTGTGATAATACATTTCGAATACACAGAACACGAACATTTACAAGGAGTGATCTAACATCCGACAGTACTAAGAGGCTGTCACTCTGCCCGTTACCTAAATCCAACTCCACAGCTCTGACCACTGATAAGGAAAACGTAAACTAATGTTTCACATGTACTTCTGATTTGGGACAGCAGCACAGAAGTTCATCCTATGATATTGACACTTGGCTCTGGCCATGGCCCAATATTAATGTAACAACCGGCCATTTGGCATTTTTGCCAAAATGGGTGTTGGGTACGCTCCTAAATGCACAGGATTGCTCCCTGTGCCTTAAGAATTGTCCACTTGTTTTTCTTTAGGTGCACTGAAGGTCAATAACAAAAAATAAACCCATCACAGTCACCTTATCTTTTAAAATGAAGGCAGTGGGATCACAGGCTAAACACAGAGATGAAAGTAAGTAAGCTGGAGTAGAGGGTCCTATTCGGGAGGGGCTGAGAGAGCGACGCCGCCTCACTCTAGTGATGGTGTTCCCATCTTCTCACCTGGACAGTCCAGAGAAATCCGCTTCTTCTTCCTCACATCTTTCATCTAGTTCTTTCAAAGCTAAGGTAACATCTTCTTCACAGATGGACTCCGGATAGCTTTCAGGAACCAGGGGCTCAGGCATGTCGGTGTCTTCCAAGTCAAGAATGCCTTGACACACAAGAGAATCCTGCTGTTCTTGAATTATATACGACCCTTCGTCTTCAAAGGTTGTCATGACCTGTTCCTCCTTTAATACTGAACCTGTATCCTGTAAAACAATCACATTTTTAAATCAGGTTTAAAAACATTTTTTAAAAAAGAATTTTTATCAACACAGAATAAATGACTCTTGCCATCAATATCACTTTTTTGTATTAAGTAGTATTCATTTACACAGGTTAATTTTTGGAGTTTTTACACTCAGATTATATAAAACAGTTTAAAAAAATGGTCCCAGGTTTTAAAACAAAATTGAAATTAAATATCACCTATTGCCACAAAGAAACATCAAGGACATCCCTTTTCTCTTAACAGGATTTAGGTGTTTACTTAGAAATATACTCTTTGGTAGAATATCTTCTCATACATATTCTCATTCTATGTAAGTAGAACTTTATATGGTTACCATAAGTTCTCTCTTACTTGAAATGTAACTTCTTTCATGGAGTGAATTCTGGACAGAAAGCGGGGAAGCAGGGAGATAATTCAAAATGGTTTACCCCCGGGTCCCGTGGGGCTGTCCACGAATCAGGAACAGGTACTGATCCGATAAGAGCATCCTTCCTGGTTTCTAAACGAGCTGAGTGTTTGTGATGGAGGAGTTCCTTTCCGGTAAAAGGACAATACCTGACACTTCCGGTTGGAGTACTAAGAATGCTTCATCACAGAGTCACATTTCAGAAAACACTGGGAAACTTTAGACTGCTGTACTTTGAAAATGAAATGAATTACAAGCTCATTCATCAAAAAGAATGGCTGCACTCTCCTAACTCTAGGCAAATGATAACACGCTTGTATGTTGGACACCCATGGTTTCCCTTCCTCCTCACTGGAACATCACCGAAACAACGCTGCCACACGCCCTGAGCAGACTGGAAGCCAAACAGACACTGGTTAAATAAATGAACCACCACTCCTGAAAAAGAAAAATACTTCTAAGGTGTACACCATGATGCTTTATCGACACTAACTTTAAGGTGCGTGGATATTAATTTCATCAGTTTGAAAATAAGCGCTGATGGCCTCTGTTGTAGGGACAAAGGTCAGCTCCTTTCCGTGCTTGGTCCTAAGTCGCTACTTAGCTGCGCGGTAGAGTTTCTTTTCTTCGTGGCTGGTCAAAGTAGAATTTTTCTTCCAAAATATGAAAAGTAAGCGAAAGAGCCCCTGACCTTAGACTCTGGGCCTCAGTCTATACATCTGTAAAATTCATCTATAGCATAAAACAAATGAAGGATTTTGACCAGATTCTGGGCTGGTGCTCTGATATAAATTAATAGCTATCTACGACAATTAATTTACAGTCTAATAATGGGGTTGGGCTAACATGTGAATAGCGGTAATATAGCGTATATTAAGTGTAGGGTAAATATTAGGCGCACTACACAAAAGACTGCTGTTACTCGAAGAAGGGAAAGGTCGTGTCTGCTTGAGGTAATGGAGACTAGTCTCCGTATGATGGGCTCTGACAAAGACGGGTTAGTGATGGTATCTGGATGGAGTGTTTTCATCCCCTCAACATTCATGTGTTGAAACCCCAACCCCCCATGTGGTGGTATCAGGAGATGGGGCCTTCAGGCAGTGATTAGGTCATGGAGGGGTCTCACGAATGGGGTGAGTTCCTTTTTTTTTTTTTTAACCACGTGAGGACACAGCAAGAAGAGCTACCAGGACGAGAGGCCTCACCACACGTGGAACAGCTGGCACCTTGATCTTGGACTCCCTGGCCTCTGGAAATGAGAAGCAGATTTCTATTGCTGAGAAGTTGCCCAGCTTCTGGTATTTTGTTACAGCAGTGTCAGCTGAGCAAGATAGCATTTTGGGGAAAAGGACTTAGAAGATAGGAAAGACACAGAAATGTGGCAGGAAAACACAAAATGTATTAAAGGGATATTGGCCTGGAGTTAGTTAAGCAGAGAAGGCAGCAAACTCTGGGTCTGCACAGAATAGCACTTTTTAAATAATACAGTACAGTCATTCTTTAATCATTCCAAGAGCTTATATTTAATACACTCTGTTTGCATCTGAAGGTTTTAAAAAAGATTTGGCCATTAAAGTGGTAAGCATTAGTTATTTGGAAAGATAGTTTATGTGATAGGGTTAGAGACATTTCTATACCTAGAATTTTATTAGCATTTACTTTTCCTTCTACATCAACTTGAATATACCATGTTGAAATAACCCACCACACTTGTTAGTTTAATGCTCTCGCTTTTCATTAGTTAATACTTGCATTTGGCTGTCATTTGTTATTGAATAGTTGCAAAATAGATGTTTTATCTGTAATTATTAACATATACTACATGCTGAAATTTTCAAATAGCACCTAGATTTCATGAAGAGAGTGCTTTTGGGCTAATGGAACGGATTCCACTGTTCTGTGTACACTGTAAGAATCAAATTTCCTTGAGCTTTATCTTATTCCATATAGGGATGTGTGTGTGTACCTGCACCACACACACAATTACATTCAAAGATTCATTTCCTATAAGGAATAATTTCTGTTATTCATGAACTGGTATCTAAACTATTACAATTACTAGAAGAAAAGGTTTCTCTAATACATACAAGTGAAGAACGTAGTCCCTTAACGGCTCAGAGTGCAGTTTGTACACATTACAGAGAAGAAAGGAGCAAAATGAGCTCTGAGTTTCTGTCATGACACGAAACCCATCAGCCCACTCTGTTTTATCTTCCTGACATTAACATCACTGAAGGGGAAAAAACCCTCAAACGACTCTAGGAATGGATTCTGCCTTTAATTCAGCAAGTAGTTCATCTTTAAAATGAACACCTCATCTTAAGAAGTTGCTTGAAAAATCAGAATTATGATTTTATTTCATTATCTTGGTGCTCTCATGCTTTTTTAAAAAGGGCAATTTGAGGTCATTTGACACTAGCTGGCATACCAGGAAAAGCAGATTAGGCTAACATACCTAACAAAAACAGCCTCATACTATTCTCCTTGGATAGTCATTCTTTCGGTGATACTTTTAAAGTCAATGGAACTGTTTCTAAATGAAATACTATGGTCGATGAATATCTCCTTCATCTTTATTCCCTTGCATCAAAGCTTACAGTGAAAATGAAACCCATGACTGGAAAAGGAAATAAACCTAGTGAAGTGTTTTTCCTTGAGGAAAAAAAAAAACTATCATCAGGAACTTTACAGTGTCTTGGAAACAAGTCATCAAATACAGTCCCGTTGGACTGAATGACTGTCCCATCTGTAATAAAAGAGTTTCCAATATATATGGAAATGTATGTGCACTTCCAACTTATCTCTAATAAATATGAATGAATGATTTCTATCAGTAGCATACTATGACTATAGCTATTTTAATAACCAAAAATAAAAGACTTCCCATTTGTCAAGTAAACAGAATTACAACACACAGCCATTAACCTCACTGCTTTTGTTAAGGTGTTTCTAGTATTGGGCTGTTTTCTATGGCTTCTAATGAGACCTTTTCCATGCTATGATCCGATCCAGACACAGTCGATAGGTTATTAACTAGGAATTAAGGCTCACTTAACAAGCCTCCCAGCAACTGAAAGGAAGACAGGCTACGTAAGGCACATCTCCAAACGGGTCCAGTCTCTCCTGGAAACATCTGTTTCATGCACTCTTCCTTCGGGGCCCCTTATCTTACCTAAGATTCTTCTGGTGTATCTCCCCTCAGCCTCCTCCCACCCGCCCTCCACACCTCTGTCACGGAGACCTCACTAGAACACAACCCGGACTGTACCCTCTCCTGATGACAGGCGCCTAGACTGCAAGCTTCAGGCGGAAGGTCCCGGAATCGACTTTTCTTTTTCCACACACACACAAGAGAACAAACTGCACCAGATCGTGTCCCTTTTCTGCTCCAATCCTCTGATGGCTACCTGCTCTGTGGCTCCAGGATCTGCCTGCCTCTCTAGGCTCTGCTCCTTCCTCCCGGTGGCTCCTGTTCACCGTGCTCCAGCCCCGCTGGCTGGCTTCCCCTTCACACACACCACGGCCTTTTTACCTATTGCTTCCTCAGCCTGGGGCATCTTCCCTCCGCATCTCCTGGTCACTGAGGCTTCACCTCAAATGCCACCCTTTCCTCTTTACCGAGTCCGCCTTTCTGTTAGATTTTCTTAGTATGACTCATAGGGTGATCAGTTTCTGATCTATTTATTTTGCCTTACCTGTTTATATCTTTTACTAGAATTAAGCTCCATAAAACCAGGAGGCTTTTCCACATAGTGCCGAAGGCCCAGTGCCTAGGAGAGTGACCAGCATGCAGCAGGGCTCCGCGTGTATTGGTGAAGTCACCGAATGCTTGCATGACCCGTATTCTCGTCTAGGCGTCTGGTACGGTGCTTGTCCCGTAACGGGTATCTCTTCAAGCATGACAACTCATGACTTGTGATCATCTCAAGATAAAGTCTACATCTTCACTATGGCGGGTAGGACCTCTCTCATCTTACATCCTACCCATCTCTCCTCCTCCTCCCATTTTATTCTCCAGAAGTACCCGATGTCCTGTGGTTCCCTGAACATATCACATTTTTTCACGATGCCCTGTCTTTCCACATGGCATCCCTCTGCCCGCAGTGTGCCCGCTGCCAGGAAGTCTGCCCTTCACCACCATCTCCCTGGTGTACAGCCCATCAGTCTCTCCTGAGTTTTCACAAAGCCCCGGACAAGGCCGTTACTAAGTTTCTCATACTGAAATGTCATGCTTTTTTCTTTTTTTTTTTTTAACCTTCTCTCTCTCCCTTAATAGACGATGCACTCTCTGAGAGTGGGGGTCGCCATGCCTTATTTATTTTTCTAACATCTAACTCAATGCACGGCGTCTAAGAGGATCTCAGTATTTGTTGAATTATCTAAACTTAAGCCATACTAGGCATACACTTAAAAAATGCCAAAATAAAGGTGCCTGGGTGGCTCAGTCAGTTAAGCATCCGACTTTGGCTCAGGTCATCATCTTGTGGTTATGGGTTCCAGCCCTCTGTCAGGCTCTGTGCTGATGGCACAGAGCCTGGAGCCTGCTTAGGATTCTGCATCTCCCTCTCTCTCTGCCCGTCCCCTGCTCACACTCTGTCTCGCTCTCAAAAATAAACATTTGAAAAAACTTTTTAAATACGAAAGCCTTCATTTCAAACCATGCTTACTGTTGAAAATGTAAAATACACTGGCAGCTTAATAAGAACATGGGAATTCAACTAACTAAAACCATGAGATCTCGTAACTACATAAATTTGGTTAACATTGAAAAAAATGTAGTGTTTCCCTAATACTTATCAAAGCATAAAAGCACATGACAGAACTATAGCAATTGGAGTAAAAAAAAAAAAAAAAAGTATCTATAATAATCTTAAGGAAAAATAACCACTAAGAAAACTAATACTTACTTATTTTCGGTCAGTCATTAGCTTGGGATCTGGCTTACTTCCCACAGGCCTTTCCAAAAATCATAATCCTAGTAGTTCCAACGTCTTTTTTAAAAGGTTTCACTTAACCAACTGCTAACACAGCTGGCCTGAGGTTTTAATCCCAATCACAGCGCCAATCACATACACCCCAACACAAAGCAAAAAGAGAAGAAAAAATAAAAGCCATCCTTCCAAGGAGACACAGAGAAGATGCTCACCATCCCAGAGCAGCATCTGAACATTGACCTCCATCACACTCCACAACACGAAATGCTCATTAAAAAACCCTCAAGATTATTTATAACCTGTGGGTCATTTCCTTAATCCATCAACGTTTTTTTTTTTTTTTTTTTTTAAATCATCAGATTTGACTCTTTCATTTAAAACAACCCAACAGGTTAGAAATACTGGAAACAAATCAAATAAATTAGTGTTATCAGATGAAAACTCTTTTGAAAGAAAAGCAAGGGGATGGAACAGCGCGCTAAAAGGAGCCCAGATTGGCCATGCACCAGCCCCCATTTCTCCCCACCTCAGGCAGCTGGCTGTTAGCATGATCTAGAGAAGCCTCCAAACTTGGGGTCTCATCTCTGATTTGAAGCACTTCTTCTGTTGAGACGCTGCCAGTGGAATCTTGAGACTGAAGAAGTAGAATGGGATGGTCTGGCAGCGTTTCGTCGGCAGCGGAATCATTGTTTAACTACGAGAGAGACAGTAAAATAAGGATTCGCTCAGGAGTCAGTGACGGTCACAAAAGCCACAAGAAATGGACTCTATATCAGAGTTCGGGAGCTTAGTTACAAAGAGCTCCTTTGACTTCCTAGGGTTCCCTTCCTCCCCATTCTAGGACAGGATCGGTGCTGCTGATGCGAGCAGCTAACCAGGGAGCGACCTACATCCACTCGTGCAGGGTAAGTTTCACTAAACGAGACTACGTAAGTGGAAGTGTTCCACATCGCTACGTTCATTGTGAACCGAAATTCACTTCTGATGGTAATATTGTGTGTTGTCAGCTGGTGTGAGCATTTGTGAGGACGGGGGCTCTCTCCCTCCCTGGGGCTTCAGGGCCCGGCAGGCAGGGCTTTTGCAAGAAGCAGCGTGAACTGGGGGGCCAGGCACAGAAGTCTGAGCAGGCTGTTCACTTTTCTAAGCCAAAATACAACAAAACTACAGTCAGACAAAAAGAATGAGGACAATAAGATTTTTGTAATTATCACTAGTGGGCTTATATTCCTGGAAAAAAATCAGAAAAAAAGGGAATCCTGGAGTTTTTCCTTTTATAAATTCTTCATAGTCAGTCTTTAACATAAATATCAAGTTTCTGATTCAGAGTAGGTAAAGGTAAAAACCATTGTTTCCCCTATGAGGAGGAAGCAACTCGGAATTCTTTATTTTATTACCACTACGTCTAGGGTTGACCTTATAAGGATAGTTTCTTTTTTCTTGGTTTTCAGTTTTTATTTAAATTCTCTTTAGTTAACATATAGTACAATATTGGTTTCAGGAGCAGAAAGTGATTTGTCACTCACAACACCCAGTGCCCTCCATAATGCCCATCCCCCTTACACCCCTCCGCCAGCAACTCTCAGTTTCTGTCCTTAAGAGTCTCTTGTGACTTGTTTCCCTCTCCTCTTTTTCCTCCCTTCTCCTATGTTGATCTGTTTTGCTTCTTAAATTTCACATATGAGTAAAATCATACGGTATTTGTCTTTTTCTGACTTATTTCACTTAGCACAATAAACTAGATAAATGGCAAGATTTCATCCTTTTTGATGGCTGAGTAATATTCCATTGTGTGTGTGTGTGTGTGTGTGTGTAGGTAGGTATATATACACACATACCACATCTTCTTTATCCACTCATCAGTCAATGGACATTTGGACTCTTTCCATAGTTTGGCTATTGTAGACAGTGCTGCTATAAACATCAGGGTGCATGCACCCTTTCGAATTTGTATTTTTGTATTCCTTGGATAAATACCTACTAGTGAAATTGCTGGATCATAGGGTAGTTCTATTTTTAAATTCTGAGGAACCTCCAAACTGTTTTCCACCGTGGCTGTACCAGTCTGCATTCCCACCAACAGTGTAAGAGGGCTCCCCTTTCTCTGCATCCTCACCAACACCTGTTGTTGCCTGAGTTGTTAAATTTAGCCATTCTGACAGATGTGATGTGGTACCTCATTGTGGTTTTCATTTGTATTTCCCTGATGAGTGATATTGAGCATTTTTTCATGTATCTGTTAGCCATCTGGATGTTTCCTTTGGAGAAGTGTCTATTCAGGTCTTCTGCCCATTTCTTAATTGGATTATTTATTTTTTTGCATGTGGAGTTTGATACGTTCTTTATAGATTTCGGATACTAATCTTTTATCAGCTATGTCCTTTGCAAATATCTTATCCCATTCCATTGGTTGCCTTTTAGCTTTGTTGATTGTTTCCTTCACTGTGCAGAAACTTCATTTTGATGAAATCCCAGTAGTTCATTTTTGCTTTTGTTTCCCTTGCCTCCGGAGACACGTCTAGTAAGAAGTTGTTCCGGCTGAGGTCAGAGAGTTTGCTGCCTGTGTTCTCTAGGATTTTGAGGAGACAGGTAGTTCTGTCCCGTGGCTCTCATGAGAGCAAACCTTTGTTAAGCATTTAATATAGGTTGGGTGGCTTTCCTCCTCATGATATTCCCATGAGGAATGATACTATCCAGAGTCCTGATTTTAAAGGGGAAGTTAGGTAGGTTGACCATAGTTAAACAGAAGGTTGGTGGCACTATGCCACGGTCTGGCTCCACGGGGGACTGGTGCCTCCTCCAGTCATTGTTGCTGGTAACTTGATCATTCATTTAAATGAAAACAGTCTCAAGGAGGATGAAGCGTTAGGTGGCATGGCTTTGGAGGCAGGCTGCTTGGTTCAAGCCTACTTACTAGCTGTGTGTCCTGGGACAAGTCACTTGTCCTGCAGAATTGCAATAACCATACTTACTTCGTGTGGTGGGGGGGCAGGGGCATTCTACAGACACATAGATGCAAAACTCCCCTCACAGAGGCTGGTGCATGACAAACATCCGGTGAGTGGTAACTGTTGCTGTCATTATCGGCAACCGTTTCTCATTTAACACTTAAATCAGGGGTTAATTGAGAAAGACCTAGTGGGACAACAATGAGGTGCCAAAATAGGAGAGGGGACAGGAAGCCAAGTGCAAACTGGCAACTTTCCATTTTGTTTACAGCCAGAGCAGCCCCTGCCACTCAACACTGCTGCCAGCACTTCACCAGCTGACTGAACGCGGAGCAAACGGGGGCAAAAGAGATGGCACAGTTGGGTTCAGCGTGGAAGGGTATCGCTTGAGAGCTATTTAAGTGCTGGCACCAGTGATTTCTATTTAGGTGCACCATGGGGGGCCCTTCCACACCTCCTTTCCTCCCGCTGTCCTGCCACGCCTTTGGCTCTCACAATTCTCAGCAGACCAGTCTTGCAGCCTTCCTTTTCTCATGTTTCGTTCACTCCTTAATCTCTGCCATCTAGCCTCTAGGCCACAAGTTGGAACCCCACATATAGCTGACTTGATCTTGAAAGGGACCAAAGTTGTGCTCTATCTTTCCACGCCAACTAGGAAAGAAAAGCAGGTGGCAAATAAAGCAGAGCTGGTGTCCACACGGTGCTCAAGTCCACACCTGAATGGTGTCATTCAAGATGAGGACCTCTAGAAGTGTCCAGAACGACTCACCACCACTAGGAGAGAAGGTAACACAGTCTTAGCGGCTAAGGGGTGCGTGGCATCAACGTAACTGTTTAGTTCTGTCATGAACAGCACGCTCCACTAGCAATGCAATGTTGTCTTTTCATTTCAGTGTGTGCATTTTACCCAAAGGGAAATCAAAATCGGAAAATCAAGAGACAGTAATTACTAAGTTGGAAGTTTAAGAGGAAAGGGAGACCAACTGTCGCTGTATAAGAAGGTAATTGTATACCATCTGCGTGCGTGACAGTATCTGGCTAGCCGTGAGCGCCGCTTCTTCTTCCGAGGACTCGTCTGTATCTTCCTGGTTGGTCAAGTTCAGGCTGGGGGTGCTGCTGGAGCACTGGTACTCCTGGAGGGAGGGGGTGTCCCCTTTGTCAATACTGTCCAGCGAGCGCCTGCGGACTCCCCAGTTGAAATTGTCCATACTTTCACCCTGGAAAAGAAAGACATGATCTCTAAGGCCTCGGCTACATGTGTACGAATACAGTAAACACGACACACCAGGTAAACATGTACTGAGATGAAAGATAGTGAATGCGTCCTCATAAGCAGAGTTTCAATCAGCCCTTCAATTTCTTGAAACTTTTAAAACATCATTAAATATTCATATTTAAAGAGATCACAATATTTGGTTGAGCCTGGTTTTAACTAATTTTCTTGACTTTCTATATTGTATGACTGGGGGCCAACTAAACCTACTATCTAGGCCATTTCTATTCTAATGCCCAAACACAAATGAGACCACAAAGAAGACCGATACATCACAGACAACAATACATAAATAATCCACACCACCAGGCTGCAACTTACCTGCAGTTCCTGGTTAGCAAAAAGGAAAACACACAGAATTAGAAAGAACGAAGACAAACATGTAAATATACGCTACACTTTTGGGGGAAAACCCTTTGTGATTTCTCAAACCCAAAGACTGATTCAAGCTCTGGACTAAGCTCCGAGTAGAAAGCCAACATGTGATTCAAATTACTTTTTTATGCAAAATATATTATGAAGAAGTCAGAGACAGACACTTAAAACAACATTTCCGTGATACACTTTGGCAACACGAACTTTAAGAAAAATCTTCAAAATTTACATAGATTTAATACTTGATACGATGCAAAACTGACTTAAAATACCCACATTCAGTTGACAACATATAGGGTCACAATTATTTTAGTCTGGAGGACAGTTCTGGCTAACCCCAGTGGCCATTTTTTTACTATCAAATAGTCTAAATCAAGATCAAATCTATCAAAACAAGACTTTTGACAAGTTCAAAAGGTCAAGAGGAAATAAGGCAGATTTCAATTTCACCCCACTTAGAGATTTATAGAAGTTATGTTTCTGTTATTCTAAGCTAATCCTCCTTTTGCAAGGACCTAATTCTTATACTCTTTCTTGAGCCTTGATATGAGAAATTACAATGAGTTGGCCGGCAACATAGGATTTATTTGTGTTCCTTTACTGAAGAGGCACTGCTAAGGATAGAAGTTTTCAATCCTTTTTTTTTTTTTTTTTTAAAAAAAGCAAAGGAATACTTATTTCGAATGAAATTTAAGATGGAAGTCAACCGTGCAAAGCTCACGAACTAAACCCAAGCTGCTCTGGTTGAAAAAGGTAACCAAGAGCTCTGCCCATGTGGCCCTTGGCTCTTAGCCTGTTACCCAGAAGTCTTAGAAGCCCTGCAGGTCAAAGTTTGAAAAGCCACCTTCCTACCAGATATTTCAAATATTATTATGTAGCACAATACATAGTAGTGGCACCAGCCCTCAGTATTTATTTGGTAAATGAATGACTACACTTGGGGAGCTTTCAAGGTTGGCAGGTATTTGGGGGGTATTTTAGAAGTTTAACTAACAGTTCCATTTGTTTTGTAGCAAAGTATTTCCTATTACCATGTTTTAAGCAAGACTATATTTAGGTTTTAAAAAATCTCTACTATTTGATTTGCCTACTTATAAGGCATAAATGACCACAACCCACCCAAATCACTGTGACCTGAATGGAAAGACAAAACTACATTAAGCATCTTTAATTCAATTTGACTAAGGTTCTATTCAAAAGCCATCTTTATTGGTACTGATGTATTAGGGCATGGGATAAACTTGGAAGTGTTTACAGAGTTCTTAAAAAAAAAAAAAAAAGATAAAAGAGCAAAACAAAATAAATAACCTCACCATTACAAACATGTCAAGAGCCTGCCTGCCTTTAGAAATTTTAAACACTCTACTTAAAAAAGCAAATAACTGCAGAAGAGTTTAGAAGCTGCTTGGGCAGCAGGCCTCTTCAATCCATCACCCTTTCTTGCCTGATTATTCAAGTCAGTCCCATTTCTTATAACATGTTTTGGAAATCGGGGATGTGAAATCAATTTTAGAGGGTGGTGATCGGCCATTTTGGAAAAAAAAAAATGAAAGAATAGGAAATATCATGTGCCAAATGGCATGGGGAAGGGCACATATTCTTTTTTTTTTTTTTTTTTTAAGTAATCTCTACACCCTATGTGGGGCCTGAACTCACAACCCCAAGATCACGAGTCACACGCTCCACTGACTGAGCCAGCAAGGTGCCATAAGGCTGCGTATTTTTGACACTTTAATTTTAACGGTATGTGTGTCTACTTGGATGTGACAGAAAATGTACTAACTATGGATCGCAATAAAAAAAAAGTTTAAAAGCCACTGTGCTATGAGGCTGAATCATACTTGTTTGGGCGTTCCTGTGAACCTGTACATGTGTCTTTGGGAACATGTAACTGCTGAGGACAAAGGCATCTGGTTTGACCCTGAGCCACCATGGTCGTCCTCTCCTCCTGTACGCAGAGGAGAATGAAGCATGTAGGAGGACCTCCCTAACCTGGTCTCCGATCCACAACTGGTGGTGTGCCACGGCACAGGCTGTTACGTTTCACCCCCGCCCCGCCCCACCTATTAGAGCCAAAGCAAACATCCTTTCAAGAGTTAATCAATGCATATGAATTATATGAATCACCTTAAATTCTTTGGAGAAAGATGTGTCAATGACATGGGATGGATACCAGATGACAAGGCATTCTGGGCTTCTCAAATAGAGATATTTGTAAAAATTCTAGAATGGGCACTTTTTAAACCTATGTGACATAAAAGTTTTAGATTTAGGAGTTGCAAGTTTAGGGGGCTGAGCAGCAGGAATAGGTCCTAAAGGGCCTAACACTATCAGGGCAATCCTGTTCTCTTTGCCACAATGACTGTTTCAGAATTTGCCAAATGTCCCAGCTTGACCCGGTAATACGGCAGGAAGTGTGCTGAAGACGTTTAGGGGAGCGACTTCTCCACCGTTACAAGAGCATGTCTGAAGTGACCCTCACTTGCTTTGAACACAGCTGCGTGTGGACATAACCGTGTGACAGAGACTTGCAGAGAAGGGCGGAGCCTGACCAGCTGCAGAGAAATGAGCCACACCTAAAAAAGCTCTAACACTCTGGACTACCTCAGTTTTGTATGCTTATAAACCCACCTGTTGAGTTCAGTTTTTCATTTTGAAACCATCTAAACGCACACATGCCTATCAATTTCACCTAGACTGAATCAGTTCAGAGGAGACAGCCCCTTGGTGCTAAGTGAAACGAGCCAGCCAGGGGGCTGGCTACATCACGAAGAAGAAACAGTGAGGATGGCGCAGGTAGACTCTCAGTCATTTGCCATAGGAGAGAGTTCTAGAGAGCCAAAGCCCTTGCAATCATGTGAATTCATTTAATTTAACCTAATTTAGTCTGAAGTGTTTGTACTTATACCTTAAAATAGTGTCTGATAAACTTTAATATAATTTTTTATCGTTTTGCTGCATATTAATTTGTTTCATTCGAAACATAAGCATACCCTAAATTAAAGACATAACTTCGGAAGAAACTCATTTTTCACTCTTTATTTTTTGGGGCAAAGAGCCCTCTTTTGTTTCAGACTACTTCTGCAACTGACTAATCATACTGGTGACGTTTACATCCCAATTTAGATTTTTACCTTTAAAAATTTTTTTAATTAATTTGTAATGTCAAGTTTTTATTTAATTTCTAGTTATTAGTATTTAGTAGAATTTAGTGATTCATCACTTACATGCAACACCCGGTGCTCATCCCGACAAGTGCCCTCCTGAATGCCCATCACCCCCATCTAGCCCGATTTTTACTTTCTTGACCTTACACCGCCGTTAATAAGGAAAGAGGCTATGGATAAATCCTTAATTCTCATATACTTGCAATTGTAAGCTATAAATATGATAACAGAGAGCCCACATCCTTACCTCTGCATCTTCCAATTCAACATCTAAAAAGTCAAAATCCTTAAAAACGCCAAATTGTTGTTCACTGCTGTTGTCTTCCACGGCTACTTCTTCCTCTTGAATCATGTCTTCTGTTGGGGAAATTAGGCTGGTCTGTTGGTCACCAACTTCCAAATCCTCATTAGAAGAAAATACAACCTGAGGCCCAGCCAAAAAAAAAAAAAAAAATAGGCCACCCATCAGCTTTGTCACTCTGTATATGAGAAACTGGTGCCTGAAGAGCCACTGCACGCCTCATCTGTCACTGAATTCTGAACTTTAATCTGATTTCATGGTAAAGTCTAACCGGTTGAATACTTAATTAACAACTGCCAAGTACCAAGGAGACCATATCTTTTTTAGTCTTAGTTAATGCCATAAAATAAGCAAAGTTAGAAAAGGCAAGCAAGGAAACAGAATTAATTTCTGTTTTTTTTTTTTTTTTTTAATGGAGTAACAGGATTTTTACAGCCTTTATGCATGCGGTCATGATTACTCACTGATGGATTCTTTGGAAGGCCAGATTCCGGACCACAGAGAGAAAGCACATTCATTAGCTTTTCTCTTGTTCTTCGCTAAGGGAAAAAAAATTGCAAATGTTAGGATTAGTGATAAATAAGACAAATTCTCAAGCTGTCATACATACGACAAAATTGATTCTTCTACAGATGTTCAGTTTTGGTGTGTTTTGTTGTTGTTGTTGTTTTTTAACGTACCTGTGATAACTGTGGTCTTTTCCAGCTAACAGGAACCAAGGCATTAGAATTAGAACCAGAAGAAGTGGAAGAAGTACTCCTAGTAACAGCAATAGCTTTGGGTTTCCCATTTCTTCCAGCTGCGCTGTGCTGATCACCATACTTATTTCCAATAATTGGTGTCTGCGCAGAAACAAAAAGGACAGTGTTGGACTCGGATATTTCAACATAAAAGGATTAGTACTGGATCTATAAGGACACACATATATGTATATATATATTTTTTACACCCAACAACAACAAAGCAAACGCAGAAAGATTACTAAGCATGAAGTAGTTGTTACAAAAATCAAACATAATGATGTTTTTTATTACATTTATTTTTTAAAGTTTATTTATTTATTTATTTAAGTAATCTCTATACCCAACGTGGGGCTTGAACTCATGTCCCCAAGATCAAGAGTTGCATGCTTTGGGGGTCTGGGGGGCATGGGTGGCTCAGTTGGTTAAGCATCCAACTTCGGCTCAGGTCATGATCTCGTAGTTTGTGAGTTTGAGCCCTGCATCCGGCTCCGTGCTGACAGTTCAGAGCCTGGAACCTGTTTTGGATTCTGTGTCTCCCTCTCTCTCTGCCCCTCCCCCACTCACGCTCTCTCAAAAATAAATAAACATTAAAAAAAATTTTTTAAAGAGTTGCATGCTTCGACTGAGCCAGTCAGGTGGTGCCCGATAATGTCTCTCTCTTTTTTTCTTTTTTTTAAATCAAGAGACTTCACTTCATTGAAAATGACTCTCTGAGAAGACTATCAGAGAGCTCATTCCTATTTTATTATTATCTTTTTAAGTCTATTTATTTTTGAAGTTTTATTTATTTATTTATTTAGAGAGAAAGCACAGGCAGGGGGAGGAGCAGACAGAAGGAGAGACAGAATCCTAAGTAGGCTCAGCACATCGGTACAGAGCCCGACACGGGGCTTGAACTCACGAACCGTGAGATCATGACCTGAGGTGAAATCAAGAGTCAGATGCTTAACCGACTGCGCCACCCTGGTGCCCCTTAAGTTTATTTATTTAGAGAGAGAGCACCGGAGGGGTAGGGGCAGAGAGAGAAGGAGGGAGAATTCCAAGAAGGCCCTACACTGTCAGCACAGAGTCCAATGTGGGGCTTGAACTCATGAACCATGAGATCATGAGCTGAGCCAAGATCAAGAGTCAGATGCTTAACCAACTGAGGCACCTAGGTGCCCTTACTTATTCCTATTTTAAATGGAGATTCACTTTCTTTAAAAACTACCATCTTCATGCCCCTTTTCAGGAAAGTAGCAACTAGGAATAAAATCTGGCATGCCTTAGATTGTTGGGGGAGAGGGGATGTTTGATTCCTTCGCCTTCCTTTGGCTGCCTAGCACATACGCCTCAGACTCTTCTGAATAGACCGTGTGCTCTTCTCATTGCCATGCTGAAGTTGTCCTCTCCCTTGACCTAGGCCAGAGGCACTGACATGCAACAGGTTTCTTTAGTCATCAACTATGACCTACCTATCAGCAGGGAAACTACATCCACAGACTCGGTTGTGGAGAATGATTTGGTCATAAGGGTGTGGCTGTCAACATTATGACAGAAGACAAGACTTCGAGACCTTCTACAACACCTCCACTGAGGAGATGCCCCTCAATGTTGCTCACCTAATCTGAGGGGCTGTGCTGCGACCTAACCCTACCCAGGGTTCAGTCCTTAGGGGGTTGAAGACAAGCAGGAGGCAGGGGGAGGGAAGGGAGCCAAAGGATGGACTTTTTGTTACTTTCCCCCCTTTGAATAAATGTCACTTTTTGAAGCCAAAACACCCCCAAAAAAATCCACCCCCTCCGTACTCCCTCCCCATGATTATGAAATACATCCTCTTTGAAAGCTCAGAAAATATTAAAGTGATTTTTAAAAAACCACCTGTAATCTTACCACTCAGATTTAATCTATTAACATTTTGGTGTTTTGTCAATGCATACTGTTATACGTGCTTCAGCAACGTGCTTTTGCAAATATTCAAACTAAGTAACAACTCCAAAGAGGAAGGAATCTACGTAGCTTCTTACTACAAAACTGATGTGTAACGTTTCCAAGTTTATTTCAGTAAAGATGCTATGATTATCCAAAATTCATTTATATTTATTCTGGCTTTGTGAAGTGTCTTGAATTTACATTTGAAAATAATACTCAAGCTCATCTGCATGTCATACAGTGCTTCCTTTATGATGTTGTTCCCGCTGATCTCCCTCACCTCAACTTCTACCGCACCCGCCTGAACTTTACACTGCAGCAAAACCGAACTTACCATTGTTTTCCAAACACACGTTGCTTTCATGGACCTATGTTTTGGCATATGCTGCCCCCTTTGCATGGAACATTCACCAACCAAACCCATGATCATCCTTTAATGGGGACTCCAGACTTCCAAGGAGGCCTTCTCTGATACCACACATCTGGGTAATTATACTTGGACATTGCCATGTACTGGTGATTTGTCAACGTGGCTGTCTTCCCTAGTGCACATGAGTCCCTCCCTGGACCTTGGATGATTTATCTCTGTTCCTCTACTCCAATGCCTGTCCATAGCAGGTACTCAGTAGTCTTTGAAGAAACAAATTGAAATTACGTATATCACATGGTTTTGAGAATCCTCATAACTGCTTTAGACAAGATAATTAAGTTACAATTTCTGACTCAGAAGAATCAGGAAAGCCCGGTTTCTCTATCATATTCCTATGTTATGTACTTCATGACAGAAATTCTGATATTAACTAAAAAATTAGCAATGAACATAGTTTCTATCTAAAAAACATAACCCATAAAGCTTTGGATAAATTCTAATACCAAGACTAAACAGCAAAAAGAATTTTTTTAATCTATATGATTCTAATCAATAATATTAAAGAAATTAGGTCTTCCATTTTTATCTTTCTCAATGTCCCTGCAATAGTTGTTCAGTAACTTCCTTCTTGAAAAATTCCTTCTTTGGCTTCTAAAAGACCATTTTAATGGCTCCAAGGCCAGTAAGAATGGGCTCAGGTGCTGGAATAAAACAAAACTGGGGGTTCCCAGCAAAAGTCAAACATTCTAAAGTGAGATTTGTGTTAATATGTGACATAGGCAAGGGCCCAGCCTCACTTCTGCACTGGTGGGCCCCACCTCTCCCTTTAAAATACTGGGCTTCTCGGGTCCTAGTTCATTTTAGCCTTATTTTCCCTTCTGCAATTTTGGCAGCCCATTTATAAGACACTGAAGACCTTAAATTGTTACTTCCACCAAAGTTTCCTTTAAAACGTAAAATCTAATTACCCAGTAGGCAGCTCCACTGGTATGTTCTTAGTTCAGAGTTGGTACCTCCAAGGCTGACCTCATCACTCTCCCCCTCCTTTAGATCTGTTCTCCTTGCCTTCTCCTCCTCTCTCAAAGGTACCGACATTCAGCCAGTTGTCAAAGCAACTATCCTTGATGCCTCTTCCTCAGTACTTCCTCTCCTTCCCGTCGACTCCTGTGTATGACTTCCTTAATTGTTCTGAAAACCACCCCTTCCCTTTTCATTTTCTCTGCAATTGCCTAGAGACATGCCAACATCATCTTTTAATGATTCGAACAGATTCCTTATTGACTTCCGTCCTCTCCACCCTGGTCTATTTTTCCATCCGGTTGCCAGGGTAGACCTCCCAACATGCAAATTCTACAATTTTCCTCTCCAGTTAAAAATCCTTTAAGAGTTCCCACTGCTTCAAGATAAAACCATCCTGTTACAAACGATGCAGGCAAGGTCCCTAATGATCTTGCCTCTTCTTCTGCCTTCAGTTTCTTCTGTCATCATACTCTACACCTCCATTCTATATATAGTGTGCACTCAAGGTATGGTGCAAACTGGAAATTTCCAGAATACCATGCTTTCTCACACAGGCTGCTTTTTCTTGCATTACCCTCCCCTCTCCATGCCTCCATATACACTTGCCTAGGGCTACTTTATCTTTCAACACCAGATCAGGTTAGAGGAACATGCTGTATCTTCCTGCAGTACTTCTAACTTACTTCCAGCTAAAGCACTTGTCACAATGTTCATTTCCCCCATTTCCCCAAGAGACTGTATGCTTCCCAAGGACAGGCCTTTTCAGCACCCCGACTCCAATTTCATAGCACCTATCACAACGTTTCCTACTGAGTATGAGCTTAATCAATGCTTGTTGAATGAGAGAATAAATAAATGAACAAATCGAAATTTCTAATAAAGCACCTTACCTCAGATATATCAAAATGAAAATCTAAGGTCTTCCCAGGCAACTCCTTGGAAACATTATTAAAAATCTTGGCGAAGGATATTTCAGGAGAACCTATATCTCCTCCATAGGTCTTGGGGATATCATTGGGTACAACCAGACTTGCAGAGCGAGACACTACGAGTTTTAATATGTTAAGGGCTTCCTTCCAGTAAGGACTCTGTTTTAAAAAAAAGTAATACACACACAAAAATTACAGATATAAATTTAAGTAAGAACAAAAATTTAACATACACTTGTAACCAGTGAAAATATGGTCTCTGCAAAAACTTTTATGAATCATTCACTTTTACTTTAAGGTCCTTAACAGAGGGTCTGAGTTACAAAAGTTAAGAAAATTACTATTTCTACTGTCAGATTTGTGAGACATCATATACATTACAATGCTATTAATTCAGAATCCCTTGCCTTTCTCCTAATCAGTGCTTTGTAAATATTAATTTAGGAAGTCTAATACAGCAATCTGGCAGTAGTGGTAAACGAAGGGGTTGTGTATGTGTGAACTTTCTAGATAAATGAAGTTTATGGCCTTAAGACTCTAACCTTTAAGTATTTTTAGTCTTCGAGGCAAACGATTTTTAACGTATACTTTCTTTTTCAGACATAAAAATATTTTAAAAACTAAAAAAACCTTAGATTTTTCTTGATGACCCAAGCCCGAATCTGAGACGTAGGATTGTTATGATTCCTAATTTTGATTCATCATTACATCTAAACTGATGTTCTCAGGGGTTACTGAATTGTGTAGGGTGAGGTTTTTTCCCCTACATATATGGTGGCTATGTTCTCTGAGCTATTTTTCTGCTTTCAGTTTTTGTGTATTTCTACTAACATAATTTAAAATGATTTACATGGCAAATGCACTTGTAGATATTAAAGAATAAATGTTTATCCTGTTAAGGGTGATAATGTTAATATGGTTATATTATCTAAAAAGTCCTTGTCTTTTAGAGAACTTAAAAATAATGTATGAATAAAATGTACAATGTCTGGGATTTGTTTCAACATAATCTGGAGGGGTAAAAGGAGCAGAATAGAAATGAAACAGAATAATGAGTTGATCGTTGAGCTGGGTGATGGGTACAGAAGGAAGCATTCATTATGCTAGTCTCTCTATTTTTATATTTACTTGAAATTTTCTATAATAAAAAGTTTTTTAAAAAGCTAATAAAAAGATGTAGAGAAGAAGAATCAATTTCTAATAAAGAATTTACAGTATTTTTTTTTGCCATCTATCGAAAAGCATACACATCTAAAAACCTTTTTCCTGACTTAGAGTAATCTAATCCCACCTCAACCTGCACTCTACATATTGTTTCACAGCTGACCAATCTGTCGACAACAAAAAGGAGGTGAAAAATCTCTGGCAGAACGGAATTATCCAATATGTTTAATAATCTCTTGATATGAAGACACCTAAAGCACAAAATGTTCAATAAATATAAAAATGTCCACATAGATATTGTGACATTTTAAGCACATCATTTAAAAAAAAAAAAGTAGTCTGTATTCAACAAAGTTATGACTAAGTAGACATTACCATTTTTTTTCTGACAGAAATAATCAGAAGCTCTGGGCTTTGTAAAAAGCTAAAACTTTTTCAGGGATGTTTCTATAAGTTACATTGGTAGTTGTGCCTGAAATACAAAAGATTATCAGGAGGAGATCTGTTCTGTGACAGGTTTAATGTTTGAATAAAGCAGAGTCAACTGTGATGACCCGTCAGCTAAACGTGGCTTCGGTCCATACAAGATTTAAAAAGAAATTTGGGTCAACCTTTTGAAATTAGGAGATTTTACAGAAAAACCCACATTTCCAGCTTCTCAAAGCTAGAAGTTCTGGCTGCACTGGATTCCATGTTCCAACACGGCAGCCACGAAGAGAAGTTAAATGTTGTTCCTTTCAGATGGGGGTGTGTGTCATTCACTCAGTCAGAAATCTATGCCCTCATAAGGTCACTTGCTTGCCCAGTGGACATGTGAGCTTGTGACTCTGAATATAATAATGCATCTGCGTTTTATAAATTAGTAATTCAGTGTGGTGTGTGTCTCTGTGGGAGATCCAGCAAATATTTGATGAGTTAACTTTTTACACCTTAAGAAAAGAAAAATATGCTTTCGAAAAGAAATATATAATTGTTATTTGGTGAAGGCTTACTCATTCAGAAAGAAGATAGAGAAGATAAACAGGGTCACCAAAGAATCTTCTGTTTTTTGAATATTTGCATTCACTGATTTTCAAGGGAATGAATATAAAGGGAATCTGGATTACCGAACGGAATAATGGAAACCAATAATTTTATTACTTTCAGACACGGGCTAAGCCACAAACTCATCGCTAGCCAAGTATTTCCATTTATAAGTTTTGCTTTCTTGAATGCAAATATAACTGGGGTAGAAACAAAATATTAATCTGTTAAGGCTCTTAAGGAGTTTGCTCTCTTTGAGAAGTTGTATCCACAGTACTGATCTGCTCGGCAAGACCTTTCTCAACAGATAGTTCAATGGTGGAATTCAGTACGGATCCGACTGACTTATCATCATGTATAAGCCAAGTCTGATTTCCTACTTTCTAAATATCTGGGCTCCTTCTATCAGACACAGAAAGCACCTCTAAAATACAGATTCTACAAAGAGCTCTTCTGTTTCTAAAAGTAGTATCTGTTCATTATTAGAAGCTGGTTAGTGGCAGATACAAAAGAGTCACAGGTGTCCTGTCTAGAGGCGGTAACAGCTGCCACTCGTGTACATTCTTTCCAGTCATTACTGACATGTATATTTAGAGATGTAATGATCAAAATTAGAAATCACACCAATTGTACATTCAGATTTTGCTTTTTGTCACTTACATTAAGAACATTTTTTCCAGGTCATAAATATTCCTGGAAACATGACTTAGGGATTAACTACTTCCCTATTCTTGAATCTTTCAAGTGTTTTTTTTTTTTTTTTTTTAATGTTTGTATTGTTTTACAAGGAACAATTCTTGACACAAATTTCACATTCACTCACCTGTACATATTTGCCAATAATCTTTATGATCTCCAGATTAAACTGCTTCGCTGGGGCAGCAGAGAGGTCAATGTGACTCAGGAGACTATAGATGATCTGTAGTAATGACTGCTGCATACTGGACAATCCTTTCTCTAACAGCTAAAAGTAATACAAAAAGCATAATTTCATTAGGTTAAGGAAAATTTAGTATTTATATTTATGATGTTGAAGAACAGAATAGATTTAATCCACGATTTTACGGTTAGATGATCAGAAATCCAGAGACTAATAAATAAGAAAGGTAAAAGATAGTCTATTACTATTACTTGTCCTTGGTTCAGAAAGGATCAATAGATAATTATTTTTCATCTTAATCTTAGTAGTTTCTTTCATTTCCTTAGCTAATTTAAGTTGAACACACTTATTCTAGGTTAAGAAAATACCATCATACCACCATCACTAAAGAAGAACTATCCCCAAACCATTCATACCAGCCACCTATTAGCTATGTGACCTTAGACAAGTTTCTTAAACTCTGAGCCATGATTTTTTTTTTTAATAATAAAGTAATCACACTATCTATATTGTTTGCAGGACAAATTAAATAGATGTGGTTCTAACAATACATAACTAGTTTCAGTACTGTTGTTAGTAATAATTTCAGAATTAACAATAATAATAAAACAAGGAGAGTAACATTTGGGGCAAAGCATTCTCTCTCTAGAGTGAAAAAATGTCACCGTATGAAGTATACACAGCTGTCCGGTTCCAGTTCCAGACTTCATGACCCCATGATTGGAGAAGTAGGGTTACCTGAGTGGTGAGCCTGATGGTGGCACCACTGAGAAGGTGGTCTATGGAGCATAAATTCAAAGCCAACAAGAAAAAGCTTAGGAAGTTACCCTTGGTTTTATGTTGGCTCTGGTCCTAAAGGTATAAGATAAACCTAGAGACTTGCATTTATTCAGGTTAGGAAGCTGTCACACAGTTGACATAATCAGCTTGCTTTTTTTTTAAAATATATTTTTTAATTTTTTTAAAGTAATCTCTACACCCAACGTGGGCCATGAACTCACAAACCCGAGATCTAGAGTGGCATGCTCCTCTGAGCCATCCGGGCACCGCCTCCTGCCATCATCAGCTGTCTTAAATGTAAGGTTGATGGGAGCAAAGCTATCAAAATCAACACCTTAAAAACGCACACCAGTCCTAACCTGGTTTCTATGACAGTCCTAAAGCATTCTATGACAGTCAACATCAGGGATCCAGCTAAGTTAAATAGTGTTTTGAGCAATATTTAAAATACCTGAGTTATGAATAATTTTTTAAGTTTGTACAGTGTTTTAGGTTTAATTTTTAGAGGTCAGATTTCAAAAAGGAAGGTATCACTTTACTATAAGCTGACAAAAATTTTTAGTGAGTAGGAATTTCTTCTTTTTGAGATTCCTAGTAGATTATCTACTCAATAATTTACTTTTTTAGGCATGAAGTTACTTTCTCAACAAATATTAACTCTTTCCAAAAAATGATCATTTCTTTTGAGAGGCAGAGTGCATGTGAGCAGGGGTATAGAAAGAGAGGGAGAGAGAGAATTCCAAGGAGGCTCCATGCTTAGCACGGACTCAGATGCAGGCCTTGATCTCGTGACTGGGAGATCACAACCTGAGCCGATATCAAGAGTTGGACGTTCAACCAACTGAGCCACCCAGGCACCCTGACATTAACTTTTTATATTATAGGGCTAGCGTTTTTGTAATTCCGTCTTTAGCCACCCAAATCCTATTTTAGATCAGGAAGCAAAAATATTATCAAAATAAGAACTTACCCAGCAAAAATGCTTTTGCATGCCATTTCATTCTAGAAACGATTTCACAGTCAAGAACTAATTTTTAGAAGCGAAAAATTATAACCGTTCTCTAGGATCAAGACCACTGAAAACCCACCTCTTAGTTGAAATAAAGGTGTAGTTTACATTATTTTGAGTTTTATGTCACTTGAGGATAGTGAATGAGAAACACTGAAACTGAAAATGTGAAAGAAAAAACCCTTTATACTTGAAAGTATATTTTATACTTTCTTCATCCTTGAAAGGAATTACCTATGTTTTCCTTTAATAAAAGATGGTATCTATATTCACTTTCAAACACAATTTGAAGATTAGTTAGGACCAGTACTGCTTCTAGAAATAAATCCACTTGAAAATTCTGCCACAGAACAGTTAAAAAAAAATACATTTGTTTTGGTAAATGTACCTCTGCGAGGTAAGTCACAAGACTAAATGTAGTATCTGAGAAGGAGTCATGCAGATATCTGCATACTACATTGATCCAGTTGGAACAGTCCCTGGAATACGTGTGTGTGCTATACAAGCTCATCATGTGGGCCAGGTTGACCAGCGCTGGGCACTTCTCTTCCGCGCACACCTAAAACACAAAGAAAATGGTTTCAATCACTCAAAATAAAGACAATTTTCGGTTTAAACTTCATTTCATACTAAAAGTATTTATTTAATCATTTAGAGGTAGGTGTTGAAGCTTTAATGCGGTTTATTTCAATCCAGGAGAAAAGTTAAAGGAGAGGACAGGAAGAGAGGGGAAAAAAGCATGAGGTATTCCTAAGAACTGAATGGGTAACATGGACAGATGTGATAGGCTGAGTGCTCCCACGGGCGTTGAACGGTGGGACTTTGGTCAGCCTGATGCTCTGTAAAACTGCCTTTGGTAAAACCCATAGTGTTGTAAACGCTACGTATCATTTTGTAACTGTTTTGTGAAATCCCTACATGGTTCGGTGCACAACAACTAAGCAGGCGGCCTCCGCCGGGGAGTCTGCAGCCGGGTTCAGAGATGCCGTGCCAGAGAAGAACTGTAGTCTCGAGCACCCCACCTTCCCCGCCCACCCCCCCACCCCCACCCTCAGGGGAGCAGTCAGCGGCAGATACACTCTCGCATGGGTGACATATTCAAAAGACTACACTGGAGCTCTGCTATAGCTGAGTCCTGCGTCTGCAGTGAATGACAACCTGTAGGGCGGACTCCGAACTGCTCTTCAGGAAATAAGCTCCTAAGGTCCTTGGCCAGTAATTTAAGACTTCTTCAAAACGTACTGCCCTCCTAGAATTTGTTTGATACGATATTATGGAATCTGAATCAATAACGGTTTGAGGGGGACACCTGGGTGGCTTAGTTGGTTGAACTAAGGTCATAGGCTCAGGTCATAGGCTCACGGTTCATAGGATCGAGCCCCACATCGGGCTTTGCGCTGACAGCGTGGAGCCTGTTTGGGATTCTCTGTCTCCCTCTCTCTCTGCCCCTCCCTTGCTCATGCTTGCTCTCTCAAAAATAAACATTAAAAAAAACTAATAAATGTTTAGGAGGATCTTACTGATCACATGTACCTTGTTTGCTTGTTCCCTGAGTTACTGGTGAGGATGTTCCTTAGTCTGCTCTGGGGGACACCTGACCAGTGCAGAACGGGGAAAGGGCCACTCTAGTCTTTTATTCCGACCCATCACAGAGCTATCGCTGAAATATCGTCTTCTTTTCGTTTTTTCATTTTCCTCATTAATTCTACCATCTACTTGATGTTTTGTATGTATTTTCACAAACCTAGAGCATTTATTAAAGAAAGTATGATTGACCCTTCAGCAACATGGGATTCAACTGTGTGGGTCTACTCATATGTGGATTCTTTTCCGTAAATATAGTACAGTACTGTAAGCTTATTTTCTCTTCCTTATGATTTTCTTAGTAACATTTTCTTTGCTCTAGCTTACTTAATTATAAGAATACAGTAAACATATAGTATACGAAATGTGTTAATTGACCTGTTTGTGTTATTGGTAGCATTTACAGTCAACAGTAGGATATTAATAATTACGTTTTAGGGGAGTAGGAAGTCATATGCACTTTTCAGCTGTGCAGGGGGTTGGTGCCCCAATCCCTGTGTTGTTCAAGGTCAATTGTAGAAAACTACCTTTTAAAATACGTATTTTTTTCAACTTTCAGATGAATGTAAGCATTACTTTGAGTCATCATGTGGACATTATCATTGGATAGACCTGAAATACGAAGATATATAAGGCTGTGAAGACTATTAATAGTACCTTAGAAGTTATTTTATAAAATTATTTAAAGTAGCTAGTTTCACGTATTACCCTTCTACCTATAAAACATACGCTAGGAAGAAAAAAAATTTGTGTTTATTTGTTTTTCAAAATATAATAATCATAATTTTTTTTAAAATCACGTAATTTTATCATTTCACAATTTGTTATTTTTTAGGAATAATTTTTATATTTTAAAATAAGTTTTTTTTATTTTTTAGAGAAAGAGAGCATGAGCAGGGGAGCGGGGCAGAGGGAGAGACAGAGAATTTTAAGCAGGCTCCTCGCCCAGCATGGAGCCTGAAGCGAGGCTCCATCCCATAACCGAGATCATGACCTGAGCCAAAATCAAGAGTTGGACGCTCAACCGACTCAGCCACCCAGGAGCCCCATTAAAGTAAGTTCTTTAAAGTAAAATTTTCAAGTATATATTTTCCTGAAAAATAAAACATTCTTCTAGAATTCTTATGTTCTTAAAAAAAATTAGGTTTTTAAAGCATGATCTTTTGATTAATCTCTACACCCAACAGGGGGCTTGAACTCAAGACTCCGAGATAAAGAGTCGCATTAAAGCATGATTTTTGAAAACCTATTATTGAAAAGGAAGAAAATTCCTAGGAATATATGCTGTGTGATTTTAAAGAAAATGGCTACATCTGGCTTTAATTTTGGAAATTTTGAATCACCAGGTTAAACTATGACTCCAAAAGACTGTCTTATATGAAAACATTTTTAGCATACTATTTTTGCCATAATGAATAGCTTAAAAGGACAATATTTGTCCTAAGTGTTGCCTTGCTTTGAAATGCTGTGCTCTCTGAGGGCACAAACAGAACTAGGGATATTTGCATAATGAGGAAGCACATAATGGCAGAAAATTGCTCTCGACAGTTTAAGTGAGAGAATAATTAAGGAATCCATTTAATTCGCATCCTGCAGGTCGCTGAAAGCTGAGGGAAGGAACCTTTGTGTGCCGCTCGACAGGAAGAAAACAGACTTAACAACAATTTATGACGCACAGAAAGCCGTGTTCGATTTCTTAAAAACAAAAAGATATCTGGGAGTTTCCTGTGCTTTGCCCTGGTCAAGACAGCAGAGGCCTGACCCTCTGAAGGGCAACCGCATCCTTGGGGCTGGGCTGGGCTCTTCTCTTCTGCCAGTGTTCAACAGCAAGTCCTCAGACAGGAAGTTTCACCGGCCATTCTAAATGCTCCTACTCTTCCCTGATTTTAGGATTCGTGCTTTTTATTTTTGAAATCCCAAAGTAAGCCGATATATTTTTTTCCCTTTATAGGTTCTTTCTTATCTCTCATGAAAAAAAAAAAAATACTGCTTACGATATTTTTCTAATGATGTTTCATTAGAGTATTAAAATAAAAGCTATTTTAATAAATTATTTTGTATCACTTTAGACCTCATTAATGCAAATACGTGTTGTCGGGTGTTTAGGGCAATCATTTTCAAAATTAAAATATGTTTCCATTAACTATAATAATGGCTCTTCTTTTTAAATACATGCTTTTAAAATGATTATGTTAAAAATCTCTCCCTATCTAATTTAGAATACTTAGGGATGGATTCGACAGCATATTTTATTATATACGACCTGGGCGCTTATTAAATATTATCTATCAAGATAACAAAAGGTTTCTACTTTTGTGACTTTTAATGTGATTAATTGGGCTGGGATAACCCGGGAGAAATCTGTACTTACCAGTCTTGGGATCTGGGCCTGGAGAAGTGGGTGTTTTACTGGGCTTTCTGCATGATTGCTCTTTCCCGCTACTGTTGTGTTACTTGTTAAATGACCCTCAGCTTTTAAGCAGTTGCTTATACAAAGAGCTTTTCCAGAGAATTTTATTTGTGTATTCCGTTCTGTTGCAGATTTCTCTGCTTTTTCTCCCCCTGCTTTAGCTAGGTTATCTGTTCACTCATCTCCCCCGGTTCACCTAATTTCCTGCTGTATGTACAGGACCTGTAAATTTATAGAACTCCTTCTTATAATTGTTTATATTTTCAGTTGGTACAGCCTTTTTTTCGAAGACTCATTAATTGACCGAAAGAAAGAAAGAAAGAAAAAAAGAAAGAAAGAAGAGAAAAGAAGAATGAAAATTAAGAATTAAGTTTAAGCAGAAGGCAAGGTATTTGGGTTATTTTTCTTGAGAGGAAATTATTTTTTAAAAATCATTCTTTTTTAAAAGTATGATCAAGAGCTCTAACACTTTCTAGCAAATGTTAACACATGACTTAAAAATAGCTACATTCCTGTTTCAGAAACAATGGGAGGGTAAGAGCCAAATAAGGAAGGGAAAAGGATGAAGCCAGCAAAGAGAGATGAAGAGAATGTTAAAAGAAGAAAAAAAAAAGGCAAAAATAAAAGCCACAAAATGTGTTTTGCCCTCTTCTTCTCAGGGCCTTTGCACCTGCAATTTCTCATGCCTGGAAAACTTCTACCCTCAGCCCTGTTGTTCCTTGTTTTTCATCCAGTGATCTTATTTTGGTTATTCCTATTCAGCCTCCAGGGTTGGCTTCCAGAGAGGTCGGCAGACTGTTTCTGTGCCCCTAGGGCACTGTCCTTTGTTGCACTTATCGGACTCTGTGGGGACTGTCTACTCTTATACCCCTACTGTATGGCCCACGGGGGCAAGTATTCTGTCTACCTTATCACTGCATTTCTGGGACCTAACCCAGTGCTCAGCACATATTTGGTAGTAAACAGATGAATGCATTGGAAACTGACAGAGAAGTAGACGATACAAGTAGGGAAAAGGAACAGAGAAAGACTCGGACTCAAAGGACCTTTACTCTAAACAAATAATTTTATTCTCTGTTATGAACAGTGGTAGCTTACATCATGACTGTAAAACTCCTTTAAATGCAGGAAAAGAATAAAAATTTAGAGTGAAATTCACAGAGGAAGTGAAGGTAAAAGAGTTTTAAGAGAGTCCCGAGATAAACTCCAGAAAAATTTCCCTCTAGCGTTTATCTTTCAGCATAACGTTTGCTTACCTTTGCTATTCGACTAGCTGTTTCTTTGCAAAACTGAGTTGGGCTGTCAAAATGCTGGATTAAGTGAGGCAATAAGCAAAGGATGTTAAGAGGAAAGCCTATCAAAAAAAAAAAAAGCAAACAATAACCAATTTTATTGCACATTATTTTAAAAAGTCACGGTACTTTTTTCAATGGTTCACGGAAACCATTTTCTTTTTATTTCCTGGAGTGCCCGATATTCTAAATTCTTTTTTTTTTCTTTTACCAAAGACTTTAAGTTATCTCACATATTAAAACAACAACAAAACAACAACAACAACCCATGACTGTGGCGAAGCAGAAATTAGAGTTCAAAACAAATGATTAGTTCACATTTCACTACATTAAAAAGCAAAGAGCTGGTGCAATTCTGTGACCATCACCTGACAACTGGGAAGGATCCACCAACGTGTGCTTGGAGACAGCGATGAGCTTACTGAGGAGGTGCACGGTCATCTCCTGGGTAGATACTGAGGTAAAACCTTTAAGGAAGAGCTGCTGAAGGCCTGGAAAGTTATTCCATTTCAACTTGCTTTGTACATTTTCGATCTTTTCTCGACTCTCGGATTTATCCAAAGGCAAATGGATAAGCAGTTTGTTGAGAAGCCTGAGAGCCAGGAGGTACTCATATTCATAATCTGATTCTAGTAACGATGCTGCTATCCAAAAAATGGTGGCCATCAAGTTGGTAGGCTCAGTAGTGGACTGCACATCATACATGCCTTTCTCTCTTAGAGAGGAGAGGCTTCTAGTCCTGGCTAAACTATGGCTATGGTTTATCCGTCCGTCCATTATATCCAGTGTGTTACTCCGCCGCCGGTCACCTCTTCGGTCACCAATTAAACTTAATCTCAAAGAGTTACTCCTTGCGTTACTGTTATATCCCAAATAACTGCTACTATTAATGGGACTTGTGCTTAGATTGAGTTGTCCAGTGCTTTTCCTGTTAGCTGCATACTTGTTTCCCATTATAGGATCATGGTATGAGGTTCTTGACAAAAAAAAAAGAAAGAAAGGAAGATAAATGCATGTACAATCACTTCTTTGGCTACATTAATTTTACTCTTGAAGACAGTGACAAAAACAGTAACTATTACCAGGAACAAATATGTTTCAGTATCTGACTTCGCTTAATCGAATGTCAGTTCTTTCCTCCGTATTAAAGCAAAATGGACAACAGTCCCTTTCCTACTGCGGCCAACTTTCCTGTGAGTTGATCTGCAGTGAAACTTCTGCTACAGTTGTCACTGACCGCTTTCGGCTCTGGGATTCGGTGAATATTACGTCCAAAGCAAACCTCATTTGTCTTATTCCCAAACTTGATGGTCCCCGTGCCCTTCTTTCTGTTAATGCACACTCTTCACCCACTCCTCAAAATCAAGGTCGAAAATCTATGCTTGATTTCTTCTTCTCCCTCACATCCAATTACCACTGATTTAAAACCAATGACAGAAAGCTTCCTGTATGCGCCAGCAGTAGGCAAAAGCTAGGAATACTGAACTCTGTTGGGGGAATGGATATGTGAAAATTCACAGCTTGTTAATTGCTTCATTCGATTAAAGAAAACACTGTGGGAACCCCCAAAACAGAGTAAGAAGCGCTGCCCTCGGGGAGTCAGAAACATTCGAGGTGGGCCTTGAAGAATAAATCAATTTGGGATGTGCAAGGAAGAGAAAGGAGGAGGAGAGGAACGATCTGGGGAAGGCGTGAGCCGGAGGGGCCGGCCTGCTGTCGGCCAGGGGATGCTGAGCGGAGCGGGAGTGGAGCCGCGCAGTGGACCGGCAGCGGAGACGCGCAGTGGAGCTGAAGCGAGTCCTGCGGCAGCAGAGGGGTCTCTACCGGGCTGCTACAAGAACACCACCGCCACACGAGGCGCTGGGCCTTTTCACACGGCCTCGCCCTCTGAGGCTCCTTTCTCACTGCTGACCCATCTGAACGTTTGGTATCGTTCCCGCCAGCAATATTAGGGTAACTTAACGTTACAGTTATGTGTATTCAGCTACGGGAGTTCGATACACAAACCTACAGCTCGTCTGGCTTAAACTCTTACTGAGAAAGGGCAGAAAGAAGATCATAATGCTTCATGGTTTCGGCCAAAGTGTCGATCGCAGACTCCAATGTGAGAAGCAGTTCAATCACAAACCCCTAGGAGAAAAGGCAGGTCTTAATTCATTATGCGCTCGGAAAAAAGGAAATTAGAATGGACTTCCCGAGGAGATTTAAAATTAGAACTCAACGTTAATATTACAAAATGATTAAACTCTTGAGCAACATGACCTTGCTGATTGATGAAAACTCATCAAACTAATGGTTACAATGGCACCACACTCACCCAAAATTGCTTAGGCCAAAAATCTACGAGCCATTTTTGTTTCTTTCTCTCACATCTAAATTAAATCCATCGGCAAGTCTTTAAAACACTACATTAAAACTACATCTGAAATCTGACCCCCTCTCTATACTTCCATAGCTTCCCTTAAGCTAAACTACCACCATTTCAGTGCAGACTTTTACAAAAGCCTCTGAAATGACTCCTAGTGACCTTCTAAGGACTCTACCTAGCCTCCGGAGTGATTTTTTTAAATAGCAAATTATATCCATCACCCTTCTCTCACTAGACCTCACATAATCTGGATCTGCCCCCATGAATCTCCAGGTGCTAGACACCCCCATTCAATATACTAGCCATACTGGTTTGCTTCATGTTCCTCAAAAAAAGACCTACTGCTTCTGCCACAGGGCCTTTGCACTTACTAGCCCTAGTTCTCTGCCTGAAATCTCCTTCCGTAATTATCACAGGACTCACACTTCATTTACGTACATATTTAAAACTCACCATCTCAGATAATCACATATAAAACAACTCCCTCTCCCGTACCACTCTTTAACCCGTTGCTCTGCCTTATTATTTTCATAGCATGAATCACTAAATAAAATTGTGTTACATATTATTGGTGGATTAGAAGCTTATTTCTCCAACAGAATGTGAGCTTCAGAATGCCAGGAACTTTGTCTTGGTTGCTACCGGATCCCCAGTGTCTAGAACAGTGTTAGTAAAAGCATCGGTCTGCACAGGCTTAAGTTCTCTACTGCATTATTTCACTTCATTTACCTTAACAATTCAACACTCTACTTTACATTTAAATTTAAATTCCAGGATAATGCGCAAGTGTGGGCCATATGTGTGTGTGTGTGAACACAAAGCTTTCTCTGATAGGTACTAAAGTATCTGACTCGATTAGTGTGTCATTAAGTATCATTCACAAAACTTTGTTCCTTAATTCTTGGCCTGCTTGTCAGCATCTGACTGGAATTCACTGTAACCCTCGTCTCGCTCGACCTGTGGGGCTCTGTACTTGGCGAATGAGTCCTAGACAGTGAGTGGCTGCTCAACGGCTGCTGAACGAATTTAGTGCAATACCTGTGCATCTTCCCCTGGGTCCCCTACGGTTTCTACAAGTCTGGAGAGAACGTCAGAAAGCGTAGTTGCAGAAAGAGGCTGCTTTAGGGCCCTGAAAATCTGGAAGGATCTCCCAGCATAGTGTCGAGAAGAACAAGAAAGTGCTGTTTGTAGAGCGACTTCACTAAGATGATGTTCCAAATGCATTCCTTCTGTGAAAACAAAGGAAACAAGTAAGTGCTTCTTGGTGCTTGGAAGGCAGGGCTATTATCATCAGAGGCTAAGCATTTCACGCCCAGTGCCCAGCACAGTGCCTGGCAAACCAGGCAGGCACTCAGGCTTTATGGCAATGTTTTTTTTTCATTAAACTCTATTTGCATTTTATTTATTTAAAAAAATTTGTTTTTAATTTTATTTATTTTTTTATTTGAGAGAGAGTACGAGTAGGGGAGAGGAGCAGAGGGAGAGAGAGAATCTGAAGCAGGCTCCACGCTCGGTGCGGAGCCCGACGTGGGACTCAATCCCGTGACCCTGGCTTCACGACCAGGGCTGAAGTCAAGAGCTGGGTGGCCAAATGAATGAGCCACTCAGGGGCCGCTTCGCTCACATTTTAGATGACGCTTCGTTCTAACCTCTAGGGAAGTGATCTTTGAGAGCAGGGTTTCCTGACCTCAGCACTGCTGCCATTTCGACCAGAGAACCCTTTGTTGTGAAGGCTGCCCTGTGCGACATACTGGGTTAGCAGCGGCCCGGCCTCTACCCAACTGGGCACCAAGAGTAACCAGTTGTCCCTTGCCTCCCAGTTGTGACCAAAATGTCTGCGGACACTCAAGTGTCCTGAGGGGCAAAATCACCCCTAGTCAAGAACCACTGCTTCAGACGGATACATTTTTTACCATAACTTTCAGAATATGTTAATTTTAGATCACAAAAGCCTCCTACAGTATAAAAAAGAGTTTGAGTTTTTATGACAGATGGAGTGTCATCTCCATCCATGTTCCTTTAATGTAATCATTTCATAAAACACAACCACACTGTAACTTTATTAGGCCGTCATACATGAAATGAAGAACGCTGGAATGTTCCAAGTGGCTTTCTTATTTTTCAAGGAGTAACTTCATTTCTCTTTAACCGAAACCTATCCGCTATCACTACTAAGTTAAAAAAGACCTGTCTAAACTTTTTAATTTAGACACCTCAACTGTCAACCCGTTGCTCCACATTACCAGACGTTTTCACGTCACATGAAAATATCTCATTGAAAGTATCGTCTGAAATATTTAATGAAAGATACCTGAGCTTGACTGCTTAAAAACAGAAACCACATGTTTCAAAAATGTAGTTAACTGCTCAGCACTCTTGATGTTGGGGTTCTTGGCAGAAACATCCTCATGGTTCCAAAGGGGCCCTCTTTTTCTGAAAACAGAGAACAGACATAGTGCCTTCGATTTTAAACTTACATGAACAGTTTGACTCACAGTTACACTGACTGTGTCTTTGCCACTAGAAAGGACAGCAGTGGGATAAACCAAATAGCACGTCACACGGTCTACTCTATTTATGTACGTGAATATGTGACGGTCGACAGCCAGGAGAGGAAGATGCGGGTTACACGTGACTTCGGTCTTCCGTCATTATGGCTAAACTCTCTCAAAGGTCGTAGGAAAAGAGGAGAGACTTTACGAAATGAGAAGAGCGCTGCGTCCTGCTTACGTGTCCCAGGTCACGGCATGATAATCTGGAGAGGCTGGACTGTATTTAGATTGCAACGCAAAGGAAATAATTCACTAGCGGAAGATACGGCGTAAGTTTAAGACAGAAAAGTTTCCTGTTGATTCTTTCTTTGAAATATCTTTGCATTCTCAAGGCCGCCACCTTAGTAAGGGCTAAACCCCTTATTACCTCAGGCCTGAAGTGCCCTGAAAACCTCCTCTGTGGTCACGCAGCCACCAGTCTCCGACCGCTCTAATTCATCCTGTTCGTCGTCCTGAGACTGATTTTCTTAACCTACTTATTTAATTGTGCCTCTCATCCTTCCCATCCCGCTCCAGGATTTTCAATAATGTCTGCTTTCTTGAAAGATCTATAGCCTATGGCTGAGGCCTCAGAGCCCTCCCCTAACTACCAAGTTTTCTTGTCTAGAAACTTCTCCCTCGGCATTACGGTCAGACTGGGTTACTAACCATTTCCATACATACTCTATTTCTCATGCCCTCTTGCTGTCGGACACCAGCCCCCTTTTCCCCACCTGTTTCTTCTATACTTACGGCGCCTTGCAAAGAGTAGGCTATCATAAATAAATACGTAACGACTGATAATGTAGCTAATGAGAGTGGAATCTATGTTCAGGTGAGACACGACTGAGGCCCTCCTCCAGTACAACTGTGAGCACGGCAGAAGAAAGTCCAATTTCCTAACTATCACACAATACAAACCTGTGTATTCCAAGTCGATGGTACACCAGAAATCAAAACCAGGGTTCGGCGTAGCTGACAAATGAAAGAATGACTTAACACGGGTATGGGGCCAGGATGGGGAGAGCTGGAGCGTTACCTTGAGGTAATGAATTCCATGAGGGTTTTGACTTTTCCATCCTGCTCTACGGAGATGTCGACCTCATTGAGGAGAGTGGTGTGCAGATGGGAAATGGCAGCGCTGTTATTTCCTAAGCTGATACTAGAAGAGGTAGAACTTGAGCTGAGCCCTGAGTCAGTCATGGGGGAGGGCTGGTAATCAGGTATAACATCACTGACGCCCGCTGCAAGAGAAAGATGGCCGTCAACACCCGGACGCGAAAGGCTCTCACCCACCACTGAAAGCGTTAAACTACCTTCCTTACGGGTTATATGGGACACATGAGGGAATCTGCTGGTGCCAGCTGGCACCAATCAGCACTCCTTCTGCGGAAGTCTCAAGGCACCAAATTCCCTCAGGTGAGTCTGGGGTGCAAACACTGTCTCCCACAGCCTGTCATCACAACTTAGCTATTTGGATTTACCGTGAAGTCTTTTGCTGCCACCTGCTGAAGAAACTCGAAAGCGGCACTTTCCTAATATTTTGGCACACGGCCTCCGGGGGAATCAAGTCAGTCTTTTCCTCAATGTCAACTGATTTTTCCTATGGAAAGGACTCTGTACTTCCCACTTCATTTTACTTGAAGAAAGACAATTTTACAGTCTTTGTGATATTTATATTATGTCAATTATTAAATTATTTTCCAGGTTATATTACTAATGCCTATACTCACAAAACGGCAAAAGAAGCCTTAGGAACAAACAACGAAAACCAACCATGGAGTTTTTAAAAAGATGCTTTAACATTAAAGAGGCAGTAAAAGTTTTTCATCTTTCAGCCACATCTTAAAAGGTGGAATGTTTCCTAATAATTGTTTTCTTACTAACTACAGGGTTTTAACTAAGGAACCCTATATCTGACATGATACGGGTAGTAAAAAATGTAATTTTATTTCTTTTTTTTAAAAGCCATTATTTTCTAGGTCATCTATTATTAACCTGATGATACAGACAAATGGAATAAGTCAGTTAGGGCTATTAGGAAAGAAGAAAATAGAACTTGCAAAGTAAATTTAAAAAAAAATCACACCAACAGTGAAGATAACATTTATATTAAAGTCTCATTAATTTGGACCGCATTAATTCAAAATGTATAATTTGGAACTTATTTAGACTTAAAAATGCTAACATTTTAGAGGCAGTAAATATAATCAAATGAATAAAAAAAGTTAATGTCTTCCTTTGTTCATTTTTCAGATCTCGAGAGCACGAGGAATCTAATACAAGTTCAACAATCTCTCCGTGACTGTGTTCCGTAAGTAAAGTGCTCTTCCACTGGTCCTCAACCTGCATGTTGAGAACTTAAAATTCTTATGACAAAGAAAAGACCCTTAGAGGTGATACAGACTCAAATACTCCAAGCTTAATTCTTTTACCAGTTAATGATGTAAATGCTACTTCAAATAATAAAACTACACTTAAAGCCTCTCAGCTCTTATTTAGTTGGCTTTCTCTGTTGCAGTTTCCAAGTGAAGGCAGCACGCTTCCATTGTCAAACTGGACCTTTAAAGCAGATACCTGTGCAAGTGTAGTCTAAGTGCGCGGTCTGTCTGACCGTGAGCGCCCTGGGCTCGTTAAACTCCCTGTTCCTGAGCAGGACAGAGGCAACAGCGCGGATGTTACTGCTGGGTCCCGTGACTATTAGCAGGTGCAGGAGCAGGCGCTTACAGTGCTCGTACACCTCGGGGTGGCAGTGGTCAGACCCTGAAAACGACAGTGGGAAATCAAAATCAGTGAAGAGAAATTGCGAGTACCCTTACTTCCAAATGCAGATCTTATTTTAATGTTTTATTTCTTTTTGAGAGAGAGACAGAGACAGAAACAGAGAGGGAGCCATCAGGGGGTTGGGGCAAAGAGAGACAGGGAGGCACAGAATCCGAGGCAGGCTCTAGGCTCAGAGCTTTCAGCACTGAGCCCGACGCGGGGCTCGAACTCATGAGCCACGAGATCATGACCTGAGCCGAAGTCGGACGCTTAACTGACTGAGCCGCTCGGGTGCCCCCCAAAGGCATATTTTAAAGAAAAGCAGAGGTTATAGAAAATGTTCTGTACAAGATGATGAACCACATGGTCATTTTTATTGGCCTGGAGTTCTTTTACCCTTTTACAAAAACCTATTGTCTTAGAGCAGCAGGGGGAATCAAGACAAGTTTCCAATGCATCTTGTGTCTAAAATTTAGTAATCTATTAGAAATTATTACTCCGTTACAGAACACTCAACGTAAGTGAAGTTTTTTAAAGACAAGCATTTTTTGTGCCGGGCACACAATGGAAAGTCAGTAGATGCTTGATTACTGAAATATCGAAGTAATAAATGTGCATATTGGGAAAACTTCAGATAAGACGACCACCTTGACTTTCTTCAGGAAGCCAATCCTACAAGCATGAGAAGTATCGTTGGCGTGATGGGTCCCACGTGTCTGTTACCAAGTGCACAGTGCACTTCCAGCCGTAATAATCAGACGGTCCACAATCCCTTTCTTTTGAGAAACACTTAGAACCCATTTTAATTTTCCATTTACTCTGAAAATTTTCAGCCCCAGAGGTAAGTTAATTTTACTCTTGGTATAGCTACCGAATTTTTCCTGCTAGATGGTAACCGTCTGTGGGCTGCGGAGGGACCGCAGGACGGGAATGGGAATGTGAAGAGAAGACCTGTTTGTGGTGACAAGACAGGCAGGGACTGACTCCCTACTAGACCGTGAGAATCACCGTAAAAAGTGTCATGGAAATAACATACCAAAACACAGTTAACAGAAATACCGAAAAACCAGACTGCCTGGAAACTGTCACAGAAATAGAATGTGACGCTGGGTCAGAAGCAGCGCTAATTACCGATAAAAACTGCATGAAGAAGAAGATGGAGGTAGCCTCCCCACTCCACCTTCACGCTGTGATCAATGATCAGATCGGTCAGCAGGATCACGGCTATGTTGCACCTGTGACGAATGAGAGGCCTATTAACGTTGCAGCAGAGTACACCTGGAGAAAATCTTATGCCACTTACTTGAAGCTTTAATATCGTATTTTATGGAAAAATACAACTTCTCAAGGAAAAAAAGAGGATAAGAAATATAGCTGGAGAAACCGTTAAGTGATGCTTCTAGAAACAAACATTACCTGCTAAGGGCACCTCCAAGGCAAGGGCCACATTTTCTTCATCCTCCGCCCTGACACCTAGCACACTGCTTGCCACATAGCAGGTGTTCAGTACGTGGTGGACACATCAACACATTTTGAAAGAATGCCGTAACTATTCTATTGTGATTCTGCTAAGTAAAATCCAGTTTAACGCAACACCAAACAACAGTGCCTAGCACTGTAAAATGTTTTTCGGAGGTAGTAACTGGGTCCCAGAAAGGTCAAGTAACTATGCCAGACACCCAGAAAAGCAGCAGCAGAAGTAGATTTAATAATATTAATTGTAAACAGAATTGTGAGGTTTTAGATTTCTCGAAATCTAAACACGTGGATCTAATTTGTTGCAGTATCTCAAGAAAGAAATGGCTTTTACTCTCTGCTGTCAGATAGCATCAGGAAAGCTGAAGGTATTAAGCAGCGATCGGGCTCATATGAAATAGGAATGACGCTGTAGTCCACCTGTGAAGAGGTAATCCAGGTGATGACGTTTCAGGCAAGTAATCCACCAGTGGCGACCAGCAGCCTCCAGCTGGTGGGAAGGGTAGTGGCTCTCCTTGATTATGCTCCATCACTTTCAGTCGCCAATTAGAATAAAGTGGCATTGAATCACCTATCAAAATAAAATCATCTCATTTTCTACGCCATCTCTTTTCTGCCAACATATGCAAACTCTAGTAAGACACCAACTATTTATAGCATTGGAAAGTGATAAAAAGTAACTTCCCACTCTTGACATACGTTTGTTAGGAAGACCTGCGTACGAGTATTATCCAACTAAGCAAATCAGAGAGAGAGAGAGAGAGAGAGATCCATTCAGGGTCTATCCTTTCTATCAAAGCAGAACTACATTAGTGCTTCATGAGATTTTAGAGTTCATGTCCAAGCCATGAAGCCACATCAGAGGAAGAGCTGCCTCGTCTCAAGGGCCTGCTGGTAAGTTACTCGATTCTACATTTCCTGAGACAGGGCCAACACAAACCCATCTTAAAAGGAAATCTGCTCCACCGCAGTGGGGCTGCAGGGTGCGGTAAAAAACATCGGGAAATGTGAATTCTGTGTGACATGGGTAAGTCACTTAACCTCTCTGGACCTCAGTTCCATCATGTGCAAAATGAGGAGATTGGACCAGATCATCTTCAGGGTCCCTTCCCAGTCTGAAGGCTCGTGTCCTTCTAGTCCACTCTACCCCAGTGTTCTCGTGAGACTTGGGTAGATACTCACTTTACAATTAATTGCAAGGGAGAACTTTTCAGTAAAACATGAATCCATAGAAAAAAGAGCCAACTATTAAAAAAAAAAATAGTGGGCTGCAGCCAGTGTCTATGATGGTTGAGAACCAATTCTTATGTTCCTTTTGATCCGTCTATAGGGAACCTGTGCTTTTGAAACAAATTTCCCCCATTCGCGCTTCTCCTCAAAATCGGGACATTTCAGGTTATGCCGGAACACCACCAGTGGCAGTTAAACACTTCTTAAAAACAATTTACCCGAAAAATACACATTTACTAACATATTAATGATACACCTCACCATTGTAGTTATAAAAAACATTTGGAACTTACTACTTTTTTCTTCTTCGTAAGATCCTCCAGAGCTGCTACTGTATCGAGATTCTAGTCTGTGATGTTGACGATTTAAGTGACTGTTGAGGCCACTGTAGATGTCCAGGTGCACATAGCTAAGGGAATGATCAGGTAGGTAGTTACTACAGTTCATGGAAAAATAGTATTAGTACTTTCGGTTTCACTTTCTACGTTGAAAACGGAACACAGTACGTCAACTATTAACAAAAGCTTACTATGACACACATATATGTTAATTTCCATCTTATAGTTCAAAAGTTTAAGCTTTTAAGTCAATTATTTCTACCTGAAGATTTTTCTTAAATTGTGGTAACAAGGTTCTGATAAATCCTATTTTATAAAAAAATAGGCAGAGTAAACAGTCATTTAGGAAAGTCTAAAACTGTAAATGACACAAAGAGATGGAACATACTCTACCTACTCACCCATGAGAGCACATAAAAGAATCTAGCATGTCAGCATATCAATGATGAAACAGTCGATGTGGAAAATTTCCAAAATGGAAATGTATTTCTTCACTAGAATTTCGAAATATACATTCTATGAAATATACATGCCAATGTAGAAATTATCATTTATTCTGATAATCAGTATCTGTCGAACCGAAAGGCTAATGAAGAACCAAGAGGTACTTACCTCTCTTCAATATTCTCTTTTATGGGCTTACTATCAGGATTGCTGTCTATGGGAGCTACCATTGTATTGCTACTGGAAGTAGTTCCTGCAATCAGAAATAAAACAGCATCTGTGAACTTAAAGCCTGGGATAACTTAGTAAGAACAAAAGATTTCAAAATTACAGATGGTAAAACTCCCCTAAAATGAGAGCAAGGTGATTTTTAAAAAGGAACGTACTCGGGGTGCTTGCATGGCTCAGTCAGTTGAGCTTCTGACTTTGGCTCAGGTCATGATCTCGTGGTCCACGGGTTTGAGCCCCATGTCTGGCTCTGTGCTGACAGCTAGGGCCTGGAGCCTGCTTCAGATTCTGTGTCTCCCTCTCTATCTCTGCCCCTCCCCTACTCTCGCTCTGTGTCTCTCCCTCTCTCTCAAAAATAAATAAACATTAAAAAAAATTTTTTTAAATAAAACTAAAAAGGAATGTACTCATCACGACCAAGACGGAAAGGAGACAACAGCAACAAAATTTTGGATGTTTGAAAACAAACAGACCAGAAGTAATTAAGCTTTAAGAAGGCTGAATCTTAAGCTGGCCATGGGGGAAACCAAGAAACTTTCATATCTACGCTGTTGAAGCTCCAAAAGGCTCAGGAATTCAAGCTTTGAGTACCTCTGGGAATAGGGTTTGAAGGGGTTGCTAAAATGGCAGGCTTAGTTGAAAATCTATTTCGGAGGTCATCGGTCCTCAAGATCTATACCCCTCCCTCTTGTAACTGGATGGCTGTCTCTCTCCACGTACAGAAATTCCTTCTGATAAGAATAAATCAAAGATTTCTGGACCAGGGCACACAATTACAGCTGAAAGAATAAGAACTACTGAGAATAGGGGAATTGAGTGAAAATATACACCCCAAAATTTGAGATTGTATCTCCCTGAAACCTTCTCACCCCACGGGGCTACCAACAGGCTTGAAGACTATGCTGTGTGTACCTATGGATTATATGTACTTGTAAACACACACACACACGTACACACACAGCCCTGCACCCTCTTCTTTAAGTAGATGACTACTAGAGTTTTGTCTGGGGAATCTGATTAGTTGTCCAAGAGAAGAGATCGGTAGACACTTACATCAATGAAATCATCATACGATAAGTGACAAAGTCGATAAGCTCCATATATATCCACCAAACATCCCATCAACTTAAGAAAAAAAATTTTTTTAAATGTTTATTATTTTTGAGAGAGAGAGTGACAGAGCATGAGCAAGAAAGGGGCACAGAGAGAAGGACACAGAATCCAAAGCAGCTTCCAGGGTCTGAGCTGTCAGCACAAAGCCCAACGCAGGGTTGGAGCCTGAAAACTGCGAGATCATGACCTGAGCCGAAGTCAGGAGCTCAACCAACTGAGCCACCCAGAAAAATCAAAACAGAACTATAAAGAGAAAATAGGAACTTTTGCTGGGGGAAGAAAACTATATCAGATAAGGAAGACAGTCCAACCATGAAACATGAATAAGGTGCTCCTAAAAAAAAAAAAAGACTAATTAAAGAATAAACTCTCCAGAATTAAAAACATTAAAAGCATTCAACGGAAGTGTTATTAGAAATCCCTTAGAAAGTAGAACAAAAAGAGCTAAGAGATGAAAATCTATGCCGAAAAATAAACTATAAAAGACTTTTAGTTATACAAGATGTTATTAACGTGCCAGAAACATTCAATATAAACAGTGACAAATAATTTCATGGAAATGTAATCTAAAACAGTCTCGGTATTATACTGATTTTCAATGGAAGTTATTCCCTCAGGGGAATAACTGCCTTTCTTCAACTTAAAAATATGACAATAACTATATCTATCTAATAGAAATATAACACTTACATGACTGTATATGCCCAAATAATATCATGAAATTACAGAGTAATTCAATAAGTAGGCATTTGCTATATTTACCACACTAATAATATCCATCAAAAAATGCTTGTTGTAGAAGGGGAGGGGGTGCCTGGGTGGCTCAGTCGGTTAAGTATCCGACTCTTTGGTTTTGTCTCAGGTCATGATTTCACGGTTCATGAGTTCGAGCCCTGCACTGGTCTCTGTGCTGACAACGTAGCGTCTGTTTGGGATTCTCTCTCTGCCTCGCTTTCTGCCCCTCCCCTTGCTCGTTCATGCATGCTCTCTCTGTCCCTGTCTCAAAATAAATAAATAAACTTAAAAAAATAATGCTTGTTGTATAAGGATATATAAATCTATATTCCAGTTCCAAATACATATGTAAACACGTTTCCCTCTGTAATACTAAGAATTCTTACACCGTCAAACTTCTTCACTCGTGAGGACTGACAAAGTCTTGTCAAGTTAGTTACCATCTATGACTCATCTTTGCTTTTTTTTTTTTCCCCCTTAATTTTAGAGAGAGCAAGTGAGGGGGGAGAGGGACAGAGGGAGAAAAAGGGAGAGGGAAGGAGGGAGGGAATCCTAAGCAGGCTTCACGCTCAGCATGGAGCCTGATGCGGGGCGCGTAGGCAAACGCTCGCTAGGGTGAACAATTATGTAAAGCTTTTCTTTTGAGACCAAGTTATCAGTTTCAAATAACTCCTTACCTGAGGTGACAGAAGGGATTTTACAGCTGGAAGTGATGCGGTAATACGGGGGGTTATCCATGTGAGTGACCCCCGAGCTGACAGGGTCCGTCAGCTGCAGCTCATGCACCAGCTCCTCCAGCAACTGCATTGTTTTGTCTCTGCCTAAATAGACAATAACTTTCTTCACCTGTCACAGGAGAAATTGTCCAGAAAAGAGAAAGCAAAATGTTTTATCTCACAAACCGGTCTTGAAACAGATCTTATCAGGTAAGTTCGACATTAAATAGTGGAGGAATCAGCACAACTTAAATTTGAACATCAATCAGCAACAGGACCTGAGTCGGCTTTCTAAATAATACAGTCCCCCCTTTGGATCGTGGCATTGTATTTGATTGGGGTGACTTGATATTGTTTAATGGTTTCCACTATATCTATACTTCACTATTTTTTTTAAGAAAAGCAAAAGCTAATTGCTTTTATGTAAATCAGTTTGTTTTTAATGGAAAGATTTCAATTAACAGTATCATCCCTAATTTCCTGTTATTTTCAGCCAGACTTCATTTTTTTTTTTAATTTTTTTTAACGTTTTTATTTTATTTTTGAGAGACATAGAGACAGAGAGTGAGCAAGGGAAGAGCAGAGAGAGAGGGAAATACAGAATCTGAAGCAGGCTCCAGGCTCTGAGCCGTCAGCACAGAACCCGACGCGGGGCTCGAACTCACAGACTGTGAGATCATGACCTGAGCTGAAGTCGGCCGCCCAACCGACTGAGCCACCCAGGCGCCCCTTCAGCCAGACTTCAGACCCAGACTTTAGTTTTTATTCTGCTTTTCCTCGTGCTCCATATCCAACCCAGCAGTACAGGGTCATGATGAAAAGCGAGGAACCAGAACTGGACTCCAGACCGCACGGCCTGGACTGCAGTGTAGACACTTACTAGCTATGTGATTGGATAGTCACTCTGAATTCTCTCTTCTGCGGGATGGGGACAAGAGCACCCGCTTCGAACAGCTTGTTAGGATTACGTAGGAGTTAGTGAAGCACTGTAAACGTGCCAAGCACAGAGTACGAGTCACATACGTGAAAGAAACATTTCAGGAGTATGCATTCTGCGTGTTGGCAAGGTGCATTCGGGCGCCGCTTACTAACTGATCAGCCTATCTCTTTTTCCTTTCATACTTCGACCCTTGTAGCTCAAAACACGCGGCCCGCCAACACGGGCATCCTCTCCGGGAGCTGCTAGAAACACAGACTCTCAGGCCCCACCCCCCAAGCCAGAACCAGACACCCTGGTGATTCATCTGCACACAGACAACTGAGAAACTGATTCACACGAGCCCGGGGCCAATCTTCAAACGCGCTTTATTGTATCATACCAGAAATCTGATAATGATCACCCATTGATAACTGGCCTACACACAGCTCTATCTATTCAGCCTGCTCTATTTGCTAATTCTCTGTTCTCAGGTTCAGTCACCTTGGACCCTGCCGGGTGTCTTCCTGCCCCTGTGCCTTTAATCTAACTGTGAGGGCCCCCCTCAATTAGTCAAGTCTTTGAGCCCCAGTACCACCCCCCGCCCCGACCCCCGACTCCACTGCCTTCTCTGCAAAAGTCTCCTAACCTTTCACAAACAGATCTGGGTTGGAATCCACCCTCCTACGTGACAGAGCTAAATGGCTGTCTGACATTGAGGAAGTGATCCTTCTCTCTGCCTCGTTTTGTTCATGTATAAAACTGCAGTAACCTTAACAATATCAGATACATTCTGAAAATTAAATGAAACGATGTAGATGAGGTGCCTGCTCCCTGCCTGGCCTATAATAAGTGATTAAGAAGAGATAATTAAATTATTATTGTCATTTAAAATAGTTCCCTTTAAGTTCCTGGCAACTGGTTATTCCCTGAATTTCATCCTGGCTTCTTGGGAGTGGTACCTTCATGCATGTTTCTTCTTCCAGCCCAATCCACTCATTCATCCATCCAATTAAAGGGTAGGGTCTATGTGCCTATTCCAGGCTCTGGGAAGACAGCAATGAACCAGACAGACAAAATCCCTGCTCTTGAGGAGAAGCTACTGGACTCGGGTAATGTTCGGTGGGGCAAAGCTCTGAGACGGTCTGTGTAAGGCAGGACCTAGAAGAACTGTCACAGAAACATTCTGCAGAGCTGTTCTTCTGGGGAACACACTGTTAGGAGATGCCACCATGGGGCTGGCACGGATGTCTGGACACACACGTGCGCACTTGTATGGCCGGGTGGATCCAGCTTAACCCTCACACGTGAGTTTCATGTTATCTTCTTAACTTGAGCTGAGTTAAGTATTGCTTTCCCCTCTAGAAGGTAAAGACTGTGACATTCTTCACTGCATCTCTCTTATTCTGCTTTCCCTTGCTCCTGGGAGCCGTCGGCACCCTTCCACAGGCACCGAGCTCTCCATTCTGCTCTCACGTCCAGCTCTTGCCTCGCAGAAATTTTGTGGTCTCCCTTCAATGACACTTCCTCTCGAGGATCCTCCCCCATCCTCTCCGAGAGCTGTTATTCACATTCAGTACTCTGCAATTTTCTTTTGTACCACTTATATTAACTTTCTGATTTATCCGTTAAATAAATTAGGTGAAGGTTCAAAGAATAAAATCTCTACCATCCACTGGATTGAAACGCCCGGAACCTAGAAGAGAACCTGGCCTGTAATAACGGCTAGGTAGTATCGGTTGAGTGAAGCAATGAATAAATGCACGTGCTCTTTCCTGGCGGGGTCCTCACTGTGGCCCCCGCTTTGCCTCTGCTGATCTACTACCACCCATACTCTGCTACTACAGGAAACCAGGTAAATATGCTTTAAAAAAAAAAAAATTTAAATGCACCCGAATACATACGTAAGGCAAGAGGCTTGGTTCACTATTCACTCCACAAATGCTGATCAGAAAGTGCAAAATTATCTTCAGGTTTTTCGGCCAGCCGTCGGCAAGTGTGGTCCACACATTCTCCACCTCCGACCAGGCCAGCTCATCGCCGTACTGATGCAGGACACACAAGCACACTTCAGTGATGACTGCTTATTAAACACCAAACTCGTCACACCACGAAACATTAGAAAATGATGTTTTTATATGCAGCTTGAATCTTTTCCATCCTCTAGAGGAATAATCATTTCTTTTAACACATCCGAACATAAATATGATTAATCATATATGATGTCGTCTCTTCCCCCCAAAACCCAATTTATATCTAATGAGAAGTGCTGTGAATAAAGGAACTTATAAAAGCATATCTGTTTGGTTATCACAGGATTATCTAATCTCTTCATCTATTTCTAACCTTTTTTACTCCTAACTCAATAATCCTGTGCCGCAACCGCCAACACAAAGCCCACTTTACCTTTGCTGTCATGTACATTAGATTGTTCAAAACCATCGCAGTGGCTTGTGGAGATCCCCAGCCTTCTCCTCGCAACCAGCGCCTGCTGGTCACCATAAGTTCTCGGTCTTTTAAGGAGTCGTCTTCATCTTCATCGTGTCGCCTTGCTGTGGGCAAAGGTTTTAAATCTACCAGCTCGATGTTGTTCATCCACGGTAACAGATAGTGTAGCATTACTTGCCTCCCGGCAGGGTGAGCGGTCTGAATTCTCTGGCTTATCTCTGTAATTAAAAACGAGCCAGAGGAGGGAATGACCGGTATCATTTCGGTTTCCTTTGATTTGTAATTAATTTCCGCAACTTATTCCCAAAGTATACGAAGCCAAGATTTTATTTTTTACTTTTAACAATTATGAGTGCTGTTTCTCCCTTTAATAAATTTCACCGCAACGACATTATAAAGCAAATTAGCAACTAACAAAACTCAGACCCTTACTTTTATATAAAATACTTTCGGTAGTTGAGACATATAAATACGTATTCACTGTTGGTGGGATTGTAAAATGGTGCAACCACTATGGTAAATAGTATGGCAGCTCCTCAAAAACTTAAAACCAGAACTAGCATATTATCCAGCAATCCCACGTCTGTATATATAGCCAAAAGAACTGAAAGCAGGGTCTCAAAGAGAGATTTGCATACCCATGTTTATAGCAGGACTATTCACAATAGTCAAGAGGTGGACGCAGTCCAAATGTCTACTGACAAGTGGATGGATAAACAAAATGTGTTATGCATATATATATATATATACATATATATATATGTATACACACACATATCTGCATATACAGGTGTATATACATTCATACACACACACATTCATTCTCGCAGTGGAATACTACACAACCTTAAAAAAGAAGGAAATCCTGTTGTGCTACAACGTGAATGAACCCTGGGGTCATTATGCTAAGTGAAACAACAACACAAATACTAAATGATTCATTTTATGATATTTAAAATAATCAATTTCATAGAAATAGAAAGTACAATGACGATTAGCAGGAGGTAGGGAGTGGGGACAAAAGGGTAGCAGGGTAGTGGCTACAGAGTTTCAGCTCCACAGGGTGAAAAATTTCTAGAGATCTAGAAATTTCACAACAATGTAAACATGCCAAACACGACTGAACTATAAACCTAAAATGATTACTGTAAATTTTATGACATCTTTTTTACCTCAGTAAATATATAAATGTAAGATAAGATAGTCTTTATACATAGATTATATTGACCCATGAAAAATCTCCATATTTTGGTTCTATATAGGGGAGACTCCTATGATGTACTTGTTACTTTCACATTCATCTCACTTAATGATGGTGATGAGTATGCGAGGTGGACAGAGTTGAAGTAATCTGCCTAAGACAGAAATGTATCGAGGGCCAGAGGATTCAAACACAAGGTTGATTCCAAAGCCCATGTGCCTTTATACATGGTAAAATTTCCAAAAGTCACTTTAAATAAACACCTTCTTTCTCCTTGCCCCCCCCTTTTGCCCACCAAGCCTTGTAGTTATTTACTCATTGAAAGGAGTAAATATAGGGGCACCAGGGGGGCTCGGTCGGTTGGGCGTCCAACTTCAGCTCAGGTCATGATCTCAAAGTTATTGAGTTCGAGCTCCATATCAGGCTCTCTGCTGTCAGTGCAGAGCCTGATTTGGATCCTCTGTCTCTCTCAAAAAACAAATAAATGTTTTATTTAGAAAAGGAGTAAATATAGAAGGGTAGTGATTTGGAATTTGGCTCTAAACTGCACACACGCGGGTCTGAATGCCAGCTCTACCACAAACAAGCTGCTTGTCCTAGGACCAACCTGTCAACCTCTGATCCTCAATTTATTACTGTGTAAGAAGAGGAAAACAAAAGGAGTTGCCTCATGGGATTACTGCACACATTCGAAAAGAGCCACTCAGGTGCTCGGTCCAATGCTTTCTGGTTGTGACCAGATATATTCAGAAATTGAATATATTCAGTTCTAACTTTTTACAAGAATCCCTCCTATTAACACATTACTGTTAGTGTCTCTGGTATGAAATGAAAGACCTCGAGCTCTCAAAGTAGTTGAATGAAGAGGTCCGACTAGGGGAGAGGTGGTGTGTGTGGCAGCTGGGGCCACAGCAACGGCAAGGGCCTCCCTCAGGGAGACAGGGTCCCTTGAGAAGGAGGCCCGGGACTGAACTCTGGGAACTCGAGTACTTAAGACAGAGGAAAAGAGTCCACCAAGAGTGATGGAAAAGGAATAGCTCAGAGTAGAAGGAAAACTAGGACATATTAAATTTCTGGAAATCAAGAGAGGTCAGAATTTCTATGGCTGGGGAAAGTAGCAAACAGACTGAAGACCAGAAAATAGTGATGAGATTCGGCAGTTAGAAAGAAAGTCTTCAGTAAGTTTACAGAGAGGAAACGCACGCTAACGGAGTCCTAAGGCTATTTATAAAGATGCTTGAGGGGCTGAGACTATGATAAAAATGGACGTAGATACTCGACAAGGTAAAGGGGGCAGGGGAGGGGTTAGAAGGGGGCGTAAAGGAGGACAATCATGGGAAGAGCCACGGATCGGACAACATTTAAAGATTACAGCAATTGGTCCCAGAGAGAGGAAGGGGCGAGACCCTCAAATTCCAAAGTGGGCACAGTTCAGACTGACAGCTGTACTGTACGATACCTAACAAATACTGTGCTCATCTTGCCTTGGAAACGGTAAAAGTGAAAACGGCATTGAGTAGGTTTACAGGCTATATTTTGTTTAGAATAAGCCATTTTAAGCAAAGGAGTTGTAATTAACCGATCCTCATGACAAGGCTGTCTGAAGACAGAACTGAAGGAAAAGTGACAAGGCGACTGAGCTGTGGGCATGGTCTACACGCATATCAGCAGCCATCCCGGCCAATTTCTTAAGCTCGGAGACTCCGCTGGGCCGCTCTGCTTCTGTGCAAGAGCCTTGAGAAAAGGCCAGCGGGCATCAGTGATCACGGCAGCCGCTGCTTTGCACTGTTGGCCATCCACGTTAATCCTAAAACGGCTGTCAGGACTGTGGGAGTTATGGAAAAGGAAGGGCACAGTCACTGCCATCGACCAGTACAAGCCAGACACGTAAACCACTTCAGAATTGAATGTTACAGGAATTTAAATGGTTTTCCCCCATTCAAGTCAGCGAAGGATGGGAAATATTTCTACCACTGAAATGGATCCCGTGGAAAGATGCCCCAAAGAAGGGTAAGGCCACCATGGCTGGAGGCTAGATGAAAGAAAGGATTCGCAGCACAACTTTCTCACCCCCTGCATGCCCGTTTTGGTGCATGTCTGATTCTCAGACTAAAACGAGATCTTGCTGCAGGTGAAAAGGAGAAAAACCAGCTCAGTGTTCGGTGTTACAACGAACTCGGCACTGAAAGGATAACGCACTATGGGAGCACTTGCAACGGCGCCCGCGGGGCAGAGGTTAAACTAGACTTTAAACAAAAATGGTCCTAAAGCTGAGTCTTGGGAGATCCGGACAGAGAGGACATCCTGCCTGGCAGTCTCTCTCTTTTAGACACAGGGGCAGGAAAGGCCGTTGGCCCCAAGGAAAGGAGACTGAACCAGAGAGCAACATGGGATCCTAAGCGACAGTTCTGCTTACGGCACTGCAGGCCTTTTCCCTATGGTTACAGGTTTTCCTTAAAGAAAGAAACCTGGATCTTTATCTCTGCCCATTTTTATTATTAATGACAGACCAATGCACAAATTATATACTAGAGGACTCAGGAAGTTAGTTCTGTGTCTACCAAAGAAATGTTTTCATTTATTTTTATTTTTTAAATATTTTAAAAGTATATATATATATATATAAAAATATATATATTTAATGTTTATTTATTTTTGAATTGGAGAGAGCACGTATGGGGAAGAGACACGGTGAAAGAGATAGAATTTCCGAAGTGAGCTCTGTCCTGATAGCAAAGAGCCCCATGTGGGGCTCAAACTCACAAACTGCAAGATCATGACCTAAGCTAAAGTCAGATACTTAATTGACTGAGCCACCCAGGTGCCCCTAATTTATTTATTTAGAGAGAAACAGAGACAACCTAAGTTGGGGAGGGGCAGAGAGAGGGAGAGATGAGAATCCCAAGCAGGCTCCATGCTGCCAGCATAGAGCAGGTCTCGAACTCACAAAACCATAACCTGAACCAAAACCAAGAGTCAGCCACTTAACCAACTGAGCTACTCGGGTACCCCAATTTTAATTTTTAAGATGTTTATTTATTTATTTTAAGAGAGAGAAAGGGTGCACGGGCACCCAAGCAGGGAAGAGGCAGAGAGAGAGAAGGAGAGAATCCTAAGCAGGCTCTGCACCATCAATGGGCAGCCTGATGTGAGGCTTAATGCTGCAAACTGCAAGATTATGACCTAAGCCTAAATCAAGAGTCTGATCATCACCCAACTGAGCTACCCAGATGTCCCCAAGAAATGTTTCAAAACTGCATGTGAAGCCCCCGCCCCTCCTTTTTTTCCCCCTTTCTTTGCTGGGGTGAAAAAAGGAGGGCAAAGTGAGAAGCCTGGGAAAGACTTCATTAATAAGAAATTTATATATCATGAAGGGATTAGTATTAAGAGTTCTTATTGAAAAACATTCTCTCACATAAAGACATGTTTTGTTTTAGGGGCAGCTGGCTGGCTCAGTCAGGGGAGTATGTGACTCTTGATCTCAGGGTCATGAGTTTGAGCCCCGTGCGGTGTACAGATTACTTAAATAAGTAAATAAAACTTTAAAGACATGTTTAGTTTGATTCAACCTCAAACTTCATATATTTAAAATGTCCTAAAAGTAGCTTTTTAGAAATGATTGCCAACGAAGAAAACCCACTAACCAGTTCAACGATCATACCTGAGAATATGGCGAGAGTTAGCTCAGGATAAGCCCTTGCTAACTCCTCCGACAACTGATAATATGAAACAGAATACAGGTGTGGCAGAGGAGACAGCTGGCTAAGTACTCCATCTGTTCTCTGAACTTCCAATTTGTGAGCATAGCGAAACATCTTCGGTTCCAGGATCTGCAGGAATGTAAAGATTTTATGAGTCCTCTAAATTTCAGCTATAATTGAAAAATAAAATCTTCATGCAAGAATTATTTAGCTTCAAAATTATATAGGTACGTATATTGTAAAGTATTTCAGATGTTAATTTCTAATTCCCAGAAATGTTTGCGAAAGATCTGTAACTGTTTACAAGGCTTTATATTCCTTGTGTTTAATGCCAATGGTTTGAGGTAGTAGCAGTCTGAAAATGACTTGAGCAACTTATTATACCATTACTTGAAGAAAATTTACCATTTTCCAGTTCAAAAACAGGATTATATGAAACATGCAGAAGTGAAAAAAAAAATCTTCAAACAGATCTTGGTTAAATCCAGATCAAATAAGGAATATGATTTAAAAATTCTTTTAACATTACACTACATAGAGAGTTACACCACTGAACTTTCTTCTTAATTATGACATTAGGGTATAATTCCCGAGATGGTCATAACCAGCATTAATACGACTTCGAACCCTCTGGAAAAATCAACATCTACTTGAATCTCATTCTTGGTTAAGAGTGAAAAATCGTACCCTATTAACAATTAGTTAGATATGGTATGACAATAGTATATCCATGGTTGGGAAGTAAACTTTCTATGTTATTTTTCTTAGTCTCATAAAGAAAAATTACACAAGCTCATCAAAGAAGAGGTAATTACTTTTTAATTGGTTCTCGAAAAATCATTTGGCTCATATTATTCGTATCTGTTGAACAGAAATACTTACGTGCACACGCAGGTCCTGACCACTCAATTTTTTTTTTTAATAGTTTATTGTCAAGTTGGTTTCTATACAACACCCAGTGCTCAATCCAACGAGCACCCTCCTCTGTGCCCACCACCCACTCTACCCCCTCCCACACCCATCTCTCCCCTCAGTTCTTTCTTATTCTTTGAGAGTCACTCATGTCATGTCTTCCTTCCTCTCCGTGGCTTTTTTTTTCCCCCCTTCCCCTCTTCCCCTCCCCACTGGTTCTCTGCTAGGTCTTCCAAAGCCTATGTATGCTCTGACCACTCAATTTTTATAAGTACTTGAAAACATACAAGCACATACAGGGGCGTGTGTGAGGGAGCATATACAGAACTCCTTTGTAGTACATTTCTGAGCGGTCTATATTATCTGTAGACTTAACTGACCCATATTCCCTTTGTCTTCTATTTGTAGCGACAATCAGGAATGGGTACCATGTCTCCCCACTGAAGGTAAAGTGAATATTTATAGACTTTCAAGGCAGGAATAGACAGCAATGCTTCATGAAATCCTCAGTAGGACATATTTTAACTAGGGGTGGTGCCTGGGTGGCTCAGTTGGTTAAGCATCCGACTCTTGATCTCAGTTTGAGCCCTGCGCTGGGCTCTGGGCGGACAGTGTGGAGCCCGCTTGAGATTCTCTTTTTCCTTCTCTCTCTGCCCATTCCCTGCTCGCGCTCTTTCTCTCTCAAAAATAAACTTAAAAAAATATGTTAGAGGGGCGCCTGGGTGGCTCAGTCAGTTAAGCGTTCGACTTCAGCTCAGGTCATGATCTCGCAGTTCGTGAGTTCGAGCCCCACGTCGGGCTCTGTGCTGACAGCTCAGAGCCTGGAGCCTGCTTCAGATTCTGTGTCTCCCTCTCTCTCTGCCCCTCCCCTGCTCATGCTCTGTCTCTATGTCTCTCAAATAAATAAATAAATAAATATATATATACATATATATATATATATATATGTTAGCTAATATTTGCTTACATACCTGTAAAAGTTGCATGGCAACCTCATAGATGCTTCGAGAAGAATCAGCTGCTTTAAACAGTATCAGATTTAGGAGCATCACTGTGTCACACTGATAATCCCTAGGGATGAAGTTTACATGTTAGGTACATGTTTAGAGGCTTTCACACCATTAATAAATATGATACACAGAGGGCAAGACTGCAGGCGAGCAGCTTTTAAGCCAATGAAGGGACTAGGTGTTTTTTTTTTCCTGTTTTTGAGGTTTTTTGTTAGTTTGCTTTTAAAGCAAAAGGTACAACAGGTGCATGGTGATCATTATTCTCATTATGGTTAAATTTCCTTAGAGCTCAGGGACACAAAATACTGGTTTCCTAGTATTTTTCTTAAAAAAAAAAAAAGAAAAGAAAAGAAAAAAGAAAAAGAAAAAAAAAAGCCCAATAGGACATAGAAGCCAGTATCTGGAGTTACCTGTTCTGGAATACATTAGCTATGGCTTTAAAGCAGCCGGCTGCCACTCTCTTGGAGCCGGTGTAACATCGATCCACAGCCCAGTACACCAGGTTGCTCTGGTCCGGGTTCAGCTCCAGCAGTAACGTAACTGCTTCACAGCCCAACTGATGAACCTAAGGAAAGGTCACAGGATTTCTCAGGAGAAAGAAATTTATAGAACTACTTCTCTGCATTTTTACTCAAATAATATAGTATATGTACTTATTGTACGTAAGCACGAAACTCAGTCTCCTTTTGTTCAGCCTCTTCTCATTTTATTTAGCCAAAAGGAAACAAATGACGTGGGTAAATTATACTTGGTCTTCTGCTTTTTACCCAAGACTCTTAAGTAGTACAATTCTCTCCTACAGCAGAGCCCTGAAGGCGGCCGATGAATATGAATGGTGATTCAGTGCTTTCGGGAAAGTGAGTTATTAACCTCTCCAGTTATTTTTATCAAGCTTTATTCTTGTCTTGGATAACCGAACAGAAAAATTATTCTGAGGGGGAAAAAATGTAAGTTCTATTTTAAATTGTGAAGTCTGTGCATGTACAGGAGGAGAATAAAGAATAGGGAAGATAAGAAAGATTAATTGGGGAGTGGTCAAAAAAATGAAATTAAGCATAACAAATAACATATTTGTTTGACGGGGCTCAATGTATTCTGTATTAATATATTATAGGTTTAGAACCCTACTGTGAGATATATATACAGTACTGTATTAATCCTATAATAATTAACATTATTTAAGTAATAAATAACTAGAAAACTCTTCAATTGTTGCATCCTATTTAATCTTACATGTTTTTTGCACATAATTCTAACCTATCTTATATGAAAAAAAAAAAAAAAGGCTTGTTTACAGTGGGTCACACTATAACTCCAAATAATGCAATGGCATTTATTATGAAATCTCAAAGGAACAGTCTTAATTACCTTTTTGTCCAGAGAGTCCAAAATGTTATCCAACCATTTGTACAAATAGCCATCTGATGACAGTCCTACATTATCTGCAACAGGGCCACAACATAGTACAGCAGACATAGCCTTCAAACAATAATATTAGAATTACATTTAAAACATTTAAGAGGTTATATGTTGGTTGCTTAATGAGAAGAGGCAGAATATTTTAATCATGCTTATGTAGTCACAATACCTTGAATTCTTTACAAAGAAAAGTGAAATAGTAATTTTTGAAACTAAATAATTTATTATGAGTAGTAAGTAAATGGATGATACCAAATTAGGGAATGGAGTTTGAACAGTACTGAAAGAGAAGAGGGGAAAAAAAAGACCAAGAAAAAGTACTTATGTAAGGAAAAAGAGGTAATTCCTAGTTCTTTAAGAAAGTAGTATTTTGGGTAGATTCTATAACTTTTTTGCATTGTATTTTATGCATTTAAATAAATGTACAGTATAAATGTTTTCATGCAGCAGGCAAGAATTTATTCTAATGCTCTCAGGGTACTCAGAAGAAATCTATCCTCTTTATAATACTAGGCAATGAGAGACAAAAAAATTTATACTCTTCCCGTAAGAACAAAGAAATCAGATTTCTAAGTAAATACCTTTAGGGCACAGTACTGATGTCTGTTAATTTGCATATTTCTGTCACTGTATCTGTCCAAGGGTGTAAACATGATGCTAAAAGGACCTGCCCAGTGACTGAACAGCATAAACAGACTGTGACGCAGGCTCTGTTGAGGGAAGATACTTCTTCTCTGGTGCACTGTGAATAAAAAATAGATGGGGAAAAAATGATTTCCTTTTCTCTTTATTTTAATGTGCATGTCAACTTACTTGGTATTGAATATGTAATATTATAAAAAAGAAAGCAGAAGTTTTTATCTTCAACTGCCAAAAACCTCCTCAGTGACAGAAATCATTGACATATGCAAGTCGCAGGAACAGGGCTGCAGACTGTGTCACCGAGCCGCAGAGTGCCCTGAGAGATACAGGACCTCTGCGAGCAGGATTTTAAAGGATTTCAAGGGAGGCACGGCACTGCCCGGAGGCCGGCACAGAGCTGGGAGCCAGGACCCTGCCTCTCTCCCTGGCTGTTGCTGTTTACACGGTAAGCGAGGCCAAGACGTCGACATGAACACAACTCTGGATCTTGGTTCAATGTCAAGTGAAATCTTTGGACGAGATAAGTTGTTTTTAAGCTGAATGTATTTAGCAGCACAGCTGTCTTTATAAAAGTATTAAGAATCTGTACATGGAATCTCGATACACAAAACAGACAAACAAGGGGCTGATGTACTTGAACTCAGGGCTAAGGTCTACAGTCCAAACCCACTCTGCTGCCTCTTGCTGCTGGCAGCATGGGGAAAATGACACAGTGTGAAAACCACTGGTCGAGATGCCCTCCAAGGATTCTTTCCACTTTAAAATTCCATCTACAAATTCTCTGTGTCAATCCTTGTTGAAGAAACCCAAAAGTATCTTAATGAACCAATCTGGAAGTTGTAGAAAAATGTTTAGTAATGGACTAAATTCTACCTTTATGTTAATGAGCTTCAGATCAGAAAATTTAAAGGGAAAGAATGCACTTGAAATTAAGGTACCCAAAGAAATGCTGACCGGATCCTTTTATAAAATACAACCCACGCTCTTACTTTAAAAGTCAACTGTTTGCATGTATTTTTAAAGGTAACAAAATTATTCTTTTTCAGAAAGACATTTTATGCCTTATACTTGTAAAGAATTTATGGCTTTTTAAAATGTAATTGCATAAATTAATATTTCTAGTGCCTAAACCTGTACCTGCCACATTGTATGTACGTCACTAACTGAAAGGTAAAACAAACTCTTGCCATCCAGGTTATATGTTGACATATTCTCCCACTATGTTCACAAGCTACTTTATTTTTTGTTTTTAATTTTTTTTAATGTTTATTTATTTTTGAGAGACATAGAGACAGAGCGTGAGCAGGGGAAGGGCAGAGAGAGAGAGGGAGACACAGAATCTGAAGCAGGTTCCAGGCTCTGAGCCATCAGCACAGAGCCCGATGTGGGGCTCGAACTCACAGACTGTGAGATCATGAACTGAGCCAAAGTCGGCTGCTTAACCAACTGAGCCACCCAGGCGCCCCATCACAAGCTACTTTAGCACCTGACACTGCAAACCCTCATGGGAAGAAAATATATGATGGTTCCTTAATATTCAGTAATGTTTCAAGGAACTGAAAATAATTACCTGGAACATTCTGAATGATATTCGCCACTAAGGCACTGAAATGGCATCGTATATCCTTCAGTGTGTCAGAGTCTTTTTCATTTTCTGCTTCCAGGAGTTGTCGGGTTAAATCTACATATTCCAATAAAGTGTTGTTGAGGAAATGGGTTTCATTATCAAGGCCACCACTTGCACTGAAAATATTGGAAAAAAAATAAAGACAGTGTGATTTTAAATTATAATTAAAATCAAAATAAATTCCTAGGATTCAAAACCAGAATAATACACAGTCAACCCTTAAACAAGGTGGGGGTTAGGGGTGCCTACCCACACCACCCCAGTCAAAAACTTGTATATCACTGTTAACTCCACAAGACTTAGCTACTAATAACCTATTGCTGGCTGGAAACCTTGTCGATAACATAAACTATCGATGAACATATACTTTGCATGTCACACATATTATATACTATATTCTTGCAATAAAGACAGAAAAGGAAATCATCAGAGAAAACATATTCATATTACTGTACTGCTAGAATTCACACACAAGTGGGCCTGTGCAGCTCAAATCCATGTTCAAGGGTCAACTGTGTATTTAACTTGGCACAGTCATGATAGTGTGCGACTTAATATACAAAAATTACACGATTTTGGCTTACAAATATAAAATACATTGTGCTCTTTTAAAGTTTATTTTAAGAGATAGAGTGTGCGAGTGGGGGAGGGGCAGAGAGAGAGGGAGAGAGAATCCCAAGCAGGTTCTACACTGTTAGCGCAGAGCCCAGTGTGGGGCTTGACTGTGAGATCATGCCCAGTGTGGGCCCATGACTGTGAGATCATGCCCAGTGTGGGCCTATGACTGTGAGATCATGACCTCAGGTGAAATCAAGAGGTGGACACTTACCCGACTGAGCCACCCAGATGTTCCTAGATAGTTTCTTTTTTTAAATATTTATTTATTTTTGAGAGAGAGAAAGAGAGACAGAATGTGAGTGAGGGACGGGCAGAGAAAGAGGGAGACACAGAATCTGAAGCCGACTCCGGGCTCTGAGCTGTCAGCACAGAGCCTGACACGGGGCTCAAACCCACGAGCTGTGAGATCATGACCTGAGCTGAAGTCGGACACTCGAATGACTGAGCCACTCAAGCGCCCCTAGATGGTGCTTCTTAATCAAGAAATTACTGCAATTTATATTATTCAATTCCATCTCTGCTTTTAATCAACTATTCTGAGTGCTGAATGTTAGTCCTTCTCTAGCAAAATATATAGCTTTTCAAAATAAGGAAATAAGACATATGGGATAGGAAGGACCAGTGCAAAAGCATAGAAAGAAGAAAGACTAGTTCTATATATTCTCCTAGTTGTCATGCATATTCATATCATGCCTCTAGCATAATCAATCAAATATCCATTAGGCCTTTATTCTCAGGAAGATTCTAAAATAGGTAGTACTGGGGATACAAAACTTGGAGAGTATTCAAGTACAAGTAAGTGCTGGTTTTCAAGTCTTCTAATACCCACGGAGTTGCCTCAAAAATCTCTGTGCAGTAATTTCTTCCTTGAGACAAGGGCTCTCTGCCAGGAAACCACAGACCGGAAGGGCTCATTTGGTTAGTGAGAAGTCTTGGGTTCCAGTCTTGTTCCATCGCTTATGAAGGATTTGACCAGTAGCTACCTCAGAGCATTTTAGTAAGACTACAACTGAGTTATTATATAAGAAAAGATTAGTAAACCATAAGTGCTATATAAATGATTAGCTGTTACATTTACATTTATTTTGATCAGCGTTTCCTTGCTATATATGAAAAGTACTTCTAAAACACATGATTTTAGAAGTAAAAATAATTTTTAATAGTTGTGAAGACTTCCTATAAACATCTTAGGGGCACCTGGTTGGCTTAAGTGTCTGACTTTGGCTCAGGTCATGATCTCACAGTTCATGAGTTCAAGCCCTGCATCAGGTTCTATGCTGATAGCTCAGAGCCTGGAGCCTGCTTCGGATTCTGTGTCTCCCTCTCTTTCTGCATCTCACCCACTTGTGCTGTCTCTGTCTCTCTCTCAAAACTAAATAAACGTTAAAGAAAATTAAAAAAAAAACACCCTAAAGCCATGAAAACAAGAGTAAAGAATCACAATGGTATGACAGCATCTTAATCAGTCTACAATAACATGTTGAATGATATAATGAAATGTCCCCCCTCCCCACCTTTTTTTTTGAGAGAGAAAAGGTACAAGTGAGAGAGAGGCAGAGAGAGACAGAGTATTGCCTGAGGGGTAGAGAGAGAGTGGGAGGAGGGCAAGGGAAGGAGAGAGAGAGAGAGCGAGAGCAAGAGAGAGAGAGAGAAAGAGAGAGAGAAGCAGGGCTCACCCGAGCGGGGCTCGTGTTCACCCCAAACAGGGCTCGAGTTCACGGGATGTGGGGCTCGAACTCAAGAACCATAAGATCAAGACCTGGGCTGAAGTCAGATGCTTAATGACTCAGCCACCCAGGAGCCTTTCTGGGTTTGTTTTTGTTTTTGAAATGTTTCCCTTTATTCCTTACACGAGTGTTTTTAATTTCTGAGTCATGATTTATTACTGGATGGGAAACCAATTTAATAGACTGCAACCTGACCCAGAATAAAACATTCATTCGTTTAACAAATATTCATTCAGTACCTCCTACACACTAGGCACACAGGATGGGCTCGAGAAACAAAACAAAGCCCTGCCTTCTAGGCATTCAGAATTCTTCTTTTTTGCCTTAATCAAGGAAATAAAAAGTCCATAATAACAGCAGCATTATAAAATTACTTTCTCTTAAAAAAAAAAAAAATCAAACGAAACCAAAAGCATAACTGTGTTCAAAACCATTACTGCTCAGTGGTCAGTACAGCTTTTGTAGTTCAATTTTAAATACACCAGCGTCCTGCAGTTCCCCCAAATAGCACCACTCAAAGATTCCGCATTCACTAACGTTACATTAAAACCAATAAAAAAGAGAAAGATCCAGCTATGTATTAGGTGGTTGATTTTTCACATGAAAGCCCACCATGGTTCAAATTCTCTTTTCCTAACTTCCACTATTTTATTTTTGTGTAGGACAAAAAAAAAAAAAAAAAAGGGAATGAAGTTTCTTTTTTTCTTCCTTTTCCTTTGCTTCTCATTTACTATAAAAGAAAAGGTAATCGGTGGTTTAAATTCTCTTTATTAAAGCTCTATTTCGAAAGCACTTGTCAAGAGCACTTGCTGCGAACTATGAGAGGGAGGAGGGACTCAGAAACACGCAGCACAAACGCCCCAGGAACAACACTGCACTGGCTTATTAGCATCCCTTTTCCCTCGACATGGCTTTTCAACTACCTTTTTTGGGAGACGATCGGAACTTTTTTCCCCCCCTCCTTCAACAAACAGTCAGGCGACACCATTATTCTTCCTAAGGAAATAGTTCTCAACCCAAAGCTGATGGAATTTTCCTCGAAGGGCTGGTCTTAGGGTCAAAATGCCCTTATTCTAACAATAAGAACTCCAGGTTTTATGTCTTCATTGGTGAAGGGTGGAAAGTTATCAATTATGATTTATGTTCATGGATTTTGTGATTTTTCCCCAATAGGACAGATTAATAGTTGACTGGAATAAATTTGTAAACTTTATAGTGTTTAGCCTACATACATATATGTATGTGTGTGTGTGTGTGTGTATAAAATTTTACAATCCAAAAGAAATACATCTTTAAAATGAGATAAGACATTAACTTAGTCACAAAAAAAGACTACCATCTACTTACCCGAGTTACTAGATTCCTACAAATATCAAAATCATCGGAACATCATACCCAATTTTTGCCCAAAGCGATCTGGTACTAGTGGTAGGTTTTTTTCAATACGTTTTTTTAGGCACTGGTGAATACTAGATGGACTGGCGAATAATGCTCACAGCGTTGCAGGTTTTTATTGTTGTTGCAAAGGTGCTTTTCTCTTTTTATAGATTTCATAAGAGAAAAAATATTACGTTCCCTAATCATTCCCAAGTTTTACAGATCAAAATCCAACACTGACCTGTGACTAATGACCCCAGCATCTGCGAGCAGTTCAAATATTCGTACCAGTTGTACTCGTAAAATATCTCGACGCCTGCGCCGTTTCATATTCTGTTCCAAAGAGAGAGAGAGATTAAGTAAAAGTCCTTCAGGGAGGTTGATGGTAAACCTAGGGTTATAGGGCTCATTGCGACTACTCTGTTTGCGTAATATAGACTTCGAGCAGCCTAGTGGCCACTGAATCAGAGAGATACGTGCGGATCGTTTGAAATTAATGAGCCAAATAAAATCACATGACAGTTTATGTGGCAATACCCCGTGTGTGGGAAGAAAAGAAAACCCTACAGTTACTTCACGGTTACTTTTAGGTGATTTGCTAACCTGACAACTTTAGAAGAACTGAAGCAGTTAGTCACCTTGCTCTCACCGAATGCTGAAGGACCCCTAAGATATCCCCCCAAATATAACAGCAGGGCAGGGAAAATAACACAAGGGGGAATGAAGAAACCCCAGATTCTGCTCGTGCCAAAGTTTTCCACTCGGTAATTAATTTCGACACAAAAACTAAATACGAAAGGAAAATTTATCTGATCATTATGGTATGAACAAACTAGTCTTGCTAGCGCTCAAGTACTAAGGGCTCGCTTACAGTAGCTGTAACATCTCCCCTGGATTCTGCTTCGGTGGGAACTCAGGTGGTAGGAAGAGACAGATTTGCGAGATCTCTTTCTTCTACTGCTCATTATGTCACTATGATGTAACTTTCACAACACAGAGCAACTGGAAACCCACAAACTCCTGTTTCCTGCCTTCCATAAGTAGGCCAGTCTGCTGACAACCAGTTCATGACATTTCCCAGTTCTTTTAGCTCTTTATAAAGTTTACAGCAATTTACACTGAACAGGATGGTTTCTAAACAGACTTTGAGGATTTCTGCAAAGTTTTAATTGACTTGTTTTCGTTTGGTCTCTATAGAAAGATCGTGAGTCTACGGCCTTCAAAATAAATCTTACGTTCAAGGTACATCACTGTACCTATCTAGTCACTTGGTATGATGACTTTTCCCCCCCGAAATTCTGAGGTATAAATACCGATACTTAATTTTGTTTCCACTTCCATTTTCCTCTAGTAATCCTATACTTGTCATCCTGTGCTGTAATCAACATGATCATTCTGAAACAAAAGTCTAATCAATTACTAAATGGGAATACTATCACTACTCCACCAGGCTAAATTAAAGAAAGGAAATAAAGAACTACAGATGCTGTCTTCGAGTTTCTAAAGAGTAGCTATTGTCCCCATCTCCCTCTGCTGTTTTAATTCCTCGGTGACATTAATAGCAGTGATTCTCAGTCTTCTACACCAGGCTCATCTGAGGTAGTTTTTAAAGGATTTCTGGGCTCCATTCCAGGGTTCTCCTCCAATAGGCCCAGGAATCTATAATTTTTAGGAAAGCTCTCCAGGGAATTCTCAGATGCCTATGCCATATGGTAACCACTGGTCTACCGGATAAAGTGGAAACCAGGAGTCTGTCGTGAGATAATTCCTACCTTGCTTTGCAGCGTAACCAATCACTTTCTCCACAATATAACCACGCAAAAGACTCTGCAATGTCTAAATTCTTTCATAAAGCTTGCAAATGCTATTTTTCTGCCTAGAATGTCTTCCCCTTGCTTATCCACCAGGGAACAAGCTTCAAACTCCACCTCAAATATTGGTGTTTCATGCCTACTTTTCCTCCACAGGCAGAGCCAGAGGCTTTGCACAGCCTCTTACCCATGACTTTATTCGAGTGCGTAATACATTCTTATAGTTATGGTTTGCACGTCTGCCTGAACCACCGGACCTGCGGTTTCTAAAAGTTTGCTCAGGACCTGACACAAACCTATAGATCTGGGAACTTAGACCCGCGGTTGGCAAAATATGGACCTCACAGGCCAAATCTGGCCCACTGTTGCTTAAATAAACTTTTACTGGAATATAGCCACGCCCTTAGTAGTCTATGAGGCAAAACTGAGCAGTTGCAACAGAGACAGTAGGACCTGCAAAGGTGAAAACATTTACTATCTGGCCATTTACAGAAAGTCTGCTGACCCATCTAGACCCTGACTGTCCTTGCTTTAGTTATAGCAATTTAATACCTTTTATATAATGAGTTTCTGCATAAAGATCGCCTGTGAGGGGGGGAAAAAGAGTTTTGTATATTAAAAAAAAATGTTGAAACTGTCTTAGACAATCTTTTACGTATTTACTTCTCAATTTCTAAGTTTTGATATAATGTATAGAATACAGAAGACAAGTACCTGCCAAATAAATATTTAATGGTAGAAGACTACACGGCTTACCTCTGGCCTCCTTTCGAGTGCTTCTTTAATTATGGGATGTAATTCCTCTATTAGTTCCCTAGAAAAAAATTATATACATTTTTAAATTAAGAGCTGAACAGATATACTCTGATGTGCAAATATGTAAACACTAATATAATGACGTGAAATGACAAGTGTTAACCCTAATTCTACTGTTTTAAATGCGATCCTTACTGTTTTGTTTTGGTTACAAAAGAACATATGTGCACCATACAATATTTGGAAAGCGGAAGAAAATGAGATAGGCCACTTACTCTAATTTGCAGAGGTAAGTACTGTTAAGATTGCTGTTCCATCATTTTGCAGCCCACGCACATTTTATATGTTTGAAACCCTATCAGATGGTATCCTTTTCCCCAGGAACATTAGCATACTGACTTTTACATGCCATTAATTTATTCATAATATTCTGTTATAGGGTGGAATACCATGATTTTCCTAACCATTTTCACTCATTACTGATTCATTAAATTTTATGTAATTTTTAAAGCTTTTTAAATTATTTATTTATTACTTTCATTTTCTAATGTATATTTGCTTTTGAGAGAGAGAGAGAGAGAGACAGAGAGAGCTCAAGCAATAGAAGGGCAGAGAGAGAGACACACACAGAATCTGAAACAGGCTCCAGGCTCTGAGCTGTCAGCACAGAACCTAACGTGGGGCTCAAACCCATGAACTGTGAGATCGTGACCTGAGCTGAAGTTGGACGCTTAACCGACCGAGCCACCCAGGCGCCCCTAAAATTTTTTTTTTAACATTTACTTATTTTTGAAAGAGAGAGGGAGACAGAGACAGAGAATCCCAAGCAGGCTCTGCGCTGTCAACGCAGAGCCTGATGCAAGGCTTAAACTCACCAACTATGAGACCACGACTTGAGCCAAAGTTGAACATTTAACTGACTAAGCCACCCAGGTGTCCCTAAAGATTTTAAGTAATCTCTACACCTGACATGGGGCTTGACCTTACAACCCTGAGATCAAGAGTTGCATGCTCTACCGACTGAGCTGACCAGGTGCCCCAATTTTATCTGATTTTTGTTATTATAAATACTGCCTCAGTGATCTTTGTCTTCATTTCTGGTTATCTCCTTAGGATTAATTCTTACAAATAGCATTAATGAGTTAAAAGGTATGGACTTCATGAAAATGATAATTTTATCTTTGCTTATATTACGACTTTAAATTGTAAATGTGCTCGTTGTGGATAACTGGGAAAATAGTAAGAAAATACAATGCATCCACAATTTCATCATCCATGGAAACTACTGCAGATATTTATAAAGGATTGTTTCTATTTATGAGAATTTGTTTTTCAAGAAGCTGAGATCATCTCTGGATCCCATTTTTTCTATTAGCACAATAATGTAGTTACTCATCATAAAACAATCTTCCAAAACTTCATTTATGATGAATGCCACCCCACAAATACAGACACACAATAATTAGCTAACGCAGTCTCTGCTGTATGTGTCATCTCAGATGAAACGAGAAACATCACCTGAGCTCAATGGAGGACAAGCTCAAAAGAATAAGTACAAGGCCCAGCAGGCAAGGCAAAGACCGAGCAGAATCTCAGGCAAAAATGAAGGATTCTTCATTAGTATAAAAAACATCAAGGATGATACAAAATCTGTATAAAAATATTTCTCTTAAAAATAACCTAATTCTCTTGCAGCAGAATGGGAAAAGTTACAGTTTTAGCCAACAGACCAAAACTGTAAAATAGTCACATCACTGTGTAAATAGGTATTAAAAATTTATATGGCATTTTATCATTTTTGGACCTATTTATACATGGTAGATATGTGATTTTCATAGCAATTCTGTGAAGAACATTGGGTAATTCTTATCTGTTCAATCAAAATGAAGAAATAAAGGATCAGAGAAATTAAAGAACTCATTCAATGTTACATGGCTGGTTACGGGGTAGATGTCAGGACGGACGGGAACTGTCCTGACAGTAAGCACTCGATCACACCTTCTCTGCAATGGCACACTTGCTAGCTTAGTGCACAGAGAACACACATACGAGGATAATTACCTAAAAGCTCCTGGGTTGGTCCTGCCAAGACCCAGAACCAGCGATTCTGTGATCTCTATGCTCTCGGAGCGCATCATTGGGACTATGTGCTTAAACAAGGATGAAGGGGAAGGGATGCCGATAATCTGGAAGAAAAAAATGTATTTATGGCAGCCGTTAATGACAGTACATCAGACTAAATAATTTGACACTTCATCAATATTTGAGGACCACGGATAGATGAACAGGGATAGATTTACTGGAAACGGGGCTTCGAAATCCACCTGTGATGTACCTAATCTAAAAACATTAAATGATTTGTCCAATGGTTCACTGCAAGTTCATTAAAGAATGTGGGCTCTGTGGGCCTCCTAATGTCTTACGGACACTCACCATCATAAAAGAGGCTGACTCCCTCCATCTGCTAGTCTATGTCTTTTGATCCATAAAAACCAATTTAAAACAATTACTTCTCCAAGAGTCACTGGTGTTTAAAGAAAGACACCCAGGTCTTAAGTTTTCTAAATTTTCATCAACCACCTTGCAATATTTTGTGTCACAGCCTGAAGACTATGGAACTGTTATTATCAAGTATCGTTGGTATCACGACATAATTTAGGGAAATTCTACAAAGGTATGCAGTTAAAGGATTTATTTTGGATACTGAGAAGTGTGGAAACTATAGAAAATAAAAAAGGAAAAACGGCGATGAAAATTTCTTTAGAAAATTCATTATGATGAATTTAATGAGCATGTCCCTCCACAGTACAACAGTGTGTGTGTGTGTGTACATATGAAATTGATTCCAACAAGGAGTCGACAGTCATACGATTTCTTGAACTATTTTCATCATTAGTACAAGAAATACAGTTTTTGACCAAATCCTTTTATTGTCCTGGAAAAGAAATTTTAAAAACATTATTTATGGTGCCATTCAAATTCAGGGGCAGGTTGGGAAGTCTTACTTTAGAATCAATGCTATAGCCACTATCAGGGGTGGACGCCAGCGTCTCGGGAGGAGAACACCTCACGGAGCCCGTGGAAGGAGAAGAGGTCGTGGAGGTCGCTGCGCTGCAGCAGAGGAGCAGGTAGTTCCTCCACAGGCCGATGTAGGAGTCACTGCTCGTGGTAGTGTTCACTTTCTTAGCATTGATGGGGCTGCTGCAGGGCAGGAGAGCAAGAGAAACAGGTGGATATAAGTTACACGACATTTTCTCCAGTTTTCTTTACCTCGAGCTAAATTCTATCAATTTAGGAGAGATGGTTAACATAAAGCTTTATTACTACTGCTGCTGCATCCCTGCGGAATGGTGTAAGATGTAAATGAACACAGTATCTGACTGAAAATTAAAACGCAGCATCATTTTAACAACATCTATTATTCTTGTGACCGAAGTTAATATTTTATCAGGCCACATTTTGTAACTTACTATATACATGCTCAATGTGTAAAAAATAACACGAAAACAAAATGAAAATCCCCTTTATAATCCCACATGAATATAAGTGCTATATTTGCTTTTACACAACTTCAACTACTATGCAAACATGTTGAATATACTTCCTTTACCTAACAAAAACTGAACAATACTGGGATTTTTGTTGTGTACTTATATGTAGTTAACATATGTTTTAAACATCTTCTACTAAATGACTATACTTCTGCGACATCATTTTTGAGGACTGAATGCTATGTTACTCTAAGGATTATCAGGTTTTATTCTCTAAAGTTTCATTATTTGGCATTTTAACTGAGAGCAATTTTTCCCTATAATACACAACACTATACATTTGAATATACGCTTAATTATAAGAAAAATCTAATTATTTTCTTGGGTCAACTCCTGAAAATGCATTGCAGTGTCAAAATAATATCTACATTTTTAAGGCTTCTGTCAAATTTCTGTCTTGAAATATTAGACCGATAAAATATGGTGGAACAATTCCATAAATCTTTTCAAACAGCAAAATTCTGTTGTGATTAAGGACTGAGAGCAAAACAAAACAGAAAAATACTAACACATAGTCCTTGGCTTCAGTACATTTATATACTAAGATAAGCAAGGCAAACATACCACTTCATTAATTCGTCAACAGTGTTTTACTATTTTAGAAAATATTCTGGCAGCAGTAAAAACAAAATAAAACAACCCTGTTCAAAATCACTACCAGCGGGGCGCCTGGGTCGCTCAGTCGGTTGAGTGACCAACTCTTGATCTTAGCTCAGGTCATGATCTCACTGTTCAGGAGTTCAAGCTTTGCATCACTCTCTGCACTGATAGCACAGAGCCTGCTTGGGATTCTCTCTCTCCCTCTCTTTCTGCCCCTCCCCGGCTCTTTCTCTCTCTCTCAAAAATAAGTAAAAATAAACTTAAAAAAATAATCACTACAATCATGAGTACTGCGGAAGATACACAACACAGAAATGAGTAATACGATGTCAGATGGTGCCAACTGTGACGAAGAACAAGAGAGGAGATAGAGAATGGTAGTAGGAGGGGCGCTTCTAATTTAAATATGGTAATTAGGGGAGACTAAGATACGGTGGTAAATGTTATGCAAGGTGGCAAGTGTCAATTTTCACTAAATAAATAACATTCAATACGTGATACCTGAGAATCTACACAGATCTATAACAAGCATGGGTACACATACAGAAATACCAAAAATATCCATATTCAAATCCAAAAGAAGGAATGATTACTCTGGGCTGGAGATGTAAGAGAAGTATCTAAAAATAAGGTGGAATTTGAGACACAGCAGAAATCAACATAGAGAAGACAAAAGGCCTATTCCAGGTTCATGTGAACAAAAACCCAAGAGAGTGGAAACTGTAGACACATGCAGTGAACTGGGAGAAGTTTGTGTGGTTCTAACCTAAGAATACATGGACAGCATTGACAGAAAGTAAGGGAAAAAGGATAGACTACAGTCAGGTTTGGAGAGCCTTTAATGATCCTAAGGTGCTAGGTCTCTCCAGGTGTTGGGTTTATATGGGCAACTTATATGATGAGAGGCCTCATTCCATGTGATCTGGTGAATGGCGTACTGGATAAAGTGAAATCGGGCGCTCAAATTCAGGTTCGAAAATACTCTACTGAAGAGCAGGAAGAAATTTACCACAATCCCCAGTGCCATCACCACTAATCCCTATCAGCAGACGGTATTCCTTAGAATGTCATCGGGAAAAGCAAGGTCATTGTATTTGGGGTCTCTTCACTTTGCACCCTTCCTCTACGCGCTTATCTATATCCAGTCCACACTCCTCTCCAGATCCTCTCCTCCTCAATTCCTTCCTTCAGGACAGATTCACTAGACACATACCAGGTACCAAGTCCTGTGCTGTTAAGTAAACCAACAATTTGGTGAGACTGAATTACATGAAAAGGATGAAGGGGTTATGAGACCACATCCTTTACATCTTTCATCTTCCCCCTTAATACATCAGTACATTATGGAAGGTTATCTATTTGTGGAATTTCCAACTTGTACAACTTTTCAAATATGTACTTATAAAAACTGACAGTCTACGCATTTTAAAATTTACGCTAGGAAAACAGCTTACTTTATATCAACCTGTGGGGACAATAATTGAAGTCTTGTGTATGCAAACATCCAAGCATAGCTCACAGCTGTAGAGCAGTGTTTGGGAAGGTTTTCTTGCTTTAAAAAACTGGAGAGACTTATAATCCATGGGTCTTGGCCTTGGGTCACATGTGCGAATACCCATATGTGTGATGGGCTGATCACATCAAACTGGTGGCTGATAGGCGAAGAGTTCCATTCGGCTAATGTCTGTAAATCTATCGAGCTAGGGCAATACAGCAAAGTAGTCTGCGTAGAGAAAACAACAATGGATTATCGCACATTTCAGTAACTTTCAGAGTTTTGCCATCTGGATTGCATTAAACTCTAAGTGGCCTCTTGGTAGTTTCTAGAACAGAGGTAATAATGAGGTCCAAGAAGGGTTTAAGGGAGTAGTGAATTCCTGAAATTACAAATTAAGTTTTTTTGCGTGTGTGTGTACATGCGTTTTTCTGGAGAAAGGTTCCAGAGCATTCATTAGTCTCAAAAGGATCTATGAACCAAAAAGGTGAAAAACCAATACTTACATAATTCATATATGAATAATCAACCTTCATGGGCATACTAAAGCTGCGAGGGAGTGAAAATGGACCATTAACGTTATGCTGCCATGCCCTATATATGCACAGGCAGAAGAGATAGGAAAACAGACTCCTCTACAGAGGTACATATTCTTAAATACTTCTTCAATGATAGTCCAAGCTATTATACTGAAAAGGTAAAGATTTACCTTCAGAGCAAATTATGTGTCATTCAAACAACAACAAAAACAAAAACAAATGGAGTCTTAAACTGAACAGAGGTTCAGTTCACTCTATCATTTAACAGATATTAACAAAAGTACCCACAATAAGCCAGGTGTGACTTTAGGCATGAGGAGAGAGTTCATTCATTATTCTTTTTGTTGGCATAAATCGTAGTTAATAATGTAAGCAGAATTCTTTCAATTGAACAGATTTATAGTCTATCTCTTAGGTTTTTAAAATTGTATTACTATCTCCCTTGGTTATACATTAAGTTGTGAGTTATGAGAGCCAAGTGTTAACGCTAGAAACCTTGTCCCTGTATTCCAAACGGGAAGAAAAAAAAACTTCAAGTAGTAAAGTCTGATGGTTATTTTAATGTCCATCTTGAAACCTTGATGCATGACCTTTTTTAAAAAAAAAAAAAAAATCAAGCCTAACTAAGAAAGCTTAGCTGCATTTGCTGACAAAGTGTCTTTCTTCATCTTAATGAGTCAAATTAACTATGACTTGGGCATAAAGTACTTTTCAACCCATTACATTTGTAAAGGAAATTCACGGAAGCATGTATGTATGTCTAAAGCTCCAAGGCAAGACTGAATAGCATGAAATCATTACGGTTACCTGATCAGCGCCAGTGAGATGTATGAAGCTCTCGAGAATGGATGGGCTCAACCTGTCCATCACATCTATGGCTAATTCATCATCGCCCTAGAAAAAAGTGAGCATATGTCTAAAAATATTTAGGAACGATTAAGAAAAGTAGCCAAACCTGAGAAAACAGAAAAAACTTCACATTAGCGCTATTTGTTACAAATGGAATTGAAGGCAGGTGGGTTAGTTTAGACCCTGTCAAAAAGACTTTGTTACTTTGTTAAGTAAGTTATAGCTGCATGATAGCAACGGAAATGGAATAAGAATGAACGAAAGGATGGTTTTTACGTGCTTTCATTAGATAAATAAATGACATACCTAAGTCTTACCTTAGGTATTTCCAAAAGTGCAAACAAAGCCCGTATTTCTCTAAGTATGCTGACGGCTAATCTCCTGGTGGCCGGTCGGCTGCTACAGAGAATGACAAGTGCAAACCCTTCGACCACATGGAATACGTTGGAATACGGGCTCCTTTCCAGAGGAGGGGGATGAGAAGCTCCATTAGCCACACCATGCTTGAAAATTAAAAAAAAAAAGTTAAAAATAAAACCAAATAATATGTGTAGACATTCCAATACAACCATTAATAAAGAATAGACCAATTATATAAATTATAGCTATAGGTCTGCCTCAGCTCAAGTGCGTTAAATAACTTAATTTAATTCATAAATATATAACACCATAGGGGCACCTGGGTGGCTCAGTTGGTTGAGCCTCCAACTTCGGTTCAGGTCATGATCTCGTGGTTTGGTTCATTAGCTCAAGCCCCATATCAGGCTCGCTGCTGTCAGTGCAGAGCTCTCTTCAGATCCTCTGTGCCCTCTCTCTGCCTTCCCCTGCTTGCCCTCTCTCTCTCAAAAATAAACAAACATTAAAAAAATGTAGGTGCACCTGGGTGGCTCAGTCGGTTAAGCATCCGACTTCAGCTCAGGTCATGATCTCATGGTTCATGAGTTCGAGCCCCACGTCGGGCTCTGTGCTGACAGCTCAGAGCCTGGAGCCTGCTTCGGATTCTGTGTTTCATTCTCTCTCTGCCCCACCCCCCACTTGTGCTCTGTCTCTCAAAAATAAATAAATGTAAAAAAAAAATTTTTTTTAAAGATTTTATTTAAAAAATGTAATGGTGTACACAGAGATAAAAAGCATTTAATTGGCAGTCTAAATATGAATTCTGTATGGAGCTTCTAGCGTCTTCTGGCTACTTTGTAAACTTGGAGCTGACACTGTTAATCTCTCTTGGTCTAACACTTCTAGGTGGAAAATGAGGGGAATGAATTGGACCATTTGAACTCAAAGTGTCAACTAGCAGCATGGCATCACCTAGGAGCTTATCAGAAATAGGGGTTCTCGGGCTCCTCTCTATGCTCACTGAAGGTGGACAACTATATTGATTTAGATGATCTCGCTCTAAAATTCCAAGCTTCTAGGGCAATACGTTATATAAGTCAAGAAGTTGACTCCCTTTCATGGTAAAGGAGCAGACGAACTATATATGTGAAGTAGGGGCTAGTGCTATGGGTAAAACAATTCAAAAACTTAAATGGCATACTCCCCCAAACTGTTATCATATCAGCTTTAAATATACTGGAAACAACCCAAATGTAAGCTAGAATTGCCTCTACTCTCTATGTTCATTTGGAACCAACTGTTACGAAAGGAAGAAGGTTGGAAAGGTTGGACACACGAACACTATATTTAACATCCAAACTGCAAGGAGGTTTAGTTCAAGGGATTATGGAGACTTCCGAAGCAAACGAAACGGATCAAATGTTTAGTTTTTGAGAAATCAATATATATTAGCATGACTGTTGGTCGTTTACCACTGACCACATGCAAAGGGACAAAACAAAAGAATCTGGTACCTGGGAGTCCTGGTTTTTGTTGTGCATTTGGGTTGCTTGTTTCCACTGATTTATTAACTGTACCAACATCTTTACAGCATTATCGACAAGCGTGGGATGGACATCCGTCACTTCACGAACAATAAAATAAACAAATCCTGAAAGAACATCCTCCCGCCAATCTGGAAAATCAAGCATTAGTGCCTGCAGGGTATTGAAAGCCAGAGCACGCAGTTCTTCATCCATATGAATTGTGAGCCTACCAAGAACAAAATTCCATTAGCAAACCTCAGAACCCTCCGAGTCGTTTCACCATCTAAAACTTAAAACTAAGAACTTAAAAAAAAAAAAAAAGATGTCCTCTTGCCTGGTTTGTAAGAAGCATGAGGATGGGAACCAACGTTCACTTTTTGTATACATGCACCCTTACATTATTCTCGTGTTTAAATTCACATATGAATCTATTAATATTGGTTGGTGTTTTTTGACAAATTCAGCTAAGTTTGAGCATAATGAAAAAGTACTTTAAAAAATGCAGATCGACCAATCAGAATTACATTTTAAAAATTCTTTAATCCTTAAAATGCTGTATGTTTTCTTGTAATCAAAAGTTGTATCTGATCATATAATATCTACGCATTATTTCACATTTGTTTAGTCCTTTACTATCACTAGAAAGAACATGATTTATCTCTGTCCTTTTTATGCTGCTGAGGTTACAGTTAAATTATAAGAGGGCTGATTATGAACAAGAAAATAGAATAAACCAAGATGAAATCAAGTTAACAGAAATAATTCTTTTTTAAAAAAAAATTTAAAAAAAAAATTTTTTTTTTTTAAAAAAAGATTTTATTTTATTTTATTTTATTTAAACATTTATTTATTTTTGAGAGAGATAGAGACAGAAAGTGTGATCTGGAGAGGGGCAGAGAGAGGGGGAGACACAGAATGTGAAGCAGGCTCCAGGCTCCACAGAGCCCGACATGGGGCTTGAACTCACAAATCATGAGATCATGACCTGAGCTAAAGACCGATGCTCAACCGGCTAAGCCACCCAGGCGCCCCAGAAATAATTCTTGAAGGTGAGCATGAGAGTAAATTTTGTAGTAATATTATAAATGGAGTGTACCTGGGGGAAAAGTGGGGGGGAAGAGGTTGTCTAACACAGAACTCCCTAAAGGGAGTTTAAGTCTAAGCAAATTAGAGAAGAGGCCATATAAAATTGCCTTTTAGAGACACCAGAACAATCGGAGGACGTGAACGTAATATAAGCTAAAGGATTTTACCAGAACATAAAGAAGGAAACGATAAACAAGAGAAGCATAGAAGATGGCCCCGGTAGTGAAGCTCCAATATATAATACTCTGTGCGCAAGAGTTTCTGATTTGGGGCTGAAGAGGATTACTTAAGCGACTGATCATCGGTGTTAGAAATAGCTTGAATGAATGAGGTATGTAGGTACTATCGATAATGTACCACAACCACATGCTTAGGGAGCTGGGAGGGCAGAGTCTTCCTCATGACAGAGGAGGAGAGCTGTGTGCTTTAGGTGGAAGGAGGTATCATAGTCCTCACCCTGCTCAACTCCATTCTGGTCTTCACTAAGCCAACCTTCCACCAGCAGTGAGACCAAAGAGAAAACTTAGTACAGCTAGACAGACTTGAAGTAAGCCCCACGAAGCGGCAGCGGTGACGGCAGCACTTCGGAACGTTCACAGGGGATCAGATTAGGATCGCGGGCTCAGTGTTCCGTGTTTGATAATGACCCCGAGGGAGGCACTGCAGGAGAAGGGGGACTGTCTCCACGAGGCTGACTTTAAAGGTTATTTTCACATCCCTTAAATCCATATGCCCGTCTTACACCTATCTGTGGAACTCAGGCTATAGACATGAGTTAACCACTGTGTAGAGAGCAGCACTGTAGCTTGTTAAGGCAGAGGAATTAACTTTCCTTAGACATAGCATACAGGTCTACGAATGCATCTTTGTTTTGTTTACTTGCTTTAATTAAAAAACAAAAACAAAATAAGATTTAGACATCACAATTCCAAATGATCGGAATGGGGGACAAAATATAACAGAACCTAGAATCTTCCTTTCTGTTGAAGTAAACTGATTAGTAAACGAATATTATAGGAAAAAGAAGCGAAGTAAATCAAGTCACAAAGCTGTCACTGTTTGCTCCCTTCACTAGGCTCCTCCATCCCTACCCCTTATAGAAGGAGTTTCGTTTGGGCGGGGGATATGGGACTGTTACCCAAAAAGGTGCAGGCGAGTTAAATTAAGGGGAGTAGAAACATTGCAACTGAATGAGAGCTGTTCACTATTTTTCCAAGAGTAACGTCACAATCATTAAACCTCTTTTCCTTCCCTAATGCTGACATGAACTTCGTAGCTCTTTAATTCACAGCAAAAATTAAGAGAGTGGAAAGGGGTGAATTTATCTCATGGTGCAAAGTTTCAAAGTAACTCCTTTGCTCTCATCATCCTGAATAGAGACAAATGCCATTCTGTATCTTGATGGCAACCTGCAAAGGTTGAGGACAGGGTAGTGACGGGGTGTGTGCAACGCTAGGTGTTTTTGCGGAGCAGGTAAAAGGGGTTGCTAGAAAAGTCTATTAGCTTATGGAGAATTTAACTTAAGTCCGTGGTGGGTGCTTGGCAGCAAGTAAACATCTTTCAGTGCAGTCAAGTACCGCTGCTCTGTGACAGTCAGTATACCTGGTTTTTCATTTAGAGTTGGGGCCAAGCGGACCACGGCTCTAGGGCCAGTCTGCACGAGGCGTCACCAGAACACGGTCACGTCTCTTCCTTTACATGAGGTCCGTGGCTGTTTTTGCCCTGCACTGCAGAGACGAGTAGCTGTGATGCTGATCATACGACCCGCAAATCCTAAAGTACTTACTATGTCATCCTTCCCAGAAGCATGCTTGCTGACCCCTTACCTACGGAAACCCTATGTAGATCAACAAAGCAGCTTCCAACAAGCCTTCGCCTCAACTTAGAATTTGCTCTGGAAGCAAGTATTTAAATTCGGTTGTCATGTTATTTTTTATATTATAAAGCTATGACAAACCCACAGAGGAAAGAGAAGCAAAAACTTGAACGCCACAGGCTCTGCAACGGGAGAAATAAGTGAAAACGAGACCTAATCACTACCCTGGGAGCTACAGAGGTGGCTGCAAGAGTTAACCCAACAGTTAACTGCCTGATGGGCATCACCACACAGTTATTAAGGAATAGCGTGCTATCCAAATCCTACGAAACATACTAGAAGAAAAGCTAGGAAACTGAAAAGTAAGATTTGTAGAGAGGACTTCAAAAGAACTTGAAAAGTTAAAAATGAGTGGGGAGAATGGGTTTACAAAACAGAAAAGAAAATAGAAGTCTAGAAAGTGTACCGAGTAAAGTCTTGAACATGTCTTTATCTCTCTGTTAGTAAGAACAGTGACAGGGATGTATTAGAAATTTAAAGGGATTGAAAGAGGAAAAATTAACACAGCAAAGAGAGACTCTCATTTACCTTGCTAACAATTCGATGAGGTCAGTTCTGCTCATACCATCAGGAATCAGCCTTGGAATAGCAGCAATACAAGTCCTAAACAAATCAATTTTGGGTTTTCTTTCCCCTCTGAAAAATATATAACAGGATTTAATAAGCTTATTACATACGCTAGGCAGTGAAAGCAAACTTGGAAAACATAATTATAGAAAATAGGATTCCCCTTCCCCCTAAAAAGAGTTTAATAGATTTACTATAAAAAGAATCCATACAAATCCAGGAAATAATTACCAGTTTATAAATAGACAAAAGAATAAAGTGATAACAGGAAAGTAAACATAGCTAGCAAGCAAAAAAGATTTTCGGTAATTAGAAAACTACAGGAATGATTATGTTTAAATAATATATAATATATAATGATGTAGAATACAATTACTTTAATTTAAAAATTAATATCTAACCTTGAATAAAGAATATTTAATTGCTAAATAATAATAAATAATACTGATATTAAATAACCAAATATTGGTTATTTTATGAACTTACAAAAAAAATTTTTTTTTGAGACAGAGAGCAAGCAGGAGAGGGGCAGAGGGAGAGGGAGAGAGGATCTCAGCAGGCTCTGCACTCAGCGTGGAGCCTGACGCGGGGCTCGATCTCACAACCAGGAGATCATGACCTGAGCTGAAATCAAGAGACAGCCGCTTAACCAACTGAGCCACCCAGGCGCCCTGATAAAAAAAAATTTATTCCACTTATTATTATACTTTTACGAGGTATAAATGTCTGTTAAAAAACAGACATTCTCATATTCCATTGGTGGTATTATCTGTTCTTTTATTTTTATTTTACTTTCAGAATACACACACACACACACACACACAAATATACATATTTAAATTTTTACACAATTAAATGTCAATTTTGAAAACCTTGGTTCCTCCAGAGCCTTGATACAATTTATTTCTACTATATTTTCTTCTAGTTATTCAATGATTTTTAAATTTTTACTTTAAATATCTCATCTCTTAATACACTGGTTTTTTTTTTATTTTGGTCTACACTTCAAGATGAAGATCTTGGTTTATTTTATCCAAATTGTTCTTAAGGTGGGCTAAAAAGTTGTCATGTAGAAAAGAATCTGGATGTCTTAAACATTGGGGTCAGTATTTGTTATAGTGGCAAAGACTTGCTACCTACTCTTAGAGATTTTATCTAGTCCATCTTCTCTAGCTGGTTCCAAGAGGCATGAATTTCAGTTACAACAAGTCGGTTAAATAATACCAGTTTCCCTGCAGATCACTATGTAAACAACAGATGTGCATCACAATCCCTGAGAAATCGTGTCACTTTTTCTTTTATATTTTTTAAGTTTTATTTATTAAAGTAATCTCTACACCCAACATGGGGCTCGAGCTCAAGACCCCGAGACCAAGAGTCGCATGCTCTTCCACCCGAGCCAGCCAGACCCCCCAGACACGTCACTTCTTCCAAGTCTGTTGTGACTGGTCACTGCACGTTTGTTACTCATTCACGCAGACAGCAAAGTGTGTAACGATGGTGCCTCCCGGTCTCCAGAGATCAACTCAGGCGATCTTTTACAAACATGGATGACAAGGGAGGAAACTGGCCAATAAAGACTAAAGTGCAGCAGAGAAAGGAAAAGTGGTATCTCTGGGAGTGAAATTCGAATCGAACTTCACAGGAGTTACAGAGGAAAGAGGTGGCGGGGCACGTTAGCACTGCTATGCTGGCTGACTCCATGTGCACAGCAGAGGAGCCGGGGAGGGCAGACTCATTCGCACAGTAAGGAAAGTGGCTGTGACGAAGATTTTCCAGAGAAAGGGATGCACAGGGAAAAACTGTCAACACTGGAGGGGCGCCTGGATGGCTCAGTCAGTTGGGCGTCCAACTTCGGCTAAGGTCATGATCTCGAAGTTCATGAGTTCAAGCCCTGCATTGGGTTCTGTGCTGACAGCTCAGAGCCTGGAGCCTGCTTCGGGTTCTCTGTCTCCCTCTCTCTCTCTCTCTCTCCCCCTCCCCCACTCATGCTCTGTCTCTCTCTCTCTCAAAAATAAGTATCAAAATAAATTTTTTTAATTGAAAAAAAATGTCAACACTGGAGAAGTTCTCAGAGACATTAGTATACGCTCGTATATAATAACTGTATAGTAGTTAAATTGAGAGATCGAATATCCAGTTTGGTGTTCTAAAACCTGTAATGCAGGCATTAGTATCTAAAAAAATATATCTTCCCTCATTACAGGATATGTGGATACCGACTGGCAAATAAAACAAGCTATTGCCATGCGATACATCCTCCCGAGGAGAAAGTCCCTAACATTAAGGAAAAAAGATGCCGGACGGCAAGCAATGACAAGCCTGGGGGACCCGGGGGCTGAGGCACTGTCTTGAAAAAACGATTCTCTTTACTCCCCTCAGTACCTCCTGTTACCAGGAGATTTTCAGGGTTTTTTTTTTGTTTCTTAGGGTTCTGGAAATAAGAAATGTTGGACTTAATAAACCAACCACACCCACACACATCAACGGTAACTCGGGTTTATCTATCGGTCACGGAGTGGGTATAGGGCCTTGTCACTGACAACTAAACAGACCCAGGATGACTTCCACGACGTAGGCTAGTTTGATAGCACGTTAAAGAATCCAAGTGAGCATGTGGAAGGAATCACTGTGTCACCAGCTGCACAGGTAGCAGTACAGGACAGCTACAGAGGAGAGAGCAGCGAGCAAGCAAGAATCGATCTGCCTTGTTCTGAAAACGGCAACGAAGGGAGAGCGTTTCCTACATACGTAATCATATCTTCGGGCTCCTTGTTGGACATCTGCACGCTAGTCATACACATGGGTCTCCCGACTTCCTTGTCCAAATGCCTGAGAATGCTGTCTAATGCTTTTCTCACTTGAGGATAGTACACAGACATTCCTAGGGAGAAAACGTCACAGTTACGAAATGTCAGAAATTAGATCAACAACAGTCAGACTTACTTCCCAGAGAAAATAAAAGCCTGTCTTTAAATGACATCAGCTTACTGTTGTCACTAAGGAGGGAATTTCAACTGTGGTATACTCTTCGCCCTGACGATCGGCAGGAGTGTACTGGGGGGAATAGGTAAGACTTAAGCACGGAACTAAAATTACCTCGAATGAAGTACAAAAGGCAGCAAATAGTATCATGTAACAAAATAAAGGCAGAACTGGGTGAGTTTTCATATGAAAGTTCACAGGTATGATCAAAACTGTACTCATTTCTCTATCACTCTATAGTAGAATAACCACATTAGACAAATACGTTCATTTCAGACATGATCATCAACTTTTTCAAGAGAATATTAAACTGTATCACAAAGCAAACTATTTGGCCCAGTTAACACCAACCTATGACTTTTGCTTCCTCGTCTGTCAAGGTTTTGTTGAGAAAAATTTTCTTCACACGGAGAGTGTTTCCTGAGGGAAGAATGACCCCTGTTGTTGGCATCGGGGGCTCACCGTCCTTCTGCTGCAAACTGTCTGCTATCACAAGGAAGACTCTGAGGCCTATGTTCATTCTCTTCAGGGGAAAAACAGTTTCAGAATGAAATCGGAAGGTCAGAAAATATCCTTTTTTCATGTTAAAAACACCTCATCAGTTAACACTGGGGGCAGAGAAGGCCCAGGAGGACAACCAACCTTTCTTTCTGACCAACATTTTTTTAACTAGTTCAGGCACCACAATTTATTTTAATACCAAATTCCCAAATGCCGTCCCTTCATTTCTGAGGTCAACTGGCTCTCCGATTCTCTATAAAGCTTCTTTCAAACCTCTTTCTTCATTCCTCAGCAATCCTACCCTCCTACCATTCCCTCCCCTCTCTAAGCAGACGATAGATCTCCTACTTCACAGAAAGGAAAATCCATCAACTGTCCTCAGTCTTTCACTATGACACCTCCTCTCCCTCTCCTTTGCTCTTATGACAGTTGAGGGGGCGCTGGCCTCCTAGCTGGTGGAATCCCAAATGCTCTTGCTTTCCTGGGAACGGTACACCACCAATTCCCCTTCTCTGGCTGGCGTCTTCAACATTTCCTTCCCACCGGGTACATTCTGTTAACTGCCGTTAGCCGTGCTCATCTTAATGGAGCAAGTCCTTCCTGTAATACTTTCCTGAAGCAACTCTCACTCATCAGTGACCATTCTGCTCAAAAGAGTGGGCAGTTTTCCTGCATCCTGTTGGACTTTTCAGCAGCACAGGCCACTATCAACTATTCCTTCTTTCCTGAAACACTCCCTTCCTCTGATTCATCTGTGCCACAGCTGGCTGAGTCATCTCTGCTGGCACTTCAGGTTTGGCCTCCTTTAGCCACAGAGTCAACGTCAGACTGCTTCAAGACGAGGTCCTCGGCTGCCTTCTCCTCTCATTATGTTTTCTCTCCCAAAGCGATTCATGCGTCTACACGGCTTCAGTTACCAGCCACACCACACCGCCTGTCAATTTTCAGCCTCACTTCTCTGAACTCGGACCCTCAGACCCACCTGACATCTCTACCTGGATGTCAAAAAGACATCTCAGGTTTGACTCATTCAAGCCAAATGTACTTTCCCCTCAAACTCGGTCCTCCTCAATGTTTCTTTTCTCAGTCAACACTCCTCTCTCCATCTGCACCACCACTGTCTCAGCCCAAGTTGCCATTTTCTCTGATCTACGCCAGTGGTCTCTCAAGTGGGTATGTGCATCCCAGTGGGGGTGCAAGATAGCTTACTGGAACACAGGAAGACAATAAAACTTTTATTTGTGTATTTTTTTAGTCTAAATAAGATTAAGATTTTAAGCTTTACTCATCTTTATATAGGACATAGTACCAGTGCCCTCCTTGTCTAAACATCACATGGTCATGTCACACAGTCATAGAAACCATCTTGAAGGAAGAGGGAAAGCTCCACAATGTACTGGGGTTCACAGAAGTACCTCCACTTATTCATCCTTTTGGTGTGCTGCAATTTGCTGGTGTTTGATTAAATGGACTAATGGATCATTTTTTCTGCCTTTACCTAAACTAGCTCTCACAAGAAAAAAGAACAACAAAACACAGAACTCAGTTTTTCTACTCCTAGCGTAAGAGCTTCAGTGAGGAAAAAACTTACGTTCAGAAATAAACTTATTCAATGGGAGAAAGTGTTTTTGAAAATGGATGTTCAAGAAAGTCTTTTTCATGATTTTGACGCTGGAAACCATATTAAGTATGTCATCTATAAAAACACTCATTTCTGCTCACTTTATATACCTGGAAATAATTATTCATGTATCTTAAAAATCCCACAAATGAAAAACTTCAACGACTTGCCAACTTGTTAACTACATAAATGTATGTTTTAGGATTTGATTATGAGAAGGACCAGCACAGTAATTTTAAAGAAATAAGAAAAAAGATGGCTTTTTATATTCTCCAATGTCATTTGATTCTAGTGAGCAATTAGTTTGTAAAATCTTTTGAACAACCTAAGAAAGTAATGTCTAATGAATGAGTTAGAGTTTACTAAGTGAATAATGGGGCGAAGAAGTAGGAAATATTTAATATTTAATTCTTTTGCCTTTTTATTTGTATTGTGATCTCCCTCTGGGGGAAAGGATTTTTCCCTGTTTTGTCTCTCACACCTAAAACAGTGTTTGACACATTTTTGGTGCTCAATAAGTGTTGAGTGAATGATATTTATTTTAAAAAATCTGATACTGATATTGATAAAAGAAACCTGAGCTCATGTCACAATCTTAGAAGTCAGCAAAGCTGACTAATCTGGAAAATATCCTCTCTTGATAATTTTTCTCCCTACTTCAAACTACTATTAAACTTTTTGCTGGCTATCAGAAAGGTGAAATAATTGATCCTAGATCACACTAATAATTAAAAGTCAAGTTTCTAACTAATGATTTGAACCTAAGAGTTCTGATTCCAGAAACTGCTCTAAAAAAATTATTTTTTAATCTTTTTGAAAAGATTATATAGGATAGGGTGATAATTTTTTTTACCTCTGGATTAATGGTGAAAGTTTTAGTAGATTTTCCAACACTGAGAAGATCAAATATTATTTCTTTCATTGCAAAATCCAAACGTTCCTAGAAAAAAAAATAACAATCAAGACATCCTTATAACTTTCTACCGCTATATGCTGGGGATCATGTTAAGAATCATACATATAATGGCAACAACGCAGGTTTGTATCCTTAAGATCTAGGTAGACAAAAGAAAAATACATATGAATTAAGGTTAAAAATTCTGCCTATGAATATATTATTTGTCAAATGATTTAACATCCCAACAAAGAGGATAGACATTTTAAACACTCATTTATTAAAATCACATTCTACAATTTAAGTGAAGGAAGTCCCAGAATGATGGCAAAAGGGAGTCCCAAAACGAGAGCGATGCAGCAGGCCTAGAGAGTGGGGAGTCCACACGGAGACAGGAAGAACAGGTCTCCAGGAGGGAAATCTCCAAGGAAAAAGAAAATAGTAAGATTAATGATGTCTGAGAGGAGTTACACAGTTTTCATGGAGTGTTGGTGTGAGGTGATTAATCCAAGGGAGCAGGTAAGATTCGAGGGCAAAAGACAGGAAAGAGACGCGACCCAACAGCAAACATTTTCTAAATACTGGATCTTTTTTTTTAATGTTTATTTATTGATTTGGGGATTGAGAGAGAAAGAGAACAAGTGGAGGAGGGACAGAGAAAGAGACAGAGGGAGAGAAGTCCAAGCATGCTATCGCGCAGACCCCAACATGGGGCTTGAACTCACAAACCGTGAGATCATGACCTGAGCTGAAATCAAGAGTCAGATGATCAACCAACTGAGCCCCCCAGGCGCCCCACTAAACACTAGATCTAAAGCACATTTGCTTTCATTCACCTTACCGACACATTTATAGCCATCTAATTATCATTAGTTCTCTGCTGCAGTAAATAGAAATGTACTCATTTTGTTTAAATATTCCTTATTTCTTCACTGTTAAAAATAATTACATTACAGATCCTCTAAACTGTCAGTTTTAGTTCAAAGAGACCACAAAGAATATTCTGGAATCCAAACATTTTCCTTAGCTAATGAGGTAACCCTACCTATGCTTCTTCCAGAGCTGATGTCCCCAAAGAGAATGTGACCAAAACCTTGGATCTGCTTGCTTAGCACCTGTTTAATCCCCTTCTAATAAACCTTCCTTTACTGCAGAGACTAGAAAGCTAAAATTGTATTTCCCAGAAGGCCTCAGAACGGTGGGCTTCGGGAAGTGATTTAGACCCTGTCACGTGGTGTACTCACGTGAGTCTTTGGGAACTGGCGTACAGGAGGAAGAGGAGGACAGGAAGGAAGGGATCCCTCTACTAGTGGGGACCATGGCAGCAGCGGGATTCTGAAGCAACTGTGATGACTTCCCAATTTGGCAGCTTTTTGTTTGTGGCAGAGGCCACAGTTCCCTTGAGAGCCCATTTCTGCAATTTCCTCTTAGTCATTCAGAGTAGTCCTCCTAGGGATTTGATTCTGTGAACCATCTATATTCCTTCAAAGCTCCCTTTGGATTCAACTAGCTACAGTGGATTCTAGTACCTGTACCTAAGAAATCAGATTAATGCACAAGAAAACAATTTTTCAAAAACCTTTGGAGATACCCAGGAGGTAATTAGTCAATGGACCCACTGTAGGACTGAGAGATACTTCCTTGACCCTTCCTAAATGAAGCCCTCCACTTGTGGGTCTCTTTGAGTTCTGTTATTATGCTTTTAGATGTGTAACAAATTTTAAAACTCCAAATTACTACACTTGTTGTGAGATAAAGCACTCACCTGAGCAATGAACTGAATAATTTTCACAAATATATTGAGAGGTGTATCACGAGGAACCACACTACGTGAACCTTTCGGAAAAAGTGCTGACACTATGCTCATAAGACGACTATGGAAAAAAAAAAGACCACATCATTAAGAGATAATAACATCAACAATAAACATTCTTCCTATTCTTCCTAAGATGTCAAGAAAATTCATATTCCTTCTCAAGATCTTTATAAAATGTTAGCTAAAATGTCATCGGTGTGATATCTTTTACCAAGATTTTTATAAAATCCACTCTAATACAAAGGCACTCACCTCTGAGTTACAGTGTTGCTTTCACATTTTATTCTAATTACATAAACCCACAACAATCTATACAGAGATTCCAGTGCAACTCGAGACATTTTAGGATCTTTATTCTGTTTAAAAACAAGAGAGAATAAAAACAAACCTATTAAACTACTTGCAATCATTTTAGATCAAATACAGTCCCTGCCAACAACTAAAGGCCCTTGTCCCACTCCTCTCTGTATTCAACCTAAAGCAGGTTTAAATACGTAAATACATGTCTGGTACACAGTAAGTACAGAAAGCTGAGAGGAAATTCCGAGCCATTCCTTACATCCTCAAATGACATGGTAAAATATCAGAAGGATATTCATACTTGAAAGAACTCCTATCTTATACACACATCAACAAACTTGGCAGTGAACGGTTCACACAATATTGACATCATGATAGAAGGATTACTTCTCTTTGGAGCAAGTCGCTGCAGTCCATACTTAGTTAAAACTCACGACACCAAAGGTTACTATGGATACTTTTGCATACTTTTGCATTTATGAATAATGCAAAATATTATCAGGTGATTACAAGAAGGAATATGTAAGAGCAAGGACTCTGAAGTCAGGAATGACTGGCCACGTCTCACCTTTGGGGGCACAGTTATATCACTCGGTGCCACAATTTCCTCATCTATAAAAATGGAGATAAAAATGGTACCTACCTCACAGATTAAGGGAGTTTTTGTGTGAAAAACACTCAGAACACTGCTGGCACATGTCAAATGCTCAATAAATGTTAGTTGTTATACTTTTACACTTTACTTAGAATGAGAAATTATTTCAATTATTATCATTTAGAAAAAGAAAATTATTCCATTTCAATCACAACTTGATCAGCAAACTTTTTCTTCATACTACTTATTATAAAAAGTAAAGTTCTCAGAAGACCCGTCATGGAATGAGATTTAATTGTGAATTTTGAAAATGTAGCCCATGATCACCTTTTTTAGGAGAAATTCTTTATGCACGTTGATTGGTTGTAGGAAGCACTGATTGTCATAAATCAGCATTTGTTTAATTTAGTTGGGGGGATTTCTTATTGTTGAATAATTATTTTATATACAGCAGCAAACAAAAGATAGTTTTAGAATTCTAAGTAATTTAGCCATTCTATTTTCCTTTTTCTTGAGAAACAGAAAAATGGACAACTATGTATGATTAAAAGCAATACAAAAAGATAACAAATGAGGATTAAAAGAAACAGAGCCACCAGAAAATAGAATTTTGCGCATCTATGCGAACAATTGATATTAATTAAGAACGGAATACCAATTATTCCATTGCTGGTCAGTGTCTCAAACATCAGTCCCTCCTTCCATTACCAAATCCATAATGATTCCAAATTTCAAATACATTCCCCAAGTTATTAATCTGTTATTACAGTAACATATACAGTATCATGTAATATATGCATGTTACTAGTAACCACCAAACTTTTTATAGTACTTTCTTTTCCATCACATAACTTTTTTTTGTCATTTAAATCCAAGCTATCAGGTATCAAAATAGAAGCTCAATTAGTTTGATGGACACTCCAAATAGTATTTTCATATTAAATTATATTTGTAAAATACAACTAATACAAATTAATATGTTATATATTACAAATATTTAAGTCCAATTTCACATAAAAATGTCTTCATAGAAATGGTTAAGAAAGAATTTGGATTATTTTAGGTTAAGGGCTGAGGTCTCTAGAATGAAAAAAACTTGATTTTCAAACTTTACAAGAGGCGCTACTATGTTTACAAAGCGGACTTACGCTATATACTGAATAAAGCCAAAACTAAGATGAAAAGTGATACATCAATTCTTGTTTATTCAGTCATTGAAATGCTGCTATACATGTCTCAAAAATAAAAACATCCTAAAATGATCTGAGCTTTAAACAAAGATATACGTAATTCCTCAGTCGCAATTTCGGTATAATATGAATAATCGGAGTGTCACATAAATTAAAATCCAGTAAATATTTTAGATGTCCAGTATGTTCTTTAGCAGCAATCGTTTTAATATTTCTTTCCCTTTTTTCTACAGTGAACCAAACCCAAAATATTTTGTTTAAAATCCAAACCGAGAGGATGCAAGTTTAAAAAAAAATCGTGCATCAAAAATCATACTTAAAATCTAAGCTGTCTCCTTAACTGCCTCAGAAAATGTTTTTTAAAGTTTCATTTGTAACAGTGTAACTAATGTAATGTTAATTAAACAATAAATTAAACAGGGTATTTTAAAATGGAGGATTTGGGTTAAGAATCAACATTCATGATCACTTCTAGCTCGTCAATTCATCTTCTTCGGGTGACATTAATATTAAACTTGTAGAGTGTCCCTGCTGTGTGCTAGTCTTCTTTGACAAGAGGAGAAGCGGGCTGGAATAAATACATTAGACATGCAATGCACCAATGGGTAAAGAAAAAAAAAAGCCACACTTAAAGGAGATAAAGCAATACTTTACTTTGTAACATCAATACAACTCACCTGGAGTGTTTCTATTTGTTTTCTGATACTGTTGTTAGATGGCATCTAAATAAAGCAACGTGAGACAGCAAACATAAACATGAGACACAGCACATGCATGTTAGATGAAAATAAGCACAAAACAAGACAGCTCTTCACCAAGGCCTCTATTTAGAAGAAATTTGGGATTTCCAAGAGAGTGGCCAGAAACACTAAAGGGAAAAAAAAAATCCTGTAACTTGGGATACGTCTATAATTCTTAAACTAAGAGCGAACAGTTAAATTTTTAACTACCTAAATTTTCCACGGAAAGCACTGCACTGGAATTCTAGCAGTTTAAATTTTTAAAAGAAAATAAGCATGTGCTGTAGAAAACCACCTTCGAATTATTTTTATATGAACTCCACTACCCTTATAATCCCCCTCCGTCCCTAATAATTCTTCAGAAACTTTACAACCACTTTTCACACAATAACCTCAACTGATATAAAGATAGGGAAATAGGGAAGCACCAAATTCAGTTTAAGGACAAAAATAATAGATGTGATATTTTCTGTGAATATAAATGGATGCTTTCTCATTCTATTTATGGACCTATGCGGCTAAAGCCCACTTTTCATGGTCACCAACTTCCAATAGTGATATGGTAACTTTAAAAATTGTATCATATTAAAGATTCTATTTATTCTTATGACTCTAGAGAATAATGCCTTTTTAATATCTCAGAATTATAGCCAGATATTTTCTGAAAATATTCAGTACAGCAAAATTCCTGATAGTCCATTAAAAGGTAACAGGTGGACCTCAAAGGGCAAATGTTACAGAGCTGTAGAGGTCTAGATGCAAATTCTAGCTCAACCACTTTTTGGCCCCCTGACCATTGGTTACTTATTTATCTTCTTTCAGCCTCACGGTAAAATTCAATGAGATATTATATTTTGAGCATCTAGTGTATAAGTAAGTATTAATAAAAATCAGCTTTAAGAAGTAATAGGTCTAATAAATGAAAACTTGTTAATAGATTTTTTTGAAATCAAGAGGTTTCTTGAATCTCAAAACAAAAGTTCAGGCCTTTATCTTGAACCAGTTTTTCCTAAATATATATAGCAAATCAATTATAGCTGTTGTAACAGATAACTAGCGTGGGTTTTTGTTTTTTGTATTTTTGTGGGTTTTTTTTTTTTGCTGAATGCCCCCTGCGTTACCCCAACTCTGCAGTGTAGCCACAGTATCTAAAACTCAATAACCAGGAGCCAATTCGTAAAATTTCTGCTGAATAGAGCCTTAATGTAAGTTAAGGGTTAATGGCCAAGACAACTATATTCCAAATATTCATGCTAAGGTGGCTCTTATCTCCTTTAGCCTGGCAGATTGCCATTGCCATTAATTAAAATGGACAATATGCCAGAAATATTTGATAGGAGGTAAGGGTTCAAAGAAAATAGCATTTCAAATGAAAGCCTTAAGACGAAAAATAAAAGTTAAGGTGCTGCGAAAGAATTGCAAATGTGTTAGGTGGAAACATATATATATGTATATATATATATATTTACAAAAATTCCAACAAGCAACAGAAAAGTATGAACTGTCATGAAACAAAGCAATCCTTCAGAAAACACTTAAATGCAAGTCTGAAAATACTTTATTAAAAGTATGGAAAAATCATACCACCCAGAAAATGATCAATTTCCCTTTTTAGTACCTGTATCGGTATGAATTATCAAAATGAGGACAGAAAACAGTATAATGTGAGTAATTAAATAAAGCTTATTTGCTAGTTGCATGACATAAAGGGTTTAAGAAGCTCGATTTGGTCCTGGGAATTTTCATAAATAAGAAAGAGAGTATATCGATTCTCATCCAAATATGAAAAGTATCAATGGGTATCAAGGAGAAAAACAGCCAAAAGTGTTTCTCAAAAGACTTATATTCTCTGTATATCTTATTAAGTAATTAGGGCGCCTTTGAAAATGATGTATAAAGTCATGGAAAAGATGCATGGAATAATGCTGTCTAGTGGACCATTCTCAAAGTGGGAAAGAAAAGCCTATTTCTGAAATACCACAATGAGCGATAGGGTCATTGAACAGTCATTGAATGTATTTGTGCCTGGCTTTCATTGTCTCCAAAGTGTAAGGTTTTCAAGGTTATCCTAACTTAGAGGAATAACAGGAAATAAAATGTCATGTCTGTCATGTTTCTATAACTTGCAAGCAAATATTCAAATGTACGATCTATGCATTAAAACAGTGTTCAAATCAAGCATTTCCGTGACATGCAGGTGAGGAACGTTCCCGTGTTCCATGTCAGACATTAGCTAAGCTCCTAGCCACAGAAGAAAAGCAGATCCTGTTGGGAAGATAGAGATTCTTCTATCTCACCACCTTGTTTACAGCCCTAAGAGAGACCGGACGTGGGCGTGCCAAATAGTGTTAGTAACAACTCTCCCTTGATTCAAGTCGGAATCCTTTCGGGAGCTTCCGTAGCCCTACCACACTTTAGACCTGGCTGGTGTGCTTTCATCAAATGTGCTTTTAGTGACATTTCATTATCAAGGCTTTTTTCATTTTCAGACTTGAGCCAACGTGACTTAATTTTCTTAAACCGAAACACGAAATAAGTATCTGGAGGATTCTATAAGATTAATACTCTGCAATTCTAAAGGAATGTTTTTATTAACAAATAGTGGTAGATCTAAGATAATATAAACAACAGTTGTTAAAAATGTACACTTTTGCATTAGGACAAACTAAATTTTCAATCAAAAGTTTATCCATGTCAATACGTGATTCCCCACAGAAAGAATAAAGTACATTTAAGAAAAGCAATGTGGTAAAGTATTACTATCCAAAGGTACCAACAATAATGAGAGTTTTATTACATACTGTTCAATATATATGCATAAATGAATATATGACAGTATTTACAGGTCAGAAATGTGATCACGTCTTACCTTTAAATGTGACAAACAGTTCTGTAGGAAAATATGCCAGTTATTTAAAAAAAACTGTTTCTGACTGACACATAAAAGGCAGGTAATTAGTGGATAAAGAGCCTATAGGAGACAGGGAAAAGAGAATTAACACCTTTCATGAGAAAACACAGGTTTGTAAATCATATGCTCATAAACGAAGGCAGTTTTCCCATTTGTCATAAGTACGAGCTCCTAGAGTAATGTAATGAAAAATGATAAAGGGCAAACTTTCTGTAAGAACAATTCCTCCATCTGTCTCATTGCCCTGAATCGGGATGTGCTTTTATTTTTCCCGAGGGCCACCACTCCCTCAACGGGTAACGGTGGTTAGGAACGCAGGCCCTGGGATCAAGGACAGACTGGCACCAAAATTTTGGCTCTTTATTTGCCAGGGACATGACTTCAGTGTGTATGTGATGAAGGGCCCTGTCGCTCCCTTTCCTGACACATGGAGTGGAGACTGATGCACAGGGTTGGGAGGTTTAACGTAACACGAACACTGCAAATGTGCTTAGTTCACCGCCTGGCACAATCCCAGTTCATTCATCATTAGATCTCTATCTTAAGTGGTCAGGCATCTGTCTCATTCTCCACACTCTGTCCAAGCCGCATAAAAATTCACAGCAAACGCCTAGAAAGTTCCATGGAGGGGGCGGTTAAATCTGAATAGAGATGATGTCATTAGACAGACAATGGCTCCTAAGTAACCTAATACTTCTGACTGCAATCATAATGTAAAATAAAGAAATTTATGGTTTAATAGGAGCATATTCAAGCTTCCATATAGGATAATGCATAACTTAAAGCACCTGTCAAGACAGGCAAATACCTAGAATGAAGTCCGAATAACCTATCAGATGCAGAGCTAGTAAAATGAAGAACAGAATGTTTTATAAAGAGCAGGAGAAACGTGTAAAATTTGCCCTTATGTTGCGTTTTGGACATTTTACAATTTCAATTTTTAGAACTCTTTTCAATCTCCCCTCAATTCAGGAATCAATCACTAAAACTCCTGACTAAATACGTAAAGCTTTGAAATGGTTTCCAATACCAGTGAATGCTTCTTTCTGGAGCTCAGTTCAAAAGTAGTGTGATAAAGCATCTCCACGAAATTTTTCAAACAGGGAACATTCACTTCATTTTTAACAGCCTAGGTAAAAAGAGAATACAAACAGAAAGAAAATGGTCACAAATGTTAACCTGTACAGAGATTATAAGAACTTTCTGTAAGGTGTGAAATTAGTTAATAATTCACAGAGTATCTCACTAAAGTACTATAAACTGTCAAATGCCCAACTGTCAAGTAAGTAAGATACCCTCGGTCCCTGCTCTGAGAGAACGCAAGCAAGTGAACAGGCAGGGGGTACGTGATACAACCAACAGGTGCTCTAAGAGGAAATTCTCTGTGCTCTGGGCGCATTCAGAAGGCGCCCCGACGGAAAAAGTCCACAAGGAAGTAACACCTAAGCTGTATCCAGCGTCCCTTCCCTGAAATAGAGCAATAATCCCCCGGGGAACCTCTCCGACCTCGTCCTCCACCCTCTGCCCTCCTGCACTGGGATCCAGCCGCACCAGCTCGCTTTCTTGCTGTGTCTAGAATAGATCATGCCTGTTTTGTGTTAGGGAGTCTACACTGGTTCCTTCTGCCCAAGAAGCTCTTCCCTCAGATACAGCACGCCTTACTCCCTCGTTCCTTTAGCCTCTGCTCAGTCGTTTCCATCTCCTTCGAGGTGGTGGTCTCACCTAACCACTTTATTCCAAATTTCAACCGCCTTACCCCTTCAGCAAGTCCTATCCCCCATCCTACTTTACATCTCTCCTTAGTACTTATCGCCATCTACATAGTATGTATCTTACATACTAGTTTGCTAGCTGTTTTCCGCACTAGAAGTAGTTCTATAAGAGCAAGGTGTCTTTCCTACCTTGACCATTCTTGCATTCCCTATGCATAGAAGAGGCTCCGATACAAAGAAAGCATTCAGTACATGTGATGAATAAATAAGTAGAGTCCAACCAGGCAAAGTGGGCAGGAAGGTTATTAAAGAGGCGAGAATGTTCCAGACAGAAGGAGTTCTATATGCAGAGGTGGGTGTTATGGATTGAACTGTCACCTCCCTCACACCCCAAATTCAGATATTGAAATCCTAACCCAGCGTACCTCATCATGCGACCTTATTTGGAAAATGCAGGTGTAATTTGGTCATTGCAGATGTTACTGGTTAAGTTAGGATAACGTCATATTGGGGTGGGAGGACCCTACTCCAGTATGATGGGTATGCTTTAAAAAAAGGCAATTCGGACACAGACATCAGGTGATGCTTCTATAAGCCAAGGAATGCCAAAGATGTCAGAAACTAGGTGAGAGGCACAGAACAGATTCTTCCCCACAGCTCTCAAAAGGAATCAATCTGCCAACACCTTGGTCTCACTGTAACTGTGAGATGATAATTTTTGTTGGTTAAGCCGCCTAGTCTGAGGCACTTCATTAGGGCTGCCTTAGCAAACGAACAAACTGCAAAAGCAAACATGCCATAAAAGAAGAATCAGGTAACACAATATTCATGGGCCGCAGTCAAGGGTCTTTCCTCTTACATCCTGCTCCTTCTGATTAGTTACCTTAAAAACACAACCTAATCCCAGTTAGGCATCTGACAAAAACAGATTTTCAGACACGGGGAAGCACAAATGACAACGTGGGATAGAGAGCAGTAATTCGTACCACTTCTAGAAAAAGAAATTGAAATACATGTACTAATGATAATAGACTAAAAACTGATGGTTTTATAAACGATAGGTTTATTTTATCAAAAACAAAACAAAACAAAACACCCCAGACTATTCACATGGCTAAAACCTGGGGTGGGGGGCTATCTGACTCACACTACCTGCTGAGCTCTTTTCATGACTTCTGCTTGTACCCATTAAAAAAAGAATCTTCGAAAATTTTTTAAAACTTCAAACATTTAACTGTAAGTAAATATTCAAGACAAGTGAAAAAAAAATCATGCCAATCATTAATATTTTAAAACTTTTACTTTCCTTCCAGTTCCCTGTCTACCTTTTTTCTTTTCTTTTTCTTTTTCTTTTTTTTTTTTTTACTAAGACTTTACAACTTCATTTTATTTTTTTAAATGTTTATTTTGGAGAGAGACAGTGTGCGAGTGAGCACAGGGGAGAGGCAGAGAGAGAGGGAGACAGAGAATCCCAAGCACAGAGAATCTCTGTGCTGTTAGCACAAAGCCCCGTGCAGGGCTCCAACACATGAAATGTGAGATCATGACCTGAAACGAAATCAAGAGTCTGATGCTCTGTCTCACGTTCAGGTCCTTCATCCGTTTTGAGTTTATTTTTGTGAGTGGTGAAAGAAAGTGGTCTAGTTTCATTCTTTTGCATGTTGCTGTCCAGTTCTCCCAGCACCATTTGTTAAAGAGACTTGTCTTTTTTTCCATTGGATACTCTTTCCTGCTTTGTCAAAGATTAGTTGGCCATATGCTCGTGGGTTCAATTCTGGGCTCTCTATTCCATTTGGTCTATGTGTCTGTTTTTGTGCCAATACCATACTGTCTTGATGATTACAGCCTTATAACAGACTATAGATGCTGGCGGGGATGTGGAGAAGCAGGCACCCCCCTACACCGTTGGTGGGAATGCAAACTGGTGCAGCCGCTCTGGAAAACGGTGTGGAGGTTCCTCAAAAAATTAAAAATAGAACTACCCTATGACTCAGCAATAGCACTGCTAGGAATTTACCCAAGGGATACAGGAATGCTGATGCATAGGGACACGTGTACCCCAATGTTTATAGTAGCACTTCCGACAATAGCCAATCATGGAAAGAGACTAAGTGTTAAGTTAAAGATGAATACCATCATCAACTGACGAATGGATAAAGAAGATGTGGTATATATATCTACAATGGAATACTACGCAGCAATGAGAAAGAATGAAATCTGGCCATGTGTAGCAACATGGATGAAACTGGAGGGTATTACGCTGAGTAGAACAAGTCAGTCAGAGAAAGACAGATACCATATGTTTTCACTCATAGGTGGATCTTGAGAAACTTAACAGAAGACCATGGGGGAGGGGAAGGGAAAAAAAGAGAGGGAGGGAGGCAAACCATAAGAGACACTTAAATACTGAGAACAAACTGAGGGTGGATGGGGGACGGGGTGGGGAGAAGAAAGTGGGTGATGGCCACTGAGGAGGGCACTTGTTGGGATGAGCACTGGGGGTTGTATGGAAACCAATTTGACAATAAATTATATTAAATAAGTAAAATTATAAAATGTAAAAAAAAAAAAGAGTCTGACACTCAACTGACTGGGCCAATCAGGCACCCCACCCTATCTGTTTTTTTTTTTAATTAAGTTTATTTATTTGAGAGACAGACAGAGATAGGGTGAGTGGGGGAGGGCCAGAGAGAGAGGGAGAGAGAGAGAATCCCAAGGGGGCTCCGTGCAGTCAGCTGTGCAGAGCCCAATGCGGGGCTCGAACTCTCAAAACCAGGAGAGCATAACCTGAGCCAAAGCCAAGAGTCAGACACTTCACCGACTGAGCCACCCAGGTGCCCTCCTGTCCATCTTTCCTAAACATGTTCTAGACAGGACCTGAATACCACAAATTAATTCATATGAACACACACAGATCACAAGCTATTTGATTCAATATTACAAAATGAAAAACCTAAATAGTAAAATTTGATTCTCAATATGAAAACAAATGTCTACACTTTTAAAACTTTCAACTTAAATAAAACCTGAATAAACAGGATGTTACTAACTTCCATTTCTAGCCAAGATGGTGTATAGGGGGCTAGATTTACCCTACTATCTGAAACAAAAAAATGAACAAAATACGTGAGATAATATGCAAAATACTGTACATCAGTCAACAAAAGAAAGTAACCCCTGAGAAATGGAAAATAAATGCAGCGAGCTTTTCAATGGCCCCAGCGTACTGCCTCAGCAGAGTTTTTGAGAAGAAATGGAAGTATATTGTCGTAAGGTTCTTATACTACACATGACTGGCATAATATCACTTGAGGTACATAGTGTTAAGTTAAAGATGAATACCATTAACAATAAAATGAAAAAACAATGAATATAATGAATAAGCCAAAAGAAAGAAGAAATGACAACAATGACAACAACAACAAAAGAGAAAAGAATGACAAAAATATTCAATTACTCCAAAAGAAAGCAGGAAAAAAGGAGGAACTATGAAACAAAAAAACAGATGGGGAAAATAAAAAATATAATCAGAAGATAACGGATTTAACTGTATCAATAACTGTAATTGACAATTAGTAGCTGTTTCAATAATATTACATGTATGTGATCCCCAAGTAAAAAGCAGAGATTCAGACTGGACAAAAAAGCAGGATCCAACCATATCCTGCCACAAAAGAAAGAAAAAAAAAGTGTACTTTAAATACGAAAACATAAGTAGGCTAAAAGATTAGAAAAAGATATACTATCTTTACACAATCAAAAGACAACTGGAGAAACTATATTAATATCAAAGTAGATTGCAGAGCAAAGGATATTATCAGGGATAAGAAGGGTTATTTCAAAACGATAAAGGTGTCAATTCAAGAGAACAGAACAATCTTAACCATTTAGTTGCCTCATAGAGCTAAAATTCTCATACACAAAGCACCAACTGACAGAACTGCAAAGAGAAGTAGACAAATCTACACTTACACTCAGAGATTTCAATACTCCTCTCTCAATAATTAATAGAACCAGCACATAGGAAATAAGGAAGGTTATCACAGACTCGAACAAAGTTACCAACCAGTGTGACCCAACTGATATTTATGGAACACTCCCTCCAACAACAGCAGCACACAGTCTTTTCAAGCGCACATGCAACATTCACAAAGATAAATTACATGCTGGCTGAAAAAAATGTCAATGTATTTAATGGGATTCAAGCCACACGAAGTACATTCTCTGACCATAGATTAAAAATGAATAAACCAAAAGAACTCTGGAAAATCCCCAAATGCTCAGCTATTAAGAAATATACTTCCATATAACCCCTTGGGGCATAAGGAAGTATTTTGAGCTTGATGAAAATGAAAATGAAAATATACGATATCAGACTCTGGGGACTGCCACTGAAGGACCACTTAGAGGGAAATATACAGCATTTGATGCCTATTTTAGAGAGAGGAAAGGTCTTAATGACCTCGGCTTCCACCTTAAGAAACTAGAAAAAAAAAAATGAGGGGCCCAGGTGGTGTAGTTGGTTTCAGCATCCGACTCTTGATCTCGGCTCAGGTCATGATCTCACCGTTTGTGGGTTTGAGCACCGCATCCGGCTCCGTGTCATCAAGGCAGAGCCTGCTTAGGATTCTGTCTCTCCTTCTGTCGGCCCCCCCGCCCCGTGCTGGTGCATGCTCTTGCTCTTGCTCTCTCTCTCAAAACAAATAAACTTTAAAAAATTTAAAAAAAAAAGTAAACTAGAAAAAAAAATAGAGCAACTTAAAACCAGGTAGGTAGAATAAAGGAAATAATAAAAATCCAAGCAGAAATCAATGAAATAGAAAACTGAAAAACAGAGAATATTAATAAAGTCAAAAGTTACTTCTTTGAGAAGCTCAATTAATAAACTTCTTGCCAGACAGATCAGGGAAAAAAGGGGGAAAAAGTCACAAATTACCAATATTTGTAATGAAAGAGGTCACTAAAGATACTATAGGTATTTAAAGAATACAGGAATGTAATGAACGACTTTAAAAAATTGATAATTCAGATTAAAATGGATAAACTACTTAGAAAGACAAGAAGGCTCATTCAAGAAGAACAGACTGAGGAGCCCCCTGTCTTTTGGATGAAATTATTTGGTACTTAAATTGCTTCACACAAGGAAAATTTCAGGCCAGGTGGCTTCTTCAGTGAATTCCTCCCACTTCAAAGGAAGACATAAAGCCAATTCTGCACAGAATCTTTTGACATTACCTCAATACTAAAATCAAACAAAGGAATGGCAAGAAAAGAACACCACAGACCAATAACAGCCTTCTTAAACACATGCAGATGCAAAAATTATCAATGAAAAATCTTAGCAAAGAAAATCTAACAATATAAAAATAATTGTATCATCATCAAGAAGAGCTTAACTCCAGGAATGTAAGGTTGACTTGACATTTGAAAAATCAATGTACTTCACCATATTAACATACAAAAGAGAAAAATCATATCATTATTTTATTGGGCCAAGGGGAAAGAAACATTTAACAAGATCTAACAATCAGTCCTGAAAAACCAAACAAACTTCTTAAACTATGAATGGAAATAAATTTCCTCAATATGATAAAAAAGCATCTATGAAAAACTTGTAGGTAACATCATACTTATCAGTAAAAGCCTGAGGACTTTAGCCTGAAAATGTGAAAGGAAAGAGGAAGTCTGCTCTCATCACTTCCATTAATCATTGTACTGAAAGTCCTAGTCGCTACGATGAGACAAAAATAAGAACATATACATTGAAAAGTATTTAACACCTGGAAAACAAATCTTTAAAACAATGCCATTTACAATAGCATAAAAACATGGAATACCTAGAGATAAATTTAAGAAAATATGTTTAAGAGCTATATACTGAAAACTACAAAGCACTGCTGACAGAAAATAACGACTAAGTAAAAGGTGAGAGATACTATGTTCCTGAATTGCAAGAATCTTTGTTAAGATGTCTGTCCTCCCAATTTATTAGTTTAATGAAATTCCAGTCCAAAACCTGCAGTTTTTTTAATTGGCTAGGTGATTTTAAAATTTATATGGAAATATAATAAACCTAGAAGAGGGAAATAACTTTGAAGAAGCATAAAGTTGGAAGATGTATACTACTCCTGCCTTCCAAACTTACTACAGTAATTTACACAGTATGATCACTGGAACCTTAACAGAATCAGATATAGACCCATACACAGACCGTTGATTTTTTAATTTTTTTAAATTTTATTTATTTTTTAATTTTTTTAACGTTTATTTATTATCGACAGACAGAGACAGAGCATGAGCATGGGAGGGGCAGAGAGAGAAGACACAGAATCCAAAGCAGGCTCCAGGCTCTGAGCTGTCAGCACAGAGCCCTACGCAGGGCTCAAACTCACAAACCGCGAGATCATGACGTGAGCTGAAAGTCAGATGCTTAACCGACTAAGCCACCCAGGGGCCCGCCCCCCCCCATTGATTTTTTTAAACAAAGAACTATACTACTTGGAAAGAATCATCTTGTCAACAAATGGGCAAATGCTGCTGGGACAGCTGGATATCATATGTGAAAATGAAACAAAAAATTAAACAAAACCAAACCAATTCATATCTCATACCATATACAAAATTAACCCAAAATGGACCGCTATCCTAAAAGTAAATTCTAAAACTGAAATATAGGAGAAAATCGTTGTGACTCTGGGTTCGGTAAAGACTTCTTAGATATGATACAAAAAACACAAATTATAAAAGGACAAACTGATAAATTGGACCTCATCAAAATTAAAAACTTCTCCTCTTCCAAAGGGATAGTTAAGAAAATGAACTGTGGAGGGTGCCTGGGTGGCTCAGTCAGTTAAGCATCCAACTCTTGATTTTGGCTCAGGTCATGATCTCATGGTCGTGAGATCAAGCCCCAAATCAGGCTCTGTGCTTAGTGTAGAGCCTGTTTGGGATTCTCTTTCTCCCTTTCTCTCTGCCCCTCTCCTGCTCATGCTCTCTGTCTCTCAAATAAATTAAACTTAAAAAAAAAAAAAAAGAGAGAGAGAGAGAGAGAGAAAGAAAAGATAAATCACAGACTAGGAAAAAATATTCACAGAACATATATCTGATAAAACACTTGTATCCAAAATAAATTTTTTCAAAAGTTTATTTTTAGAGAGAGTATGCACGTGGGAGAGGCAGGGAAAGAGGGAAAGAGAGAGAATCCCAAGCAGGCTCTTCACCGTTAGTGCAGAGCCCAATGCTGGACTCGAACTCACCAGGAGATCATGACTTGAGCCAAAACCAAAGTCAGACACTCAACCAAATGAGCCACCTAGGCACCCCCAAAATATATTTTTAAGATATATAAAAATATATCTCTAAAACTCAATCAGAATACAAATAACCCCATGTAAAAAAACATGAAAAGATTTCAACACACATTTTGCCAAAGAAAATATACGGATAGCAAATACAGGACACTCAAAATCATTGGCCATTAGGGAGATGCAAATTTAAAAACCACAGTGAGACACTGTGGTTTAGCATAATGGCTAAAACTAAAATAACTAACCAAAGAAGTGTTGGTGAGGATGTGGAGGGACTAGAACTCTTACATACAGCTCCTTGGATTGCAAAATGATGCCGCAATGTTGGAACACTGTGTGACAATTTCTTTAACAATCTAACAGACAGCTACCATTTGGTCTACCAATTCCATTCCTAGGTATTTACCCAAAGTAAATAAAAGCATATGTCCCATACATAGACTTGGACATAAATGTTCACAGCAGCTTTATTTATAACAGCCAAAAACTGGAACAAACAGGTCCAAAAAAGATAACCGCAACCAAACTGGGGTGTATCTATATCGTGTATATCTATATAGTGAAATACTACTCAACAATGAGAAAGGAAAAACCTACTGATATATTCCACAACATAGTTGGAACTCAAAATAATTATGCAGAGTAAAAGAAGCCAAAAAATGGCTTCGCAGTATAAAATTCCATTAATATAAAATTCTAGGAAAACCAAAACTAATGTAGAGTAATAGAAGGAAGATCGATAGTTGCACTACCCAAAGGTGAGGTAAATGGTACGGGGGAATTAAAAAGAAAAATAAGGAAACTTTCAGGGTGTGATATGGACATTAACCTGATTGTGGTGATGTTTTCACACGTGCATACACATGTCAAATTATATTCTTTAAATATGCATAGTGTATGTCAACTTTACTTCAAGGTTAAAATGAAATGATGATACATATACATATGAAAAGAATATCATTTATAAAGCAATGTGTAATATACTTAAAGTGAGTAGCCCATCACATATCATACAGAACTGAGCTGAGTAAAAACAAACAAAAACCCCAGGAAACATAGAATCTAAGTATTATAAAATCTCTTAATCCTATTTATAGCATGCTGTTACTAGTAACTGCAAAATTATTTTCCAATAACACACTGCTTTTATGTCAAGAAAGGCTTCTATAAATCTGCTTCCCTAAAATTACTACAATCATATTTATAATAATATTTTGTAAATAATTTGGAATATATATTTTGACAGATAAGATGAATGTCAATAGCAACTACAGAGCATTTAAAATCGAGCCAGTCCTGTAAATTCCAAGATATATGTTACAGTACTTTTAAATTCTTCAGAGGCTGTTAAAATGGCCGCCACACCGCACGAAGCAGAAGCCACAAGTAAATGCAGTATTTTGCACTGAGCTACTTCAGGCAGTCGTTACCTAGAGGCTGGGTTGCAAATACTTTGCCCTCCTAGCAGTCTCTGAATCTTAAGGACCTAGGCCTATTCTTTTAATTAAAAGGCTAATCAATGCTCTACTGGCATTTGGCTAATAACCATTTTCCCCATATCCATATTACATTCAAATTTTCCACATAACAGTCTATGAAATTACCAGAAAGTAAGAATATTTCATGTGGTGACTTCTTCAGTAAAAAAGTACTTTTTACATATAATATAGAAATTAAAATATACTTACAGCAGCTACAGGGATAAGAATCTCCACAAATAAACCAGCGAGTGCATGTTTTATATCTTTATCTTTTACTTCTAAAAAATACTGAGCACATTCCTTGAGGGGGAAAGAGGTATATATTAGGTTAACAAAAGAGGAAGGTTTAAGAATTTTTAATATCATGATACATTTGTAAATACTCCCAATTTTACCAAAAAGCTAAACTCAAAACACGCTCAAATTAAAAAGAAAGTAAACTCACACCAGTGGCGATTTAACACTTGGACTAAAGAATTACTAAGGATGCCATGAATTTATGTGTATGTGGTTTCCTTTAATAAGTCACGAAGGGCAAGAATAATCACTGTTGGGCTAATTCTAATCACTGCAATGGAGAAGGTGTATCACCTGCATGAACTGAAATGATGCTTCAAAATCTTCTACAGGATACATTTTTACTCGAAAAAACTTCATTCCCATTATTAAGCTGATGATGCTCTGTACCACATGGGGGCTTTGTTCCTTTTGCCGCAGTTCTTTCAATTCCGTCACAAACTTCTTCCTCACAGCCTGAAACCTTTAATATACATGAATACATAAGTGGATAGGAATTCAAAACACAAATTTCCTACGTGATATTCAAGTTTGAAACCCAAAGATACTTTACGTAAACATTATGTCCCTTCTCTACCCTCATCAAAATTACTAGAAAAGCACAGAGGAAAACAAAGTTACTTGTTATTTGAAATCTGCTGTTCCTTATTTTAAAATTAGAAGTTCCTTAAGAAGATATAAGATGTCTTTATTCCTACAACATCGTCACTACAACTCCATTACCATTTAATAGTTAATAATCAAAATAAAAATCAAATCAAATAATCTACCCATGAAACATCCACCCATAAATCAGATATTGTCCCCAATTTGTACTCCTTTTTATGAAACTTGTAATTTGAGTTATATGGAGAACAGATTGGAGACTACAAATGTGTTCAAAGACATAGATCAATCAATTTTCAACTACCATCATTTAAAATTAATTTCTCCTTATACTGGAGAAAAACTGAAGGAGAGGAGTGGGACACATGGTCTCACACAATGTGAGTAAGCTAACCAAATGCTTTCAAATGTAAGCATCATCCTGATTCAAGTGACCACAACTGGCAAGACCACTAAGTTTTTTCTTTGCTTGCAATTGCAAAAAGATATTTAACAGTTTAATAATCAAAAACACTTAATTTCCCCCCTCTATTTATTATGAAACAGCTAAAGATTTTACTGTTAATGTTACTTGGAGAAACAAGTTCTTGAAAGTTAAAATGAGAAATGAAGCATATTTTCTAATCATCATGGACCACAGAGGGGAAAAAGCAAATTACATATTAATGAAATATGGATACATGATAGGAAGTATTACTTATCCATTTCCATTTGAGTCTTGGAGAATACAATACCATTTTCCACGAATACATTCTTTTGCATTTTGAAAAGAAAATCTAAAATGGATAAAAACCTTCCATCGCAGTAACACTAGAATCCAAGGGTTTTTCTCTTTTATTAAATTTCTCATAATAATTATTAGCCACTACACTCACAGGAACCAAACATTAACATGAACTGTACTTGGCTTCCTAGAATTTAGTAAGGGTTTTATCTGATAGTTTCAGGACCAAAGACTTCTTATAAATGACATCCGAGAAAAATCTCAATTGATCGTTTTTTACCTTGCGAATTTCCCAGTAGCAACAAAGGAAATTCAAACTCTTGCATAGTCTTCTGACCAACCACAAGATGCTAAAGATAAACCTTTTTACTGTTTACTATAATGATGGTTCAGGACAATTCGATGAGTTTAATTCCTAATGAGTAACACTTTTATGGAGTCACCTAGTATCTTCTCTTATTTGTAATCTCTTCTACCTATCCAAAATTCTATTTAGTGTTAAATAAAATGATTAGGAGGAAAACCCTGAGATGCTATCTTACAAATAAAAGCATTTACCTAGAAAGTATTAAAAGTCATTATTAGCTCAGTAGAGTTCTAAAGATTTGAAAAAACACTTCTCATAAAATAGTTAAAAATAAATAAGGCAATATCCTCACTATTCCTGGCACTTTCTAACTTCTTCAATGCAGACATTGACGGAAAACCCCAAATAAATGAAAACAAGTTATAAAATTAATGTATGGATATTACTTGAAAATCCTCTAAGAAACAGAGCAGCTAAGTAATAAAAGATGGAGGAGACTTCAAAATAACTATGAAAAAAATTAGATCTAACACTGTCATTGTTGATTACATTAGTTTCTAATGAAGCATTCCAAAATACAAGTCAAAATCAGTGATTTATAACACTTACTTTGATTGGGCGAGAACCCCTATCACCTCCGCATATAAATCCGCAATAATATGCACATTCCCAGTGTTGGTTCCTGAATATCTAAAACAACAAGAGAACAAATGTATTGTTAAAGTTTTCTATAAGTTCTCCATTAAATAAATCTGAAAGTTTCTTACCAAAGTATTACAAAGTTTTTTTCTGAAGAGTCATCTATAGAAAGAGAAAAACCACACAAATTTTCTTCTATCTTGGGTTCTACTTTGTCATGAAATTTAACCTTCTAATTTTTATAAATCCAATCAATAGTTTTAAGAATTATTTTAATAAAATCTTTCCACTGGGGGCGCCTGGCTGGCTCAGCTGGTAGAGCAAGGGACTCTTAATCTCAGGGTCATGAATTCAAGCCCCTTATTGGGCATGGAGCATACTTAAAAAAAAAACAAAAACACAACTTTCCTATAGTGGATTCTAAAAAACAAAAAAACCCCGTAATAACAGAAAGATAAATGCTTTGAACTCTAAAAATAAATGATCGATGAGAGCTGAAATTATACTTAAACAGTCTAAACCTAGACTACAGAGAAAAACAACAGTCCCGAGTTAGTATTTATACTTACCCTTCCTTATGTTTAAAGTGCTTAAAAGCTAAGTTTAGAACTTCATGAACTAAGGGATCGGGCACAGGATGAACAGGAATCTAGAGCAAAAAAAAAAAAAATCATCAAATCAGCAAGAGCTAAGTAGATTATAAGTCTTATATGCGTGTTCTCCACATTTCAACTAATTAAATTGAAAACCAGTTTTCATTTCCGTGCTATGATCTATTACTAATGTGTCAATCTTCCCTTTGTCTAAGAATTCTATTATTTTCTCTGGAAATTTAGCCACTCATCTAACTTAATAAGCTCTAAATTTAAGAATATTAGCTTTATAATCACAAATCCTTGAACCATGGCCCATAAAGGGGAAAAAATTGTCATTATTGCTGATGTTACTGTGATTGTTAGGAAATGAAGACACTTGCATGTACCTCTCTGCAACACCTATGGGAAAGCAACCTCTGGCAGCCCTAGCCACACCTTCCATATAGTCTGATTTTCTATCCTAAACTGTAGCCAAAATGATACCAACTTCTCCAGCAATTTAAAACTATTCGTGGCCGTATTAGAATTAGAAAATTGTCATTTAAATCTTTGTTTTGTTTAGCTCTTTAAAAAATATGCTACTTCCTAATATGTAAAACAAATCAAAATACTTAAACCAGAAGGCAAGATCCCTGCCCCTTCTCCCATATATAATCCTTATTAATGGCTTGATACATATCCTTCCAGATTTTTCCTACCCACACGCACACGCCTTATTTTTCTTAATAGAATGATCCATCTTTCCATGGCAGTACTTAGAGCTCTTCCTTTCTTTTCAATGGCCACATAATACTCAGTATATAATGTATTTAACAAGCTTCCTATTGCTGACCATTTCATTCTAGATTTTCAATAATCAATACACATAATGTTATAAACATCTTAGACATTTAGCATTTTATACTTGTATAGTTCCATGGGAAAGAGTCAAAAAGGAGGACCTGATGTATCAAGATCATAGGGGCTCCTGGGTGGCTCAGTCGGTTAAGCGTCCGACTTCAGCTCAGGTCATGAACTCATGGTTAGTAGGTTCGAGCCCCATGTCGGGCTCTGTGCTGACAGCTCAGAGCCTGGAGCCTGCTTCAGAGTCTGTGTCTCCTCTCTCTCTCTCTGCCCCTCCCCCATTCATGTTCTGTCTCTCTCTTTCTCTCTCTCAAAAATAAATAGAGATTAAAAAAAGATTTTCCAAGTCACCACTGATATATATTCAAGTTCTATATATGTGTGGATCTGCTTTTGAGCTTACTATTGTATTAATTTTTATATGTCAGGACCAAAATCATACGGTCTTCATTATCAGACTTTATGAATAAGTTCTGATGTCTGGTACTGAAAGTCCCCCCCAATCAATCTATAGATCAATTTGGGGTTAATTGTATTCTTTATTTACATGGAGTATCTTTCACTTCTTTAAAGGCTTGTGGCAAGATTTTACTATTTTCTGTTTTTTCCCTTTGTTGCACTCATTCCTAAGATGATGAACACATGAAGAGATGCTTACTTAGTAATAAGAAAAATGAAAATACACAAAGTACCATTTTATATCTATTCAGTGGGGGAGAAGTCTGACAATACCAAATAGCACAGATAATGTAAAGGAATCCGATTTCACAGACATTGCTGGTGTCAGTTTATGTCAGTTTTTACACACCCTGCAGTCTAGGGAAGTGGCACTCTGGCTTGAAAATTATTTTGAGCTGAAGGCAACTGAGAAACAGCAGGTGCCAGAAAGCTCTCCACCCTCCCCTTTTCTGCCTAAAAGCAGTCTCCCCTCCTCTTTCCTGTACTAAGAAAAGGAGAACAACCGCTATCATGACAAATAAAGAGTTAATAATGAGGTAGATCTACACGAACAAACTACCACCTCTAGAAGCCCAAACACTTTTCCTTTGTCTTGTCACTGCACGATGTCCTGCTCTTTGTTAAGTGTCAGGGCTTAACCATTTTATGTGTCTTCAACTTCCTCTCTATGAAGGCCTCCATATGCATATGTGATAAACCTTCTCTCCTGCTAATCTGACATTTGTCAGTTTAATCTGCAGAGCTCCAGGAGTGAACCTATGAAGGTGCAGCTCCAACACACTAGCAATTACACGCCTAAGAAAATAATATATAGCTGCATTCATCATGGGCTAATCCTAACAACATACTGGTGAGTGAAAAGTTAACTCCCAGAGGACAATATACAGTATGATACATTTTTTTAGACAGTGCAAAAACAAGAAAAATTTATTATTCAAGCATATAGGAAAACAATTTTTAAAGAGAATAATTAACATAAAAATCAGCAAAATGGTAAGAGGAGTCCGAGCAGTGAACTAGGAGAGATTCACATAATGTGATTTAAATTATAGGTATTGGTGGGGCTCACAGGTAACCATTATGGTGTAAACAAACACACAGAGACCAATGATAACAGTGTGACTTGAACCAGGATCATGATTTATCACATTCCATGGCCCTGAAGTCCAAATGAAACAAAACAAAATGCACAGGAATTCCACATTTCCTTGAAAGTTTTAACAACATACATTATAAAACACTTCGTCAATAGAATAAAATTGTAACAGGGATTTTAATAGTACCAAGAAAGCCACACACTAGACCAGGGAGAAGAATAGCACAGAACTCTAACTGCCCAGAGATGGTGAGAATGTTTCTTGACGGTTTGATAAAGGAGAGATTTTTATTTAAAATACAGGTAATGTATTTTTTACAAAGGCAAACCAAGAGTCTATGAGGAGGGAGCTGAATTTAGTCCCAACTACTGATCAGGAGCTAGTTCAAACCTAGTAAACAGGTGAGAAACAGCAGAAACAGTTACCACAATTACACTGTAGTGAGGGACAAGAAATACAAGAAATCCAGTAAGTGACTATTCACTGACGTGTATTCAGCTCAATGAGAAAGGTGACTAAACGTGCACAACATGGAGAATATTTATTTATTTATTTATTTATTTAAGAGAGAGACAACATGCATGCAAGTAGAAGAGAGGGGGAAAAGGAGAGGGAGAATCTTAAGCAGGGCCCCAATGCAGGGCTCGAACTCATGACCCCTGGGATCATGACCTGAGCTGAAATCAGAAGTCGGATGCTCAACCCACTGAGCCACCTGAGTGCCCCGAGCATCACTTTCAAAATACTGTGCCAGTAGAGGGTGGCAGGTAGCTGTCACAGCTTTGAAAGGCTCATGACGAAAAGGCTGCAGCTCTATCTTGGTTTAGGGGATTGGTACTTGTGTTGACCAGAGGAGAATCAGAGCACTCGCTGCGGATTCCCTAGAAATTGGGACCGTCCTGAAGGCCTGAGCCTGGAATGCAATTTGAAGAAAATGCGCTCCATCACAAAATCAAATAGGGATTATTAAGTAAGGAAGCAGCTGTAATCCAAACTCGACTTTTCTTAGGTTCTCAATGAACCTTTTAAAAATAGCAGCCTGATGATATAGGAAGAAGTTAATTCGCCTGTTGGTAGAAGCTGAGATTTGAACATGCCATGTTAATACTGCGCAGAAACTGAATTTATTCTACGTGGTAAGGTTCAAAAATTCAGACTCTACGAGACCATCTTAACCTTTGTCCCATCCTAGAAGACCAAATTTTGAACCCAGAATTTCTTTAGCAATTAGAGATATTTAACTAGGAATTATATGAATGTATAATTGTAAGAAGCTTTAAAATCTTTTATAGGCAAACGCATCATTTTAAAAGTGTAACAATCATGTTTCAATGATAAAGGAATTTCAGAATACTGGCTCATCAATTAAGTAGAGGCATGACAATCTTTTAGTTGGTCCTCTGAAGACCTCTTTTTAGGACAACATTATTATCTCAGATTAAGAAGAAACTCAAAACAGTATCCCCCAACTGCCCCTTACATGCAACAAAAGTTTACATGTAAGTAAACTTACAATATACTTACAGTATACAATATAAATAAACTTACTTATAATCAAACCTTTATACAATAAACAAAACATTTCCTTCATTAAAAGTATAGAAAGATAAATGATAAAAGTATAGAAAGACCGTGGATTTTGGTTTGGTTTAATGAAACCAAAGCTTCTCTTTTTACTGGTTATATAACCACGAGGAAGCTTCTACTTCCCCACCTATAAATTGTATGCAAAAATTTGGAACCCTATAATCACTAGCCCGGAGAGAAAAATCAAGTACATTACAATTAGGAGATTGATTCTTGCCCTCTCACCTTTTCCTTCTATTTCTAAAAGGGACTAGGCCAGAATTCTTACCTTCTGAGAATGCAGGGCAGATGAAGGGACTAGAATATAAGGATGGAGATACTGAGGCAAAGCCTGGGAGGGAAAAATGGCAGGAAACCAGGGCCCATTCGAGAAGCAGGGAGGCAGATGTATTCTCCCAGCCTGATCTTCTCTCAGTTGGGCCCATAAAATAGACCCTAAGGTAACGAAAACATTACCACAGTCAATGCTGCCGTCCCTCACATCCCCGGCAGCCATGTGGTTACCCACCGAGACTTAAAATGGAGCAGACATCCTACTACCACGTGATGCCAAACTTTCGTCAGGGATAGGCTATCCTTGGATCAGTCAGCATGACTTCCAGAACTTATTCCAGAATTCATAGTGTTAGTCATACAGGCTGGCCCCAGACAGTTCACTGACCTTGCAATAATGCAACACTGCATTTTCTGTGATCTAAGTTTTTACATTCCACTTCCTGTGCTGTGTTGGGGTTTTACCATATTGATTTCCTCACAGGGATGTTTAATGTGCTCTAGGCCAGAGATAGGAAATACAAGTTAACTTAAACCTATAATTTCTCCTGAACAATCTTATTTGGGCTAGCTATGCCTGAAGTCTAACGATGACAGCTAGGGATACTACTTAGCCACACCGCATACCCTCTATTACTTACTACCCGACTATCACCACCATCAACACCTTTTATGTGTCTGCATGGCAGGTATTAGTTAAGCATTTTTATAAATATTATTTGTAACAGTCTTACAAGGAAGATATTTGTCCCGTATTTCACAGACAAGGGAACTGAGGTTCAGAAGTTGGTGTGTACCTCTCTCTAAAATACACGGTGTGTGCCCAGTTTCCGATATATGAAGAAAAAGCACAACCTCTAAACATTTTAAGAATGAACATGATCAGGATGCACGGACATTCTTAAAATCCCTACTTTGCCCCTTATTTTCAATAATAACAACACTAATAATAATAAAAATGCTCCCAAACTGAATCTCAAAAAGGTGGCAGGGGTGGGGGTATGGGGTGGGGGGAAGAATCCCACTTCAGTTAATAGAGAAAAAGTTCTCCTTTCATGGGGTAACAATCTCACTCACAGTATCTAGACTCTCCAGACCTTGTCATTTGTGTGATTTTAGAAGCCGCTCTAACCTGATTTCGACATTCAAGAAGGATATATCTAATAGACTCTAAAGAACACCCTGGGGCACCTGACTGGCTCTGTCAGAGGAGCGTGCAACTCCTGACCTGAGGGTCATGAGTTCAAGCCCCCATTGCCGATAGAGGTTACTTAAACAAATAAAAAATTCAAAAAAAAAAAAATACCCACATTTTATTCCAAGGCTATTCCCACCACCACCTCTCAAACTTTAATGCTTTTATCACCTCTTGAAAGTGAACAACAACAAAATCGGGTTAAGATCTGGATACTGGGGAGTCAGCAAAGCTCGTTCATTACCTAAATGGCCGGCCCTCAACTCAAAGGGGAAGGAGTACATTCAGCCTCAGAAAAACCACAAATAACTGCATGACCTTCAAGGACACACATCCACGTCTAAGAGGCTAACGGTAAATCTGAAAACACAAAGGATGGCCTCCACCTTCGGATATTCACAACAGCACTAATAAAACTAAGCCAAGAGCTGGCAGCGGTCACAAACCAAGTTTCCCAATCTTCTTTGTTTCAACGAGTAAATGTCTGACTAAAATTTAAATGAAAAGAAAACTGCTTCACACTTTCTAAATGTTTATGTTGCTGTTTAAACGTGCTTTTCTCGTGGATTTGAAAGCCTTTGTTACTAACCTGCTAAAATGTGTAGTTGGCCATGACCTCCAAAATATGTTTGACTTTTTTGAAAAAATAAAATCAGTCCTCCAGCATCTTGAACTAATGCTGTTCCCAGAGTGAATCACACTAATGTCATCTCATTTATACTAACTCGATTCTTTGTCTAATGTGTTAGGACTAAAACTTTAATTTTCCAAGATGCTGGCCATTTCACCTAATTTTGTACCGCTAATTTTACCAATATTTTTATTATTAACAGGAGAAAAAACTTGGGAGTCAAAGAGTGAACTAGCTTTACAGTCATCAGCGAGTCACCAAATTAAGAACATTTCTTCATCTGCAAAATGAAAATAAGAGATAATATTTATTAGGCACTTTTGAAAGTCCCAGGCATTATTGTATTTAACACTCAGGATTCTCAAAAATGATTCTATTATCCTCCCTCCCTCACAGAGGAGGAAAGAGTTAGTGGTTAATAACTTGCCCAAGTTACACGGCAAGGAAATGACAGAGCTGGGATGAAAACACGTGCCCTGGAGGTCTCCCAGTTTATTACAATGACCAGTTGATACAAAGGATATACATACAGCCTTTATGCATCATGAAGAGTTCTAAACACACACGAAGACATGACCAATTATTCAGGAAATAAAAATTTATAATATATGAGGTCAAGGACTAACCCATAAGTAATATTTACTCCTCCTTAAGACTGGCCCAACCACGTATCAATACTTCAGTACTCCTGGGACCATCCATCTCATCAAATAAAACGGAGTCATGTTTTAATATATGTCTATTATGTGGGGCAAAAGTAAAAGTCCTATTAAATTCAAGATATATTACATTGATTAGTCTCTAGATCTATTAAATCCTACATCACTTTGACGTGGTAGAAAATTGGGTTAGTTTGTCATGATATTTCAGAAAGTTCTATTGATTTTTACTTCATTTTCTCGGGTTTTATTAGTTTTGAAGAAGCTAAAAAGACTTGCCTTTTACTAAGCAAAAAAAGACCTATGTAAGATTTTTAATAAATAAAGTACGGCTGTGTTCTTTGTGATATATTTTATTCTTTCATGGTGCAACTGAATGAAAGTAGGAGGATAATGGTAAAAGAGAGAAAAGAGCAGGTGGAAAGGTACTACGGGTTGGAACAATATGGTGACGAAACCAAAACCGAAGATTAGCGATTAAAGCTGCTGTATTTCTTTTTGTCACCCTGAGTCCACGTGACCCACAGTTCTGAAGGGATTTTTGTGCAATGGACTTGAAAAAAAAAGCCTGATGAAAAAATGTCCTCAAGTTCAGAGTTCATTATGGTTTTCTCCACTAGAAGACCCATCTGGATTATTTTTTAAGAGGAGGAGGAAGGAAGGAGGACAAAGACAAAGACAAAGACAATGGAGAAGGGGAAAGAACACGGAGGGAGGAGGGGGAAGAGGAGAGAGGAAAACCTAGGTACGGTTGTCTGTGCATTGAAGTTTTAAAACTACAATTAGGGGCAACTTTCAGATGAGAGACTATTGGCAAGTCAAAGAATGTCTTGGGAAACAAAGGAGAGAAGGCATAACGGAGCCAGATCGGAGAGGGTTCTGTGGGTCTTGGGGAGTCTACAATTCACCTGCTCAAAGAAGAAACCCTGTACTATTTCATTAAACAAAGAAGTGCAAATGCTGATTACCCAGACGCTCACGTGACCTACGTCAGCACACAAGAGATGCTTGAGGTCAGCCACCATGAGTCCTAGGCAAAGTCCATTCACGGTCAGTGGCCGTTCTGGTCCTCAGCTCTTCCATCCCTAGTTACTTTTGCCTCAAGGGCTTAGGATCCGGCTAAACTGCGATCACAGAAAGCGAATTTGGCTTGTTAGCACAACTCCCAGGGGAAAGAAATTTCTTTGCCACCACCTAGTAAAAAACCTTTATGAAAGGTACAAAGTAACCTTTGTTAGTAAAGTGATTTTCCCCTTTAACTCAGTTTTCTGTTTTTCCTATTTAAAACTTTTATTTGTAGATTTCAGATGTGCGGATTTCAAAAATTTTCCACGTTATAAAAACAAATATAAAGCAATACATAATTCAAATAATTTTATGTTGCCTATGTCAAAACAGTCTGTCAATTAACTTTTATATCTTACATTTGTGGTTTGTTTTCATGTTATAAATTTGATTCAATTTTATATAACAAAAACAAAACTCCCTGTCCTAACCTGTCGTATGGAAAACGTGTTCTTTTTTTCTTTTAGGTTACCTAACGTTTTCCAAAACATCACAATGTACATGGCTGGAAATATGTGGCTCATCTTTGAATGATCTCTAACTTTTTAGAGACTACAAACTATAAAAAAAATACTTTTATGCATTTGAACAAAGTAGTTGGTTTTAGTAGATAAAAAAACAAAACTAGACCACAAATACTTTTTTGGGGTATACATTTAAATACCTGTAACCGATTTTGAAGACTAAAAATACACATGATACCAAACGTTATATGCTTACAGCTTTACCGTCTAGACCATTCAGACGTTAAGCTCATGAGCACAGCGTGAGAACAATGCTAGCAATCTGACAGTCATTGATCAAACATAAAGAATTTATTATCACTTGTCCAAAAACCATTCGCACTTGACAGTTTGGTCCTCCCCCTGTCAAACCGCCCCTGTTCCTCAACTAGAACTGCACGATAATTACACATTGGAGAGCAGGCTTGACGGCGGCGGAAGAGAAATCCTCTGAAGGTGGACTGAAGTACATGAACGACAGGCAGACTGTTTCACGAAACTTCTACTCAGCTCACTTTTGCAAACGAGACCTGTCTTCGATGGCACACAAAGGAAAAAAGAATGGGGACGATAGGTACAGGCCGTAAAAGCCCCAGGCAACTGAAAGAGGTGTAATTAAATTACAGAAATCTAGTTAATGTGGGCCAGAATTGTAGACATAACATCCTGAATAAGGTAAATGAAACATGAAGGCAAGATAAGAGTAAGAAACACGGACTCTGCAGAAACAAAAGGGCTTCTTACCTGCTTCAGAACTTCAACTAAAACTAAACAGAAAATGAAATCTACGGCTAAGTCTCTCCTTTCAAGAAGATAATCTCTCTCACGTTGCTGTTCATCCCTGAAACGAGAACCCCAAATTAGGACTGCATTTAAGACCTTCAGTTTTAAAAGAGCTACTGGTTAGCTATTGTTAGCACAAGTTGTTTTTAAATGTATGTGATTACATATTCTCATTTTCTTTCTCTTTTGTATATTTTGTACGGTATTTATAAACACATGTCACTACTGTAGAGATTTAAACCCATTCTAATGGAATCAGTAAGAAAAATATTTTTAATTTTACCTAGAAAATACAATCTTGCTCCATATTTGATTAGCATTTTTTAAATTAAGAACTGAAACAAAAGTAATAACTCTTCTGGTAAAAATCCAGTGCCAGGTAACTTTTCGCACATCTAAGCTGAAATCTCACAAATGGCATCAATTAAAGCAATTTCTAAACAATAGACCATCTGCTGAACACGAATAGATGTTTCACGCAAAGCCAATACCTCCCTGGAGAACCTGAAGGCGGGAAGACCAGTTCCGGGACTGGAGCACCAGGGACTGCCTCTTGGTATCATGACACAGGGTCTGGCAGTCTCCTGTATCACAACAGTTGCTCCCCTTCACAAACCATGTGAACGGGACCTTCTCTGAATATTTTCTTAACTTCTTCTATAACTACTGAAATGGCGCTCCTGAAACTCATTTTTGCATGACTATCCCAGCGGTGAGGAATGTGGAGCGGCACCTACTTTCACGGGTACCTTCCCTTGATTTACAGTTATGTTTGGACTATCCTTTCCCTTGACTAGCAGTCTAATAACAGAAGGAATCACCGTTTTTGCTCAGAAACCAAATGATAACTGTCTTAGGTTGAGAACACTATCAACCCTTTCACTGAAAGTGTTTCGATTCTAGGTGGAAGAGGAGTCACTTACCCCTTAGACTTTGTGCTAGATCGAGGCCTGTACTCGTAAGATTCATCTTCAGTTCCATTCTGGCGTCGGTACCAGTCAAACAAGGTGCGAAGCAAGGAAGGGAGACAGTGCTCTGCTACGGAGCTCATAGAGCTTATCAGCTGAAACACAAGACGTCACCAGGAGATAAAATACATCACTGAAGTACCACACGCCTAACTCTATTAGCCATCGTTTGGAAATGATTGACATTTCTAGGATAAACACAGTAACTCGGATGCAATAAATGTATTTTAAAATAAAAATAAAGATTAGCAAGGCACCTGGGTGGCTCAGTTGGTTAAGCGTCTGACTCTTGATCTTGGCTCATGTCATGATCTCACGGTCTGTGAAGTTGAGCCCTGCTGTCGGCTCAGTGCTGACATGGAGCCTGCTTGGGATTCTCTCTCTCCCTCTCTCCCTGCCCCTCCCCTGTTCAAGCTCTCTCTCTCTCAAAATAAATAAACTTAAAAAATAAATTAAAAAAAGATTACGGTTTATCCAAGTAATGAAGTAAAGTGGGCTAAGTCTCACACACTATTTAACTTTACCCACATCCATTCAGTTTAGATTAGTAGCTTTTCACCTTTTTCCTGCCTCCATATGCTACTCACACGTCTAAAAACATGACCTTTAGTATCATCACTGATTATATAGAGGGATACCTTTGGGAGAACACATAACATGAAAAAACCGGGGTGCCTGGGTGGCTCAGTCAGCTGAGCATCCAACTTTGGCTCGGGTCATGATCTCACAGTCAGTGGGTTTGAGCCCCGCGTCGGGCTCTGTGCTGACAGCTCAGAGCCTGGAGCCTGCTTCAGATTCTGTGTCTCCCTCTCTCTCTACCCCTCCCCTGATCACGTTCTGTCTCTCTCTCTCTCTCTCTCTCTCAAAAATAAAAACAAACATTTAAAAAAATACATTAAAAAAAAAATGAGAAAACCCACACCTGCTCCCTTCCCCCTGGCCCATTTCTCCATGCTCACGTGAACAGAAGGTTGTAAATACTGTAACCAGAATGAATGGAGAGAGGTAGGAACACAGAAAACTACATTCTGTTAGAACTGTGCGAAAGGACCAGTCTGCTTGGTACCGCTAAGACGCAGAACAATTTTAATTACATTATTAATTTGTGATACCCACGAAGACACATACTAGAAAAGAAACACTAACGTGTTGTAAACAAGATTTTAAAGCTCAGAATATAAACACAAAGAAACACAAATGAGTTATAAACAAGCTTTTAAAGCTGAGACTGTGTAAGGGGATGGCATAAAGATAAATGTAGCGGGCTGAGCGACTGCTATTCAATTTGAGGCATCCCTGAAACTATCTGAATTCTAGGTGAGTATCAGATTCACTGCATGAATGTGCTCAGCTTTCCTGGAGTGGTAGTAAGAGGCATACCAGCTGCCACTAATGAGCAGTCCCTAAGGTCACATTTCCTCTGGAGGATCTTGAGCAAAAAAAAAAAAAAGAAAGAAAGAAAATCTCTCTATAATTTCTGTATCCGATGCAACTCATTGCTCATACAATTAATATTTACAGTATACAGTCAAACATGCTTTACTCCGTTTTTCTTAACCAAAAAATGATGTCTTGCAGGAATACTTAAGGTCTTGTTCAGGTTCAGGACCATAGAAAATGTCAGCTAATGAAGATAAATTGATATCTCTACAAATTAAAACATTTACTTTTCCTAATATTTATATTCTTCATATAACTTCAAAAGGTATTTCATCCAGGAAAATAGTAATAAATAAATAAATAAATAAATAAATAAATAAATAAATAAATAAAGCAGTCTATTTGATTGAATAGGCTCTTTTTCATTATCTGTCTTCCTTCAATAATGCTTTTATTTATAATTAACATAATTTGACAGGCAAATAGTTTCTAATATAGTTCATTAAAGTCAAAACAAGACTCTAATTTTATTTAACTAATTTTTCAAATTTTATTAACAATGAACAGTATCACTCAAAGGAAATCCTTTTAATATCTAAGAAGGAACAATAAAATACCATCTGCTATTATAAATATATATTAGCTTATACCACTCCTGGCTTTTTACTGTGAAAAAAAAAGGTTGAACTATAAGGCATGACCATTTAAAGTTTTACTAATCATTTACATAAAAAAGCAAACGGAAATATTCCTTAAAACACTGCTTAACAGGATTTCAAATTCTGATTATACATTTATTCATCATTAGTGAATTTAAGACCTGAATAATCTAAATGTCTTTAAAATAACAGATTAATAGGTAAATAAAAAGTAATAATTACTAATAATTAATACCTTTTGCAGTAACATTAAGATTTAAAAAACATTATATAAGGTGATCTTAATATTTACTTTAACAGAGAACTAGTCTTCCTACCGATGGTTTCTTCTTAGGTCAGTGGCTGTTTACTAAATATATGCATCAGAATCACTTGGGGAGCTATTATAAAATACAGATGCCAGAGCCCTGCTTTTGATTATTCTCATTCAGAATTGGGCTGGAATCCAGAAACGATATTTTGTTAAGTCTCGACCAAGTAATTCTAACCAGTCGTCATTATCTAGTCAATTAGACTAACACAATGAACATTAACATCTGTTTCCTAGACTCATGAGAAAAGTAGCATGGAAATACTAGATACCAATAGAAAACTAATCTGGGTTATTAGTTTTTGCCAACAATTCTTGAACAAACATAATTATGACAAAAATAATATTTGATCAAACATTTCATCCCAGCAAGAGGAGAGAATTAACATTAAAGGAATATCAACACTCATTTTTAGATACTGATATTCTATTTAAAGGTTCTGATAACCCCAACAAGAAAAAATAAAATGTTAAAAGGTAAAACATTATTATGTAAAAACTGTATGAACTGATACACAAGAAAAGATTGAGGTATGTAATTGGAAACATTTTAAGAAAATTTCACAGTAAAGACATTACCAATGAAAAGTATTAAGATGCTAAATAAACAGAAACCAATCAAGTTCACAGATCATTCCATGAACTATAAGGTTCACAGCTCATACTTCATTTTATTTGCTTTGTCAAAAAACAAACTACCAGAGGCACCTGGATGGCTTAATCAGTTAAGCATCCGACTTTGGCTCAGGTAAGCTCTAGCCCCACATTGGGCTCTGTGCTGACAGCTCAGAGCCTGGAGCCTGTTTCGGATTCTGTGTCTCCCTCCCTCTCTCTCTGTCCCTTCCCTGATTATTTATTTATTTTTGAGAGAGAAAGCACAAACATTAAAAAATACTACCAATTTCAGACTGAATCTAATATGTAATGATATAAAGGATCACTAAACTAGATAAAATCATTTCTTAATATTGGATCTATTTGAACCAGACTGTCAGGATGAACATTTTCCTTGCAGGAAAAAATACTCCCCCAAAATTGGCATACCTGGTCAAACTGAAGATCTTCACCTCTTTGAAGAGATCTAGATAATGGCTTCTCCTACAGTTAAAAAAAAGTGTATACACAAAATATTAGAAATCTTATATATGATAAGCAGATTCGTCAACTGGTTTTGTTTTTGTTTTCATTTGTAATTAGATCTGATTAAACGAAGGAAAGACTCCCTCTTGCCCAGGGTCACACAATTAGCATTCAAACCCCAGCAGAATGGCTCCAGAGCCAAAGCTCTCTCCATGATATCCTACCAAAAGGAGTGCCCACAAGTCACATAATTGGGGGGAGGGAGGTACCCACAGTAGACAGAAAAGAAATAGTGGGGGATGACTCCCAGGTTTCCAGTTTGTGCATAGATGGATGGATGGTGGTACCATCCTTTGAAAGTGGGCACACAATGAGAAGACAAAGGGCACACAATGAGAAGACAAAGTTTGGGTGGAAGGATACATTTTGGTCATATTGAGTTTGAAGTCCCTGTAAGCCATAAAAGAGAAGATGTTGGCTAATAAGGGCTTGAAGAACACAGAACAGATTAGCCTGGAGATATAAATTTGGAAGTCATCAGTGTATAGAAAGTAACCAAGTTCATAAAACAAAGTCATTTACCTAAAAAGATGTAAGTAGGAAGAAGGCCTAGATATGAATTTTGAAAATGCAAACAGTTAACGTTTATGTACTCAACCACACGAGATACCAGTGACTCCCTAAATTCCTTCAACTTAACATGATCCATTTCTAAAAACAGAAACCTTTTTTACCATGCTCATATAGAGAAATAATCAGGACTAAGAAAAACTTCAAACATAACAGATCTCTATATCAGTAAAGAAAACACAAACAAATACACATGGGAAAATAATAAGGGTAGAAATTCAAACATTGGGGCAAAGATGGAAAAAAAATTTAACATATGGTGTTGGACAATTAGGTTGTCAGAAGGAAAAATTAAATGGGCTCATTATCCCAGTGAATCCTAAACGTTTTAAAAGCTTAAATATAAGAAATAAAATCAGAGGCGCCTGGGTGGCTCAGTCAGTTGGGCATCTGACTTCAGCTCAGGTCATGATCTTGCAGTTCATGGGTCTGAGTCCCGCGTCAGGCTCTGTGCTGACCGCTTGGAGCCTGGAGCCTGGAGCCTGCTTCGAATTCTGTGTCTTCCTCTCTCTCTGCTCCTCCCCTCCTCACGCTCTGTCTCTCTGTGTCTCTCAAAAATGAATAAACGTTAAAAAAAAATTTTAAAAAAAAGAAATAAAATCACTAAAGCCCTAGAAGAAAAAGAATCCCAGATGATGGTAGTTTTGTTTTTTTTTTTTTGACAAGCTCAGATCTTTCTAAGTATGAACAAAATGCAAGAGCAAAAAAAAAACAAAAAAAATAGCAACTGCAAACACATATAAATAAAAAATGAAAAAAAGGACAAATGACAAAGTGGGAAAAAATATCTGCAATAGATATTTAAATTAAGGTATAATTTCTTTAATAAACAAAAAGTTCCTACAGATCATTAGGGGGAAAAAAATCTAATAATCCAATAGAAAAAATGTAAAAGAATCAACAGACAGCTGACAAAAAAGAAATGTTTATAGCTCATAAATATCTGTTCATATACTTAACCTCACTCACAAGAGCGAGACAAGTTAAAAACCTAAAAAAATCCTACCTATTTGACTTCCAAAGACCTCCAAAAGTCTGAGCACAATGTGTTGAAGTTACCTACTACTAAACAGGACTCTCCGATGATGCCAATATGTAAATGGGTAACAACTGCCTTAGAAAACCATTTGGCAATATTTGGCAAAGTTTTGAAATGTACACATCCTTTAACCCAGGAAAAATTTCACCTGTAAGTATTTGTCTTATACAGTCACGTATCTGCAAAATGATGGTCATAAAAGAATAGTCGCTATAATTTCATTTGCAAAAGCCAAGAGTAGAAAAAATAAAAGCCTACCTATATTAATATACACCTATAGAATACCAGGGAAGACTTTTAAAAGAATGGCAAAGCTCAGTATGTATTAACAGAATAATCTAGGTATATAACGGGTACATACCACACATGCACGCACGCACGCTACTAAGTAATATAGAATATCTCTTTTAAAAAAATAAAGAAATACGTGTTTGCAAGTGGGAGAAGAAACTGGAACAGTTCAGAAAAAGGGAGGGTTTGGGGCTGGGAGTAGAAAACTGCTACTATATAGATTGTTGTACCATTGGCCTTGCATATCACAGAAGCCACAGGAAGAGACTACATAAAAAGAAAGACACAGTGTATTGATGGTGAAACACAATACTTTCATGAGATGACCTTTCAGAATGGTTGCTTCCTATTAATTTAAATGGTATCAGGAAAAGCTGCTGATTTAGTGTTGTGTCCTCCTTCACCACATGACAGTATTGGAATCTTTTTTTTTTTTTTAACTTTCCATTTGCTCCATAATTTGCTTACTAAAACGAAACAAAACAAAAACAAAAACCACATACTGAGTTCCTAATGAGCAAGCAGCATCTGTGAACCAAAGAGGGCTCAGAGGACTCACTGTGGAAAGCTGAGACCCATTACCCTTCAGCCACTGGGTCTGGGGTACATAACTTATAGTAAAGCCCTCCACCCTCTCTTACCCTCGCTTATATGAAATGACCCAAAAAGGAGCAGTCCAGATCACTGTCTAAAGCTAGCACAGGAAGACTGTCATTGGTACATAAAGCGGACTCCACCCAGTAGAAAACGAAAGAGTGAAGGAATGGCTTACGGTGCTATCTTGCAATGGGTTGAGAGGAAGGGGTAGCAAGGAAAATCCTAGACAGATAAAACTTTTGACGGGCACTGGATACTGTGATGGTTAATTTTATGTCACAGGGTGCCTAGATACTTGGTTAAACATTTTCTGGGTGTGTCTGGGGGGCTGTTTTGGGAAGAGATTAACGTTTGACTGGCAGAGTGAACAACTGGTAGAGTGACCTGAAAGCGGGTAGATGAGACTCCCTAATGTGAGTGGGCCTCATCCACGCAGCTGAAGACCTGAGGAGAACGAAAAGGCTGACTCTTCTGGGGTAAGTGAGAAGGAACTCCTCCTGCCTACTGCCCTGAGCTACGACATCAGTCTAGACCTACTTTTTTTTTTTTCCCCCATCTCAAACTGAAACATGGGCTCTTCTTGGAGCAGCTTTCAGACTGGAACTTACACCACCAGCTCCCCTGGGTCCTCAGTTTACCCACTCTAGATCTTGGGACTTCTCAGCCTCCAGGACCATGTGAGCCAATTCCTTATAATAAATCTCTTTTAACGCACGTATTGGTTCTGTTTTTCTGGAGAATCCTAACCCATAAAAGCATCATTTTTGATTTCCTCTTTGATCCAAGGAAAGAATATGTCCCCGGGGGGGAAATGTGCCCACATTTACAAGAGGTATATAGAGGAACATGAGGAACATTAACTAAGCAGTTAAAAATAAGAAGCAGTGTCAAAGTACAACAGTGGGGAAACTGGGTCCAAAAAATCATGGTGTAGCTACACATTAGAGTATTACATAGGTAGAAACAAATTTGTACATTGGGAAAATTTTCTCAATTATTAATTGAGAATAACAGATATAATACACTTATAAAAGGATAAAATGCGTACATGGTGGTATATACATATAAATACATTTAAGGTTCTAGAAATATATATACCACACAAAAGTAATAAGAAACAGAATAATAGGTTGTTTTGTAGTTGTACCATTAGCATATTTTTATTTTGTGAATTTTCTACAAAGAATGAGGATTACTTCTTCTCGTTCTTAAACCTGAGGGTTGTTCTGGAGTTTCCGGTGCTTGGTGGTATCCAACAAGTCCATTTAATTATGGAATGATAGCACAACCATGAAAATGATGGTTATAGAACAGACATGTTTTATTAATTTTTTAATGTTTTTATTTATTTTTGAGAGAGAGACAGAGTGCGAGTGGGGGAGGGGCAGAGAGAGAGGGAGGGAGATGCAGAATCCGAGGCAGGCTCCAGGTTCTGAGCTGTCAGCACAGAGCCCAATGGGGCTCGAACTCATGAACTACGAGATCATGACCTGAGCTGAAGTCGGACGCCTAACCGACTGAGCCACCCAGGCGCCCCAGAACAGGTATGTTTTAAAATTAGGGAAGACAATGTAACTAAACAAAACCATGAACTGTAAAGAAGTGAAGTGGTTTAATTTCCTCATTTTCAAAGCTAGTTGTCACCAAACCTCCGGGTATGTGTGTACGTATATTTGTTTCTTTGCATTCAACTTTAAAGATCTCTTAAGAACCATTCTCTCTAGGGCCACCTGGGTGGCTCAGGCAGTTAAGAATCCAACTCTTGACTTCAGCTCAGGTCATGACCTCATGGTTTGGGGAACTGAGTCTCACACATCAGGCTCTGTGCTGACAGTGTGGAGCCTGCTTGGGATTCCCTGTCCCTCTCTCACTCTGCCCCTCCCTAGCACCTGCAGTTACTCGTGTTCTGTCATAAACAAACTTAAAAAAATAAAATGACTTCTTTCTTAAAAAAAAAAAAAGAAAATAACTATTCTCTCTATAACAGAAACCTTTACCTGAAATTCAGAAATTAAATCATTTTAGTTTTAGTTTATTTTTGTTCTGTTAATTCAAACAAGATTCAACATAATTAGTTTGACTTAAAATAGCGTATACAGCATTGATTTCTTTTGTCAGTCTTCCTACCTACCTGCCTTGCTGGCCGCCCCACAGATATTTCCCTCACTTACTTACTGAATATAGGAGGTGGCTGGGATTATGCTCAAATATATGACAAGTGTTTTGTTGAGACTTTAAGGATGCTTTTCTAAACTCTCTCCGTGATGTTTTTTAATTCAATTTCTACATTAAATATGTATCATAGAAAAACAAACCTCTTCCTTCTATGAAAGAAATGAGAATTTAAAAATATATATATTTTGAAGCTTCTTTATATAAACAAAGCTCTTCCTTCCATGAAAGAAATGAGAATTTAGAAATATGTATATTTTGAAGCTTCTTTATCCCGTAGACTTTCATCTCCTTCTGTCATTTATGACTAATTGTCATGAAAACAAACCCATAAATACATTTGCCACTGAAATGTAAAGCTTTCCAATCTAAGTCTCAGAGAAACAGGTTTCTAACTAACTTAAGCGGGATCAGCAAAGCACCAGAATTCCATGGCAATTTAGTTTCTCAACAGCGATAGGTTTTTTGCCAAGGCCTTGGCACTTGGGCCCTCGCAGGTGAAGCACACTTGGGTAATTATCTTGCAGAACAAGTTTTGTGTTTCTTAAACCCAGCTACCTATCATTTACAAGCAACACGATTCTGCACAACAGGATATATGCCCAGTCAGCTCTACAGTTTAAGAAAAACACTAAGTCCCGTAGGAAGTTCCACAGAACGCTCTGTCTGAAAGTGTCTAAAAGCTTGAAAAATAGTGAGCCGAAGGGCCTTTACTCTCCTAACCTGAACCGATTATTTAAGATGAGGGGTTGGGGGTGACAATAAGTGGCTTCTTTTCCCTCATCTGAGCCCCCGTTAGAAGTCTGAAGGTCTTCGGTAGTATTTTGAGGACTGCCGATCGAAGCAGTTTGTTACTCACGGAGCCTGTGTATGCAGCAGAATAATGGCCGAGCCGAATGAAAGAGAGCAAACAGCTTTTCAGGAACACTTATGATGTTCTTTCATACGTAACATATTTTATTTCTCGATAAACTCACAGTCCCTCAAAGATTTCTACAGATTTGACATCCTCACCGAGCTTTTCCTAAAACAGGAAACAGAGGCAGACTATTTTTCCATAGTAAGAACTCAGAAATGATTTTTGAATGCAAAAGGATACTCGTGTCACCATTAGTACGAAAATATGAGTGGACTGCACTAAATACAAATTACTCATCAAGAACTCTGTACTAACCTCTCAATTTAATTACAGCGTGATTGAGGACGCCCTCGTCATTGCTCAAGCGGTTGTAGCGTCTTTCAATATGAGATTTTGAAACGACGAACCATTTGAAAATGTTTATAGTATATCACCCATTGTAACAACTAAAAACAACAGAAATTACTCTCTATATTCACAAAGACTGTTGCACAAGAACGTTTACCATGGTTTTTTTTTCCACAGTAGCTCCAAATCAGGATAACTCCCAAACTACCTATCAATAGAGACTAGTAAGAAAAAAAAAATTATGGTACATTCTTTTATTAAACTAATATTCAACTATCAAAAAGAATGAGACAAATTTATATGGGCTACTATAGAACAATCTCTACTGTTAAAAATATCTAGGTACTGAAAAATATATATATATATAATCTCCCATTTGTGCTCAACAAAAAAGTGGCGGGTGCTACAGACGTGGAAAATGATAGACTAAAACCTGGAGTCAGTGTTTATCTTGGTCCAGAATAGAAGAGTCATTACTTTTATTATACAAAATTTAGAACTATTTCCACTTATGTCATTATCTCATAATAATATAAAACGCTAGTAATGATTCTAAGGCTCATCATCCTTCATGTTCTAATTTGATTCTTCAGCTAGAGTATGTAGAGAGTACCGAGAGCAACATCAGGCTTCCAGGAAAATCAAGAGTGTTTACTGAAAAGATTTTGGTAGCGTAACAATGATACTGAAATACCTCAGTAATCTGCAATTAAACAGAGCACGGTGAACGCACGCAGAGCCTCCATTCTCTCCCAAAACTGACTGACCAAGACAACACTCAAAAAAGTTTTAGAAGACTTAAAGCCAAAAGGGCAGAGAGAATGGGAGAGGAGGTAAAGAGCAGACGGAAAAGGCCGACTAACACATCCGGCCAAGTAAGAGGGAGTCCTCGGGAGGCAAGGGGAAAAGTCAGCTGGCCATTCATTCATGCAGCCAATCCCTCATTCATCGGAATTATTTACTGAGTGTGCAGTATGACAGGCTCTGGAGGCACAACCATGAGCAAACTGGAAAACAATCCCCGCCCTCATGAAGCTAGGACTCTAATGAGAGAGCAGCTAAAAGATCTATTATCTTAGACAGACTTCGGGATAGGAGGCTGCGAGGGGGGTTGAGATTTTAGACAGAAGAACCACTGAGAAGGTGACATTTGAGTCACAGCAGGAGGGAAGTGAGTGAGCTCGCCACACACCGGGCCAAGGAAAGATAATCCAGTCAATACTTTGCAACTCCCAAAGGTTTTGGAGAACTTCCGGTCCTCTGAGAATGGGGGCGAAGGTGAAGTTAAAAACAACAGGGCTGGTTGGAGGATTAAGAACTATTGAGCACCCTCCCCCCCCCCTTCATTCCCTTCACCAGCTCTGCCCAGCAAGGTGACCATCCCCAGCTTTCCACAGAGGGGCCGTCCTTCTTGGGAAAGAACAAATCAGAAATGCTGACTGCACATGCTATAGTGGAAGACGGGGTATTACACTGAACACCGGCAGCTCCAGTAAAAATTTATATACCAAATACCAGAAATACCAGCTGTCTTCTGCCTCTAGATCCCCAGAACATTAGAGACTATGCCTAAAGCCTGCCATTTGGGAAGAACCTTCTCTAGGGACTCTGACAAACCCCAGAAAAAGATCTGACTTGACCATTCATTCAGATGGTTACACACTGAACACCACAATCCAAAAGGCCCCTCCAAGTACACGGGGCTTCCAATCCGTTTAGTGCCTCGGTTGTGAAACATAACATGTTACAACAGGCATACATGTTAGGAGAAGGCAAAACCTTTGGAGGAAACATTACATGGAGAGAAAAAACTTCAAAATATACATAGATTACACGTACGTATTTAATAGTCTCAAAAAATAGCAGAAATTGCAGAGTTGTGAAAATGTTGGCCCTAAACCAGATACATACAGTCTAAATGAGCAGGTGATTGGTGAAAGCCTTTTTTTCTTATCTTTTACCTAGTTGCCGGCAATCCGAACGATTAACAGAGAAGATGAAATGTACCTGGATCATTACCCAGGATTGATCTACTTCCTTTCAGGAAGAAAGAGACCTAAGGTATTGGATTGTAATTTGCAAACTGCAATTTCAATTAGTGATTGCCTTCCTTCCCCAATCTTCCCCTTAAAATGAAAATGAAGTTGTGGCTAAAAATCAGGTTCTGCTTATCTCCGAATCTTTGGTCTTTTTTATTATGGCTTCTAATACGAGAATGAAAAGGCCAGTATTCTCATTTTAGTGGTAGATTAATTCTGTTAGCAAAATCCATTCACAGACGTGCATCTAAGTTTTTATGTAACTTACCATCCGACTGACTATGAGACATGCTAGTCTCCGTCCGTGTAACGCATGGATGCGATCTTCTTTCAAGTGACCTTGCAAGAGTACCACTGAAGAACTCAAGACAGTCATCTTGGATGACTTGGATATTACCCAAAAAAATACTGGATAAATTTCAAAAGAAATGAAATCACAATAAACAAATTTGAAGCTGTAACACAAACACTGTCACAGCATTAGATTAAATGTATCCTTGTCTAATCTTGATGCTGGGTAGCATTTGTCCTTGGCTACTCCAGGCCACAACGCTGGGGGTTTCCCTGGTATGTCAGAAGAGTAAGCAGGGAATACTTCTAAGTACAATGGTGGGGTAGAAACATCTATTTTGGGGAATCCTCACCACTATTGGCCAAATTTTACAATCTCAGATTATAGAGCAGATGTCTCTGAAATTAGTTACTAAATTACAGAATAAAATACAGTCAGCATCAGACTATTCTGAAAGAACTATTAAAAGCTCTGGCTGGAACAACGACATTATATTTTGCTAGAAGAACAAAAGGCACATGCCACAGCAACGATCTTTAAGGCTAAAGTCAACTTAAAATACAAATCTTTATTAAGCACCTTCTACTAAGCATCTACCACCACAGGAGGTGCTAGAGATGGAAAGACCAGTGAGACCTGGTTCGTGGTATCAAGTAGGTCACATCAGAGGAGACAGACATGTAAGCAATTAAATAGGACAATATCAGAATCAGGGAATGTGAAAAATCATTATGATAAAACTAAGATTTGTACAGCTTGAAGAGGATCACTATGTGACAGGGGAACATGTGGGAAGTTCAGAAGGATGAGTAGAGGCTTAAAATACAGAAAGGTTAAAAGCATTTTAGATCGAGAGAAAAATAAACACACACACACCAGGACAAAAGAACATGTAGAGGATACATTAAGTGTCATAGCAAACATCAGGATTGGAGAATCATGAAACATCAAACTATAGTAAGACTGTGAAGAGGTTGGAATGACCCACCAAGAACTTGAATTCATTCCATAGCAATGAAAAGTGAGCAAGGTTCTTAAAGGAAAAAGGCAATAATATTTACATTTTGGATGAAGCAAAGTCTGGTAAGAAGAAACAAATGGCAAGGTGATAAACCACTTATCTACTGGTTACTGCAATGATCTTGTATGAGTGAACCTGACCCTGAGCTAGGAAAGGAACAATGGCATTGGAAGAAAAAGGAAGGTGAAAGATATAAAAATTGTCATTTTCTAAACTCAGTCAAATTAGGTAATTTCGCTCATATTTTCTTTCAATGCTTTTACTCTCAAGAACTTTGTGTTTCAAAATTAAAATTCCTTTAAGAATATATAATATTTGAGAGCCAGCAGACCATTCCACAAGTTGTTATTTATTATTTTATAAAATAGGTGAAATGTTTTTTTAAAACTGTATGAATTGAGAGCTGCTGAAGCCAGGAGTATCTGGCTGGCTCAGTTGGTGGAAGGTACGACTCTTGATCTCAGGGTTATGAGTTCAAGCTCCACGTTGGGAGTAGAGATTACTTAAAAAATGAGAAAGAAAGAAAGAAAGTCACTGAAGCCAGGCAATGGGTCCTAAGGGTTCATTACACTATAATCTCTACTTTTACACAAACTTGAAATTCTTCATTAAACATTTTTCTCTTTTCAAGTTTATTCAGATAGAATTGACAAATCAAGTGTAACGTATTAAAAGTGTATAATGTGGGGCGCCTGGGTGGCTCAGTCGATTAAGTATCTGACTCTTGGTTTTGGCTCAGGCCATGATCTCACGGTTTCATAGGTTCGAGCCCCGCATCAAGCTCCAATGAGGACAGTGCGGAGCCTGCTTGAGAGTCTCTGCCTTCCCCTCTCTCTGCCCCTCTGCCATTCATGCTGCCTCTCTCTCAAAATAAATAAATAAACTTTAAAAAAAAAGCATACAATGTGATGATCTGATGTATGTACACACTGTGGAAGGATTCCCACCACTGACTTAATTAACATGGCCATTACTTTGCTTATATACCCCATCTCCTTCCCGCCCATTTTTTTGGTGAGACCCCTTATAACTTCTACCCTTAGCAAACTTCAATTTTACAGAACAGGATTTTCAACTAGTCACCATATTCCATAAACTTTTTGTAATGTGTGTTTTTTAAAAAGTGGCTCCCCTTCTTACTGCATGCTGGCTAAGGGGGCTAGTGTAGCACATGATCACGTAATTAGTAGATCACTGATTTTAAGAAAATAACATTTTATAGATTAAGCACATTTATAATCAAACCTCATAATCATTAACTCGTATCTCAAGTCCTTGTAATCTAATTTCTAAGACAGAACTTTATACACATGCTCCAAAATATATATGCACTGATAAAACAAAATCATTATTTTGTTACATAGAAAGCACCTGTGGAAGGATTTAAATTGAATACAGTGAGCTGCACAGTTTTAAAACATGCATTTTGGCTAATGATCTTTTACATACTATTACTTATTAGACATCAAACACATCTGTGCATAGATGCTTTCTTCAAAGTAGGTTCTTCCTACTTAATGACAAGAAACTGCTCACAGACACGTGCGTACCCACTCGCATACCTTCGCGATCTTGGCAATGTGAGGTCCTACGCTTCACCAAGAAATTGGACACATAACAATACGTCCAATTTCCCACCTTTCTTAGGTCACCACCTATTCTCTCTTCTGTTCCTTTCCTCCCTTCCTGCCTTCTCAGGAAGTACAGCAGAGTGAGTAAGCTTATAGGCTCTGAAGCCATTATGGTGCCTAACTCCTCATTCTGGCTTTGAGCTTCAGACAAATAACAAACCCTCTGAGGTCTCAAATCACTGGTGAACGCGGAGCCCTAACCCAGAGGTGTAAGGAATAAATAAATTTCAGCTGTTACATCCTCCACCTCCGTCTTCACTGTGGTCCTCCCGCTTCTGACCTACACTGTGATCTTGATACATCACACGTCCAGCCCCTTCAAATTCCGAAAGTGATTTCCTAAAGTTGTATTGCCTACTGTAACTGTTCTCAAGCTGCTTAATTCCCAGGCCAATAACTTCTCTCTGCATTCCTCGTACTCTGCCTCTCTGTATCATTTGACAATAATGTCATTCTACACTCTCTTTCCCTAGATACCTGCATCTGCTCTTTTGGCTTTATCACCCTAGATGGTGCCAAAATCTCTCTTTCGGGTCCCCATCTCTGGTCACCGACAAAGAATTCCCAGGGACCAATCAAATAATTCCACATCATTTAGAATGTCACTATCTTGAGCTTACCATACACAAAAGAAAAATTATCTCATTCTCCTTTCCTACCCCCATAATATTCTCATGTTCTTTACCTAATATCATCTCTTCTAAAATTCCAAAGAACTTTGAACCTTTACTTTCACTCAAAAACATCTACTCCTATTAATTGCCAAGTTCTACTGATTCCATCACTTACCTTACTTTCCTCTGCAATCACTTCCATTGTTAATCCCCCAGTTCAAGACTCTTCATCCCAGCCTAAATTATATACGATAGCTAAATAGTCATCTCTGCCTTTAAACATTTTATTTTTAAGGAATCTCTACACCCAACGTGGGGCTCAAACTCACAACCCCGAAATCAAGACTTGCGTACTCTACCAACTGAGCCAGCGGGGCCCCCCTTAAGTCTCTGCCTTTAATCTCTTCTCTCTCCCAGGGTCCAACCACTGTATTATCTATCACAACAACCTTCACCACTCTCTAGAATCTGACTCAAACATTTGCTTTCAGTCTTTCTCTTCCTTCCTCTTTACCATAAGCTCTAATCACAGGGAGCTTCTCACACTGTTTAAGTATGCTTCGTACACCGTATGTCTAAAAATAAGTTTCCTCGTTCATTGTAAGTTTGGCGACTGCCATATCATCAACTTGCACAATATTCTAGATTCTCCTTTATTTGCTCTTATGTTTTATCTGTCTCCACAATTCCCATAATTGGTGAAATCCATTTTTCTTCTTTGGTGACCTGCAGTAACTTACCAAGGTGGAGGCTAAAGTCCTTATGGCTTTCTAGGTCGCCGCTTTACTAGCCTATCCCTTAATTCTTTCTTTTAAGACTATTTTTTAGAGCAGTTTCAGGCCGACAGCAAAACTGAATGGAAGGCACAGATCTTCCACACTTGCACAGCCTCCCCACCAGAGTGTTATATTTGTTACTACTGATGTACCTACGGTGACACTTCCTAATCATCCGAATTCCGTAAGTCACACGAGAGTCCACTCTTGGTGATGTACATTCCATGGGTATGGACAAATGTAGGATGACATGTGTCCATCACGGTAGTATCACATGGCGTATTTTTGCTGCCCTAAAAATCCTCTGCGTTCTACCTATTTGTTCCTCCACCCACAATTCCTGGCACCACTGGTCTTTTTACTGTCTCCCTAAGTTTTGCCTTTTTAAGAATGTCATATAGTTGGAACTATACAGTATGTAGCCTTTTCAGATTGGCTTCCTTTAATTTTTTTTTTCGAGTCCTTTGGAAATTTTGTGATTATAATAGTTAATAAGAAAGTCAAGAAAATATTTGAGATTTATGGGTCAGCTCTACTCACCAAGGGTTCAGCCATTACAACTTCAATTTTCTTTTCAGCTTGAACAGCAAATTCCGCAAAGAGGCTCTTGATGACATATTCACCAGGCTTGACATCTGGGTCAATCGTAATGCTTGACATGATGATATTCTTTTTTCCCAAAGTGGAATGGAAGTTGGAAGAAGCACAGTACTTATTCACTTTGCTGACTGGTGCTGAAGCTAAAAACAAAAGAAACAAAAGAACTCGACTTTAATTATCAACACCATGAGACCCACCACAACCACCCTATTTAACATGCACCCTGCTCCTAAGCCCCACCCGGGTCCCCCAGTCTGCACTATCATCCTCTGTTTTTGTCTATTACACTTGCTACGTTCTAATAAATTGCCCGACTTTAATTATGTTGTTACTTATTATGTATTGTTTTTCTCCCGACCCTACTACATTCTCCCTAATGTGAATCTCCTAAGAACAGGATTTTTCTTCTGTCTTTTTTATTCATTGAGGAATCCCAAATGCCCAGAACAATGCCTAGCATATACTGGGTATACAATAAATATGTACTGAATGAATGAATTCTAAACACAGTTGTGTGCAATGAAGGAAATAAAACAGATGTGAATAAATGAAACAGGGACTGGTTAGGGCACTGATATATTATTATGGAAAGCACGATCAGGAAAGGCCTCACTGGGGTGCCTGGGTGGCTCAGTCAGTTAAGCGACGGACTTTGTCTCAGGTCATGACCTCCCGGTTCATGAGTTCGAGCCCTGCATAGGGTCTGCGCTGACAGTGTGGAGTCTGCCTGGGATTCTCTCTTCCTCACCCTCTCTCTCTCTGCCTCTCCCCAACTTAGGCGTGCTTGCTCTCCTCTCTCGTTCTTAAAAAGAAAAAAAAAAGCCCTCATTGAAGAAGCTACATTTGAACTCACATCTAGATAATGAAAAAGAGGCAAGGCAAAGCGCCAGGAAGAGTAAATGCTTAATTGAGTATGCACGTTTGATAAACAAAAAGAAGACCAGTGTGGCTGGAACTCAAAGGATGCTTGGGAGCAGAGGTGAAGGGCAATTTGAGATGAGGTCGAAATCATTAGTCAGGGATTTAGAACTTTGTAGGAAAATTGATTTTATTCTAAATGAAATTAAAATTCAATGGAAAGTATTAACTTGAAGAGGGATAGGACCTGGCTTCTCTTAAAAGATCTCTCTGGCTCCTCTGGAGAATGGGTCGGAAGAGGGCAGAGGTAGAAGGCACTACGCAGATCCAGAGGAGATGATCCCAGCTATGACTAATGGGATGAAAGAGCATAGGAGAGAAGGAAAGGACTTGACGTCTGTCACGTGTTCGTGAATTTGGCATCAAGGTGAAAGAATGGAATCAGCAATGACTCGTAGGACTTTTATTATAATCAAAGGGTAGTGGTGCCGTGTACTCAGATAGGGATGTCCCGGTCCTTGGCAAACGGTACACTGCACCAGCTGCGGCACAAAAAGAGCACTACTGGCTGCTACATGCTTTTTATCTACACAGGTTTTGTTCTCTTGACTGCCTGTCAAATATACCCGGCTCTGTATCTACAGTTTATCCAGTTGCCTTGCTCTTCCAGCCACCTGCGTAATATAGACCCTTCCATTCTCGAACTTCAGGTTATGTCCTCCTCTGTGGCCTAGAGTGTTCACTGAAAAATCTACAAGTTGGTACTTCTCTTTTGTATGCTGTCCCAAAAGCAAACCCTTCCTTGAAAAGGGAAGAACACAATTATTCAAATGCTGGATTCCTATGTGTGTGTGCATAACTATGGGACAATAAATTTATTCTAAGGGCATCTGGGTGGTTCAGTCAGTTGAGGGTCTGACTTCAGCTCAGGTCATGATCTTAAGGTTCGTTAGTTCGAGCTCCAAGTCAGGCTCTGTGCTGACAGTTCAGAGGAAGCCTGCTTCGGATTCTGTGTCTCCCTCTCTCTCTTTGCCCCCACTCCCCTGCTCACGTTCTCTCTCTCTCTCTCTCCCTCTCTCTCTCTCAAAAATAAATAAATATTTAAAAAATACATTCTAATTTTTTTAATGTTTATTTACTTTTGACAGAGAGACAGAGCGTGAGCAGGGGAGGGGCAGAGAAAGAGGGAGACACAGAATCTGAAGCAGGCTCCAGGCCCTGAACTGTCAGCACAGAGCCCGACGCGGGGCTCAAACCCACGAACCGTGAGATCATGACCTCAGCTGAAGTTAGTGCTTAACCAACTGAGCCACCCAGGCGACCCAAAATATATTCTAAATACATACTCTCCAAACTCATAAATTGTCCTGTTAAAAAAAAAAAAACAAAAACAACCTATTCTACCAAACATAGTGTGTCAAGGTATATAAAAGTGACCTGTGATAACTCCAAAAGACACCAAAGTTCTAAAAAATAATACAAAGTCAGGTTACAGTAGTTACTTCAGAAAAAAAAAACTGCAAATTAAGAAAAAAAATGATTGAAAGACAGAATTTCCAAATACTTGGCTTCTTTCCCTGCCCTAGTGATTACCTTTATTTGCTTATTTTCCCAGAAAACAGAGTTTTTTCCTCTAAGATTAAAAAGTAGTCACATGTGATGCTTATATATTAAAACATAAAGAATATTACAAATGGTTAACATTGCTAAATATCTTTGTGCCACATCAAATTAAAATATAATATGTATTGTAATCTAGAACTAAAATTATATAATAAGAACAATTCAAAACAAAAATTCACAGTCCTTTGAACACAGTACACGCTATTTATTTTAAACAATGACCTGTTTGTTTACTCCGTTTCATGATCCAACATTGTGTATTATAAAGGAGAGAATCTGTTAACAAACGTTATTGTGAAAAATAGTGATCTTAAAAGAAATCATTTTGGATCATTAAGAATACTCTATATTTTTATATCCACGTTATGTTGGGAAACTTTAGGGAATCACAAAATAGTAAAAACCAAACAAAACCCAGCAATGACAATAAAAAGCTACTCAGAGTTTCGTGAAGTTTAATTTACATTTTCGACATAAAAATGAAAACATTTTCAAGATTTTCACTTAAAGTAGTTGTTACAAAATTTATCTTTTACGATTTGTAAGTCTTGAAATAAGATTCATAAGATCATAAAAGAGTTACAAAGTTTCTTTGGCTTTAACTTTACAATAAATGTAACCAAAGAATCAGCCTTGTAACAGGCCTGGTCCTTAATTAGATGAGGTATAAACTTCTTAAGTGACATTTTTTGAAGGGTTTCTTCAAAAAAGAAAAAGAATGTTTATTTAAAATGACTTCTCAAATTACTCACCTTTACTTTGTTATACTTCCTAAAAAGTATAAATTAAGCATAAACGAACATCACTAGATATCGAAACTGCATATTTTAAGAAATCTGCCAATAAAGCCAAAATATACTGTACTTATCTTCTATTCTGTTCCAAATATCTGCACTACCTTCCAAAATAAAAATATTTCAAATTTGAAAAAAAATCCAATTTTTATGAAAAATGTTATGATGTTTGATTATTAAGTCAAATTAATTTCAATTGTGTTTCTTAATCAGTTTTTATGAACACTTGTTAAATCATTAACACCCAAAAGTAACAGCGAACAGATTTACTGACTGAAACTCCAGGTCACAAAACAATCTAATGTTGATATGATGGGACTCACAAAATAGATTATAATACACAGAACATTCTATAGACCACTGAAATGACATCATCAAAAATATCGAATGGGGGTGCACCTGGATGGCTCAGTTGGTTGACACCCGACTCTTGATTTTGGCTCAGGTCATGATCCCAGAGTTGTGGGATTGAGCCCCACACTGAGCTCTGTGCTGAACGTAGAGCCTGTTTAAGATTCTCTCTCTCTCCCTCTCCTCCTCTTCCCCACTTGTTCTCTTCTTTCTCTCTCTCTCAAAAAAAAAAAAAAAACTGAATGGCACAGGAAAACGTTCGACATACAGAATTAAGTGCAAAAAGTCAGAAGACAATATGTAAAATCAAAAGGCAGACAGAATATTCGCGGCATAGAACAAACATAGAGTTATCACTTTTACCTCCATCTACAAAGCTCTAATGACGTCAGCTGGAAAAAGACCCTCACCCCTCAAACCAAAAACCAGACAAAAGATATGAACAAACAAGTTACAATATTTAGTCTCACTGATATATTTTAAACAAAAATTAGATAACATTTACCAAAATGGTTCCCCACCCCACCCCCATACTAGTTTGTGTTTCGCGTATGTTCACTAATGTTTCATCTTTGGTAAAGATGTGTGAATTTCTCTCATATTTTGCTAACAGATAAGAAACAAAGGTGATCACTCTAGACAAAGTGAAAGACCAGTTTCCACAAAACTAGATTAACTTGATATCCCCTGACTGCTTGAGTTAAATATTTTATAATGTCAATCAGTAATATTTCCCTACATGCTACTATAAAGTTTTGAAAAATTTATGGAAGCTTATGAGAGAATGAAGACATTAACTGTTAGAGCCTAATCCTTAAGAACACAATTTAGGCCCTGAATTATAAGTTGTAGAAACCCAAAGTCATATCAAACATCTTTGGAATATATAAATCTACTAAGCTCTACCTGCTAATAATAAGAATAAAGCCAAGACCTGAATAATTAAAATATGGGAATAGAAGCTAGCATGCCTATTCTTTCTTTTGGATAAAGCGCAAATAGAAAATAAGGATGGTATTTTTGGACAGCTTATTCTACACAGCACTGTATTAGCACATTTACTAAAACAATTCTCTTTTTCATGTTAAGACTCATATATCCTTATAAAATAAATTTAAATTCAGTTGAGGAGAGCAGACAAGTGAGATGAGACATAAGCCTCAATGTGAGACATGTTTGGTTTTGTTACTTGAGAGCAGTGATTCTCAGCCTTTTTCCCCCTGCCTCCTCTGTGCTCTTAGACACAGCACTCTAAACAGTAACATGTCTCACAATACAGAGTGGGTCTCAACAACTGGGATAGTTCAGATAGGGATAGGTGAGGGCGGGTAGCTGTAGTTTAAAAAGATCCCACTGGAGGATCCTTACCCAAGGACAGGTCTTTAGGGCTAAAAATTCCTACTTTATAGTCACAATCTTTTATATGCACGTGCATACATTTATGTACAGAAATGCAGAAATATAACAAAGTTTCATACACCTGCTTACTATTATAATTATTACTTACCCTGGCCAATAATAAAAATTTTGATGACCACCCCCCTCCCAAAAAAAAGTACAAAGTAAATGGCATTGGAACAAGAACAAATATAAAAAATAGCTCTGAATTTAAAAAGCACAACCAAAATTCTAGTTTAAAAAGCAAGTCTATCCTAACAAGTTCTCTTGCAGATATCAACGAGCTGGTTCTACAGTTTATATGGAGAGGCAAATGATCCCGAATAGCCCACACAATACCGAAAGAGAAGAACTAAACTGGAGAACTTACACTACCCGACTTCGAGACTCACTTTAAAGCTATAGTAATAGAGACAGTGTGGTATTGGTGAAAAAACAAACAAACAAATAGATCAGTGGAATGGGACAGAGAACCCAGGAATAGACCCACACAACTGATCTTTGACAAAGAAGCAAAGGCAATCAATGGGAAAAGGAGACTTTTTTCCACAAATTGTGCTGGAATAACTGTTAATCAACAGGCAGAAGAAGAAGAAAAAGAAAAAGAGGAGGAGGAGGAGGAGGAGGAGGAGGAGGAGGAGGAGGAGGAGGAGGAGGAGGAGGAATCCTCTAAGCACAGAACTGACACCTTTCACAAAAAATTAACTCAAAATGGATTATAGATTTAAAAATAAAATGGAAAAGTATAAAATTCCCAGAATATAATATAGGAGAAAAGCTACATATTCTTGGGTTTGGCAGTGACTTTTTAGATATAATACCAAAATAGAAGCCATGAAAGAAAATTTGATAAATTGAGCTTTATTAAAATTAATAACTTCAGCTCTACAAATGACACTATAAAGAGAATGAAAAGACAAGGCACAGATTGGAAGAAAATCTTTGTAAAATACATCTGATAAAGGACTGCCATCCAAAATATATAAAGAATTCTTGGGGCGCCTGGGTGGCTCAGTCAGTTGGGCATCTGACTTCAGCTGAAACATGATCTCACAGTTTGTGAATTCGAGGCCCGTGTTGTGCTCTCTGCTGTCTCCCTCTCTCTGCCCCTCCCCTGCTCGCTCTCTCTCTCTCTCAAAACTAAGTTAACTTAAAAAACAACTTTTTTTTTCTTAGGGGTGCCTGGATGGCTCAGTCAGTTAAGCGTCCGACTTCAGGTCAGGTCATGATCTCATAGTTCATGAGTTCGAGCCCTGCGTCAGGTTCTGGGCTGACAGCTAAGAGCCTGGAGCCTGTTTCGGATTCTGTGTCTCCCTCGCTCTCTGCCCTTCCCCAGCTCATACTCTATCTCTCTCTCGAAAATAAATAAAATATTTTTTAAAATAATTATAAAATTAAACATTAAAAAATTATCTTAAAAAAAGAATTCTTAAAAGTCGGAAAGGAAATAACACAATTAAAATTAGGACAAACGTCTGCACAGACCCCTTAACAAAGAAGACCTACGGATGACAGACGAGCCTATGAAAAGATGCTCCGTATCACAGGTCTTCAGCGAAATGCAAATTACGACAATGACCTACCATACACACTTATTAGGATGGCCAGAAAATCCAGAACACTGAAAACACCGAATGCTGGTGAGGGTCATCGTCGGTGGAAATACAAAATGGTACAAGCACTTTGAAAGACGGTTTAGAGGTTTCTTACAAAAACGAATATACTCTTACTAGATGAGGAACCATGCTCCTTGGTATTTACCTAACGGGGTTACAAACATGTCCACACAAAAACCTGTATACGGATGTTTGCAGCAGCTTTATTCCTAACTGCCAAAACTTGGAGGAAGCAACCGATACGACCTTCAGTAGGTGAATGGAAAAATAAACTGTGGTATATCCAGACAATGGAATAGTATTTGGTGCTAAAACAAAATGAATGGTCAAGCCAAGAAAAGAGGAAACCTAAATGCATCTTGTTGAGAGAAGCCAGTCTGAAAAACTACATACTATGTGATTCCAACTCCATGACGTTAAGGAAGAGGCGAAAGTACGGAAGCAGGAGAAAGATGAACGGTTGCCAGGGGTCGGAGGCAGAGGCGGACGATAAGAAAGCACAGGTGACTTCGAGGGCCCTGAAACTTCTGTATGAATCTGTAATGATGGGAACATGTCCTTATATTTGTCAAAACCCACAGAATATACAACACAAGGAGTGAACCCTAAGGTAAACTATGGACTTTTTCGGGGAATTACGACGTGTCAAGTATAACAACTATATCACATTAACATAAAATGTTAATAAGGAAAACCTGGGGGAGGATATGGGGGTGCATTGGAACTCTTTGTACTTTCTCTTCAAATTTTCTGTAAATTTGAAACTGCTCTAAAAAATAAAGTCTGTTAATTTTTTAAAACTCAAAAAGAAAGAAAGAAAAGCCCATTCTATCCCTGTCAGCCAGAACCAAAGATGCCTGCGAAGAGTCAAAATAAACAACAGTTCAAGCTAAAACTTAAAACAATAATGTGCTTGGATCAAGCTCAGAGAAAGGAAACAGATTATAAGTCAATTAAAAATAAAATGTCAAAAACAACCATCAGGTGACACAGTAGACCGAAAGTAGAAACAAAGCTAGCAAAATCAATATTAGGGAATACCAGCAAATGTCAACTTTTAGTGAGGTCAGCGAGGTTGGTGTAACCTTTCAACAAACTATCTCGAGAAAAACTGCACGTTTGGAAGCAACTGTACCCGAAAAGGAAATAAAGAATACAAATACTATCCATGCTGTGGGTATTGAGAGGTACAATGTGAAAGCGTCATTTGATGACCTCAGTGCACACAGTTTGCTATAAAGTCAGATAATCCCAAAATCCCTTCGTAAATGAAGGAAACTCACACCAGACACTGCTTATTTCTGATGGAAATAAAACATATATTTAATACTTTATTGCGGTATTTTGCATATTTTAATTTCTATTTTAATTCCAGTATAGTTAACATACAGTGTTAGTTTGAGGTGTACAATATAGTGATTTAACAATTCTATCCATTACTCAGTGCTCATCATGGTAAGAGTACTCGCAATCCCCTTCGCCCCTTTCATCCCCCCCTTGCCCCAGCTCCCCTCTGGTAACTACAAGTTTTGTTCTCTAGAGTTCTAACAAACCTATTCTTATTTCAAGTGATATGCTGGTAAATGTCTCTTAAAAAAAAAGTGTTCTGATTTATAGCATTTGCCAATTTCCATCGTGTAAATACAGTCATCACGGCTGATTTCAAGCCACCAACAGTTTAACAACCAGCTGGTTAAAATTCTTAGCAGGAACTGATCCAGAAACATACTACTACAAGTTATAGTCAATTTATGATGAGGAAATTGATTCCTAATCAGTCATTTGTCACCTGGGAGTAAAATACAAGTTCAGGTCCTGAGTTTCTAAGAACTTTCCTCTCAGTGGCTTTATTTTCTCCAGAATCATCAGATTTTTATATATCCCCTTTTTTTCTCTTTTAAACATTCAGATAATTAACATACAATTTGCTTAAAATAACCATTTCCCAAACCAAATATTTTGGCTGCATCTTCAAATTCCTTTACATAAAATGAATTAAAAAGAAGAAGTTTTCCACTTTGTTTAGATATATATTTACCTATATTTCTTTCTTTCTTATTGAAGACTTTTTAAGTAGTTAACACACTACAAAATTCAGTGATTCATCACTACATACAACACCCAGTGCTCATCACGACAAGTGCCCTTTTCAATACCCACTGCCCATCTGGCCCATCTCCCATCCACCTCCCTCCATCAACTCTCAGTTTGTTCTCTACTGTTAAGGGTCTCTTGTGGTTTGTTTCCCTCTCTTTTCTTTTCCCCTCACTTCTCATGTGCTCCTCTGTTTTGTTTCTCAAATTCCATATATGAGTGAAATCGTATGGTTTTCGTCTTTCTCTGACTGACTTATTTCACTTAGCATAATACATTCTAGCTCCATCCATGTCATTGCAAATGGCAAGATTTCATTCTTTTGATGGCTGAGTAATATTCCATTGTGTGTATGTATGTGTGCATACCATGTGTTCTTTATCCATCATCAGTCCGTGGACATTTGGGCTCTCTCCACAGTTTGGCTATTGTTGATAGTGCTGCTATAAACACTGGGGTATATGTACCCCTTCAAATCTGTATTTTTATATCCTTTAGTTAAATACCTAATAGCGCAATTGCTGGATTGTAGGGTAATTCTCACCTATATTTTAACTCTTTTTTTACTTGGTTTTATTTTTCCATTAAAATCTGTCATCTTGGGTGCCTGGGTAGCTCAGTCAGTTGAATGTCCAGCTCTTGATTTCAGCTCAGGTCGTGATCTCATAGTTTGTGGGATCGAGCCCTGCGTCAGGCTCTGCGCTGACAATGTGAAGCCTACTGGGGATTCTCTCCCTTCCCCTCTCTCTGCCCCTCCCCTACTCATTCTCGCTCTCCCTCTCTCTCTCTCAAAATAAATAAAAAAGCATTTGAAAAATAAATCTATCATCCTGCTGGAGTTTATTTGGAGTGACATTCAATAAAGACACTTTTTTCTCCATTATTTCATCAATTCTTCTAGGTTCCTTTATTCAAAGTCTATCACTGATTTTACTCACTATCACCAACTACATCCAAACTCAAATCGTGTTTTCTACTGTGCTCATTAAGAATCTGGCTTTGGATGGAAAAAAAAAAAAATCTGATGCTTTGCCATGCCTGGTTATACATAAACAGAAGGGAAGCTGAGAGAAGAAATTCTTTTAAAAAGGAGAAGGAACGGAGGTGGATTAGGCCTAGAACGTAGGCTGAAAAAACCTCCTAGGCCTAATCTACTGGGCTATTCACTTACATCTTATAGCCTGGGTACCTGTCTTTTTGAGGAGTGATATACTGCTATCCCTTTCTTGATAGCAAATTTAATAAATTAATCATACAGTGAAACTACGGTCTCATAAGAAAGGTCAGGGACATAAGCAGAATCAAAGAAAAAATCGGTTTTTCTATCAATACCTCCTTTTAATTACTGTAGTTTTATAATAAGTTTTATTATCTGTTGGCACAAATACTCCTGTTTACCCATCACCCTCAGTAATTTCTCAGCTATTGTTCTTCACTTCCACTTCCTGGCTTGTATGTATCTTCACAGATTAATGAGGGAAAAACTGGCATCTTAATTAAGACTTCTTGTCTAGAACCTGCGCATACCCTCATTAATTTATCTTCCTCTGTATATCCAAAGAGAAATGAGATCTATTATAATTCTTTTTTTGTTGTTAGATTTGAATTTTTACTCACTCTTTAAGTTACTAATTTTTTAAATCATAGTATGGAATTCTTACTAATCCTACTCATAAATACTTTAAGTTTCGATTCTGTGTGACTGCAATCGTTTTTCTTACTATTCAGTCCAACGTTTCTGCTCCTGGTGGAATTTCAATGGATAGAAAAATTAAGACTTTTGCTTGTTCTTTGGACATCTGTTCCTAAAATGTTTATTTATCCTAGTCTAAGCTATTCCTATTGAAAACAGTTTCTAAACATAGAAGTCCTATGACATCTTTGGCACGTTTCCAATGTTTTTTACTTGAAGTCTACTACAGAAATATCGCTTATCATAAAGCTTAAGAAAAATGACCTCTCTCTAAATAACCCATTATTCACTCAGCTAGAATCTCCCCGAGGTTATTATTTTCTTATACTCTTTGAACCTTCAGAAATGCAGCTCAGAAACTATTCCAAAAATCTAGAAATTACGTGGTATTTTTAAAATGTGCATGAACCCAGGAGTCAGAAGGCCAGGGCCCCAAACTTGACTTGGCTACTTAGTATCATTATAATCTTGGTCATATTATTTAATCTTTCCAAGCTTTTGCTTTCCCTCTAGAAAACAAATAGGCTGAATTAGATTCAACCAGCGGTATGTATCAGAAGCACTAAGAAAGTTGTTTTCATTTTCGTTCCCCTCTCCTCCTCCCATAAAAATGCTCCCTGCCAGGGAAAAAGCGATCATGACAGACTTTTCTCCCCTGGCCAGACACGAATCTGGGGATCAGCATCGGAGAGCCCGGAGGTGAAAACCTGAACGCCAGAATCCCGCACGACCTGGTCCAGCACACGTGTGTAGATAGATCTAGGGACTATGGGAGGTAAACGGCTGTATAGCGATGTGTAACCATCTTCTTTGCCTTCTAAGAAGCTGAGCAGAATCTAATACGGGGACCGAATCCTCCATATCCTGGAAGCTGACATGGACCGAAGAGCCTTCCTCCTAATATTTTAACTGGAGCTAACAGAGGCTCAGAGAGGCTGAGACTGCTTTCCCTTCCACTGCTGTTGAGATTCCTCTTTAAAACACTGTGGCTGTATGGCCCATCCTTAATTAGCAGACAAAGAGATCTAACTGCACACTACAGATACGCAGCAGCCAGAGATAAAGAAGACAAAATATTTACCAAACATGAGCAGCAAACATCATTATAGGTTTCTGCACACCCAATCTATTTCAACTAAAAACAGCCACTAAACAAAGACGCAACCTCTTGCCTTATTATTCCACACTAGGAGGTTAAGGGATAACATAAGATACAAAATATTAAATCATTGTTCTAAAGACTGAAAACTCTCCAGCCAACGTGGGGCTTGAACTCACAAACTCCAGGTCAAGAGTCTCATGCTCTACCAACTGAGCCTGCCAGGAGCCCCTACAAGAACCTCATAAAGGACATAAAAGATCTGAATAAATCGAAAGACATTTTTGTGGGTAAGAGCACTTGTTATTATAAGGGTTAATTCTCACAAAATTATTAATTATGACAATTCCAATTAAGATTTCAATACAATTTTTTTTAAGTTGTACTGGATAACCATCTTAGAGTATACATGAGGAGGAATAAATACCCCCAAAAGTTAAAAAAAAATCATTTTAAAAAATATAAAAAATATTTTCTAAATCAGAAGACAATAACTATCATTAGAATACATTAAAACTATATTTGAGGGGCGCCTGGGTGGCTCAGTTGGTTAAGCGGCCGACTTCGGCTCAGGTCATGATCTCACGGTCTGTGAGTTCGAGCCCCACATCGGGATCTGTGATGGTGGCTCAGAGCCTGGAGCCTGCTTCGGATTCTGTGTCTCCCTCTCTCTCTGCCCTTCCCTTGCTCATACTGTCTCTATGTCTCTCAAAAATAAATAAACGTTAAAAAAATTAAAAAAAAAAAAGCTATATTTGAAACATTACATCGAAATATAAAATGACTATATTAGAACATAATATAATAGTAAACATAAAGATAAATTGGGTTAAATGGAAAAATTAGACAGCCTCCCAAAAATCCCAGTATAAGAATTCGACATGGGCAAAAAGAGAGGAGAGGGTATGATTTATTTAGTAATAATGTTTGAATATCACCTGACTATTCAACTGAAAAAAAAAAATACATTATATCAAAAACCAAAGTCCAGATGAACAGGATGTTGAAAATTAATTTTAAGGTTTTTTTTTTAAAAATAGTTTCTTTTCAAATTGGTTTACATATAACACCAGTGTTAAATTTTAAGTTTTTAAAAAAAATTGGGGGGGGGGGGGTGCCTGGGTGGCTTAGTTGGTTAAGCGTTCGACTTCGGCTCAGGTCATGATCTCACAGTTCGTGAGTTTGGGCCCCGCACTGGGCTCTGTGCTGACAGCTCAGAGCCTGGAGCCTGCTTCGGATTCTGTGTCTCCCTCTCTCTCTGCCCCTCCCCTGCTCATGTCCTGTCTCTCTCTCTCTCTCAAAAATAAACATTACAAAAAAAAAATCTTAAAAAAAATTTTTTTAAAGGAAAAAATTAGTAGGAGTCCACACATAGAATCCAGGGAGAGGAGACTGTTGAGTGAGAGAGAAAATCCAAAATTATTCTAAAAGGATACATGCATTCAACCAAATAAAAATTTTAGATATTTATTAGGCAAACAATACCATAAACAAGAAAGGACAAAGTTGGAAAAAAATATAATGTAGATGACAGCTAACATAAAGTATTCCCAAAGAGCACTTAGAAATTAACAGGGAAAAAGACAACGCAATAGAGAAAAACTGGCAAAAATATATATTATTAGGTAATTCGTGTAAGAACAAACCTAAAAGGCCAACATATGAAAAAAAACTTCAAACTCTGTAGTATCCAGAAAATGCAAATTAAAGAAGCAATGAGCTTTCATTGTACACACATCAGACTGGCGAATATTAGAACGAGTAATTAGATCTAGCATTGGCGAGATACAGGGAAACGGGACACTTAACCTATCGTGGACGGAAACGTACATCCACCTAAGTGCAGTCTGGGATGCTGAACAAAGAGATGAGGGCTCTGGCCCCTACAGCACAGCACTACGGATATTAATTTCTTTGATCTACAAGCTTTCCATGCAACTTTCTGATGATAATTTAGTTTTGTGTGACCTACTCCACAAGGAGAAGAAAGAATGGCCCGCCAGCTCTAGCATTAACACCCACTTGGCACGCTTCTCACTGTAAATTAGTAAATTGGCAAGCATAAAAACTTGGTCAGACTGTTTATTACAATTCCACCTCCTGAAAAAGATTTCATATCCACTCTCAGCATTACGGCAAAGTCAAGTTTACTGACCTGATCCCGGTCTTTGCTGGCCTTCTCTGGCCATTCCTTATATCACAATCAAAATCTCTGGCGTGAGGCCCAGGCATCTGTATGTTTTTCAAGACTCCCCAATATGACTCTTATGTGCAGCCAAGGTTGAGAATCATTACCTTATACTACTCTTCTAATGTGGAACAGTTGGTTCTATACAATAATTTTACTTAAAACTAATTTTGATCAATAACAAGTTTCAAAAATATCATAAATAAGGAAACCTGTTTCTAGAAAAACCACAAATAACATCCATCAAACAATTTGGAGCTTGGTAAATAAATGCATGTCAGGGGCAAAGCTCTAGGAAGCAAAGCAAAGGATCAATAAAACAACTCAAAAACCTAATTTTAAAAAGTCGTATGTGGTTCTCCCCATTCTCACTAGAAATCTCAAACTGATTTTTCTCTCATGCTTTCAGCCACTTTGCTCACTGACTCGTGCCCCACACCACACACTCTGGAGCCCTACCTATCCCCTGCCTTTCATTATCTGTGATTTCAAAGGGTGAGTGAGGTTTCGGTGATAAAGCATCATCATTTATCATGACTTGAGAACCATCATCATTTCCTCCCCACGCCTTATAATCCTATAACCGTCTGGTCACCAAACTCCATCTTATTGAAAGGAATATTCCCCCCTTCTTCTTCCTGCGTGGTTAAGCTTGACCTGTACTCTATGGAGACTCCTGAAAAATCTTCCTTCACAGTTATCTCTGCTTCATAGCAGATGGAGTAACAACTTCACATACAGCCAAAGTGACTTCTTTCTATCCGAACCATACGAGGCCCTCCACAGCAAACCAGGGAAGGGTGCGCCTCTGTACTCTGCATACACACACACCGCTAACCTTACCTTCGAGAATGTCACTAAGGCCACTTTATTGGAATCATCATTTTTTCTTCTTCCACAGTCTCCCTACAATAAGAATGACTCATTCACATATTGCTCCAAAATTTTATGTGAAGCTTTTAAGTTTTTCAGACTTTTTTTTTTTTTTTCTTAAGAGCAGTTTTAGGTTCACAGCAAAACTGAGAGAAGGAATGGAGATTTCCCATGTACCTTCTGCCCACGCTCCCGCCACGCACAGCCTCTCCCATGATCAACAGCTCCTACCAGCATGGTACATTTGTTCCAGTTGATGAAACTAGCCTGACACGTCATTATCATCCAAAGTCCATCATTTACTTTACGGGTCTTGGTGTTTTATACTCTACGGGTTTGAACGAATGCATCCATCAACAATGTATACTACAGAGTAGTTTCACTGCCCCCCCCTCCAAATCCTCTAGGCTCTACCTATTCATCTGTCCCTCCTCCCAATCCCTAGGCAATCACTTTTCTTATTGTGTCCATAGTTTTATCTTTTCCAGAATGCCCTGTAGTTGCAACCCTACAGTATGTAGCCTTTTCGGACAGGCTTCTTTCATTGTGTAATAATGCATTGAAGTTTCCTACAAATCTCTTCATGCCTTGACAGCTCATTTCATTTTAGCACTTCATTCTATTCCATTGTCTGGATGCACCGTAGTTTATTTACCCACTCCCCTACTGCAGGACATCTCTGTTGCTTCCAAGTTTTGGCAAGTATGAATAAAGCTGCTCAAAACATCTGTGAAGATTATTTTAAACAACAATAAAAATCCACTTTATGCATCTAATGCAAATTTGTATTTGTTATTATTTACACTGTTATGTTAATGGTATTCACCCTTCATTTTTATATTTTCACTACTTTCTGTATCATGTGTCAATAAATATATGTATTGTTTCTAAAACCATCCATATGATTTTCTACTATGAACCACCATCACATTTCCAATTCATTATCTTCCAATAGAAATTGGTCTGACAGTTTGGAATTTGTCTTCTACAGTCTTCCCCAAACAGACTTCTCCTTAATTTTCTTGTTCTAGAAACGCTTATAACTTTACTCATTTTAGCAAATGTTTTAAATTGGGAAACAGCATGCTTAAGCCAACTAGTAGACCCAAAATACAACTGTAATAAATTCCTCTTAGGCAGTGTCCTGTGACATCATGCATTAACAGATTAGGAGGAGGAATAATCAAGAGAACATAGCCGTGGCACCTGGGTGGCTCAGTCGGTTAAGCAGCCAACTTCGGCTCAGGTCATGATCTCACAGTTTGTGAGTTTGAGCCCCGCATCGGGCTGTGTGCTGATTGCTCAGAGCCTGGAGCCTGCTTCTGATATAATCTCTCTGCCCCTCCCCCCACTTGCACTCACTCTCAAAAACAAACATGAAAAAGGATTTAAAAAAAAAAGAGAGAGAACATAACCCGTTTCATCCTGCAAAAGGCTAGCAAACTGTCTTGTCAACGTGATGAAGAGATCGTACACGTGGTTACTTCCAGAAAAGAAGCCTGAAAGAGTATGACCAGTATTGGAACCAGTCAGAACCCAATGAATTAGGCCTTAACCACTATAGTAGGCCAGATACCTATCAGGTGTCATATTTGAAGTATTTAGCAGTTAGTACAGAGGGGCAATTAGAACGGACTCTGGCCATAAATACCACCTCAGCCATAAAGATGGGTAATGGCTGAATACCAACAAGGTTGGAGGTAATAAGAAATCTAGTACTGGAGGCAGAGTATGGTAACAGGTAAAGAGCACCACAGAGATCAATGGAACAACAACAACAAAACAACAAAAACAAAGAACAACAGATGTTATGTTAGCAGACAGATATATTATGCAAAGTCTAAGAATAGGAAATACAAGGACATGTGCTCAGGGAAGCAGATCTCATCATTAAAAAGGTACATCAGCAGAAATTGACGGTCTTCAAGTCCTTATGTTTTGTTTTTGATGAGAACTTTATTCTCTTGAGGACAAAGCAGAGTCCCGTATTTGAAGGAAACAGAGTTGCCAGGGAGTTTGACAAACCAAGGCTCAGGAAGGAGAAACACCCATCAAGAGAGGTGGAGGCTTTGACCTCCATTTCTTTGACACAAGAAGGAGCCACGGCCTGGACACTAGCACCTAAGAGCATAGTGATGGGGGCTGATGCTGAATTGGGTGGACCAGTGAGCTAGGGCTCTCCAAAACTCACCATTTTAGCACAGGATAGGAGCCAGGGCCTGATAACAAGATGGAGTTTAGACACAACTAGAACAGGAGGTACCCACAGGAGAAGGTTATGACTTCCAGGTTTATGAAACAGCAGGTCTGAAACTTACCACACATATTAACACTGTCCTTTTTGGCTACTCTTAGATGCCTATGAATACTAGGCCCATCTGTTTAGATTTTCCCGATCTTGAATTTTCTATCTCATTATTAATCTATGTGTCTTCATTCTAATGCTTACCAACTTAAAATTTCCAAACAAACCCCGAAACCAAATACTTAATGAGTTGAAGAATCAGCTGTACTTCTCACAAGACAAAATGTTCAGTCTTGAAAGTAAAGTTTCTCTGTCAAATGAGGTAGACCTGGCTTAAGGAGTTAGAATATATGTATGTTTTTTGATGGATAAAGCAGGCCCATGATTCCAAAATTCAATGATGTCTACAGCTAGGAACTTTAAATTCAGGGACCATCACAGAGTTCACACTGTTCATTTAGCACAATGAGTTGGCTTCCTTGTCTAGGCTTCATTTCCTAAAGCAGATAGATTTCTCTGAGGGATGAGAGAATATTTTGGCAATAAGCAATAGATGATTCTTTTCTACTGTGATCAATATTAATTCTCAATGGATACACTCTGAAATTAATACCAATTTAGAACATTACCTTACCATATTCATTTATAGAAACCAAGTTAAAAATCTCCTTCACCTCCCATATCTATTTTTCCCGCCTCTTAAATATTTCTCACATCCATGATTAAATGAGTAAATATTTTGTGAAACACTCAGAAGAGTACCTAATATGGTAGACATTATAGATATATTTGCTAAAAGAAATGAATTTTCTTCATTTCTGCAAATTCATTTCATGTCCGGTCTACTGCAGTAGCATCCGGACTCATCCCCCTACATTCACGGTCCCTCCCTCTCTCGCCCCCACCACCCCTATTCAATGAAAAACTTAAGTCTGATAAAACCACCCCAACCACTGTCACAAAGTCCATCAATGGTTCTCCATTTGTTTTAGGGTTAAGACCAAAATTCTTAACAAACTGGCCCCTGCCTACCTTTCCAGCTCATTCCCGTGCTTCTTTGCTCCAGCCAAATTGGCCATATATCCTCCACTGCCCAGCACGGGATATCCCTTCTGCCCACCCACCCTTCCTCCAAACTGTTAATTCTGCCTTCCTTCAGATTTTGCTGAAGTATCACTAGAGATCAGGGAAGACTTTAGATTGAGATAAGAAAGCTTAAAGGATGTTAAAGAATTTGGTGTGTAACGTACAACGATAACTATACTCTGTTGAAAATATTGGATTAACAATATTGTGTTCTATGTTCTATTTTTAAGCTTGTTTATTTACTTTGAGAGAGAGAGAGAGAGAGACAGAGAGAGAGAGAGAGAATGAGCACTTGGGAGGGCCAAAGAGAGGTTCGAGAGAGAATCCCAAGCAGGCTCCACACTGCCAGCGTGGAGCCTGATGCAGGGCTCAAACTCATGAACTGTGAGATCATGACCTAAGCTGAAATCTAGAGCTGGACACTTAACTCGGGGAGCCACCCAGGCACCCCTTATGTTGTATTTTTGAAAGTTACAAAGAGAGTAACAAAGAGAGTAAAGTCTTAAAAGTTTTCATTGCAAGAGAAAAAAATTCTATGTGAGGTGATAGATGTTAATTAATCTTATTATGGTAATTGTTTTGCAATATATACACACACACACATACATACATAAAATCATTATGCTGTATACCTTAAACTTATACAATGTGATGCATCAATTATATCTCAATAAAACGGAGGGGGGAGAAGTTTGGGTGTGTATTAGGACAGGGTTCTTACTGCTCTCTAACTTATCTGAACCCCAATTTACTCTTCTATTAAAAAAAAAAACAGCAACTTATTGACTGATGAGTAGATAAACAAAATGTGGTATATCCATACAATGGAATATTATTCAGTCATAAAAAGTAATGAGATACCGATACGTGCTACAAATAGATGAATCTTGGAAATATGGTAAGGGAAAGAAGATAGTCACCAAAGAACCCTATTAGGATTCTAGTTACATGAAATGTCCAGAATAGGGAAGTCCATAGAGGCAGACAGTAAATTAATGAGTATGAGGTTTCTTTTGGGGATAATGAAAATGTTCTATAGTTAGAGAGTGGTGATAGCTGTACAGCTTGTTGAATAAAAAACTACGAAGTTATACACATTTTTAAAAGGATGACTTTATGGTATGTGAACTATATACATATTACATTGTATCATAAACCTATTATTTTTAAAACAGCAATAATAGTTTGCCCCAAATTTTCAAGATGCTTACTTGAGATTTAACAAATGTATCTCCACATAATTTGGACTGTAAACACACACACACACAAAAAAAATATGTACTTATCACAATAACAGGCCTATAATTACCTCAATGCATGTTAAGTAGTAGTATTTTAATCAAGTGACACGTAAATTTTAACTGAAATTCAGACAAATGCAAAATTATTTTTTGGGGGGTTGACATTTACAATTTTTGCAATCTGAGAAAAACATCATTGAGCATTAAAAACTCTATGGACTTTGCTCATTGTGCAAAAGCCCAAGTACTTTATGCAAATTTAGTTTCTTAACGTGCCATATCTTATTCATATTTTAACTTACAAAAACCAAGGTTAAAATAAGTCAATTTATCTCTTCTATGCCTGTGATGACAAATGAGTTTTTGAGACACTAGCTGTCATAAAATTACGGATGTAAAGTAAATTCTATAAATATGTTTATAAGAGGTATTCTATTGATGATAAATGCATCTGTGACCTTAACATTGCTGACACACAACTGGATATATCTCAGTACTGAATCCTGCATTGTCTTATCAATTTTAGGGAACGAAGCCAGTCTTTTAATGATAACATCCTCACTACACAGCTGGTTTAACAGAATGTTCCTGATTCAGTTTTTAAAAGAAGTAAGGCCTAAAACTGTTGGCACAAAGACAAAATCCTGAATTTAGGCCATATGAATGTCACTTCATTGTTGTTACTGAAAGAAATAAGCTCAACTATAATCAAACTTCAGCAGCATTGCATCAACATTCTGCCAGCTAAGCAGGCCTCGAAACCAGAGGGCCTCTGGCGATTAATAAAAAACGTAGCATTGAACAGTAATACAAATCATGGGAAATGCATTTTATAAACATGAAACATTATTTAATGATAAAGCATTAAAACAAGCACTGCTATTAAAGTTATGTTCCATGATAAACATTTAATTTTTCTTTTTTCTTCAAGGAGAGTAGGGGCAACATGTGAAATATAGAATTTATTTAATGGAATAATTTATTTACCTTTTTTTTTTTATACAAAGGCTATTAATAAATCAGATCTTTCTTTGTTCTTCCTGAGAAATTCACTAAATAGAATTCAGTGAAATGCTAAAATTTTTTCAAATCGCTAAGGTATCATTTTATAAATTCCTGCTTTAGGAACTATTCCCCTTAGAGACATCACTAGTATAATAATAAGCACAAGTATCACAGGGACCATATATTTATCCTTCTACCCTTTTTCCTAATATTAATCCATTCCAACAAAAATGATTGCATCCTCAAGCTTTATCTTACTTCCCTGCACAGTTACCAGAACATAACTAAGCATTAGGTATACAAAGAAGTATTGAGTATGCAAAGAACAAAAAAGACAATCTATGCCCTCCAGGGGCTTATATTCAAGTAACAGAGAAAGACACGGATGAGGTGATATGCGTAAGGATACCATGACATTTAAGGCGAAGAACGGAGCAGAAGAAGCATTAAGTATCTGGAGCTCAAGAAAGGATGGGTCTTCAAAGCTGAAGAATTCGTTGCGAAGCAGGCATAAGGGCGGAGGGGGCCAAGGGACTGTGCATCCCAGGCAAGGGGAGCGGCAAACATGAAGGCCCAGCACTCTCCAGTAGCTGGGCGAGCACAGCGAGAGAGGAGACACAAAATGAGCAAGGGCTGGATGACAAAAGGTTTCATCCCATAGGGGAGAGAAAGACTATGAAGGAGGGGAGAGATTTTAAGAGTAGGCTTCTAGAAAGAGCCGCTGGCAGCAACGTGTAAGAGGCTAACAGGAAGGTGTGGCAATAACCCGGATGATAACGAAGAGAGGGCTGAACTAAGTTAGGTGGCTACGGCAACAGAAGGCAGGAGAGACTAAGGAAACTGTAGAAGGTGGGATGATGCATCTTGATAATCAGTGGCTGGGGGAGTAGGCGGTGTAGGCGTGCGCGTAGGCGTGCAGAGGGCTGTTGACCCTCAGCCTCAGGACAACTGTGGAGGGCAGGACTACCCACCACAGGGGGAGCATCCCGTCACTCAAGACTAAACTCAGTCCCTTTCCCTCTACGTCTTTTCTGACTCCTGTGGTTCGACAGAACAGGGTCTCTGTACTCCCCATTCTTTTCACGTGGAACAGTCACGTGGTCAGTCATAATGCATACACAACAGTGCTCGTTTAGCTTCCTTACTGTTAACCTGACATGCACATTTATCTCTGACTAGACCACATCCAGTTGAGCAAAGACCACATCTATTGGTGACAGTACAGTGTGTGTCCATCAAGGCTGGCCGATTCAAGAGCTGGATTATGAAAACAACCCTAGGAAGAAACAGATAACTACTGTTCTTTTCTAGGGTTTAAAAAAAAAACTTGCATCTTCTCTCTCTCCTTTTTAACTATATTAGGGGTAAGGGAAGATTTTTAAAAGTCAAACCACTCCCTCGCTTTCCAGGGCCAGAACAGACCTAGTTAGGGCCTTATTACCGTGAGATTTGTCTTCTCGGTATCGATCTATTGCTTCACAACTGTAAAAACACCTCCACGAGCTACGTACCACGAACGTCCAAGGGCAATGAGTTGCCCACAAACTGAATCGTTATCTTACTAAAGGGCCAACAAAAAGGCTTTACGAACATCTGTTTTTGGTTCACTTTTGGATTAAGGGAATGTGATTACATGGGATTTGGCTGCGGCTGGTTACAGGGTTCAGGCAAAGACATGTAGAAATGTTTAAATGGTCACAAAACAGAATAACCACATAATTCACAAGTATCTAAGCAAACTAAGTTTTTACAAAAGATGCTGTAATATAATCTAATGCACCGTTTCTATAGAAGAACCTATTACTTACAGCTTCATTCTCACTATAAAACTCACTATTTTTAAAAAGCACATGATAAGAATGAGGGAAAGAGAGATGAGGGGGAAAGAAAGAGAAGAAATCATAGTCCATTTTAGTAAAAATGCATTCTGTATTACCCTTTCCAGTAGTAAAAGTATTTAATTTAAATTAGCAGTTATCTTTCAATTAGAATTCCCCCAATATTTTAATTCACTTAGAAACTTTCCTAGGACTGAGATAACTTTCTGCCATCTGGCACAACAATATCTCCATATGGAAGAATTACTTACAGATCAAAAATAAAAGAAATACAGAGATTGTAAATGCAGTTATGCTTGGCAAAATACAAATCTCCTCAAATTATATTCTAGAAGGCTTTACCTTGAGAGGTTTTCTCTCCCCTATTTCAATATTTGGCCTTTTATATTATTTACTTACAAAACAAAACTACACTAAATAAATATTTTGGTAAGGAGTTCACTGGAAAAAATTAAATTTAGTCTTCCATATTTTATTCATTAGTTTGCTCAGGCACTGACAGCACAGCCGGGAGTAAGAACAACTGGGCTCTAATTCTAGTTCTTTGCCACTGTATGACCTTGGAAAAGTCATATTTTTTCTAGATTTCATTTTTCTTTGGGAAAAACAGACATTATAACAGAACCTTTGCTTGATTAATTCATGACTTTGGTATCATATCATTGAGATAATTTTGCAAAAAAAAAAAAAAAAACAGACTATGGCAGTAAATCATTTCTATAAGTACTTTCAGATCTTCAGAGAAAAGTACCATTGGAAAACACTGGAGATACTGAACGAAATCAGTATTTCTGCCAAAACCATGTATTAGAGAGTTATGGACAAAATAGTAACTCAGTGACATTAGTTTTACTGACCCGCCTGAACTTTGAATGTTCTTTATCACAAAACTCCCTGTATGAAAGAAAATTACTCATTGGAACTTCGATTACAGGAATAAGGGAAAGTTATGATTATTTTAAGTGGCCTGACGCCTTCGGATAGCTGATGTTGCTTCAAACATTTTGTACTAACGGAACTGTGGAATAATACTGGTATCCGATAACCCTGCAGAGATCGGAGTCTATTTTTCATTCCCCCCCCCCCCCCCGCATCCCCTTTATTTGACCAACTGAGAGAAACTTTGCCAGAATGATACAAATTCGCGAGAAAACCAAGGCTGGTAAATTTCAGTCAAAGACTATTTAACAGCTGCCCAGTGGGTACACAGCTAGATCTGTCTCACTGATTCCCATCCAAGAAAATACTCCTCGTGTTATTTTCAACAGCTTTTATTCTATTTGGACTGGTCTAAAGAATTAGCATGCAAGGAAGGGCAATGGTCGTATATCAGCATTTCTCCCATTTGGGAGTATATGTACTTACAGCTGCTGCTCCAGGACTTTAACAAGGACTTTATGCTAATTTCAAAAAACACAGAATCCTGTAGGCTCAACATTGTGTCTCAACTGGCTACAGCAGCAGCAGCAGCAGCAGCAGCAGCAGCAGCAGCAGCAGCAGCAGCGACGGATTTGTTGATCTATCTCTCCAAGCCACTGTCCCTTCCCCTCTCACAGGCAGCGAGTTTTGGCCCACAGTGCCTTGGCTTCATTACCATGCAGTCTCGCAGTGACGCACAACTATAGTGGAAACGCTGCTGAATGCAGATGAACTATCCAGTTGAATAAAAGCTTACAAGTTTAATACGAGTGCCCTGAAGGACATCATCACCTTTCTTTAGGTAGGCATACACGTGGCCGCAATTATCTCCTCTGCTTATGTTCCTGTGATCAGTTTTGATGAGCTGGTTCTCCTGCCGCTTTCCGTGTAGTCACCACTGCTAGTAAACAGACAAGGGTAGGGCTCTGCCCTTGGGTGCTAACTTTTCTCAATAAAGGCCTTAGAAATAAAAATAAATTCAGGTTTCGCGAAGATCTTTAAATCTCTTCCTCTAATAGCTGACCAAAAAACAAAATTAAAAAAAAAATCGGTGCTATTTATTCTAAGCCAGGAGCAGTTTTCTCTAGGTGATTTTAGTAGTGAATTCTCTCCACCCTTCTACACATCCAGGCAGTAAGCAGTGCTTTTCGAGGCATGCTTCTGATGATAGAGTCCCCTGCCTCACTTACCCCACCGGAGAGAATGCTGGCTAAGGGGATGAAAAGATGATGTCATGAACACTGTGGCTGAGCCCCCACCAGCCCTCTAAAACTGCTCGGCTCAGGACAAAGTTTCCTCTGCGGCATGCAACTTCTTCAAAAGAGGGAACTCTGTTATAATAATGGGATTATTTCAAAACATAGGGCCTTCTATTCTTAATGTAGCACACAATTCCCCTAGAAAATCTTACAGTCAGAATGCCCATGAATGGCGAGAAATCTTCTGGTCAAATAAAATGCACACTTTAAAAACTTTATTCCATACAAACTTTTAAAGCTGAAAACTGATACAGCTACAAGCTTAAATGCTCTTGAAAATGGTAGGAAAGTTTCATAATCCAACCAAATAATATGTGACTGTCAGAAAAAAAGTGTCTTGACCTCAGAATTCGTTTACTGTGACGTTGAAGGTCAATGGAGCATGTGTTTTTCCATATGGGACGGATACATTCGGATTGACCCACTTAAGCCATTATATCCTTTAAAATGCCACAAGGAAGAAGTAAACTCAGTGATCAAAGTCATAACTGAATAGATTTACTCATAACCAAATGGCTCGGCACTGTATTAAAAGCTAAAAGAACATACGTACTTCCATACACTAAGGGAAAAAGATAATCCTACCCATTAAGACATAGTCCGTGGTAACAGTATTGCTGGGAGTTTCATTGGAAGCCTGTACTTCTCCAGAGTAGTTCAAGAAACATGGAATAAGTCTGGGCGACTCCTAGTTCTGAACAGGCCCCAAACCTAATTCAAACCAGGGTTGCAAAGGCTAATCACACAGACCAAAACACATTGTTTGAATACATCTTCTTGATCAGAGACCTCTCAGAATCAGTTAAGAGCAGGGTTTCCCCTGGTCAAATGAAAATAAATGGCTCAGTGTTGCACGAATACACAGCATTCCACAGTCCAAAAACACTACCTCCTACATATTATTCCTATACATTAACAATGTATTTCAAGAACCAAAGGTTCTGAATTGCACACAGACCAGTTTAATTTTTCTTTTTAATTAAAGTATTCCCCAAAGTGATTTGACAATACAATCCTCTTCTCATCAAACAGCTGTTAACAGATGGAGAGAACAAGCTGATGTAGACCCAAGCAAACTATACCATTAAATGTCCAGATTCAGAAGGGAACCGTGTCAGGGGTGCCTGGGTGGTTCAGTCAGTTAAGCATCTGATTCTTGGTTTTGGCTCAGGTCATGATCTCACACTTTTAGGCTCTATGCTGACAACTGTGGAGCCTGCTTAGAATGCTCTGGCTCCCTCTCTCTCTGCTCCTCCCCTGATCACTCTCTATCTCTCACTGAAAACAGATAAATAAACACCTAAAAAAAAAAAACAAAAAAAAAAAACTGAAACATGTCAGCAAGCAGACAAGTTAGAAGGCATATACCCAGATACTCGGCTTTATTTTTTCTACCCCTACTGAGGTAAGCCTACTAGCCTCACACAAATCTTAAAAGCTACTTAATACTATCCGGCTACAATGTCCCATGAAAGTAGTCAAGGTTCATTCCTAGTAAACCTTTAAAAGCTGTAACAAGCAAAACTAACTGTCATTTAGAACACCAGAGTACAAAAGTGGAGGTAGAGGTTAAATAATAGGTGATTTTCTTACAACATTAAAAAACTGTATTTTCTTCTGCTTAAGTTTTGCCTATGTGGATATGAAAAAACACATCAGAACCTAAAGTTTCTATTATATGTAATCAGGCTATTACTACGTATATACAGCCAAAGCAAATCAATAGTGTCTCTGGGGGCATAGATGGGCAAAATTAATTTCAGGGCTTATTTTGGAAGTTCCACTTTATACCAGAATTTCCATAGGGAGGAAGGGTGAGTGAAAATGGCACTTTCAATTTATATGTGAAATAATTCAACAGGCCTGACTATGTGGGCAGAGTCTGGGCTCTGAACTTTATTCTGAAATGCAAATAATAAGCAATATTACTACTCCAAATAGTAATCATAAATTTAACAAAGCTTAATAGAATAAGTACTTCCTTTCTAATCCTTCTCAAACTTTTATCACCCAAATCACTCAAGTATTAATCAGAAGAACTACATATCCACCCATAACTTTGTATGTACCCAACAATCCTTTTAGAAGACTAGGGTAGCAGAGACCTACTGTATTCTGAATGCTTTCTCAATCCCTCAATTATTAGTCATACTTTTATACTACACAAATAATACACCTATCATTCATCAAGTGAATTCTCTATTGTAATGTATCAATTAATCACAGAAATACACAACCTAGAGCTTACTGAGAGCTTGGCAAAGACCAGTAAAAACACCAGTCCTCGGGGCACCTGGGTAGCTCAGCTGGTTAAGCGTCGGACTTCAGCCCAGGTCATAATCTCGCAGTTGGTGAGTTTGAGCCCAGCATTGAACTCTCTGCTGTCGGCACGGAGCCTGCCTCAGATCCTCTGTCCTCCTCCCTCTTTGCTCCTGCCCCGCTGATGTGCACACACCCTCTCTCAAAAATAAACAAACATTTCAAAAATATGTATCAGTCCTCTATTTTATTCTTTCTATAAATTCAGAATTCACATATACATTTTTTGGTATCCTCACCATAGAAAGATAGACACAAAAAGTGGAACTCTTTAGCGCTGCTGGTAGGAATGCAAACTGGTGCAGCCACTCTGGAAAACAGTATGGAGGTTCCTCAGAAAACTAAAAATATAAGTACCCTATGACCCAGCATTTGCACTACTAGGTATTTACTGAAGGGATACAGGTGTGCTGTTTCGAAGGGGTACATGCACCCCAATGTTTATAGCAGCACTATCAATACTCGAAGTATGGAAAGAGCCCAAATGTCCATCGATGGATGAATGGATAAAGAAGATGTGGTACATATATACAATGGACTATTACTCAGCAATTAAAAAGAATGAAATCTTGCCATTTGCAACTACGTGGATGGAACTGGAGGGTACTATGCTAAGCGGAATTAGTCAGAGAAAAACAAATATCATATGACCTTACTCATATGAGGACTTTAAGATACAAAACAGATGAACATAAGGGTAAGGAAGCAAAAATAATATAAAAACAGGGAGGAGGACAAAACAGAAGAGATGCTTAAATATGGAGAACAAACAGAGGGTTACTGGAGGGGTTGTGGGGAGGGTGGGCTAAATGGGCATTACGGAATCTACTGAAATCATTGCTGCACTATATGCTAACTAACTTGGATGTAAATTTAAGAAATAAATTAAGGGGAAAAAAAGAAAGATAGCCACAGAAATCATTTCTCAATGGCATATTCTTGGCAAAACAGAAAAATCCATTTTGGATAATTTCCTTCAACTATACTCCTCTTCACTTTTTAGATTATAATATATTAAAGAATGCTTTTTAAATGCTAAGATTTCAGGGACACCTGGGTGGCTCCACTGATTAATTGTCAGACTCTTGATTTTGACTAAGGTCATGATCTCATGGTTCATGAGACAGAGCCCCATGTTAGGCTCTAGGCTGACAGCGAGGAGCCCGATTAGGATTCTTTCTCTCTCTTTGCCCCTCGCCAACTCGTGCCCTCTCAAAATAAATGTTTTATAAAAGATTTTAAAAATATAAATAAATCAACTTTTAAAATGCTAAGATTTATAATTTTTTTTAATTTTTTTAATGTTTATTTACTTTTGAGAGAGAGAGACAGAGCATGATTTGGGGAGGGGCAGAGAGAGAGGGAGACGCAGAATCGGAAGCAGGCTCCAGGCTCTGAGCTGTCAGCACAAAGTTTGAGGCAGGACTCGAACCCACAACTGTGAGATCATGACCTGAACCGAAGTCAGATACTTAACCGACTGAACCATCCAGGTGCCCCTTTAATATTTATTTATTTTGAGAGAGAAAGAGATCTCCAGCAGGGGATGGGCAGAGAGAGAGAGAATGAATGAATTCTAAGCAGGTTCCATGCTGCCAGAGCAGAACCTGACATGGGGCTCAATCTCACGAATCATGAGATCATGACCTGAGCCAAAAATCACGAGTCGCACACTTAACTGACTCAACCACCCAGGCACCCCAAGATTTAGACTATTTTTAAGAATTGCATACTTTCAATATTACCTGCCTTTGCTGGAATCTTCCTGGCCTGGGCCAGACAATACAAAGCACTGCATACAAAAGATGGCGACAACAGTTCTCTTGCCCTCAAGGAGTTTGAAAGTAAGTTTCCTTCTTCCTTTTCATCAATTTCCATTTAATCCTAATGTTCTTTTAACTGGCACTTTAAGGATTCATGGAATTAGTTGCTTGCTTTACATTTCTAAGTAGAAGGAAGATAGAGGTACATTCTAACACACCAAAGGAATATGTACCAGGAAAAATTTTCAATATATCTTTCTAAAATATTCCATTTAGATATAGTGTCTGAACAAAATGTTCCTCAATATAAAATGAAGTTTAGATTTAACAAGATATCATATATAGGGGCGCCTGGGTGGCTCAGTTGGTTAAGCGGCCGACTTCAGCTCAGGTCATGATCTCATAGTCTGTGAGTTCGAGCCCCACATCGGGCTCTGTGCTGATGGCTCAGAGCCTGGAGCCTGCTTCAGAGTCTGTGTCTCCCTCTCTCTCTGCCCTTCCCCTGCTCACGCTCTGTCTCTATGTCTCTCAAAAATAAATAAATGTTAAAAAAAAATTAAAAAAAAAAGAAGATATCATATATAATTCACTGAAATTAATCCAAAGGAAATAAAAGTCTTCAATTAACATTCTCAGAAAGGATACAAATATAAGCATTATCCTTCATAGTAACACTTTTTTTAAATATCTCTGAAATTAAACTGGTATCCAAAACAATTACAATATGATAAAAACAGGAACTTTGGCAAATTTTTCTATATAAAATATCAACTATCCTATCCTTCCTAGAGCTGTGGATGGTCCCATCAAATTTCAGCCTCTTCAAAAAATCCTTATCTTTTATGGAGTTTAAAAAAGAGATGGAAAGGCTTTAGGTATGGAAGGAAAGATGCTCTCAGGTTTACCAGGTACTGAATACACACATGACACACAAAGAAGAAAACAGGGTAGGGGGTGGGTATAATAGGGGATGAGGATTAAGAAGTGCACTTGTCAGGGCACCTGAGTGGCTGAGTTGGTTAAGCATCCGACTTTGGCTCAGGACGTGGATTTCATGGTTCGTGACTTCAAGCCCCATGTCGGGCTCTGTGCTGACAGCTCAGAGCCTGGAACCTGCTTCGGATTCTGCGTCTCCTTCTCTCTGCCCCTCCCCAAATCATGCTCTGTCTCTCTCTCTCAACAATAAACAAACATCAAAAAAAATTTTTTTTTAATTTAAAAAAAGTGCACTTCTCATGATGAGCACTGGGTAATACATGAATTTATTGAATCGCTATATTGTACACCTGAAACTAATATAACACTGTACGTTAACTATACTGGATTTGAAATAAATAAAATTCTTTAAAAAAGAAGAAAACAAAATGGTTATAAAAGTCATCTCATATTTCCCTTTGGAAGCTCACTGAGTAATGCAACAAAATGTTAACACTAATTATCTACAATTACATCAGGAATTCACATTTACTTCTTAGTGCACTTACTTTTCTACATTTTACATATTTTCCAAACTTTCTACAATGAATTTAACATCTTAAAACTTCACTACAAACCGGGAGCAGGCTCCCTGGGGAAACGGCTGATTCTAGAGCTAGAGCACAAACACATGTGATAAGCCTAGAGCATCTTTCGTGGAGCCAGAAAGTAGGAAGGGGCTCAAAATACGAAACAATGTGGGTGTATCAAAAGGATATAGGAGCCAACTGAAAGAGCTGCCAATAGCCGAAGCTGTAGTAATTTTTTTTAATTTTTTAAAAATGTTTTATTTATTTTTGAGACAGAGAGACAGAGCATGAGTGGGGGAGGGACAGAGAGAGGGAGACACAGAATCCGAAGTGGCTCCAGGCTCTGAGCTGTCAGCATGCAGTCCGACACTGGGCTCGAACCGTGAGATCTGACCCTGAGCTGAAGTCAGACACTTAACCGACAAAGCCACCCAGGTGCCCCTGTAATAATTATTTTTTTGAGAGAGAGAGAGAGAAAGAGAGAGAACGCATGCATGTAAGTGGAGGAAGGGCAGAGGAAGAGGGAAAGAGAGAATCTTAAGCAAGCTCCATTCCAGCAGAGCCGGACAGGAGGCTCTATTTAACCACCATGAGATCATGACCTGAGCTGAAATCAGGAGTCGAGTGCTTAATCAAGTGAGCCACCCAAGCACCTCACATAATAATTTGAACAATAAAATAAACAATACAGTTTTGGAATATAACCCCAAGTATAAAGTAAACATCCATGAGTCTATATTGATATAAATAAATGACTAAATAAGAGAGAAGAGACAAATCTCACAGTGAACAGAAAACAGTTAACCTAGCAGGTCTGTTATCCTTTGAAATGTCTGCTTACAAGACTGGTTCTTAGCTAGCATCTAAGAACTTCAACTCTAAGAGGGCCCCACCATTCCAGGAACTAAAAAGAGTGGTTTCACCATGCCTAAGCTGTCGGTATAAACAGTATAGTTTAGGTTCAACACCTGCTTTCCTTTGGGGAGGCTAGAACTTGGGTGTGTGTCAGGCAGAGGGTTCCTATGTGACCAGCCCCAGTAAAAATCCTGGGCACAGAGTCTCTAATGAGTTTCTCTGATTGGTAACATTTCAGCCGTAATGTCCTAGCTCACTGCTGGGGAATCAAGTGGCTTCTCTATAATGCTACGGGAAGAAACTCTGGAAGCTGGCACCTGGTTTCCTCTGGATTTTGCCCCACACGCCTTTTCACTTGCTTATGTTGCTTATTACTCTTACACTGTAATAAATCACAGCTGTGAGTACAACTAAACACTGCGTCCGCGAGTCCTTCCAGTAGATCATAAAACCCGAGGGGGCCTCCGTCAGTTAAGTGGCCGCCTTTGGCTTAGGTCATGACCTCAGGGTTCTTGAGTTTGAGCCCTGCACTGGGCTCTCTGCCGTCAGCACAAAGCCTGCTTCCGATCCTCTGCACTATCACCGCCCCCCTCCCCCCGCCTCTCTCTCTCTCTTTCTCTCTCTCTCTCTCTCTCTCTCTCTAAAACAAACATTTAAACCTGAGAATGGTCTCAGGGATCTCTAAGACATATTCAGAAGAATTCCAAATAATTTATGTAGATAATTCACCCTCAAGGAAAACATTACTCCCAACCCTTAAAAGCATGAGCTATATTAAGTGTCTTTCTTCCAAAGCATACAATATAGAAAGCAGGGAGTAAAGAGTAACTTTATTCTAGAGAAATCTGACATATACAACCTCAAGCCAGGAGATCAAGGTTAACATCATCACTGATAAGAGTACAAACTCTTGATATATAGTATGATATGATGAAAATGGCACTTTATCTCTGTGTTCTTCCTGCCCAGAAACCATAACCCCAGATGAACCCTGGGGGAAAAAAATTAGATAAACCTAAATTGAAGAGTCTGCAAATTACCAATCCAATAGTCCTCGGCATTATCAAGGTCATTAAAAATAAGGAAAGTGTGAGAAAACTATAATAGTTGAATGCTGAGGACATTCTGTAGATATTCCAGAAGGTAATACGGCTAAAGACTACTTTGAACTCTCCTTAACGTAGCTTCAAAGGATCCAAAACAAGCCTCAAGGGATTAAACTATCTGCAAATACTGCCTTCTAGAACAAAGAATAACACTCTTTAAAAGAATGTAACAAAATCCAGCTCTCAACAATATCACATTTACAATCTCCAGCATCCAATAAAAAAAATCATATTTAAAAATTATTAAAAAGTACTATTAAATTATCTGTCAAGAGGTCGGAAAATGGGACACATAAAAGCAATACAGCAGATCTAGAAATGACAGAAGTGATGGAAATAGCACACGTGTTCTTTAGAAAGCTATTATAAAGTCTTTAAAAAGCTATTATAAATAGGCTGAAGGACTTAAAGGAAAAAAGTAAACACACTGAAAAGAAAACAGAAGATATAAGAAGCAAACTCAAATAGAACTTTGAAAGGTAAAATATACTATATCCATAACAATAAACTCACTAGATGGCACCAAGAAAAAATTAGATTCTAGGAAAGAAAAGAACAGTAAACTGGGCAAAGTGGAAACAGTAGCTCCAAAGTGAAGTGCAGAAGACAAAACAATAAGAAGAGAATGCTTCAGGCCTCAGTGACCTTCGGAACAACACCAAACAGTCCAACGCATTTGTAATCGGAATCTGAGAGGAGTGAACAGAAAATATTCTTTAAGGAAATAATAATTTTCCAAAATCGAGGAAGACTATCAACCCACAAATACAAAACTGTCATCAAACCTCAAAAAGAATACACACACACACACACACACACACACACACAACCATACCAAGGCACATCATAAACTGTTGATAACCAATGACAAACAAAAATCTTCAAGTAAAGAAAATAATATGTTACATACAGAGGAAAAGAGATAGAAATCAACACAGATGTTTCCTCTGAAACTACACAAGGCACTATCACGGGCACTGAGTCCCTAAGGAGTTTCTCTGGCTGGTAACATTTCACTAGTAAGGATATTGCTGAAAAGCTTCAAGCATAAAACTGATGACCTCTAATTCTATATCCAGTGAAAATATCTTGCAGAGATATATGCAAAACTTTTCTGAGACAGACAAAAGCTGGAAGAATCTGTCGCCAACAGATCTGCACACAAAAAATGGGAAAGTTCTTCAGGCAGAAAGATGATTATCCAAAATGAAAACCTGAATGCACACCATTGATAAAGAATGCCAGAAGTGTGCATCTGCAAGTGAAGAGACCTTTTATTTCTCATTTTAAATTTCTTTAAGTTAACTGACTGTTTAAAGCAAAAGTGGTTAACATACTATCAGGTTTATTTAACATATGTAAAAATAAAAATTCTTACTACAATGGTACAAAGGATGGAGAGGAGACACGGAAGATTTTAGGTTCCGGAAGATTTTAGGTTCCGAGGTGCAGTGGCTCAGTTGGTTAAGCATCCAACTTTGGCTCAGTTCATGATCTCACAGTTCGTGGGTGCGGGCCCTGTGTCGGGCTCTGTGCTGACACCTTGGAGCCTTGAGCCTGCTGCGGATTCTGTGTCTCCCTCTCTCTCTCTCTCTCTGCCCCTCCCCTGCTTGCACTTGCTGTCGCTCTCTCTCCCTCAAAAGTAAATAAACATTAAAAAAGTTTTAATAAAAATTTTTAAAAAGACTTTAGGTTCTTACATTACACACTAAATGTTATGCCATTTTTTTAAAGTAGACTGTGATAAGCTGAAATACATTTTGAAAGCTCTAGAGCAACTAGTTTAAAAAAGAGTTTTTAAAAAACGCCATTAGGAGAATAAATTACAATACGAGAAAATATACAGTTAATACAAAAGAAGGCAACACGAGAGGGAGAAAAATGCAAACCATGCCACTAATTATGTTAAGCAGAAATCATTTAAACACTGGGTGGAAGTGCCAAGCCAAATGCTAAATGAGGATTTAGTGAATAAAACAGATCTTTGTGTCCTTAGGAAGGTTAGGATACAATGGTGTGGAGAGAGAGAGAGAAATGGGGGGTGTCCCCACATACAAACATGCAAATATAACATGACAAATTATGACTAAGACTGTGAAGGCAGTAAAGTGGATCTAATGACAGAGAAAAACAGACGAGGCCCTGGGGTGGTCAAGGCTGAACACTCTGGGGGGACAATATCAAACGTACAATCCGTTCGGCAGTATATCTCTTGAAGAATGAATCTTTATGTTTAAACCCAAAAGAGAAAACAGATTAAAAATCAAAGTAACTCTGGCTGACCAAGGATTAGGGCGCCGGAGTCATACCCACTTGGTTCTTTCATTTACCTGAGGACATTTGCCAAGAACCCCTGAAATATTCAGAGGGCCTCAAGAAATACTGAAATGGTTAATCGGATAGTGTAGAAGAGTTCTGAGCGGGAACAAGGCCAGACCGACCAGCAGACTGGCTAGGAGACTGTGTTCTCCTGAAGCCTCCTGAACACAAGTTGCTGAGGTGAGAGACAATGACTAAAAAAAATAAATAGTGCACTTACAGGAATTAGGAAAAAAGCAATAAAGACAGGAATAATAAGAGAGATTTCTATTTTTCCTACTAGATACTTCTTGATGTATTTGGTGACTGACGGGATAAGGAAAAAAAACTAACTGAAATCTCAAAAGTGAACCCTAGGTTTAGGTGACCGTGTGGATCGTGGCACTAACCATGGGATAGCCAGGTGCAGGCCACGTCGAGAAGACTTTGGGCTATATAAATCTAAAGTACAAAAATGATGTCAGGACTACAGATAAGAGGAGGATACAGAGACAGAAGAGAAGTAGACAGACAACCCACCCCACAAGCTCTCTAGTGGTCTTTTCCATTGATGGGGGGGGATGAATTCATTATTTTCAAGTACCTGCTAGCCAACAATAACCACAAATTCATGGATACAGCTGAAGACAATTCAAACCATAATAATAATAATAGTAATAATAATAATAATAATAAAGAGAGAGAGAGAATTCAAATACAGCACTATGAGTGAGCCAACAAAATAAACAAGTCCGTAATGAAGGGAATTTGCTCCTGAAACAGATAGATCGGAATTCCATCTTGATTTCTGGGTAGTAACGTTTTCAGGTAACATCCAAATTAATTGCTTCTTTCGGAAATGTAAATCTAGTTTCTGAATTAACAGTCATAGCTATAAAAGGATTTCTAATAAAGATACGTTTTATACAAACGTCACAGATTGGGCCAATGTGTCAATATATTCACAAATTAGCAACATAAAATCTGTAGAGAAGCATTTTAACTAAGCTCGATAATTTGGGGTGTGGTTACCTATGTAACAATTATATTACTTGTGTGTGCTATAAGGTACAATTACTGTTACCTTCCTGACACAGGGGATTTATTAATACTCCAACTTGTTCCTAGCTTTTGATTTATTTTTATACATTTCACACATTAAAAAAAAAATTTGCTTCCTCTGCTTAAAATGCAACAGTCCAGACCCTGTAATCATATTTTCTTCCTTGCCTTCACAAACCATACCAATTTGCTACCATTTGGTCCATGGCTAAGGTATTATTATTTCTTGAATGAGAAGAAAACCTGTTTAAGAATATATTTAAAATTAATTCTTGAAGTCCTATCTGGCCATCAGAAATTATTTTCAATTGCCTGAAATAACTTTTGAAGATACTGTTAATAGAAGCACAGAGTTAGAGGGGCCTGGGTGGGCTCAGTCAGTTGAGTATCTGACTTCTGCTTGGGTCATGATCTCCCAGTTTGTGAGTTCCAGTCCCATATCTGGCTCGCTGTTATCAGTGCAGAGGCCACTTCGAATCCTCCGTCCCTCCCCACCCCCCTTTTGTCCCCTCCCCCACTCATGCTCTCTCTCTAAAAAATGAAAACATTCTTTAAAACTAAATTAAAAAAGTAAAAACCCAGATTTAAATTTTCTATTCAAAAGGCTACTCGTTATTAGATTTGTATTTTTATCACAATACACATAATGTACATTCACTGCCCCATAAGAAACTAGAATTGTCAACACTAAGATACTCTCACTGCCAATACATATTATAGAAATACGCTGGGAAGAAAAGAGTATTACATGCATTATAATTGGTCAATCTGGCTGGCAAAAGATAGATAAAATTCTATCAGCTATGAATAGGGTGAACAAAAATGACCGAAGCAGGACTTTTTTGAGCACAAAAATGGGCCCTATTAATGACATGCCACCAGAACACTAGCATAAACCACAACTGACCAGAGTCTATGGAGACCTATGGTCACCGTATCCACAAAGCATCCGTTACCAAGTAAAGGCTCACCATTTCTTGCCAACACTCACCTTTCTGGATTTTTCCTGCATTGTCAGTAGCATTTAAGTTTTGTTCACTGAAGCTTTTAATCATTAAAGCCACCTTTGATATCATTCTTAGTTTTACAACAAAGGGGTGAGTCAGCAAGGCTACCATAAAGTAGAGGAGTGGAAACCAGGAAAGGAAAGGAGAGGTCAATGAACTGCACAAGGAACCAAATGTACAGACAAAAACCACGCTTAGCAAGTGGAATACCAATAGGGGTAGGAAGAAAAGATGAAGAGACTGTCCAGTAGAATTAAATGGGCAAGCCCCGAACACAGAAAAACATTTATGTATGGGTAAGCATAACATATACTGTACTAAGAGGTATCTGGAAAAATCTACCTTCATAATCCTAATATTCCTTAAAGATCAATTCTAGACCTAGTAAATCAGAACCCATGTTTTAATAAGATCCACAGGTCATTCACAAGCACATTAAAGTTTAAGAAGAGCTATTTTAAAATATACTAATATAAAAATATCGTTATCTTGTTTATGCCATTTTTAGTGTATGTCTATACTGATTTAAACATAGAGATTAGGAAAATTCAGAGGCCTAAAAAATAAATTTTCTGTATCCCTTACAAAGAACTTTTCAGAGGTTTTTTTGTGTGTTTTTTAAATTTTTTAAATGTTTTTCATTAATATATTTTTGAGAGAAAGAGAATACAAGTGGGGAAAGGGCAGAGAGACAGAGAGGGAGACACAGAATGTCTACTATTTTTTTTTTTAATGTTTATTTAATTCTGAGAGAGACAGAGCATGAGCAGGGGAGGAGCAGAGAGAGAGGGAGACACAGAATGTGAAACAGGCTCCAGACTCTGAGCTGTCAGCCCAGAGCTTGACGCAGGGCTCAAACTCACAAGCCGTGAGATCATGACCTGAACCGAGGTCAGACACTTAACCGACTGAGCCACCCAGGTGCCCCCAGAGGGTTTTTGTTGTTGTTGTTTTTTCTTTATCAAGTAGACTAGAAATATATACCAGCTTACTCTTCTTGAGAATAGTATAAGAGATCTTCACGCAGCTTACCTAGTCTTAAACAAATCATTCTTTAGAAACAGAAAAAAACTATCAAAACCTAAGGAAAAGAAGAATTGAGAACTTAGGTAAGGTGACCATAATTTACATCTGTGATAATGAAGTTATTTTGGATTGTTTGACAATTTACATGAATAAATCAAATGATGGAATGTTCACTTTGCTGATACAGAGTTTAGGAAAACAGAACTCTGAGCAATAAGCTAATCCTCATCTTAACTGCCATCTTTCTACAAAGAATCACCTGAGATTATGTAGTTACCTTTACGGCTAACTTATTCTTTTAAATACAAAAGACTCAGTTTAATACATGTGATGATTAAAATAAGACGAAGTGTGTTTCCGGTCGACATACGTGGCAGCAGGGAGGGAGAGATGGGAGGAAGGTGTACTATGGCCTAATGGATGGCGAGTTCCAGTGTGGAAAGGTCTTACGCAAAATGATCGATAAACGCAACCATGTCACGACTTCACATCAGGACACTAAGGGCATACAGGAAATGTAAGAAGCCAAAAACTGTCACCTTTAAAGAATAAACTATCTGGCCTTCCACAAGGAGTCACTGAATCACAGATTTTTTTGTTTCTTTGTCTAAACTGGAGAGATCTAACATAATCTGTTAGATCTTAGATGAGGGACACAACAGAGGCCCAGGGAAGACAAAGGATACATGTGGATCCCAAAACAAATTAACGAATAGTTATTGAACACCTGCTATGGATAAAACACTATTCCAAAGGTTACAGAAAAAACAAGTAAGTGTAGCATTAGATCCCTCTTCAAATGGACCCCCTTCCATCCTCTGTTTCCCAGGTAAGTCACCTGCACGGAGCCCTCTGAGGTTAGCAATATTCTTTCGTATATCCTAGTTCCGGGTTTGAACCCTTCGGCTCACAGACTGAAACAGGTTCACTGCCTGCATTTTTGTAAATAGAGTTTCACTGAAACACAGCACATTCGTTTGCAGGTCATCTAGGCCCCTTTTGCCGCACAGCGAAGTAGCTGTGACACAGACATGTGGCCTACAAAACCTACAATAGTTACTGTCCCGGGGCGCCTGGGTGGCTCAGTCGGTTAAGCGTCCAACTTCAGTTCAGGTCATGATCTCACAGTTTGTGAGTTCAAGCCCCACGTCAGGCTCTGTGCTGACAGCTGAGAGCCTGAAGCCTGCTTCAGATTCTGTGTCTCCCTCTCTCTCTGCTCCTCCCCTGCTCATGCTCTGTCTCTCTCAGAATTAAATAAACATTAAAAAAAAAAAATAGTTATCCTCTGGCCCTTTCCAGAAAAGGTTTGCCAACCTATGTTCTAGATCATTACTTGCACGACTTGAGGTTTCTTTTTGGGGTTTTTTTGTTTGAAGCTACTGGAAGGTTAGTTTTGCCTCAGGAACCACTGCCACCGACCAAAGTGCTAGATGGTTTTGAAGGAAAAGCCAGTGTGCTAAATATGGCAACTGACAGCAGCACTCCGGAACAAGTAAAAACTTGCTCTGGTCCATAGAAGATAAGAATCAAAGGAGAGAGGACTCTAAAATCCAACAAACATTTGTTAGCTGCTTACTAAGTACTTGGCATTGAGCTAAGCTCTGGAGCTACTCACAGAAGTAAGATCAAGTCCATTCATGAAGAATTCACCATCTGGTGAAAGAAACAACACTTTTGTATTAAATGGGATAATAGAAGCTAGTGGACAACGAGTTAGAGTCTTGACACAAAGAATAATTAACTGAGTTGGGGGCGAGGGAAATGATGCAACCCCAAGGTTGGTCATGCAGAGACCTCTGTGCCTCCTCTGGAGCTCCAGTTCTAAGACGTGGCCAGGGAGAGAGGCTTAGATCCACAGGGGCCTCAACCCAAGGCTACTGCCCGTATGTATGTGGGTGGAGTTAACCCTTGGCCTGTATGCTGCTTCCTGAACTCCTTTTATAGCGCACTTTATTTTTTGTTTAACTTTTCTAGTATATTCCTTTAGTTACATTTTAAACTTATATTCAGCTTCAGTCATCTTTACCTCTTTTATTGAGCTCCTTCTAAACTTCATCTTCATTGTTTTTTTTAGTGTCTTCTGACATAGACATTATTATCGTTTTTTATACCTTTATGATTTCAGTATGTTTTGCCTAATATTTAGTTATATATTTTTCTTAACCACTTTGTTTCAATTATCTTATCCTAGACATAATACCTCCAACTGATAGGAGGAATTGTAATACTTTAACGAGTATCACCACACCAGTACTCTGGATGAACAGTAGTTCTGTGATTAGGAAACAGCAGAGTCCATGGGGACAGAGAAAAAATTATTCCAGGCCCCTTAAAAAGGGAGACAGGTGCAGCTTTATTTCAATTAAGTTTCTTGCAAGTCCTTTCTAAAGGCCAGAGTAGTAAAACCCTGACCCTAACTCAAACTATACAATAAGAGAGACAGAGAGAGACAGAGAGAGAGATGCAAACCATAAGAGACTCTTAACAACAGAGAACAGACTGAGGGTTAACAGAGGGAAGGAGGTGAGAGAGGGGCATTAAGGGGGGCACTTGTGATAAGCACTGGGTGTTGTCTGTAAGTGATGAATCACTAAATTCTACTGCTGAAATCAATATTACACTGTATGCTAACTAGCTAGAATTTAAAGAAAAAATATATATTTATACACACATCCATGTAATAAGAAGACAGTCTAAAGTGACCCTTCCTATGAAGTGTTAGGCTAACTTTAAAAACAACCAAGAGAAACCACAAGGTCATGTTGTCCTAAAAACTAACTTCTAAAAACCTTTGTATGTGAATCACATACTCACTCGGCAGTGGTTATCTGGATGAGCACACGCTGTGGACAAAGAAGGAAGCACAGGAAAAAGTGTTGCGGCTCAAGCTCCTGTGAACTGTCACGTAGCTAGCTATAAATCACAAGCTAGAGTTTCTGGAATTATGCACAATAAAAGACCGAGATCCAAATTCCTAGAGTATTTTCTATGATGCGATGATCCAAGGATAAATTCTAGTTAGATGGGATTCATCCACCTCCAAGTCGGAAATCCAAAAGTTTCTATAAATAATAAAAGCCACCGTGTATTTTTAAACTATGTGTCAATTCTGCTGCCATTTTTTATCATCTCGAAAGCAATGCTACAAAAGAAGCTATCACTCAAATGGATAGGTGAGGTTAACTGGCCTAGAGAGAGAATGCGGTCAAGGACACGCAGCCAGTGACCACAGGAGCTCAGCTCAGTCTGGATCAAAGCCCCACTCCAACTCCTTCCAGAGCATTTCACTGCTCCTTTCCTACCATGCCTGTAGATCTTCCCGATAGCACTCCTCTGAGAACGCTCACAGATCCAGACAAGGTGTAAATACAACACCCAGTAAGGCTCCTACATCCTCCAATGATTACGGCCTGAAAAGTACTCCCTCCAAAGGCTTTCGTAAGCAAGGGACCCCAAATGATTTCATGACACTGCGATAGCCCAATGCCTCCAAATCCCATTTGTATAAGCAAAAAAACTCCTGAACTCCTTCACACATTTACACAAATTATTATTTGGGTCAGGCCAGAAATTCCGGAGCGGACCGGTTATTGTTTCAAGCTCAGGTTCTTCGAGGACGCTGCCTTGCCCAACATCGTTTTGTCACATTTGAATTCCACGCGATTCTCCAATCTCCTTAGGTCTGCTCTCACTACAAGCATGAGAAGTGTCGGATCTCAATTTTCTCCCAGGACTTTCTCTCAACTCCCCACATGTTTCTCTCAACAGTTCAGTCCCACATGAAGATTTAAACCACTCTTTACCCATCTCTTCCCATCTAAAAGGAACTGGCCTGCCACAGTATTCCTCTGCCCATTTGATTCCAAGCACATCAAACAAAAAAGAGTTATCCTGGAGATACGAATTCTAAAGACTGAGAGTTATGGCTCTGCAAAACCAAAACTGAAACCGGGTTGCTTATTAAATAGGAAATCCAGTTAGTCACAGTACCCCCTTCTTCTTTCCTAGTCAAATATAGAGAGCAGCCTTTAAAACTTAACCACGAGGCATTTGGAATTTTATAGTGAGTGCTACATTTTGCTTTGTCCCTGCAAGGAAGCTGTGGCGAATACCTCAAGAGAGGCACACCAGTATACTATTTAAATGTTTATTATCCCATGGAGTCATTAACACTTGGTAATGAAATGGAATGATAGCCCAATGTGTGTCCCTTAATTGTTTTTGTAAAAGTCACGTGAAATGGCTATTCATTTCATCAGCTTACGTAACAGAGTGGTATAAAAATAATTAACTATTCATTAAAGTGAAACACGGGGTCTCAAAGAGTAAGGCTTTATAGTGGAATTAAAGTTTTTTTTCCTATTGAAATACAATATCAAAAACACCAGAAAAGGATATGTTCTTTAATAGCACAATTAAATTTGACAAATGCACCACTCTTTTTAAAAACAGATTTCATACATAAAAATTCAACAACATCAAACACTGCAATGAAATGGAATACAGGGAACAAATGCCTGACTTTAAAACAATGGCCACCACTAGAAAACCTAAAATAATTTACTTAAGCCTCTCTGAAGTTTTAAAACTCTGTAGAACAACCTCTCTCTCTCACGAGGCTTTCAGAAAGACTTGGATCTGCTCATTCAACCAATATTTATTGAGACACTGTTACGTTCCAAACCTTGGGACACATCAGTAGGCAGAGCAAACTCTATACTCAACTTACATGCCACTTGAGGGGGAAAGAGAACAGGTATGCATTAAACAGGTAGACAAAACAGACCACTTAAGTTATGGGTAAAACAAATTGAAACAGTGCCCAGAATACAGAAGGCATTCAAAAGCTTCTTCCATCCTTAATGTAGAGATATATATACTCAGTCGTGTTGAATGTGTCATTACCTCTGTTCTTGGTGAATTATAAAAATCAATCCTATATTTACACTCACTTATTCTTGACTCAAAACAGAATGAACAACAACAAAATTAAGGTTGATTCCATCAGAATAAAAATAACCCAATCTTGGAGATGCAAGGACTTTGCAGCTGTCACAACAGAAGCCTGTGGAAACACACTGCCTGATTCTTAGGATCTGACTCATGACCAAGCCTAACAGTCATTGTTCTTCAGTGGTCAGACAACACCGTAGTATAATCTCAATCAATGAAGGGCATTTTCTCCCCACCAACTTTTATGCCTGAAGATAGACATGATGTATGCCAATTCTACTAATATCTAATCAGTGAAATCAGTCTTCGATCACATTAGAACTCTACACCAAAAGTATATGGATATTTAAGCATAGTTATGAATAAGATTACATCCCATGAACATCTTGATTCCTTTTTTCTTTTTAATTAAGAATTTGGGACAGAAAATAAACGATTTACTTCCTTAACAAAACTGCAACAGTACACAACTGTACACAGTAAAGTTCCTTTACTGTAAATTATAACTATTAATCATATAATCAAAAATCACCATTAAAGTTGGAATCAGGGGAAACAAAGATCAATAGGTCCACTAAAGGTTTTACTTTAACTTAAAATATAAAATCCATGGTTTATTCCCTGGCATTTTGATATAGTGCCAAATCCTTTAAGGTGAATTTGCTGATTACAGCATTGTCTGCCTTGAGTGAAATCCAGCCCATGTACCTCGTCTATGGTTTCCAATTTCAATTGCTTCAACGTGGAGAGGGAAGTTGAAGGTATCTGACGGAAAAACCCTTCCAATCTTATACACTTCTCTGACTTGCACGTATTTCAGAGCATTTTTTTTTTAAGGGGATTCACTTTTATGGAGTCTGACCAAAGCAGTCAACCTTGTTTACACCAAAACAACCCCTTCTTTTCAGTCTCATACTTCACTTAATTATGTAATACCTAATTAAATTACATGAACACAATTACAAGCGTAATTGGCATAAACAGGTTTGGCTTAAAACACAGCCAAGTCTTGGTAAGCCCACACGACTCAACCTGCTGGGTGCAAAAATGGTGGGAAAGGCTTTGGACAGTGTGCAGTGTCACACCACAGGCATTTGTAAATATATTTTACAGAGAAACAGGATTTCTGGTAACTCCAGTCAGTTGTTTGAGAATTTCTACAAAATTTTTAATATTATGCTAACTTAATATTCAGAGAAAGTTAAAAAAATGAAAAAATTTACCAAAAGCAAAGAGAAATGTTCAAAATATCAACCCTGAAAATACCTCTAAATTCTACACATATTTTTGTTAAGGAAACCCTAAGCATCTATAAACACTTCTAGAGTCGAAAGCACCAGGAAAACTTCTATATAGTGCAGGCTAGCTTACTCTCAATTGATTCTCTCACAAAAGTGCAATTATCAATCCATATTTCAATCTGGTCCAACATCCCTTAAAATGACACCTTCCATTTTGAGTTAACAAGTAATAACTTGGCAACTGACCCAAGTACGCTGAGAGATTCCATACCAGTTTCTCTCCAAAGGATAGTTCCTTCTTTGCTATCTCTTGATAGCCTTGATTTCTCCTTTAACAAAACACCCCTTAGAACTGCACCCAGTCATATCTGTGTGACTCCTGGCTAATCTACTCCATTATCTCTGTCCCAGAACCACCAGTAAACAGGAAGTAAAATTCACTAGAGCTGAGTTGCAAGCAACCTATTTGCAGGCGGCTGGGAATCATGTGTGTCTTATTCTTATCTACAATATAAATTTAGTATCACATCTTGAAATTCAAGAAAAGGAATTTGATCAGTAAACTGAAATTTAAGAACCAGACACTTTAAAACCAAATCTCTCTACAGAAATTGCCAAAGAAGTCCTGTAAGTTAATTTTAAGTCACTCCATAAAGCTGAATTTCATTTTTATTTTTTTAATGTTTTATTTATTTTTTTATTTATTTTCAGAGACAGAGAGGGACAGAGCACGAGCAGGGGAGGGGCAGAGAGAGAGGGAGACACAGAATCCGAAGCAGGCTCCAGGCTCCAAGCTGTCAGCACAGAGCCCGATGTGGGGCTCAAAATCCATGAACTGGGAGAGCATGACCTGAGCTGAAGTCGGGGACGCTCAACCGACTGAGTCAGCCAGGCACCCCAAGGTGAATTTTATTCTTGAAGAGAAAAACTGGGCAACAGTTATTCCATAAAGAACCTGTAGCCTCTGAAATTTCAAACAACAGATTCTTCAGTACTCCATGATTCTGCTTTGCTTTTGACAGGTATTGGTAAAAGGACATATATTAACTTGAGTGCTTATTTGCAAATTAATATAAATTACAAATCTTATTATTACACTTTGTAATGTGTGTGCTGTGTTAAAAAATGTGTGAGATAGTCTTTTTTCTAAGAAAAAAAAGGAACCATATTAAACTAATGGACATAGCATATTACATTTAAGCACCAAGTCCAACCATGCAGTCCAGGGTATAGTAAGAAAACTAAGATGATTCAAGACTGAAACTTAAAGTAAATTTTTAATAACTTAAATCACTGCACATATAAATATATTAATAGGTTTCACATATGCATATACTGAACATAAAACTAAGGGCTGAATGACTTACATATTTTAATTTAAATATTTATTTATTTATTTATTGGGAGAAAGAGAGAGAGAATGCAACGAGTTGGGGCGGTGGGCAGAGAGAGAGGAAGAGAAGAATCCCAAGTAGGCTCCACACTGTCAACACAGAGCCTGCTCTGGGGCTCAGTCTCACTAACCAGGAGATCATGACCTGAGCCAAAATCAAGAGTTGAATGTTTAACCAACTGAGCTACACGGGTGCCCCTACAGATTTTAACTTAAATTAAGATACGCTAACCCATCAGTGGCCTCACCTCTACTTCATCCACCCAAATGAAGAGCATAAAAAATGACTTCTAACCAGTACACTGTAAATGCCAACATATATTTCTTCTTAAAACTTAAAGTTCCTTCTCCTTTCTTTTACACAATTGATATTTTCAAAACAACATATGGCTTCTCATAAATATGACCCTGTTTTTTAAACTGACAAGAAATAAGGAGAATACAAAGAAAAACAGGGATAAGCCCTGCCCTGGGGAGCTTAAATTGAGAAATTTTTGAAAGGTAACTTGGCATTGTGTATTAAAATTTTAAGTGTACATAGAAATTTACACTGAGCAGTAATCATACAAAGGTATAAAGTTACATATAAATGAATATTTGTTACATATTTCAAATAACTAAAACTTAAAATCATTCTAAATGTTCATCAGTTTAAGACACTGATTGAATAATCATATCTACACAATGGAGAGCACTTTAAGTGAGACAGAAAGATGTTTATGATGTATTAAATGAAAACGCAAGTATCGGAGCAGTTTGGATAGTAAACCTCATTTTTAAATTCTATAAATAAAAATGTGTATGTGCACATTAAAATATGCATAGAAAACAGCTATAAAAAACTTGGAAGAGTTTCTGTAAACCCTCCATCTACTAAATATTAATTTATATGAGCAGTTATTTATTCCCTAAGATTAAAAAGCTCATAATCATACAAAACATTTTAACATTTTAAAGTGTTTGAGTCAAAAATGTAAAAACTTAAAGCATTTTCCCATCTTCTTCCTCAAGGATTTTCCTGTCTTAATATTTGCTAGCTCCTATATACAACGTTGATGTTTCTCTAAATACATAAGAAATATCATTCTCTCAGACTTTAAAAGGCATTAAACTCAATATTGCTGGATTAAAGAAAACAAAGATACTATGACACAAAATAATCATTATCTTCAAAGATGTGACTTTTTTGATATTTTACTCCAAATATTCACTATCTTTAGAACAAAAGAATGGGATATATATATTTTTTGTAAGAATGGTATATATTTTTTAAACAAAATTTAAGTGGCTTTTATAGTAATTGATTAAAACTTGATCTTAATTTTCATTCACATATCCCATGGGTTGTACTAGTAACATTGTTTCAGTATACTACTTGTTCATCAAAATATTTTCCAAAGATCACCAAACTTTTTACTTTATTAATGGCTTTATCTTGATCCATACCATCACTATTTCTCTATCTAAACTCAAAACAAAATTTTGATACCATAAAAAATTTAGATCAAATATACATTTACTATATGAAACATTTTTAATATTAAACTTGATTTTCAAAATAAAAGACTTCTGCTCACTAGAATTACACTTATAAAAATAATTTTACCGTCCTAAAATACTTTAAAGAATTGAAAATAATACATTTTTACTTTACCTAGTTGTTGATGGTGGTGTTTCGCATAATTACTGTGACAGAAATGAATTCCATCTTTCTCGTCTACAATCTTCTCTGATGAAAGGAAACTAAGACGTCTCATCTTAAGTAATCTTGGGGAGCCTTCCCGAAAACTATCTCTAGTGTCCAAAACCACGTCTCCCGAAAGAATGGGAGGAACAACCCTCTTTAAAAAATCCATCTTAATGTTGTTCTGCATTCCTAGATCCACGAGCACAAAGAAAGATGTTTGTACCAGCTTCCTGAGGAGAAGGGAAGGTACAGTGTTTGTGTCAAAGAGCAAAGAAATGTCATGTGTACTTAGGTGGTGCTGAGCGTCGGCAGGTCAAAACTGCCAGCTGTCCTGAAGCTGATTTGTACGACATTTGCTGTTCGTACTGATAACAGGCCAAACAGCCACGGACCATGAAACTGCACTTCATATATACCCACACGTCCATGTACAAGGGGTGTTAACAGCAATATCGAGGCCATAAAATATTTACCGTCCACTTGGTTTACCATCTAGACTTTGAAAACCTATGCCGTGATAATGTTGAGGCAAATTTACTTTCGTTTGAGGCGTGTCTCTCTTTTAAAGGAACTTCCGAAGAAAGAGCAAAACGGTAACTTGTATTCAAAAGATAATTTTTATCTTTCTGAAAATTCACCGATACCTCAGAAACATCCACTTTTATGGGACATGAAAAGGAGTATTTTAAAACTTTGCACTGTATTGTGAACATTCTGGTATACTTTTAAACACAAAAACTTCTCCTTATGGTCAATCGTAATTATCAATGGTAGCAATGAAAACGTTGGCATGAATCACCACAAAAAGACTGAGAATTTAAAAATACGTGGATCTAGGAAAATGAAGTTGAAAATTTTAAAGTCTATTTAGTTCTGTAATCCCAGAAATCAACCTTACATAATTTAATTCCAAATTATTTCTACTAAATAATTTAAAATAGCATTGCTACTAAATACTTTAAAATAGCAGAAGCGGCGGATCCCATTGTCTTCATGTCATCCAGAAGCATAACAAAACATGTCAGTGAAAGGTGCCTACGTAAGACTTTGGGAACTGAAATTGGTATCTTTTCTCCTTTCCTTTGCCTGCCCTCTGGTAGGGTACGAAGCAACCAAGAAGGAAATAATAATACAGAAGGATCAGATAAGGTGTAAAATCCATAACTAATCAAATTTAAAACTTGAAAGGATATACATGCTAATCATAAAAAATAAATGTCATTCACTCAGTGAAACACAAGTACAATCTCCTCTTCTAATATTCCACTTGAAGAAAATAATTTCTATATTTTAAAAGACGGAGTATAAAAGAGTCTAAATAGATATCAGAAAAATCTGTAATGTAAAGGAACACCCCGCTTGCTCAGTCAGAAGAGCATGTGACTCTTGATCTCAGGGTTGTTACGTTCAAGTCCCATGTTGGGTATAGAGACTATTTAAAAATTTAAAAAAAAAATCTTATATAAAAACTGTAATGTAAAAACAAGCCAATTTCTGGCCCTGAGTTGCTGAGTGTTTAATCCTTATTAAACACTTTTCTACACCACATTAATTATGAAGTCAATTATTTTTTATTTTATTCATTTAAAAGCTAATAATTGAAGGTCTTTACATGAAAGGCAGTAAATAATATATTAGTAAAGTTCAGGGAAATTTTGGAGGATTTATTAACACATATCCTGTCTCAGGGAATCCTACAGTAACAATGAGGGAAAAACAGGAAATCACTTGAAAGACTAAAGCAGGACCATACTTACTAGAAAACAAGTTGACTTTAAAAAAAATGCTTCTAAGATGCTTTCTTAACCCTTCAGCATAAAAGGATAAAAATTCATATGCTAAGAGCTTATTCGCCACATACAGAAAAAACGACAGGTTAGAGCCATAATCCATATGCCTCAGCACCGAGAAGCTGTCACCGTGTCTTCCAGGATCTTCTCCTTGCCTCCCCATAGGATCTCACATTCTTTACAATTCCTGTTAGTGGTTCTCCTTGGGTCCCAATGCAGGGCCCCCTTATCTTCTGGAGCCCAGAAACAGTGGTTTATGACAGGCTGATTACAAAGGGCAAGTTACCTCCATGTTTGTTCATGATATTGAAGACAACCACCTGTGTCTCTATTAACCCCACTGTTCTACACTGTACTTTCAACTGGGGAAAGGACAGGCAAGGCTTAAGGGTTACAGAAAAGAAAAACAAAAACAAAAACAGAAAACAAGATGTTTCTCAGATTTCTTTCATTCCACAAATGTTTGCTGAGCAGCTTTACAACGGCCTGTGCAAGAGCATTGAAAATATGTCTCTGTCCCCAAAGAGCTTACTATTTATTCATGGAGGAAAAGAAACTCTCACAACCACAGTACTTCCTGTTGGGTGGCCAAAGCTTTGCTAAATCCGAATTGCAACTCAATATCCTCTGCCTAATCTGCTTCCTAACCTCCTCTCTTTACAACTGTTGATCCCTAATGAACATCCTGGAAGCCAAACTCATTCTTAGCATCAGCTTCAGGAAGATCCATCCTGAGAAGACATCCATCCAAAGAGAAAACAAGGTATTCTAGCGACAAGACTACCCATTTCCAGCTGAATCTACAAGCAAGAAATGCCATAAAGCCTTGTTGTGTGTTGATATTTCTAAGATCTTTGGTTGGTTATCACAACTTCCATCCCCTGCCGCGGTAGTCCGGGTTAAAAAATTACAGGAGCTCCTGGGTGGCTCAGTCGGTTAAGTGTCTGGCTTTGGCTCAGATCATGATCTCACGGTTTGTGAGTTCGAGGCTTGCATCGGGCTCTCTACTGTCAGCGCAGAGTCCAGTTGGGATCCTCTCTCTCTCTCTCTCTCTCTGCCCCTCCCCAGTTCACACACACACATTCTTTCTCTCAAAAATAAACAAACATTTAAAAAATTATAATAGAAGCTAGTGGCTCCAATATAGCATTTAAACATCTTTAGAGACTTCAGAGTCACTATTTAGCCTTTAGAATAGTTATTATAATCTTACCGGAGAACTCAGGACAGTAATTCCTTGGTGGTAACTTGAATCATCTAATCCTGACTGTGGGACTCTTGACCAGTTTTGAGAGTTAAGCATTTAGGTGTTAATCATCCAAGATCCAAATAGATGGCTTCAGCTCTAAAGAAAAACAAAATACAAGATTTATACAGAAGACATGTTTATAAGTACATTTCTGTTGCTCATAACCGTCTTTATTTCTGAATATATTACACAGCGTGTCACCTAGTGCTCCCAGTATCCTATCAACAATGCTGCATTAGATTTTTCCTTAATCTTTATTACAAAAAAATTCAGATGAATGCAAAATTATTGAGAATGGAATAATGACCCCACTGTTATAAACTCCTGGCAAATCATGTTTCATTGATATCTCCTGCCCACACCTCAACCCCTATACCACCACTCTGAATTATCCTGAAGCAAATTCCAGACATTATACCACTTCATCTGTAGATAGTCTGTATGTATCTCTTTAAGGTACAGATTTGCTTTTTCCAAAAAAACTACTAGACCTGATTCATGATTTCAGCAAAGTCACAGGATATAAAATCAATGCACAGAAATCAGTTGCATTTCTATACACCAATAATGAAGCAGCAGAAAGGGGAATCAAGGAAACAATCCCGCTTAAAATTGCACCAAAAATCATAAAATACCAACCAATAAACCTGACCAAAGAGGTGAAAAATCTATACACTGAAAACTATAGAAAACTTATGAAAGAAATTGAAGAAGACACACAAAAAGGGAAAAATATTCCATGCTCATGGACTGGAAGAACAAATGTTAAAATGCCAATACTACCAAACAATCTATGTATTCAATGCAATCCCTATCAAAGTAACACCAGCATTCTTCACAAAGCTAGAACAAACAATCCTAAAATTTGTACGGAACCACAAAAGATGCCAAATAGCCAAAGCAATCCTGAAAAAGAAAACCAAAGCTGGAGGCATCACAATTCCAGACTTAAAGATGTACTATGAAGCTGCAATCATATATATATGTGTATATATATATGTGTGTATGTATATATACATCCACCACATCTTCTCTATCCATCCATCGATGGACGTTTGGGCTCTTTCCATACTTTGGCTATTGTCGATAGTGCTGCTATAAACATTGGGGTGCATGTGCCCCTTCGAAACAGCATACCTTGGATACATCTTGGATAAATACCTAGTAGTGCAATTGCTGGGTCGTAGGGCAGTTCTATTTTTAATTTTTTGAGGAAGCTCCATACTCTTTTCCAGAGTGGCTGCACCAGTTTGCATTCCCACCAGCAGTGCAAAAGGGTTCCTCTCTCTCCCCTCATCCTCACCGGCATCTGTCATTGTTAGATGTCTAACATTGTGAGACACTCAGACTCACAACATCTGAGTTGTTAATGTTAGCCATTCTGACAGGGTGAGGTGGTATCTCATTGTGGTTTTGATTTGTATTTCCCTGATGATGAGTGATGTTGAGCATGTTTTCATGTGTCCAATAGCCATCTGGATGTCTTCTTTGGAGAAGTGTCTATTCATGTCTTTAGCCCGTTTCTTCACTGGATTATTTGTTTTTTGGGTGTTGAGTTTATAAGTTCTTTATAGATTTTGGATATGAGCCCTTTATCTGATATGTCATTTGCAAATATCTTCTTCCATTCCATCAGTTGCCTTTTAGTTTGCCGATTGTTATACACACACACACACACACACACACACACACACATATATCACACATATAAACACACACAATGGAGTATTAACTCGGCAATCAAAAAGAATGAAATCTTGCCATTTGCAACTATGTGGATGGAACTAGAGTGTATTATGCTAAAGCGAAATTAGTCAGAAAAAGAGAGGGATCATAGGATTTCACTCATATGTAGAATTTAAGATACAAAATAAAAGAACAGAAAAAGGGAAGCAAAAATAATATAAAAACATGGGTGGGGACAAAACGTAAGTGACTCCTAACTATAGAGAATAAACTGAGGATTGCTGGAGGGGTTGTGGGTGAGGGAATGGGCTAAATGGGGAAGGGGCATTCGGGAAGACACTTGTTGGGATGAGCATTGGGTATGTACGGGATGAATCACTGGATTCTACTTCTGAAATTACTACATTATCCACTAACTAACTTGGATGTAAACTTTAAAAATTTAAAAATTGTAAAAATAAATAAATAAAATTTTAAAAGATAAAATATTTGCTTTTTAAACATAAGCCAATGTCGTAATATCTACAATAAATTAATAACAATTTCTTTATAACATCAAATGCCAATCAGTGCTCAAATTTCCTCAACTATCTCATAAGTGTTTTCTTTTTTTTAAGTTTGTTCTAATCCAAATCTAAACAAAATCCATACAGGCAACTGTTACTGGGTCTATTAAATCCCTGTTAATCTATAGTTCCCTCTCCCCTTCGATTCTTCTCTTTGCAGTGACAAGGAATGCTTTTACTAATGCCAATGACTGAACTAACATGTCAAAACCTTCATTAAGCGATAATATGTTTAATATATTTTTATTTTATTCGCTAAAATAAACAGATTTGCAGAAGAGTTCATATCTACAAGGCCTAATATTTATCTCCTCTACAGAGAAGTTTTGGGATACATATTTTTCAAAGTCCAATGACTGAGGAGGCATGGATTATGAATTATTACACCACACCTGTAATAATTTGACGGTTACTAAGATGGGACTGGTCATTTTACTATATATGAGAACTCATGTAATTGTACACATTCAGTGGTGGCATTTTTCAGTAAATAGGTCACATTTTAAATCTGTCATTGAAAACTCAAATTAACCTTCATTTTAAATTATAACTGGTTTCTTACTATTTTTTTTTCTATTTAATGAATTTAATCCTCAACCCACAAGACTAACTACTCTCTAAAATATTATTTTCGTACTTAACCTTAACTTAAAATTCCTTTAGCCAAGTTAGAAATATGAGATTCCATTTGCTCACAGGTATAATCAACTAAATCATGACTAAAACCAAACCTTTGAAGCCAAAAAAAAAAAACCAAACTGGTAAATATGAATAAAACACTAATTCATCTGTACCTATTCATAACCAGTATCATTCAGACTTACTGGAAAATTTTTTAAAGATTTTTTAATGTTTGTTTTTGAGAGGGAGGGAGGGAGGGAGGGAGGGGAGAGAGAGAGAGAGAGAGAGAGAGAGAGAGAAAGAGAGTGAGTGGGGCGGAGACAGAGGCTGAGAGACAGAATCCCAAGCAGACTCTGTGCCATCAACACAGAGCCCAACGGCAGGACTTGAACCCATGAACCATGAGATCATGACCTGAGATGAGATCAAGAGTTGGACTCCCAACCGACTGAACCACCCAGGCACCCTTGGACTTACTCGAATTTCTGACTGCCCCACCAATATTTCTGAACCTATTAACAAAATGATATATAAATAAATAATAAATAAATGATATATAAATATATAAATAAAACCTATAACAAAATGACACAACTCTGTCATAATTCTCGATACTTTATCATCATCTTAGGTTCATGGAATCATTTCTCCCATTTTATCATTTTTATGATAAAAAAATCATAAAGCTTTTATTTGCAGCAGATCTTTTCTGTCCATAGTGGGGAGTACAGTCCTGCAATAGTCTATGTTTGATGAAATTTAAACTTCCACTTCATCCTCTTGGACAAATCACAAAACCAGTTCCTACTGGAGTACAAAGCAGTTTCAGGAATACAACAACTTCAAAGAGGTCGGATTTGCACCAGCATGCCCAGGTCTTTCATTTTGCTTCACTTTTGAATGAGCCGCTTGTTCAGACATAGCAAGAGCTAAAGCCAAGCTTTTTATGAAAATATGTTTTCTCTTCTTGTAACCACACTGTCAGGGCACTGTGTCATTTTAAGACTTCCCAATGTCTGTCTAGCATTTCCAATACCTCCTTAACAGATACATAATCTTCCTATTTCCAACTTTCACTTTGATTACCCTGGGAAATAAGTTGGTTTACACCTCCCTGACCTCCTTTATGGGTTATAATCATTTTTAGCAGGGGTGGCTTTTATTGTTTTGGTTTTGGTTTGGTTTCTGCATGTCAATTGTTTTTTCCATCTTGTCTCCGTATATATGACTTAATTTGGGACTCGTTTTGATTTTCATTTCACTTGATTAATTTAAAGAGTGTTTCATCTACAAAAAGAGTAATTTCTATTACTACTTTGATATTACTACTTTTCACATGGTTCAGGTCAAACAGGTTAGGTAACTGGTTATAGTATACATGTAATCAACGCTATAGTTTCTTATTCTAAAAGAAAAAAGTCCTATAAACAAGAATGCTTTGAGGAGGTCAGTTGGTAGTTAACAACACTGAAGAGACTATAAATAGCCAAATAGCACAAGCTTTGAAGGGGCAAGGCTTTAAGCCTGCAGCAAGAAAAATAATCTAGAAACTTCCATGTGCAATAAATAAAGAGAACAATGGCCCGGCTCTGGTGCTTGGGAGGATCTCAGGTCAAATGAGGTCCTTCCAGGACAGCGTTGTTTCCCTTTAATCCAAAAGTAAAAGAGAAAGTTGAATGGGGGTTCGGATGGCACATTGACCTCACTTCCTTTTTGAACAGAATTACTAGAATTATAAAGAACAGAAATCTACAAATTGAATGTATTTTAATTATATCTTAATTCAAGACCCTTGAAGTTTAGGTCTTTCTTTGCTAGAGAAAATAATAATCTCAAGCAAACGGAGCAAAAAACTCTAAAAACTAAGAGTAAATGAATCTCAGTAATGTTCATGATGACATTCTCAGTACTTGTCTGTATCCCTCATAACCTGAAAAGGAGAATAAGGCAGTTATGGTGTCTCCACAGGCAGAATAACTTAATTATTACGTAATTGATGAAAAGCCAGACTCATAAAGAAATGAAGTCCCTGCTCACTGCTTTTGAGGCAAAGGGTGTTAGAAAATGCTATAAAAAGGGTTATCCCACTGGGTAAAAAGATCAGGCTAAGTTACTTTCAAGATGTCAACTCAGCGCTCTAAATTTGACTTCAGGCTATATTTTACACAGTTGACCCTTAAACAACATAAGGGTTAAGGGTGCTGATTCCTGCACAGTCAAACTCTGAGTATAATTTGATTCCCCCAAAATTTAACTCCTAATAGCCTGCTGTTGACTGGAAGCCAAACTGATAACAAACGGTTGATTCACAGGTATGTTGTATGTTATGTATATTATATACCGTACTCTTATGATAAGGAGAAAAAAGTTAAGAAAATCATAAGAGAAAATGCATTAACTTACTGTACTGCCTTTATCCACAAAAATCCATGGACAAGTAGGCCAGCACAGTGAAACCTGTGATGTTCAAGACCCAACTGGACTTGAACACCACAATGTGTAGTGACTAGAAATTCATCAGATTTCAACTACGGAAAGAAACCGGATTGCAAGATATGTAATCTAGGAGGGCACATTCCTGCCCTTCTATTAAAATTATTCTGGGAATCTCACAAGGCCTCTTTAAATGATGCAAAAGACCAAAATGATTCAAATGTTCTGACAGCCTTTTAGAATAAGGATGCGATCATTTTCAAATAAATTTAGAATAATCACAGCTCCTATTCACAGCAGCAAAAATAATTACGGAAAATATAAAAATCCAGTAATTTTTTAAATCTGGCAGAGGTCTTATGAAGTATGAAAAATCTACTCACATATAATCAAATCCAGGCAGCAGTTACTCAGTTATCTTTTATGTCTGACTGGTAAAAATCACTAATATAATGAACTTACAATCATTCTTTTAACAAAGAAAACGGACGGTTCGTAAAATCTACAGCTCCCGTCACGGTTCAATTTTTAGAAACCCACTTTTTCCTCTTATCTTAGAAGTGCTATCATTTTTACAATTTTTAAAACAGGCTTGCATTTTACCCTCCTGTCATTCGTTTTTACCGTCTCCCAGATTTCCATTTTAAAGAGTACAGAAACTTATTACGCTGACTAATGTAATCTAAAAACTGCTGTAATCTAAAAAATGCTATATAATGATCGTGAGGTAAAAGAAAGCTTCACTGCAAAAATCTAAATTTGTTGCTGATAAAACAATGTTCTCTGCAGGTAAGTTTGTCGACATCTCGTGGCTTTTACGTTTTCAGCCAGAAGAGCAGTTGTTATCATACTAGTTGACCTAATGAAAACAATTAGCAAAATCTTCCATTCAAACATTTAAGGGGAAATTTTGTGCAAAGGTTTCACTCATGAATGAATGAAAATATCAGAGCACAACATTTTCTAATACACTGATGACTGAACATGTATGGTTTAGAATAACTTTCCTATTACATTTCCATGTTGGCATAGAAAACAAGAAGGAATTCAATCACAAAATTATCACATAAATGTTCTCCCTACTCATCTAGATTTAAACATCAAGGGAGAAATTTTAAATAAATGTAGAAGCAGACCAGTAAGATCAATCTCATTAAATCTGGAATGTATTCCAATCTCTAACTTCTAGAAATCTCTTGCTGTAGCTATGCCACACGTACATGCACAGAAGTTGTACATTCAACAAATACCTATTGGGCAAGACCTACATGCCAGGAACCAGGGACAAAGGGGTGAAAAAAAAACAGACAAAAATCCCTGACGTCCTCTGGGGTTTACACTCCGATAGGAGCTTGAGTGTTTTGGAGTCATTCCTTTGAGAATCTAAAGAAACTGCTGGAGGTCTCTCCTTCCAAAATGCTCATATATACCTAATTTTGCAATGCATAAACCTTTCTAATCCAAACGTTAATCATGGGTTAAGAACCCCTGATAAAAATCCTCCTCGTGTTTATAGGAGTTTCATAATTTTACTATTCAGACTAAAAAGTAGTACTTTTTCTCCATGAAAATATTCACGGCCTTCAAATTTCAATGTAAATTTCTACTTATTCCAATTGTACCTCTCACGAATTTCTAGGCTGCCAGATCACCCTTCACCAATATTGGTCTTTCTAGAAAACTCTATTCTAATGTCTTCGGTAGCTTCACAAGGGAAATTTTCTAATTTCATTAATTATTCTCTAGATCCCCTTAAGTTAAAATCCCCCTCCCCCTGTGCAAATCTTCTGTTAGTCTTTGAACCAAAGTCACCTCCAGAGTCTTTGGAAGAAGATGTGCCCCTGAGAATGACAATAAAACCTTAATCACTTAACAGAAACCATCAGCTAATTAACCAAAAATTTTTGGGTTTGCTTGTCACAAAAAGAGTGACTCCTTAGGAAAAAAAAGGGGGGGGGGGCAAAGAGAGAAAACAGAGGGGAAAGTCTTTTTTATTTAAAAATAACAGTTTGTAGAGTCATTACAGTCTCTAATCAATGCGTTGTACCATCTTATACCTATGATTTTTGAAATTACACAATGGAAGGTACAACTAATTATGATCCTGAGGTCCTATCGGATAAAATATCAAAGAAATTGCATGCTAATATACTATGAATATTTTGTACATTTTTATAAAACAATTCACAATAAAGAAGGTTGCCGGGTTCAGCCAAGTTTTAAGTTCTTCAGAAAAACGAAAAAGTAAACGGCCACAAGGTCATAAAAGTAAGTGGCCACAATTTAAACTCCAAAGTTCGTCTCTCCAATTTTTTCTGCTTACGGTCTCAGGCAGGCTTAGAGAGGACTGACTTTTCAAAGAACGATGGTAATAGCACAAATTCCCCTTGATTAGATGACCTACTTCTCCCAAATTTATAGCCCCCAAACATCTTAAGTTTAAGGAGGAATGACCATTTGTCAATGCAATCTCACAATTTGCATCAAAAGCCTTTAAAATGTGTTATATTCTTTGATCCAATAATTCTACTTCTAGGACCCTTTATTTCTAGGGAGATAATCAGAAATGCGCATACAGATTTATTTGCAAAGATAAAGATGGTCACTGCGCCGCTATTTCTATGAGCAGAATGCTGTGGAGAAGGCACAGAACAAACACAAAGCACGGGATGAAAACGATCATTGGGGTTGTGAGTTCGAGACCCATGGTGGGTGTAGAAATTACTGTTAAAAAATAAACTTAAAAAAAAAAAAAAACCCAGAGGGTACACGTAGAAGGATAAAATCAAATTGTCAAGGTGCTCCATCTCTCCATGTTTCCACTACCTTATCTACAAAATACGGACAATAAAACTTCTTACGGCTATGATGAGAATTAAGCATAAAAGGTAAAAATGTTTGGGGCACACCTGAGTGGCTCAGTCAGTTAAGCATCTGACTCTTGATTTTGGCTCTGATCATGATCTCGCAGCTATAGGGCAACTATAGGACCGAGCCCCACATCGGGCTGGGCGCTAAGCTTGGAGCCTGCTTAAGATTCTCACTCCCTCTGTCTCTGCCCTTCTCCCCCACTAGCGCACTCTCCCTCTCTCTCCCTCTCCCTCTCTCTCAAAAAACAAACATTAAAAAAAACAAAATAAACCCTTTAAAAAAAGAAGAAAAATGTTTAGTGATTGACACAAAGTATTCAATAAGTGTTTATTATTTATTAACTTATATACACTGACAGATGTGCAACACTTCAGAAAAAAGTAATGAAGAAACTAAAATCACTCATAATTCTAACACCTAGAGATAGCCACTACTAAGTCATGTTAGTATCTGGGTTAATTTCTTTCAAATCTTTCAATATGCACAGGATATTTTATAAAATTGGTGTCACAATGTATCATTTCTAGTGATTACAAAATATTACAATATTTTATAAACATATGTGTATTGAATCATTTCACTATTATGGAGTGAGGTTCTTCACTGCTATAAATAGTATTGCAGTAAATAGCTTAGCTGGCAGTTATTGTACACATCTTTTAATTTCCCTCAAGAAAGAATCTAGAAACGGAATTTCTCTCTCAAATAGTAAGAAATACAATTGGCTTCATTCCCCCAATGACCTGCACAGAATACAGACACACACTAGGTGTTCAAAAATGCCGGGGCGCCTGGGAGGCTCAGTCGGTTATGCATCTGATTCTCGATTTCAGCTCACATCAGGATCTCACAGTTCATAAGATGGAGCCCTGCACTGGGCTCTGAGCTGACTGTGGAGCCTGCTTGGGATTCTCTTTCTGTCCCCCTCTCTGCCCCTCTCCAAAGCTATTAAACGTTTTTTTCATTCTAACCTCTCTATCATTTTTGGTGCAACTGTTCATCAGGTAATTTGCTTTTTCCATTTAGCCCACTTATAGGACCTCACTTTTCCTTTACAGCACTCTAATATCCCAAACACAATTTGAGTGTTCAGAACTTCAGTACCTTCCCCAAAAGGTGAGGATTCTACTTTATGGATCTAGAAGTGAAAGCCTGTGTCTTTCAGAAATACATCCTGAAATATTTACAGGTGATGTTTCATGACCAAGGGACTGCATCAAAATAACTGGGAACCAGAGAAACGGAGTGGGTAGAGGTAATAAATTGTTGATAAATGCTGAAGCCGAGGAATGGGCACAGGAACATTCATTCTACTATTCTCTCTTTAAATATTTTTTAAACTATCTTTGGTGGGAGGAAACTCTAAATCTTTAAAAGATATAATTATTAAAATCAATAAAACAATTATAGTTTAGCTTGTGCCATAGGTCTTACAGAATAATTCAATGACTACTAAAAATAAAAGCAAGACCAAAAATATTTAAGCCAAATTCAAAAGTGAAGTAAACAAGTACAGTATTTAGAATCTCCCAATTATACTTGCCAGTAATTCCCACAGATAAAAACATACTACAATGCCTTCTTCCAAACCATGGCTTCAGCATACCATGCTGATTCTCCAAAACAATATTAGTATTTATGTTGTGCATTACAGGAATACAATTATGCCTCTGTGTGTGCCCACATGAATATTTGATAAGTAGTTTTATTATGTACGAGTATTAAATAATCCAAATTCTCTTGGTGCTTAAGTCACATCTTGGTACTAAGTTAGGCACATTATAAAACAAAACTTACAGATTAACAGATCCACCAAAGTGGGTTTTTTGTACCCCAAGGCGGTGTAATAAAAAAAAAAAAAAGAAATTAAAAAAAAAGAAAAGAAAACACTACCTCACTGCATATCTTTAATTCAGATGAACTGTGAGAAATAGACACAGGTGGTATTTTACATCTGTGTAGCAAACAGTTTGCCTTGAAATCAGGTTATGATTAACAGGAGAGCACTGTACAAAGAGTAAGTCACGTTTCTAGGGATAAGCACACCAACGGCTGCTCCCCAGGTTTAAAACAAGGGTGAAATGGACAGATTAGAGAGATGTTTCCAAACTCCTCACTGCAATAAAAAAACACATTGTATATAAATATACCTGTAATACATTTTATATAACAACTCAGTATATGTGTGTGTGGATGTACATAGACACACACTCACATGATTTATTTGAAATAATAATCTGCAATACAGTTTGATAAATTTCCAAGCTATTTTTAAAAAGAGCTATATTCTAGTCACTACCCACTAAAACAATTTCTGGAATTCAGAGTGTTAAATCCCCGGACTTAAAAAAATGGCCCCGTCTCCTGCTGCTTACCAGCACAGGTGGTGGCGGAGAGTACTCGACAAGCTACATATTTCATGCCACCCAGTCACCTGCCTGTTTAAGTTCCTCTCTCCCCTGCACAGAACAGGACATTATTCCATGTCTGGGAAGATGGGGAGGAGGGAGTGGAAGACTCTGAAGCGGGCTGGACGTGCATGCGTGCACACAGCATCTGAGAGAAGATAATCTCTTAAAGTTCTTCCTGTTCTAAAATTCTGTGTTTCTAAGAGTTGGCTCTGAGAGTAGGAGTCCCTAAAGAGTGAGATTCATCATTACATCTCCCATAGCAGCTAGCAAACTGGCTTTCAAAAAAAAAAAAAAAAATACTGAAGCACTAAATAAAGATTAAATTCAACTAATAATATGCAAATTAAGCATAAATGTAAAGGTTTCTGGCATTAAATGTAGGTTTTCTGCACACTATTAACGGTAAAAATCAATGCTATTGTATATTATTTGAAAACTCAGAAGCATAAAGATGTTAAAATATACATTGTGTAGGTATATGCATGTGTATATAGAATATCTATGTCACAAAGCAAATACTATTCTTGTTACGTTGTCCATAAATGTATAAAAACGATTCACTGTAAAATCATTCTAAAACACAGAATCAAATTAAACACTGGCTTCTAGTTTCAGTCATACCTTTTCTTCTCTACCTGCTTAATAATATATTTTTAATTAGCAAAAAAATGAGCAAAACCTAGGCCTAGTACATACAAAAAATTAAAGCAGAGAACTGGACAATAAACAACTTTCGTAATTCAGCCATGATTTATAGTACTCCGAAGTCCACCAATTGTTGGCTAAAATGGTCTCCTCTGCCTTTGTCTGAGAAGGAACAGTTTTCTCCAAAATAAATTTCAATGACATGAAAGTTTCTTCCTGTATACATTAGCTTTCAATAAATTATTACAGTTTAATTGAAGTGGAGGGGTTAAAAAAAGAAAAAAAAGAAAAAGGAGTCTACATAAAAGACTTCCAACTCTAAATCCCGATAAAACCTTTTATAAATAAGGACAATAAAGCCAATCCTCATCCCTTTTATGTGATACTATAAAATGCCATGTGATGCAATAAAAGACCCCTTTCTCATGACAACCTGAAAATTCTAACACAACTCTCACTTTCTTTCCATAAAATTTACTTAAAATTCCTACTACTTTGAGGTTTTGAATTAAATTATATGGGGAAAAAAATTGAGAATTTTGCCAAAATTAACACAATTGCTGATTCTAAATGAGGAAAATGTTTACCAATATGTTTTCATTACTAAAAGATTAATGTATTTTAATGAGCAATTACAAATTTCCAGTTCTAGTTAGTAATTCTCACCTTTTCCCAGATTTCTAAATTTAGATTACAACTAAAATTAAACATATCTTGAAAAACCTTCATGGGGAAGGATTTGAAATGTCCCTTGAAAGAAATAAAGGAAATAGAGCATTTGTATTTGCAGAAGAGAAAGAAAGAAAAATGGGTATAATGGGAGTGGTCCAGGATTCAGGATGGGGGTTAGGTTCTCTAGAGGTTTTTCATTAAAGAAAATATCGAATGACATTTATCAAACCAGTTAATGTTGAGGAGTTTCCATTAGCCACAGCGAGGCATGAACTTTACAGTGACTGACGGTCAACTCTGAGCTCCCAGAATCTGCACTAAAGGGACACCTATACGGACACAGCCACCACCGTCCAGGAGCTTACAGACCAGCCGGAAGAGAGATACGTGTGATGACAAGTTTCAGGTGCTTTAGGAAAAGCTACCTAAATGTGTTCAAGCCACAGTTAGGTAAAAACAATGGAGACTGTCATCAAATTTAAGTGGAAGAGGGGACAGGGACAACCTCACCAAGTAAGTGGGGCTCACTGCCTCTGTTGCCAGAAGACTCACTGAATCGACAATCTACAACCATATGAACGGTTTTGGGTCTCTCTTTGAGGAGCTGGCTAGCCATTGATTTAAAAAAAAAAAAATTAAGGCTCAATAAACATGACTTTTTCACTGTAGGCCTGTGAGCTGTAACTTCCCAGTGTGGCAGGCTCCAAAGCTGGGTGCTACCCCATATCGTCCTGGTTACACAACGGTGCCTGGCTTTACCCCAGAAATGGTTATCTCGGGAATGCCTCCTCCCCATGTTTATGAAAGGAAGCACTGTGTAGGGTAAGGTTTACACTGATTGACAGATCCTCTCACTCTAGAAATTTATAAAAGATAATAAGCAATTTATTCAGATCAAAATCCTCTGTATGGAAAATAACACATTTCAAAGTTAGTAACAAAACAACATTCCAAATGAGTTTGGTCACTATGGATGACCATATAGAACATGCCACAAAGCTTAATCCTTCGAATTCCAGTATATCCAGTAACTCTACGAGGACTTGCACACAAAAGTCAAAAAGCCCCACCCCACTCCACCAATAGGCTTTATTCTTCACAGCGGTGAAGTCAGTCCACATAAATCACAAATAGAGAAGGGGAGAATTCAGTTGTGGTTTGCTGTACCCAAAGAAACGGCGCCCTAGAAATCCAAATTGATTAAGTAGCCAATAATGACAATAACAACCACTAATTACTGAGGGCCTACTAAGCATGAGGAAGGAGGTTAGGTGCCTTCCACACACAACTTCATTTTAACCCAAAGAAACCCATTTCTGCAAATGTTCAACTTTGCACCTGTGGAAACTGACAAAGCCACTAAATGAATGGAGAAACATTGCTCACCTGGATTCACTTCTATTCTAAAAGAATAAGCTGTAATATGGAGTTCTATGAAACAAACTTCTCAAATTAAAATGCAATTATGATTTCAATATGTTTTTTAGAACAAAAGCTAGAGACTTCTCAAAAAAAGATTTAAACACAGTTAAGGTAAACTGTGTGTTAATTTCATAAAGAAAGAATAAATTTGCCTTATCAAAATTTAAAAAAAAAACGGGGAGGGGAGCACAGCCCACTCTGGTAGGAGGGGTCATTAGGAAGAGTACCTGATATGAAGGAGTCATGCCTCTGGCCTCCCTGAGTCCCTAGAGCTGCCCAGTAGCTGCCTCGTTCTTCAAGTGCAGGAGCCAGTTAAAATATCAGGAATAGATGCCAACGTGACCATCCCAATCTGGCAAAACAAGCCTCATGGGGCTACTCAAAGTGTAGTGAGAAGAACTGGGAGCAACCTGCCCCCTGAGGCCATGTCCCTGGGCATCATTGGAGACCCTGTGCCCAACATGTGTCTGAAGGAAGTGCCCCCATCCCTACTCTGCCTGACATTGCCTGGATTGCTGTGAATGAAGAGGAGAGACATGCCCCAGTCAGGAGTGACACATGGGTCCTGAGGCACACCTGGAAGCCTAGCCCTCCAACTGTCACACGCAATGCCTCAGTGCCCAACCCGCGTGCGTCCAAGGTGACCATCTTCCTGACCATTCCAGCCCTAAGATGCACCACAGAGCTGCAGGATGAGCCGAACCACCCGCACGGCCAGATTGCCAAGGTAGTGGCAGCTGATACAGCTTCGGTTTTATTAACGACAGATTTCTTATCTCCAGGAAGTTCAAATGTCTCTTCTCCCTTACCTGGTTTTACCACTCCTTTGCCATTAGTGACATCACCAAGGAGACCAAGGTAGAGGTCCCTGAGCTTCCATCAGTCCCCCTGCTTTGTGCTGCCAGCCCTGAATGTTGTAAACCAGAGCACAAAGCTATCCAACAGCTCGTCTGTGGAGGAGGACTGTGTCTCTCTGTCCAAGGCCAGCAGCTTTGCTTTGATGGGGATCCTGAAGGACTTTCACCATAGGGAACACAGCCAAGATCTATCTCTTAGGAAAAAACCCTCAGTGATAACAGAGGTAATAATCTACCTGATAAAGAGTTCAAAGTGATGGTCATAAAGATGCTTACCAAACTGGGGAGAAAATGAGAAGTAATGGATGAACACAGAACTCCAACAAAGAGATGGAAAATACACAGAAGTACTAAACAGAAGTTATAGAGCTGATGAGCACAATGACTGAACTGAAAAATGCACTAGAGGGGTTCACCAGCAGACTAGACAAAACAGAAGAAAGGATAAGTGAACTCAAACACAAGACAGTGGAACTCCCCCAATCAGAGCAGCAAGAAATGAAATCATAAAAAAAAAAGAATGAAAAAAAAAAAAGCGAAGATAACTTAAGGGACTTATGGGACAATATCAAATGGACTAGCATTCTCATCACAGGACTCCCAGAAGAGAAAGAAAGGGACAGAAATCTTTTTGAAAAAAAAGAGCAGCTTAAAACATCCCTAACCTGGAGAAGGAAACAGACATCCGAATCCAGAGGGCCTAGGGAGATCTATATAAGATCAACTCAAAGAGACCCTGAAAGCAGGAAGAAAAAAATAACTTGTTATCTAAAAGGGAACACCCATAAGACTATAAACACATTTTTCAGCAGGCAGTTTGCAGGCCAGAAGGGAGTGACACCATGTATTCAAAGTGCTGAAAGAAGAAACTTCCAACCAAGCAAAGTTATGGTTCAGAATTGGAGAGAAAAGAGAGCTTTCCAGATGAGCAGAAGCCAAAGGAGTTTATCGCCACTAAATCAGCCTTACAAGAAATGTTAAAATGACCGCCTCAAGCTGAAAAAAAAAGAATGTTAATCAGTAATAAGAACACATATCAAAGAGTAAATCTCACTGGAAAGATAAATATAATAATAATGAAAATAATGGATTCATCACTTATTAAGGTTAAAAGGATAAAAGTAGTAAAAATAACTATGATTATGATGACTAGTTAAGGGATAACTAGATTAGGGACACACTAGATAAAAAGATGTCAGTTTGTCCGGTGCGAGACCACTCACTGCCATGGGTTGCCCTCCACTGCTTGGGCGCCTTCTCCAGAGCCAGAACCTTGGTCGTGGCTTCCCATGGGGTCACAGTGCCCAGTTTCCAGATGCCTCTGGAAAGGAGCTCTTAGACAAAGCCGACAAACACCACTTCTCACACAGCCTGGCCCTGCTGGGGGTGCCCCATTTGCTACTAGCTTCTAGAACCACTTTATTCTGCACCAGCTTTTACTTCCAGGCTCTGAGTGGAGACCCCAGTGCCCAGACTCTGGCTCCTGTGGGAGGGAGCCTGCTAATCTTGGGCTGGCTTACCTTGGTTCCTTGAGTTTCCTTGTACTTAATCTCTGGGTACTTTTTTTTGAGAGTTAGAGCAGGGAGAGGATTAAAAGAGAAAGCGGAAGGGGTGCCTGGGTGGCTCTGTCGGTTGAGCATCCAACTTGGGCCCCATCATGATCTCTCACAGTCTTTGAGTTTGAGCCCCGCATGGGGCTTCTGTGCAGATAGCTCGGAGCCTGGAGCCTGCTTTGGATTCTGTATCTCCCTTTCTCTCTGCCCCTCCTCCACTCATGCTCTGTCTCTGTCTCTCAAAAATTAACAAACATTAAAAAAAATTAAAAGAGAAAGGGGAAAAAGAAAAAAAGATGTAAAATGTGACATCAAAAACATGCAGCGGAGGAGTAACAATGTTGAGCTTTAGAATGGGAACAAACTTAAGTTAGCAACTATTTTATCAACCTAAAATAGACTGTTATAGATATAATTTGTTATAGTTAAGGTTAACCTTAAATACAAAACAAAACCTATAGTAAATACACAAAAGATAAAGGAACATAAGCATACCACTAAAGAATGTCCTCAAACCACAACGGAAGAGAGCAAAAGAAAGGAACAAAGAGGAAAACTACAAAAACAGCCAGAAAACAATTAACAAAATGGCAATAAGTACATGCCTATCAACAAATATACTTTAAATGTAAGTGGGCTAAATACTACGATCAAAAGACTAAAAAAACAAAACCTATATGCTGCCCTCAAGAGACTCCTTTAGACTTAAGAACATACACAGACTAAAAGTGAAGGGATAGAAAAAGATATTCCATTAAATGGAAGCCAAAAGAAAGCCAGGGTACCTACACTTAAGTATATAAGAAAAAAATCGGGGGCACCTCAGTTAAGCATCTGATTCTAAGCATCTCAGTTCAGGTCATGATCTCACAGTTCAAGAGGTTGAGCCTCGAGTTGGGCTCCGTGCTGACAGTGCAGAGCCTGCTTGAGATTCTCTCTTCCTCCCTCTCTGCCCTTCCCCCAGTTGTGTGCACATACATGTGCATACACTCGCTCTCTCTCTCAAAACTAAATATATAAACTTTAAAAAAGAAAGAAAGAAAAAAAAGAAAGAAAGAATTGACTTTAGGGACACCTGGGTGGCTCTTTCAGTTGAGCATCCAACTCTTAATTGCAGTTCAGGTCAGGATTCCAGGGTCGTAAGATCAAGCCCCACATTAGGCTCCGTGCTGCACGGAGCCTGCTTGAGATTCTCTCTCTCCCTCTGCTCCTCTCCCCCACGGTCTCTCTCTCTCTTTCTAAAATAAATTTTTTAAAGTACGGAAAAAAATGGACTTTAAAACAAAGATTGTAACAAGAGACAAAGAGCACTGTATAATGATAAAGGAATCAATCCAACAAGAGAATAGAACATTTGTAAATATATATGAACCCAATATAGAAGCATCTGAATATATAAAGAAAACATTAACAGATATGAAGGGAGAAACAGCCATACAATAACAGCAGGGAAATTTAACAATTTTTTAATGTTTATTCATTTTTTGAAAGAGTGAGAGAAGGAGAGAGGGAGGGAGAGGGAGAAAGGGAGAGGGGAGAGAGAGAGAGAGAGAGAGAGAGAGAGAGAGAGAGCGCGAGCGCGAGCAAAGGAGGGGCAGAGAGAGAGGGAGACCCAGAAACTGAAGCATGCTCCAGATTGAGCTGTCATGACAGCACAGAGCCCGACGCAGGGCTCAAACCTATGGAGTGGGAGATCATGACCTGAGCCGAAGTGGGAAGCTTAACTGACTCAGCCACCCAGGACCCCAGCAGGGGCCTTTAATACCTCACTTACATCAATTGATAGATCAGACAGAAAGTAAGAAAACATCAACCTTGAATGACATGTTAGACCCGACAGACCTAACAGATATATAGAGAACATTTCATCCAAAAGCAACAGGATATACATTCCCAAGCGTGCACGGAACATCCTTCAGGATAAATGGTGTGGTAGGCCACAGAACACGTCAGAATAAATTTAAGAGGACTAAATCATATCAAGTATCTTTTCTAACCACAGTGATATGAAACTAGAAATCAAAAAAAAAAAAAAAAGAAAAAAGGAAAGAAACTAGAAATCATTTTTTTTAAGTAAAAACAAAAGGTGAGGGGGGGATCACATTACGACCAACAAATCACAGAGCTGCTTAAAACTAAATTCAATCCTCTTCTGTTAATGTCTTACACTAATTTAAAAGTCCAAGAACAACTTTATAAAGGAAAGAGACATTCTTCTGTTTCGGTCAGAATTCTTAAAATAATCTTTAACTTAAAACGTTTCCCAAAGATGGATGCTCACAGTGTAAACACCAGTGACAATTCAATCGGCTGCAAAATTCGGTGCTAGCAGTCTCTACATTTATAGGGAAAACCTGACACCATATACGACTATCAACTGCCACATCCGCGGTTTAAAATGAAACTTCCTCCCACAGTACTTAAATCATCCTTTTTCTCCTAGGTCCCGGTTTGCCTCGTTACCTTTAATCTTGCCTTATGTTAAGACAATATTTGGTCCCTGGCTCTGTTTAGTGGAGTGCAGGGTCATCAGAATAATGCCCTTGGAATGTTGTCTCTGAACCAACTTCCTAGTTAGGTGATGCTCCTCTTCTTAAGAATTTTAAAATATCCAAATCATAATAAGGCTAGATGCAAACACTAACTGGAAGATTTATTAGAGTAAAGCAAAAAAGGAAAGACGTAAATTTTAAGCTCTCTGGAAACCTAACCCAGGTAGAGTATAACAGATAAAAACAGCCCTAATTCTATTGCCTCTGCCGACCGATGGTTTATCAAGCCAGGTAGTGAAGGATACAATGAGTAAGATGGATCTATGACTTTATGGAATCTGAGACTCATCGACTTCTAGAACCACCTCTCCTCCACTCTCCCAGGAGATCGTTGTAAGAAAGTTCCAATATGCTGCAAATGGGACTCTCTGCAAAATAAGAAGTGCTTATCTTTTAATATATGAGACTTCTGCGTTAAGGCTGTGATTGTATTTAACACTGGAATACTCACGCAGGATTGGAAAGGAGAGGAAACTAAGTGGAGAGTGCAAAGCTAGGAACTGAGTCACTTCTCCCACCTCATCAGGTTTTTCACCCTCGCTCCTAGTTACATAAATCCTATGTGGAATGTAATCTTTCACTTAGGACAATTTTATCTCTTAAGCCTTATCATAAACCTGCCAAACCATGAGCTACATGAAACATTTTTTTGTTTTATAGGCTCTCAGTTTTAAAAATAAAAACCTTCATCCCTCCAAACTAAATGCAATATGATTGAAGATCACAGTACCAAACGATAATTTGATTCTTACCTATAAGCACCTGCCCTACTTAATGTTTCAAAGTAATTTTTTTAAAAAATCATACTGCAGAAACTAAGACTTAATGTCCCAATTTAAGCAAGTGCACTAAAAATTTCCATTAAGGTATTTTTACCTTAAAATAATATAACCAAAACACTTATTAGTTTAATATTGCTGAAACACCAAAAATTTGAAATGTGACTTTAGGAAACTTAGTTTAAAAATAGGTTTAAGAAGTTTCATCCATACTGCATTTCCAATGAGAAAAAGAAATCTCATTCAGGCTGGAATTATTAAAATTATTATAATCTACCATTTCATTGCATCAATATGTATTAGAAGACAAAAACAGCCATTTAATTCAAGAGGTGACCCAAAGAGACTAAAAGTTACATTAATCTCTGAAAAGTCACATGTAAAACAAATCTTTATAAACCCCATGTCCATTACAATGAGAAATGACCTCATATGAGAAGGCAGCACAAGGTAAGTAGTACAGTTACACAATACTAAGCTACATTAACAAATAAAGTGACTTAGCCTCATTTATAGGAGGAAAAGGAGAGAGGGAAGGAGAAAGAAATAGGAGAAAAAGAGAAAGACTTATAAAAAATTTTTAAAAGTTGGAGGGGTGCCTGGGTGGCTAAGTTGGTTAAGCCGCCTGACTCTTGATTTGGGTTCAGGTCATCACCTCATGACTCCTGAGTTTGAGCTCCGCACTGGGCTCTGTGCTGACACTGCAGAGCCTGCTTGGGATGCTCGGTCTCTCCCTCTCTCTCTGCCCTTCCCCTGCTCACGTGCACTACCTCTCAAAACAAATAAACGTAAAAAATATATATGGAGCACATAAAATCACTTTTTGCAAGTTTGCAGGGAGTAAATGATAGTACTCTTCTCTTCACAAAAGAAATATGCCGGCTGGCCCTGATATACAAACAAAATCACACAGGAGAATCAAGTATGCTAATATTGTCCACATGCAGACTAGTGCTTTCAATCTAGCAAGATCCCAATAACAAGTTAGCCAGGTATAAGTCAGTCTACAACACACCTCAGGGAAAAAAAGACTTAGATATGCTACCTGGTCATGATTTTATTGGCCATTCTCCACCACTGTGGAAATCAAATATTGAATGCTCTAAGTGCGTCATTCCCCCCTTCTGGAAGTCGTAAGAACTCTCTGATATTGCCGTATAAACATTTTTGTCAAACTAGTATAGAAGTATTACTTACTGTTCACTGAATTGTAAAGACTATTTCAAAAGGCAAAGATTCTCCTACCTCTGAATGCTCAATACGAGATATTTATAAAATTTTACTTGAGACTTGCCTCTTTTACAAGAGATTTCAGTAAGTGATCTACCACATTGAATGCTCCCTAATTTCATACAATTCAACAAATATCTATTGAGTTCTTATCAGTCACAAAAATGAAAAACACACACTTCTCCGCACTACGAATAGATGAATATTTCTAATACAATACACACTGTGACAAATCTCAGAATTGACCTACCAAAAAAGAAAACAGACTACACGAGTCAAAAGTCAAACTGACCAAGGAGATTTAAGGAGGACTCAGGAACAGTTAGGATTTGAGCAGAGCCTTTAGGGGAAAAAAAGAGAGAGAAGATAGGTTCCAGAAGGAGAGATGTCATGACAGAAGATGAAGATGAGCTAAAGAAACAGGTAGAAACCTATCAGTCTGGTTGCCTAAAGGAGAGCTGTCTCAGAGAACCACACCTGGAACCTTAAAGAAAATGATAAACACTTCAATTTCAGGTGGGCTTTCATTTTTCCACCATGAGGGAGTGTATTAGGCTTCAGAGACTATAGAGAAACAGAACCAATGAGAGACACACACACACACACACACACACACTTTATAAAGGGAACACATATACATACATGAATATATGTGTGAGGAAGAGAATTAGCTCATATGATTATGAAGAAGTCCCATGATATGCCATCCGCAAACTGGAGAACCATGAAAGCCAGTGGCATAACTCAGTAGGAGTCCTGTAGGGACCTGAGAACCAGGGGGGCCCATCAATGGTGTAACTGTCCGTCTGAAGTCAAAGGTAGGGGAGCAGGGAGTGCTATATGTAGAAGTCCCAGACTCCAAAGGCCCAAAGAACCTGAAGCTCAAATGTCTCAGGACAGCAGAAGATGGAAGTCCCAGGTCAAGGAGAGCAAGCAAATTCACCCTTCCTCTGCCTTTTTGTTCTATCTGAATCCTCGGTGGATGGGTGATGCCCACCCACAGCAGTGAGGGCGGACCTTCTTTACTTAGTCTACTGATTTAAATGCTAATCTCTTCTGGAAACACCCGCACAGACATACGCAGAAATAATGTTTCACCAGCTCTCTAGGCATCCGTTAGCCCAGGCCAGTTGACACACAAAATTAACCAACATAGGAAGCCACCAGGAGTTTTTGAGAAAGTACGTGGTGTGAACGGACCTGTGATTTCTAGAAGTTACCTTGTAAAGCAGATGGGAAGAAAGACTGAATGGGCAGGATCGGTTTGTAAACACCTACTGGAGTAGCCAAGAGATAACTTTTTGAACGAAGGCTGTGGGAGGTACCAACAAAGCACTGAAGTAGAACGGAAAGAATTTCACAACTGAACGAATGGGGGACCATCACTTTCCACAAACACTAGCACAGCCTCCTAAGGTTACTCCTCCCAGGCATTACCCTACCACAGCTGGGAGTGATTGTTTTACAAATTAAATCAAGTTGCAACGCAAGGCCCTCCACCCCACCTCCCTACATGCCAATTGAACTGGACTTTTCATTTCCTAGAAATTCAACTTCTTTCCTGCCACAGGACCTTTCACTCACTGTTTCCCTGTATCTGCAAGCTGGCACCCTGGTGTTTTTTGCCAGGTGGAACCCTACTGGGCCTTTAAATCTCAATTTAAATGTCCCTCCCTACAAGATGCTACCCACCTAAACTCTCCAACCTAGTATATGTCCCCACATCTAAATTCTCTCCTGGAATACAAACCACACACTTAGACAGGGGTTTATGTATATATTTGATTAATATCTATTGCCCCATTGGACTATTCCCTGAGAGGGAGGATTCTAACTATTTGTAACCTATGCCTAACCCAGTACCTGACACCTGGAAGGTGCTTAACATCTGCTGCATAATAAACATACCACAAGAGATCACTTCAAGTTCTTGACTGGGAAAATAGTAATGCCATTACCTAATAAAGGAAACACAGAAACATCAAGTTTGTGGATAAGGTGGAATTCTACCTGGGGAGTACTGAGTTGAAGAAATGGTGGATTAGGTCTCAGCTATAGAATCAAAGAGTGAACGATCACTCAGCCAAAAGAATAAATGTAACATTACTGGAGAAGGAGAAGGAAAATGAAGCAAGCTAAAAGCAGATAAGAAAAAACTCTAACTGGCAGGATGAAGAAAACAGACAAAAAGATTGATATTCCTAATATGTAAAGGGCTTATAAAATAGCAATATCAACAACCTGAAGAAAATGGGGCTTAAAACAATGGACAGTTAACAGGCAAAAAAAAAAAACAACGCAAATGCCCCCTAACCATATAAAAATACATTCAGTCCAATGTGTACCTCAAGGTAAACTTAGTATAAGACTATCTTTTAAAAAATCATTTTTAGGGGCACCTGGGTGGCTCAGTCGGTTGAGCGGCCGACTTCGGCTCAGCTCATGATCTCGCGGTCTGTGAGTTCGAGCCCCGCGTCGGGCTCTGTGCTGACAGCTCAGAGCCTGGAGCCTGCTTCGGATTCTGTGTCTCCCTCTCTCTCTGCCTTTCCCCCGCTCACACTCTGTCTCTATGTCTCTCAGAAATAAATAAACGTTAAAAAAAAAAAAATTTTTTTTAAATCATTTTTAGGGGCGCCTGGGTGACTCAGCTGGTTAAGCGGCTGACTTCAGCTCAGGTCATGATCTCGTAGTCTGTGGGTTCAAGCCCCGCGTTGGGCTCTGTGCTGGTGGCTCAGAGCCTGGAGCCTGCTTCCGATTCTGGATCTCCCTCGCTCTCTGCCCTTCCCCTGCTCATGCTCTGTCTCTATGTCTCACAAAAATAAATAAACATTAAAAAAAATTTTTTTTTAATCATTTTTAATTTAAGTGATTCTAAAACGTCTATAGGGGCACCTGGCTGGCTCAGTCAGGTAAGCATCTGACTTCAGCTCAGGTCATGATCTCCCAGTTTGTGAGCTTGAGCCCCCCCTTGGGCTCTGTGCTTACTGCTCAGAGCCTGGAGCCTGCTTCAGATTCTGTGTTTCCCTCTCTCTCTGCCCTTCCTCCGCTCTCTCTCTCTCTCTCTCTCTCTCTCTCTCTCTCTCAAAAATATACATTTTAAGGGTGCCTGGGTGGCTCAGTTGGTTAAGCGGCCTACTTCAGGCTCAGGTCAAGATCTCTCAGGTCTGTGAGTTCGAGCCCCGCGTCGGGCTCTGTGCTGACAGCTCAGAGCCTGGAGCCTGCTTCAGATTCTGTGTCTCCCTCTCTCTCTGCCCTTCCCCAGCTCATACTCTGTCTCCGTGTCTCTCAAAAATAAATAAACCTTAAAAAATATATATATACATATATATATATACATTTTAAAATTAAAATAAAATGTCTATAAAGAAATTTTAAAAGTTAAAGATATTCAATTTCACTCATGAGATGAGTGAAATTAATGACAGTGATATTCCATTCAGTAAAAAAAACAAAAGTTTGACAACATATTCTGTTGCCTATTCTGACAAACAGGCACTTTCACACATTACCAATGGGAACAGAGACACGAGGCACTAGTTCCGATAGTATTATACCTGGTGTCCTTGAGAACCAGAATTCTTAGCTAAGAAAAAAAGATACAGATATAAAATAAAAGACTGAGAAAAAATTTTACAGAGCTGAAACAGAATTGGAAATATCAGTATAAACTCCTGAGGTTCTTAATCTTAAAAAAAACTTTTTTTCCTAATGTTGACTACTGAAAGATCTAGTAGCAATGGTCAATCCATTAGAAACAAGAACCCTTAGAGGCCAGATTGTAGTCTTGAAATCCTATTCCCCAGTAAAGGAATCAGGGCTCCTTTGGGTCCAGTGATATCAGGTGTAGAGAGGAAATGTTCATGACGTGCCTGGAAACCCTTGTCGTGCCAGATAATCAAAGAAGCTATCAAAAACTATCAGTCAGCACCTTAAAAAGGCTCCCACTGGCCAAAGATTAAATAATGTAAGCATCAATAAGGACAATGAATATTTTAAAACCCAGTATATTCAAATCTAAGAGTGTCTAATGAGTCGGGGAGAAGGGGCGACCCTAACTGATCACTACTGAGAAGGCTAATATAACCGACTCGTTGTTTTGAAACTGGTAAGCCAGGGGAAACTATCAAGCTTTTCGCCAACCCTCCCTATACCTACTGTACTACTAGGTAACAAATAATACCTGAGGAACAGTTTCCCTTTATAGAAAATTTCACATAATAAATGAACAGTAAAGTTATAGTATTAAGACATCACCATCTTGCAACCCCTAATTATCTAGTAGACCTAAGGCAGGGAGTCCATTGCCTATTTTTGTGAATAAAGTATTATTAGAACACAGCTATGCCCATTGATGCACATTTTGTCTATGGCTTCTTTCCCATTACAACAGCAGAGTTTAGTAGTTGCCCCAGAGGAGACCAGACGGCCCACAAAGCCTAAATACACACTATCTGGCCCCTTACAGAGAAGGTTTGGCATTCTCCGATCTAAAGCATTCAGCATAAATGGCAACTAATCAGCATCAAAAGAGAGACAACTAAACACTTTGTGCACCTGACACTTGTCAAAATACAGACTTGCCAAAAGAAACTGAACCTGAATCTGAGCAAGTCTCTAGATCCAGCTACCAATTAACAAGAAAAACAAAGGACAGATGAGTATGTTAATTTTTTTAAGAATGTATTTTTAAGTAACCTCTACACCTAACATGGGGCTCGAACTCACAACCCCAAGATCAAGAGTTGCATGCTCCACCAACTAAGCCAACCAGGCACTCCAGCAAATGAGTATATTTAGTCACTTCACAGGAATGTAATCAGTAACATCTATATCTATGGTCCAAAGTCCCAATTTGTTCAATAAAAATTTTAAGGACAAAATGCAGGGGGAACTTAGGAGAAAAATCAACTAATTACAATGAAGGGAGGGCTCATCTAGATCCTGATTCAATCAGGTCGACCGCTTTACAAATGTCTGAAAGAATCAAAATTACTATCAGCTGCATATTTTATTATGTTGGGATTATTGCTGTTTATTTATTTTAATGTTTATTCATTTTTGAGAGACAGAGAGAGACAGAGCATGAGTGGGGAAGGAGAGAGAGAGAGGGAGACACAGAATCCGTAGGAAGCTCCAGGCTCTGAGCTGTCAGCACAGAGCCCAGCATAGGGCTCGAACTCACTGATCGAGAAATCATGACCTGAGCTGAAATTGGATGCTTCACCAACTGAGCCATCCGGATGCTCCTGCTGCTGTTCTTTTAAAGGTGATAATTGTATTGTGGTTGTATGTTTTAAAATCTTCTACTTTAAGAATGCATACTGGAATACAAATAAATTATATGATGCCTAGGATTTGCTTTAAAATACAGAGTGGGGGGTGCCTGGGTGGCTCGGTCGGGTAAGCGTCCGACTTCTGCTCAGGTCATGATCTCAGGAGATCTTCGTGAGTTCAAGGCCCGCATCGGGCTCTGTGCTGACACCTTAGAGCCTGGAACCTACTTCAGATTCTGTCCCCATCTCTCTGCCCCTCCCCCGCTCACGCTCTGTCTCTCCCTTTCTCTCTCAAGTATAAAATAAAACATTAAAAAAACACTTTTTTAAATAACACAGAGTGGGATAGAAGTCTGTGGAAGGTAGATAAACAATTTGGCCATGATTTGATAATTATTAAACCTGAGCAATGAATACAAAGGGGTTCATTACGCTAGTCTGTTTACTTTTGTATAATTTAAAATTTTTTTCCATAATAAAAATTAAAAATAAGGCAAATTTTTCTTATTCAGACACAGAAAAAAATCTGAGGTAAAAAGAAAAATAGGCCAGGAAGTATGCTAGATCGCTCCAAAAAGGCAACTGGACTGTGACAAAGTGTGGGATCTTTCAAAAGAAGGGTAAAAAGCCAACTTTGAAAAGAACCAGTTCAGAGAGCTAGTAAATGACTTTTACAAACTTAGTTATGTGCCCTTTTCCAACTATATCAAGCACCTAGAACTAGGGAAAAAAGGATATATATGGCAAATGAACTTAAGTTTGAGATTTGGTTCAGACACATTCCTCAGAGTTTTAAAAAGGCAAGAGACTGTAAGATGCAAGAATGATCATGGAGTTTGGGAAAGTGGAAAGCTAATGAGGCTAGCAAATAGCCCACTTGGTTTAAAAAAAAAAAAAAGGCAAGAAACTACGAGTCAAAATTAATACTAAAAACAGATTTGAGAAGTGGGATGGGGCAGAGGGTTATGATCATGACAGGAAACTTTCTGAAACCTCAGAAATTAGACGTGTTCCAGGTAATGGTGAGGTCTCAGATAAGAAGTGATGGGGCATGAGCGGTACACAGAACTTTTGGGTTCCAGTCCTGATGAACTAATGCTAACTAATTGGTTTCAGCTACCTGCCAATAAATCTCACCTTTCTCCCAAGCTGATTTCAAAAGGTATCTGTATGTGTAAGGGTCCCAGGATTGGGAGCTCTGGTCTGAGATGTAGTGATATTGGAAAATCAGTAAGATGAAAATGATGGAGGATAGACACATCAAGGAAGCAGGATGAGAGCCACGAACATGGTAAGAAAGAGAGACAACATCAGAGTCAAATAAAGGAAAACTCTACAGGTCAATAGAAGAGAAGGATAAAAAATGTGGAGAGAAAGAATGAAAGACCTCAACTTCAAAACAAAATGATTAACTGAAAAATGTTCTGAAAGTGAAAGCCTTATTGAAACCCCAAACTTCAAAGAATATGGTCTAAAACTCTATCAGATAGGTTAGAGAAGAAAGGTACCTCCAAAAAACCAAAAAAATCTACCAATTTGTTCATTATGATCATTAAGTGTTAGATGTATGAAAGCACCAAAAAACCTGATAAATCAGGGGCGCCTGGGTGGCTCAGTCGGTTGAGTGTCCGACTTCAGCTCAGGTCATGATCTCACGGTCTGTGAGTTCGAGCCCCGCGTCGGGCTCTGTGCTGATGGCTCAGAGCCTGGAGCCTGCTTCACATTCAGTGTCTCCCTCTCTCTCTGCCCCTCCCCCACTCGTGCTCTGTCTCTGTCTCAAAAATAAACAAACATTAAAATAAATAAACCTGATAAATCATTTAGTTTAATTTGCTCATTTCATAGATGAGAAAACTGAGGTCTACTAAGGCTAATTAACCTGCACTCAAGGACACTATACAATTAATGATCAGAACTTGGGCTAAAATGTACCCCATTCTTCACTCACCCTCTTGACCTTGCATCCTCATCTAATCAATGCCTGGATTCCATTTGGTGACTGACTTCTCTATAATACTAAATGTCATCATATATTTTCATGCATCAATAGCAGACATTTGATAAATATTTGTTGACTGACACTCAAAATGAGACCACTTCAATAATTTTCTTTTAAAGGGCTCCCATATCAGTAATGGGTTCTGCTCAATTCTACTCCTCTGCCCCCTAACAAAAATGCACTGAGGAAATCTCAGAGATGTTCAAAAAACATGTTGGCTAACTAGCGTCCATGCTTCCAAAAAATGTTAGAATATGAAAAGGCACACACAGCGCCAGGGAAAAAAAGGAGAGTTGGCATCACACACTTCTCTGATCATCTCCAAAAATGTGTAATTACATAATGTACATCACTAGGAAGTAAGACAATGTTCTTGACTGGATGGACTCAAAGTACCTAAACAGACAGGAAAAAACAGCACCAGGATAAACTACTTCAGCCTTACAATAAAGGATTATGGGGTACACACAAACAACACAAAGTATATACATGTTTACATATTTTTAATGTATTCTCTATAAATACTACATATTATACTGGACCTAGAATCTCATATGGAAAGAATGTTTGGAAGTCTCCAAAAGCCTGATGTTACTGTTATTTTTAGATGTGATTTTTTTAAATTAGCAAAAAAAAAAAAAAAAAAAAAAAAATGCAGGTATTACTCATCCGTAAGAAGAGAAGGCATGATAGAGGGGAAGGCAATCCAAACAAAAATCATTTTTACAAACTTCTATTATTCTTTTAAAAAGTACAAATCCTTACCACTTAGAAATGGTTGTTGAGGCACAGAGTTTGTAGAAAAGACACCAATTTTGGAAAGGATCCATCTAGAAGCTTTTTCGATCTGGAGCTTGTACTTTATAGGCACGCAAGTGGGCACACTGGTGCAAAGCGGTAGTGATTCAGCATGTACAAAGCAGAATATGGAATGTTCAAGGCTGGAAGATAAAAAAAAAAAGAGAGAGAGAGAAAAGAAAAAATAGGGCTGGTTATTAGTAACACCCATGTTTAAAACAAAAGTTGTAACATTTGAGCGGTTTTCATAGAACAAATATCGGTATTGAAATTAAGATTTTATAACAAAATCTGAACAAGAAGCTTACTTATATAAATATCTTAACTACGTAGGGGAAGCATCTATCTGGAGAGAGAAAACAAGTAAATGAGAAGTAGTCTTCTGAAGGTTCTAAAGATTTCTTTGCCACCCATAACATCTTTCTCAAATATATTATAAATTTCCTTACCATCTAAACACAATTACCTGTTTCTTAATGAAACAAGGGCAATCATCAAGAGTGCTTCCACAGCACTTGAGGACGTATACCTTATAGGACTTGGGGTAATGACCCCAGAACTGCCTTTATTTCAAAAAGTATCCCCCAAGGTACCCTAACAAGTAAGCACTCTCTGTTCCTGGTGGTAGTGTTAATATCTAAAAAGTTAGGAATGAATTTACCCTTTGACCCAACAATCTTCTTTCTGGGACATTCTCCTACACACATACTTTGTATGCTTACTGTGTGAGTGTACAGCAGGATTGTTGTGAGATTGTTTGTAAAAGTGAAATACTGAAAACAACCCAAGTTACACATGACCCTGCAATTCGACTCCTGGGTGTATAATAAGACAAACGATAAAATACATCCATGCAAAAATATCTACATAAATGTTCATAGTAGTGTTATTTGTAATAACCAAAAGGCAGAAACAGACAACGGTCATCCACTTTTATAGCAATTTGACAGAGTAAATTTATGTTCCTTGAATATAACAATAAAAAGTGTGGGCTTGATTTTATGTATCATATTAAAAACAAAAAAGACGATGGTCATCAACTGATGAATGGATAAATAAAATGTGACAGATCCATCCAGTGGAATATTTCTACCAAAAAGGAATGAAGTAATGATACGTGCTACGGCATAGATGAATCTTAAAAACACTATGCAAAGTCAAAGAAGCTAGTCACAAAAGGCCACATATTACAAGATTCTATTTATATGAAATATCTAGAAAAGAAAAATCTACATACAGAGAAAACAGATCAGTGAAGGGCTGGGAGGAGGAGGAGATGGGGAGTGACTGCTACTAGGTACAGTATTTCTCTCAATTTCCCGTCACTTGCACTCTGACCTACTACTAAATACTAAAATACTCTTCCTAATGACTTCGAATGAATTCGAAGTGCACATTCTAAACTTGTATCTGACCCACCCGCCTCACTCCAATGAACCTCATATTGCTGCCAAGTGTATAACTATGATCACAAAATTCTCTGGCTTGGAAATACAGTGGTAATCCTAATTCCTACAGAATGAAGTCCAGAAATTCATTAGGCTCAAAGTCAAGATCCTAATGGCAGACAATAAACTAGGAGCACATTTCCCTAATATTCTCTAGACTACAGGCAGGCTCAACTCTGCTCCATGCAAACATATCCCATTCCTACACCCACACCTTTTTTCCATCTGGAATGTCCACTCTTTATTTGCATGCACTGAAACTCCTCTAAAATCATTTTTAATGTAAAAAGTCACTTATCCAACCAGAGCACTGGATATCTCAACTCTCACACTTTCAAGGACTAGTTTATAAATATTATACGGTACTACAAGTATTGTAAGTATTATTGAGTATAAGCTAAGAAGAGCCAATATACATCACTCAACAAATGTTGCTGCTATTCACTCAACAAATCAATATTTTTTAAATTGACATACAAAATGAAAAATTGTGTTTTTGAGCCATACTACACTTTTTGCTCTAAAAGCAACAGTTTAAGGTTTGATGCCTTTGAAAGTCATGATGGAAATTTCTGATAATCAATAGTTTTCAATTATTGGGAATCTCATATAGATCCATGATGTAAAAGCAACAACCCATTATTTCTTTAATCAAGAGCAACTTGATTTGTAATCATTTCACAATATATATGTCAAGTCATCCTATATACCTTAAATATATACATCTATTATACCTCAATAAAAGGGGGAACAACTGGATTCACTTGATTCAGTACTATCTAACAAAAATAGGGACGGAAGGCAAGCCTTACCAAAAGACAATAGTTTCATTATTTTTTTAATTGTGGTGAAATACACATAACATATAATTTACCATCTTAATCGTTAAGTGTATAGTCAGTAGCATTAAGTACATCCACATGGTTGTGCAGACATCACCACCCATCTCCAAAACTTTCTATCTTGCAAAACTGAAACTGTGCTCATTAAACACTAACTCCCCGTTCCCTCTCTCTCCCCCCAGCCCCTGGTAACACGCATTCTACTTCCTCTGTCTAGCAGACTGCTCTGGGGACCTCTCGCAAGTGGAGTCACACAGGATTTGTTCTTTGTGACGGGCTTATGTCACTAAGCAGGATGTGCTCAAGGTTCATGAGTGTTATCATTTTCAAAAAAACTTCAAAACCACACAAAGGACACGATTTAAACATATTCTAGTTTAAATTCATGGTTTAAACATACTCTATACCCTGGAAATTTAGAAATTACAGAAAGAAAGGAAAAAGGAGAATAACACGCACTGATAATCCAGAATGATACTAGGCACTCTGCTCCACACACCTCTCAGGAGGCAGTGTTATTATCATTCCCAATTGGGAAATGACAAAAGGGGCCCCAGAGGACCCTGCAGTATTAGGTAGGCCTCCTATACTACTTTCCTATTTCCATTTTGTTCTTATCATAGAACGTATCGCTATCTGACATATATCCATATATACATTTATTTATTTCCTTATGTACCAATCATACGTAGACCAAAAAAACCTGAAAATCACTACACTAGTGGAAGGGTCACATTTATATAACAAAGTTGTGCCTATTGTACAACATAGTTTAACTAAACATCTTACAATCTCTGGCTTTTCTGAGATGCTTGTCCATAGGTACACCTTTTTTTTTTTTTTAATGTTTATTTTTGAGAGCGTGAGAGACAGAGCACGAGTGGGGGAGGGGCAGACAGAGAGGGAAACAATCTAAAGCAGGCTCCAGGCTTGAGCTGTCAAGCACAAAGCCCGACATGGGGCTCGAACCCACAAACTGTGAGATCATGACCTGAGTCGAAGTCGGATGCTCAACCGACTGAGCCACCCAGGCGCCCACATAGGTCCATTTCTTTAGATATTCAGAAATTAGGAGACTTTAATACTGCCAAAGATAGATTTAGAGATTTTTACCCCCAGCAGGGATGGGAGGTGGAAGGCATTGGAAGGCAAGAGCAGAGGATAAAATTCCAAGTAAAAAGTCCGAGGAGGCTTGTTTCCAGTGAGCCGAAATCTGTTATAACATTCTTATGTTCTATAAGTTTTATTGTTCTATCAAACTTCACCTGAGGACTTTTCTACTAAGCATTAGTTTACATAGAAAGGGAGATATCACAAGGTTGGGATAGACAGTCTACTTACATCTTAAATATCTTCTCGCTATAATATTAGCTATATAATTTGATTTCCTTCTGCTTCAGAATGGAAGTAAATATACCCGCCATCCTGTATTGCTGTATTTTCTCCCTCAAATTAAAACTTTTATTACATTTCAAGAAATTATGAATTAAATACCTAGTATTTAGCTTGCTTGAACTATTTTTTTCAAATATGTCCACAACTAGAACATAAAATGTTATGAAGCAAAATTTGATTTAAGGACTCTCACTAAATAAATCCCCACTTATAACAAAGTCTATAATTTCCATTAATTTATTATTTACATAAAATAATTTCTTTTGAGCACAATATGAAAAATGTTACTCATAAAAGAAGTACTGGGTTCACAAAATAATTTTATCTTCACTGATATAATAAGATCAGTGGTTTCCTTTTTGTGATAAACAATGGGTCTTAGGAAACACATTCCCCGCTAAATGTCTTTTACATTTTTTTTATACACAATTGGCTCAACTTCCTAATATCACCATTTACCAGAAATGAGAAAGATAAAAATCTATCAAGATACACAATGAGATTAAGCAAGCCAAAAAGAGAAAAATAAAGAAAATTACAAAGAGGGTGGGGTAGAGAAAACTTCCAACCTAACAGCAACCATCTCCAAGCTACTTGTTAGAACTGAGAATGTCAGGGAGCCCCGATCTGTGCTGAGAATGTGGAGCCTGCCTGGGATGCTCTCTGTCCCTCATGCTCGAGCTCAAGCTCTCTTTCAAATACAGAAATGAAAATTTTTTTTAATATTTTAAAACAGGGGCACCTGGGTGGCTCAGCCGGTTAAGCATCTGACTTGGCTCAGGTCATGATCTCACCGTTCATGAGTTCAAGCCCCTTGTCGGGCTCTGTGCTGACAGCTCAGGGCCTGGAGCCTGCTTCAGAGTCTGTGTCTCCTTCTCTCTCTGCCCCTCCCCCGCTCACGCTCTGTCTCTCTCTCAAAAAAAAAACAAAACTAAATAAAAATAAAAATATTTTTAAAAAAACTGAGAATATCAGTTTCAAGGTGACAAAAATCTACATCTTTTTTCTACATTCCCAAGGGACCATGCCCATCAGCATACAAACATATTATATGATCCCCGCCTTAAGGGAAAGAAAAAAAGAGGCCTCCCATGACACTGATTTATACTAAGAAATACATATTTCATCTTCATCCCATTTCTTGTACAGAACTCTGAAAACCCTTAGAATTTCTAAGTGATGAGAGCCTTAAAGGGGTCTTTTGTTGTTAATGAGGTGACGTTGGGGCCACACCTAAGGATCCGAACTAGTTGCAAGGAGAAGCAACCAAATGATTAGACGGCTGGAACTTTCAGTGTAACCTTGCCCCTCACCTGGCGTCAGGGGGGAGGCTGAAGAATGAAATCACCAATGGCCAAAGATATGATCACCATGCCTGTGTCATGAAACCTCCATAAAAAACACAAAAGGATGAAGTTTGTCTGGCGAGCTTCTGGGTTGCATACGTGCAGACACAGGGACGGTGGCACACTCTGAGGGCAGAGAAGGTCTGGGCCCTTTCCCCATACCTTGCCCTGTGCAGCATTTCCATCTGGCTGTCCCAGAGTTATAGATCCTTTTATAATAAACTAGAAATCTAATAAATAAAATGTTTCTTCAAGTTCTGTGAGCCACTCCAGCAAATGAATTGAACCTGAGGAGGAATTTGCCGGAAACCTCTAATATACAGCCAATAGGTCAGAAGCACAGGTTGACATCCCCGGACTGGTGTCTGAAATGTGTCTGTGGGGACATGGTCCTGTAGGACTCAGCCCTTAAACTGTAGGATCTGATGATGCCTCCAGGTAGTGTCAGAACTGAGTGGAATTGTAGGCCACCCAGCTGGTGTCTGAGAATTGCTTGGTGGTGTGGGAAAACCCATATATACACATCCTGGAACTGATGACCAAAACGGTTATCACCCTTGACCACAAAACCGCTGTCCATGACTACAGCGTCTCTCTGCTCCCTTCTAGAATAAAAGTCTTGCACAAAGTTGTCCCTATATAGCATTTTACTAGCTTCCCTTTTTCACACTATTTTCTCGTCTATCCTTTCAAAGGCTTTCTACCTTCCACTCCACAGAACTGTGCGTTGAGGTCACTAATGACCTCCATATCTCATGGAATCTAAAGGTCAATATCAGGCCTCATCTGAGTTGACTCTAAAGTAGCACTTCCCTCCCTCCTTTTTGAAAGACCGTCTTCACCTGGATTGCAAAATGCCACACTCCTGGCTTTCTTCCTCTTCCTACTTCCCATGAGACATTTGCCTCCTTCCCACCTCGGAACACTGAAGAGCCCAGGGTCAGTTGTTGGCCCTCTTGTCCACTGACATTTACCTCTAAGTGACCTTATCCAGTCTCAAGGCCTCATATTCAAATTGGGGATTTGTCAGCATATAGATGGTATCTCTAACCTCACTCTCTCTCCTGAGCACTAACCTCAAAAATTCAACCATTCATTTGGACATCAAATAGGATCTCAAACTCAACTCTTAATACATCCCCCTAAATCTTCACCTGCCCCCAACATGGCACCTCAGTAATAACACCATCATTCTTCTAGAAGTCACCACTTCATCCTAACAAAAAGTAAAAAGATGAACTGAAAAAGCAACAACTCTTCTTAGAAGCGTGGGAACAGTGAGGTCATAGGGCAAATCAGAACTCCCAGAATTGAAGAAATAGACAAATACAGGCAGTCACAACTTACAATAGAAACTTCCATGGACATCAATGTCAGTATAAGAAAACCTTAACTTTAATTGACAATTTGCTGGAGGTTCAGTGTGGGCAACTTTGAGAGATAAAAACTCCAGGAAGATCCAGTCATAGAAGAAATTCTACACTTTTATTTATGAGTTTTATCTCCAAGAGCTAGACCTGGTTTTCATAAAGAATATCAGAGAAAAATCCCTTCTTGCCTCCCAGTGGGAGGGGGTGGGGTAGGAAACATTTTGAAATACTCCAAAGCATTCTATTCTTCTTAACAAGGTCAATCCTCAGGAGAAACTATTTAACCAAAGCCTAACTGACCCGGGGGAAGGAAAATACCCGACTCCAGCCCACTCTAGCCGTCCTTTCCTCCCTAAGGGGGGGAATGTGAAGATTGACAGGCACTTGTGAAATTCAAGTCCAGAAGCACAGACCCACTAACAGGCTGACACCTAATCATAGAACCACAGAACACTTCTTCTCTTCCCACACCATACCACATTACTGAAGGTCTACTTACAGCCGTTTACTCAAAATCAGTATATCATGTCCAGCTCCTAAGAAAAAAATTACAATGCATACTAAAACATACACACACACACACACACACACACAGCTTGAAGAGACAGAGTAAGCACCAGAATCAGACTGGGATATGGCAGGAATGTTGAATTATCAGGCCAGGAATTCAAAACAGTTACGGTTTATATTTTCAAGGGCTCTAATGGATAAATTAGACAGCATGCAGGAAGAAATGGTCAATGTAAGAAGAGAGATGGAAATTCTAAGGCCCAAAAGAAACACTAGAGATCAAAAACACTAACAGAAATGAAGAATACCTTTAACTGGCTTATTAAGAGACTGAACTTGACTGAGGAAAGAATCTCTGAACTTGAAGACATCTCAATAGAAACCCAAAAAGAAATAGATTAGAAAACTGAAAAGAAAAAAGAAAAGAGACTAGGGGCACCTGGGTGGCTCAGTCAGTGAAGCATCCAACTTCAGCTAAAGGTCACGATCTCACAATTTGTGAGTTCCAGCCCCACACTGAGCTTGCTGCTGTCAGCACAGAGCCTGCTTTAGATCCTCTGTCCTCACCCTACCCCCAACCCCATCCCTCCCCTGCTTGTGCTCAAAATTCAACATTTTTTTAAGTTTAGAAAAAATAATTACTTGAATTAAAAAAAAAAAAAAGAAAAAAAGCCTGAAAAAGAAAAAAAGAAAGACTATCCTAGAACTGCAAGATGACTACAAAAGATGTCACATATACATAAAAGTAATACTAGAAGAAGAAAGGAAGGAACAGAATAAATATTCGAAACAATAATGCCTGAGAATTTGTTTAAATTCACATCAGACACCAAACTACAGATCAAGGAAGCTCAGGGACCACCATGCAGGATAAATACCAAAAGAACTACAACCAAGCACACCACACTCAAACTAGAGAAAATTCAAAATAATAAATCCTGAAAGAAGCCAGAGGAGGAAAACACCCTACCTATGAAGGAGTAAAGGTAAGAATTACATCTGATTTCTCAGAAATCATGCAAGCAAAAAGAGAGTAAAGTGAAATATTTAAAATGTTGACAGGAGAAAACCACCTAGAATTCTGTACCCTGCAAAATCTTTTTTGAGAAATAAAGACTTTCTCAAACAAAAACCAAGGTAATTTGTTGGCAGCAGACATGTTAAGGCACATAAAGAAAGGAGAAGCATCAGAGAAGGGGTAAGGGAAGGTAAAATTAAAACTTCTCATTCTTAACTGAGCTAACAACAGTTTGTTCAAAATACTAGCAACAACGTGTTCAATTATGTATGGTTATGTAAAGGAAATGAAAAATAGCAATGACATAAGAAAAGGGAAGGGTGAAAGGAACTGGGTGAGAGGAAACAGTATAGTATTATTTGAGAGTGGATTTAGATTAGTGGTAAATATATATTGCAAACTCTAGGGCAATGACTAAAAATAAGTTTTTAAAGTACAATTAATATGCTAAGAAAGGAAGGGCACCTGGTGGCTCAGTCGATTAAGTGTCTGATGTCAGCTCAGGTCATGATCTCATGGTTCATGGGTTCAAATCTCGTGTCAGGCTCCATGCTGACAGCTCATAGCCTGGAGCCTGCTTCAGATTCTATGTTTCCCTCTCTCTCTCTCTCTCTCTCTCTCTCTCTCTCTCTGCCCCTCCCCACTCATGGTCTGTGTCTCCCTCTCTCAAAAATAAGGAGAGAAAACATAATTATACAAAATGCTCACATTAAAACCATAAAAGGCAGAAAAAGATTAGAATACAAAAAAGAGAACACAGAACATCACAATTAGAAACAAATACAATAGTTATTAATCCAACTACAGAAATAATCGATTTGAACATCAACTGTCTAAATGCACCAATTAAAAGAAAGAGACTGGCACAAGTAGATCAAAAAACAAGGCAGACTGCCTACAAGAAACTTCCTTTAAATATAATATGGATTAAAAGTAACTGCATGGAGAAAGATATACCATGCTAGCACTAATAAAAAGAAAAATCGAATAGCTATATTACTTTCATACAGAACAGCTTTAAAAGCATGGAAAGTTGTCAAGGATAAAGAGGACGATCACATAATGACAAAAGGGTCAATTCTCCAAAACCTAACAATGCTCAATGTGTATATGCCTAACAATAGAACAGTGAAATATATGAGGTAAAAACTGATAAAACTGCAAGGAGAAATAAATGAATCTACTATTATAGTTGAAGATATCAACACTCCTCTTTCAGAAACGAACAGATTCAGCAGGTAGAAAATCAATAAGGACATAGTTGAACTCTACAACACCATCAATCAGCTGGATATAATTGACATCCCTAGACTACTTCATTCAGCAGGAGCAGAGAATACATTCTTCTCAGGCTCGCATGTAACATTCACCAAAATAGACTACATTCTGGCCCACAGAATACAACTTAAGAAACTTAAAAGAACAGAAATCCTACAATGCCTACTGTCAGTTCACAGTGGAATTAAACTAGAAGTCAATGACAGAAGGAGAATTGGAAAATCACAAAATATTTGGAGTTTAAAGAACATATTTCTAACTAATACATGATCAAAAAAGAAATCTCAGAAGAAATTTTTAAAATATTTTGAACTGAATGAAAATATTTAAAATTTGTGGGTGCTTACATGGAAATTTATAGTAGTAAATACATATATTAGAAAAGAAAATCTAAAATCAACAATCTAAGATTCCACCCTAGGAAACTAGAAAAAGAGCAAATTGAATTCAAAGGAAGCAGAAGGAAAGAAATAATAAGAATGAAAGCAGATATCAATGAAATTGAAAACATGAAATCAATAGAGAAAAATCAGTAAAACCAAAAGCTAAGAAAAACAGGAGAGAAGACATAAATTACTAATCAAACATGAAAGAGGGACATCATTACATATTCCACAAACATTGAAAAATAAAAAAACACTATGAACAACTATATACCCACAAATCTAATAACCTAGATGAAATAGACTACTTCTTTGAATAAAATCTAAATGGTCCTATATCTATTTTTCAAATTCAATCAATAATTAATTTAATTCTTATTCCCAAACTGAAAGCACCAGGCCCAGATGTGTTCACTGATGAATTCTACCAACCATTTATGATGCAAACGTGGTCTCTTACACAAATGGGGCTGAAACAACTGGACAACCACATGCAAAAAAAACTTTCAGAGATCAGAAGCAGAAGGAATACCTACCTCATTCCATGAGGCCAACATTACCAAAACAAAGACATTACAAGAGAAGAAAACTATACAGACTAATATCACTCATTAACATAGTGCAAAAATCCTCAACAAAATATTAGCAATAATGTATAAAAGGAATTACACACCATGACTAAGTGGGATTTATCCCAGGCATGCAAATATGGTCCAACATTTGAAAATCAATTAATGTAATCCATCATGTTAACAGGCTAAAAGAGAAAAATCATATGACCACATCAATAGATGCAGGAAAAGCATTTGACAAAATCCAGTATCGATTCTTAATAGAAACGCTAATAAAATAGGAATAGACAGCAACTTCCTCAATTTGATGAAGAGTATCTACAAAAAAAACCCACAGCTAACCACATTCTTAATGGGGTTGTGAAAATCTAGAAGTTTCCCCAGTAAGATCAGAAATAAGGCAAGATGTCCACTCTTACCATTCCTTTTCAACATTGTACTAAAAGTCCTAGCTATACAGTAAGAAATGATACACAGTTTGGGAAGGAAAAAATAAAATTGTCTTTGTTTGCAGATAACATAGTTGGTTGTCTAAGGTGAAAATCCAAAAGAACACACACACACCTGGAACTAATAAGCAATTATAACAAGGTTGTAGGATACAAGGTTAATATACAAAAGACAATTGCATTCCTATATACCAGCAGTGAATAAACAGAATTTGAAATTAAAAACAATATCACTTACATTAGCACTCCCCAAAAATGAAATACTTAGGTATAAATTTAACATAACATGTACAAGATCCATATGAGGAAAACTACAAAATTCTGGTGAACAAAATAAATGGAGAGACGGTCCATGTTCATGAACAGGAAGACTCAATATTGTCAAGATGTCAGTTCTTCCCAATTTAATCTATGGATCCAATGACATCCCAATCAAAATCTCAGTATGTTACTTTGGAGATGTCAACAAACTGACTCAAGTTTATATGGAGAGGCAAAAGACTCAGAATAGTCAATATTATATTGAAGGAGAACAAAGTTGGAAGACTGACACTCTCTGACTTCAAGACTGAAAATAAACCTATAATAACTACGACACTATAATATTGGGGAAAAACCAGACAACCAAATCAATGGAACAGAATAGAGAACCTAGAAACAGACCCATGTAAACACAGCCAAACTGATCTTTGACAAAGGAACAAAAGCAATACAATGGTGCAAACATGGTCTCTTACACAAATGGGGCTGAAACAACTGGACATTCGTGTGCAAAAAAAAAAAAAAAAAAAAGAATCCAGACACGGATCTTGCACCCTTCACCAAAGTTAACTCAAAAAGGATCACAGACCTGAATGCAAAATGCAAAACTATAAAATTAGAAGATAACAAAAAGCAAAAACCAAAATGACCCGGGGTATGGCGGTGACTTTTTAAATACCAAAGGCACAGCCTATGAAAGAAATACTTCATAACTGACTTCGTTAAGGTGAAAAACCTACTGTGCAAAAGACTGTGTCAAGAGAATGAGAAGCCAAGCCACAGGCTGGGAGAAAAAATATTTGGAAACAAAACACCTAATAAAAGAGTGGTATGCAAAATACACAAAGAAATCTTAAAACTAAATAGGAAAACAATTTGATTAAAAAAATGGGCCAAAGACCTGAACAGACACCTAACCAAAGAAGACATACACACTGCAAATAAGCATATGAAAAGCTGCCCCACATCATATGTCATCGGGGAAACGCAAATGAAAGCAAGATGTTGCCTGGCATCTATTAGAATGGCCAAACTCCAAAACTGACAACCTCAAATGCTGGGAGGGATGTGAAGAATAAGAACTCTTGCTCATTGCAGGTGGGAACACAAAACGGAGTCACCACTTTGGATGACAGTTTGGAGGCTTCTTAGAAAACTAGGCATACTCTTACCATATGACCCTGCAATCGCGCTCCCTGGTATTTGCAGGAGTTGAAAATACGCCCACACGAAAACCTGCACGCAGATGTTTAACACAGCTTTATTCATAATTGCCAAAACCTGGAAGCCACGAGGCTGTTCTTCAGGAGATGAATGGATAAATTGTGGTCTATTCGGACAACTGGAACACCGTTCAGTGCTAAAAAGAAATGAGTCATCGAGCCAGGAAATAGGAGTCTTAAATACATAATGCAAAGTGAGAGAAGCAAATCTGAAACAAGGCTACATACTGTATGATTTCAACCACAGGTCACTCTGGAAAAGGCAAAACTATAGAGGCGGTAAAAAGATGACTGGTTGCCAGCGAGCGGCTTTAAGGAAGGGGAACGAACAGGCAAAGCACAGAGGGTTTTAGGGCACTGAAAATACTCTGTACATTATAATGATGGATACAGATCACCATACGTTTATCCAAACCACAGAATATACAACACCCGAAGTGAACCCTAATGTAAACTGGAGACTTTGAGTAATTATGCTGTGACAATGTGGGTTCAACAACGGTAAATGTACCACTCTGGTGGGGGACGTTGATGATGGGGGAGAGCAGACATGAGTAGGAGCAGTGGGTACATGGGAAATGTCTATACGGTCAATTTTGCTGTGGATCTGAAACTGCTTTAAAAAAAAAAAAAAAAAAACATAAAAGTCTTTGAGAAGAATAATGTCTAGGGGCACCTGGGTGGCTCAGTTAGTTAAGAGTCCGACTTCAGCTCAGGTAATGATCTCACAGTCCATGAGTTCGAGCCCTGCGTTGGGGTCTGTGCTGACAGCTCGGAGCCTGGAACCTGCTTCAGATTCTGTGTCTCCCTCTCTCTCTGCCCCTCCCCCAGTCACACTCCGTCCCTCTCAAAAAGAAACAAACATTTAAAAAAATTGTTTTAAAGAATAATGTCGACTAAGAACAAACTGAGGGTGAGGGGTGTGAGGGAGGGGGGAGGGGGGTGACGGGCATTAAAGAGGGCACATGTTGGGATGAACACTGGGTGTTGTATGTAAACCAATTTGAAAATAAACTATTAAAAAAATAAAGAAAGAAAGAATAATGTCTATAAAATATAAAGATTTAAAAAGTTTCAGTGGGGATAAAAAAAAATCTCTTGCCTTATCTGATCAGGCTCTGATTCCAGCTGTTTCAATACATCTTAGAAAACAGGTTTTCAGTTTTAGTTGCCATTAAAACAAAAAAGTAAAATTGTTTGGAAAGGTTTTTAAATGACGTACATATGGCTATATCAAAGACAATGCCAGAATATCAACTTATCACAAACTGCTCTTTCCATTAAAATGAACTTTTGAGGGGTGGCTGGATGGTTCAGTCGGTTGAGTGTCCAACTCCTGATTTCGGCTCAGGTCATGATCCCAGGGTCATGGGATCAGACCCTGCATCAGGCTCCGTACTACGCATGGAGCTCACTTAAGATTCTCTCTGCCCCTCCCCTGCTCATGCTCGAGCTTGCTCAAAAAAAAAAAATTTTTTTTTAAATTAACTGCTGAAAATAAAGTTTAATTTGTTTTATCAAAAAAAAAAATAGAATTTTTTTTCCTGGATGTAGCAAATAATTTTACACAAACATGGAAATAATTTTACACAAAAATGAGACAGAAATCATTGTAAAGACTGGTTTTCTATGGCCTGTGAAGGAAATCAATTTACAACGCAACAAGTGGCATAAAAAATGTAAAGTATGTGTTTATAAGCATTTTTCTAGTGAGAGGAACACAGCTGTCAGATTCTCAAAGAGAGTCACGACCCAGATAAGACTGAGAATGGCAAGTTCTTACGTGTAAGTTAAATCAAGACATTCACCCACTATTTAATACTGAAGGTTCTACTACCTTCATTTACAAAACCTTCCCCGACCTCCATCCTGTGTATATAGTTCCTTTCCACAGACATAAAAAGAAAATAATTTATTGTCACCCAAGTATTTACAAACGCGCTAGGGGACATCAGAAGTGTTCATTATTAGATAAAAGAGAACACCCAGAAGTCAATTAAATCACCCCAAAACTTTTTTTTTTTTGAGAGCGTACGAGTGCACACAAGTGTTGGGGAGAGACAGAGAGAGATTCTTTTTTTTTTTTTTTAAAGTTTATCTGAGAGAGTGAGCACTCGAGTGTGAGTGCATGTGTGTGTAGCAGGGGGAGGGATGGAGGAAATCCCAAGCAGACTCCCTGCTGTCAGCGCAGAACCCTACACGGGGCTCCATCTCACAGACTGAGACCACCACCTGACCTGAAATCAAGAGAGGGACACTTAACCAACTGAGCCACCCAGGCACCCCTAGAAAGAGAGAGAATCAAGCAGGCTTCACGCCCAGCACGGGGCGGGGGGGGGGGGGGGCCCACAGAGCTCAATCTCACAACTGTGAGATCATGACCTGACCAGAAATCAAGAGTCGAGCACGTAACCAACTGGGCCGCCCAGGGACACTCAGTACCCTCTCCCCATTTTAAAAAAGGATACATTCACATCTGGTTGACAAGACCCTGGAAAATAATTGGGCTACATATGTTAAGAGTATTAAAATGTCCATAATCTCTAACCCAAAGGAGAATTTACCAAATAATCCAAAAGCAGGTTAAAAATTATGTATGCAGAAAAATGCTTAACTGTAGTATATCAGTCAAAACTCAGGCTCCAAAAGCAGGCAAAAACCTCTTTAACCTTGGCTGTAGCAACTTCTTACTCAACACGTCTCTGGAGACAAGGGAAACCGAAGCAAAAATGAACTACTGGGACTTCATCAAAATAAAAAAGCTTCTGCACAGCAAAGGAAACAATCGGCAAAACTAAAAGGCGATTGACGGAATGGGAGAAGATATTTGCAAATGACATATCGAGGGCTCATATCCAAAATCTATAAAGAACTTCTCAAACTCAACACCCAAAAAAACAAATAATCCAATGAAGAAACGGACTAAAGACATGAATAGACACTTCTCCAAAGAAGACATCCAGATGGCTATTGGACACATGAAAACATGCTCAACATCACTCATTATCAGGGAAATACAAATCAAAACCACAATGAGATACCACCTCACCCTGTCAGAATGGCTAACATTAACAACTCAGGCAACGATCGATGTTGGCAAAGATGCAGAGAAAGAGGATCTCTTTTGAGCTGCTGGTGGGAATGCAAACTGGTGCGGCCACTCTGGAAAAGAGTATGGAGCTTCCTCAAAAAAACTAAAAATAGAACTGCCCTACGACCCAGCAGTTGCACTACTAGGTATTTATCCAAGGGATACAGGTGTGCTGTTTCAAAGGGGCACATACACCCCAATGTTTATAGCAGCACTATTGACAATAGCCAAAGTATGGAAAGAGCCCAAATGTCCATCGATGGATGAATGGGTAACTAGAAAACAGTATGGAGGTTCCTCAAAAAATCAAAAATAGAACTACCCTACAAGCCAGCAATTGTACTACTAGGTATTTATGCAAGGGATACAGATACACTGTTTTGAAGGGACACACACACCCCAATGTTTATAGCAGCACTATTGACAATAGCCAAAGTATGGAAAGAGCCCAAGTGTCCATCAATGGATGAATGGGTAAAGAAGATGTGGTGTATATATACAATGGAGTATTATTCAGCAATCAAAAAGAAAGAAATCTTGCTATTTGCAACTACATGGATGGAACTACATGGACGGTATTATGTTAAGCAAAATTAGAGAAAGACAAATACCACATGACTTCACTCATGAGGACTTAAAGATACAAAACAGATGAACATAAGGAAAGGGAAGCAAAAATAATACAAAAACAGGGAGGGGTCCAAAACATAAGAGACTCTTAAATAGAGAACAAACAGAGGGTTACTGGAGGGATTGTGGGAGGGGGGATGGGCCTAATGGGTAAGGGGCATTAAGGAATCTACTCCTGAAATCATTGTTGCACTATATGCTAACTAATTTGGATGTAAAATAATTTTTCAAAAAAGTATTTTAAATCAATAAATTAAAAAAATACAAGTTTAGACCTGGGGGGGAAAAAAAGCCCAGGCTCCAAAGACCATCAGAAGTTATGTGACACGAGGTAACTTTCTTAACCTGTTTCCATGCTTATTTAGGGAAAAAAAAAAAAAAAAAAAAAAAAGGACGGAAAGCTTGGGTGGCTCCTTTTTACATATATTTATTGATTTTGGGGGTGCAGCTAAAAGTCTGATTGATTTATTGTGAATCATCCATGAATTTTTAAAGAAACAAATATTTGTTCAGTAATGACTCTTTCTAAAGCAATCAAAGAGAACAAATGTTTACAATACTATCAAATTCTTCTGTTTCCCTTCTTTTTGCATACCAGGTCTCTCAAATTCTCAGAAATGTTTACTAAAATCTTCTGACATTTCTAAAACTTTTCTTTGATATATTTAGTGTCTACGTTATTTGACATATACATTATATGTATTCTAATTTCCTTAAAGCCTATACCTCTTGTCACAACATAGTGTTATTCTTTATACTATTTAGTGTTTGTTGTGGGGGGAGTGTTTATTTTGAGAGAGAGGGAGACAAAGTAAGCAGGAGAGGGGCAGACAGAGAGAATCCTGGGCAGGCTCTTTTGCTGTAGGCACAGGACCCAAGGAGGGGCTTGAGCTCACGAACCTCGAAATCATGACCTGAGCTGAAACCAGGAATCAGTCACTCAACCAACTGAGCCACCCAGGTGCCCCTATACTCTTTAGTGTTTTTTATTTAAATTCCCTATGTCTAATTTTTTTTTTGTAGTCACAGAATATTGTATTCATGTGCTCATCCACATTTACTAAAACTTTATTCACTTTGTTTTAAAAAAAATACTCAGCACACAGTAAGCCCTCTGTAAAGGCGTGCTCACTTAGTTAAAAATACTAAGCATCAACTAGGTGTTAGGCACTTTGCTAGGCGGCTGGGATAGGTCAGTGAGGAATATGTCAGTGAAGAATGCTGCCCTCTTATAGCTTACTTGCTACCAGTGGGAGATGACGATCTACACATAATAAGTAAATTATGGGGCGCCTGGGTGACTCAGTCGGTTGAACGTCCGATTTCGGTTCAGGTCACGATCTCATGTTCGTGAGTTCGAGCCCCGCGTCAGGCTCTGTGCTGGCAGCTCAGAGCCTGGAGCCTGCTTCGGATTCTGTGTGTGTATGTCTCTCTCTCTCTGCTCCTCCCCCACTCACACTCTGTCTCTTTCTTAAAAAAAAAAAAAAAAAAAAAAAAAAGTAAATTATGGAGTATGAAAAGGTGAAAGAAGCTATTAAAAAAAATGAAACATGGAACTTCAAGCACTGGGCGTGGCAGGAGTTGCAATTTTTCAATGGAATGCAGCTTATTGAAAAGGTGACATCTGAGCAAAGAACTGAAGAGTCAGCCAGGTGCATATCAGGAGCAAGCGGAAGCGCCAACACAAAGGCCCTAAGGCGAAACATGCCTGGCACTTCAGAGGAGAACAAAGGCGATTACAGCAGATGAGCAAGGGCAGGAGCAGCAGGAAAAAAGGGTCAGGAAAGTAGTAAGAGACCGACTCAGGCAGGGCCTACAGACAAATGTGCCTTAAGGGAGCTGGGAGCCACCGCAGGGTCTGCAGAAAAGTACAGGATCGTCATACGTGTTAAGAGAGCGCTCTGGCTACTGCGCTGACAAAGAGCACAGGAGAGAAGCACAGAAGTGGGGGACCTCTCGGTGACAGGCTATTTGTGACTGAAGTGTCAGAAAAGCCCTTGTCTTTCAGCATGACAAATTGCTCTCGGATTCGGTTAACTGTCTAGCTCTGTTCCCCAGGAAACCATGAATGTCAGAAACCACAGAATGTCAGCTGTGTTACTAGGCAACATGGCTTATGGTAAAAATGACCCATTGGTAAACTGCTTGGGCCTGAGCGGGACTATAAATACCTGGAGAGTGGCTGTAACTTTGGACTTGTCTTAGTGTGGGGACTCCTGTAATCCAGCATGCACCCTGTAGGGATCCTAGAAACCAGGCTCATGGGTGGTTATACAAGGTAATGGCTTTCGGGGAGCATGTAGCTCCTCAGACACATTAGCGACCTCCCCCCTCATGGGAGCCTCATCGCTCACACCTGAGCTTCACATGGAAGGCCGGGCACAGAGAGTAGTTCTGGCTGTTTTTTCTTCTTTAAAAAAATAAAAAACATTAAAAGTAAACTCTAGGCCCACTGTAGACTTGAACTCACAACCCTGAGATCAAGAGTCTCGTGCTCTACCGACTGAGCCACCCCTGGCTGTTCTCTTTCTGCACTGCTACAAGAACCTCCCAAAAAGAGTATTGGCGCTTCTCTGCTGGCAAGCTGTGTTTCTGTCCTATATCCTCATAAGTGAATGTGATGTCCAGTATGGACTGCCATAGGCCACAGGTCTAGGTGAACCCTGCTCAAACTCTCTGGGTAGGCACTGCTCTATCACAGTAACGTAGGCAAGAAATAGCAGTAGCATGGATCAGGAGGGCAGTGGTATAAGTAGGAACAAGTAGCAAAATGTAAATATAGTTTGAAGGAGGAGCTCATAGGGTCTTTCAATGAACAAAACGTGGGATGTCAAACAGTAAAGTTAGGGGGAACACCAAAAAGTCTGGCCTTAGCAACTGGAAAGATGGAGTGGAAAACTGGGATAGGGGAAGGACTGGAGATCTGAAGTTCGATTTTAGACCATTTTGAGTTGAGGGTCATTCTCAACGCACTTTCTCTTCTACGACCCAAGATGGCTGTAGCAGCTCTAAGTATCATGAGCTCATATAGCGACATCCAAGAGAAGGGCTGTACCTTCATATACCGAAGGAAACTAGACCCCAACAGACTTCTCTCATGTGTCGCTATCCCGAAATCAATCAGGAGCAAGGAGCATGGAACTAACACAATCAGTTTTAGGCTGAGCCACATTCACAAACGGCCACCTTTAGAATGGAGGGCCCGGGCGGTGTGGAGGTATAGAGGGCACTAAATACCTGAACAAAATTGGGCTTCTATTAGCAAGGAATGAGACTAATAAGTGCAGTGTCTGTCAAAGGTATTGGATGAACCATCCACATAAATGTTGAAATCACCCGGAATAAAAGATTAGTGATAAAGAACACGTACTAAATAAGACAGGGAGCCAGGCAAGAAGTGAGAGGAAGTGACCTACCTTCTGTTCCATGAAAAAACATCTAGACGAATCCTGTGAAAATTATACAACCACCAAGAAAAGATCCTAAGTGATTTGAGGAAGAAACAAAAATGAAGACTAAAATTTAGTCTCTGACTAAAATCAGAAACTCTCAACTGCAGGAGAGAGAGCAAGGTCTCAGAAATTTCTAAAGTGAAATAATTGTGACCCAGATTTTTATATTCAAATGATCCATCAAGTAAGAAAGCAGAAAAAAGACACGTTCAGACATGTAAGGGCATTACTTGAGGGTATTCTCTAGCAACAAGGAGGAAAACCAATAAAGTCAATGCGAGAACACAAGGAACGGTGGAAATGATCCAAGAGTGAAATGAAAAAGACGTCCCAGGATGGCAGCTGTGCAGCAGGGCTAGACGAGAATTCATCCCATTAAAACAGAAAACCAGTGAACTCCATGAAAGGAAGAAACGAGTGGACTCCACTCAAAAAATACAATAACCAAGAAGCTGATTTAATGACAGGAATGCATAGGCTTCTTTTCTCAATAGAAAAAAGAAAATTATGCAAAAGAAAAGTCCCACAAAATGCTGACTGTTTATCCAGTTTTCCTCCCTTACCACTTGCTAAAGAAACCCAATTGTTTTTTCTTTTTCAGGTCATCAGGTGAGAAACACATGATTAGAGAAGGTAGCCTCTCCCCCAGATCCAAGGGATAAAGTCCCTGTAGATGTAAACTGAGCTTGGAAATCCCATTCTCCTCTGCTCACAAGTGACCTGAGCAACTGCTCCCGTCCCACTGTAGAAAAGGGATTCATTTCAGGCCAATGAGGCATACAGGAAAACCATCTGGGGGAGCTTCTTGAAAGTTTCCCCGAGATGAAAAGAGACCTGATGGGGAGAAAATTTACGATAATGGAGGTTATTGAGCAACTGGTGAATCTGTATCATGATCTGCTGTATCATGGGGGACACGGAGAGGCACCACCCACACCCAACGACTCACCACCAGGGTGAGAAGGATGGTTATGCCGTTAGCTTCATCAGAGTTGGCTTCAGCTGTCAAGAGGCGATCTCGGTGTTCTCTGGAAAGCTCAAGCTCACCACCGAGAAAGGCAAGGTATAGCCCAAGCCATTTCTAGCCAACACAGAACCGTGCTAATGGACCATCCTGACCCCGGATCTGCTCCTTTTGCTGTCAGACAGGCCATCACAGTCTGATAGCTCCACTTGCCCAATCCTGCTTCCTTCTTTTACATTTGGGCAACCCTAATCCTGGCCTCAGCGTCTGCTTCCGAGCAAACTCAAATGTTAAATTTCCTGAATTTAATCATTGTTCCATGATCACATGAGGAAGTTCTTTCCTTAGGTGACATGCAGTAAAGCATCTAAGAATAAAGAGTCATGGGGGCACCTGGGTGGCTCAGTCGGTTAAGCACTGACTTCGGCTCAGGTTGTGATCTCATGGTTTGTGAGTTCGAGCCCTGCATCGCGCTCCATGCCGACAGCTCAGGGCCTGGAGCCTGCTTCAAATTCTGTTTCTCTCTCTTTCTCTGCCCCTCCCCTGCTCACACTCTGTCTCTCTGTCAAAAAGTAAATAAACATTAAAAAAAAACATTTAAAGGGAGGCTTTAAAAAAAAAAAAAGGAAGAGTCACAATCTCTACAATTTTCTCTCGAAAGATTCCCCAAGAAACAACAACCATACATCTATAGACAAAGATAAAGGAAAAAGCAAATGTAGCAAAATGTTTGTAACAGATGAATCCAAGTAAAAGTTAGATGTGAGTTCACATAAAATTGTTCTCACAATTTTATGAGTTTCCAAATTTTTCTAAAATACATTTTAGGGGCCCCTGGGTGGCTCAGTCAGTTGGGCAGCCGACTTCGGCTCGGGACATGATCTCGCGGTCTATGGGTTCGAGCCCCGCGTCGGGCTCTGTGCTGATGGCTCAGAGCCTGGAACCTGCTTCGGATTCTGTGTCTGCCTCTCTCTCTCTGCCCTTCCTCTGCTCAAGCTCTGTCTCTCAAAAATAAATAAACGTTAAAAAAAAAAAAAGAATCCTTTAAAATACGTTTTAAAAATGGGGAAGATCCAAAAGAAGCGGCACAGAGAAGGGACAGAATGGGCGCCTTTTAGGAAGTGAGAAAAGGATACTTGGGGCGCAGCGGCAACCACCGCCAATAAAAGAAAGGTCAAGACAATCGGCTGGGTCATCTGCGGGTGGATATTCTGCAAAATGCTGCCAAAAGAACCAAAGTGAAACACCAGGAAAAACAAAAAAGCTAGTCAGGAAAGTCATGGTTCAGCTGGTAGAGGATGTGACTCCTGATCTCAGGATTGGGAGTTAGAGCCCCATGTTGGGTATAGAGATTACTTCAGAAAAACTTAAAAAAAAAAAAAAAAAAAAAAGTCATGATTCAAATGTGAAAAAAAAAAAAGGACATGATTTCAAGCACTAATGAATTACAGGAAGAGAATCCATTTGTCTTTGATACTAGGAACATCATCCTTCTGTCAGCATGGGGTCATGGTACTGTCACGGGAGAGAAGGAAACGGCATCACCGTAATTACTTCATCACTCTGCAATGACTATTTGCATAATAATTTAAAGACATCAGACCAATATAAAAACAAGGCACCAAGGCCTTCATCAAGGTTGGAGAACAGAACGTAAATGTTCTCCACCTTGTCAGTGGAAAAGGCACAGCTGACAGAGGTTCGAGGCTAGAGTGAGGGAGAGCACAAGTGGAAAGGGCAAGCCGTGGAAAAGAGGATTTTAATTTTGAATCCCTTAAGACTAGAAATCTCTAAGCATACTCCACTTGACTTATTTTTTAACAGTTTTTATGGAGATGTAACTCACCATAAAATACACCAGTTTATTCAACACTTTTAGTCTTTTATTACTGACTTATTAGAGTTCTTTATAGATCTTTGATACAAGTCCTTTATTAGATAGAAATTGCAAATATTTTCTCCCACTTTGTGGATTCTTTTTTTTTTTTTAATGTTTATTTTTGAGACAGAGAGCAACAGAGTATGAGCAGGGGAGGGGCAGAGAGAGAGGGAGACACAGAATCGGAAGCAGGCTCCAGGCTCTGAGCTGTCAGCACAGACTTCAATGCAGGGCTCGAATTCACAGACAGTGAGATCATGACCTGAGCCACAGTCGAACGCTTAACTGACTGAGCCACTCAGGTGCCCCTTCACTTTCTTGATGGTGTCCTTTGAGGCACAAAGTTTTTAGTTTTGACCAAGTCCAACTTATTTTATTCTTTGTTGCTTGTGCAGTCAGTGTCCTATATAAGAAGGCTTTGCCTAGCCAACATCAGTAAGATTTATTCGTATTTTCTTTTACGAATTTTATCATTTCTGCTGTTACATTTAGGCCTATGATCCATTTTTAGTTAATTTGGGTGTATGATGTGAGGAGAAAGCAGCTCAAATTCCTTCTTTTGCGTGTAAATCTCCGGGTGGCTCAGCACAATTTGCTGAAAAGACCATTCTTTCCCTATTGAATTTTCTTGGCACATTTGTTTAAAAAAAAAAAATCTATTGATCATAGGGTTTTATTTCTGGATTCTCAATACTATTCAGCTGAGTTATATGTATAGCCACTTTAAGGTGAAACTTAAGTAATATAAGTAACCATTTTAAAGTGTATGGCTCTGTTTCAGATTCTGTGTCTCCCTCTCTCTCTGCTCCTACCCCACTCATGCTCTGCCTCTAAAAAATTAAATAAACATTAAAAAAAGTTTAAAAAAAAAAAAAAGTCTACGGCTCAACACCACGCAGTACATTCACGTTTTACAACCAACACCTCTACCTCGTTCCAAAACATTTTCAGCATCCCATATCCATCGGTCACTCCTCATTCCCCATGACCCTGGTGACCACTAATCTAATTTACATCCGTATGGATCTAACGGTCCTGGATATTTCATATCTGTGAAATCACATGTGATCTTCTGTGTCCAGCTTCTTTCACTGACCATGTTTTTGCGGTTCATGCACTCTGTAGCATTTATCCGTGCTTCCTGGTTATGGCTGAATACTATTCCATTGTGTGGATACGCCACATTTGGGTTATCCATTCATTAGTTGACGTACGTCTGGGTTGTTTCTACCTTTTTACTAATGTAAATTGCTACGTAAGGACAGAACTATAAATATTCAGGTACAAGTATTCATTTGAATACTTGTTTTCAATTCTTTTGGGTACATATGTAGGAGTAGACTATCTGGTTCACATCATAATTCTAGATTTAACTGTGAAAAACCACCAAACCATTTTCCACAGCAGCTGTGCCATGCTACGTTTCTACCAGCGATGTACAAGGGTTCCGATTTCTCCACAGCCTCACCAACGTATGCGATTTTCTGTTTTCAGATTCATTCAAATGTGAAATCTGTAACTCAACACAATACTCCAGGTGTTGTCTGGATGGTATGGAATAAAAGTTAGACTAATGCCTTTCCTCTTCTGAACCTCCTCCTCCTGTTAGTCCAGACTAGGAGTCTATGCAGCCTTTCTCGTAGTCCCATTTTATATCCATATGGAGTTTATTACAGTCATTAAAATACCCACGTTGTTTGTATCCAACCACATCTCCCTCACTCCTATAATTATGCAGATGTTTTCTCAACTCCTATACAGGACTTCATATCAAACTCTAGTAAGTTATCATGGTAGCCTTGGCCCACCATGTCAGTCAGAAATATTTTTAAAAGTTAACCCTAAAAAATTCATTTCATCCAAAAATGGGATAAGTATAGTATCAATGTTTTTACTCACATTACAAAAATATGGACAGTAGCCTTCAGCAATAGAAATTTTTCTCCAGCGGTCATGAATTCACCACTCACTAATTTTTAGAATTGCTACTCAACCGGTCAGATTTCCACCTGATTTTATGGTCATCCAGTCCACATTCTTCCACTTCTCAACAGAGAAATGTTGCAGAATGTCTGCCTGAAATTCACTGATACTGTATTCTCCGCATTCTCCTGACCCACAGCCTAATCCTACCTAAAAAGAAGTACGGTTTGGGGCATCTGGGTGGCTCAGTCACTTAAGGGTTTCGGCCCAGGTCATGATCTCCTGGTCTGTTCGGAGTTCAGTCAGCACAGAGACCGCTTCGGATCCTCTGTCCCCCTCTCTCTCCTCCCCTTCCACACGTGTGCATTCTCTTTCTCTCTCCCAAAAATAAACTTAAAACACAAACAAACGAAAAAAAAACACTAAGGTTTATCTAACATAATTGTCTCTAGTGAGCCCATGTGATACTTTCCTTTAAAAATATAATCAGTCAACGTTTTTAGTACATAAAACACAATGAACTCATATTAGGTCATACTACATTTCAAATCTTATTTTGAGTTTTATATAGCAACATCAAACTTAATACAATGAAAAAGCAATATGTATCTCGTGTTACACTTGAGATTCTCAAGACAATGTGTTGTCAATTTACTGTGATTTAGGTCTATACGTCTTTTAAATTCTACGAGTCTCTCCTCAACCATAAAAATTCAATAGGAAAAAAAATATTTTCCACCTATCCAAAAACAAAATGAGTAAATTTTAAAAAGTTTTGTGTTTCTAGGGGCACCTGAGTGGCCCAGTCAGTTGAGTATCTGACTTCTGCTCAGGTCATAATCTCACCGCTCGTGAGTTCGAGCCCTGCGTTGGGCTCTGTTGACAGCTCAGAGCCTGGAGACTGCTTTGGATTCTGTATCTCTCTCTCTCTCTCTCTGCCCCTCCCCTGCTTATGCTCTCTCTCTCAAAAGTAAACATTAAAAAAAAAAGTTTTGTGTTTCTAGTAATATAACTATTTTATTGAAACCAGTTTCCCTAATTCCTTTAAGAGCATATTCCTCACTCAAAAGTCTCTTTTACAAAGGCTTCATAGGTTGTCTCAGTCTAAAACAGCCTCCCCTACTCTGCCCTCTCTTGATACCTACCACTATCCTTACCACTCACTTTAACATCCGATGCTTGGTATTTACTGCTTAACAGTTGGCTAATTTACTTATGGTCCGCAACGGGCTCCTTCAGAGAAGGGACGCTCATTCTCTTCTAACCTCATCACAACCAACATAGTATGATGCTTATAAGAAGGTAGGCACTCGAGTTCCTATGTTAATTTATATCCCATGTAATAGTTATAAACCTCTACAGAATTGAAATTAGAGAGGAAATTCTCTGATGAACGTGAAGACATTACAAAGTACTGCCCACTGCTCCGGGGTGACTGCATTGTGGTAACTAAAAGGGAAAGCGGCATCAACCAGAAGCTTCTCCGAGATGAGAGAGCTCCGTGCATATTTCAAGGTAGTGGGCGAGGAGGCAAGATAAAATGAAGATATAGGAGGTGACAGCAAATACGGAAGAAGTGCGATTGTGGGGCGCAAGGGCAAAGAAGATAAAGGACACTTTTCTTTCTGAAAAGCGAAAACTAGGAACAGAGACAAGTTGAACCCGACAAGGGTTAACTTCAACAGATGATTTTAAGAGAGAAAGACCATGTTTACTTAGCTCGTAATATTTCTTAAGCAAGCAGCACGTCAGTTTCCTGTAGTGCAATCAATGCTGCAGTGACAAATTATCACAAACTCAGCGGCTTAAAATAATACAAGTTAATTACCTTACAGTTGTGGAAGTCAGAGTCCAAAGCAGGTCTCACCGGATTAGAGCCCAAGTGTCGGCAGAGCTGGGTTCCTTTCTGGAAGCTCTAAGGATAATCCATTTTCTTGACTTTACCGGTTTATAGACACTGCCCACATTACTTGGCTCCTAGGCCCCTTTTATCTTCAAAGCCGCGGGGGGGGGGGGGGGGGGGGGGGGACGTCTGGTTCCTTCCCATGATGCTATCTCTCTGGTCCTGACTCTCCTGCATCCTGCTTCTCTTAAAGACCCTTGTGATTGCATTAGGCTCACCAGATAACCCAGGACACTCCCTTTCCAAATTAGCTGATTAGCAACCTTAATTCCACCTGAAGCCTAAATCCCCTTCAGCTGTGTAATACAACTTCCTCAGGTTCCGGGGATTAAGATGTGGAGGGAGGACACTACTCTGCCTGCCACAAGCACTGGGCTGTGTGCTCTGTTTGTATCTTTTAATTTAATCCCTCCTACAACTCTATTTTATACACGAGGATTCTGAGGCTACCCCACTTTCAGACTTTACATAACTTATAAGAGATACTACTAGTAATATACACTACAGGTGGAACTGAACCAGTAGAACCAGGATTCAGATAACACAGCCTCCATTAGTCTGTTCCTAAAGCTCTCACTACCCTCTCTCTCCTCGTGTGTGTAAGTGTGTGTGTTTCAAGGTGAAGAGAAAAAGGCTTTTCCTTCTCCCATCAACCAAAACCATCTCTCCTTTCCTTGTCTGAAATCTCTGTGCATGTTTTTTTTTTTTTAAGTTTTAAATCTCTACACACCATGCTGCATTCCATTTAGGCTTTAGTGTATGCGATGAGGTCATACAGTAGTATGTTAAGAAATAAGGCTACACTGGGTGTTATATGAAAGTGATGAATCACTAAATTCTATTCCTGAAAAAAATATATTATTTAAAAAAGGAAATAAGGCCAGAACTACTTCATTTGTAGATTCCTTTCTAAATTGTATAATTTTAGGTTCCAGATTTGCACATATAAATTATTTTTATAACTATTTCAAGCATTCAGAAAAATCCCCCAAGGAATAATATATTGGATTAGAGATTACCAACATTTTAATATGTCTTGACACGTATAACCCATTATTTTTTAGGATCCCATCAACCATACATACAGGAATGGATACTTTTTGGAAAAAGTGATTGCAATATAATTGACTTCCTGGTATCCCTCCTCATTTTGCAATGAACTCTTATGTTCCTTCGCTCTCCCCTAAATACTTGGGTAACATAATTTTCTTTCCATGTCCTGAAAAAAGTCCAGACATAGGATGGAGATCAGAGAAGTGGTCTGTGATTGACAGCAAAAGCCTTGTGGTATGGTTGGCAAATGTCTTGATTGAACTTTTATCTCTAGCGGAGCCATTTTTTTAAGATGTATTTTTGAGAGAGAAAGCACAAGCGGAGAAGGGGCAGAAAGAGAAGGGGAACGGAAGAGCCGAAGTGGGCCCTGCGCTGCCAGCTACGAGCTCGATGCAGGGGCCATGAGGTCATGACCTGAGCCAAAGTCAGATGCTCAACCAACTGAGCCACCCAGGCGCCCTGAGCAGTCATTTTTAATCTTTTCAGGATCACGGCCTCTGCTTTGAAATCTGATAAACCTATGGACCTCTTCTCACTAGGAAAACGCATATGAACTCATGCTCAAAATTTTTCATATGACTTATTTTATTTGCATTTTAAATCTACTGCCATCACAGACCATATAAAATTAGGCTTTACAAGGATATCTGTATGTCTCACTTTTGGTTTTGTGCCAAAATTTGCTACACCCAGGAATAAAAATCTAAAGTATGCAATAAAACAAACCAAACTTTAATTACTTTTGACAAATAGATATCAAAGTAGTGATGACTGCTAGCCAGCACTCGGTAGAGCCTCTGGCACCAAAACACGGTTCGAAGTGAAAACCCACCTCTTTTACATTATTCTCCAGGAAGAACTGGGAAAACATGGGTGTTAGAGAAAAGGCTTATGTCCCAACAGTAAGGAAAAATGTTAACTGAATTTAATGAGTGTTTTCCAAAACAAAAACATTTTATACTTGTATATTTATAAAAAGGAAAGATATGGTTTTAAGTAAGCTCTACACCCAGTGTAGGGCTTGAACTCATGACCCCAAGATCAAGAGTCACATGCTCTACTGACTAAGCCAGCCAGGTGTTCCTAGGAAAGACATGGTTTTAGAAATTGGGAAATATTAAGACACATTTGAATATTTGAGAAAAAAAGAATACCAGACCTAGACCTATTACTTCAAAATATATTAAGCTCAAAGTGGAGTACACGCACCTGTCAGAGACAGGGTGATCACGCCGCTGCGGTGAAAAGGAAAACTGTAAGACTGAACGTACATGTGACTTAAATTTGAAATTGAGCCTTACTAATATTCAGTACGTGAAATCGACACCAGCACCTTCTCTTGTGCCTTGGGGCATTTTCATGAAGAATGCCAGTTACCACGGATTGGCTCACTTGACCTGCAGTCTACCTCTCGGCAATCTGAAAGGCACCTTTTCTCTAGTCTGGGGGGCAAGCACGGTTGTGGAAATACGAGCTCTGTCTACGCCATCATTCCAGCGTGCAGTCTCCAGGTTCCTGGGTGGCAAGAAGCGGAGTGGCAGGAGCGGCGTAGCAGAAGCTTCTCGATCTGACTTCCCAATCCTGAGCTGATGCCCTTGGTCTGTCCCGCAAATTCCAGAGCATCTGTGGGCAGGCGCAGCAGCCACTGAGGTGGCACAAGCTCTGGCTCCCAGACCAGAGACGGGGGTGCCCCCTGAGCTCCGTTGAGGGGTCAGCTCTGTACTGCCGTCCTAAAGCAGCTGTTAGGCCCTTCTAACAGTTCTGTAAGCACCCGATACGCTTTATTAAATCTCTTCTGGCTTAAAATACGCAGTTTGTCTGTGGCACTGCATACACACACAGTATTATTCTAAGAAGTCCAAGTAGGGAAAGGAAAGAAGGCAGCTCCACACCCTGGGGGGGTTGTTTGTGCCGTCCTCCCTTGTTTGTTCACTTTCAGCAAACTACAACATCCTGCAGCTTCCTCGGGCCCAATTAAGTACATCTGCAGATCTCATTAGAATTATGATCTCACTCGCTAATGGGTTTTAAAAGATTTGATTTTTGCAAATGAACAAAGTAAAAGAAAAGACAGAGAGAGAGAGAGAGAAACCAAAAAACAGACTCTCGACGATAGAGAACAAACTGGTGATGGCCAGAAGGCGGCGGGGGGGCGGGGGGGGGGGGGAGGGATGGGTGGAACAGGTGAACAGGTGTCGGGGATTAAAGAGTACACTTGTTTTTGATAAGCCCTGAGCAATATATGGAATTGAATCACTGTATTATACAACTGAAATGCATATAACACTGTATGTTAACTATACTAGAATTAAAATTGTTTTAAATTTAAAAAAAATAGACTGCCAGAATTGGATACTTAATTAAAATATCTGAAATAAGTGAGAAAAGATTTTTGCAAGGGGCGCCTGGGTGACTCCGTCAATTACACAGACGACTCTTGACTTCAGCTCAAGTCTTTTGTTTTGTTTTTTTAATACTTGAATTCACTTTTGAGAGAGAAAGTGTGAGCAGAGGAGAGGCAGAGAGAAGGGGAGATAGAGGATCCAAAGCAGGTTCTGCACAGTGACAGCAGCAAGCCTGATGCAGGGCTCGAACTCACGCAGCATGAGATCATGACCTGAGCCAAATGCTCAACCGATTGAGCCACCCAGGAGCCCCGTATCAGCTCAAGTCTTGATCTCAGAGTTGTGGAGCCTACTTAAAAAATATATTTTTTTATTTAAAAGAAATTAAAAAAAATAAAAGATGTTTGCAAAGAAAGGTGGATTAAATGTAATAAAACAAAAGACAAGAAAATGGCAGAACTGACAACTGCGTGTTACTAATACCGGTGCTTTATCAAAACTGTAAGGTAAAAGTGATCACCTTGTAAACTGTAAAACTATACAGCTTTCTGCAGAAAACACAGGAAAAACACCTCTGAAACCTACCACTGGATGAAGAGTCCACAGATGTGACACAAAAAGCACAATTCATGGGGCGCCTGGGTGGCTCAGTTGGTTGAGCGACCAACTTCAGCTCAGGTCATGGTCTCGCGGTTCGTGAGTTCGAGCCCCGCGTCGGGCGCGGAGCCTGGAGCCAGCTTTGGATTCTGTGTCTCCCTCTCTCTCTCTCTCTGATCCTCCTGCTCATACTCTGTCTCTCTCTCTCAAAAACAAATAAACATTAAAAAAAAATTTTTTTAAAAAGCACAATTCATAAAAGAAAAAAAAATGGGGGCACCTGGGTGGCTCAGTCGGTTAAGTGTCCAACTTCAGCTCAGGTCATGATCTCATGTTCGTGAGTTCAAGCCTCACACTGGGCTCTTTGCTGACAGCTCAGAGCCTGGAGCCAGTCTCCCTCTCTCTGCCCCTCCCCTGCTCATGCTGCCTCTCTCTCTCTCCAAAATAAATAAACACACACACAAAAATTTTTTTTAAAAATGACTGAATGCACTACATGACAACTTCTTTTTTTTCTTTTTTTTTTTTAATTTTTTTTAAATGTTTTTATTTATTTTTGAGACAGAGAGAGACAGAGCACGAGTGGGGGAGGGGCAGAGAGAGAGGGAGACACAGAATCTGAAGCAGGCTCCAGGCTCTGAGCCGTCAGCACAGAGCCCGATGCGGGGCTCGAACTCACAGACCGTGAGATCATGACCTGAGCCGAAGTCGGACGCTCAACCGACTGAGCCACCCAGGCGCCCCTACATGACAACTTCTAACTTCTTCACTCCGTAAGAAATCCTGTGTTAAGAGGATGAAAAAAAAAAAACAACAATTTTGGCCAATCACATATCTGACAAAGAGTTTATTCTCAACGCTCAACAATAAAAAACAATTCAAACTGTTCATTAGGGAAACAAGTTGCCCACTGGGAGAGGCAAATAAAACCACAATGAGGGGCGCCTGGGGGACTCAGTCAGTTAAGCATCCGATTCTTGATTTCGGCTCCGGTCATGATCTCTCAGCTTGTGGGTTCAAGCCCTGCGTTGGGCTCCACACTGACAGGCCAGAGCCTGCTTAGGATTCTCTCTCTCTCTCTCTCTGTCCCTTGCCCTCAAAAATGAATAAAAACTTTTAAAAAAATTGTTTTAACTACAATGAGATATCACTACACAACTATTTAGAAATGAGTAACATTTAAAAAAAGGTGAAAATACCAAATTCTGACAAGTGTATGGAGAAATCAGATCTTCCATACATTGCTGGTGGGAATATACAGCCACTCTGGAAAATAGTCGGGCAGTTTCTTATAAAATTAATCATACACGTACAGCATGAACCAGCAATTGCACTGGCGGGCATTTATCTCAGAGAAATGAAAACTTATATTCACACAAAAACCTATACATGAATGTTCAGAGTAGCCTTATTCATAATAGCCAAAAACTGGAAACAACTAATAGATTCTCCAACAGGTGAACAGTCAAACAAACTGGGAGCTGTGGTACGTCCATACAGTGACTACTACTCAGCAATAAAAAGAAATGAACTCCTAATACATTGGGACAACTTGGATGGTTCTCCAGGGCATTGTGCTGAGTGCAAAAGTCAACCTCAAAAAGATACGTAACAGTGTGATTCCATTTGTTAACATTCAAAATGACACAGTTCTAGAGATAGAACAAATTAGCTGTTGCCAGTAAACAGGGAAGGGAGGCGGGGAAGAAGGGGACTTTGAGCGGCATCAGGGATGGAACAGTACTGAATCTTGACCGTAGTGGTGGTTAAATGAATCTAGACACGAAATGCTATCAATTGCACAAAACTACACACACACACACACACACACACACACACACGTGAATGAGTGCATTAAAAAAGTATGAAAACTGAATATGGCTACTTAACAATATTGTACCAATGTCAGTTTCCTGATTAGCTACTAATGTCATGTTACGTAAGATATTATAACCAGGGGAGCTGAACGAAGGTTACGCAGGACTCCCTGCCTATCTTCACAACTTCTCACAAATCTGTAATTATTTCAAAATAAAGGTTGTTTTTTTTTAAGCGACAGTATTCAAGTGACTTGTTTTTAAGATTACCAATATTTGGGGCACCTGGGTGGCTCAGTTGGTTAAGCAGCCAACTTCAGCTCAGGTCATGATCTCACAGTCTGTGAGTTCAAGTCCCACGTTGGGCTCTGTGCTGATGGCTCATCAGAGCCTGGAGCCTGCTTCAGTTTCTGTGTCTCCCTCTCTCTCTGCCCTTCCCCTGCTCACACTCTGTCTCTATGTCTCTCAAAAATAAATAAACGTTAAAAAAAATAAAAAAATAAAATAAAAAAATCTTTAAAAAAGATTACCAATATTTTAAGTGGAATCGAAACATAAAAATAATACATTTTAAATTGGTCTACAGTTTTTCATCTTTATCTCATTTTTGTTAGAGTCTTACTACGCACAATATACATACCATATGGTTTACAACGAACAGACATACTGAGAAATGCAGACACAATTTTTATACTGCTGGGGTGTGACAGGAAAACTTGCAGACCTCTCCTACAGAAGCTACAAAAGCCTAAGATTCTATCTATCCCTTAAAGGTTTTACTTACGGAAGCATATACAAGAACAGAAAAGGCACCGAACCGAGAATCAAAAAGAATTCTATTCTATCTAAAGTTGCAGTGCAAACAAGTCACAATCTCACTGTCAACTACAAAATGTAAAGAGTTGTATTAGATCATTCCCGAAGACATGCCAGCTCTGAAAACACTGTAAGTCCGTGAGTTCTACAACAGGAAAAAATGAAGCAACCATAAAGAAATGTATGACTAAAACTCTAACCAATTATTTACTGAAAGTGTACTAAAGAGTCAGTATTGCCAGGAATATTAAATACAAGACACAGTCTAAGCTATCATTAACACAAAAATCAAAAAGGGGACCTCCAAAGACAATTTTACCTCAAAGAAGATAGATTAGCAAAAGATCCAGGTGACATATAAATATCCAGATGATAGGCAAAGGTGGCTATTTTGCATGCGGCCTCACAGTTCTTGAAGGCCTCTCATTTCTGCTCTTGGAATTGCATTAAGTTCTGTACTGCAACAAACAATAGAGCAGTGCATCCAAGTATCCTGACGGACAAGTTTGGGGATCGTGATGGGGAGCAAGTAGAATATCAAGACATCTAAGAAAGAATTCTTTTCCTCTTTTCCATCCACTAAATTACTTGCATCCACTTGAGTTACACTTAGTAAGACAGAATTTTAAGAGGTCCATTATTCAGGGGAAGCTAAACATCCACAAGGTAATTATAGCACCCTGTTAAACCACCTGCTATCCAGAAACAACATCTGTCTGAAACAGAGTCCAAAACCAGGGACGAAGCAAGAGTCGTCGAAGCAGTAAAGGCCAACAGAACAAGGTCCTAGCACTAAAGCTCCATGTTCCTTTGGCTCCTAATTCAGAATCTTTTATCATTTTTATCTACCATTCAACAAGTGTAGTTACAGGTTCCATTCTTATAGCACACTAAAAATACCAAATTAGAAAGGCAAGGAAAGTACCAGAAGCAGGTATAATGAGAGCAAAGAGATAGAGCGAACAGTAAAGCAATAAGCAAGTCAATCCCCAACCAGACATGATTCAGAAAGGAACAGTTGCACCAATGAATGAATGAAATATGGTGGTCAGGTACACTGCTGCCTGAGGAAACGAGCGACTGGAAGGTCTTCTGCAAATAAATCATTCTGCCTCACAGGCGCCCAAGACACATGAGAGGAACCACCACAGTGGTGTTTTTTAACCAGTATTATAGACAGCATAATCCATCTTAAGTTTTTTAATGGAGAAACAAAACTGAAAACTCTATTTAAACTATCCTTCTAGCATTCTTTAATACTGGACTAAATTATGTCACATCTGAATTTTACCATGGAATAGAGATATAATAAAATTCAAAACAGAACAAAACAAAACAAGGAATCTGAGAAGTTGAAATATTACGTTGAAATTCATTCAGGCAACAAAGCATACATGTGAATATGCTATGAACCTAAAAAGTAAGGCTGCATTATAGTGAGTGAGTGAACAAACTAATATCCCTTTCTCATTGACTCCCAGACACCCTTTAATAAACAAAACAATCAAAACAACACTTCAACCCCTCTGAAGTATGGATGCTCTGAAATAGGGGTGTATCTTATAACTGCTGTCACCCAACAACGGGTTGCAGTTGGTGAAAATCTTATCTCCTAGAAAGATCAAGAAAGTGGCAGCATCGAAGTGTCTTAGGTCTGATCAAAACGCTCATTCAAAATAATCTTAAACAGACAAGGGCACCTGGCTGGCTTAGTCGGTTAAGCATCCAACTCCAGCTCGGGTCATGATCTCACAGTTTGTGAGTTCGAGCCCCGCGTCGGACTCTGTGCTGACAGCTCATGGCCTGGAGCCTGCTTCAGATTCTGTGTCTCCTCTCTCTCTGCCCCTTCTCGACTCATGCTGTCTCTCCCACTCTCTCTCTCTCTCAAAAATGAAGAAACATTAAAAAAAAAAAGCCAAAGAAATTATCAGAAGCCAGAAGGAGATAATTACAGAAAATTCTCAAAATAAATAAATTGCATCCATTTACCTTAAAAGATAGTACACTTAGGTACTTATCACATTACTTAATCAGCACTCAATAAATTTAGCTCTATTATTATTACGAGATGCCAAATAAGGACTAGGAGAGCTAATAAAAATATCTATGATCATAGTGAGCCGTCAGTAAGCATTTATTATGTGCCTATAAGGTCACCAGCACTGTGCAGGGACAATACTAGTTCACTGGCGTGAACCCATACAGCACCTGTTCTGATTAAATAAATGGTGAGTGGCATGTATCGGCACAACACTTTAAACCAGTAAGGTAAGCATCACGTCACATTTAGCAATGATCGGAACTTGCCAAGGACTTTCGACCTCTTTCAGAGTACTGTCCTCTAGGACCAGCAGGCAGAACTTGAGACGAACTGTTTACTTGTGGAGAGTCACCACATGATTAAATGAATATAAAAAACTGTCCCCAAAATGAGTCTTGTGATTTTCATAGGAAAAAAAAAAATCTCTTCTTTCACGTATATGAAATGTTCAGACAAACCAATGCATACAGATGGAAGGTAGATCAGTGGTTACCCAGGGCTGGTGAAGGAGGTGGAGAAGGTAACGGGGTGATGAAAAAGTTCCAAAGGTGAATGTGGTAATGGTTTACAACTCTGGAATATACTAAAAGCCACTGAATTGTACACGATAAATAGGTGAATTGTATGGTATGTAAATTACTAGATATCCGTAGAGCTGTTATTTTAAAACAAAATTTAAAAAAAATTTTTTTAACATTTGATTTATTTTTGAGAGACAGAACACACGCTGGGAAGGGGCAGAGAGACAGACACACAGAATCCGAAGTAGGCTCCAGGCTCTGAGCTGTCAGCACAGAGCCCAACAAAGGGCTCGAACCCAATTGCAAGATCATGACCTGAACTGAAGTCAGACGCTTAATCAACTGAGCCACTCAGGCACCTCTAAAACAAAATTTTTTTAAGATTTTATTTTTAAGCAATCTCCACACTGAATGCAGTGCTTGAACTCACAACCCTGAGACCAAGAGTTGCATATTCCACAGACTGAGCAAGCCAGGCACTCTTGTGATTTTAAAGTCTTAACTCCTGGGGTGCCTGGGTGGTTCAGTCAGTTAAGCCTCAGACTCTTGATTAGGCTCAGGTCATGATCTCACAGTTTGTGGGATGGAGCCCCACGTGGGGTTCTGTGCTAACAGTGCAGAGCCTGCTTGGAATTCTCTCTCCAACTCTCCCCCTGAGCGCCCATGCGTGTGCGAGCCTGTGTCCCACCCCCCACTCTCAAAGTAAATAAAAACACGAAAAAAAAGTACAGCCCTTTGATTAACAATCCAATTCTTCCCCCACAAATACAAACATCAAAGACACAAGGGGTTGGTGGGAGGGCAATACATTTTATAAGAGTTAAAAATAATTCACACTCTTTTAATACACGTGATTTTTCAAAATGATTATTTTTATAACAAAAAAAATCCTGATAAAGCCATCTACTTATAGCATTTTGATTTTAAAAGAATGTTACCACTCTATCAGTAAACTACAAATTATCTGTCAGGATATAGATGTAATCTCATTATGGTGGTCTTTGAAATGAATGATCCCTGCAGGATATAAGGAAAGACATAGATGTTTGTAGAATTTCTTTTTTTTTTTTCTTATTTTAAAGACAGAGAGTGAGTGGGGGCGGGAGAGGGAGGGAGAGAGGGAGGGAGGGAGAGAGTGAGAGAGAGAAAGAGAGAGGGAGAGAGAGAGAGGATCTTAAGAAGCTCCACGCTCCACAGGGCTCGATTCCATGACCCTGAGATCATGACCTGAGCCAAAATCAAGAGTTGGACACTCAACCAACCGAGTCTCCCATGCACCCCCACGTTTGCAAAATTTCAAAAATAGTCTTCCCCGCAGGAACAGGGTTTAAAATTAAAAAAAAAAAAAATTCTAGAGCTCACTGATTTATTTTAACAGTCTCCCTGGACTCCAGCACCCTGTGGAAGACCAGATTTGTTTGCTAGCATACTTTGGAAGAAGCTACGCAGAAAAATAAACAAGAGTGAATAATAAATTCACCTAGGCGTGCCCTTTGTTTACACTAGTTTTAATCCTCATGTACCACTCTGCCTACTTAAGGATCCTACTCAGGAGCTCACAATTTTGGTAACAACAGACTTCATCTTATCTTCAATGCTAGGCATGTACACAAAGTAGGTGCAAGTCTCAAAAATTTGCTGAATGAATGGAGATTTCTCAGCTGATTAGGGCAACTGACTGCTTACAGCTGGGTTTTCCATTAAGGAACCTTTGGAAAACCTTTTACCCCCTAGGCTAGCTTAAAGAAACACCTAAAACAATAGAATCTTATCACCCAATTCATCAGCCCAAATTGTAGCTCCTTTTTTATTTAAGTTACTTATTTATTCGGGGGGCGGGAGGGCCGACAGAGAGAGAGAGAGAAAGAGAGAAAGAGAGAAAGAGAGAGAGAGAGAGAGAGAGAGAGAGAGAGAGGGAGAGAGGAGAAAGAGAATCCCAAGCAGGCTCTGCTCTGTCAGCGCAGAGCCCGATGTGGTGCCCAAACCCACAAACCCTGAGATCACGACCTGAGCCAAAATCAAGAATCAGACCCTTAACCAACTGAGCTACCCAGGTGCCCCTGGAACTCCCTTTTTATAAGGAGCAACACAAGGTTGATTTGATGGCGAAGAAATATCTTCCCACATTCCTCCCTGGGCTACTATGAGGAGTGCCTGTTGGCAATCCCAAAGCAATTTTTAATGTTCTCTAGGGATTAATAGAATCAAGAAATGAGAAGAGATTAAGTTTAGGAGTATGTATTCCAAAAATATTTATTAATTTATTATTTTTGTAGTATTTTTATTCATTTTTTGAGAGACAGAAACAGAACAGGAGCAGGGGAGGGGCAGAGAGAGAAGGAGACCCAGAATCCCAAGCACCCTCCAGAGCTGACAGCCCAGAGCCCAATGAGGAGCTAGAAACCACCACCCTTGAGATCATGACCTGAGCCAAAGTCAGCCACTCAACTGACTGAGCCACCCAGTCGCCCCTGTACTCCAAAAATATTTTAGGGTAAAGGCAGTTAAACTGTTCAGCGACACAAGTTTTGACCAGTTTTGAAATGTTTTGAACACAAACACATTAGTGGTAGTCCTGTACCTCAAGAAACAGTAGAAGAACCAGAATTGAGCCCAGAGAACTTGATAATAAAGAAGTGTGTAAGAACGGATTCTTTCTCCATTCCCAATAAACACAACTTATTAATTAAAGCTTTCAACTACGATAGTTTATGGCAAGTTACCATAAGGTGATAAAAGAAGCAGAAAGACCTGCAAAATAAACACCAAGCCATTACCAAAGGTTACAATGTGACCATGGAAGTGTATGGGGGGCATTTCCTCATGCCCAAACTGTACATTTCTTTCCCATATTTCACAATAGCACGTGAAGTGCTGGTCATAAGGGGAAACATGGGTCTACCTTAAACACACATATGCGCTTTCTCCGAATAAAACAATTTGAACTTCTTTAAAGCTTATGGTGGGATAACAAAAATGCTCAAGTACTTTAGGCAACAGTTAAAAAAAAAAAAAGAAGGGGGACCTATAACATTCGTTAATGGTTTCTTACCGAAGTCTACAATCTAATGAAGAAAATATAAACACAACCATTCTTAAGTCAGAGCACGGTTTGTGCTGTGAAAGGTTTTATAAGAGCAAGAGGAAAGAGCATCGCGTCTGATTAGGAGGGCAGAAGAAGAGCTTGCGGACAAGGTGACATCCGAGCTGGGTTAAATGGATGATCCCTCTAGTGAAGTAACAATAGTTGAAATTCAGAGCACACGCTCTGCCCCAAAAAATATTTCACAGATAAAAATAGTTCAAGTAGAGAACACATACCCAGCCAACCCCCGAACATACTTTGTCTTTTAAAATTTCTTTAAAAATATGAAACCTGCTATACAAAGCAATGAAAACTTTCCCATCTCACCTAGATTTCTTCTATGAAGCCACTCTTCCTTTACCATTTGGGCACGAGTCCTGCGTCACGATCACTCTGCACCTGTTACTGTGCTGAGATACATGCCGTCTTTTTCCTACGAATAATTATTTTGCATCTTCCCATTAAACTGTATACCTTTGAGAGCAATGACTGTCACCCACTTCAACTTTATCTTTCCATAATGTTCCCCCCAAAAATGGATACTCAACAGACATTATTGACAAGTTAAACCTAGGTCTAATAATTGTGACAATTAGCTATCACTATCCCAAAAGATGTCGGTGGAACGGATATTATAAACAATTAAATCACGTTTTTTGTACAAAGAACAAAAAGCACCCTAGATGCTTCCCCAAGCCACTGAACTAATTGCTGTGCTTTGGCATAACTTGTGCAGAAAGGTGCTTATTAAAAAAAAAAAATTAGTCTCTGAAGCGGCCTTTACAGAACACTATTATCTCTTTGTCACAAAGTCCTAAGATAACACATTTATTGTGACACAGTGAATGTGCACAGAAATGAAAGACAGTCCTAGTTCCCAAGGATCTCAAGGGACAGTTCGCAAACTCAAGAAATATCTCGACAACGTGTATACGGAAGACAAGTTGTTTAAAACAATATGAAAAGCACACAGGAAAAATGTTTTCAGGAAGCGCAACCTAGATATTTCAAAGAGAATTCTTTCTGAATGTGCTCGTTTAAAAGTTCAGAAGTTCTCTCCTCTATTGTTTAAGCTGGAAGTAACAAGGATAGGAATTTGGAAACTTGCTTCAATCTTCTACTACTACATTAGGAAACAGAAAGGAAGATTATGCCTGCAAGCTTGCCTGACATCCTTATCTCAGAAGAGGATCAAAGAGGAGGGGGGAGAGGAATATAGGTGTAACATGCCAGACACTATCGAGATCACTACAAAAGAACATGTTTTTGTGTGTCTGCACTTCTAAATTCTGTGGGAAGAATAAAGTACTTCTCAAACATTATTATCTGAAATTGGCTTTCAGTTTCCCCAGTATAGTTTCTCCTTTCTTGGTATCGCCAAGACTGTGAAATGAGAATGCTCCACACCACTCAGAAAGTTACTAGACAGTGAGTTAATCAAGGAACACTTTGGGACGTTGTTAGTGCCGCATTAAAAAAAAAAAAAAAAATCACTGGGCCAGGCGTTCCAACAAAATTCACTCTTCCAGAGAAGTAATTTTACAGAATAACTCAGAATGGAAGAAAAGGCAGGATGGAATGCTATTTTTGATAATGAGTAGCAAAAAAAAAAAAAAAAAAAAAGAAGACTACAGAATAACACACCCACTGCTACTTTGTTTATAGGCTTGTAACTTGCACATGCAAGTACTCTGGAAGTATTGCTTAAGAAGAAACTGTCAAAAATGAATGCTTATGAAAACATTCCTTTTCTAAATAAGGTTTCTAACAAGAGATGTGCTGTTTCTAAATGATTTCTTTAGCAAGTATTGACAAGTATAGCACAGCAATAATGCTCAGGATGAGAAAAAAATCTCTTATACTTATTTTATCAATAGTAAAAGTTGCTGTAACTAATTACAAGGCATAGGAGTTCTGTAGGAGAAATTAACTGTATGGTTGATACCTGCTAGGCAGAACACTACCTTATAAAACTAACTTCATTTCTCAAAAAAAAAAAAGTATTTTTTTTTCCTGACCTAATAGACCTTTGCAACCTAGTGGGTTGGTTTTGTTGTGTGGGTTGTTTTCTGGTTTTTTTTTTTTTTTTGGGGGGGGGGGTTGTTGTTGTTGTTTTCCTTGCAAAAGAACCTCCGTCAGTAAATCGAGGTAACTTTCCGCAGTTTAAAGATTAAGGCAAATTCACTCTATGTAAAGCTGTTAACCCTCATCAACAAAGCTCCCTCTTTTTTTTTTTTTTTTTACCCCTATTATCTTGGCCTGAGAGAGGTTAATGCTCCGGTATAACCGCAAATCCATGACAGAAGCGGTTTTCGGTGCCGAGGAACGAAACTGGGATGGGAAGAAAAACCGACAGCACTCAAGAACCATCTCGCCCTAGATACCATCCTCATCAGAAAGGAGGATAAGACTCTCTGACCAAAGAACCTGCTGCTGCCCGGAAGGCACGACTTCCATCCCCCCGCAAAGAAAAGTTGCAAGGAAGAGCTCAGCACCCAGGCAGCCCGTGCCGGCGCGGACACCGAGAGCAGCAAAGCCGCTCATAAGGCCCCGGCGGCCCGCGAGCCGGGGCTGCGGCGTCCGTGGGGCCGACTCCGGCTCCGGCAGGCTCCGGGTCCGGGGGTGCGACCGCGAGCGGTGGGCGGAGAAACGAGAGCAGAGGAAAAGAGGGACAATGCTGGGCCGGGCTGGCGACTCCGCGCGCTCCAAGGGTCCCCAGCGCCTCTTCCCGCCCGGGGCCGCCAGCTGCCGCGCCAAGTTTGCTCCTCAGCCCTCCCTCCACGGCCGGGGCGGCGAAGCCGTGGCCGCTGGCCTCCATCCGCCTGGCCGCCGCCGCCGCCTTCCTCCCCGCGGGGCGGCTCCCGCGAGTCCGCGGGCAGGCGGCGCGCACGAGGAGAGCCGCGCGTGTGAAGGGGAGACGGGCGCGCGAGGCAAACGCGGCGCGCGAGGGAAGGCGGGCACGCGAGGGGCAGGGGGCGCGCGAGGGGCAGGGGGCGCGCGAGGAAGCGGCGCGCGCGACGGGAGCCGGGCGCGCGGGGAAGCCAGGCGCGCGGCGCTCCCCGAGGACCCGCTGCCGCTCCGGCGGGTTTTCGGTTGAGGCGGGGGCTGCGACGCCGTTTACCGTCCGTTAGGAGTCTTTGCCCGGGCGCCGCAGCCTGCCAGCCATCCTGGCCCGCCTCCCCCTCGGCTCCCATCAGCAAGGGCAGCCGGGCGAGGGCCGGCGACCTCGTCTCCTGCCAGGGCTGTGGCCGCCGGGCGGTGGGCATCCCGGCGCCTGCCCCTGGGGCTGGAAGAGAAAGTGAAATGAAGCGTCTTTCCCCAGGCGACACCTACCCGTCCCCAGTCCAAGTGCAGCTGCCTTGCTCCTCGGGCGCCGCCGGTCCCCGCCCTCGGGCCCCAGGCTCCGTTCTCTTGACAATGGCGCGTCCCCTTTAAGGAATAATCCGATCGGAACCGATCTGTGGTTAAACCTCCGACTCTGATTTTAACCGGATTTCTCTCTCTCCCCCTGAGCCCGACGGACGCCCGGTGGTGCTGGGAGCTCTTCCCACCCCTTCCCCGCCCCGCCTACTCCCTCGCCTCCCTGATTGGCGAGAAACACTACAACAGGAACAGCAATCCTCGCACTCTACTGGCCAGCCCAGCCGCCGCTCAGAGTGGCTCCCGCCTTCACCCCGCCCCTTTTCCCCGGTTGGTCCTACCTCTAATCACTCTCTGTCTTCTACTCTATCGTTGCTTTGGAGAACTGGCAGTCAAGGCTCACCCTCCCGCCTCCGGAAAGCGAACTTTATTTTTATTGGTAAAAGGACATCTTCCTGTGCACCTGATTGGGCAAGGAAGGAGTTAGTCTGCACGCCCCTTACCCCTTCTCGCTCTCCCTTTACGGGTTTGAGAAATACAGCCGCAAAGTCCTCCCTACTTTGCCTTTTTCTAAGCGCATTTCCCTTTAAATGGTGGTAGCGGTCGTAGACAGACTCACAGCCCGTATTGAGGAAAGCGGGAAAGGGAGACGAGAAAAATTCAAAATCTTCCCGAGTTGAGTAATCTGTCTGGAGCTGGGATCCTGCTGAACCTCAGAGTCCTGTTGTCTACTGAATGGAGTGCTAAGAATGAGTTAGAATACCTGAACTTCTGGTACTAACTCCTCCTGAGCTTCGCTCAAGTTTTCATTCACTGCCCACTCTACTCTCACCGTCGATTCCACTGGGATTCGCTTTACCAAAGGTATCTGCAAACCTGGAGGTGTCGTTATCTCACAATCGTTCATTTAAAAAACCATTTAAATCATTTCCATTAAAAGTTCCGCTTCATTCACGTCCTCTGTGTTGTCTCGGCGTTTGCCACGAAAGCTAAGGTACTCTTCTGAAAAGACTACATCATAGATGGTTCCTCTCTTGCCAGCCTCAAACGTTGAAGACATCCGTCCTCTCCGCCCTCACTCACCGCCATCCCCCCCCCCCCCCCCGCCCTTGCTAGGACTGTCTCAGGGAGAGCCCAGGTTGAGCCCAAACGGCCACCAGAAGGCTATTCCTTAAGGGAAAGGGAGGTCTGGCACCGGAAGGTAGACCCTGCAGCAAGACCTCGCCCATGAGAGGACAAATTCTAGACAGCTAGTGGGTTTTGATACCAGTTTCCCAGCAGAGCTGTAAGAACCGAAAGAGTTATAACTACTACAACTGGGTACAGTTAGTGCTTTGGTTACCCATCTAAGAATGTTAGGGGGGGAAACGGTTGAGGGTCCTGGCCCTCTTTGCGGATGAACTTTGAGAGACTTTGGACCTCAGGAAATTTATTTAGTGCATTTGCAGTGGGTAGCCCAGTGGTGCCTAGAAAGTGGCAGCGCTCAGCAGTACCCTAGAAGGGCGTTTAGTGCCCGTAAGGGGGAAATAAACATTGGTGATCCAAAGGACTTTTCTGTGAGTTCTGCTCAAAAATCTTACATATCCATAAATATCGGAGAGTCAGGAAAGGGAAAACGCCATAGGTAGTTCAGGTGTTTCTAGTAGGGGCAAGAGACAAGGAAATATCTGGATTGTACTTATATGGCCTTCATAGATGCTTCTGTAAATCTCTTGTTAAGTGTCTATAACTAAACCCCCGTTTTCAGCCTATTCCATTTTGGTTTGGGGTTGTTAGGTTTTTTGTTGTTTCGTTGCTTTCTTTGTTTTACCACAGTCACGGTAAAGTAATACTGGTTTTCTCCTGATTTACTACCGTCAAGTTTTGAGACTGCTTCTGGCTTCTGATATTCTATGTTAGAATATAAACAGACTAAGAATAGTCTATATTCTATCTAGTATGATCTTCTGGAAATAAAAACATCTAGTATTTCCGATGTGTACACAACAGTCGGTTTTGTTCAAGATCTCATGAATTTTCAAGTTCTTTGTAAAATACCTGTTTTATAGTGTCCAGATTGTTCTGTTACACTAGCCTTTGGGCTCATAATTCCAGAAGCCAGTAGTAGTAACCTTTTTTTTTTTTATATAAAAAATTTTTTTTAACGTTTATTTATTTTTGAGAGACATAGAGACAGAGTATGAGCAGGAGTAGGGCAGAGAGAGACGGAGACACAGAATCCGAAGCAGGCTCCAGGCTCTGAGCCGTCAGCACAGAGCCCAACACAGGACTCAAACTCACAGACCATGAGATCATGACCTGAGCCAAAGTCGGCCACTTAACCAACTGAGCCACCCAGGCGCCCCTAGTAGTAACCTTGAAATTCTCTTCCCTGTACTTAACCAACCAAGCTGAGATCATCGCCTGACAAACATAATTTATATTACTTTTTCTCTATTTCACACTTGCCCACAATAAGATTATCACTTTTTAGTGCATACATCCAACCTCCTACTCTTAATACCACCATTAGTATTTCACATCAAGGAAAAATTGAGAAAAATCTGCAAACCAAGAGTTTCCAATATTCAGGTCATTCTTAAAGATGTTCAGTGTTACTGAAGCAGTCCCTGGAGAAATTTACTATTTGTACTTTCCCCCTCAGATAGACTTTATCTCCTGGAGAAATTTACAATGTGCACTTTCCCCTTCAGAGGGACTTTACGCCATACCTTTATTTCTCATCCTTAAAAGCTAGATCCCCATTCTTTAAAGAGAAATATTCCCAGAGGCACCTAGCTGGCTCACCTAGTCAGTAGAGCATGCAATTCTTGATCTCTGGGGCTGTGAGTTTGAGTCCCACATTGGATGTAGTATTACTTTTAAAAATAAAAAATAAAATATGCTACCAATGTGCCAATATGACTAAAGGTTTTGTTTTTTTTTTTTAATTTTAATGTTTATTTATTTTCGAGAAAGAAACAGAGCATGAGTTGGGGGAGGGGCAGGGAGAGAGAGACACAGAATCCAAAGCAGGCTCCGGACTCTGGGCTGTCAGCACAGAGCCCGATGTGGGGCTTGAACTCACAGACCGAGAGATCATGACCTGAGCTGAAGTTGGACACTTAACCGACTGAGCTACCCAGGCGCCCCTGACTAAAGCTTTTAAACATCTTTATATATAGATCTTTCTAAAACTCTTTTAAAAGGTGAAATACATTATGATCATTTATTCTCCCTGTTTATACACAAAGTAAACCACATCAAAGAACTACCAGTGAAGCCAGTAATTAGTTTTCCTTAGAAAAATTGTTGCCATTTATATTATAAATTCTTTTCAGTTCATTGCACATTTAAATAGTAACTATTAGGTGTTAAGTAAAGAATAGAGGGAAAAATGAATATACCTCCGGGTGCCTGGGTAGCTCAGTCGGTTAAGCTTCCAACTTGGGCTCAGGTCATGATCTTTTTTTTATTTTTTAATTTTTTTTTAATGTTTATTTGTTTTTGAGACAGAGAGAGACAGAGCATGAGTGGGGGAGGAGCAGAGAGAGAGGGAGACACAGAATCTGAAGCAGGCTCCAGGCTCTGAGCTGTCAGCACAGAGCCCGACGCAGCGCTCGAACTCACAGACCACGAGATCATGACCTGAGCCGAAGTCGGACACTCAACCGACTGAGCCACCCAGGTGCCCCAGGTCATGATCTTGAGTTCATGTCATGTCAGCTGTGCTGACAGCTCAGAGCCTGGAGCCTGCTTCAAATTCTGTGTCTCCCTCTCTCTCTGCCCCTCCCCGGCTTGCACTCTTTCTCTCCCTCAAAATAAATACACATTTTTAAAAAAGGAATGTATCTCCACTCGGCAGAGACAGAATCTCCAAAATCTATCCAAACGTGGCACTTTGCCCTTCACTTAGCACTTCAGTGGGTGCCATCCATCAACCAGCGATTTTCTGCAGTAAAATGAAGAAAAATCCAATTCCTAGAAGCTGTCAACAAAAATCTCTTCCCCCAACCCTTTATTAGTATTAACAAGAATGAAGCAGATGAAGAGAAAATAAGTTCATAGTAACTTGATTTTATAAAGAAACTTCAAGAAATAGTTCCTGGGTCTCTATAGAGGAGGCCGTGTCCTTCCCTTTTCCTACTTTCCAGGTGTTCCTTTGTAAAATGCGAGCTGATATTCATTGAGAATTTCACTGACCTTCAGTCATCAGTAAATGATTTATTTTTGTTCAGTATATTCTATCTACTGAGGCAGAAAGGAGATACTAATACATTTTTAGATTTCTAATTCTTTCCTCCTCAAAATCCTTCGAAGATTCTCTAGGCACATACTGAATATAGTCCAAGCATCTCAGCAAAACATACATGTCCCTTTATAATCTGACTCCAGGCTACCTCTCAGATTTCTTCTCTGGCCACTCCTTCATTTAACACCTGAAATGCCTCCTCGATCAATATGAATGATCCTATTCTTTCAAGCCTCGGTGCGGTTGGGCGTGTGGTTCCCTTTGTGTAGAATAGCCTTCCCTCCGTGCTCACCTGGAGGATTCTCCTCTATCCGTCAAAACCTAATGGAAGAATTGCCTTCCTTGTGAAGACTTTTCAGATTTTACCCCCTTTCCTGACAAGATTATTTTTCTACTGCATACGTACATCTCAATTCCAAGTGTCAAATTGAAAACAGGACTTAAATGTTTCTTTCAGTCGGTTAAGCGACCGACTCTTGATTTCAGCTCAGGTCATGATCTCTGGGTAGGTTGGAGCCCTAGTCAGGTTCCACGCTCACAGCTTGGAGCCTGCTTGGGATTCTCTCTCAACCTGTCCCCTCCACCCCACCCCACCCCCACTCCCCAGACTCGTGGGCATAGATGCATGTGCACTTTCTCTATCTCAAAATAAATAGATATATTTTTAAAATATTTCTTTGTCTGTCTCTTGCACTAATCCAATCTGTTCTCCAAGATCAAAGGCCATGCTTATACGTCTTTGTGTCAGCATCGCTTGGGTTGATGCCTGGCCTAACTAAGGCTTTCAAACAAATCCATGTCAAATTGAGTCATATGAGCAAGGTAACAAAAAGGTTAACTTACAATGTGAAAATCTAATTAACCAGAATACTATTCTAGGAATATCTTTTATAATATTATTTTTTTAAGTTTTATTTATTTATTTTGAGAGAGAGAGAGCATAAGCAGGGAAGGAGCAGAGAAAGAGGGAAATACAGAGAATCTCAAGCAGGCGCCACTTGAGCCACACTGGCAACGCAGAGCCTGACTTGGGGCTTGAACTCAGGAACTGCAAGATCATGACCTGAGCTGAACCAACACTCAGGCGCTCAACTGGCTAAACCACGCAGGTGGCCCCTAGAAATATTTTAACTACGTAATATTTTATTGTAAATCCGTCTTATCAATTAGTCTAGATCTCTGGTTCCCAGACGGTATTCCAGGCACTCATAAAAATTGCAAGGAATTTTTGGTAACTAACATGGCCTTAACAACTTTCTTATTTTGCAAAGTAAAGGCATAAAAATAAATATAAATAAATCATCTATCTGTTCTTCCCATTATTTCATAAAATAAAAATATTTTTAAAACCGAAATTGGGAAGGTCATAACTTCAGAATAAGTTATGAATTTATGAATAAATTGGACATTATAAAGAACTTGCACAAACCTCCGATTGAGACTAGCATACTCATTGCACTTGAAGTTACTTGATCTGATACCTCTTTTCATCTATTTTTAAACAATGGTTTAGAATCTAAAATATTCCTGTGTTTTTCCCCCATGCTGTCCATAGGAGGAGAAACCATTTGAATTTCTGTTAATTTTCACTCTACCTGTGAGTAAATGCCATAGGGTCACACTAACTGACTTGCTAGCTTCCTGCCAGAACATTTGTAGAGAAACTCTTATTATTTATGAAAGCCCTTGCAAAATGCTACTTGAATTCTTTTCTGCATCTACTATGTCTTATAGAGTTCCCTTCCTATTCTTTCGGGAAGCTTACCACTTTTTAGAAATCATTGTTTAATCCTTAGAAAGTTCCCCCATTGTTTGTCAAGGAATCAAACAATAAAAATTTAAGTGCTCTTTTAAAAATAATTTTTACCCAGATATTTTCTGAACTTCTAAAAATTTAGATTAAGTGCCCCATAACCATTGATAAATATCATATGCCTATCCTGTCACAGTTACAATACTAATAATATGAGCCATATTAAATCACACGGAGAAATGTTTGTGTTATATTAATGCAAATATATTTATATATGTATCTACACTCAAGTATACATACTTGTATATAAAAGTGCTTTTTTAAATAGTGCAATTCAATCAGATATAAATTTTTTATGATGGGATAGTTCATAATGACTAAGAATCATTTAGAAGAAATCTTCTGATTCTATGGTAAAGGTCTAGAAATATCACCTCCTAAACTGGGTCAAGTAATTGATTTTTTTCCAGATAATTGATTGCTTGTTCAGTAGAATACATGATGAATGTATATAAACTCATCTTCTATTAATAAAATATTATATTTATTTTATCTTCATATTCTACACCTACTTTAGATCATTTAGGAGCTTTATATTTTAATATTATTAGTTGGGATACCTTTATCAGAAAGATCTTAACTTTATCAAAAATATCTCACTGGTGATATGTTAGTATTTTGCCATTTTTCTTTTTTTTCCGTCATTGCAAAAGGACTTCCACTCTAAACACACCCATTGTGTGAAAATGTGAATTTAAAAAAAAGAGAGAAATCAAGGATTAAATAATGACTTTATAAGTGGATTACTCTCAGGGAATCTTGAGAATACTATTCAACTTGATCTATTTCCACTCACAAACAGCTTTTCAGAAGTAAAAGGCATGGCAGAAAGAAAAATACCATATTCAGTATAATACCATTTGTCCATTTCTCAGTAAGTATCTTTGAATTCCACAGACAAGAGACTATATAGTGGTTACTTTACATATTACATCTTTTTAATGTTTACTTTTGAAGGAGAGAGAGAGAGAGAGCGCGTGAGCAGGGGAAGGGCAGAATCTGAAGCAGGCTCCAGGCTCTGAGCTGTCAGTTTGTTTGAACTCACAAACCATTAGATCATAACCTGAGGCAATGTTGGACACTTAACTGACTGAGCCACCCAGGTGTCCCACAGAGTAGACTTTTAAATTAAAAAATTTTAAGGAATGAACACATCAGCTGTCCCCATTGAAATGGTTATCTAGTACTCTTGTGAAAGCACTTTGAAATTATCTTAAAACCTTTAATGCATCTTTTAAAGTATTGCTCTGGTAAGAATGAATCGGTAACTGGTAAGGGAAATAGTCCCTTTAAAAGAAGACAGGAAACACTTTTGAATCCATTTCCAGCTTGTGAGTTGAAGGAAAGTTGATGGGGAAATGTAGGCGCTCTACTTAAATTCATTGCTACTACCTATCAACTCATTATCTCATTTGGGAAACGAATTCATGAATTATCCAAAGAACTGGGAAATTTGATGGCAGAGGACAGTTATATGATCATCCTACTGGCAAAGGAGCATGCCAGATGACTGATCTCTTTTGGGGGCTTCTGTCTGTTGATCGAGAAACAGAAAAACAAAGGACAAAGGAATGTCACTTTAATTAATCCTACCAACTAAGCAAAATAAATAGATCGCTTGTTTCAGCAACAGAAGCGAACTGTTAACAATCGAGAAAAGCCACCTGCAGGTGCTTTTGAACACAAGCTGCCCCAGAGCCCAAAATTACTATTGTTTAACACAAGGGCCAGCAAATTTTTTCTGTGAAGGGCCAGATAGTAAATATTTTTGGCTTTGTGGGCCATCTGGTCTCTTTCACGATACTCTGTCGCCGTAGCACAAAAGTGGCCATGGAGAATACATGAATGAACACACAGGGCTTTGTTCCAGTAACAGTTTATTCATGGACACGGAAGTGGAATTTCATTTAATTTTCATGTGTCAAGATATATCATTCTTCTTTTGACTTTTTCCAATCATTTAAAAATATAAAAACCATTCTTAGCTTGCAGGTCTCAGAGGTAGTGGGTCAGATTTGCCTATGAGCTGTAGTACTGACTCCTGGTCTAACATAACTTTAATTCATCAAAAAAAATTTTTTTTTGAGTACTTAGTATGTGTCAGGTACTATGTATGAGAAGTGAAGGAGATGATTCATTTTCAGAAATATCAAATAAAAGCCGTGCTATCTAAACAGTAGGTTTACAACCTATTGGAAATATATATGAATGCCCTCCCACCCTATAATGGAGTCCCAAACCCTTGGATACTTCACTGCCTGATTCTTCTTCCCCTCTCCGTTTTGCGGGCTTATTTTCACGGACTTATCTTCACAGGCTTTGCAATGAGCATGCATCAAGAACAAAGGAGGGACTGAAGGTCTCTGCCTCACCTAAAGAAATGTACATTTGTTCCGGTCAGACTGCTTTTTGCCTTATATGGGCATAGGTGACTTCTGGCTGTGATCTCTGCAGTACTCGGCCAATGAGGAATCAGGTGAAGCACTTGCACGCTAGGAGATAAATTGTCTGCTGTAACTGCCCAGAGTGTGCCCAAGCATCAGACACCTGCTCTTGCCTCGCTTCACTGTGCTCTGAGTCTCTGTGTCCCTCCTTTGACTGGGTCAGTGGGCTTATTTCTCACACTATGATAGGCCTGAGGACTACAGTGGCTGACAAGATGGACGTGGTCTCTGGCCTCATGGAGCTTATGGTATAATAATCACACAAATACGTAATTAGAAACTGTAATCAATGGCTATGAAGGAAGAGTACAGAATGCTCTAAATCATGAGTTGTAATCTAGGAGGTTATGGACAGTTTCCCTAAAGAAGTAGTCTTTGACAAGGACTGAAAAATGAGTATGAACTGACCTGAGGAAGTGGGGGGTGGAGGGGAGAAAACTCTTTCAGGTAGAAGGCACCGCAGGTGCACCACCTCGGTGGCACAGAGAAAGGTCCTGTGCCCGGAAAACACAATGGGAAAAGAGACAAGCTGTTAAATTGGAGAAACAAGTAAAAGCAAAAGCAATCAGGGCCTAGTAGATTTTTATTCAAAGTCATAAGAAACCACGTCATGGTCAGATTTGCATTTTAAAATGTATGTATATGGAGAATAGATTAGTGGAGGGCAACAGTGGTGACCACAGCAGTCAAAGGCTTCTTGATCCTAGACTCAAGGCCCTACAGCCAAATACTATTATTTCACCGATGCCAGGCACTGTTCTTAAAACTTTATTAATTCATTGAAATTTCACAACAACTCCATAAGTAGGTACTACCACCCTCCCTTTTTGGAAGAGGAGACCAACTAGATCTCAGTTCCTTCCCTTAGTGCCCCCTCAGTTGTCTCTACTTTATAGAATTATGAAAGGTAATTGCAGCAGAAAGTTTAAGAGTGAGGGGGGGTGCGCCTGGGTGGCTCAGTCGGTTGAGCATCCGACTTTGGCTCGGGTCATGATCTCACAGTTCATGGGTTCGAGCCCTGCATTGGGCTCTGTGTGGACAGCTCAGAGCCTGGAGCCTGCTTCGGATTCTATCTCCCCCTCTCTCTGCTCCTCCCCAACTCATGCTCTGTCTCTCAAAAATTAAATAAACATTAAAAACATTTTAAAAAAGAGTGAGGAGGGAAAGAGAGGCAGAGGGGCACCTAGGTGGCTCAGTTAAACATCTGACTCTCAATTTGGGCTCAGGTCATGATCTTGAGGTTCATGGGATCAAGCCCTGCGTTGGGCTCTGCACTGGCAGCATGGAACCTGCTTGGGATTCTCTCTCTTCCTCTCTCTCTGCCCCTCCCCTGCTGAAGTGTGTGCTCTCTCTCTCTCTCGCTCTCTCTCTCAAAATAAATAAATAAACTTTAAAAAGAGGGAGAGAGAGGCAGAAAGAAAAGAAGTTGTGTTCTATAGGACCATAGCCTTAGCTCAGACCCAAGTCTCTTTTTCAAGAGATTATATTGCTTATTGCGAATGAAGCCCAAATTCACCAAGGTAGCTATCTTGGGTACCTGTGGGAAGTCCTTGTGAGAATACTCATTGCTACAAAAAATAGTCAACATAATGTTTGGGGCATACTTACACTAAAAAAGTCCCCCCTGTTTATCTAAAACTCAAACCAGCAGAGTGTCCTGTATCTTATCTGGCAAGCCTATATAATGGAAATGCAGTCCCTCCTATAAACTCTTAATGTCAGCTAGAGACACCTGGACCCTTGAGATTTAGAAAATAAGCTTGAACATGTTATAAAAGTCCAAAGCCTTCCCAAGGATTTTTGTGAATTACCCGGGCAAGGGTGTGGGATTGGGGGCTTCTGTTTTCAGCTTTGCTTCCAGGCTCATTCTTTCTCACTGAAGACTCCCTTCTGAGCTCTTTTAATTTCAAGAAAACCAGCAAACCTATGGAAACATCATGAGGGTGGTAGATTTCACGAGAGAGCTGAGAGTTGAATGGAGAAACCCCATCAGGCACAGCCTCACAAACAGCTCAGAGTAGAATTTTATTACACTCTGTTTCTTAGAGTCCTTTCAGCCATCTACCACCAGTGCTCTCTCATGGCCCTCTGCCATTATCCTTGGGACCTGCTCACCCTCTTGACATGCCTTTTCCCCTCCTGTGTCTTCTTCTTGACCTTCTCTCAGTAGCCAGGAATGTCTCTCCTCCTATAGAGCAAATTCCCAAACTAAGCAGGTCTGACTCCTTTTCTAAAGCCTGTCGCCAGCTGATTTCCCAAGACCTCAGGATCTCATTCGCTTATTGAGGCATTCTTTCAAAACAAAGACAGTCTAAAATCCTCCCTAAGAAGAATTCTGATGGCAGCTGATGAGACAATAATCACTTTTTCTTAAGCTGTTACCATAATTTTCTGCCAGCATACAGGACAAAGAACGATAGCTCTTTTGGTTATAGCCAGCGGGGCCCATCCTTACTAGTTACATCATCATTTTCTTGGGAGAAGTTTAACTGCTTTTTGTCCTGTGACAACACACATAGAACGTTCAGGGAAACCAAAGAGGTAGCATTTTGGATCCCATTATGAATTCCAGATAAACCTGTGTTTTTTCTCTGCCTTCAAATCTAATTCAAAATTAAAGTCAGTTACTTTTCTCAAGGTAAAGAAAGGTTTGGGTGAACACATCACCATTTACTATTCCTGAAAGCACTGCCTGCTCTTTTATGGGAAAAAAGAAAGAGAAAGGAAGGAAGGAAGGAAGGAAAGAAGGAAGGAAGGAAGGAAGAAAAGAAAGAGGGAGGGAGGGAGGAAGAAAGGAAAAATGAAAGAAAAAGAAAGAAAGGAAGGAAGGAAGAAAAAAGAAAGAAGAAAAGAAAGAGAGAGAGAAGAAAGAAAGAAAGAAAGAAAGAAAGAAAGAAAGAAAGAGAAAGAAAGAAAGAAAGAGAAAGAAAGAAAGAAAGGAGCTATTATATAAACTCAGGAAGAAAGAGGAGTCAGAAAGATATGGAAAAAGTGGGCTCTGTGAAACCATAGCCTTGCTCACATCCAATTCCAATATCTTTTCCAAGGATTATCTTCTAACTTTAGCTTTGCCTGCCTATTTTCCAGGTTGTCCTGATATTCTGCAAAAACCACATATAGACACGCAGTATGTACAGTGATCCTGCCAACCAATTAGAATAACAATATGAAGATTTATGAATACATGGTCCTGAGGTCATCTATAGCAAAATAGAGAACTTAGTTAATTGTACAGGTACATTCAAAAATAACTTTGCTACAATTATCTTCATATTTAGCCATCTATTGATTAGTAGGGGGGAGGGCGGTTTGTTTGAACTATCCAAATAAAAGCCTTAATGTTTTACTACCTTTCTGCAAGTGTAAATTTGGCCTGAATTTCAGTGTATTGATAAGCTGAAATACAGACAGATATATATGTATATATCACATAGATTAATCGCATAAATGACAAGCAGATTAGTAATATAGCAGCTACCCTGATCATATAATCACAGAGAAGCACAGGCTCAAGTTCAAATAACAGAACAATAAGTAATTGACTTTTCATGTCTTCAGGATGTTATCACATGAGAAATTAACTCCCACATATAATAAAAATGCCAACATAGTAAATATTTTTACAAACTAACTGAAAAAATAAAATCCTCTTTCGTTAAACTAAACCCTTAACATAGAAAAAAGTCACAACAACTATTTTAAATTATCCTTCAAAAAGACATCTTACTTTTAGAGAATTGGGCTCTTTCACTTAGGCAGTAAAACAATGTAAATCTTCATCCGTGATAAAGAAAATCCTCCACCTTCTACATCCTGGAATTTCAGCGGGTCACTTTTTCCATAAGGAAAGTTTTACAAACCATATGTAGCTATCTGATCACTGTTGTGAAATCCCACTCAACACAATTTAGTATTTTAGGTCTATTTATAGAAGTCCTGCTATGTGAACATTTTTAGCCTGTACAATGTCAGCCTGGTAATTTTCATGCAAGTAAGATAACAATTTGTTCTAGCCTCCAAAATGGTACTGACATCAAAAGTGTCCTTCACATTGGAGAACTTGTGACTGAAGAACTTCTAGCAAAAGCAGTAAAAATGGTGGCAATAGCGCATCCAAAGTGGTGGTGTGAATGGGGGGAGGGGCAGTGGCTCTTCCTGATCCGCGTAATGGAGCCAGCTGTCATTGTTGAGTGATGGGGAGGGAGAAAGCATCTAGGCTTCAAGTTAATCTCTGCCCCAACATGGAGACTTTGCCAACCTCAGGGAACCTGAGTTGTTGTTGTTGTTTCTAATGGTGATGCCATTGCAGACCCCAGCTTATTTTTCTAACACCAGCTTCCACTATTCTCTAGTGTTTGGATCAAATTGGTCTACATGCTGTTCCCCACATTCCTTTATTGCCCTTGCCTATAGTACAGAAAACGTTTTCAGAAGAACAGGGTCCAAGGTTAACAAAAGTCAAGAGAGTAGTACTTAATCATCATGGCATTAGAGCAGCCGAGATATAGGCTGAAGCTTGGCTGAAGCCCCTATAAATGGCCCTAAGAAATCTATAAGGGAATTTGAGGAGGGTGAAAATAAGATAGACCCAGAATTGTTAAGACTGCTCACCTCATTTTATCCCCATGAACCAACAAGCCAAGTGAAACATAAATTATTTTCAGTGTTTGGAGACTGCATTGAAGTCATCTTGGAGTTCATTATACAACCAGCTCTTAATGAATCACGGAGGAGAAATCCAAAGTCACCATAAAGAGAATGGCTCCTAAGACTGCCAGACTTGTTCGAAAAGGATAAAATGTGCCATCATATCGAACGAGAGTCCCAACAGAATGGAGATGGTTGGCCACAGAGGCGGGAAAGTGGAAGAGTCACAGAAAACGGTTGGCAGCCTTCATCCAAGCCCTTATGGAAAGAGAACACCTTGACTGAATGAGTCAACGTGTCAGTCCCAGTTGTCAGGAATACTATTACTACATCTGTTCTACACGGGCTAACTTCCCGACTTCTTAAAAATACCATGTAGTGCTGTTTTGTTCAAGGTTCTTCTGTTGCAAACGGCCGACGCTAACCCTAACTAGCTTAGGCGAGAAAGAGGAGCTTTATGAGAGAACAGGGATGTCTCCAGAAAGAATAAAGCTGCTCAGGCTCTGAAGGACCTGGAAGAGGGAGCAGGCAGGAGCTGCTCCACATTCTCTCTGGTGTCTATGCTCCTGGCTTCTGCTTCTCTGGGCAAATTGGCTCCATCCCCCTCTCTCTCTCTCTGCAGACCAGCCTCAACTGGCTCTGGTAGCACGTGGACAGGCATCGTTCCTCTATAGTGGCAGCCTCCAGTCCAAAGTTTCCATCACTTCATTCAAGCCAGCAGACCAGACTGGATGGAATCTCTGAGTCTAAACTGCAAATTCCTGGGCGAGAGAATCTGATTAGCCCCACTTAAATGAGTCCCTCCCTCACCCATTTTTCTGTGCGCGGTGGTACCAGGTCATAACATAAAAACACCGATAGTAGAGGCCCACGTTTATGGAAGATGGAAAGGAGGGGGGAAAGGGAAAGTAGTTATTCTAAGGGGAAGTGACTTGTGAAGATATCCCAAAAAGTAGCTTTTACAGGTATGGACCATTATTATCCCCATTTTACAGATGCGAAGATTAAGGCATTCGAGCTTAAGTAATTTGCCCGAGGTCACGGAGCTAGTCAGTGGCAGTCCCAGGATTAGAAGTCAAATCTGTCAGAGTCTTAATCGCTATGTTGTAATGCATCTCTAAATGCTATTCATCAAGCAAACATCTTATTTGATGCACCTTCTTATGAAGGACTACCTACAGGCATGTAGTGATTATACAGACTCCATATTTTTCGATTCTTGTGATGATTATGGTTCTCATGATAAACTAATAAGTTGGCATTCTGTTTCGTATGTCATTATTATCAGTTTGGGTAGTGTCAATCCAGTGATAATAAATGGATCTATTCTTAGTACGTTGGTAAAATTGGATTTCAGAACTATTAAAGCTAGGATTTACTCTGTCTCTGTCTTTCAAAAATAAATTAAAAATTTTTTAAAAGAGGGGGGCGCCTGGGTGGCTCAGTTGATTGAGCATCCCAGTTCAGCTCAGGAAATGACACCCAGTTTGTGGGTTCGAGCCCTGCGTCGGGCTCTTTGCTGACAGCTCAGAGCCTGGAGCCTGCTTTGGATTCTGAGTCTCCCTCTGTCTCTGCCCCTCCCCTGCTCATGCTCTGACTCTCACTGTCTCTCAAAAATAAAAATAAAAACGCTAGGATTGAGTCCCTTGGTAATGATGGCTGCAATGGCTGTAAATTCCACCCTTTGAGTAATGCACATTCCTTGGAAGTTTCTTGAGGACAGTTGCTGGACTTTCTGTCATGACAATTCTCTTCTTACCAAATGAAACATTTTGATTTCTACAAAGATTGAGTCTCTTTATCTGCTAGGTCCTAACAACAATAAGATGCTATGTTTCTGTTTACAAACTGGGGAGTTTCTATTTTCCGTTCACCTGTGCATTCTACAATTACTAGCAATGCCGATTATGTGCCAAGCAACGTGCTAGGTGCTATGAGTGCGGCGAAGGACATGGGCATGGCCTTTGCCCTCGGATTGCCTGTAGTGTAGACTAGCTTAGAATTTGAGGCAAGTAAAATTTCTGCTAATAGATTTTGGGAGGAGAATGAGAACGAAGAGAAAAAGTAGGAAATGGGAAAGAGATATGTGGGCCTTTTCCCACAGGGGAGATGAAGAAAAGGGAGTAGAGAAGAATAGAAATCCTAGGTTGACTCAAAAATAACCCAGAGATAGATTTCACGAGTGCTTATTAGTGTATTAATCATGAGAGCAACATCATCCATCTCACATTCCGCTGGAGAAAAGAAGTACACTGTGACATAAATAACCCAAATCAAGGCAGTCTTGGCTACAGAACAACTGCTATCGGCAGCAGCTGATAACTCGATGATATGATTATGAGCTTTCCAACATGTCGATGGAGTTCACGACCTTGTCAAAGGTCAGTCAACAAATATATAAAATTGCAAATGGAATTTGATTCAATCGATAGATCCATGTGAGATCCAACACGCTTAACCAACCTTAACACAGCTAAGTTTTTGTCTATCCTAAAAGCAAATTCAAATCCTCTATGAGCCGTATTTTCCCCCTGTGACCAGAACAAGTTTGGCATGTTCAAAGAAGAGCAGGAAGTCCAAGATGCTAAATCAGAGTGAAGGAGAGGGAGAGTTATACAGATGAGGTCAGAAAAGTGGGCCAGATCATTAGGGCCTTGTAAACATGGATAAAGACTGAGTTTGTATTTTTAAGTGCAATGCAAAACTGTTGTAGGGCTTGACTCTGATGAATGACATGATCTGATTTACCAATTAAAGAAGATCATTCTTGATTCTGTGTAAAGAATGAATTGTGTAAGGGCAAGAATTGAAGCAGAGAGAACTGTTAGAAGAATACTGCAAAAGACTGGTGGAGAGATTATGCTATCCTGGACTTGAGTGGTAACAATGGAGGTGGTGAGATTTCATTAGGTCCTGGATACATGATGGTGATACAGCTGGCAGGACTTGCTGATGGATTGAATATGATGAAAAGAGCAGAGTCCAAAATGACTCCAGGTCAGTGGAGTGAAGGGTAAGTGCCAATTACTGAGAAGGGGAACACAGGAAAAGGAGCAGGTTTGGGGAAAGAAATCGGTAATTTAAGTTGGATTAAAAGAAAAAAAGACACATGGGGCACCTGGGTGGCTCAGTCAGTTAAGTATCAGACTTTGGCTCAGGTCATGATCTCACAGTATGTGCGTTTGAGCCCCTCATCAGGCTCTGTGCTGACAGCTCAGTCTGGAGCGTGCTTCAGATTCTGTGTCTCCTTCTCCCTCTGCCCCCCACCCCCATAAACATTAAAAAAAAAAAAAAAGACACACAAAATGGACACATAAAGGAAGTTATCAAGTTGGAACTGGAATAGAAGTCTGGAGCTCAGGGGAGTAGTTAGAGCCAGAGAGATAAACTAGGCGGCTTCAGAGTATAGATGGTGTTTAAGGCCATGGGACTAAATGAGAGGACCTAGGAAATGACACAAAGAGCATAGATGATTTTTTAAAGTTTATTTATTTATTTTGAGAGAGAGAGAGAGAGAGCACATTTGCAAGTGGGGGAGAGGCAGAGAGAGAGGGAGGGATAGAATCCCAAGCAGGCTCCACACTGTCAGAGCAGAGCCCGACAGGGGGTTTAGTCTCTACTGTGAGATCATGACCTGAGCTGAAATCAAGAGTTGGAAACCCAACTGGCTGAGCCACCCAGGTGCCTGAGATAATTTTTTTTTTTAAGCCAACGACTGAGCTCCGATGTGGCCTGGCCAGTGAAGTAGAAGAAGCCGAAAAGAGATGTGGTCTGGAAGCTAAGTGAAGAAATGTTTAAGAAAGTAAAGATCATCAAATGAAATTCTATTAAGAGGCCATGCAAGGTGAGAACTGAGATATGACCATTGGATTTGGCAAGATAGAGGCTATTATTTGATCTTGACAAGATTGTTCTTGGAGGACTAATCAGTGCAAATGCTGGAAATGGAATGAGTTGAATTGAAAATGCAAGGTGACAAGTCGAGACAGTATTAATAGATGATTTTTAATGGACGATTGCAATAAAAAGCAGTAGGAAAAGGTGACATTAGTTGAAGGGGATAAGGATACTAGAGAGAATTTATATCCTGCTTATGTGCTGATGGGAATGATTAATAAGAGAAGGAAAAATTATGGAAGCAAAGGGAAGAGAGGACATTACTCAATTTAAATCATTGGTGGGCAGGGACGCCTGGGTGGCTCAGTTGGTTAACCATCCAACTCTTGATTTCAGGTCAGGTCATGATCTCACAGTTCCTGAGTTTGAGCCCCACATCAGGCTCCTCGCTGACAGCTCAGAGCCTGCTTGGGATTCTCTCTCTCTCCCTGTCTCTTTCTCTTTGCCCCTCCTTGACTTTCCCTCTCTCTCTCTCTCTCAAAATAAATGCACTTAAAAAAAAAAAAAAAAAAGAGGGGCGCCTGGGTGGCTCAGTTGGTTGGGCTGCTGACTTCAGCTCAGGTCATGATCTCACAGTCTATGAGTTCGAGCCCTGCATCGGGCTCTGTGCTGATGGCTCAGAGCCTGAAGCCTGCTTCGGATTCTGTGTCTCCCTCTCTCTCTGCCCTTCCCCTGCTCACACTCTGTCTCTCTGTCTCTCAAAAATAAATTTAAAAAGTTAAAAAAATAATAATTGGTGGGCCAAAAGTGAAGGATTTGATACACATATGGAAATGTTGTCTTCAGTTGGGAGCATTGACAGTTATGGAGGGTAAAAGAAGAGAAGCCTAAATGCATAGATACAAATGCTGGTAGATTAATAGATTTAATGAAGAAAAATAAAAAAATTTTCTTCCAATTGCTTCTATTTTCTGAAATTAGAAGAGTGGTCATTATTGGGCACTTGGGTGGCTCAGTCGGTTAACATCCAACTCTCGATTTCTTCTCAGGTTATGATCTCATGGTTCATGGGTTCGACCTTGGATTTGGGCTTATGGAGGAGCCTCTTGAGATTCTCTTTCTCCCTCTCCCTCTGCCCTGCCCCACTACATGCATGCTCTTACTCTCTCTCAATATAAATAGATAAACTTAAAAAAAAAAAAAAAAGAAGAGTGGTCATTATCTAAAAATGAGAAGTGGAGTGGGGAAGTTTGAGGTTTAAAGATGGAGGAGAAGCTGTGGAATAACTATCTTGGGAAGTGGGAAAGCCCAGGGAAATGTAAGAAGGCCGTTGTACAGGGTAAGACTGACCAGAATCTTACGGTGAAAAAAGTTTTGAAGAGCAATCAACATGGTTGTATATTGTTCTCGAGCCACAGTCAACTGATCAGTGCTGATGTGAAGCAAAGGGTTATGTTTAAGGTAGGGTTGGGTTTTTCTAGTGAGTAAGATGGAAAGTGGGAGGGACAAGACACCTGTGGGTATATGCAATAGACCTGATTACAGTAAGCCACATATGGAGAAAAGATAATAACACAAGTAGAAAAATGGACAGTGAAAAAGTGATAGACCAAAGATTGGCTGCTCCAGAGGGGATGGTTGGAAGTGGTGCTTATGGTATAGAAAGAAAGATAAGAGATGATTGATCATATGAATATGGAATACCAGGGAATCGAGAATTTTTGAAGGTGATAAAGTGATGGGGTAGAAAGGAGTCGTCTATGACATATGAGCACAACAGTGTTTTGCTGAAATGTAGTAAAGAAAAATAATATTGAAAGTGGAAAGATTAATGAACTTAGAAGTTAGGGAATACATGGAGATATACAGATACATGGATAATTTTTGTGCATGCTTAAGTTACCCAGCATAGGAGTATAGTATGAAGTGGTGGTGGAAAGAAAGACAGAAGAACAGAATCTAAAATCTTCTTTGACTAAGGAAGTTAGCAGAAGGGTAGTGGATGAGTCAACAAGGAGGGTTAGTGGTCTAACAGCATGTGCTTCAAAGAAACTGAGTTGGAGGCGGGTAATAGTAGTTGTTATTGTTGTTCTGGGAGGAAGAATGATAAAAATACCTAAAAGCAGCAATAAGAAACACAGACATCACCCTTGGGTCTTCTGTAAGTGGGGTATGGGAGAAAGCACAGCTACCACTTAAGAGCTGAGGAAGATGAAGTGTCTTCAAAGGCTAGCCAAACTCCAGTGAAGGAAAGAGCAACCATGAATTCCAAAGCACACAGTGGAAGGGTTTGGCTGGTTGGGGAGGAGTGGGAGATTGATTCAGATGAGTGGGTATACTAAACTCTATGAATGAAAATGAATGGTCCAGGGGCTTAGACTTCTGTTGGTACTGCTGAAGAGGATAAGGCATTTGGCATAATTAGATTAATTCTGATGGTCGCTTAAGAGACGGTGGGTATCATTCTTGATTGTAGCCTCTGATTTGTGCCTGATTTTTTACTAATACTTTTTATGAGAGGGGCAAGTGGGATCATGATCACTAAGAAGGTGCAGTTTTATGGCCCTTCCTTCGATCCCACCGAAAATGGTGCGACAGTAGGGAGAGGGCTGATTTTACCAAGGCCAATGAGTTCTCGTGGCCACATCTAAATCTTCAGAGCCTTTCTACACATAAATTCTATTAAGCGACCAAGAACACATTCTCTTGGAAAAATTCCTTCCTTCAGTGTCCCAAAGGCATGTGCTGTGCCTCCTAGGCACATCCATCAATAGCTTAATCATTTCTCCTGTAGTCCGCTTACCCTATGAGTCCTCTAGTATTGAGATGAAAAAGCATGATCTAGAAATGGCATTGGCCTTTCCTATATTACACCCGTGAAAATTGGTGTGATGTATAGGCTCTATTCTGAATTTTTTAAATTACTAAAAAAAAAGAGTCTCATAAATCCCTTTATTTTCATGATAAAAAGATAGTATATATGGGACATCAAGGTTGGGTCAGTAGGTTAAGCGTCTGACTCAAGATTTTGGCTCAGGTCATAATCTTACAGTTCATGAGATCCAAGTTTGGGATTCTCTCTCTCTCTCTCTCTCTCTCTCTCTCTCTCTCTCTCTGCCCCTCCTGCATGCACACACTCTCTTTCTCTCTCTCAAAATAAATAAACTTTAAAATATAGTATATATGAAAATAATAACTGTTTAAAGTATATTATTTTCTTTTTGACAGTTGCTATCTTTGTATATTTCCAACACATATTAACAGTTACCATTAGTCTGGATATAGTTTAAAAATACAGGGGTGCCTGGGTGGCTCAGTCGGTTGAGCATCCGACTTCGGCTCAGGTCATGATCTCATGGTCTGTGAGTTCGAGCCCCGCGTCAGGCTCTGTGCTGACAGCTCAGAGCCTGGAGCCTGCTTCAGATTCTGTGTCTCCCTCTCTGTCTGTGCCCCTCCCCCACTCATGCTCTGTCTCTGTCTCAAAAATAAATAAACATTAAAAAAAATTTTACAAATACAAAGAAGCTTAGTACCAAATAAATTAGCAACAGTATTGAAAAAAAGGAAAAACCGGGGGCGCCTGGGTGGCTCAGTCGGTTAAGCCGCCGACTTCGGCTCAGGTCATGATCTTGCGGTCTGTGGGTTCGAGCCCTGCGTCAGGCTCTGTGCTGGCGGCTCAGAGCCTGGAGCCTACTTCCGATTCTGTGTCTCCCTCTCTCTCTGCCCTTCCCCTGTTCACGCTGTGCCTCTATGTCTCTCAAAAATAAATAAACTTTAAAAAAAAAAAAGGAAAAAAGGAAAAACAAACAAGAGGAAACCTAGAGGCTGCTAGGTGTTTATCCAACAATGAACTGTTCTGGATAAATAGGAGGACAAGAGTTCAAAGAATTGAAACTCACGTCCCAACAAGCTAAAAGCTATTAAAAGAGTCTGAGTAATAGCCTTTCACCCCTACTCCAACACCTCTGAACACAAATTCATGACACCAAATGATGTTTGAAACAATGGGTGTTTTGTTCTAAAATTTCAAGTCCAAGGTGTTAATTCTTACTACTGGAGTTTGGAATGCCCAGCTGGTTGGGCTCAACAACTGCTTATACATGCCTGAGTCTTGTTGGGACACAACCTAAGGTTACCCCAGGTGGTCAAAGCAGACAATTTTAAAACACAAACTGTTGTTATAATGATTGTGAGGAAGTTTATGAAAGCTAAATTCAAAAGTAGAGTGGACACACAGGTGAAAAATGAGATTTGATGAAAAGGACTTGAAGTAGAAAGGTTCCATAAAAGTTTAAATCAGAGGACACTTGGAGGCTCAAGCTTTTCCATTTGAACAACTCCACCTATGTCCACTGTATAGTCATTACTCCCCTTGAGAAAAGCCTCTTCTTCAGCCTTTTTTCCTCCTCAAGTCCTTTCCCAAAGCGGCTGCCAAAATCAACTTCCTCTGTTGCCCTCCTGACAATGTCACTCCCTTCCTAAAATTCCCTTTAATGGCCTTTGCTGGTCTTTATGCGAACAGCAGACTTCTTGCCCTGTCTTTAGGACAAACTCATTATTCCTGCCCAGATTTACTTAAGGCTCCTACTTTTTTCTTTTCTTTTTTTTTTTTTTTTTAACAAACCCATATGCCATTTTCCTCTTTATGTAGATTGAGTATCTTTCAGCTTCTCAGCTTCTTAATGTTTATTAATGCGTAGATTATAAACATTCGATTCAAGTTTTGGTTAATGAGAGTTCCTCACTTTATCTCAGCTTCCACCCAAACACAAATACATACACACTAAAACTCTCTAGTCCTATTTGCCTTGTTCAAATTTCTCTTGAAATTTGATTATTTTTGTAAGGACTATACAAATAGTCATCTGCACTGAACATTTCTGCCCAATAAAAACCAAACAACATGAAAAACAAAATATTCATAAAATTTGAAAATAATATTGTGGAATTTCCCTAAGGAATAAACAGATTTTTCAGAATGAGTCACAGGAAAAAATATCTAATATTATTATCACGGGCAACTTCTAGGAAAAGGTTCTGAAACAACACCAGTGCTATGTTCTTTTTTCTTCCTTATTGTTATTTCTTTTAACCTAGAAGGCCTCAATTCAAGTCCCAGCTTGATTATTTGCAAATTTCATTATTTGTGTCATCTCATCTTTTTAAGCATCACCTTCTTGTTTGTAAAGTGGAAATAGCAGTATCTATATGATCTTTTCTGACAATTCAATAGTGTTTGTAAATAGGCTTTGGAAACTAAAAAGTGCTACACAAATAGAGATATTATGATTACTTCCTTAGAATTTTCCCTTTTGACTGAGAACTTACCCAGGATTTCCCCTTTCCCACACATTTTTATCTGGAGAGGACTCTGGTAGTGGAAATATAGACCTACCTCCTAAATGAGAAACTGCACTAAATCTTCCAGAGATACCGAATCTGGTTGCTGATAATTTCTTCTGTCATTATTATATTTTATAGGAAACTAGATACATTTTTTCACTATTATAATTTTAGATAGAAAGTATATGCAGGAAAATAAAATTTATCAGTAAGCTCATATCCCAAAAAAAAGCAAGTATTAAAGTTTTGGTGAGGCACCTGGGCAGCTCAGTTGTTTCGGCTCAGGTCATCATCTCACGGTTCATGAGTTCAAGCCCTGCATAAGGCTCTGTGCTGACAGTGCAGAGCTTCTTTGGGATTCTCTCTCCCTCCCTCTCTCTCTGCACCCCCCCTCTTTCTCAAAATAAATAAATACCTTAAAAAATTAAAAATAGGGCCCCTGGGTGGCTCAGTTGGTTAAGCGTCTGACTTTGGCTCAGATCATGATCTTGCAGTTCATAGGTTTGAGCCTGGCATCAGGCTCTGTGCTGACAGCTCAGAGCCTGAGCCTGCTTCAGGTTCTCTGTCTCCGTCTCTCTCTGCCCCTCCCCTGCTTGTGCTCTGTCTGTGTCTCTCTCAAAAATGAATAAATACTTAAAAAAATTAAAAATAAATTTAAAAATAAAAATAAGTAAAATTTTGGTGCATTTGTCTCATGTATTTTCCTAATGCATACATATAACCCATTTTTCGAACTTTTTAAATGTTTGTTTGTTTGTTTATTTATTTAATTTTTGAGGGGGAGAGAGAGAGAGAGCGCGTCACTAGTGGGGGAAGGGCAGAAAGAGAGGGAGAGAGGATCCAAAGCAGACTCTGTGCTGACAGCAGCAGAGAGCCCGATGCTAGGCTTGAACTCACAAACCCTGAGATCTCGACCTGAGCTGAAGTCAGCCACTTAAACCAACTGAGCCACCCAGGGGCTCCTGCATACATATCACCTTTATGGGAATATTTGCTGTGTGGCAGATGCTTGACATTAATTGTCTAATTTACTCTTCATCACCACCTTGTGAGAATCTTCTATATTTCACAGATGAAAAATCGTTTCAGAGAGACAATCCTGCTGAAGGTCATATAACTTACCATGAAGCACTCCATCACTCTCTCCGCAATACTATGATTCTGTGTCCTTTGTGTGACACCTTTTTTATTCACCGTAAAATAGTGACCATCATCCTATGTTCTTACATATTCATTAAAAACACGATTTTTAATAAACTTTTGTTATTTGGTGAAGTCGTCATTTAATTATCTCCCCCATTGTGGGATACTTACGTTATTTCCAATTTTTCGCTATCATATTAATTTTTAGTGATAAATATAGGCTCAGTATCCAAAATTTTTTACATAAGATGTATTGTTTAGAAGCTAAAGATCCCCCATGTGCCATTCTCCAAAGAGAAACTCCACCCCTCCTTCATCTTCTTTTTTTTTTTTTTAAATAATCACTTCTAACGTTTTGTATATATTCTTCCAGGATTGTTTTATTTTTTCTTCCTTCCTTCCTTCCTTCTTTCCTTCCTTCCTTTCTTTCTTTTTTTGATTGTTTTTCTTACTTTATTTAATTTTTGACAAAACATGGAATAATCCCATACATGTTTTGCATCTTGTTGTTGTTGTTGTTTGTCTTTGCAGTATCTCATGGGCACATGTCCATGCCAGTCCAAGTGTTCCACGTAACTTTTTCTGTGGCAAGAATTAGATACCAGTTCAAACCAAATTACGTTAAAAAGGGATTTCTTTTTTGCTCATGTAACTGCAAAGTCCACAGGTAGGTCTGTTCCTCATGCGCAGCTGGGTTCAGGTAGGCTAGAGATAGCCTCAAACATCCTCTCTCTCTTCCGTTCTGTTCCCTGCCTTCCTCTGCAGTGGCTCCCTTCTCAGGCAGGCCCCAGCAGCCTAGCAACCCAGGTGGAGGGAGTGAGCCTCTTCCCCAGGACGGTCCGCCACAATTCCAAGAGCAGCCAATCATCAGCCCAGCTTGTGCTGTGGGCCCAGAGCTAGAGCTGAGGAGTATCAGCCTCCACCACCACGCTAACTGACAGTGAGCAACACTTGGTTTCACAAAGGAAAATCAGGGCACTGCCTATTTTCAAAAGAAGGAAGGTTAGGCCAGCAGGTGCAACAATAGGTGTTTGCTATGACGGGTAGATCTGTCTCGCGATGTGTGATAGTTTATTTTTGAACTTGATAATCGGATCATAATTTGTTTAAACTAATCTTTTAGTGAGCAGTTCTATTCTTTTTTTTTTAAGTTTACTTATTTATTTTGAGAGAGAGAGAGAGTACATGCGAGAGTGTGAGCAGGGGAGGGGAAGGGCAGAGACAGCAGGATAGAGCGAGAATCCTAAGCAGGTTCTGCACAGCCAGCGTGGAGCCTAATATGGGGCTCAAACTCATGAACTGTGAGATCATGGCTTAGCCAACTGAGCCACCCACACACCCCGAGAAGTTCTATTCTTATCAAATAGTCTAATATATTTTATACTTACGTTGTCTGATTTTGAAATGTTAAGCATCTTTAGTACTCAACTGATTTCACATTTGCTACATAATGTATCACTGCCCTCTCCTTACTTTGGCAGTGCTTCACATGCAAATGAATGTAATATGTGTTATTACATGATTTGCATACCCCCCAAAATATGTGCAAGTCCCAATCCCCGGTACCTCAGAAAGTGGCTTTATTTGGAAATAGGGTCTTTACAGTGGTAATCGAGATAAAATGAGATCATTAAGGTGGACCCTAATCCAGTCTGACTGGCGTCCTCAGGGAAAGGGGAAATTTGGACACAGACAGACACACAGAGGGAGGCCATGTGGAGACACAGGGACAAGACAGCCGTGTGACTGGAGTGACCCAACTACACACCAAGAAACACCTCGGATTGCTGGCAAACACCAGACACCAATAGGGACCCTGCTGACACCTTGATCTGACACTTCTAGCCTCCAGAACTGTGAGAAAATAAATTTCTGGTTTTAAGCCACCCAGTTTTTGTACTCTTTTATGGCATCCTTAGGAAATGAACACATTATGCTTACTTTTCTTGGAGAACTCTCCTTCAAAATGTCATTGAAATGCAAATAGAAACAACAAAGAGATCGTTACTTCATATCTAAAAGATTGACAAAAATTGGAAAGCTTGGGGCACTTGGTGGGTCCGTCAGTTAAGTGTCCGACTTCAGCTCAAGTCATGATCTCACAGTTCATGAATTCGAGCCCCACATCGGGCTCTGTGCTGACAGCTCAGAGCCTGGAGCCTGCTTCAGATTCTGTGTCTCTCTCTCTTTCTCTGCCCCTCCCTCACTCATGCTCTGTCTTTCTCTCTCTCAAAAATAAATAATCATTAAAAATATTTTTTTTAAAATTAGAAAGCTGGGTAATGCCAAGAGTTGGTGGGGATGTGGGAACAGACACAGGAAGTTCCATGCACCACGGTGGAAGCACACCCAGAACAGCCATTCTGGAGGGCCATCTGGCAGTGCTCAGTCCAGTCAAGAACAGACATATTCATTCTCCCGCTGGTACAGAAGTTCCAAAGAATTTCCACAAAAGTCCACGAGTGGGTGTTCACGGAGGTTTGTTGTGTCACTACTTGTGGTGGTGAGAAATTTGAAGCAATCCATGTGTCCATGCCTGAGTGAGTGGACACAAAGGCAAAATGTGGTGGATATACACTGTGGGCCACTATGGAGCTGTTAGAAACAACAGCTTATATATACACAAGCAACACGGATGGATTTTGGAAACAGTACTGAATTTGGAAAAACAACAACAACCACCAGAATTTATGTCAACCTGCAATACAAACACATATGTGTAGCCAGGATTGAGAACCCACTGTACATGGACTCCACAACAGAATACCAGGAAACATATCTTTTCAGCACAAATAGCAACAGATAGGCAGAGTAAACAATTTGAATCCTTGTATGGCTAACAGTATGACTTATTTTGGATAGATCTGAAAGACGACATCTACAAGATTTATCAGAAATCTCCCTTGTTTCTTTTATCCAAGTTTATCTATATATCCATGTGTGTTTCGTTAGCAGTTATTTAGAAGAAAATTACGCCATTTCAACTGAAGTGGCAATAAATTTTAGTTTTTTATTACATGGGTATGTGGATTATGCTGGTTTTATGACTCGTGATCTCTAGGAAAGACAATTTCTTTGTCTTCTAAAATTAGAACCCCCCACATTTTATTTATTCACAGTTTAATGTTTGGCTTCGGCATTTGTCATTTAAATTTGGAAAAATATTTGAAAGAAAGTAATCAAATTTTATTGCTTTGATTAGAACGTTGTCAACTTCGAACTTTACACTTGGCTGGTTTTCATCCTTTCCTTAAGTTATTTTTATTTATTTTGAGAGAGCATGCCCCCTACCCCACATCCGCGCTGTCAGCATAGAGCCCAATGCGGGACTCGATCTCATGAACGGTGAGATCATGACTGGATGCTTAACTGACTGAGCCACCCAGGTGCCCCAATCAGAATCTACTTTTAAAAACAAATCCCCAGGTGATTCTATGCACTTTAAAGTTTAAGAGGCATTAAAACATGGGTTAGATTCAAATCCTAGCTCTGTCACTTATTAGCTCTGTTACCTTGAATAAATTATGCACTTCTTTGTGCCTCAGATTCCTCATCTGGAATAATGAATGCAGAATAATAATAGTAAAGTGAGGATAATAATAGCACCTGTCATCTATAGAGTTGTGAGGATTTCCTACAATACTGCAATAAAATGTTTAGAAGAGTGCCTGACTCATAGTAAGTGCACAACGAATGTTAAGTATCATTAATCACCTTTTCTTTTTAACTAATACTTCTTGATATTCTCTATCCATCATTTTAATCGATGGTTCTCAACTGCCTCTCTGGCATGCTGTAGGCTAGTCCCAGCAGAATCGGCTGGAAGATTTAAGAAACGTTATGGCTCCCTCAGTCTCATTTCTGAAGATTCTGATTCAGTAGGTTTAGGGGCTCCACAGAATCTGTATTTTTTAAGCCTCCTGAGATGATCTAATGTTCAAAATCCTCGGGTTGGAAATCACTGTTTTAAATACTGGTGCATTTAAATGTGTACATCCTGCTAATTCATCGCTATGACATAAATGCCATCAATGGGCTGATGACTCCAGCTCAGAGTGTTTGCTGAGCTTCACACCAATGTATCCAGCTGCTCATGACCTCCTCCCCACTTGGGTATTGCATAGACAGTGTAAAACCCCCAAGTCCAAAACTCAGCCCTCCATCAAATTTTTCCCCCTCCACCATTTTCTCTGTCACTCAGTGTTTCCACCATCTGATACTGTTACCAAGCCCAGAAACCTGGGGGTCATTCTTGTCCTCTTCCTCTTTAACTTTCCTACTTAGTTCATCATGCCTAACTAGGGGGTGCCTAGCTGGCTTTGTGGGTACAGCATGTGACTCTTGATTTCAGGGTTGTGAGTCTGAGCCCCACACTGAATGTAGAGATTTCTAAAAAAATAAAGAAAAAAATTTAAACAAATGTCTAACTAATGAAATAAATAATGTAATAAAACTACATTTTAAAAATATTTGTTTATTTTGAGAGAGAGAGAGAGAGAGCAGGGGAGGGGTAGAGAGACATAGAGTGAGAGAAATCCCAAGCAGGCTCCACACTGTCAGCGCAGAGCCCAATATGGGGCTCTATCTCATCAACCCTGAGATCACGACCTGAGCCAAAATCAAGAGTCGGACACTTCATCAACTAAGCCATCCAGGCGCCCCTAAAAACACTTCTTTATAATTTCCAAAATCCTTTCTCCTTTGTCACCACTTCAACCATCCTAGTTCAGGCCTTCACCTTTTCTTCCTTAAACTATCAAAACAGCTTCGATTAATGTAGGTGCTCTTTTTGCCTATAATTTAATCCGTTACCTACATAGCTGATAGTGGTTTCTCTGAAATTCAAATCTGATCTTATTTCCATTCCCTTGATTAAAATCCATCTATGCCTTCCCTCCTGCCTTCAAGATAAAAATGTAAGATTCTTACAATGACATACAAGACCTTTCATGGTGTGGCCACTGTATGCCACCCTTATGCCATTCTGTCTACCACTGTCTTCTCTAGCTATAATTAACAACATGTTTTGGATGCCCAAAGCACCCCACTCTCCACTTGTTGGTGCAATATATTGCACTTTCTGCCTTAAGCATTTTTCCTTCCACTAACTCACTGTCTCTCAAAATCACCTTTTTTAGAAACCCTGCATTGCTATGTTTTCCTATAATGCCCTCGATTTCCCTTATTTATAGTAGTGATTGTCTTGCATTATAAATTGCACACTTACTTAGTTAAGCATATGGATTCCAGAGTCAGACTATATAGATCTGAATCCTAGTATCGACGGTTACTGGCTCCATGACATTGAGTGTGCTACTTAATTTTGTGCTCGTGTCTCCTCTTTGGTGAAAAGATTATTCTAGTAAGGTTCACCTCTTATTTTGTTTTCAGAATTAAATGCTATGACAGGTAAAGTTCTAGAACAGTGTCTGGCACAAAGCTAAGTGCTTGACAAACATTAGATATGATTATAATCTCTGCTGATGAACTTGGCTTTTTAGCAGTGGAGGCTGTGTTTGTGTTTTGTTATTTAACCTCTGTGCTTTTTTAATCCTGTGTCTCCCATATGGTACTCATGGATGACTATAATTATTTTACTCATTAAATCTTTTAACAAATTTTAGTTTGAGTACCTGTCAGGCACTCTTCTAGGCATTAGGGATACATCAGTGAGGAATATAAAATCCTATCCTCATAGTCCCTACCTAGAGGCAAAAAAGGAAGGAGTATAACAAAGGGTAAGCAGTAAGTAATATGGAAAGTGGAAAAGAGGCAGGAGATTAGAGGAGGGATAGGAAATATTGGTGATGGTCAGGGGTTGAGGATAAGAGAAGAGGCAGAGAGGAGTTGCAATTTTTAAACAGGATAATCAAAAAAGGCTCATGGAGAAGATGACATTTCAGCAAAGGTCTGAAGTAGATGAGAGACTGAATTATGCAGCTATGCAGGGGCACTCAGATATTTCACCCTGAGGAGGGAACAATTACACAGACCCTACGATGGGCTCCTCTGGGCATGTTTGAGAGAAGGCAAGAGCAGTGCTACTCGCATGTAGTTAGTATGGGAAACAGTAGGAGAATATGACATCTGGAACAGAGGCTGAGAAAGATCACAGGGTCTTGTATGCCATTGGAAGGACTTTGTCCTTTGTTGGAGAGCAATGAGAAGCCATTGGAGGGTTCTGAGGAGTAAATACCTGAATTGGGTTTTAACAAGATCACTATGGCTGCTCTGTTAAGACTAAAATGAAGCAAGGTAGCGAGATCAGTTAGAAGACTCATGGGAGAATTTAGGAAAGAGATGATGGGTGGTGTGGACAAGGGTGGCAGTGGTGGGTCTGGGGAGAAGGGATCAGATTATAGACAATGCTTTGAAGATAGAACGGATAGAATTTAGCAAGAGATTGTGCATAGAGTGTTAGATGAAAAAGAGCCAAAATGCCTCCAAAGATTTCAGCTAATAAGCTAGAAAGAGAGACTGCCTTCAAATGAAATGGAGAAGATTGAAAATAAGATGTTCTTTTTCTCCTGCTGTAGAGTTGGAGGCCAGGATTTGGTTTGGTGAACGTAAAGTCTAAGACGCTAATTAGATATACGTACACAGATACAGGAGTTGAGGGTGCGAGGAAGAGGACTGTACTAGAAATCTAAAGTTGGAAGTTATCAGAGTAGAAACAGTATTCAAAACCTAGAAACTGGATGAGATTACCAAGGAAGTAACCATCGAGATGTCCAAGATCTGAATCCAAAGGCACCCCAAAATTTAGAAGCCACAGAGATGAGGAAGAACCAATAAAAGAGACTGAGAAAGAGAGGCCAATAAGAGAAAAAAATGTAAAAGTGAGGTATTTTGGAACCAAGTGAAGAAAACGTTTAAATAAGAAGTGTTCAACTGTGTCGAATGTCTTAGGTCAACTAAGGCAAGGATCGAGAAATGAAAAATCAGTTTAGTGACATGGAGGTCACTGGAAGTTTACACAACCCTTCGCCACGGAAAGGAAAGGTACAAGGGTAAAAGCGTGCTTGAAGTAGGTCTGAGAGAGCTTAGGATAACAGGAATTGGAGACAGAAGTATAGACAATTCTTTCAAGGAGTTTTGTCATGAATGAGCTGATAAATGGGGATGAGGGGGTCAAGAGACGTTTTGTAGAGTCTGTTGTTAAAGGTATGAGAATTATAGGTCTCTATAAACTGATGGGAAGTTTTTCAATAGTGAAGGCACACCAAGGATGTGGGAGAGAGGGGGTAGAACTGCTGAGACAATGTCGTTGAGTAAATGAGAGAGGATAGGACCTACTCCACAAGTGAAGGGCTGGTCCCGGATGAGAACCCAGGCCAAAGATCTGGAGTAACAGGAGGAAAGACAGAGTATATGGGCACCAGTGCAGGTCAGCAGGCAGATGTTTTGATGAGTCTCTAGTTTCTAATTGCATCTGTTAAAGGGCCTTTCAAGGAATATTAGAACACTTTTCTATTATATACACAAATTGCTTTAGTTACATAACTAAACTTTTTTTAAAGCCTAGTATACATGACACTGTTGATGTAAACATGGGGGGGGGGTCCCTTTTCTTGCAAGAAACAGTATTGTGGGCGAAACAGGTAAATAATGGTCGTGTGGTAAGTGTTATCGAAAAGGCATATGAAAATGCTGCAGGAGTGAATACAGAAAAACAGTGAACACAATTTTCAGAATATATAAGCACGCAGCCAGAACTCATTTCCTATGGTTTCATATTCTGGGTCAGCAAGCTTTTTAAATTCTATGATATAACATTGTAAGAATGCGAAAATTCTCATTTCCTACATAGACGAATAGGTAAATTCTGTGTTTGTCTTCTGGTCAATTTTAAGTTGATTAGGGAGACTGGCCTGAAGGTGATAATAATTTAGATTTGTAGCCTGCAAACTTCTGGCATCTAGATAGCGAGCTTACTTCCATCTCGGAAAGTACTTGGCTCTTGAATCAACCTTCCTTCCTCCCTTCCTCTCCTTCCTTTCCTTCCTTCCTTCCTTCCTTCCTTCCTTCTTTCCTCTCTGTTTCTCTCTCTCTCTCTTCCCCCCACCTGCCCTCTTTCTTTGGGTTTTTGCTATTTTTTTATGGCAAATATTCTGTCCCCATTATCCTCTCTAGTCAGAAGCTCTTTGAAATGATGCTGTTGGCCTTGGCCAGTCGGAGGATGGAGTCATCTGACTCACCCATCGCGCAAATGGCCCCACAGATAGCACAGGTTTTAAACTGGCCGTTGAACCTGCCTGTTACCGTGTCACACTTGGCCATGTTCCTCTGGACGGATGTGTGGTCCTCAGCGCCGATGATGCTGTTGCTGAGGGAGCACTTCCGTGGCATGTGCAGGTCCACCAACCGGTTGGCCTCATCCTGCATGTCCAGGGCGCGTCTGCTGCTCCTGCCACCAGCGTGAGCACAGAAACTCTTGAATCGGTTTGAAAAACATTTTTTTCCATGTGATACCTTTTTCTCAAGAGGAACTCATGAATAATTACATATTTACAGTTGGCTTAAATTCTAAACATTCAGTGGGAGTTTTAGAAAGATATATTATTTTAAACTTTCAGAGAACAAAATTTTAAGACCCTAGGAGTCATTATTATAAAATGAATTGTTCTCTTTGTTTTTCCAATCTCATAAAAAAAAAAAACTTTCAAAACTGAGAGTGGTATGTAGGACCCAGCTGCAAAACTTCAAAAAAAATAAAAAATGTCAGTATCAGTTACATGCAGCTGCATTCTGGGTCCCCTCTTTCATCTAACAGCTTTTAGTGGGTTCTGTAAGTGACATTAAAAAAGGCACAGCAGACGTGCAGATGGCTCCTGCAATCTAAAGTGGGGCAGACGGTCCTCTGATGGACTGACAGCCCGAGGACCAACAGGAGCCTGAGGAGTGAGGGTCATCTCCTGGAGGGTTTCCCCTTCCTCCTTCCTGCTTCTGTCTACAAGTGAAACTTTCACACGAGAAAGAAAAGCAGGGGATGCCCAGGAAGAAAGTCTTTCTCTTCGAATAGACATTGCGGGAAAGAGAGTCTCAGCAACAGAGTCACTTAGATGTGGAAAAAATTCTCCTTCTCTGACCTTTGACTAAAAGTTGACTCTTGGCATAGTTTTAACAAAGTAGACAAGTTCATGGTTGAATGCAGTACTCAGGATACTGGAGATAGAGCTGAGATTAATGAAAGAACAAAGAAATAACATAATTGGGATTTATTAGCCCCCAAACAGCATTGATGAGAACTGGAGTATTTCATCATTGGAAACCCTATAGTACCCGTCGAAATAAAGTACTTGTTTTAAATTTTAATTAGAAGGCTGGACAAAGTATTTGAGGTTGTCAACCAGGAATTAATAGTCTAGGCTGCATCATCTGTATGCTTACTCCTCTCTCTTTTTTCAAATTCCTTTCTAGTACCTCAAATCCTTAAAAAAGTAAAACACAACTCACACTGATTACATGTAAACTAAATGTGGACCCTGTGCTAGGTGCTTCTTATAACTTCATGTGATTTAGGATCTCAGAGATGTTAATTGACTTTTCTTAGATTCATATCAGTATAGAAACATAAACCCCTAATTTTGTTGATGTTTCTCGTCATCTCTTCTGCTGTAAAAAGGAAACCAAGTACAAAATGTGCCCCAGGAAAATATGTCCAAGCATAATTTCAGATCCATGCTAGGATCCCAAGGTTCCTGAAGTTCCTTCAACCCAGCTCTAGAAGAAATCTGCATGGTCCCAGATGCAAGATTTCTCTGTAGAAGAGACTCAGGAACGGTAATGTGTTTGCAAGGAAGAGCTGGGGGTAAATGGTCTTGAGACTTTTGCCCAAAACTATGCTCATGTGAGTCATCTACTAAATCTGCCGGTGAAGTCACATCGCTGGGAAGCTGCCTTTCAGAGGGCCTTCAAGAAGCGCTTTACTGTGATAAAAATCTGAAAACTATAGTGGACCTTATACGTAAATAAATCTAGACTTTCCTCCTGAGGCTTGTGAACTAAACTGCATTCTGACAATGTAAGGAACAATCTCCTGGTCACCTCCTTTCACTCTTACTGTGGTTTATTCTGCTCTTTGTAAAACCCTTAGATTCCTGCTCCAATGGCTAGGAGGAATCAGTCTGTGGAACTACAGCTCTGAACCCATGGCAATGCCAAACTCTGTTATCTTTCCTTTCATATCCCATAACCTCCATTTTTATGATGACGAAGTCTTTGGTGGTAGTGGTGTAAAGCCACCAAGTATGAAATATTTACACTGCACTGTCTGGTCAACATCAAATTCTTCCTGCTGTCCCACACAGATAACTTTACATTGTAACTGTGCTCCGACAACGTGGTGACTGGCAGGTCTTTGAGAACCCTAACTTTATCCCTATCTGACTGTCTTCACTCTTTTCCTACTTTGATTCCATTGCCCATCATTTCAGATAGTCTCTTGCCAATTTCGTCCAGTCCCTTGTCTTTCCATCACAAATATATAACAGGTATTATGTACCTTTTATTACTTTCTTCCTCCTTGTCTCAAAGGATCGGTCACTCCTTCTCCTGATTATACTTCTCCATCAACCTATTCACTATCCCCTTTCTCCTCAGAAATTCTATACGTCTCCCAACGTTGTTTACATCATAGATAACATAGGAAAATAACAAATATTTGTGGTATTCACTAGAATAAATTGGAGGAGATTGAGGTATCTCTACAGGATATATGTGGTAAATATATACACACACATCTATTTATGTATTTGGGTATATATTTATTATGGTATAATTGTGATAGAATACAAAATACAAGGGAAGAGAATAAAACAAATATTGACTCTATTTGAATAAATATTAAATTGTATAAAATCTCCAAATCATGTCTTTTAAACTTGAACTTGCTTCTCTAAATGTAAATTTTATTTTTTTTAAGTTTATTTATTTTGAGAGAGAGAGAGAAAGAGAGTACAAGTGGGAGATGGGCAGAGAGAGGTTGAGAGAGAGAATCCCAAGCAAGCCCTGTGCTGGCAACACAGAGTCCAACTTGGGGCTTGAACTCACAGACTGTGAGATCATGACCTGAGCCAAAATCAAGAGTTGGATGCTTAACCGACTGAGCTACGCAGAAACCCCTAAGTGTAAAATTTAAATATTAGGTTTAAATTTGAAATGGCCATACAAATTTCCTGACATTTTAGTGATTATCTCTTTGAATTCTTTTTTTAGAGTTTGTTTATTTATTCATTTTTAAGTACTCTCTACACCCAACATTGGGCTCAAACTCCCAGCCCCAAGATCAAGGGTTGCCATGCTCTTTCAACTGAGCCAGCCAGATACCCCTTTTTTTGGTAAAGGTTATTTATTTATAAGTAATGAATTCTTCGTAGTTCTCATCAATGAGAAATTTTTAATGTAATAACCTTTCAATGTTTACAACTGAAATTTTATCTAAAAACTTAATGGTTTTCTTATCTTTCATTAACAAGTGTAACAGAAATGTCCTGTAATAATCCAAGTGAATTTTGAGTCCAAATGAACTTTTAGATTTTAAGTATACTGCAGTAAGGATGAATTCTGATTTGCATTGTTTGAGCAGCCCACCTGGACATCACAAACAGGATGGATTCACTACAAAAGACCAGACATGTGGAATTAATCTGAAGCCTGAGATTTGGGGCTGCTCTCTGGGGCTATTCCTTGGAGCTACACCCACCAGGAGCCCCTGTCTTATCTCCTTGGGTCTCTCCCCTACTAGTTGCACCTTAGGACGCCTGCCAGGCTTGCTGGGCATCTAGAACATAAATATCTCCGGCAGCTCCTAGGGCCCCTGCCCACAATGTGCACAGTGTGCCCTTTTGACTAAACTTTCTGCCATTTCGAAGAGCTGAAAGATGCCCACCGCTCTCATCATCTGTGCAGTACACAGGCATCCCATTAGACTTTATTCCTACTACTTACCTCAGAGGACCTCAAAGAAGGTTGCTCAGGCTGCAGGCAACTGGCCTGTGGGCTCAGCCCACAGCTCATCCCAAAGACTGAATGGGTCATAGCTTGAGGCATCCCTCTAGCACATTCCCAGAACACCAGCTGGGAAATCTGCCTTAGGCTACTAATTATCCCTTTTCACTCCCAAGTATTTTCTTTCAACTCTTCTTTATTTGGGTCTTCTCTTTTAACAATTATAGTTAAGTCTCTAAGGAATTAAAAAAAACAAAAACACATAAACTAACCTTCATCCATTCTTTATTTTCCCTTTAGCTACCACTCTAGGACTTCCTTTCACTGAATAACTAAGTTTTGGGAAAGAACAGTCACACTTTTTTCCGTATTATTCCTACTCTTTTCTAAACCCACTTATCTAGGTATGAAACTGCTTTTTGCACAGGCTATAAATAACCTTGTTGCTACACTTAATGGATAGTTCTCAGTCTTTATCAGCATTTGACATGAGTGACTACTCCTTCCTTCTTGGAACAGCCTCTTCCCTTGGCTTCTATAACATTACATTTTGAGCAATAAATAAGTGTTGAACACTGGAGAGTCTATGGTGAACAAATAAGACGCAACCTCTACCCTCATAGAGCAAAAATGGAAATATGCTGAATAATAATCGTGATTATGGAATTTCAAGAGTTCATCTGAGAAGACAAATTTTTTCTTGACACTGAAATTAAGGAGGAATTTATTATATGGGTTTCTTTTTTTTTTTTTAATTTTTAGAGTGAGAGAGAAAGTGTGTGTGTGTGCATACAACTGGGGGGGAGCGCCAGAGGAGAGAAAAAGAGAGAGAGAGAGAGAAAGAGAGAGAGGGAGAAAGAATCGTAAGCAGGCTCCATGCTCAGTGCACACCCTGATGCAGGGCTTGATACCATGATGCTGGGATCATAACCTGAGCCAAAATCAAGAGTTGGATGCTCAACTGACTGAGCCACCAGGTGCCCCCATGGGTTTCATTTTTATGAACTAATGATACCCTAAACAGTTCCTTTATAATTAATTTTTGTAAGTTATGTCTAACAAGCAAACATTCTTATGGTGACATTTCATTAGATCTTACCTCAGTGCAGGTATTTTGAAGTGACTTGATTTAATTTTATCCAAACAAATTGATTTCTGGTGACCTCACAGTTCAAAATTAAAGCACCAAAGTTCTGAATTTGCTAATAAATCCTGTAGTCTCTATCAATTGTGAACCAGCTTCTAGTAAGACTTTGGATTTTTTTACCCAATTAAATTTTTTTTTTAATGTTTATTTACTTTTGACAGAGAGACAGAGTGTGAGCAGGGGAGGGGCAGAGAGAGAGGGAGACACAGAATCCGAAGCAGCCTCCAGGCCCTGAGCCATCAGCACAGAGCCCGATGCGGGGCTCGAATTCACAAACAGTAAGATCATGACCTGAGCTGAAGTCGGCGCTCAACTGACTGAGTCACCCAGGCGCCCCAGATTTTTAACCAATTTATGTTTGAATTCTTTGGTTGTTGCATCGCCCACGTTACAAATAGATCTAATAACTTCTAAATGCCAGCATGGAAAATGACAGTTTGGTGTGAATACTTAAAATCTTAAGGAGCACCATACCTTTCATTACTAGAAATCCAATTTATCAGTTGATTTGATTGCTGAGAAATATGTGGGCAATAGGACACATGCTTATCAAGATACCACGTGCCATGCGTTAGGCCTGGCTCAGTAAATATAAAGAAAATGATATAACTGGATTCTGGGATCTTACAAACTAGTCAGAAAACAAAGGTCAGATTTTGCTTTAGCATAAAGCTCACTCGGTATGTCTTCTATTTTTTTTTGTTTCTTTTCTTATAAAAATCTCAACAAATTCATTGAAGAAATATTTATTGATTTCATACTATGTGCCAATCATTTTGATGCCAGATGGGTTCTTACTCTCATAGATCTTTTATTTTAGTAAGTGGAGAGAGAAAAGCAACAACAACAAAAAACAATTGTCTTAGATTATAAGTGCTATGAAAATAAATACAGTAACAGGGAGTGTCTGGGGTTCTATTTTAACTGGATAGCCAAAGAGAGCCTCTTTGATGTGGTGACATCAGCTGCAATCTAAGAAGCCATGTGAACACCTGGAAGAACAGTGTTCTAGAAGAGAGAAGAGCAAGTGCAAATGCCCTGGGCCTGCTCTCCGCTTAGCGTTGTTCCAGAAACAAAATGAGTATTAATTATTAATATTGGTTATCTTAGGGGTATTTTGGGGAGTGTAGAGATTTATCGGCGAAGGTCTCTGTCCTAAAAGAGTTCTGTGACAGAGGGAGACATAAGCAAAAAGATCACAATACAGTGCAGATCTATGTTGAAATGACAGAAGTATGTATAAAGAAAAGTTTGCTGAGGAGGAGGAGTGATTAATTCTCTGGGGTGTGTTTCAGGGAAGGCTTTATAAAGAAAGTAAGGTAAGCACAGGATTTTGAAATACCAACAGGGTGGACCAGGCAGGGAAGAGGGTTAAGCTAGGGGGAACAGCATAATGGGACTATGCTACAGGCCGTGTTTCTTTCTGTCTTTCTTTCTTTTTAATGCTTATTTAGTTTTTTTTTTTTTTGAGAAAGAGAGAGAAAGAGCACGAGTGGGAGAGGGGCAGAGAGAGAGGGAGACACAGAATCCAAAGCAGGCTCCAGGCTCTGAGCTGTCAGCACAGAGCTCAATGGAGGGCTCGAACTCACCAACCCTTAGATGATGACCTGAGTCAAAATCGGTCGCTTAAGGGACTGAGCCAACCAGGCGCCCCAGGCTGTGTTTCTTGTTGAACACTGCAATAAAAGAAAGTGAGGTTCAAGCGGACAGAGGCCCAGTCATGAAGGGCTTATACTCTGTGCATGATGGGAGCTATCAAAAGGTTCTAAAGAAGGAACTACAGGTTTCTGTTTTAGATGGATCACAGGACGCTGTCTCTCTTAAATATTCCTGTGGGAGAATAAATATAGGGCAGGTCTACAGGCAGTGGAAAGGGTGAAATGAGGACAGTTGCAGAGTTTCAGAAAGAGGTAACAAACCAGAGAGGTTTTTCGGAGTTGATGAAACACGAACAAGTAGAGCTAATTGTTCTCTGTCGAGTCACTGGTAACTTTCAGTATCTGGCTTATAGGAGGCACTCAGTAAATATTTGTTAAAACGAATACATGAATGAATGGCGGCTGTCTGAGGAACAAAAGTCACGAGCCCCACAATCAAACATAGACTCTTCCATTAATGGAGAACCACTGGCTGCTTGTCTGTTTTCAGGCATGTTGCTTTCACCCTAACAACCCTGTGAGACAGTTGTAATTTCCACTTTTCAGATAGGAAAAACTTGAGGCTCCAAGAGGTAATGTACCATGCCCCAGGGTCTAGAACGAGTCAGCAGCTGAACTCAAAACACCAAGACACATAGCCAAGTGTGCATGCTTAATAATTACTTTCTACTACTTTCAAAGAATGTAATTGTGTAAAGCCGCAAACCAAAGAAATTCAAGAAAAATCGGTTATCTCAACAAGTGGCTAAGAACAGGTTCCTGAACTTTCCAGTCAGCCGGCCACCGGAAGATCTCAGGTGCGTCACAAGAGCCTGAGGCCAAACATCCCTCCGCGACAGGAAGGGGGCGGGGAGGGACTCCACACCCGCAGAGGCGGCGCGCGCAGCCGCAGTACAGCTCGCGAGCGCCTCGGCCTGGGGGTGAAGGGAGGAGGGACCAGCAGAGGGGGCGGGGCAGACAGATGCCAGCGCCCGAGGCAGCTGGCCTTTGGATTCTGCAGGGAGGTCTTGACGTCATTTCCTTCTGCAGGTCGCCAGTGCTTCCGGGTCGCGGTCATTTTGAGCCCGTATTTGGGTGACTTCTTGGAGGCCAAGTTGCTGTTTGCTCCCCACCCCCAACTCTGGTGCCGTGCCACTGTGCGCGCTTTCCCCTCTCTTGGCCTTTCCAGGCCTTCTGCCCCCAATCGCCCGGACTCGCCGCGCCTCGGTCGCCGCTGTTGTCAGGAGGTGGGTGCGGTGACGCAAAGAGCCCCCCATCCCGCCCCCACCCTGCCCACTCACCACCTCCGCGCGGGCGGCCGCTATCCTGCACCTTCCGCCATTTTCCCGCCTGCGAGGGTTGGCAGATCGCGCGTTGGCCTTCGGGCTTCGCAGGGCCAGTGTCCCAGGGAGGCGAGGGCGTGATTCGTGTGTACAGGAACGTGTGTTCTGGGGTATTGCAGGTGCGAGACGTCGATATGGTGGTGGGGGATGGAGTGCGGGGACGGACGGTAGGCCGACGAGGGTCCAGTTCAGAGCTTTTTTGGTGGGATTAAGAGGTTAAAATTACGTTGTCTGCAAGGGACCTTGTCAGCCGTGTCTCTAAGGTTTCTAGGTAGTATGCAGTTACGGGAAATACGGTCTCATTTTTAACTGAATTGTTGGGGGATGGAAGCAGTCTATTTAGCAAACTCCATCCTTCCTTTTTTTTTTCCTAGCCAAACGATTGACATATAATAGGTTTTACTCTTTTTCCTTTTTCCTAGCCAAAGGATTGACATCTACTACTACTCGGTAGATCTACCGAGTGAGTGAAATGTGGAAGGGCCTCAGTTGCTATCCTTATCGTAATGCCTGTCCCATTTTTATGTAAATGGTTTTTAAGAAGGATTTTTAAGATCATCACACATGATCCTGTGTGAGTGTTCTGTAAAATACGCAGTTACCCGATCTGTTCTGTTCGTCTTTTAAGTCTTGAGGCATGGGTTAAAAAAAATAGTAAATAAAAATATATATATTCGTGAAATGTTTGCATTTTTAAATATATTCTATGTCTCCGGGGAGCGAGAAAAGTTTGGAGAATACAGAATTTGCTGTTAGCTTTAACCTTCTGGAGAAGGGTGTGACGTCTTTGTTATTCAGTTTTTGTGGAGTAGCGCCTTGTGGGAGAGGTTGTATGTTTCCTGATGATTATTTCGTTTTTTAAAAATGGAATCCCAGAAATGACTCTTGAGATTTTTCCTCTCATATTTTGGGAAATCATGGTAATCATTGTGCATATGTTTCTGGAAGGACTAAAACGTAGGATAATGTGAAATAACCAGCTCCAAGAGGAAAAAAATGTGTCTGTTTTACCGATACCCTTTTATATCTTAATTTGATGTAATCTGTTGATAAATACTTATAAAGGACCTATTGTTCTTTTTTCAATTAAGGGATCTAAGATGACTAATCAGTTCCAAATTAGTTAATAGGTCTGTGACTTATTTAGGTGACTATTTTTATTATATCAAGTACTTCAGATGTAGTAGTGTTTAGTAAATATTTGTTGCTTGATTGCCATGTAGACTAGTGATTTTACTGTATCTTAATTTATTTTGGTGTATCTAACCATTTCTAATACTTAACATAAATGTTTTTGATGCAGGAAAGATGAATGGGAGGGCTGATTTTCGGGAGCCGAATGCAGAAGTTCCAAGACCAATTCCCCGTAATTATCAATATTAAATATTTGTAATTAGAAGCACTTTCTGTGTAGAAAAACTCCCTGCCTTGAATAATAGCAACTGGACTGGCTTCTTGAGTATGTGACCAGTGCACTCACACACACTTGGTTTAAACTGTTGCCATTTGAAGCTCTTAATTGAATAGTGGTTCCAAATTTTCCTTTCGCACTGGACCACCACGTAATGTAGCTAGTCCTGACTAGGAGATAGTAGCACTAACTTCTGTTTGAAGTATGGGTTTGTTAAAAGTTTACAAGCCAGTTTTCTATTACTTCATTAAAAAAAAAATCTGGAGTGTTAATGTTCAGACTAAATTCAGTTTTTAGGCTTAGCTTTTCCATGGGCATTTTAACATTTGCCAATTTTCCTTGGTAAAAAGACATAGGGGCCGATTACATTCCGACAGAGGAAGAAAGAAGAGTCTTCGCAGAGTGCAATGATGAGAGCTTCTGGTTCAGATGTAAGTTAAATTTTCTGTTCAACAAAATTTGACCTTTTAAAAAAAAACACACTTTTTTTTAATCTTTATTTTTGAGAGAGAGACACACACAGAGTGCAAGTGGGGGAGGAACAGAGAGAGAGGGAGACACAGAATCTGAAGCAGGCTCCCCCGATACAGGGTTCAGACTCACAAACTGTGAGATCATGACCTGAGCTGAAGTTGTATGCTTAACCGTCTGAGCCACCCAGGCACCCAATGACCTATTTTTTTTTTTAATGTTTATTTGTTTTGAGAGAGAGTGCGTGTGCACACACACGAGTGGTAGAGGGCAGAGAGAGGAGAGAATTCCAAGGGCCTCTGTGCTACCAGCGCAGAGCCACACGCCAGGCTCTTATCTCATGAACTGGGAGCCAAAATCAAGAGTTGGACACTTAACCAACTGAGCCACCCAGGCAACCCCAAAATTTGACTTTTAGTACCTGAAATTATTGTGACTTCATATAGAAAAGATTGGCATGCTTTTGGTGTAGCCCAAAGATTGGCATGCTTTTTGTGGTTATTACTAAGAGAGGTTGATTAAGGAAAATGAAGTATATACATTTCAAGTAATAATGTTTAGAACTTTTTTTTTTAATTTTCTTAATGTTTTATTTATTTTTGAGAGCAGGAGAGACAAAGCATGAGTGGGGGAGGGACAGAGAGAGAGAGGAAGACACAGAATCCGAAGCAGGCTCCAGGCTCTGAGCTGTCAGCACAGAGCCTGACGCAGGGCTTAAACTCACAGACCATGAGATCATGACCTGAGCCGAAGTTGGACATTTAACCAACTGAGCCACCCAGGCGCCCCTAGAAATTTATTCAAAACTATGAGTTACTGAGTGTACATGGATTATATAAAAACCACCCTGTAAGATTGATAACTATTACCGTCACTTACAGATGAAGAATTTAAGAGTTGGAGATCTTAAATGAATTACCCAGTGTTGCATAGCTGGTTGTGTCTGGACTTGAAGCCAGTTCTGTCTGAGACAGAAGCTAACCTACATGGTAAAACCTAGTTAGTTTCCAGTTTATCATTCTGAAATACTGTTATACTACTTGTGGATTTGTGACTGGAGACCTTATACATGAAGATTTTGTTTTTTAAATGCAGGGATTATGTTGAAAGCAACATAAAACAGAATCTTGCTTTGGAACAGAACCCTGGAGTTGCTTCATCTGGTCACTGCAATCCTTTCAGATAAAATAATTCCATCAAAAAAAGCAGGATGGAATTTTAGAAAGGGAGGTGACTTAAATAATTAAAGAAGATGTGTATTTTCATCAGTTGGCCTACTGTTTATGCTTAACAGTGCTTGGAAGATAAATTTTATGAGACCTAGTCTTTGTCCTAAAGTAGTTTTTTTTTTGTTGTAATTGAGACAGTGATAACATATGAAACACTTAGAGAAAGATTAAGTGCATAATGACAGTAGGAGTTTTAAAAAGATAAATTAATTGGAGTTGATTTAGCTGAAAAAGGTGTTAGTAAACAATTGAGTCTTAACTAATAGGACTTGAGGTAAATGAAGAAGAGTGTTGGAGGAACATTTAGATGAAAAGATTAGTGGACAAAGGCAGAGTCTGCAGTAACTTGATCTCTACTGGAGCTTTGGGGCTGAACTGGAATTAGGGGTCTTTTGCTGGGAGTAGAAATAAACATAATACCAAGAAGTTAAAGAATTGATTCATTGTATTATTTAGGTTCTAGGGCCAAGGGGTTAGTTCCTGAATTTTTAAAAGGAAGATTAGGTAGCAGGGTTACAGATGGTTAGAAGGATAAGTTATAGTTTGTGAAATCTTTTATGAGCTTTTGACAATATATCAGACATAACAGTCAGTAAGGAGGTATCATTGATTGTAGTATCATTTGCACTAGGGCAGGTGGGATGGCATTGGGAGATTTTTTTTTTTTTTTTTTAATTTATTTTGAGAGAGAGGGAGAATTCCAAACAGTCTCTGCACTGTCAGCATGGACCCTGATATGGGGCTCGAACTCCTGAACTGTGAGATCATGATGAGTTAAAATAAGAGTCAATGACCAAGCCACCCAGGCGCCCCCCCGAAAGATTTTTTTTAAAGGATACATAACATGATTTTTAAGTAAACTGACTATAGGGTGTAATAACTTCAAGATGTCCAGCTTAGGAGACCAACTAATGACATTACTGCTTAAAATCTAGTTTAAGAGAGTTCCTGTTCAAAGGAGGAAACAAATTTAGTTACACTTTAATTTCCCGGTGTAACATTTGCTTGTGGAAGATCTGTAAGCAACTAGAAAGAAGCAAAGGAGTATGAGAAATTAGGGTTTGAGGTGTGTTGTATTAGTGAATTCAAGGAATTAAGTATAGAAATAAGAGCATAAAACTGATAGTATCTGTCACGTAGTTAATATGTAGGAATGGTGGAATACATGATAAATTTGGGTAGTACCCATGGGTAAGGGAACAAATGGTGGTAAAAGAATCAACAGAAACCAAGAAGATAATGAGAGCTCTCATATAATCTTGTGCCTTTTGTCTTCAGTCTAATATGCAGAGACTTCCAGAACTTTCGAGCTAGAAAGAACCTGAGTAAGAATTAGGTGATGATGCATCTGCAGATGAGAAGAATTGTTTTAGATCCATTGTTATCATGGATCAAAGACGCGTAGAAAGTTTTCGTGACTCATAGTTTGGGAATAATTTCTCTGGGAACATAATTGTACTCTGGCAACATATATTTAATCTTCGCAGGTTGCGTAGAGTTGATAAAGTGATCTATTTTCAAGTCTTGACACGGAATTAAGGAAAAGACCAGTCTGGTACATGGGGGTTCGAGGTCATTGTAATGTTAGACTCATGGCCATATAGCTACTGTGGTGTGTGGATTAGCTTATGCTACTCTACAAGTTCAACATTCTCAATAGCTCTGACAGCATGATGCTAAAAGTACTGAAGAACAGTGATCAATAGGCAGAGTACTCATGAATGCCTGACTATTAACAGTAGGACCTGTAGTGTATGAACCATAGAAGCCTTAGTAATTAATTCTCTGTATTGAAACAGATTAGTCACAGGGTGCCTGGCCAGCTCTATTGGTAGAGCAGGTGACTCTTAGTCTCAGGGTTATGAGTTTGAGCCCCATGTTGGGTACAGAGATTACTTAAAAATAAAATCTTTAAAACAAATTAAAAAAAAAACCAGTTAATCGCAAGTTAGAAAGCACGTAACAAGGAGAAGCTAAAACCCAGCTCATTAGTTGTATACCATATCTGAATTACTGGGAAGTTACTGAATAATTTATATTAGTACGTTAACAATGATTGCTTTTAAAACAGAGATAGGCTAGGTGTTGCATCTTGCAATAACATCAAACATAGAAAACAGAATCTTGGTTGTAACTACAGATGATAGGCAATTCAGTGTAGAAGTTATCAGGAGAATTGTCACGCATTAGGAAATTTTCTACATTAACATTTCTGTTTTCATTTAAGGATGTGTATGTTTAACATATGTTAAATATGCAGTATGTGATGTTAACATATAAATGAATTAATGGAATCCATGTTACTTTGGGGAGTATCATCTTAAGTCCAGTGATTTAAAAAAGGTGGGATAGGGGCACCTGGGTGGCTCAGTCGGTCAGGTGTCCGACTTCGGCTCAGGTCATGATCTCACGGTCTGTGAGTTCGAGCCCCGCTTCAGGCCCTGTGCTGACAGCTCAGGGCCTGGAGCCTGTTTCGGATTCTGTGTCTCCCTCTCTCTCTCTGCCCCTCCCCCGCTCATGCTCTGTCTCTCTCTCTGTCTCAAAAATAAATAAACGTTAAAAAAATTAAAAAAAAAATTCTACTTTGGTCTACTTTTTAAGTATAACTATGAAGGGACCTTCATATGCACGATGCGGTACCAAAAAAATGGTTATATCTGTGCCCAAACATACAGGTAATAAAAGAATCTACATTAGAGGGTCAGTTTAATGCATATTACATGTTACAGTAGTTCTTAACCTCTGGAATTACTGAAAGGATGTATGAATTCATACTGGTTTTAGGCATTGTTTATAGATTTTGTGGATCGTATTCATGTGTTCTACTGGTTTTCTAATGAAACAGTATGGTGAATGAGGAGTATAAACTTTGGTGCCTGTCTGGATCCAAATCTCAGCCCCATCACTTATTTATTAGCTGTGAGATTTTGGGCAAGCACCTGATACCTGTATTCCTCAGTTTCCTTATCTATGAACTGGGGATAACAACTCATCTTGTGGGGTTATTATGGGGATTAATTGAATTTATTTTGTAAGTGTTAAGTTTTCTATATTAAATGGTTAGTGCTACTGTGATTAACGAAATAAAAGTTTCAGTTGAATACTATTATGAATTTAGTGTGGCATTTTGCTATTGTAAGAGGAGAAGAGTTTTAGGAATTTTAGGAGTCCGTGTATTGGATGTGGTTGGGACTGTGGTCATAATGTAAAATTGCTCTCAGTCAGCAGTATTATTCATTTGCCAAAAGAAACAGATTATTATTATTTTTTAATGTTTACAAAAAATTTTTAATGTTTATTATTTTTGAGAGAGAGTGCAAGCCAAGAAGGGACAGAGAGAGAGGGAGACACAATCGGAAGCAGCTCCAGACTCTGAGCTGTCAGCACAGAGCCCTGTGCAGGGCTCAAACCCACAAACTGTTGAGATCATGACCTGAGCCGAAGTCGGACGCTTAACTGACTGAGCCACCCAGGCGGTCCAATATTTTAATGTTTAATTTTGAGAGAGAGAGAGAGCATGCATATAAGCAAAGATCAGAGAGAGAGGGGGACAGAGGATCCAAAGCCAGCTCTGTGCTGATGGCAGTTGACAGCAGTGAGCCTGATATGAGGCTCACAAGGTTTGTGAGATCATGACCTGAGAAGTCAAGACTTTCAGCTGACTGCCCGTTGAAATAGGGTCGAGCAAATCGACCACAGTTGAACAAACCATAGCCTGAGGGCCAAATCTTGAGATAGGAGTCGTACTGCAGTGGAATAAGGACATGGACCAGGGAGCCAGGAGCCTTGGATTTTAGTTTCCACTCTACCATAAATTAACTATCCATGTTGCTTTGGGCACACAACTTATTCTGAGTATCCCTTTCATCTGGTTAGAATAAAGACTAGAAATCTCCGAAGTCTGTTTCAGTTTTACCATTCTCTTTTATTGTGACAGAATACAAGAGTTAGACCTTAATTCTTTTTGAAAGAGAGAGACCAAGTGCAAGTGGGGGAGGGGCAGAGAGAGAGAGACACAGAAGCCAAAGCAGGCTCCAGGCTCCAAGCTCCAAGCTGTCAGCACAGAACCCAGTGTGGGGCTTGAACTTGTGAACCACGAGATCATGACCTGAGTTGAAGTCGGACATTCAACCAACTGAGCCACCCAGATGCTCCTCTTTTTTTTTAAGTTTATTTTGAAAGAAAGAGGGTGTGATTTGCACTAGCAGGGGAGAGACAGAGGGAGAGAGAATCCCAAGCACGCTCCAGGCTGCCAGCACAGAGCCCAACATGGGGCACCATCTTACCAGTGGCACGAGATCATGACCTGAACCAAAATCAAGAGATGGACTCTTAACCCACTGAGCCACCCAGGCACCCCCATGAGATCTTAGTTCTAAACTATTATCCTTTATAACATGAAAAGAAGTTAAGGGATTTATGCAAAGACTTAGTGGTGAATGGCAGAACTAGTACTAGAATCTTCTTAACCAAACTGGTACTCTTTGCATTATACCATCTTGGCCTAAGGACAGAGTGAAATGGGGACAGCACTGTCCATTGTAGAGATGGCCAACTGACTCAACACTTTTTACTCTTTTATGATTCTTAAATCCTTCATGGCACAATTCTTGAATCATGCTGAAGGAAAAGAAAGATTACAGATTGTATTGATGCTACAATTAAAATGGACTTATCCTTCAAAAAAACTTTGAATGATAATACCTAATGGTATTTTAATGAATCTTAAGGCATTTTTCTACCAAAGGTAAAGTCCATTTGTAAGTAGTAGACCGGGGATTCAAACCTTTGGGTTTCTGCAGATTGTTTCTGATGGCGAAGCTAATGCCCTATTCCAAAATTATGGATTTTAATCATCCAGTCTCTCTTTTTTTTTAAATCTTTTTTTTTAATTTTTTTAAATGTTTTTATTTATTTTTGAGAGAGAGAGAGCATGAGCAGGGGAGGGGCACAGACAGAGAGGGAGACAGAATCTGAGACAGGCTCCAGGCTCTGAGCTGTCAGCACAGAGCCCGACGCGGGGCTCGAACTCGGAACAGTGAGATCATGACCTGAGCCGAAGTCGGACGCTCAACCGACTGAGCCACCCAGGCGTCCCTCATCCAGTCTCTTAATTTGAACATCTTAAATACCTTAGTTCTTAAATTGCTCGTATAGTCTAGACCAGAGTTGAGCAAACCATAGCCTAAGGGCCACATCTGTTTTTATATGGTTATGGGCTAGAATAGTTTTTACATGTTTATTTTTAAGTAGTTGAAAAAACCAAAAGAGGAATATTCTGTTACATGTGAAAATTACATGAAATTTATATTTTTGCAACGATAAGTAAAGTTTTAGTGGAATATATCTATGTTCATTTGTTTACTATTGTCTTGGTGCTTTTGCTTTGAAAGTCGAGTAGATGGGACAGAGAGACCTGGGGCCCACAAAACCTAAAATGTTTACCATCTAGCTCTTTATAGAATGTTTCCCAGCCCCTTGTTTGGAACTGCACTATTTAAGATAACAGTAGAAAGGATACAAAGCAAAATCAGCAAAAGGAAAGAAGTATGGGAGGAGGAGACCAGGCAGGGGCTTCCACAGCTCCTCTGCTAGTGGAGTCACACACAGAAGGACATGGGCGGTTTCTCCAGTTAGGAGTTGGGATTAACAAGTGAGATGTTCCCTGCTAAGGAATCTCAATCGAGACTCAGTGCCTGGGGTTTTTACTGATGACGGGTCACATACGCACCCTCAGTCTAGTCTAAAATTCCAGACTCTCAGAAGGAAAGCAGGTGGATTTGCATTAGCAGTTTAGGCACAGTGAGCCACTTATTCAGGTGGTTTTATATCACTTGTAGGGATCTGCTTACCAGTCAGATTCCCACACATCAGCCAAGGACCTTGTAAGAAGGTCTTCTTAAGGATATCAGTCTCGGGGCACCTGGGTGGCTCGTCGGTTAAGTGTCCAACTTTGGCTCACGTCATGATCTTGAGGTTCATGAGTTCCAGTCCTGCATTTGGCTCTGTGCTGACCGCTTGGAGCCTGGAGCCTGCTTCAGATTCTGTCTCCCGCCCTCTCTGCCCCTCGCCAGCTTGCACTGTCTCTCAAAATCAATAAAACATTAAAAACAATTTTTTTAATGGAAAAAAAAAAGGATAGCAGTCTCCGGGCTCCTATTTTAAACCTTTTCTGCACACTACCTAACAGGAAAACATGGATACAGGCTACTCCTATCATCACAGAAAATTCTATTGGACAGTGCTAGTATAGAAAAGTGATTTTTAAATTACGAGCTCCTTTGAGATTACGATGGAGAGCTTGGGATTTCTCACACTGGGTTAATACTCATATGTATGTAGATACCTTACTTTTTTTTTAATGTAGTTTACACACACTAATACTTTGTAATATTCTGTAATATTTCACTTAGTTTTAAAGGATTCACTGGTTTAGAAGAGAAAACATTAGTATTTAAAATCTATGCTTGTTCTTGCCTCAGTCACGGTATAATTGTAGACAGATACATTTTGTGTTTTGATTCATGCAGCATACCATAGAAAGTGAAAGCTTGAGATCCAGTGTGAGAGACAGACTATTAGAATCTGGAATCTGCCATTGAAGTAGCTGTATGGCCTTGAGCAAATTACTTAACATCTCTAAGCTTCAGTTTCCTTATCTTTAAAAAGTGGTAATAAAAATTACTGTACATTACAGAGATATAGTAAAAAGTAAATGAGAAAATCTACATAAGGCACTTAGCATGGTCCATGGAATTGAGTAATTATTCAGTAGTGGCTCTTATTATTTGTAATAATACTTCTTGCCTCTTATTAATATATTCCTCCTTTATCTAATACAGAACTTTTTGTCACTATTTACTATGTTGTCTTAATTGATATTAATGAATGATTCTTTTAAAGCCAAATCTAGATGGTTCTTGAATTATACTGTCTAATGTTTTGTAATATTTTCTTAAGCTTTTTTAAAACGTTTCTTTTATATTTTTATTGACTGTGTATAATACAGGTTTTAAAAATGGAAAACTTTTTTAAACATCTTAATCGTGCAACATACTTACTAGAAGGTTTTACTGTTACACATTTATCCTAATTAACTCAGACAAAATCTGTTCTTTTGTTGATGTTGACAAGTTCTTTTTTCTCCTGTAGCTGTGCCTTTGGCTGCAACAAGTATGTTGATTACTCAAGGATTAATTAGTAAAGGTAAATATTTAAACTTCAAATTTGCTTAGCATTTGGGATATCATTATGTTTTCTAATATGTTATTTTCCTCATTTTTAGATAAAGTGTAATGTAGCATATTAAACATGATCATTGATACACTTCTACGACATCAGGAGAGTTATGTCTCTGTGGACCCACTGACTCAGATATCATGATTAGAAAATTTGATGTCCAAGAGCAAAAAGTAACTAAAAACCTGCAGAAGGTTTGCAAACAGGAAGAGAGACGAGCCTGGTCTAGGAAGGGCATCAACATCACTGTCACCTAGGGTCTTGTTAGAAATGCAAATTCATGGGCCCTATCCCAGACCTCCTTAAATGAGAATCTCAACGTAGGGCCCAGGAATCTGTGTTTTAACAAACTCCAGGTGATCTTACCCATCATCTTAAAGATCAGTGCTCCCTAGCTCCTGAACCAGAACTTCGTATTATAGTAAGGTGGGTGGGGACACTTTTTGTCTCAGATTCTCTTGGCATGAATATTACGGTGCATTCGTGTGTGGATATTGAGCATAATTGTCCTATCTTTCAGTCTCCACATGTTAAAATTAAATGCTTATTACATTTATTTCATGAACTATATATCCTTGGAATGAGGTGTCCCAGAACAAGGGCTTTTGGGCTTAGATAGCGTGGGAGACTGGGAGAGCTTGAAGGTTAAGGCAGAAGTGGTAGCGGTTAGGAGAATCAGATTGTACCTCCTCATTTAGACAGACCTTCTGGCTTTAATAATAAAATCTCACCCCTGCTCTTTTGTTTTTTTGTTTTGTTTTGTTTTTGTTTGTTTTTCCTGCTTGGCTTGGTAGATGTGCTGCCGAAGCAAGCACCCTGCGTGGCTTGGAGATGCCTTGCTCCTGCATATAACAAATGACACAACTAACTGAAACAGAAATTCCCCCCCCTTTTTTTTTTTTAAATTCTTGCTGCCTTTTATTATTTTTTTATTTTTTTTTTATTAAGTTTATTTTTTAGAGAGAGAGAGAGACAGACAGTTTGAGCACTGGCGGGTCAGAGAGAGAGAGAGGGAGACACAGAATCTGAAGCTGGCTCCAGGCTCCAAGCTGTCAGCACAGAGCCTGACGCGAGGCTTGAACTCACGAACTGTGAGATCATGACCTGAGCCGAAGTCGGAGGCTTAACCGACTGAGCCACCCAGGTGCCCCAAATTCCCCTTTTTTAGTTGCGGTTACTTCATAAAAGAACTATTACTGGATAGGGTGAATCCCACTGAAAACGTTAGAACCTGTAACTTAGGAGGCAAATTTTTCTTACAGATAAAATCTGCCAGGATTCTTAGTCACCATTTGGTGATTATTTGACTTGTCATCAATGGCAGTTTATGCCTCTGTGGTTTCATTTGCAAAAGTCATACCATAATCAACAATATTGTTCCAGAATCTGCCTCTGTAATTGTCCTTAATGTCTAAGCCCCGGAGCCTTACATTAGAATTCCAGTATCCATATTTTAGAAAGATTAAATTGCTGAAAATGATTTAACCTAGTTTATGGAATAATGTTTATTATATAATATGTATAATAACTGTCAGAGTTTGTTGTTATTGTTAGGGTTTTGATAATTTGGAATAAAAAACACAAAAAAACATTGAATGATACATTACTCAGATAACTTTCCCAGGATTAAGAGATTTTATTATTGCCATATTAAAGATTTGTTTTGGGTGCACTATTCTAATAAAAAAGTCAGTCTCAAAAAAACAAATTGGAGGGGTGACTGGGTGGTTCAGTCAGTTGAGTGTCCAACTTCCACTCCGGTCATGATCTCACAGTTCATGAGTTCGAGCCCCATGTTGGACTCTCTGCTGTCACTTCAGATCCTCATCTCCCTGTCTCTCTACACCTCCCTTGCTTGCACTCCCTCTCTCTCAAAAGTAAATGAACATTAATAAATTAATTATTTTAAAAGAAATTGGAAAAGACATTAGAAAAGGAATCCAGAATCCACCAAGACATTTTGCATTTAATCGGAATGCCTAACATTTTGTATATGCTTTCATCCACAGTGTCATACTCAGCATAGTCTTAGCTGCTCCATCACTACTCGTTCTCTTTCTGTCAGAACATTTACACACGTCCAGGTCTGTTTTAACTTGAGAACACAAAAAAGACAAACCTTCCCTCCTATCCCTTTCCAGCTCTTCCCAGCTGTCTTGCATTTGAAACCAGACTTCATGAATGAGCACATCACTTTTAACTTCTTTTAACCCATGCGGTCTGTGTCAAAAAATTCTGCATATGTTCCAACATGTACCAAAACTTTTGTTTATTTATTTATTTTGAAAGAGAATTCCAAGCAGCCTCCGCGCTGTCAGCACAGAGCTTGACGTGGGGCTCAATCCCATGAACCGTGAGATCATGACCTGAACCAAAATCAACAGTTGGACTCTTAACCGATTGAGCCAACCAGGTGCCCCTAACATTTACCAAAACTTTGAACGGTTACCAACAAACCTTGTTACTTAATTCCATGGGCAGTTTCTGTTCTCATTGGTTATATGACTTTAACCAGTCTTTGAAACATTCTCTGCTCTTAGCTTCTGTGACAGCATACGCTGATTTTTCTCCCGCCTGTGGCACCTCCTCCATTTTTTCATGTTTTTTGAGTGTCTCATATGTACCATACACTGTCTTTAGTAGCTAACAGTAAAAGACAAAAATCTAGGACCTGTTGGTACTTGATATTCTGGTGTGGGGTTTTCATCCTCCACTTGTGTTCTTCAGAGTTATTCTTTGACTTTCAGTCTTCAGTCTGTATAGTCTGTCACCCAGTAATAATGTGGGCGTAACCACGTATTGCTCTAAATCCCCGTGATTATCCCTGGCCTTGACTCCTGCTCCAGAAGCATATTCTGCATATCTTTACATGGATGGCCCTTCTTACAGCCTCCTCTGACTGACATATTTCACCCTAAACTGAATTCATTTCCCTCCAAACCAGTTTCTCTATTTTCCCCGTGTCTAAATGGTCTCACTCTTCAGGACACTGAGACATTATCCTTAACTTCTACCCCTTATTTGCCTTGCGGAATAAATGTCCGTTCTAGTCCAGCTCTTAAGTATCTCTGTAAGCTGTCTACCTCCATCTGCACAGCCACTATAATTCATGCAACCATCTGTTGTCAAGAGTATTGAGTTAACCTTCAATAAGTCTATTTGCCTCTACTCCTGCTATTTCCCTTTAGGAAACGGCTGTCTCTGGCATTGACCAGAGGGCACAGTGCATGTAGTATATTCAAATATTACTCAAAATATTTGAGCGGATAAATAAGACCACACTGTATTGTTTGTCTTCATTCCTTCTCTCGACTGTAAAAACTTTGGGAGGTGGTAAAGAGAGCATCTTGTTCATTCTTATATCCTACTTCCTACTATGTAGTGTCTGTTGTAAGCTGTGTGTAAAATTATTTGGTGATAGAATGAAGGAACAACTTGGATGAAAGTAGGTATTGTTACCATCTTCCTTTTTCTCTTTATCTCACTTGTGTAACTGAGGCTAATAGCATAATTTAGTTCTGTTTTATACTTTGTATACATGACATCATACAAGTATGCATTCTCTCATATACTTTCTTTCAATGTTATGAGAGTCATTCAGTGGTGTGCTGGAACTAGCTTGTACCACCTCCAGAAAGCTGGTGGTTAAATTTTCAAGAACGTGGCAAGCCAGGTTTTAAGCCATTGATAGCTTGACATTGGTCATGGTGCAAGTATTTATTCCACGGCAGTCGATGATTACATATCAGGACTATTTATTTGGAGAGCTGGTTTTCCAGCACATCATTAGATTCACCCACATTATTGCATGTAATTGTAGATTACATATTCTTGTTGCCGTGTCGTTTTCTGCTCTGTAAATATACCACAGCAGTTTATCCATCCTGTTGTACGGTGACAGTTGGGTAGTTTACAGTTTTAACTATTACCAATAGTTCTGTTACAGATAAAGACAGCATTTATGGGTGGACATTTTGCTGGGTCATAGGTCATGTATATATTTAGCTTTGGTAGATACTGCCAAGCTTTCTAGATTGTTTAGACCTACTTACATGCTCACACCAATTTATTAGTAGAGTTTTATTTGTGTCACATTATCACCAAACTTGCTATTTTCATGTCTTTTGAATTTTAGCCATTGTGGTGAGTGAATAGTGATACTGATTGCTTTGTGGTTTTAATTTGCAACAAATGAAGTTGAGGACCTTTTCTTCTGTTTATAGCTCACTTGCATATATTTTTTTTTGTGAAGTGTCCATTCAAATCTATTGTCCATTTTTCCATTGAATTTTCTTTTTCTGTTAGTTTCGTGAGAGTTCTCTGTATGTTCTGGAAGTGACTCTTTTGTCAAGTATATGTATTGGGATTACTTTTTCCCACTGATTAGTTCTCAGTATGATTGAGTCTAATTTATCATGTTTTTTTATGATGAGGGTTTTTTGTGCTCTAAGATCTTTGTCTATTAAAAGGACATGAATCTCTTACGCTTTTTTTTATAAGCTTTATTTTTTCTTTCCTACTTAAATTTTTAAGTATATGGAATTGTTTTTGAATATAGGCATATATGATTTTATTGTGCTTTTGCTTATTGACTTCACAGGTATTACACTCTTTACAAATCTAAGGTGTGTGGCAACCCTGCACTGAACGAGGCTTATCGGCACCATTTTTTCAACAGCATTTGCTCACTTTATGTCTCTGACATCTTGGCAGTTCTCACAGTATTTCAAATGTTCTCATTATATTTGTTACAGTGATCTGTGATCAGTGATTATAACTCTAAAGTTCAGATGATGGTTAGCATTTCTTAGCAATAAAGTGTTTTATTTTTTAGACATAAAAGCTGTACACTTAATATTGTACACATAAGATTACAGGGGCGCCTGGGTGGCTCAGTTGGTTGAGTGACTTCAGCCCAGGTCATGATCTCTCGGTTTTTCGAGTTTGAGCCCCACATCGGGCTCTGTGGTGACAGCTGACAGCCTGGAGCCTATTTCAGATTCTGTGTCTCCCTCCCTGTCTGCCCTTCCCCTGCTCATGCTCTGTCTCTCTCTCTCTCTCTCTCTCTCAAAAATAAATAAAACATTTAAAAAAAAGATTACAGCATAGTGTAAACATTTTTCCATGCACTGGAAAACAAAAAAAATCATTTGACTTGCTCTTTTGCAATACTTGCTTTATCATGGTGCCCTTGACCTGGACCTGCAGTATTTCTGAGGTATGCCTGTGTTTTATGAGATAGGATCAAGGTACGTTTTACCCCTTTATGTATATGACAGTGACTCAGCACCATCTTTTGAACGGGGTGTCTTTGTTCACTGAATGCAGTGTTGCCTTTTTCATAAGTGACTGTGTGAATCTGTTTCTGGACTCTCTTCTGGTTTTGGTTGGCTTATCCTTCCACGTAGGATTAATTACTGTAGCTTTTTGATAGATCTCGATATTTGTTGGTAGTCAGTTTTCCAGTTGTTATTTTTCAATATTGCCTCATTCTTGTATTTCCACATGATTTTTAGAATAAGCTTTTCAACTTCTGGGAACACTGTCTTTGATTTTTAATCAGGATTGCATTGAATTTATGGAGAATTGCCATATTTACAACATTTAGTCTTTCATTTCATGGACATGGTGTATTCCTCCATTTAGCTTTCATCTCTGTCAGTAAGTTTTGTAGTTTGTAGGGTACAGATCTTTGAAATTTTCATTAGATTACCCTGTATCTTTGATGGTTTTTGTATCTTGCAAAAAAGTTTGGTTGGTTGGTTGGTTGGTTGGTCTTTGGTATATAGAAATAATACATGTATTTTTTGTGTGTGTTGACTTTGTTTCAAGTGACCTTGCTAAATTCGCCTATGCTAATAGATTGTACAGGCTTTGGATTTCATCTTTCTGTTGATGTTCGATTTACTTGGTTCTCTCTCTCTTTTAAAAAAAGTTTTTATTTTTGAGAGAGAGAACTAGTTGGGGGAGGGGTGGAGTGAGAAGGAGACAGAATCCCAAGCAGGCTCTGCATTGTCAATGCAGCGCCAGACGCCGGGCTCGAACTCACAAACGTGAGATCCTGACCTGAGCCTGAACTAAGAGTTCAACACTTAACCGACCAAGCACCCATGCACCCTTGGTTCTCTATTTTAAATAGTTATAGCTTTAGACTTCTCTGGGGTATGGAGAGAGCTAATGTTGTCAGGTAGTATTTAAAGGTAGTCCAGTACTGATTTTTCCTTTTATCTTTGTGGGTTACCCAAAGCTGCTGAGAAATAGATACATCTTTATACTGCAATTCCAAATTTATTACTTTTGTCTCACATTAGAAGAGATGAGATGATGATTCACAGAAATTGTGTTCTTATTTGTATCATTTTCTTACATTCTTTTAGCATAAATTTGGCATAGCCTATTTTATTTTAATAAAAAATAAAATATCTTAATTATGTAAATGTGTCTATCTTCCCCAGTGTTACTCAGAAATATCTACTCTTTTATCTTTAGGAATTCTTTCAAGTCATCCCAAATATGGTTCCATCCCTAAACTTATATGTAAGTATGAACAACCTTAGCTTCTTGGAGGGTTTTTTATTTGTTTTTTGATTTTTTTTTTTTTTAACATTTATTTATTTTTGAGAGAGAGTGTGAGTGGGGAGGGGCAGAGAGAGAGGGAGGCACAGAATGCGAAGCAGCCTCCAGGCTCTGAGCTGTCAGCACAGAAACTGATGTGGGGCTCAAATTCACGAACTGTGAGATCATGGCCTGAAGTCGGACACTTAACCGACTGAGCCACCCAGGTGCCCCTGAACAACCTAGTTTTCTTACCTAAGTAAAATAATTAGTTTTTACCAAATATTTTGTCTTATCTAACTCCTAACAGTTATTTGGTTTGTTTTACCTTGTTCATTTAAGCTTTTCATTAAATGGACTGACTACTTGGGCATTTTTTTGTTAGCATAAAGAATCACAAGTTACCAGAAGGAGGATTTTTTTTTTCTTTATAGTATAATAAAACTATTACTTTTAAGTAATTTGTAAATACGGTATTTTAAAATAAATTGTCTTGGTTTATAAGGAAAGAAAGTTGTCAAGTACTGATTAATCAAAGTAAAATGTCTTAAAATAAGTCTAACTTAAAAAAAAAATCTCTACATTTTTAAGTGTAAGTAAGCATAATTTATTTACATATTATAATATGGTTTATAAGAAAGAAACTAATAAATTGCTTTGAAAAAAGGGCACCTGAGGCTTTTTTATGAATCTTTCCAGGTTAGCCTCTCGTCTGTGTTGGAAATAAACACATAATGATGTACCAGTAGCCACATTTAGGTCTCCCTTCATAATTCATTATTTTAAGGGATCTGTTGTACCTAATTTTAAAAACAGTCTTATGAAATTAGCAGGTCAAACAGTAGAATTCCCATTTTACAGGAAAAGAAATGGCTTCAAGTCCTTGTGATTCAGCCAGGCTGGAACTCTGTTCTGATTCCACATTTCATTACACTGTTACCACGTCTTTCCTGTCTATATTAATAATTAGTAAAGTAGAATTTACATATTTTAAAGCAACTTTATTTTGGATTATTTTGTGAACGTGAACTATATCTATAGACTCTGTGTACCCTGAAGCTGATTTGATGGTCCTTGTACCATTATTTCAAGAAATCTCGGTCTTCCCATACCAACGAGCTGTATTCAGGATCACATTTCTTTTTTTTTTTTTTTTTAATGTTTTTTTTTTTGAGAGAGAGTGCACACATGTGCGAGTGAGGGAGGGCAGAGAGAGAAAGGGAAACACAGAATCTGAAGCAGTCTCCAGGCTCTGAGCTGTCGGCACAGAACCTGACGCAGGGCTTGAACTCACAAACTGGGAGATCATGACCTGAGCCGAAGTCAGATGCCTAACTGACTGAGCCACGAAGGTGCCCCCAGGATCACATTTCTTAACAAGTTTCCTTTTAGGAAAGATTTTTATCTAAATGTGCACCTTGAGTCGCATTTTTTTGTTTGTTTTTACAAATAAGTTGCTTGTATCATGGGATATTTTGCTGGAAAGCTTTCTTACGTGAAAACTTGCCAAGAGAAGTTCAAGAATCTTGAGAATTCCCCTCTTGGAGAAGCTTTACGCTCAGGACAGGCACGGCGATCTTCACCATCTGGGTAGGCCAAACTCTGATTTTTATTAAAGGTTTTTAATGTTAGCTAAAAAATTGTGATTGAATATTGCCATAATTGAGGGCGTGAAACATTGCCTAACCTGAAGGACCATTGGAAAATTGCCATTTTCCAGGAAGCTAAAACTTATTTCTGTTTTAATTGGAGTAAAATGTGTCTACTTTTGTTTTTATTTATTTTTTTAAAGCTTTATTTATTTATTTGAGTAAACTCTACCCTCAACGTGGGGCTTGAACTTAGGACCCCAAGATCAAGAGTCTCATGGCTGTAATCAGCTGAGCCAGCCAGGCACCCCTACCTTTGTTTTAAATACAGAGTTGTATCCTATTGAGAATGCTCTTCCCAGAATAAAGGATTTTAATTTGGCAAACACTTTTGATTACTATATTTTGGACTTTTCTTTTAAATACCCAAATTTTACCAGTCCTATCTCAATCCTTCTGTTGTTATGTATGTATTTTCTCCAAATTTTTGTTTTAATTATGTTAGTATAAATAAATGAATCCTGTCCATCTGAATAGGTAGCTAAATAAATTGTTATAAATTATAATCTCCATGAATGCAAGTAATCCTTACATATCTGCTTTAGCAAAATAAAGTTTCTGGCCTGCTAGCTATTGAAGTAACTTCCCAATTAATGTGGAACTGGACACACATTTCTGATTTGAAGTACTTTTTTCTAAGGACTTTAAACATATTAAAATGATATCTGAAGCTTAGGAATTAGAAAATTGGATATATACTTTTCTATATCAAGAGTGACAATTTTTAAGTTGTATAAATGGGTCAGAACATATTTTTAAGGCTTTTGTGGTGGAGAGAAATGGACTTCATTTTGTTATTATAAATGACCATGTTAAAATTACATGGTTTCTTTAGAAAATAAGAGAACTGGTTTTTATATCTTAACACGCTTCTTACGGTATAGACGATAACTTGTGTTTCTTCTACAATATGAATTACAGGCACTATTCTCAGAAGTCAAAATATGACTCAAATGTGAGTGGGCATTCATCTTTCGGGACATCTCCAGCAGCAGACAGCATAGAAAAAGAGATGCTTCCTCATTATGAGCCAATTCCATTCAGTGCTTCTATGAATGAATCTACTCCCACTGGTATTACTGATCATATTGCCCAAGGTAGAAACTTCTCTTGAATGAATTTCAACATTTTATGGTCCAACGTATGTATAAACTTTATTTGATGACCTTTTCTGCTGGATATCACCTGCATGTTCCACCATCAGCCTAAACTCAGCATGTTTGTTCATTTGTTTCTTCATTCATTCTACATTTTTTGACGTCCAGTAGGTAGGTGTCAGGCACTTAGCTAGGTATGGAAGAAGTATAGATGAATAAGACCTGGTTCTTGTCTTTGAGAAATTCTCTTAGACTGTTAGAAGATATAAAAATATAAGGAAAAATTACTAACCTGTCCCATTAATCGAAAATACTAACAAAGTTTAGTGATCTTGCAGAGAAGAAGTGGTAAATTGGGCCTCAGGGAGGCTTCAAAGGTTATACTTGTTAGGCTGGTCTTAAAGGCTTTCAACTTTTTTGTCTATAACATGAGAAAAATAATAATTACCTGCCTTACAGAACTGTTGTCAAGTGAGAAAATCCATGTGAAAATGCTTTGTGAAGTTTGTGTAAATACTAGCTTTGAAGATCGCAGAATGTAAGTGAAACACCATCAACTTTGGATTAAGGCCTGGATTTGAATGATTGACATTGGCTAGCTCTGTGACTTTAGGCAAGTAACTAATTTGTGATGCCTTCAGTTTCTTGATCTCCTGAACGGAGATAATAATACCTCTCTTAAAGAACTTGTGGAATCCAATGAAATAATCAGAGGTAATGCCTGGCAAGTGATAGGCTCTCAACAGACATTCATTTCCTCCCTTCGTTCTTTCAGTCTAGTTTGCAGTGAAAATTGAAGAATCAGAAAGTACAGGTTTGCAATTCCTTATCTAAACTAAAATCCAAAAAGCTCGGACAACCAGAAAGTTTTATTTTTAAAAATTTTTGTTATTTTTATTTTTCTAACGAGGGGCTTGAACTCTCAAGAGTAGCATGCTGTATGAACCGAGCCAGCCGGGCGCTCCTACAAAGCTTTTTTTAATAATTAAACTGATGGTGGGGTGCCTGGATGGCTCAGTTGGTTGGGCGGCCGACTTCGACTCAGGTCATGCTCTCACGGTCTGTGAGTTCGAGCCCCGCGTCGAGCTCTGTGCTGACGGCTCAGAGCCTGGAGCCTGCTTCAGATTCTGTCTCCCTCTCTCTGTGCCCTTCCCCTGCTCATACTCTATGTCTCTCAAAAAAAAAAAAAACGTTAAAAAAAATTTGAATAATTAAACTGATGGTAAAATCTGACTTAATTCATTTCAGACCCTGACCTACACTGACATAAGTCTGTTTGTAATCTTTATGTTAAATAAGATTTTTCTGCATTTTGCTGTAGAAATATTAATGTTTGCTTATGCATTGCTGCTTCAAGTCACTGAATGGATGGATATTAAGTAATATAAGGGCCATATACTATGACATTTTTCTAAAATCTGAGAAACTGAATTTTGAAATGTTTCTGACTATAAAGGTTTGGATAAGGGATTGTGGATAGGATGTTCTTTGAAAGTGCTTCCTTCGATGCAAATATCACAAGCCAGTAACTGAGAAACAAACAAGGTTAAAGAAAGGAACAATCGAGTTTTTGTTGTTTAAGCTGAGAGAGATTTGGATCCATGTGTAAATTAAAGGGAAGGAGGGGAAACAGTGGGAAGGGAGAAGTTGATTATAAGTCAGGTAAGGTTCCAGAGGTTGTAGAAGGGGTTCTAGGTAGTTCAGAATATAAAGCAGCCACTAAATCATGTCGCTTTTTAAATTAATTAAAGTTATATCAAAATGAAAATTCAATTCCTCGATTGCTTTGTAAGCATTTCAGTTGTTCAGTAGCCACACGTGCTGGTGGCTACTCTGTTGGAATGTGCAGATGCAGAACATTCTGATCATTACAGAGAATTACATTGGCCAGCATTGCATTAGAGCAGGATGCCGTGGGGGTGGGTGGCGAGTATTAATTAACCTTTCCTTTCGGAAAAGAAGAGACAGGAGAGAATGGAAGTTAAAGTAATTAAAGACATTCTTAAGTGGATGAAAGTTGTTGAGAGCCTTGCCCCCCCCCCTCCCGTAAATGGTTGGAAACAAAGACCTCTCAATTAGACATGGAAGGAGGCAGGCAGATTAGGAGAGAGTGGTTAGTTATTTTATCTTCAGAGGCTGCTGTTCTTGTTTCTTAACTGCATCTCTCATTTTGCCAGTCTTTCAACTCCAAATCCATTCTATTTGGATTCTGGCCATGCATCATCTCTTTGTAATGATTTTCATCTTTCTTTCCATTGCATTAGAAAATTCCATTCCATGTTACCTAATTCCTTTTTCAAAGCAAACAGACAAAATGCCCTTTGGTATCTTCCTGCAGACTACACGAAAGCCCTTATTTCAATATATTTTATGTCCTCCAGAGCAGCCATCTATCCGTCCATTACTCTGCTTTCTCAGCCCGTTCTCTCAGTCAGGATTGTCACTCTTTGACTTCTCTCCAGGTGGGCCAGTGGTGGCCGCCTCCACTTTGCCCGGGGTGCTGTCCTCACTTACCAGGACACTCTCCCATTTTGTTTAAGTCCTGCCTGCCCTATTTAGTTCTGCTTTCTGTTACCAGAAATTGAGAGTTATTAATCTTTCAAAGTAGAAAGCACTCCTTCGTAGCTGTTAGGAGACTTATCATAGATAGTTTATTACAGTTAGATTTAAATCAATGCTCTTTTATATTTTATTCCTTCCAGCTCTTTATAACCTTCCCAAAGTAGTAAATCTTGCTCCCTGCACAATGCAGAGTATTTTCACTGGGCTTTTGTAAGTGGAAAAAATTCTCCCTAATCTTCTGATTTATGTTTCCATCATTTGTCACAATTTCAGAACAAAGAAATATTTTCTTTTCGGTGAGAAAAAGTATTAGACCTGGAAGGAACTTTAGAGATAGATAGATAGATCATCTAGTCAAATTTGCATTTCACAATTGAGAAAAGCCAATACTCAGAGAAGCTTAGTGATTTGCCCAAGGACATGCAGTGATTGTCAGCTAAGTGGGAATGAGACTTTGGGTTCCTAACTAATAATCCTAGTACACACTCTCCTTTACAATTTAAAAAAGATCACTTATGGTGAAGGGAAATGAATACTCATTACTAATGAAATGTAAGTGCTTTTTAAACCCAATATAAGTTTAAAATATTTTTCTTTGCATTCTTTTTTAGCAAAAATCTAGTTTTCAAGAATGGTATATAGTATTCAGACTAATTAGTAGAAATTTAAAGTCTTTTTGCTTTGTGTCAGTGCAATATACTTTGTAGCAAAGGTTATGGTTATAACATTTAACGTATAGTGATGTTAATGTGAAAATTCTAAATACTGGGATCTTCCCGTAGAGTTCTAAAATCCCATTTACAAAAAAATTGTGTTTTAAAAAATTAATATGATTATGTTAATAAAATGAGATGTCCAATTTATATGTAAAATTTTGAAAAATAGTACTTTTGGAGTGTGTAAGATTTTTGTAAGTTAAGTAGCTGTCGACTGAGTATGTTAGCATTGGTTAATTTCTTTTAAATGTTTATATGGCTTTTCTTGCTGGTCATACATTTTGTAAACTGTGTTTAATATTTGTTCCTGTCATCTAATATTAAGAGTAAACAGGTCTTGATTTTTACATCAGTATTTGATTCTTTAATGATCTGTATTCCTACCTTGACTCTCCTTGGGAGAGAGAAAGAATAAATGCTGGTTCCCCGGCCAAAATTATCATTGCCGCTTTTTTCTGCTTTAGTATTGCATCCATTAGATCTGAGTAAAAATGATGCATGCTGTCATTAAAGGTTCTATTTTATACTTCTCAGTAGATATTTTCAAGTGTTCTTGTTTAAGTATAGAAATGGTAAATTTTTTTAATAGTTATAGTCATTTGCATATAGATTCTGGTTATAGGACCATTTACCTATACCAAGTAAAATGTATACTATGTCAAGTTTTGTTCGATTGTTACTGGTAGGCTATATTTCTTTTAAATTATATAAATAATGTGAATAATTTTCCCGTTTAAAAACTAGCATTTTGTGAGTATAAATTTTGCTGGCATATATTATGATAACCATTCTTCTGGCCCTGGTTACTTCTTAATTTTTTTATGTTGATTTTAAATTTTAGAAATAAAAGCTTAAAACTATTAAGAGAAAGTCAATTTTAGTTTTGTAATTATCTTGGGGAAAATGTAGTACTTTTGGAAGGGTGGTAATAATTTGATCCTTTATTTTATTCTGTTTTTATTATAGGTAAGAATCATTTATAAAATCTAGTTGCTTTGGATTTATTCAAATCCTTTTATCACCATTTATTAACTGTTTGTTGTTGTAGGACCTGATCCCAACCCTGAAGAAAGTCCTAAAAGAAAAAATATTACATATGAGGAATTAAGGAATAAGAACAGAGAGTCATATGAAGTAACTTTAACACATAAGACTGACCCCTCAGTCAGGCCTATGCAGGAAAGAATGCCAAAAAAAGAAGGTATGATAGTTTAGTCTGAATCACTTTACTCTTTAGGATTGGAAACTTCAGCATTAGTTTAAAATATTAATTATACTAATATGTGATTTAATTCCTCAAGCAATTAACAAAATAACATTTTTTTAAAAAAAGAATAGCTATCAGTTAACAGTTTTTCCTTTTCTAAGGTGTTCCAGAGACCATTTGTGTTAGAAAATAAGGAAGTCCAGATGGTAGTATGACTTAAGACAATGGCGCTAGTTTTAACACATTGTAGAAATTATAAATCCATTTGAATGTTTTTTCTTATCAGAAGTCACCTTGGGGCTGGATACTGTTTTTTAAATAACACATCTAGGGGCGCCTGGGTGGTGGCTCAGTTGGTTAAGTGGCCGACTTTAGCTCAGGTCGCAATCTCATGGTCAGTGAGTTCGAGCCCCACATCGGGCTCTGGCTGACAGCTCAGAGCCTGGAGCCTGCTTCAGTTTCTGTGTCTCCCTCTCTCTCTGCCCTTCCCCTGCTCACGCTCTGTCTCTATGTCTCTCAAAAATAAACAAACGTTAAAAAAAATATATATTAAAAAAATAAATAAATAACACATCTATTGCCTAAAACCGTATCTGGTGTCTTGAAGTTTTGATAATAGGCTACAATGCCACTTTTAGCAGAACTGGAGAATCGTGATTGAATGGTGAAATTGATTTTCTTATATGTTTCGTGAAATCAAAGTAAGAGTTATGTGCCTTACAAACCAGCTTTTAGGGCACTTCCAAAAGGAGAGTTTGACCTTTTTTTCCAATAGTACTTTTACTCTATAATTATAATTTTAAAAATCACAGTTTGTTTTAATTCCTTTTGGAACTGCTATACATTACTCAAAATAAATTTTCTAACACAGAAGTTTACCCATAATGGAAGAAGGCATTTTGAATTGGGGTTTGTACCTAGTTCAGTGTAGAATTTTATGATGTCTGTCTTGAGGAAAGGGTGTGACATTATCTCAAGGTTTTCTATTTACTACTTTAAAAAAAGGAAGGAAGGAGGTCCCTGGTACCTTCTTGAGTCCTATATCACGAAGAATGCAAAAATACATAAAAATCTTTAGTATTTTTTATTATGATCTTTTAGAACTAATTTTTTTAATTGTTTATTATTTTCGAGAAAGAGACAGAGCATGAGCAGGGGAAGGGCAGAGAGAGAGGGGGAGGCACAGAATTCAAAGCAGGCTCCAGGCTCTGAGCTGTCGGCGCAGAGCCCAACATGGGGCTTGAACTGACGAGCCATGAGATAATGACCTGAGCCAAAGTCAGATGTTTAACAGACTGAGCCACCCAGGCGCCCCTTAGAACCAATTTTATTTCTAATTAGTAGTGGTTGCTTCATTTAGAATTCTGTTTTCCTGACAATGTTGGATAATATTGCTGTCATATTATTAGTGTAAAAAAATACAGCTTCAGATATGTTCACAATAAAAAGTACTTGTTGATGTTTATCATTAAAGAAGCTTTAGCATAAACATTATGCATTCAAGTGGCCATTACTCTGTAAGATGTAAAGACTTCTTGGTATTTTGTTCCACTAATTAAGTTGAGGATTTAGACTGTAAGCTCCTTGAGGGCAGGCAGTTGCATTTCTCTCCCATTTCTGTAATCTTTTTCCGCACAACACAGTACCATGCCCTGATGTATCAGATATGGAGTGTTGTGGTTGTGCCTTAGTAATAAAGGTTAATGAAAGAAAATATGGTAGATCTTTGGCATTTGCTGGATTCTGATGTGGTTTTGACGGTGGATGGTCATGAAGTTTTGTTACATGACACAGTAATGTGAAATAATTTTTTTTTGTAAAAAGAAAGCTATTTGTGTGTGTGTATGCTTTATATAATTTAAGAGAAAACAGTTCAATTTTTTAGAATGTTCTGTTTTAGAATCTAGACAGAAAATTTGACATTGACCAAAAACATCACTGGTCAGGAAATGTCACGTCAAAGGTTTTTAGTTTTAGTTTGTATGGATTATGTTTGTTGATGTTTACCTAAATCAGAAATTAAGACTGAGAAATTTCTGAAACAGAAGCATATTATCAATCAGCTGTCAGGGCAGTATAGCACCGTATTCTCATATAACTTCTAGAAGACTACCTTATACTCAACAAGGATATGAAAGTTAGGGGAAAAGGCAAAATACGAGGGGGGAAAACATGTAATATCTTAGTGTAATAATGAAATAAATTTAAACAGATTCCTCAAAGAATCTTGGGGAAAGAGTTGCTAGTCCATACTTTGACAATGGCTCCTTTACATCGTTCAGAATCCTTGAAGAGCTGTCATCCATGAATGAAGGCTACATAGAAGAGAGGCTAAAAATAAGAGAGACAACAGGATCTTGTTTCAAAAATGTAATAATCATGTAAAATGTAGGACTGTGGAAACCGTTTCCTTCCTGTATAGTGTTACAGCTCATGGGAGAAACGAATGAAGTAACCACAACCTGAAGACTTGATCATTTCTATTACTATTTTTGTGTGAAAAACAAAGTTCAAATGTTCGTTACTCTTCTTTATTTCCTGGTAACTTTTTGGCGTGTGCTATCATATATACCACACTCAGTATGGTAAACTTGTAAAGGCACCCATGCTTTGGACCTAAACAGACCTGTGTTCCGATATCAGTTCTATTTGCTTTATTAGGTTTGCACCTTGGGCAAGTTACTAATCTGTTTTCTTACCCTTAAAATGGGGTTGTGTTTACTTTTAAGGTTGTTATGAAAATCAGATACTTATGTCAAGTTCTTAATAGAGTGCACCATTATTTGTGTCCGAACTGCAGTTTGCAAGTCTGGCTAGCCCCTTTCTCTCATGTGCATTTATTCAAACTGAGAAACCATTTTTATTGTAATACCGAACTTAAAAATAGTATCTTTTACTTATAACTGTTTGGAATCATCAATTATTTGTGCTTTTTTCCTAGTCAAAGTAAACAAATATGGAGATACTTGGGATGAGTGAAAAATTGCTCCATTGGACCTACCGAAGGCGTTTCAGTGTCCGGCTTCATCTAGGTGGTCCTGAACCTCTGCATGCTTTGAGCTCAGCAGCAGTCTTCATAAACCCATTTAAAACTAGAACCCGGGTTCTTGTGGTTTGGCTTATTAAAATGATGTCTAAAAACACAGATTTTAATGTGAATGTTGTGTGAATATATTCTCCTTGAGGAACTATATGAATGATGGTATTAAACCATGATCACATGCAGCTTGTGCAACTGAGAGACGGCTCTCTCATAAAACCGTGAAGAGTCTGCGATGCTCTGGGATCGGCATATGGGAAAATAAACGGCCTCTGCATGCTGACGGGGTGGGTGGGGGGAGCAATCATAATTTTAAGTGTTAAGCTTTACATCCAAAAAACTATTGAAAAGCTTTCCTCCAGTGTTTGCTGTATTCACTTAATGTTTATGGTAAATAAAATATAAAGGAACATAGATCTTCATCGATTTCATGGTTTTATTGTTTGTAATCTCTATAAGTAAGCGGGGTTTCATAGGGATAGGAAATAAAGCCCTCTATTTCTGAATAATAGTGATACAGCGAATAGGACTCATGTAAATAAATGAACATACAGTAAATAGCACAACACCTTAAAGCAGTGGTCATGTTTGAAATATCTGCAAGCTCCACAGGAATAAAAATTGGTAAACCTCATTATTGACTTAATGTTTTGTTTCTAGCTCAGGTGAATGGAAAATGAGATTATGGGCTCATCTAAATTCTACTTTCTCCTATTGCAGTTCTACGAGAAACATAATGTTCAATCAGCTGTTGTAAGTCCCCAAACTCAGTGGCTTGAAAAAGTGGTCATTTACTATCTCCACTTTCTCTGTGGGTCCGGAATTCAGGCAGGATTCAGCGGAGTGGTTTGGCCGTGTGTCTCGGATGCCGGGTGCCGCCGCCAGCAGGGAGCTATGGCAGCAGGGGGCCGGCCAGGGCATCCCTCCCTTCGTTTGGGTTCAGGCTCTCGCCATGTCCTGTGGGTGGGCTCGTGGACTTCTCACCTGGTGTGCTCAGGACAGACTACGTGACCTCCTAGAGCTCCAATACGAACGCTCCAGGAATGTCAGAAGCTGTGTTGCCTTTTATTTCTGCCTGGGCCTCAGTCCTGTGCACAGCATCGTTTCTTCACAGGCCTTCCGGTCAAAGGGCAGGAACATAAGACTCCCACTTAGTCACTTTTTAAAAGAACCGTGGGATGGGAGGTGTTGCAACTTTGCACCCTCTGGCCACAGCAATTTACATCCCTCGTGTGAAATGAACTATTTTCCCAGGACCTCCAATTCGCATCTGTTAGAACAGCCCAGAGGCTGGGAGTGCATCTCATCAGGTCCAGTTGCGGAAGAGGCACTTGGGTGAGTCTTCGAAGTGCCCTTTCTCAGTCTTCAGACTTGTGAACTGAAGAGAAGCCACCTGCCCTGTTCCTCCCAAATAGCTGTTTGGCATGACCTCACCACTCCCGTTCAGAAAGGGGAAGTGAGAGGCGTGTGCCAGTCACTTGTCCATAGCGATGCCGACAAGTCCAGTAGGCTCACAATGCCAGTTCTTTGTTAGGGCTTCGGTGTATCCACCCCCTCCCAAGGGCCATAGCCCTCAGTCCTGCCTTTCGTGTGAACGTAGTTCATGTTGGCATCAGAATAATTTTCTCAGCCTTTGTCCCCATAGAAATCCAGCATCCCAAGGCCTCTTTATACTATCCCTGTCCAAACTGATAGTGTTTTAAACCTGTGGAGTTCTGAAGTATCTATTTATAATCCATCCCATTACACAAAAGCCATCCATAAGTCTGTTGAAGACTGCTTTTTCTACACTGGGTTTCCCTGCGAGGCTGATGAACAACAGCCCTAGGATTCTTAGAAAGCTTGCACAGGGTCTACAAGGTTATGCCTGTAAGACTTCTAGAGGGCCATTTGTGTGTCATGAAATGCCCTATGAAGCACTGTCATTTTTTGTGCTTGAACAGAAAACCTTTTGTCCCACTCTGGATTTGATCTTTGCCTGGAAGCCACTTCTCAGTATGGGAAGCTTTTGTTGGCTTAAGAGACTCTTACGAGCCTTTATGTTTTCTACAAATCACATTTGGAAATGGAATATACTCTTAATTTTTTTTTAATGTTTATTTATTTATTTTGGAAAGAGCGCGTGAGCAGGGGAGGGATGAGAGAGAGGAAGACACAGAATCTGAAGTAGGTTCCAGGCTCCGAGCTGTCAGCACAGAGCCTGCCGCAGGGCTCGAACTCGCAAACCGGGAGATCATGACCTGAGCCAAAGTTGGATGCTTAATCAACTGAGCCACCCAGGCGCCCCTGGAATAAGTTGTTCTTTATATTAATAACTTTTCTCATTTTAGCTAGGAAAAGCCAGGTGTCACCCCCAACAATTGCCAAGAAGTCTCAACTAGATCAAGTTTTAGGTACATTTTCAATTTTCTTTGTCGCCACAGGTTAACAGTTTTGCTAAACTCTGTACAACTCATACTCAAAATCTCTTCCAGCTTCCAATAGTGTTTCCCTCTCTTCTGTGATCCTTCCTTGACAGCCTCCTTGGAAGCTCTTTAGGCTTCTGTTAGCACCCTCATCCAGGCCTTTAAGTTTTCACTAACCATCTCCCCGCAGTCCTGCCAGTATCCTGTCGGCCCCTTGTCCCCCAGACCAATGCCGCGTTTTAGGTTTGTGTTATGGCAACACCCCACTTATAGCTACCAAGTTTCCGTATAGAGTTTGATAGAAAAGTCGAATTGCTCTGAAGGGGCACACCTTCATTTCTGCCCCACATTTTGCCTAAAGCAAGTCATGTGGACAAATCTAAGGTCAAGAGATAGTGTGCCCCACTCACAGTGGGAAGGAAATGCAAAATTCCATGTCCGGAGGCATGGATATACGGAGAGGTAAAGAATGAGGCCGGTAATACAGTCTACAAAGGCAGCAACGGTAACTATTGCTGCTCCGAATTCGTTGGGCCTTTCATCTGTATCTGTCTCATACAGACATTACACCACATTGGATTATAGCTGTGTATTTACATATCTTTTCTCTACCTCTTTGAATGCAGGGACTGTCTTTTGTGTGAAAATACTCCTCTTTCTTCTGGCACATTGTCTTGTGTATTAGAGGTACTGAAAACCTTTGGTTGAATTAATGAATGAGGCCATATTCTGGGCTTCCAAATCTTAAGGCCTATGGTAACAGCCCTGATTTTCAAAACCAGGAAGTTAATAAGGGAGGTTCCTTTTGATAGTTGTTTCTCCACCATTGTTAATTCCTCCCTCCCGCCCTTCCTCTTTTGTCTCCTTCTCTTCCTACCCTTATTCCCGCCCCACCCATACCTAGAGATGAGAGAAGCTCTCTAATAGACCAAACTAGTGTTCAAGGTTTGTATTTTATAATACACTCTTCAAGACAATCATTCAGTCAACAAAGATTGAGAGCACTTACCGTGAACATAAAGAAATGAAAGAGGGTAACTATTTTCCAGTGCAGCTGACACAACATTTACCTGTTGAATTACAAATTCTAAGCTGAAAAGGACGGATAATAGCACCATGAAATGAAAAAGAACTAAGAATGTCTGTCATGAGCTACAACGGAATTTCAGAATGACCAGCTGCATACGCATGAATGGGGAGACTTGACTTAAAGGTAGGTCGTGTGAAAAAGCTTCCTTAGCACAGGCCAAAAAAAAGTGTGACACGTACTTTTGGACTCCATTAAACGTTGTCGTCGTCGTCGTCGTCGTCGTAGTGGCAGCAGCTAACATGCATTGGGTGGTTACTCTGAGCCATGCACTACTGTAAGCATTTTGTAAGTGTCAGCTCATTTAGGGGGCATGCAGCTGGCTCGGTGGGTAGAGAATGCGACTCTTGATCTTGGGGTCATGAGCTCGAGCCCCACGTTGGGCATAGAGATGACGTTAAAAAAATAATTACTAGCTCATTTAATCCTCATGAACAACCTGTCAGGACGGTCTAAAATGTTTCCATTTTACAGATGAGAAAATGGAGGCACTGGGCAGGTACCTAGCTGCAGTGTAAGGGGTCAGTAAGCGGCGGAGCCTGGATGAGTGCAGAGAGTCATGGAGAGCCACTCTTGTTATCAGTTCAAGTGCCTGAAATGAGCAGCACTGTGATCTCGTTCTTAACTGGTCAATCCATGTCTGGGGTCTTGGTGTAAGAGAGGACGGCACATACCAAAGGGTGTCCCAAGACCAGGATGTGACAGGCCGGAAACCCACTCCGATGGTTGAAGAAACAGGGGAATGTGCGTTCCAGTATTTAAAGGCCGCTCTGTGAAAGAAGGATAAGAATCCTATTTTGCAGCCACAGAGAAATTATGGGTTTAGGCTGACCAGCATTATCGAAGTCCCTATATCTGACCAAGAACTCTGCTTGGGACTGAGGACTCAGATATCAGGAAAAGAAGACATACTTCCCGTCCTGGAAGAGCTTCCAGTCTAGGGGGGAGGGAGGCGAACCCGGGGTCCCGTAAGACCTTTCTGAACACTTCTGCAGTGGGGCGGCGTACCGCGTTGCACGGTAGATCAGCAGGGGTCCTTCCCCTGGAAGTACATGTGTGCGTCCTGGAATCTCACCTGCCCGGGGAGTGGAGGGGATTCCCACAGCGGCTGGGCGGTTGGACTGGATTTCCAGCCACAGACTAGCGATAAGAATATAAATCCTGGGGCGCCTGGGTGGCTCAGTCGGTTAAGTGTCCGACTCCGGCTCAGGTTATGAACTCGCATTTCGTGTGTTCGAGCCCCATGTCGGGCTCTACACTGACAGCCCAGAGCCTGGAGCCTGTTTTGGATTCTGTGTCTCCCTCTCTCTCTGCCCCCACCGCCACCCCCCCCCCCACTCACGCTCTGTATCTCTCTTTCTCAAAAGTAAAGATTAAAAAAAATTTTTTTTAAGAATACAAACTCCAGGAAGATATAGAATTATGTCAGTCATGTTCACTGTTGCATTTCCAGGATCTGGGCACAGACTGGATGCTCAGTAATGGAATACATGGAAGAATGAACATATAAAAGCCAGGATTCTCACATAAATACCTGTGTCACTTGTTTTGAAAAGCTGGAAGATTTGGCAACAGTGGGCCCACCTATTTTTTGTGTGTTGTGGAAAAAGACTGTGTCTAACATGCCACTAGCCCATCTTCAGTTATATCATCTGTCCCGTCCTGGACTGTGCGGACTCTGGATTAATCACTAAAATCTCTGTAAACTTTTTCTTTTTTTTTTTTTTGAGAGAGAGAGAGAGCAAGCAGGGAAGGGATCATGAGATCATGACCTGAGCCAAAATCAAGAGTCAGATGCTCAACCAACTGAGCCACGCGGGTGCCCCTGGGCAAACTTTAAATGTCTGTGAAATCAAATTCTATGGTTAAGCTCTAAAGTGGAAAAGTTTTATCAATTACCAGATTGCATTAGTTGAATATCAAGAATATTATCTGTATGGCATTTTCATTGCTTCATCAAGTCATTCAAGATAAATTTTATTACTTTCATGATGTTAACAGACAATAGATAAGTCATTTATTCTGACAGCAAGGGAAGAGACTATCTTTGCTTAAGCGAGAAATATTTTTTCAATGTCTATTTTAGAGGGAGAGAGAGAGAGAGCATGCGCACGTGTGCACACATGCACACATGAGCAGGTGAGGGACAGAGAGAGAGAGACAGAGGATCTGAAGTGGGCTCAGCACTGACGGCATAGGGCTGGATGCCTGGCTCAAACTCACGAACTGTGAGATCACTACCTGAGCCGAAGTCGGATGCTTAACCAATTGAGCCGCCCAGGTGCCCCTTAAGTGAGAATTTTTAAAATATATAAGCATTGTATACAGTACATCTTTTTTGTCTGTTTTTATCATGAAGACAATGCTTTGCTAAGCTTATGACCAGCTTGGTGATGCGTGTTGGTAATTCCGAAATGCCAAAAGACAAACGCCATTCTTTTGACACATCTTCCTGCAAGAAACAGACTCTCCCCCGCAGATATGCACTTCCTAATACATGCAACAGATAAAGCAGCAAAGTAGTTGAGATTTCTTGGGTGACCTTTCAGTTTGTTCTTTATTGATTTCCTTTTACCCCATGAAAGGAAAGATCACCGTGATGAACTGTTTCAATGAATAACTTACCTGCTTAGGAAAAGCAGAGAGCCCAAACAATAAATCCAATTTGATTCAGGAGAAATATGAAGATGTCAACTGTAAAAACAACGAGCCTTTTCAATAACAATAGAGTCATCTTTTCCCAGTACCCCAAGACCGATCGATTTCAACACTGACTCGCTGTGCTTGGCCATCTGAGGATGTTCTGACCCTTGGGAAATCATTTGCTGGCTTGCAGGAAATAAATGTGCCTAATTCTGAATTTTTGCCAATCACCGAGAGAACGGGGTCACCAGTTGCTAGTTGTCAGAGTCAGGAGTTCAACTGCATCCACGGAGCTAGGATTGTTGGCTCTGTGTTCTGATTTACGGAAATAGAACTTTCTCAGTTGAAACACCACAATATGTAATATGAAGGAGATGAAGTTAAAGCTGCTTCATTTCAGGTGCGCCTGGGTGGCTCAGTTGGTTAAGCATCCAATTGTTGATTTCAGCTCAGGTCATGATCTCCCGGTTTGTGAGATCAAGCCCCACATCAGGCTCTGTGCTAACAGGTTTTCTGTCTCCCTCTCTCTCTCTGCCCTTCCCAACATTTGGTCTCTCTCTCTCTCAAAAATAAATGAATTAAAAAAAAAACCCCTCCATGTCATACGCTTAATATTCATGTAACAAGAAAATCTCCCAAATATTTTTGATATATTTTTTAAATGTTTTATTTATTTTTGAGAGACAGAGAGACAGAGCGTGAGCAGGGGAAGGGCAGAGAGAGAGAGAGAGAGAGGGAGACACAGAATCCGAAGCAGGCTCCAGGCTCTGAGCTGTCAGCACAGAGCCCGACGCAGGGCTCAAACCCACAGACTGTGAGATCATGACCTGAGCCGAAGTCAGCCGCTCAACCGACTGAGCCACCCAGGCGCCCCTATTTTTGATATTTAAAGTAAGATATTTCAGATCAATTACTAACTAACTCGTGATGAGATTTTCCTTTTTATACATGGTTTCGAGATGTAGTAAGTTAGATACAAACATGTACACACACATGCGCACGTGTGTGCGCACACACACACACTGGTATATAAATGGTAACACATACATAAAGCAGTTTCCTGAGAAAATGCACGGATGCACACTAAACATTTATGAAGGTCTCAGACAACTTGCCATAAAACACCACGTCTCCAGTGGAAGAGGCTGGCTGGCTGACGGGCTGGTTGGTTGGTTGGTTGGATGGCTGGTTGCGTGAGTGGTTATTTTTTTCACGCGGAAAACCTGGCAGGAGACTAGGAATTCAACTCTTGGGGTTGGATTGGCTGCTTCTGAGCTCCGTTTATCATCCTGGAAATTAATTCTTCCAATGACTGTTCCCATAAACAAACTGTTCCTTGGGAGAAGGAGAGGCACTTTGGAAAGGCGTGTTTATTTCTTCAGGCCACCAGCAGTATATAAAAGAGCCCAGTTCTTTAGTGCTGACCATGGGCATGCAACATTAGCTAAACAAGTAACCTAAAGATGATGGGCTCGTCCAAACTTCACCATACCGATGAGGCGCAAAGTCCTCTAGTCTCTGAGAGGACAGTGGATTCACATTCTGACCCTTTCAAGGGAAATATTTTTTATTCACTTAAAAAGTCTTGGTTCCTACATTTTAGAAAGCATTTCTCGAACCTATAAGACAATCTCTCTTGCCCTGTGTTTCTACCTCTATACACACTGGTTTTCTTTGGGGCGTGATTTCCCAAGTTGCTGAATATTCATTCCCATCCTGTACCGGCGATCTTAAAACCCTGAACAAAAGCAGAGGGAAAGAATGAACGGGGCCAAATCAGAAAAGACTAGAAGCTCTTTTACTTAGCTGTAAGCAAGTTAAGGAGTGTAAGGTAATTTCTTTTTTGGTGTGTGAATGCCCCCGACAAGTTCTCAAATAGCAGACAAACGTACGCTGCTCACTTCAATTGAGAATCTTCCATAGAAAGCATGTCAAAAGGAGTGAGAGGAGCACAACGTTTCTGGTCCACTACACATATATTATTTTCAAGTACACTTGAAATTCTAAATGTGTACAAATTCAGAGAGAGGTTTAGGAAACTTCAAAAGCCGCAGACGGGAGTTTAAGAAGCTGAAGGCTGCGAACTTCCCTTCTCGTTTAATCCGTGCTTAATTTTGCATTCCTCACAGGTGAGCAGGCAGTGCCTAGAACGGAAGCAAACACAGAAGTTGGTGCTTTGTCACTGGTTGGTCCAGTCTTAACACAATGTTACTTAGAGGCGTCTTCTGTGTGGAAGTTCACGAGCCTAATTAAAAAAAATTCTTTTTTAATGTATTTTGAAAGAGAGAAAGAGAGAGTGCATGCACAAACGGGGCAGAGAGCGAGAATCCTAAGCAGGTTCCAGGCTCAGCACGGAGCCTGAAATGGGACTCGATCCTATGACCCTGGGATCATGACCTGAGCCAAAATCAAGAGTTGGACACTTAACTGACTGAGCCACCCAGGTGTCCCTCCCACGCCTAATTTTTAAAGGAAAACCAGGAGCTGTTTCTTGGTTTGAGACCCCCAGAATCTCATCCCCCCAAAAAGGTCGATAATGATCTTCACGTCCGATGTTGTTTTCACAGATTTCATGCTGCCTTTTCAAATAGAAGCCACTGTGACAAGTGGTGGGCTTCAGAGTGGTTGTGTTCCAACACCCAACCTGGCAATACTATCATAGAAATAGGTACTGTTTACTGGGCACTCACTGTCATAGATAACCATTTGTACTCCCTAGAACAGGCCATGAACACAATTCTGATCACCGATTTCCACAGAGGTGGAAACTGAAAAATCGGAGAGTGTAAGACACTTGTCCAAGGTTACACAGCTTTGTAGGTGGCAGGACTGGTTTTCACCCTAACCACCGGGTAACGACCTTAACTCCAGAGTCCTGTGGCTGGCCCCTCTGAGTGAGAATCCCGATACACACCAACCTAGAAGGGTTCTGAGAAGTCCCACAGTAAAGAAAACTGTTCAAATTCTATGTGACCTCATGATGGTAGAAGCTAATATTCTTTAGAGACCTGCATGACGCCCTGAACATAGTAAGTGTTCACTCAATGTTGAGCAAATGAAACAGGTAATTATTACTGAAGCTGAATATCAACAGCTCAAAAACTGAGGGTTAAAAGAGTTTTTTTTGTTCAACATATGGATATGTAAAAAAATGGTTTAATATTGTAAGTGGTGAAAAGGCCTTATTTAATTTTTTATAATTACCTTCATTACAATCCCTCAGTCAAAGGGGTGCCCACGCGGCTCAGTCGGTGGGGTGTCCGACTCCTGATTTCAGCTCAGGTCATGATCCCACAGTCATGGGATCAAGATCCCCATGCTTAGCATGGAGGCTGCTTGAGATTCTCTCTCTCTCTCTCTCTCTCTCTCTCTCTCTCTCTCTCGCCCTCTCCCCTGCTTGCAGGTGCATGCATGCTCTCTCTCCCCAATAAGAATAATAAATAAATAAAACCAATCCCTCAGTCAAAAAGATTACATCTGTTGCAACGACATGGATGGAGCTAGAGAGAAGGATGCTAAGTGAAGTAAGTCGGAGAAAGACAAATACCGACCGTACGATTTCAATCGTATGTGGAATTTTAGAAACCAAACAAGTGAGCAAAGGAGAACAAAGTGAGAGAGAGACAAACCAAGAAACAGACTCTTAGCTACAGAGAACAAGCCGATGGTTACCGAGGGGAGCTGGGGCGGGGCTGGGGGGTGGGGTGGGATGGGTGAAACAGAAGGGGATTAAGAGGACACTTAGCATGCTAAGCACGGAGTAATGTACGGAACTGTTGAATCACTGTATTGTACCCCTGAAACTAACATATCTGTATGTTAATTACTCTCGAAATAAAATTTAAGAACTTAATAAAATTTTTTAAAAACTTTCGAACCTGTTATGCCCTGGACCAAAACCAGCCCCGCGCAGCTGATCTTCAACGGAATGGAATTTACTCTGGCACACTCGTATGTACGACGCCTTTCCCAGGGCAAATCCCAAGATGCCCGCAACTGTAAAAGCAGGTGAGGAAAGATCATTTAAAAGCTCGGCATCTCCTCCACTGATTATCTTCTAGAACTTTCTACATTAACAGTAGTTCGTACGTGAAAAGTACCGTGATACATCAATGGACAACACCTCTGAGAATGAATCTCCCTATCAAAGGGCAGGACCGGAAAATGGAGGCTTTCTGATCTCAGTTCTGAGCTGGTGGCAGAAGGGCCAGGACACGGCCGGAGAAGGTGCGGTCTCAGAAGCAGGCAGCTAGTGGGAGGCCCAGGTGGCAAATGTCTGAGGCCCCTAGGGCGGGAAGGGCTGGGCTTTGGGTTATGGTTATAGGCGCCTCCCCAATCACTGGGCAGGAAAGACTCTTCCTTCTCTTTGTGAGTTACAGTACGGGCAGCTGCAATCCATCTTGCCTGCAGGCAAGAGAGCTCGCGAGGCAAAGACAATCTCCGGGAGAAATATCCAACCTGCTCTTCTTGCTGGGAAGGAGCCTTCAGACCGTTACCTGGAATGTATCTGCTCTGTACATAACGGGTCCACGTATGAGTGGAAGAAGAGGAAACCCCAAGGTTGTGGTAAATGGATTATTAGAAAGTCTCTGATTTTTAAAAATTATTCATTTGGTAGGTCCATTATAGAAAATATCTTGGGGGCACCTGGGTAGCTCAGTCATGATCTCATGCTTTGTGAGTTTGAGCCCCACGTCGGACACTGTGCTGACAGCTCGGAGCCTGGAGCCTGCTTCAGATTCTGTGTCTCTTTCTCTCTGCCCCTCCCCTGTTTGCACTCTGTGTGTGTCTCTCTCTCAAAAATAAACAAACATTATAAAATTAAAAAAAAAAAAAAAGAGGGGTGCCTGGGTGGCTCAGTCGGTTAAGCGGCCGACTTCGGCTCAGGTCATGATCTCACGGTCTGTGAGTTCGAGCCCCGCGTCGGTCTCTGTGCTGACGGCTCGGAGCCTGGCGCCTGCTTCAGATTCTGTGTCTCCCTCTCTCTCTGCCCTTCCTTTGCTCATGCTCTGTCTCTAGGTCTCTCAAAAATAAAATAAAAATGCTAAAAAAAAAAAAAGAAAAAGAAAATATTTTGAAAAACTAGCCAAAAGAAGAAAATTGCAGGCCCTAATGGCTCTATCATTCAGAGGCTCTGCTTGGTCTCCTCTTGCAGGCCCTGCCAATGTCCCTCAGTCCAGGCTTTAAAGAGGCCTCAGGTAGAGTCCCTACTGCTCAGCCTTATAACAGAAAGTGTTGAATGAAGTAACAGCATCACAGTGACAGAAATAGGGACTGATTTTTCAGAGAGTCAACACTGGCACTTTGTTAACCTGACATTCAGACCTCCAGTCGCTATAGACATCTTCTTTTAAAAAAACGAATCTTTTCAGGGTTTATTTGCTTTTTTTAACTTCTACAACTTACGTGCAACTTTGGGCAATGATCCAAATCTTGGATTCGATGCTAAATAACCTAAGAAGTAACATATAAATACATTATTATTACATTTTATAACATTCAAATTTATAAAATAGAAATAAACCTTCAAAGTAAATCTTGACATACACAGATTCTTAATCTAAAGAGATGATTTTTAAAGAGTTGTAAGTCAATTCTTAATTGACCATTTTTAGCAAGGAGCAAGTATTAGTAGCTTTAATGCATAGAAAAAGAACATGAAACAGACCATTTAAGACTAATTTAAATATATCAAGGTGGGGGGGGGGGCGCCTGGTTGGCAGAGTCCATAGAGAATGCGACTACATCTCGAGGTTCTAAGTTCAACCCCCACACTGGGTGCAGAGATTACTTAAAAAAAAAAAAAAAAGATATCAATGCAAAGAGGGGACTAACAACGTAGTTCCAAGCATCCCCTCCCCCTTTTAAGTAACTCAACAGGAAGTCTCAGTTTAGAGATTCACGGTATATATATTGTAATTTTAAAATGAAAACATTAAAACCTGTGGTAGCAGAGTAATGGTCTCCTAAAGATGTCCACAACCCAATCCCCGGAAACTATGAAGAAAATGGAACTAAGGTTGCTGATCAGATAATCTTAAAATAGGAAGATTATCGTGGATTATCTGGGTCCACCCAAAGTAATCAAAATGTTTTTATCTTGAGGGGCGCCTGGGTGGCTCAGTTGGTTAAGCGCTGACTTGGGCTCTCTCTGCCCCTCCCCTGCTCACACTCTGTCTCCCTGTCAACAGTAAATAAACATTAAAAAAAAATTTTTAAAAAAGTGACCTTGAAGTTATAAAAATGAAATTATATTCAATAAATCACCTTTAAAGACAAGAATAATATTGAGTGAAATGGGATCCTCCTAGATACATGATGTATGTGGTCTCTGGCACTCCAAAAGGAACTAGAACATTTTCCCTCATGTTTGCTGGGTACGAATATTTTTTTAAGATTCTGGTAACTGGGGCACCTGGGTGGCTCAGTCAGTTAGGCGTCCAACTTGATATCTTGATCTCAGGCTTATGAGTTCCAGCCCAGCACTGGGCTCTGTGCTGGACTTGGAGCCTACTTAAAAAAACAAAACAAAACAAAGAACCCCCGGTAATCGGCAGTGTTTAGCACAGTGGGCTTCAACTAGATCAGGTGCCTTCTTGTTATCTGGGGACCAAGCAATGTCTAGGGAGGCTCCAGTGAGATGGGGAGAAGAAGAAAGAAGAGAGCCAGGAAGGCAGAATAGACAGGAAGAGTGGAAGACTCTAAGAGGCAGGAAGAGGTTATGTGGGCAGGTGCTGGGCGGCTGCTAGTTCTCTTGATCTGTAGCTCAGATTGGACAGCGTCCCTTCCTTAGGCAGATGTAGCCTCTTGCATGCAGCCTCCTGCCACGAGGAATGGCGTGATGGGCAGAGTTGGGTGGATTTCAGTGTGATTTATCTCCTTGGAGTGCTGCTGTGCAGGAAACCATCTAACCATGCACGGAGCCCCTGGGAAACACAGGGACTCTGGCACAGAGGAAGGCACTGCGTTAGTGGCCTGTGGCCGCCGTTCACCACTCACCACAAACTTACCGGTTTAAAGCAACACAAGTTTGTTACCTTGCAGTTCTGGAGCTCAGAGGCTCACAATTGGCCTCCCTGGGCGACTTAGACCATGTGGGCGGCTACGCCAAAATACCTCAGACTGTGTGGCTTATCAACCACGGAAATTTATTTCTCACAGTTCTGGAGGCTGACGTCCAAGATCAGGTGCCAGCATGGTTGGGTGAGGTTGCAGACTTCCTGTTGCATCATTATGCGATGAAAGGGGCTGGGGAGCTCCCTGGAATCTCTTTTACAAGGGCACTGATCCCTTCAGGAAGGCTCCACCCCTCTGAAGGCCCCATCTCCTAAAACCATCACATTGGGCCTTAGGAGTTCAACATGTGAATTTGGGGGGACACAAATATTCAGACCATAGCACTGGGCTAAAATCAAGGTACACATTCCTTTCTGGAGACTCTAGAGTGTCTCAAGTTTCCAGCTTCCAGAGGCCAGCCACGTCCCTAGACTCCTGGGCCCCTCCTCTGTCTCCACAGCCAGCAACATTGGACTGAGCCTTTCCGGTGCTGCCCTCCCCCTGGTTCCGCCTTCGGATCCACTCTTGCATTTTTAATAACCCTTTGATTACATTGGGCTCATCTAGATAATCCGGAATAATCTATTTTAAGGTCAGCTGATGTACAGCCTTAATTTGCCTGCAACTTTCATTTCCCTTTGCCACGCAACTTAATATAGCCACTCCTTCTGGAGATTAGGACATCTTGGGGTGGGGGCGGTGCTTAGGCCGAAAATAAGCAAAAACTCGCATAAATAAATCCTCCACCAAAAAACAAATGCCAGCCAAAAGGCCGCCAGGAAGGTCACTGAAAACTGGTCTCTCAAGTTGCACACTAACAGATCCTGAATCTTACCGTGGTGGACGAGTCCTTGGGTGGCGAGCATGCTCACAAGAGAAAAAGGCAGAGCTGCAAAAGAAAGACACCCTCAAGATCGCTATTTTAAAACTTGGCACCTCACCCGGAAGTCAGGGGGAATCAGTTCGTGCTTTCTTCTCTTATCCACCGTGGCAACGAGGTGTTAGTCATTTGTTATTTGACTTATTCAACAAATCTTTATTAAGCATCGCACAAAGAATTTTTCCTGAGATCTGCCCCAGTCACTCCACCGGACGCACAGCATTAACGTGACAAAACCTAACCCTGTGCCGCTCCACCTCTGACGTCTGCTTCCGCTTTTATGGAACGCCCACCACGCACCAGATTCTAAGCACGACCTACAATAAAGGCATCTTCGTGCGTGCGCACACTTGAATCCGGGAGTTGAATCTGAGAGTTGCCTTCAACTGTCTTTTGAAAATTTCAATCCTACAGAAAAGTTGAAAAAAAAAAAATACAACGAACTCCTGCATACCTGATCTACGACCGTTCCTAGCTTTTGTCTCGAACGATACTTTGCTGCACAATTTGGATAGGTCTATTTTGTGAAGATTACGAGATGATCACGTTCATGTTAAACATGGGCGGTGTTGAGCTATGATTTGTAAAACTGGCAAGTTAGTCTGGCGAAGGCAGTTTCTAGTTCTATCCAAACGCCACACTTCTTCCAAGAGCAGAGAGCACAGATCAGTATCTAGCTCTTCCTAGCAACCGAGAAAAGTCGAATAGCAACCAATTTTTCCACTCGTATCTACCTGATGGTAGACAAATGGGTCATACTGAAATGTTAATCTACTAGTGCTTACTTAAATGACTTATTCATAGGTTGTAAAAAAAAAAAAACGCTGGTGAATTTCTAGGAGCACGATCAATAATCGTAATAATATATAATAAAGATCAAGTTCTAAAGCGTCGCTTCCAAAACAATCGGTACTGAAGCTGAATGATTTGAGAAATGAAAAACGTGTATTTCCAAGTATAAATTATCTTAAAGCTGCAAAACATTGGGACTAGATCCATGGGCTCTATTATGACATTTTCAAATGACAAATCATGAATTTTTTAAATTGGAACAGACTTCAATGCGTGGCGTGAATTCACACCCTCCTCTTATAAAAGGCAGGCCCAGCAAGAGGAAGCGAATCAGCAGAAAAGAGACATTTCAGAGACATCGTAAGAGAACTATTATTAATGGAATGTTGCCACGCTTTACTCTATCACAAAAGTTTAAATGTTTTTTAATTCTTTTTTGAAGAGTCATTCCACAAATATTTAATAGGCAAGTTCTATCTGTGAAGCGCTGTGCGGGGCTCTGGGATGAAGCAATGAACCTGACGTTATTTCCAAACTCAACGAAGGTTAGAGTCTAGTGAAATTTAGGAAGTTCAAATCTTTCAAGAAATTCCAAATAACACTCTTGGTACAAGTCCTTGGTCACAAGGAAGAAAGCGTGTGTGTATCACTTCCCGCTGAGGGAAGGAAGGTACTCCTACATTGAATAGGAGCTCTGCACTCAAAAGGGCCTGGATATGGATTTAGATTCGAAACAGCCCCCGATATTTAAAGTTCTTAAGGGAATTATGCAAAGTCGCTGCTCAAAAGTGAATCATTACCATAATTCTACCGTGGTATTTGGGCAGTTTATTGCAACAAATACAGGGTTAACGAAGATTAAGAGGGGTTCCCTTACCTCTCTTCCAGAAGCTTTCTTCTTGACATTCCCGGATAATCTTTGAAATCTCTCCTCGGTGGATGTGCAGTTTGGATTTTGGACAAAATAATAGACTCTACAAGGAAAGTTATGCGGTGAGTTGACAGAAATCATTAGAAAAGCATCTGTTTTCTCTGGCGGAGGGCAGGGAGGTCTCTGCACTCCTGTCACACAGCGCGCCCTGTGTGGCTGCCAGCAGAGTAATGGCCGGCCTCAGCCAGTGCCTTCCGGCTGGGATCGCTGGGTGGACGCAGATGAGGAAAGAATCCCAGCTGGAGACGCAGAGTGACTTGTGGACTCGCGAGCATGGAGCGGATTATCTGGTCACGATGAATCACAGTTTAGGCCCCGTTTTCTTTCTCACCCCAGCTTCCGTCCACACGGCTCATTCTCCCTGCAACGCTCCCCACTCCCTCTGCCTGCCTGGTGTCCTTAAGACCCAGTTCAGCGTTGCCTCCGGGAGGAGAAGAGATTTCCCCTAAAGCACAAGGTGTACACCCTGGGATCCCAGTCAGAGCAGTGTATTGCAAGTTAGCTATTTATAGATCTGTTCCGATTCATCTATTTATACTTCTGTATGCATTTTTAGGCTAAGAACTTACCAACAGACTGCTTTTTATTTGTCAACATACCCTACTTTCTATCTTAACAGGTTTTTTTTTTTTTACACATTTGTAAGTGGTCTGCACATAATTCCTGATGGGACGACCAGCGTGGCTGAAATGGTCAGTTTTACTGGATCTACAGTATTCTTTTTATCGTGCTGATATGCTATACTCGGGACTAACTCCCATCATGCACCACCCTTCCCCTTTTGTGGGGATGTATTATTCACTCACTCTTACTTCCATTCTCTATTCTCACATTCTCTTCTGCCTATCACTGCCATTCTTGGGAGTTAATGCAAATCACTCGTTGGTATGCATTGCTGCAAAATGTTCATTGTTATGGGTGCATGCATCTTTTTTCTGCAAATAGTATTGTTTTACATATTTTACTTGAAAATGTTAAAAAAAATTTTAATGTTTATTATTTACTTTTGAGAGAGACAGCGCGAGCCGGGGAGGGGCAGAGAGAGAGGGAGACACAGGATCCAAAGCAGGCTCCAGGCTCTGAGCTGTCAGCACAGAGCCAGATGCGGGGCTCGAGCCCTCGAACTGTGAGATCATGACCTGAGCCGAAGTTGGACGCTCAACCGACTGAGCCACCCAGGCGCCCCTTAAAATCTTTTCAACTCAGCTCTAGGCTTTTAAGATCCATCCATGTTGCTTGCATATCTAACTGCGGGCTAATTCTCCTGGATGTTTCCAGACCTCACCACCGCATGTCTCCTTACAGTCCCCTCTGAGAATAGTTTTCAGATATATCCCTAGAAGTAAAATAGGGCATGCGTATTCCTGATCTGACATGTCTCGCTAGAGTTCTCTCCCCAATGGCTGCACTGTATCTACCATTGACACCAGCAGGGACTGAACATTCCTCTGTCTACAGAGCCTGCTTAGGAGCCAGTTACGCTGGATTCTAAGCAGGTTGAAGAACAGAGCTTGGAACATTTGGCATTATCCAGTTTTCTAAATGCTGGCAGTCTAACAGGTATAAATGTAATATTTTATTATCTGCATTTCTCTGGTAAGTAATGTGTTTGAGAATCTACATATTCTTCAACCAGAATGCCCTTCTCCTCGAGTGTCAGGGCAATCCCTCAACTGAGCCTGGGTTGTGCTCTTTCATTACACAGTGGCTCAATGCGTTTTGATTGTGGGAACACACACATGACATCGTACTTACCATTTCAACCATTTTAAAGTATACAATCCATGGCATTAAGTACATCCACAATGCTGGGCAGCCACGACCACCATCTAGTTGCAGAACTTTTTCATCACCCCAAAAGGAACTTCCATATTCATTAAGGAACCTCTCCTCATTTCCTGAATCCCCCCAACCCTCAGCTCCCTGGCGATCACTCATCTGCTGTCTGGCTGTATGGATTTGCCAATTTCAGGTATTTTATGTAAGTGGTATCGTACAATAGGTTTCTTTTTGTGGCTCTCTTCTCTCCCTTTGCGTGATGCTTTTATGGTTCATCCATGTTGCAGCATGTGTCGGTAATATATTCCTTTTTGTGGCTCAGTAACATTCCATTGTATGGAACTACCTCATTGTGTTTATCCAGACATCTACTGACAGATACTTGGGTCATTTCTACACTCGCCTATTGTGCACAGAGCTGCTATGAACGTGGAGCTACGAGTTTTTGTTTGAACACCTGCTTTCGATTCTTCTGAGCCATATGGTAATTCTGTTTAGCTTACTGAGAAGCTGCCAAACTCTTTTCCACAGCACCTGCACTATTGTACAGTCCCACCAACAAAGTATGAGAGTCCCCATCTTTCCATATCCTTGTCAACACTTCTCGTTTTCTCCTTTGTTTCTATTCATTTCAAATTAGCACATTAAAATTCTCAATATAAATTATTTCATTAATTTAAGCTAAATAAACCAAATCGTTTCTGTTTTTAATTATGTTCATGCGAGTGACTGTGAATGTTCTCTCGTTGTGGTTTTGATTTGCATTTCCCTAGGTCATCTAGTCATTTGCTTGTTGGCCACTGACATATATTCCTTGGAGAAATACCTCTTTAAGTTCTTTGCTTATTTTTTTTAACTGGGCCATTTTTCTCTTTGTTGTTGAACTGTAAAAGCTCTTTGTATACTGTGGATAATAGACCCTTACCAAATACGTGTTTGAAAATAATTTTTTCCATCCTCTGGGTGGTTCATTCATTTTTTTTTTTTTTAGTTTTATTTTTGAGAGAGAGAGAGAGAGAGAGAGGGAGAGAGAGATGGGGAGGGGCAGAGAAAGAGGGAGACACAGAATCGGAGCAGGCTCCAGGCTCTGAGCTGTCAACACAGAGCCTGATGAGGGGCCTGAACTCAGGAACTGTGAGATCATGACCTGAGCCAAAGTCAGAGGCTTAACCGACTGAGCCACCCAGGTGCCAATCATTCATTTTTTAAAAACAAATTCTATTTCATTCGTTCCTGACTATATTCTTCACATGTAATCATCAGTCGCACTTGTACTTCCTTGTTTGTGAATTATTTCTGTAGGGCCTCTACCATTTACTTCTTGGGTTTTTCATGTTTTTCTCGAGGTGCAGCTCTTTCGCTTTTGAGTTTTGCCTTGCTCATTTTGCCAATGTTCTTTTTTAGACTCTGTAGTAGATGACAATGTGGATGACGGTCACCATTTTTCGAGTACTTTTCCACGGGCCAGGCACTGTGCCAAGCACTTTCATGCGTGATGACAAGATGGAAAGACCCCATAGCCCCTATGCCTTCAGCGTTCTATAAACACCTCCAGCAGGCAATCTCTGTCTGCCTTCTCTACAACTCCCCAGAGCACAACGCACGGTTGCCAGTGGTCAGGGTGGGAGTCCCGGGGCGAGAGAGGGAGCTCCTCTCACCCTCCACTTACCTTAGTTCCTCAGCAAGCACTCCTTATCGCAGCGTAAACATCTCCTCCTGGTTCTGCCCACAGCTGCCGCAGAGGTGGGGCACACCGCCCTCCCTCCTTTGCCCCCAAAGCACACACACATATACGCATCCAGGGTCGGGGACCCTGACTACCACACTTGCTGTGCGTCCTGCCGTCAGGACTGGTGTTCCAGCACAGTCTCCACAGAGGCGCGCCGGTGATCCGTTCCGGTAGAGCCATAAATGTTTCACGGCTCTCTATTTCACAGAGGCCACTCGGGTGTCTAAATTCTTTTCTTTGTGACTGAGTATCATTTGTCTGTTAACCTCTCCTAAACTTTGCTCCTTAAACATTGCCCCCTTCGTAAACACATCTTAGCTGGAAAAGTTGACGCTACAGAACAGGAACTCCATTTTCCCATCATAATGCTTTCTCTTTGCTTCAGTCACGTGTCCCTGAAACATATAAAATTCCTTCTTAACCATTTGAAATATTGTGCCCGCGTTCACACTGGGGTTCTCAACCTGATCGTTAACTAGGCAGTTAAGGAACACCTGTCAGCAGCATGTACTTACTATGATTAGCCTTGGTAACAAAAAAATGTAAAAATAGGCATGATGTATCATTCTGTTAGATTCAGTTAAGAGTTTTGCTCTGCTAAGGGAAACCTCTTCAGTCACTGACCGCCTATGGAAGAGTTAGGCTAGATGCTAAACAGGGAAGAGGAAAGAAAGGATTTTATAAGTAAAAAAATTAAAAGGTTCCTTTTCAAGGAAGCTAGAAAAACCGTTTCCTTCCCCACTCCATTGCCTCTGCACCCATCCAACAAAGTGTCAGACTGAGAAAAGTAAGATGGCTGGTCAAGGATGAGGTCTAAGGAAAGTTCTATATGATGGTCCTCTTAGTTGGCAGACGTCCAAATTAAAACTATACCTGCTTGCTTGGTGGTGGCAAATGGGGGCCTTTATCTTGGTTTCCGTGAGTGGACACTGAAGCCATGATGACTTTGTCTCTGCTTCTCTTCCAGTTGAGTGTACTTAGCTTACTCGCTGGCTCGAGGTCTAAGGAAAGTAGAAGGGAGTCACTATGCCATGGCTGAATGTTTAAATCAACCTTAAAAAAGCACCCTTAGTATCAACTCACCAATGCGGAAAACTTATTTTCATTTGTCATTCGTCTTCATCTCCAACCACCTGCGAACTCACATTCTAATGCTTCTTCCCCACCGACACACACACATTAACTCACTGTAGTGACAGGTTAGATTTAGAGTGTAGTGAAATGACACAGTGCTACTACTTAAAAATTGTGCCCTAAAAAAGTTTCAATTCATTACAAGGTCACTAGGTACGACGAATACTTATGGAGGGCCTACTATGTGCCAGGCCAGGAAATACAAAGATGGATAAGACCAAATCAGTGCTGCAGGAGCTGCTGGCCTAAAGAAGACAAGTCAGCAGCTACGCAACAGGCAAAGGGCTCCCTTACAGGTATGTATGGGGTACTAAGGAAGGAGAAAGGAAGTTCTATTCTCTCCGGTCAGTTCTGAAGACACCAAAGACTAAAAGTTTTGAGCTTTCAAGGGGTGGGTGGGCTCCAGAGACAGGAAGACCAGTTTGGAAGGTAATCATCATCATCATCATCATCATCATCATCATCATCCACCCAAGGACTGAAAAGACCTGAACCAAGACCACGGGGAAGGATAGAAATGATAAATTTGAGTCTGGAAATGTTGGATTCGGCTGCCTGTGGGCGCATACATTGGAATTAGCCAGCCGCATCTAGAATATTTGATAATTTGGGTCTAGAGTTACAGATTAGGGATAGGCTTCAAAGATGAACTTGGGAGTTGCCCTCGTAAAGATGATAGGTAAAGCAAGAAACATGAATAAAATTTTCTGCCAAGAGTATTGGAAAATGTGAACTTTGTGGCCAAGGGAATACCAACAAGAGAAGCAAAACAAAACAGAACAGAACGGGCCAAGGAAATGACTGAAAAGGAACAGTGGATACAGAGGGGTAGGAATTTCTAAAGGAGAGAATGAATTCTCAGAATTGCTTGGCTCAGCAAAGTGATTTGGCAATGATGGGCATAGTCCAGGTGGACCATGCACCCTCCCAACCTAACCCCTCACCCTACCCTCTACAGCCCTGGATTCTATGAGTACCACTGATTTCCCTGCAAAGTAAATACACACATTTCTGTTTCCTACCGAACTGCCAGGCATAGGAGCCAAGGGGACCCTTAGTTGTACCAGGTGTCACCTCGGATATCTAATGTTGTTATAGAGGCAGCATGATGACACCCTATGGGGAAAGTCCTGAAATCAGAGACCTGAGTTCAGATGCCGACTCCACTCCTCACTAAACTTGTGCTTTGGGGCAAGAGATTGAATGTGTCTGTGCCTCAACATTCTCACCTGTGAAGTGGGGTGATGGACACAGCAAGGGGCTTGGGGGCTATTGCAACGATGAGGGAGGAAGACGAGGGATGGGGTCCATAAGGCCCCAGCTCAGTACCCTGCGCACAGCGGGCACACGAGCAGGAAAGGGCAGCTGTCAGAGCGGCCCTGGGCGCCCTATTTCTTGAGGATCTTCAGGAAGTCTTTGCTGACCTAAAGCCAAATTAGATAATCTCTGCGTAGGCATTAGGCCAGCAGCCTCAAACCCGGAAGCAAGAACACCACATCCCAGCTTTGGTGGTCCCCTCGTGCCCACTGAATCACCCGTCCGCATCTGAGCAAACCTCCCGGGAGGGCGTTGCCTCCCAGGTGCAGCTCCCACCACCGTGCCCGGGGCTGGTGAGGGGTCCCCCTGCTTGTTCGGTGCTTGGGGCTGCAGGGGTGCTGACAGCTGGGCAGCGGGAGGGCGGCCCGCAGCAGGACGAGGAGGGGCGCTTGCTCGGATGGACAGCAGAGGGGTCGCCGCACTTTCTGGCGGCGGGGGAGGGAAGCGGGGAAACGGCTCGCAGGAGTCGGCCTCCATGTGCACCCTGGGGCCGCCTGCACCACCCCAAGCCTCCTACGTTTGCTCGGTGTTGGCCGGAGCCCGAGGCAGGCGAGGAGGGGCTGGCTGGACGGGGCGACTCTAGATGCGCCGCCCCTGAGGACCCCGGAGGCAAAGCGGCAGAGGAGCGCCCCCCCCCCCTTCCGCTCCTCGAAGTCCCTCCCGCTGTCGCCCGCGGCCACCCGGGGCGGGCTCACCTGCGTAGGTAGGGACCCGTCGCTAGCCACGCCTGGGGGTCCGCGGAGCCGAGCCCAAACCGCCTCCTTCCGCGGCCGCAGCTGCAGCGGGACTGCTCCTGCCTCCCGGCGCCGTCCCCGCGCCTGGCGGCCGCCTCCCCTCCCCCAGGTCCCGCGGCGCTCCTTCCTTCTCTTGCTCCGCCCCTCTGCCCGCTCGGTTAGTGCACCCCACCCGCGCCTTCCTCCGCGGGTGACGTCAGCTCCCGCACGCAAATGCTCCGGCTGAAATCCTGCTCTCAGACACCCCCACCCGGTCCCGAGCCTGGACCCCTGATAGATTCTACCTCCGCGATGTTGTTCAGAGAACTCCTTTCATCCCAGCAAAACCTGTGTTTACATGCGCTTACAGGTGAGCCTGCCTGCCTGTCTTCCTTCCTTTTTTTTTTTTTAGGTATAATTGACATACACCATTATATTACTTTCAGATGTATAACTTCATGATTAGATATTTGCATACATTGTGAAATGATCACGCTAAGTCTAGTTAATGTGGCTCACTATACAGTAACCCGAACCATTTTTCCCCCCTTGGGAGGAAGACTTTTAAGATCTACTCTCTTAGCAACTTGCAAATAGGCAATGGAGTATTATTAACTATCATCGCCCGTGCTGTACATCACGTGCCCGTGATTTACTTATTTTATAACTGAAGTTTGTACTTTTTGACCCCTTTCACTCTTTTCACCCGTCCACACGGAATCATTTTTACAACCTTTAGTTGTAAATGAGTACTGTTATCTTCATTTTATAGAGTAGGCTAGTGAGTTGCGCAAGGAAGGCCTGGGACTTTGGAGTCAAAGCCAGGGCTGCTTGGCTCCCAAGCCTTCTCTTTCCAGTATTCTCTGTCCCTGGGCTCTGGCTTCCTGCCACTCTGAACGGCTGACACTGACACCGAGGGAAAGCTGCTGGGTGCCTTTGTCATCTTTATCACTCACCCCAAACTCCGCAGCCTTGTATGCTGCGAATCTTCTCCCAGGATGCCAGGCACTGGGACTCAGAGAGTGCCTTGAGTTAGAAGACAAGTCCTAAGTCAAGGAGAAGGCCCCCATCATCTCTCACCATCTCCTACCATCCTGATCGGTCTCTATGCCTTTGGCCTCAGCCCCTCCAAAGTGCTCACCTCCCTGGCCCCTCCCGCCTGAGGCCTGGCATGGAGCCCCTCCCTCCATCACAACTTGAGCTGAAATCAAGAGTTGGTCGCTTAACCAACTAAGCCACCCAGGCACCCCTGTTATTATATACTTATTAGCGAGCTTATTTTTTTAAAGCCTGTTTGCTCTGCCCCAGTGTAATCTACAGAACAAGATGATATCTGTTTTGTTAATTGTTGTATACTTAGCGTCTCAGATATAGGAGGGGCTCAAAAATCGCTGTCGAATGAATGAGCGAAGGAGCCTGGATTCAAAGGCTGTCTGTCAAGATGCCAAGTTGTTTTGAAGGATCAGTGTTCCCTAGTATATCCCCCAGACCACATTACTCTTTGCAATTTCCCAGTTTCTTTTCACCACTTTTTCCTTTCCAAATGGAAGAGGATATCATTTTTATTTTATTTTTTTTAAGATTTTATTAAGTAATCTCTACACCCAGTGCAGAGCTTGAGCCCACAACCCTGGGATCGAGAGTCACATGTTCTACCAACTGAACCAGCCAGGTGCCCCAAGAGGATATCATTCTATTGTTACTTTTATATTGTGTTGCCGGAAGTCAGAAATAGCCCTCTGCCACGTTCTGGTCTGAAAGGAACAGCTTTCTAACCGATTTTGTTAAAAGAAACGAACAGCCTTCCATTATACCAAAGTCTAACTTCCAACATATACCCTAGGGGCCATTAGCATCTTGCTAAAATAATGTTCAAGTCCCAACCCTCATTTCTACTTTCCATCGGAACGTTCAGTTAATTGCCTTAAATAACTAGGAATTACCTATATACAATGTGCAGGAATTCTAGAAATTCCTCACTTAGTATTGGTTGGACAAATCTGGTGTGCCCACGTATTGTTTTAGGCACTTTCAGACATTAAAAAGACATAGATCCTTCCCACAGAGAATTTATCATTTCCCGAAGAATTCGAATATAATAGTTTTGGCCCTGGAAGAATATAACGTTGAACGGAGTCCTTTTTAAGGCTTTGTTTCAGCACCCTACAGGGTTTCAGGATCACGACCACAAAGATGATTATCATTGGCTAAGGGTATGAAAAATGGGCTAATGTAGAAAGAGCCAAAATGTTCACAGCAGGCTCCTGCTTGAACTCGTTCCATAGCCCTGCGCCGTCCTTAGGCAAGAGCCAAATGCATTAGCAGGGCATGTATGATTCAGCTCCCGGGGGAGCCTCCAATGCTACGAGTGACTGATGGTCCCCCTTCTCAACCTTTCGCCTGTGCTGGCACTTCAGCCTTCCTCTGCTTCTCCACCGCTCTCTCACTCAGTCTTAAAGACTGGGTCTGGGGGTCACCTCCTCCTGGTGGCCCCGCCAGACTCAAGTTGACTTTCCCACCTTCTGTGCCCTCATTGCACTCTGCAGTGGGTACTTATGAGGCATATGTGTGTGCACACAGAGATGTATCTATTACGCGTGTATGTGTGCATATAAACTTCCTAGTCATAACTGACATGTATTAAACACCAGACGCTAGGCGCTCTTCTAGTCTCTCTTCATCTGTCGACTCCATCCCCACAGCAGGCCCAGGAGAGAGGTACGAGGAACCTATTCAGTCACATAGCCAGGCAGCGAGAGCACCAGAATCTGAACCCAGCCCCTAGAGCCGTGTGCTTTCAGAGCGATGCTACCCTGCTGTCCCTCGACTGTCATCACGCTGTGCTACAACTACTGATATCATTCGTCGCCACCTCTTGACTGTGTCGCCACCTCTTGACTGTGAGCTCCTTGAGGGCAGGGAATGATTTCGTTCGGTAACCGGGACATTGTATGAACTCGGGAACAAATAAATGAATTCAGCGGGCCACGGAATGAAAAAATGAATAGTACCTGTCCTTTATTTCAAAGGGCCCACAATTCTTTTTTTCCCCTTTTGACCTTCTTCCTTCACAAAATGGTGGCAGGGCCTTTAATTTAAATTAAATAAATAAAAGTTGATTACATGCGTAATCAAATTCACATAAAACGTGAGATTCCTGCAGGGCCTTTTAAACAACCCAAGAAATAGGTATATCCTTCTGACTTTACATGCAAGAAAAATCTGGCCCAGAGAAGGTAACTAACATGGCCAAGGTCATAGCTGGGAACTGGTACATCCAAGATTCAGACCTTAGGGGCTTGGCTCCAGGCTCATGCTCTTAACCTTTGCAATTAATTATGTCTGTCACCAATAGCCTTACTGGGCAGAAGAGATGCATCAACTGATACAGAACAGGAGATGGGTACAGAGAGAAGCTTGGGCAGGAGGTGGCAGGGAGAGGGAGGCGGGAGAAAGCACTAAGCCATGTGGCTGGCCCTCCTGAGGGTGGGAGGGGTGGGGATGGATTAAAAATGCACGCAGGACTCTAGATCAGCCCCACAGGGAGCTCCGGGCTCACTCACAACCACCCCTTCTTCTCTGCTGGGTCAAAGGGGCTGTGGCTGGCTTCCTGGTGGGGAAGTTTCCTGGGGCGTGTGTAGTGGGGGTGGGGGTGGGGCATGTCGGATGACATCAGAGGGACCAGAGCGGCCCTCACCTGCCTGTCATCTTTTTTCTTGCCCCAGCGCTCCCCTCGCCATCTGCCTAGTTCGGTGAGAGGCTCTGTGAATCACAGGATCTTGTGAGTCACTCATTCCCTCTCTGAGGAATAAATAACGTCAAGGCTCACAGAAGCACAGAGCGGTCGGGTTTAAATGAGGTGTCACACAAAGATCCAGCGCGGGTTCTGCTTTCCCTTGATGAGCTGACGCTGCTGTCAGGAGAGGCATGTCGCCAAGGTCTCAGCTGGAGCTTTTGGGCCATCGACCCAGAGTCCTGGCTGCTTTAGGTTCATCCGGATTTGATGTCGAGACTGCCAGACTCGGCAAGAGCAAAAGCATCTCCCGAGATCATAATTTCCCCCAAGCGGAGAAAATCTGAAATAGGAAGATGAGTGCACATCGATTTGGTTGTGCCTCCGGGCTTCCTTGAGACAAGGCTCATCCTTTATTTCACTCACGGATGCTGATAATAGACATCCTGCAAGTGAACGCAGTGCTTTAATATTCCAGAACTGCTTTCCATAGCCTATGGCATGCAACGCCCTTTGCGTGCAAAAAGCCAGCATACTCCTGGTGTAGAGCCGGGAGAATATGTGGTCGAGCAGAGGCCACTAATACCTCGTGGCAGAGATTTTTGACCTCATTGCAAGAGTGCCTCCTCATTCCAAGAGTTGTCACCTCCGTGTCCTGTGTCTGCCCCAAGCCCCTCTCGTGAACATCCTCGCCCCTGGCTAGAGTCAGGGTAGGAGAAAAGCAGTTTGATTTTATGGTGAAAAATATTCACAACGGGGTGTTAATCCAAGCACAGATTACCTCCTTGCAGGGCATGGTTCTGTTCTAGAAGAGAGGCTTATTAATCAAAATCTAATTGATAGAAGGTTGGGTAAGACTTCCTTAAAAAAATAGGCTTAATTTTTTACAGCAGTTTTAGATTCAGAGTAAAATTGAGTAGAAGGCACCGAGATTTTCCATATCCTCCTTGCCCCGAGTCATGCATAGCCTCCCCTGTTATCAATATCCCCCCATCAGAATGGTGCACTTGGAACAGATACACCTATATTGATACATCAGTATCACCCAGAGGTCATAGTTTACATTAAGTTCATTCCTGGTGTTGTACTTTATGGGATTGGAAAAATATCTAATGACATGTATCCACCATCATAGTATATAATACGGAGAAGTTCCCCCCCCAAATCCTCTGCGCCCTGCCTACGCATCCCTACCTCCCCTTGAGCCATGGCAACCACTGACCTATTCACTGCCTCTATGGTCTCCCCTTTCCCAGACTGTCATAGTTGAAATCGTTCAGCATGCAGCCTTTTCAGATTGGCTTCTTTCACTAAATAAGATGCATTTGTCTCCTCTATGCCTTTCCATGACTTAACAGCTGATTTCTTCTTTAGCTCTAAATAACATTTCAATGTTTGGATGTACCAGTTTATTTATCCCTTCACCTACCGAAGGGCATCTTGGTTGCTTCTAAAGTTTGGCAAATATGAATGAAGCTGTTAGAAACATCTGTGTGCAGGTTTCGGTGTGGACATAAGTTTTCAACTCCTTTGGGTAAATACCACAGAGCATGACTTCTGGGTTATGTGATAAGAATGTGTTCTACTTTATCCAAAACTGCCAAGATGTCTCCAAGGTGACTGTACCATTTTGCATCCCACCAGCAATGGATGAGTTCCTGTTTGCCTTACACCTTGCCAGCGTCTGGTGTTGTCAGTGAAGATTTACTTTTGAGAGGAATCTTCTAGATTGTTTTCATTGCCCTGGTCAGCCCTCCTCACCTGATTCACTTCCCTCAGCATTAGGGAAACAAGCATCAGTGTCGTGGGAGTCCACTTCTGAGGAGTTGCTAGAGCCTTAGTGTTACCTGTTTCACCTGGTTCAACTCCACCTTCTCTGTTCATGGCACCTCCCAGGGCACCGTCACACTATGTCCACCCGACCCCACCCTCAGACACCTACACTTTGCTGTAGCAAGCTCGTCCTTACTCTTCGAGTCTCACTGGAGATATCCGTAGTCTAGGAATTCAGCGTGTGGATTTTGGAGCCAGGTTGTCTGGGTTCTGATTATAGCCCCACTGTATATCTGGGCAGGGAGTGTCGTTTAAGTGTTCATGACCACTTTCTTCAGAAATGCCCTCCCCCAAGCCGCTGGTTCAGGGAGCCCTCCTGTGTGTTGTCTTCCAATGACATCTTTATTTGCCTCTATTGTAAGGTGTAAGATCTCTGAAGACGGGGACTGTCTTTCTCACCTTCACGTCTATGACTGGACAGTCATCTCGAGATATTAATTTATGTTTTGTACTCATCCAGCAGCCTCAACAAATAGTAGGTATTCTCCCCTCCTTGTTCCAAGAAAGTCGCCAAGGGCGGGGCCCGTGGGGGGGGGGGGAAGTCCTTACCTTTAGGATTGTTAATGTCTTGCATTACAGGGATAAAAGGAGAGTTCATGAATAAAGCCTGAAACAGACATCCAGAATATTACCAGTATGTAGAATTTAGTTGTAGAGAAAAGTCCAGCCGAGAGAGGAGGAGGTGGACACGTCTAGAGGGAAGATTTTGCGCTTCCTGAGAGGCCGGAAGAGGAGCGGAGGTGTGCAGGTCCTGGAGTCGTGGAGACAGCATTTCACCTCCTCCTAGAGCTCCGCTCGGTGGAAGGACCTCATGACAAGAGAGCTGCAGGATGTCCCGAGGGAGGAGGTCCGCTAGGCATTTGGCTTCCCAATCTGGCACCCGGACCACTTGCTTTCAAGCCACCATGAGGATTTTGACATTGAACACCTTGATGGTGTCCAGAGGGGATGGGAGGACCTTCTAAAATGCTGTGGACTGTGCCATATCCCCAGATCCCCTCTCCCGACCCCAGGAGAAGAATTAGCCCCTCATCCTGTACTGAACAATTTTACGAAATTGAATTTCCTGAGTGGATGGGGGCTCAGAACAAATGTGAACTTTCTTTGAGACACAAAGAAGCATGGTGTGTTTTGAACCCTGGTGAATACCTGCAGAGTGTTCTTGGTCCTGGCAAAAGTAGACACGTGGAATATTTGGTGAGTAGATGAATGCAGGCAGTTTCTTAAAATGTATCCAGTCCGGGGCCTCTGGGTTGCTCAGTCAGTTGAGCGTCTGACTTTGGCTCAGGTCATGATCTCACAGTTCATGAGTTCAAGCCCCGAGTCAGGCTCTGTGCTGACAGCTCAGAGCCTGGAGCCTGCTTCAAATTCTGTGTCTCCCTCTCTCTCTGCCTTTCCCTGTTAATGCTCTGCTCTATCTCTCTCTCTCAAAAGTGAATAAACATTAAAAAAAATTTTTTTAAATGTATCCAGTCCATTTGAATAATACCATAGAAACAGTGTTTGTTTACCTACCTTGAATAAAGGTTTTTCAGGGCTATTTCCTGAGCATTTAAAGCATATTCAAAAGAGTTGTCTTGGAACAAAGATTCAAAAGACTTTCCGGACTGCAAGTTAGCAACAAGTTGAATTTGTAACTTAATCAGTCTCACCTTGTTGGTTGCCTAAGCAACCTGGCTGCTTTACACTTTAATTCTGGAAAGATTGCCGTCTCCAGTCAGAATTGTATCACTAAACTGCTTCTCATACGATAAAGCTTGTTAGACAAAAACCCCAAATGCTACTTTGCATATTGGCATCCATTTCAGAAGGTTGCCTTGTGCCTACAATGCCTCGTCGTTGCTCAGAACAAAAGGTGCTAAGCTGTTCTTTTTTCCACTCTCAGTTACATCCGGTCATTCATCCAGGGATCACTCAAATGAATCAAATCTAGAAAGAATCCAGAAATCTTTCTTTAGTCATTTGTTTCTGCTCATTCCCCTATTTGGTCGTCAGAGACTTCTTTCCAGGCTGGTAGAAGAGTCCGCAGACTTGATATAATTTTTTTTTTTTTTGCCCTTCTAAGTATCAGAAGAGTATCTAAAACGCAGGTAACAAATAGAGAAAGTAGGGACAAGCCAACCACTCTGACAGAGCCTTCAGGGAAATCTCAGAGGTGAGATATTCCATGGGTCCTCTCTCCTGGATTCTCAGCAAGTCATCACCATAAAGACAGAGGCAGCTAGAGGGGAAAAGAAATGGAAGGGACCTGTGCATCTGAGCAACGTGGTCCTGGATTAAGCCTAGAGCATACAGTTTTTAACACCTACAAAATGTACTTTGGGAACAATTATGGAAATTGGAATATGGCTTGGGTTATATATGATATTAAAACTCATTAAGATGATAAATATTGCGACCCGTTAGGCATGATACAATTTATTTCGGTTTTGCAGGATAGTCTCATTTTTTTGAGTTGCATACTGAAGTAGGGCTGAAAAATCATAATATCTGCAGTTTAAACTAAATTAACGTTTTTAAAAGTACTGTTTTTTTCAAGCAAAATACTTCAGCATAAAAATAATAATAGTGTAAGAGAATGAAATCTGGGGGTGCCTGGGTGTCTCAGGGTTGGTTGAGGGTCTGACTTAGGCTCAAGTCATGATCTCACAGTTTGCGTCAGACTTTCTGCTGTCAGCACAGAAGCTGCTTTGGATGCTCCATCTCCCTGTCTCTCTGCCCCTCCCCTGCTCACACCCTCTCTCTCTTTCAAAAATAAATAAACATGAAAATAAAAAAAGAATAAAATCTGGAAGAACTGACTTGATCTGGAAGATCTCATATTAGATCTTTACCTGACCCAGTAACTTGGAAGTCTGCTTTGCTGCAAGTGTATGAGTAGGGAGACAGCACACGTATACTTGGGTAGGGAAAGTGCGAGGAATCTGGAGCGTGTTCTGCCATTTAGTAACTGTGTGATGTTGGCCAAGGTACGTCATCGCCCTGTGCCTCAGTTTCCCCAACCGTAATGTAGGTATAGTATTAGTAAACCTACTGCATAGAGTAAATTGTGAAGTTAAATGAGCTAGATACAGAACAAGCCCATTCAAACAGGTCCTAGCACAAAGTAATTGCCGAATAAGTGTTCGCCGTTATTATTACCATTATTGTTTTTGCTACCGGGGAGCATGACCCTAGAAGATGCTGGGTTGGCATAAACTACTACAATCAGGACAGTTTCTAGGGTTTTCTGGGATGCTGTTAGTAGCCACGGGAGCTCATGTTCCTGGGGACCTGTCTTTTGAGTTCTTCCTTACACCACACTGAGAAGAGTCCCAGCAAATGTTTTGAGGCTGCTGAACCGTGGTGAGGCCTAGTAGCATTTTTCTCATTGTAGGCGAACTTTGTCATCATGAGCAATACCTTTTCCAATTCAGGACCGCCAGGCCAGTAGACTATTTCTCTCTGTGACAGATATCTGATTGTGACCATTTCCATATATTCCAATAAAAAGGGACATCACGGTGCAATTCCACAATACAGTGACCTGAATTTGCTCAGAGACTGTACTTAATCAGGTAAGGCTTTAACTCCCTTAGCAACCAAATCACCCTCGTGCTGCAGTGTAAAACCATCTCTGTAGTGGCCTGACCTACTTGGGGAGCAAGGACACAGAAGCACGTGGGTCCCCAAACCTCCTATCCGTATGCACATCCATCCCGCGATTCATGGCTCAAGGCTGCTGCTTGTTACGTTACACGGGTGAGTAGTTCTTCATCAGGATTTTTAAAACAGCTGTTATTTCCGCATAGATAGTTTCTGTACCTACCTGAACGTTCTATAATTGAAAATACAGCATTAGCTTTTCATATTAATTAAGCATTGAGATAAACAAATAAATGGGATGCCCTGAGCAGTAATTATGGATATGTAGAATTAAAAAAATCATTGCTAGTATTATACTATATACATTTATGATGTCAAAAACAGTCTTTATTTCTATTCCAAACACGGTGTTTTATGACCTTTATATCAGGCCTTATTTTATAGCCTTAATATATACATATTGCATTATAGGAAGTGAAAGAATCTTGAATCTTGAAATGAGATATATCCCTCTCCTTCAGGTTTCATTTATTGAGAAGGAGCTCATATGATTCACAGTAATGGAGGATTTTTTTAAAACAATGCCTAGGAGGTTTGAGCTGTGCATAAATAATTTAAAACAGACATCATTAGGATACTGAGCTTATATTCACATAAAAATCTATCTAGTTCTCTTGAGTTGTATGAAAGTAAAAAGCAAAGGCTCCCTGAACAGAGCGGACATAGCTGGCTAGAGCACCATGGACTCGGAGAGATGGAAAAATCAAATCCTGAAAGGCACAGTGAGAGTTGATGAGGCCCTCATTTTCCATCATTTAGGGAAATCACTTCCATCTACTCCTTGAACACATTTTTTTGCTCCTTCACTGTCTTGGTTGTGAAATAGACATATGTATATTATATTTTTGTTTCTTTTTATTGGTGGAGATTTTCTTTTTCCTCTCTTGTCACTAGGGTCAATTTGGTGACAAGCTGAAATCAGGCCCTTGGACAAATAGAGCCTGTGGGTTGAGACAAAAAATGGGTTCTAGCGCTAGCTCTGGGTGACGTGCCGATATTCCTGTTACAGGGCAAATCATTCCACCTTTTTGGGGCTCAGTTTCATGATCCGTAGAAAGGAGAGCAGTAGACTGGATTAACTTTGAAGCTTCACTTGGGGCCGCAAAACTCTAGGATTTAAATCCAGTTTTAGCAACGATAACTCAGTAGCAAGACGGTAGCTATAGGAGGTTATTACGTATTCTGTAACACCAAATTAATAAGGCGGAAATGTAATTGAATTTCCTTCGAGAATAGGCAGCACGTGGGACCGTACTGTTGCAGGTATGTTATTTCCCACTCTTAATGATTCCTTTCATCGGAAGGGATAGCCATCACGTGACCCTGCTGGCATCTCTCTGCACTATCGGTCACTCTTTCCTGGGGGAGGTGCAGTGACTTGTCTAGCTTGTGGGTTTAGAAGGAGAATCTGGGTAGAGTAGCCAGTCCTCCCTCTGTAGTCCTCTTGGGAGCTGGCGAACCTGCAGAAAAGGCTCATCCTGCCCCATCCCTTCATGCCAGCGGCTTAAAGGGCCAAGGCCCTGCCCTGGGAGGTCCGTAGTCCTCCATGGGTCAGTCTGCCTAGTTTGGGGGTTTAGTATTAGGAAAACATTTGGCTCTTAAATCCAAGCCACACATTCCTCAATATCAGGTTTCTTAGCAGTAAACATGATATTTCGATTTTCTTATGTCTTTTTTTTTTTTTTTTTTGGTCTATTTCTCAAGTAGTTCAGAAATTAGATGAGGTACTATTTTGAGGGTCCCTGAAGTCACAACGAGCGGTACTAGATTGTAATAACAAATGATGTTGGCCGTGAGCTTTCCACCTAGATTCATAGGTGGATGAATAGATTCATATAGGTCTTCTCCCAGCCTTGATCGTCTCTGGCGAGGTCTTGACAACATCATTGCAAATTCCGGCGTTCAGAATGCCAGAGGATATTATCTTCATTAACAATTACACAGCTGCGTGGTACTCGTGGTTCTAAAATGGAAGCCAAATACTGAAACAATCACCATGTGCCTTAAATATATTACATCCAACTTATTACAGAACAGAGTCAAGATGGGAAGGAAGAGGTTCTTATTATCTGATTAAGATGTTAGCTGAAATTCGAATAACCAAACTACCCTTATTATAATTTATTTCCCCCTTAAATCCAGAAAGACGGGCTTGAAGTCACAGGAGCTATGTATTTTAATAAATAGTTGAGGGCCTAGTAAAGTACCCAGACTTCTTTAGGTCACAGGGGATGCAGCTGTGAACTGAACAGAACAAGCATTCATATACTCGAGGAGTTTGTATTTTAGTGGGAGGAGGCACACAATAACCAAAATAAGTAAGTAAATAATGTAAATAAATACCTCAGTATAATAATACAGCGTACTGGCCCGGTGTCTGGAATCAAACAGCCTGGGATCAAGGGTCCATCACTTCCAAGCTGCGTGACCTCTGGGAAAGTTCTTAACCTCTCTGTGCCTCAGTTTCCTCATCAGCAAAATGGCATTAATAAAACTCAAAAAAAGGGAAAGAGGAAAGCAGAAGAGAGCCCAAGAGCGAACCATGCAACGACGTGACCTCAGCGGGTACAGCTTGGGGAGCTCTGGAGTGGGGACTGCACACACAGAGTGTGTCCCCCACCTTGAGCCAAGTGGGCCGGACTTTGGCGTCCTCGTATCGGTGAGACATTGGCAGCGGGCTGCCGGGTGAGGTGGGGGCTTCATCCCTTCGGATGGCTCTGTCAAAACCACGGACTGGGTAGCTTATAAACAACAGAAATCTGTCATAGTTCTGGAGGCTAGAAGTCCAAGGCCAGGGTGCTAGCGTGGTCGGGTGGGGGCCCTCTTCTAGGATACAGACTCCTCATTGTATCTTCACATGGTAAAAGGGGCCGGGGAGCTCTGCGGGTTGTCTTTTAAAGCACTAATCCTATTCATGATGCCGCCACCTCATGACCTAATTCCCTCCCTAGGGCCCCGCTTACTAATACCATCACACTGACAGCTAGGATTTCAACATATGAATTTGACAGGGACATAAACATTCAGACCATAGCAGGTGGCTCCCAGTGGCCAAGGGCAGTTCCCAGGACAAGGAGTGGCCATGAACTACTCAAAGCACCTGGAAGGTGGTGCACTAGCCTAGAAAAGGGCATCTGGGCAGGACTCAGAAATGTCACTGCAGGAGGGTAATTGGAGATGAAATCACTTTTTCTAGGGGACTTGTAGGTCTTTTGTATCAAAGTTCCCAAAGATTGGAACCTGAATGCAGTAAGGGTCCATCTGTCTCCTCTCCAGGAACTGAATCCAGGCATCGTGAGGGTACATAGAGTCTTTTCACTTCTATTTTCTTTAGAAGTTTATTTATGTATGTCATCTCCACACCCAACATGGGGCTCGAACTCCCACCCTGAGATGAAGAGTCAAACGTTCTTCTGACTGAACCAGCCAGGCGCCCTTCTGTTTCCTCTTTTCGCTTCTATCCTTGGGCTTCTGAAAAACTGCCCCGTGAAGGCAGCATGGTGCTTCTGCAAATTCTTGGTTCTGACTTTGGATAGGCCCTTGACACTGCTTTAGAAAAATATCCTGTATCTCCCTGGCTCTCCCTGGCTGTGGGTTCAGGACTAGCATGGGCTAATGAGAGAACGAGAGATTCCCCATCAGGCGGAGGCTCCCACTTGCATGAGCTTTTTCTCCAGATGGGGTGGCGAGCGCACACACCAGCTCTCCGGGAGGCCTCGGAGATGATCCTCTTCCTTTTCAGAGAAGCCGGGAAAGGCCCCTCCCTGCTTCGTGGGCTTTTCTGGGAGGAACGGAAGCTTGTGGTGGGGCCCAGAGAACTTCATTGGAGGTAAGCCGTCTCAGTCTTACTGCTGGAGAGAATTCTAATGATGCTAAGTTCTCCTGGGTAGAGAGGCGAGCTGAGGACACCCCAGACTCAAGAAAATCTCCTGGAAGCCCTCTTTGGAAGAAAGGTGAATCAGATGGTTAAGTTGGAGGGGTCTTCTAGGACGATTTCTACAGGTTAGTTATGGGCTGGCTAAAGAATCACTGTACTGAGTCTCAGTGGAAGTTTCAAGACCACCTGATCCCTGGTTAAAATCAGAGCAGGAGAATCATGCTGAAGGTCTCGCCCTGAGTTGACCCCTCCATGTAACAATAGGTAAATAAATAAATAGGCTTATAGATTGCTTTCTATATGCTAAGCACTTTTCTCAGTACTTCAGATGTTGTAACTTATTTGATCCTCCTAACATTCACACTAAGTATTATTATTATTATGCTTCATTTTACAGGAAGAAACTGAGGCACTGAGAAGTTGGGTAACTCACTTTACGGTTGCCCAGCTTGAATAGTTATGGGACCAAATTTGAACTTATTCAGGCTCTCTCTGTGATCTGTGCCTTGCAGCTCGACACCAGGCTTCCAGGCTACTTCCTCCACCTGCTATATAGAATTCTGTTCACCTAGCTTTCCCCAAATCCAGCGGTTGGGTGAAGTGGATGTCTAGGGCCTGACCTAGACATCGGCTGTTCTAGGCAGGCCAATAATTTGATGCTTCTCCAAATTCTTCTTCTTTTTCTTCTCTTTATTTGAAGGCGACCTGAATTTAATTTAAAAAGTTTTTTAAATACATGAAACACTAATGTGGCTGAAAAATCCATGCTATAGCAAAGGTATCCATTGAGAACTCTGGTTCCCATCACTGCCCTTGTCCACTACTTTCTTGTCCTTCTACCCCAACCCCATAGGCAACTACTTCTGTTCATTTCTTGTATCCTTTCAATGATTCGAACATACGAGCAAATCCAAATGTGTGTAATTATTTTCCTCTTTGTCGTATATAAAAGTTAGCCTGCTGTGAACACTGTTTTGCCATAAAATTCTGTGCCACATTTTATTTAACCAGGGCCCCATAGATAAATACTAGGATTGTTTCTAATTTTTGCTTATGCTGCAATGCATGCATTGGTAACAGAATTTTGTACATGTGTAGGTATATACAAGTTCACATCGTTGGTAAATGGTGACGGCAAAATTCTCAGCAACGGGGTTATTGGCCCAAAGAGTGAGTGTGTTTATAATTTTATTTTATTTTAAATTTTTTAAGTTTATTTATTTTGAGAGAGCGAGCGAGCAGGGGAGGGGCAGAGAGAGAGGAGGAGAGAGAGAGAATCCCAAGCAGACTCTGTACTATCAGCACAGAGCCCAGCTCAGGGTTCAAACCCACAAACCGTGAGCTCATGACCGGAGCTGAAATCAAGAGTCAGATGCTCAACTGACTGAGCCACCCAGGCGCTCCACATGTATAATTGTAATAGCTGTTGCAAATTTCTCTCCAAACCTATATTCTGTAAATGGTTCCAGATTTATTTCTAGGGAAGCCGAACCCCACAGGAGGCGAAGGCAGCTAAGAAGTGTCGTAAGAGACACCCCACTGCCTCACCACCATGATTCACGTCTGGTTCCAAACTGGAATATTCCTGCCACAAAGCAATAGCCCTGCAGGCAGACAGCCTCGCATCCTTAGAAGGCGGCACAGTTATCGTGGGTTGTAACTGGAGCGAGAGCCTTGGGTGTCTTACATTCTACCCCAAGCAGCTGATCAGACTATTGCTTCCAGTCACACAGTTTTTGTCCCTGAGTGGAGCTGTGCTGGCTTTATACAACGTTGGCTTAGCTAAATTGGAACTGCACTTTTCAGATACCCAGATACAGGAATGCCTTGTATGGTTCAGAGTACTGGTTGCCACAAGGGACATTTGTATAATATTTGAAAGGCAGAAATGAAGCAGCAGCCATTACATTTTAGAAGTCAGTAGACATAGGTAGGGACAGCTGCAGAGGCCCTAGTGGGTTCCATTTTGTACATGCTTTTCCTACTCTGACTCCAGCTTATCTTACCGATTGTTGGCCCTACTGACCAGAATTGACTCTGGATGCACCATGAGATACTTTGCTATGAGCTCACAGAGGTGGAAGCCACAAAGAGCCAACAGCCTTCCAGATGTTTCTACACCAGCCTCCTTCGTGGCTCCCCTCCAGTGGTTGGATTCATGAAGCATCAACAAGTTCTGACTTGTTCACCAGCCCCAGGGCTGGTGAGGACTTTTCGCTGGTACTTACGGAGACTTTTCTTCCTCAGCTCCTCCCCAAACTAACAGTGTAATAACTAATCTATCCTACAATACACAAAGTGGTCTTGCTTCCCTGATTGAACTTCACCGGTACAGGAGGGAAATCTAGTTATCTTCATCTTATTACGTTTCCAGGGACATTTTATCATTCTTTACATATTGCCACACCAGACCCCTTTCCAGATGGTTGCCCTTAAATATAATCAATATATAGCAATATATTCAATGTGACATTGAATACGATGTCCTTGAATAGCTGGTAGGGGAGGCACAAAAAAACTCTTTCCAAGACAACCTTAATGAGTCAATCTAAAGATCCTTGTCAGTGAGGGGCGCCTGCGTGGCTCAGTGGTGTAAGCGTCCAACTCTTGGTTTTGGCTGGGGTCATGATCTCATGGTTCGTGAATTTGAGCCCCACGTCGGGCTCTGCGATGACAGTATGGAACCTGCTTGGGATTCTCTGTCTTCCTTGCTCTCTCTGCTCCTCCCTGCTTGTGCACTCTCTCTCTCAAAAATCAATAAATCAATACATATTTTTAAAAAGATCCTTGTTAATGAGACAGACAATAACTGGGGGCTGGAGACACAGTGGAAAGACCAACTTTTCCCCCCTCATGTTTTGCAAAGAGCCAGAACTCTTCTTCCATATCGAGAGCTGAACCTGTCACCTTCTGGCTTCTTCTCCTTGTTTTGGCTCGAGTATTTCCCCCCTCATCCTGTAGCCCTTTGCTGAAGGGAGGCCCGCAGAACTCAGTTCAGTCAGAATCGCTAACTTCACTCATTCATACTCTTGTGGTGTAATGGGAAGCATGTTGGCCCGAGGCTGCAGAGGATCTGGTTTCTGGTCCTCATTGCCAAGAGCCATCTGTGGGATTCGGGGAAAGTCATCCAGCCTCTTGGGGCTTCAGTTCCTTTGTCATTTGTCTTATGATAACAATGCTAATCGAATAGGTTATAGATCTTCTGCCACGTGCCTGAATTCATTGCTCTTGTAAAGGCCTTTTCAGAAACTTGCATTTTAATTATTTATACAGTATTCCCCCCATATCTGTGGTATTCACTTTTGGTGGTTTCAGTTGCCCACAGTCAACCGCAGACTGGAAGCAGATGATCCTCCTTCTGATACCTTGTCAGAAGGCCAGTAGTAGCCTAACACTAAGTCCCGATGCCTTTGTCATTCACCTCGCTTCATCTCTTCACGTAGGCGTTTTGTCATCTCGCCTCAAAAAGAAAGGCGAGGACAGCATGATAAGATATTTCGAGAAAGAGAGGACATGTTCACTTAACTTTGATTATGGTATGTTGTGATAATTGTTCTATTTTATTATTAGTTATTGTTAATCTCTTATTGTGCTGAATTCATAAATCAAGCTTTATTGTATGTATGTGTAGGAAAAATATAGTAAATATAGGGTTCGGTCCTACTTGTGGTTATCGGCACCCACTGGGGTCTTACAACACCGATGCGGGGGTTGTATTATAGTTCTACAGAGTGTGGCACACGCATCCCAGAAGCATTATAATATCAAACACATGGATCGACACGGGCAGCCTCCCTTGATCCAAATGCCAGATGGTCTCGTGTCCTGGTTGTATCTTATGGAGCCTCTCTGAGGAGAGACGACTGGGAGTTCCAGAACACGGAAAGGCTGGAGATGATTTCCTCACTCTTGCATCTGTTTTCAGCACAGTAAGCCGCATAACCGTTTTGCGATAATAGTCCTTGGTTTTCATTACATTAACTCTCATAAAATAGACAAATGACGTAAAAGGCATTTCCTGCAAGGGAACCTTGGATTGAAGTGAAAACAGTAACACAAGTGCAAGCAACCAAACAACCAAAATGACAAAACAGACACTCTTACTCCTAAAACAAACTCTTGGCTGTCCACATTAAAAGGTAAGACTAGGGGTGCCTGGGTGGCTCCGTCGATTAAGCGTCTGACCCTTGATTTTGGCTCAGGTCATGATCTCAGGGTCATGGGATTGGGCCCATGTCAGGCTCTGTGCCGACAGGATGGTGACTGCTTGGATTCTCTCTCTCTCTCTCTCTCTCTGTCCCTCCCCTGCTTGTGCTCTCTCTCTCACTCTCAAAAGAAATAAATAAACATAAAAAAATTCTAAAGGTAAAAAGAATGCAGGTCAAATCAGATCTAAAAAAGTCAGGCAAAAATACTCAAAATTATCAAGAAGTTTACAACTGGATTTGAGTCCACTGTCGCTAACGAGCAACCTTTCCTTAAGGGCGTATCGTGTCCTAAAATATTAAGTAGGGTAGTATGATGCCACGGTGATTAGCAAGGTATTTAAAAATGTTATTTATTTCACTTTTACATGATGGTTTTATTTTCTTTTTTGTGTGTATTTATTGTAACGCTCATAACACTTTGGTAGGTAGGCGTATTGGAGACACGTACTGAAGGCTTCTTACCAAATAGAGGGGCAGGAGCGAAATGCTGGTGACCACTGCTTGGGACTGCAACTGACATGTCCACATGTCCACCTGACGTATGAAGAAGAGGTGTGGGTGCTGGCACAGCTCAGACTCTGCATTTCAGGTTTCGGGATTGTTGGGCATTTATCACTCTACTTCTTATGACCTATGGTGTAATTACAGAAATTAAGAAAAGGATTCTACTTTAGAAATTCAGTGTTTTCATTTTGTTTTTTTTTAATTTTTTTAATGTTTATTTATTTTTGAGACATAGAGACAGAGCGTGAGCAGGAGGAGGGCAGAGAGAGAGGGAGACACAGAATCCGAAGCAGGTTCCAGACTCTGAGCTGTCAGCAAAGAGCCCGACGCGGGGCCCGAACTCACAGACCGTGAGATCATGACCTGAGCCGAAGTCGGCCGCTTAACCGACTGAGCCACTCAGGCGCCCCAGTGTTTTCATTTTAATGGTCAGACCCCTCCCTCCCCCAGTTTCTAGGGAAAAAAACACTATGTTTAATAATCTTTCAGCGAGCTGTTCTCTTTCTCACTTCACCCAGGTCAACATCTAAGTAAGTCAATATCGCTAACCTGTTAGTTTTTTGGAACAAAGGGAATCTGTGAAGATCTTTCAGATGCAGAAAAGACTTCTGTTAGGGTGTTGAATACGTGCAATATTTATTTTTAAGTCTACTTTGCAGATCTAAAGTTAGGAACAAAAGGAACAACAAACCTCCTTGGTTTGCTCAGAGATTATTTATGGTATACAATTTTATTTTGTTTTATTATCTTAAAAAAAATTTTTAAACGTTTATTTATTTTTGAGAGACATAGAGACAGAGTGTGAGCAGGGAGGGAAAAATTTTTAACGTTTATTTATTTTTGAGAGACATAGAGACAGAGTGTAAGCAGGGAAAGGGCAGAGAGAGGGAGACACAAAATTGGAAGCAGGCTCCAGGCTCTGAGCCGTCAGTACAGAGCCTGACGCAGCGCTCGAACTCCTAGACTGCAAGATCATGACCTGAGCTGAAGTCGGCCACTTAACCAACTGAGCCACCCAGGCGCCCCTATTTTGTTATCTTTTAAGTGGGATTCATGCCCAGCACAGAACCCAATGCAGGGCTTGAACTCATGACCTTAAGATCAAAAGTTGGACACTTAACCCACTAAGCCACCCAAGCCCCCCATTGGCCTACTGCTTAAAAGTGTACTTTGTGCAGAGAATAGTCATATTTAATACTCTAATTTTTAAATTTTGTGAAAATACGGACAGAGACAGAAAAGAAACAGGAACGAATGTGGGCAGAATTGTGCACCAGTAACAGACGGGCCCCCAGATCTTAGTGACTTGATGCCATAAAGGTTGATTTTTTACTCCTCCTCTGTGTCTAGCACAGTGCTTGGCAGGTGGGGTTCTGGTCATTGGAATCTCTCAAGGACTCTGGTGGACGGAATAACGGTCTCCAAAAATCTTCACATCCTAGACTACCCAGAACCTGTGACTATGTTACCTTACTTGGGAAAAGGCTCTTTGCGGATGTGATTAAGTTCAGGCTCCTGAGACGGAGCGATCACCTTGGATAAGCCAGGTGGGCTCAATGTAATCACGAGGGTCCTCAAAAGAGGCAAGCAGCTCAAAGGCCATAGCAGGAGGTGTGACCCTGGGAGGAGGGAGCCGGAGTGACCTGAGCAAGAACCACAAGTCAAAGAATGCAGGCAGCTGCTAGACCCTTCAAAAGGGGGGGGGGGGTAGGAGGTGGTGGATTTTCCCCTGAAGCCTCTAGAAGGAACCGGCTGTCAACACCCTGACTTCAGCCCAGTGAGACTGATTTTGGACTCTGCCCTCCCAAACTGTAAGACGATAAATTTGTATGGTTTTAAGGCAATTCGTTTCTGGCAATTTGTTACAGACGCAATAGGGAACCAATGCCAGGGCCTTTGTTGCATCCTGACAGACTCTCTTCTGGACCCTAAGGCAGAAAGCAGAGAAGTGGTGAATTCTGTACCTGCTCCTCAAGCTTCGACCTGAAGCGGCAGCCGGTATGCTTCTGCTTGCGTTTCATTGGCCAGCACAAGTCACGTGGTCACACTTGGTTTCCGAGGAGGCGGGGCGTGCGGTGCTGGCCCAGTGGAGAGGCAGAGCATCTGTGAATAGCTGTGGGTAGCATACGGGAAGAGCAGAACTGGAAAGAATAGCACTTAGAACAGCAAAAGTGTGGCTCATTGCAGGACAACTCAGTAGGTGACTTAGTGGACGCCATCAGAATTTTCTTTAAAAAAATTTTTTTTAATGTTTATTTATTTTTGAGAGAGAGGGAGGGAGGGGCAAAGAGAGAGGAGGACAGAATTCGAAACAGGCTCTAGGCTCTGAGCTGTCAGCACAGAGCCCAACTCGAGGCTCGAACTCATGAACTGTGAGATCATGACCTGAGCCAAAGTTGGACACTCGACCGACTGAGCCACCCGGGCGCCCCAGAATTTTCTAAAAACCAGTTCCAAATTTCTCACTACTAGATTTGAAGGAGGCACTGGCGAATGGGGCTGTGGCTGCCACGACTTCATCTGAATCCCAAAGACAGGACGGTTCCACCTCTCCTGGGCTCTGTGGAGCTAGAAGAGACAGCCCACCCCTGAGAAGAGAAGGGACCCTGAGGATCAGAGTCGGTAAGCTCAGACTGGTTCAGACTGGCTGCGGTGCTCAGGTGTCTTAGATGGTTACTGGCTGGGTTTGGCCAGCGGGAGGCACTGGTGGGAAATAGGTTGGTGGGGGGGTGCCAGCGTATTTCTCTCTCTCCTTTTCTCCTTAGGTGGAGACACGCATTGTATCTCTTTTTGTCTGCCGCTTCTGCTGCATCAGCCTTCTTCCAAGTTCAGGTCTGCCCGGTGACCTCAGACCTTGACCCCAGTAACTCCACCCCCTTCTTTCGTCCCTCCAGGCTAGGGATGGGAATAAATGTTACCCTTTTGCTAATCTGTGAGTTACTTCGTTATTTTCTGACTGTTTTTCAAGCTTCTTACATCATCGGTAGAGCCACTTCTCTGCATTACAATTCCTTTTGATTTCTGGTTTCCTGGTTGGGCCCTGGGAGAAACCTTGAGTCACCCAGAATCTGACAAGCACACTACCATCAAGGGCAACTCTGGACAAACGAACGTCCTTACGGTTCCAGGCAGTAGGTGGGAAGAGACTCTGGTGAAAACAGCACAAATCAGCAGATTCAAGACAGGGTGGATAGAGATATAAGGTGGCCAGATCAAATGTAGGTTTGTCTCATAAAATTTATAAACGGTATAATTCTGTGTTGTCAGGGCTGTCACACATACTGTATGTATGATGTTTAGCAATGTTTGGACGATACTTACACTAAAAGATTATGCATTGTAGGGGCGCCTGGGTGGCTCAATCAGTTAAGCATGACTCCTGATTTGGGCTCGGGCCATGGTCTCATGGTACATGGGTTCAAGCCCTGCATTGGGCTTTGTGCCGAAGGCATGAAGCCTGCTTGAAATTCTCACTCCCCCTCTCTCTGCCCCTACCCGACTTGTACTCTCTCTCTCAAAATAAATAAATACACTTAAAAAATAAAAAAGATTATGCATTGCTTGTGTGAAATTCAAATTAAACTGGGTGTCCTGCATTTTTTATTTGCTAAATCTGGCAACCTTAATAGAGAATAAGATCACGTTGAGAGCTGGCTTCAGTGCCGGATGCCCAGGAATAAATACGGAGGCACAAGGGTTCAGTGTTGGAAAAAAATTGGGCGCTGGAATCAGACCTTGACTGAAGTCTTTGTTGTAAGCTACAGTCATCGTGACCTAGGCAGTTGTGAAATATGGATTAGTCCAATAGAGGACTGTGGAATGAAAGCTCCAAAAAAATGTCTGTGCATATGTGTTTGCCTGGTTAAACGTACACATGCATTACAGAAACTCGCCTGAGATAATGGCCTAAATCTCGCCAATCCTGGAGAAACATTCTCAATTATTTGGGAGTTTAAAGATATATAGATAGTGACCTAGCATGTGCTTTTTCAGGACAATGATGGGGGGAAAAAAGGAACCTTTCAAAGACCAAATGTCCAAACTGAGTGATCTCCCTAAACCAGTGGTTCTCAACTGGGGGCAATTTTGTCCCTCAGCCAGTTTCGTCCTTGGCAGTGCCCAAACGCGTTTTTGATCGTCACAAATGGAGGAAGTTGCACCCGGCAGCCAGTGCATGCATACAATGTACAGGATGGCTCTCCAAACAAAGACTCCCCTGGCCCGGAAGGTCAGTAGTGCCACCGCTGAGAAGCCCTGGTGTAAACGCAGATGGGAAGGGAGTAATCAGCACACGTTCTGGAAAGGCATACAAAATGTGCCATCCTACAAGTGACACCAGATAAGAAGGCTGGAATTCCATGAGGACAGATTCCGCACTGAAAGAGAAGCAGCTGGCACCACAGAGGCCCCCTCATTTGTCATCCCATATCTGGGATTTAGCCACCTGCGCAGACAATCAATCACCATTGTATGCGGTGTGTGTGCACGGCATCGCTATCCCGTGTAATCAGTATCCCTAAATATTTTAATTGGAATACAGTGCCACTGTTTCTTCGGGATGATTTATAACGCTGAATGATTCAAGAGATGGATATATGCATGGCAATATGGTTCACGTTCAAGGAGTTCATTGGGGAAAGTCGTAAACCAAACCAGGCCAAGGACATGGCTGCAAACCAAGGGAATTTCAGTCCCTGGGAAAGGTAACCAAGTGCGTTAATCAAAGCTGCGTCAAATCCAGGGGACAGAAAACCACTCCAACCGGTTTAAAAGCAGAAGAGAATATATCGGTTTCACACACCTGAGGCAGTTCTGGGTTAGTACCTAGGACTGGAGGAGGAGCTTGCACGCACCAGTGTCTGTGCCTCCAGAACTCTCTTGCTCCCTCTCTCTGTGTCTCAGCTCTGATCTCATTTTGCAGACATGCTTTCTCCCCAGGCTCATGATAGGGAAGATGATTACTGGCAGCCAAAATGTCACAGACTACCAACTTGGAACTTCTCTTTGTCATGATCCACATATCAGACTCGGGAAAGTCTCTGGCTCTATTTGGGTCATTAGCCACTCCTAGATCACTCATCGTGTCTAGGGAAATGGGGTTATGATTGGCCAGGTGTGTGTCATGGGCCCACTCCTGATATCAGGAGAGAGGTTACACTTTCAGATAGTAGAGTCGGAAGTTAGAATCACTTTCTTGGAACTATGCTTTTTCTAGGCCTGGTGCTTCCTAATGCAACGGCTGGCCCCCGACTGCTGGCAGGAGCTGGACCGGTGACAGCTTTCATCCCTGAGATATTCGGCTAAGGAGCTGCCCTTCTTCGTGCAGGGAAACTGTTTTGCACTAATGAGCCCCTTGTATTAAAAAATTACAGAATCGGGAGTGCCTGGATGGCTCAGTTGGTTGCACATCTGACTGTTGATTTTTGCTCAGGTCACGATCTCACAGTTCAGGAAGTTGAGCCCTGCATTGGTTCTCAATCTCTCTCTCAATTCAAGAGAATTCTCAATCTCTCTCTCTCTGCCTCTCCTGTGCATACGCACACACACTCTCTCTCTCTCAAATCAAATAAACATAAAAAAAAAAAAAGAATTACAGAATCAGAATCACATGAACTCAATGATCCATGGTGATGGGTTAATGGCATTTTTGTTTTCGTTTTTGTTTTTGTTCCCACATTTGTTCAAGAACTCATACAAAACACTCCAAGTAAACAAGTTTTAATCCTGTCTTCTCCTCTTCTTCACTGTGGTTAGTGTGGTCAATGTATTTGGTAACTCTCTTTCCTGTTAGCAACTACGTGCAACTAGGCATGTTGATTATTCAAATATGTTTTTGGTGAGATGCTTCAAATACTTTCTAGAAAAAGTCACCTCAGAAATTAAAGTGATCTTGCACTTGCTTCTTTCAACGTATCCAACTGCTTCACCAAGATTCCCAGATTTTCCATTCGCTTTGATTCTTTCCCTAAAAATTTGTTCCAAATTGGCAGCCTCCGTGATTCTGTCTTCTACAGGGTGGGTGCAGTCACGGGTGAACTTCAGAACCTGCTTCTTTTTTTGCCCCCCACAAGTTTTTTCATGGGTGCCATTGAGGCAGGGGAAGCAGGAAAGGAATAATGGCCTTTCCATACCTCAGACGATGCTGCGTGTGGGGAGTGGGCAACACACACTCTGCAGCCCCCTGGTGGCTAATGGCTTCCCAGTCTGTAGAGTCGGGTAGACTGAGTTCCACCCCGGTTCTACCACTTACTGGCTGAGTGACCTGCTAGACTTCTCTAAGCCCCACCTTCCTCACCTGTACAACGGGCCAACACTCCCCACAGCTCCAGGATTCTGAGATAATCTATGAGATTACCTATGTATAGTGCCTGCATACAGTAAATGCTCTGAAATGCTTCCTTCCTCTCTCCTCCTCTGTAGATTTTGGCCTGCTTTTAGCAAAATTGGAAGGCGCTGGATTTCTTTCATCTTGGCAATAGATGGCTTCCCCTGTAGGAACACTTTGGAATGTTGAAAAGAACACCCAAGTAATATGTTTGAAACTATCTAAATAAATTATACTCTAAAATAGAAGACATTTAAAAAATAAAACTCAAAACAAATAGAAGTCATCACGCATGATAATTTGGTAAGTAAACTAAGCTAATCATAATTCAGTCTTTATGTTCCCAGACAAAATGACTTTAGATCTGAAGGGATAGTAAAAATAAATATTGGAAAAAATTCCATTCAAGTTCTGAATTCTATTTTCACTCTGAAGTTTCAAAATGTCTATACATTTCTCTTTGGTGGATGAATTACCATGAGGGTATAAATGTCTCACCAAATGCTAACTCACAGGACTCTCTGTACACCACCCCAAGTTGGTAAGAATAAAGAACGAGAGCCTTTCTAAAACAGTGCTATTTGAATAAATATTCTGAGGAAAGTACTTAGAGAATGGACTGTAGTTCTCAAGATTTCTTAGTAATGATAAATCCTCTCAGCCTGAGCAAGAATGGAGATTTGTACTTTAAAATGAATGGATAATGTCTCCTAGCAACCTGGGATTTAAAGCTTTTTATTAGTCTTACTCCTCATTTGACATATCTGAGAGGAGAAACCCAAACATCATTCAATAGAGAGTTTCTGTGTCAAGTGTGAGGTCTATGAGATCTTCATTTTCTATTGCAGCTGAGAATGTCTTTGGAGTGTTGGTTGGCATACACAAGATGAAATATATGCTTAAACTATGGCTTGACAAGTTTTACGTACCCAAGGAAGGTCTTAATTCTTGTTGATGTGTGTGTTTTTTCTGTTTCAATTAGTGTGCTATAAAGCGAGTATGCTATATTTATGCAACTATGTTGCATTTATGAAATTTACTTCTCCTTTTATTTATCACCCTACTTCAAAAGAAAAAAGAAAATGTATAAAGAATGCATGCAATTCGCTTCATCATTTATTCAACTGGGCAAGAGTCAATAAGGGAAATTAATTTGTTGGTATTATTTAGGATTCTTTATTGCCTTTCTTTTTTTAAAAAAATTTTTAATGTTTATTTATTTTCGAGACAGGAGAGACAGCACAGGAGCAGGGGCGGGGCAGAGAGAGAGGGAGACAGAGATACAGATTCAGAGGCAGGCTCCAGGCTCTGAGCTATTAGTACAGAGCCTGATGCAGGGCTCAAACTCACAAGCTGTGAGATCATGACTTGAGCTGAAGTTGGACACTCAACCAACTGAGCCACCCAGACGCCTTACTCTCAACTGGGGTTGATTTCTCTTCCTAAGGAAAGATGTCCTTTCTTCCTGAACTGAAGACCATTAAGAAGATTAGGTGAGATAACATGTAGTCAATATCGGCATAAAGCAAATTTTCAGTGAACATTGCTTTTCTTTTCCGCCCCTTCCTATAACAGGTTGTCTTGCCTTCCAATAACTGCTGACTTTGCAGAACACGTAGTTCTCAAATTTCAGAGCATATCAGAATCACCCCAGAAATTTGTGAAATATACCACCACCTGGTGCCCACTTCAAAAGCACAGAATCAGAATTTTCAGGACTATATCTCACAAGTATATCTATATACTTGTTGGGCACCAAGTATCAAAACTGATTGTAAGCTTCGTTTAAGTCAGAGCTGACACCAATTTCTGGGTTGATTTTGTCTCCCAAGTATTGAAGGAATTCTGTATCAATTACAAAGAGAAACTTGGAGCTAGAAAGGAACTTGGAGAGTATTTGTTCCAACGTCATCTTTTGCAGTTGAAACCGAATGCCAGAGAGGCTAAGTGACTTGCTAAGGACATCCAGCCAGTTGCTGTGCGTGGCATGGCTGTCCCTGGGTGCCATCCCACAGGGGGCTGGCTTTGAGCATGAAGTCCTCCTTGGCTGTACATGGTAGAAACATTTACTTTGGGATCAGGTTTTCCTACTTTTGCTGCTTCTACATGGACGACTCCACCCTGAATATGTTACCCTGATCCTGTACTTTTAGGCTGTACTTGTATAAAAATAGCTTCCCAGTTCTAATGGCTGGCTATTTCTCACTTTTATTACCTAATATAATTACCCCTTGCCCAGTCTTCTGTGTGGTTCATGTGATTCATGGCTGTTATTAGCTCCAAGCCCGAATGCACTTTGGAAGGAGTATTATGAGCAAGGTCATTGATCAGGTGCCGTACAATCTCATTTGTTTATTTTAATATCTCAGGAGCGTGAGAGATTTAGGTAGATCCATTTTGAAAAGATTGTTTCCTTCTATAGCTTCCAGGCAGGTTGGCTTTTGGGAGTACCAAGCTGTCCCATTTTTCAAATTCAGGAACAGAATTTTTAAACACCCACCCACCTATTTCAGAATTGTACTCTGTGAACTCTGGATGAAAGGCCGTCATACGTGGTTGAGAGTGGTGTTTCTGAAGTTTAATTGCCAGAACTGAATGAGTAGCTCAGGCTTAGGTAGAACCCATGTGTCTCTCTTTCTCAGAGATCTGAATCGATGGTTCCTTCCTGTAACTCACATTATTACTGGAGATTAGTCCCTCCCAGCCTGTCCCTTAGTGATTTCTGAGCCGTCCTCAGGATGGACGTCACATGCCTCGTCACCTGTTCCTCCTGCTGTGACCTTGTCTGTGGCCTGACCCTCTCAGGGGTCTTTACTGTTGGTCGAGGTGCTCACTGATGAGCAAGCGAAGGGAACACAGCTTACACTCCTGTCTCTTTATTCCCTATGCCTGTTTTTCAAGGATAGTTTCCTGGATATTTGATAATAGCGAAAGGGATGTACAATATGGCAGAGAAAGACCAGAAAGACTCAGTTTCCCTAATACTCAGGGTCCTTCCCTAATCCTAGGTCTCCCTCCGCTAGGCTGGGGCAGCTCACTCTCTACTGGAGGTTCTAAACACTTCACATGTTGTGCCAACTGTCTCCCATCCCTAGAGAGAAACGGGAGTTTCTTCCTCACTCGTGCCTTTGGCCTACTTGCTGCAGATGATAATTCTACCGCACGAATGAATGCTTAAGAGTTGGAAATGTTCATTTCTTATTGCGGAAACTGTACGGGAGAAAATGGTCTGGTCCTATGGCACCGATAACATAATCCTATCATGGCCTCACGTTAGTACATTTCCCCAAAGCTGGGTCATTCAATCTCAAATAAAGGCATGAAAAGCATGAAAAGTATGAAATGTCAAAACCTCTATCCAGGTTGGGTTGTTCCCAGCTCAATCCAGATAATTCCATCTCTTTTTCATCAGGCGTTCATAAATGGGTAGGGTTCGAGGTCTAATCTTCCCTGCAGTGTCTGTCACACAAAGAAGCATTTGTCAACGTAACACTTTCCAGAGCGTGGGTATGAATGTGCCTTCTCTGTGAAGGCTGCACTCTGGGGATTCCTCCACTGCACGGATATTTGAGTGTCCTCTCCTCCCTCAGCCCTCCTTGCACACTCTTCTTGAAAGCTGAAGGCCCAAATGGACAAGGAAGCCCAGTGGGGAAGTCCCTAGGGGTCGGCCTCCTGGGGAACACAGAGCATGGCAGAAAGGGGGAGTGGGGGCCCCTGGGTGACTCAGCCAGTTAAGCGTCCAGCTCTCGATTTCAGCTCGGGTCGTGATCTCATGGTTCATGAGTTCAGGCCCTGAGTTGGGCTCTGAGCTCACAGTGCAGAGCCTGCTTGGGATTCTCTCTCTCCCTCTCTCTCTGCCCCTACCCCGCTCATGCTCTCTTTCTCTCTTTCTCAAAATAAATAAGTAAACTTAAAAAAAAAGAGAGAGAAAAGGGCGGTGGATGAATTCGGTGGGGCCTGTGGAGAACAATCAGCACACCGCCTGAGGGAAAAGTATTTAGGGAAATTCCGGTCCCATTGAGAATTCTCGAAAGTTGTCACTCAAGCAAGACCTTGGATTTTTCTTAAAGACAGAGTTCATAACTGGAACCTGGCTGTATCTGTGTGTGTCTGTATCCCTCTGTGTGTCCGTGTGTTGGTATGTCTGTGTGTGTTTGTATGTCTTCGTGTTTATGTGGGTGCATATGAACGTCTCTGCGTGTGTCTATGTGTGTCTGCATGTGTATCTGTGTACATACATCTGTTCTGTGTGTATGTGTATGTGTATGTCTGTGTATGTGCTGTGTGTGTCCCCGGAAGTCTGTGTATATATGGCTGCGTGTGTGTGTGTGTGTATGCGTGTGTTTCCCTGAAAGCAGGGGCTTGGACCAGGGCAGAAAAGAGGGGACCTTCTGAGTTGGAGGGCCCAGAACTCACATACTGTGATGGTTCCGAGTCCATGAAGTCAAGCATGCCCAAAGCTGGCTTGCCCAGGCATCTCGGGGGCTGACCGGCACCCGGGAGAGGGATCTTGGGAGACAGATTACTGTGATTTTGATTATGCGAGACAAGTTCTGGTGTGAGACAGTAGGATCATCCTTAGAAAAACCACCAGGCCAGGACTGCCCCTAATATTTGAGAGGCTCATGCAATAGAATAAATGAAAGCTGGTATACCATATCTCTCCATGTTCCGGAAAGTATAAATCAAACTATACTGCAGCCTAGCTAGCGCTTGTGCCCAACATGGTCGCAGCACTCCCCAGCGATTGTCCTTGCCACCTGGAGGCTAAGGGAGCCATTTCCGCCCCCTGCCCTCAAGCGGTAGTCCAGCTCCCCTGGGGTGGGCAGCATAGACCGGCCACGGTAGCCCAGGCTGTGGGCTCAGACTCTCGTGAGGGAATTCACCTGCCCGAATCAGGCACAGGCACTGGCGTGGACCACGCTTCCTGGGGAGCTCTCAGCTGTCAGCACCTCCACCATCAAAGCAGAAGGCTTCTCTTGTCAAATTGCTTTGGGGAATGTGACATACCAATCTCTGTGCCCACTCTTTTGGAGATTCACAATTCATATTCTAGTGTAGAGTGCAGGTCATGATAGATCATACGACAAGAACATCTGCTTGACATTGTTTAACTCAGCGTTTCTCAGATGGAGCACTTTTTTGGGGAGCCTTCTTTGTTTTCTTAAGCCTTAGTAATATCCTAGGACTTTAGGACTATCACCTAAGGAACTACTTTTTTTGAGAAGGGTTTTTATTTTTCTTTCGAGCTGGGGCTTCAGCCATTTTTTCCTCTTCCTGTGCTTAGGCCAATGTGTAGTCGTACAATGGGCTTGCTGCTTTCCCACTCCACGTTGCTCCTTAGAATGAGATTTACTGACCCCTTTCCCTCCAGTCTCTCCCTCAGGTGACCTGTAACACACTGTTCACTCAATCCAGAGAAGGTGCCACCCAACCTTAGACTTTATCATCAGAAGTTCAGGCCTGTTGTGTTGCCCGTGGAAATCCCACGTAGCCGCAGTCTATTCAATTCTAAATTTGCTGTTTCTCTTATGACTACGCAGTGAATTGGTTACAGAACTTTCCTTCTAGACCCCTTGAGGTCTAGGACTTGACAGGACCATCATATGACAGTGAGTCAGTAGTTTAATTCCAATGCCTGCCCCAAACTAGGAAAGCATTTTTGGACCTCAGGTGCAGGACTGAATGACTCATACTCCTCAGCTTGTAGTACATAATTATTCCTGGTTCATACAAGGCTCCTCTCTAATTCAGTCACTCATTTATCTGGGGATGATTTATCATCGGGCACAGTAAGCCTGGTGCTTTAGGGCTCATCGTTAAAAATATGATTCATTTATTTTTTTTATCGTTTATTCATTTTTGAAAGAGACAGAGTGCAAACCGGGGGAGGAGCAGAAAGAGGGGGAGACACAGAATCCGAAGCAGGCTCCAGGCTCTGAGCTTTCAGCATGGAGCCCAACATGGGCTTGAAACCACAAACTGTGAGATCATGACCCAAGGCGAAGCCGGATGCTTAAGCGACCGAATCACCCAGGCACCCCTAAAAATATGACCTTTAATATTTTCATGGACAAAAGGAGCCACAAATGCAAAAGGGCCCGGGGCCTGTGGAAATCAGAATTTATATACTCCCTTTATCATACATCTCAGTCCTTTTGTCCCCAGTAGGTAACCCTTTTCATGTTTATATTTATTTGTTTTTTTAAAGTTTATTTATTTTTATTTTGAGAGAGACAGAGTGTGCAAGCAGGGAAGGGGCAGAGAGAGGAGGAGAGAGAGAGAGAGAGAGAGAGAGAAGCCCAACAGGCTCTATGATACAAACGCAGAGCCCAACGAGGGGCTCAAACTCACCAACCATGAGATCGTGACCTGAGCTGAAACCAAGAGTTGGATGCTCAACCGACTGAGCCACCCAGGCGTCCCTGTGTGTATCTATTTCTATTTTGTGTTTTTGAAAAATGTGTATTATTTCCTTGTGTGATATATCTTTATTTAAGCGATGTGGTATTATTCTGTTTCCTGAAGTTTTCACCGAACCCTATGTTTTCAAGATCAGCCCATGCTGCTCTGCGTCCAGTTCATTGCTTCTGCTCGCTGCAAAATAATCTGTTGTGCTCACACGCTTTCCCATTCGTTCCCCCAGCGATGCCCGCCCGAGACCCCAGCTCGCTGCTATGCGGCAGTGACCTGCCCTGTCTCTTCACGGCCCTGGGGGAACGTCCTCGGGAGACAGCTCAGCAGTGATTTCTGAGTCAGAGGGCACACACGTACTTACTTTGGCTAATAAAACCAAAAGGCTCTCTGGAAGAAAGGCTGTTTTCATATTTTTTATTTCGGGGCTTAGTCACGTCAGGGTCTGCTATCAGTTATGTTACAGAATAAATCGGGCAGTTCTATTTTATCTGCCGGAGCACCGTATATTACACTGGAATTAATTGTCCTTTGAAAGTGTGAGAGTGTGGGCGGTATGACTGCTTGGTGTTAAAGCCCGCGTGCACGGCCGGTTCTCTGAAAATTTTCAATTTCTTCCTCAGGTATTGGGTCTAATAAACTTCAATGTTTTTTTTTTTTAATCTGATGTCGGCACCTCGGCAGGAGTAACTAAGTCTGTGTGACACCAGGATGGGTATTTATTTATTACTTTGTAACTTGCTGTAATGCCTGAGGAAGATGCTAGGTGAGCGATGGATGCCTCCAAATACACAGACTGGGATTTCATTCTCTATGTCTCGCATAAGACTGCCCTGCTCAATAAATGGGTTTTAGTTTTTTTCATGATCTCTAATTTTTGCTTTTAAATGGATGGTGATGTCATATACTTTTTAGCTTTTACATATTATATATACATGTGTATAATTAAAAGAGATAATAAATAATTCTATATTATGTTACATATATATGTTGCGTACATACATGTCCTCAAAGATTTTTTTCCCTCCTGAGGAAGCCAAGGCTGCCAAATTACTACGTATAAATCATGTGATACTTTTGGAGTCTGAATCACCCTGAGAGCATTTTTTCTTCCTTAATAATAGTCATTCCAAAATTGTACTTTTTCACAACACTGTCCTTTCCTAAATCCTATTTCAGGAATGACCGATTTCAGGGAGTGTGTGGCCCATTCCTGACTAATCACCGCACTTGAGGCTGACATTTCCAAAAAGGAAGTTATCAGTAAAAATGAGTTAAGTGTTTTTCATTTCTCAAGTTCTTGGCACATTACAGTATACAGATACACTCCATTTTAAATAAGCCCACAATAGCGAAGTAAAAATTTCTAGAATTACGTAAGGGGAGGCTCACATGTCTTTCCGAACAGTTTACCGTTGGATCTGTCCATAAAGGGTCCTTCCATCCCACCCAAGAAATATACCACTAATTTTGCTAATCATTGAGAGAATGAGATTTCCTTTTCAGATACCAACTATTGTAACTTATTTTGCTGGAATACAACCATTATAAAAAAAGAAAAGATAATGACGATTGGATACTAGGATTCAAAGTGACTCAGAGGCCCAAGTGTCTTCCTTTCCTCTGACTTCTTCCAATAGTAACCTAGAATCCTGGGTGCTTAAGGGAAGTTTCCAGAAGGAAATCCTCATATGAAAGCAACTTTGTGGACTTCATATCATTAATTCCAGGGAAGAAAGCACAAAGTCCATTTCCTTTTTCTTTTTTTAATTTTTTTTAACGTTTATTTATTTTTGAGAGACACAGAGACAGAGCATGAGCAGGGGAAGGGCAGAGAGAGAGGGAGACACAGAATCCGAAGCAGACTCCAGGCTCTGAGCTATCAGCACAGAGCCTGATGTGGGGCTTGAACTCACAGACCGTGAGATCATGACCTGAGCTGAAGTCAGACGCTTAACCGACTGAGCCACCCAGGTGCCCCACAAAGTCCATTTTCTAATCTGAGTAGCTTATGGTGTCTTCTGGCTATCTGTGGGAGGTTGGTGCTTTAATCTATTAATCGATTCAACAAGCATTTATTGACATTTACTCTATGCCTGGCTACAGTGGTGAAGTTCAACAACGAAAACCAGCCCCCGTCCTCCTCAAGCTTGCATTCTAATGGAGGAAATAGACCACAAACAAGGTAACAAGGGCTGTTCTCATTCTATGGAGCTGCTGTGTGGAGTGCAGAATGTGATGGAGGAGGGAGGAGGGACGGGTAGGGGCTGTGAGAGCAGAGATGACTGAGACAGAGAGGTGGTAGTTCAGATAAGGGTGGTAGCAGTGGAGATGGAGAGAAATGGGCAGATCTGGGACGGGGACAGGACTTACCTGTAGGCTGCTTTCAAAAGTCCATGAAAAAGTGAAGAGCATAGATAGAGGCCCCTGGGTGGCTCAGTTGGTTAAGTGTCTGACTTCAGCTCAGGTCTTGATCTCCTGGTTCGTGACTTTGAGCCCCACGTCGGGCTCTGTGCTGACAGCTCAGAGCCTGGAGCCTGCTCTGGGTTCTGTGTCTCCCTCTACCTCTGCCCCTTCCCCACTCATCCTCTGTGTTTCACTCAAAAATGAATAAACATCATGGGGCGCCTGGGTGGCTCAGTCGGTTAAGCCGCCGACTTCGGCTCAGGTCATGATCTCGCAGTCTGTGAGTTCGAGCCCCGCGTCGGGCTCTGTGCTGACAGCTCAGAGCCTGGAGCCTGCTTCTGATTCTGTGTCTCCCTCTCTCTCTGCCCTTCTCCTGCTCACGTTCTGTCTCTATGTCCCAAAAATAAATAAACGTTAAAAAAAATTAAAAAAAAATGAATAAACATCAAAAAAAAATTTTTTTTAAGTGAGGAGCATAGAGTAGGGCAGACAGAGAAGTAGAACCACACCCACATCGATGGTCTCAGACAAACGCAGAGGGAGCCCCAAGGCTGAGATGGCCTTTGTGATATGTCCCCAATTGAAGCAAAGAAGGCATAGGTCTTTGCTTTCCTAGTGGACCAGTCACTGGAAGGGGGCCGCTGCTGGAGGGAGGACATGACTTTGGGCACCGCTGCTCCCTTCACGGGAGGGCAATTCCTGCATAGTGACTCAGCTGGGAGCAGTCCTGGGCCAGCCCTCTCCGCAGCGGGGGAAATGAGTGCCCAGGTCGTAACTTGGGAGTTTGGATGGAGCATCACACCGTCCATTAGAGCCCACATAGCCCTCGCTTCCAGCGAAATGGATATTGTACTGTATTTTTTTCCCCGGCTGATGAAACGCTAAGCTCAGATTTTAGAGCCTCAAAAATATTTTTTCAAGATTTTATTTTTAAGTAATCTCTACACTCCGCGTGGGGCTCGAACTTACAATCCTGAGATCAAGAGTCACGTGCTCCACAGACCTAGCCAGCCAGGTGTCCCTAGATTCTCAAATTTGAGTGAGCATCAGCGTCACCTGAGAAGTGAGGATTCCTGGGCCCGGTGCCCCCAGAGGAGAGGGGGTTCGGGGGTCTGTGGTGTGACCGGAGAATCTCCATTTTTAACGAGTATCTCAGGTTATTCTGATGCAGGAGTCCACAGACAACACGGCGACGGGAGAATCCTGAGAAGCTGCCGGGATGTCCTGCCTTTGGGCAGGATCCCGCCCTTGCGGTACACACCCAGAGGGATCCCAGGATTGTGAGTGAGGTGGGTTTGACTCCTGTGATTACATTAGATCATTCCGCACAATTGGTTATCCAGCTGTGCCGGACCTGATCACATGAACCCTTTAAAAGTAGAGAGTTTCCTCAGGCTGGTGGCAGGAGAGGAAGTCGGAGATCAGAAGCACAAGAAGGGTTGTGGTAGCAGGGAGTATGGGCAGGTTCTAAGTAGTGAGAGGGGCCCCCAGCTGACAGCACTGAAACAAGGACCCCGGTCCCACAATGGCAAGAGCCTGACTCCACCAAAGACAAGAAGGATCTTGGAAACAAGTTTTCTTCACATCAGACCAGCTGACACCTTGATTACAGTCATGTGGTCCCCAGAACAGAGAGCCCAGCCACAGCATGCTGAGGCAAGAGACGGGTGTTGTTTTAAGCTACTGAGCTTGTGGTATTTGTGGTGCAGCAATAGGAAAGTAAACCCAGGGGCGCCTGGGTGACTCAGTCAGTTGAGCGCCTGACTTCCGCTCAGGTCAGGATCTCGCGGTTTCTTCGAGTCCCATGTCGGGCTCTGTGCTGACAGCTTAGAGCCTGGAGCCTGCTTCGGATTCTGTGTGTCCCTGTCTCTCTGCCCCTTTCCCACTCCTACTGTTTCTCTCAAAAATAAACATTAAAAATTAAAAAAAGTAAACTCGAACCATTGCATTAAACACATCCTGGAGATCCAACAGAGAAGAAATAAAAGGGACGTGATTCTGCCACCGGGTGGTCTAGGGGAACCCTCCCCTTAGGTTCCTCCTGGGAAACTGGAGATGATACGCCCACGCTGCCTCCCTCATGGGATTTTTGGGGACTCCAAATCAGATATACACATCAGATACAAAGAACTGACACATTAGGACAATATGACCGCCAGGGCTTCTAGAAGATTCCTCATAGGGCTTCTTCTACACTGAATATATAGCTTTTTTAATGAAACATCTGTGTTTATTCCCAAAGACACACAGAAAGTACTTCCCCTGAGACTGAAACAAATTACAGAGCACCCAGCGCCCCGCTGGGGCTCGTCTGCCGAATGCCAACAGGCCGTGGTACCCTCGTGAGTTTAGATTCATGCGCGCTCTGGGCCTGGGATTCCTCTTCCTTGCACCTTAGAGGGCTGGCTCAAGAGCCTTTCAATGAAGGCAGCGGGGATGGGCAACAGGGAGTGGAGTTAGTGTGTCAGGCAGGATTCAGCCAGGAAAACAGAAGCCACGGTGGCCAATCCAACAGAGAGAATTTAATATGGAGAATCGGCGTGGGAGGGCTGAGGGAGCAAACTGGGCACACGAGCCTTAAACACAGAACAACTACAGGAAGTAGTTCCCCCACCCCCAAGGGCTGCTGGAACAAAAGGAAGAGGTTGAGGTTACCAGAACCCAGAAATTCAGATAACGGGCCTCTTGGAACTGGGATGTTGATCTCTGAGTAAGAAGCCCTGTCCCCGTGGTCCTGGCACCGCCGACGGGGGTAAAATGAGGCTGTTTCCAGGCACGCTGGAAGAAGCTGGTCTAGAACGGCTCCGGCTTCTGGGGCAAAAGGCCGCTGGTTGTTTTGCAGGCTCTCTAGTGCCCTCTAATGGCAGAACCAGGGGAGCAAGCAGGCAAAAGAAAAATCGTGTTTGTACGGTGCGGCCACCACATTCACGCTTCCGGAAAGGCGGGTTTGGAACCGAGAAGCAACGCTTTGATAACCAGCACAGGTGGTTTCCATTGCAGGCCAGGGAAAGCTAAGCTCATCTGAAGGTCTGGAAGGCAGTGGCTGGGGCTGGGGACGTGAGAAGGGTGGCTTATTATCAACTCTCCTTTTGTCCTAAGCAGAGATCCATGGTCCAAGGTCATCGGAAAAGGACAGGTCTCTCTTGCAACAGAAACCTTGGGATTGGGATAGAGGCGTGGGAGGTGGAGCTAGAGAGCACCTGTTAGTGCGTGCTCACATGAGTGACGTTCCCTGGCAGAGCCAGGCGGGTGGATCAGGCTTTTGCTTCTCCAACACGGGTGCTTGTCGTCCCTGGAAGGATCCAGAAGAATGCCAGGAAGTCCATGAAGCTACAGGATAAGCATGCTGCCTTTTATGGGAATGTCATTTTTCCTGCAGTGTTTTCAGGGAGAATCATTTTCACACGGGAAAAAAAAAATGTATTCTGGAATGAAATGCAAAATCTACTTTTTAGATTTTAAAAAAATCTAAAGAGAGTGGAATTGGCCGTTTCCACTACTACCCATCTTTCTAGAGCACTCCTCCTCATGAACTGTTACCTGAGTTTTTTTAAGGTTTATTTTTGAGAGAGACAGTGGGGGAGGAGCAGAGAGACAGGAGACCCAAGCAAGTTCTGTGCCGACAGCAGAAAGTCCCATGTGGGGCTTGAACTCATGGACCCTGAGATCATGACCTGAGCCAAAGTCAGACACTCAATGGACTGAGCCACCCAGGACCCTCCCACCCTCCCCCTTATCTGAATTTTTGAATGCTGAAGGAGAGATCTTTTTGTCTGGGGAGAACTATTGACAGGTTTTTTGGTTTTGTTTGTTTGTTTGTTTTTAGTATTTGAAAGTCAAACTATTTAAAAGTCATAAATATTAAAACTTCATTTTCTTAAGCCTTTATGTTAAAAAATCTTGTTAGACTTTTTATAAACCGAATAAAACAAAATCGGGTTAATGTTAGATTAACTCAATTTGAACAGATTAATTTCCCCCAAACATTGGTCTCGCTTACAAACTTAATTACATTCCCTTAAACATTTTAAACTCAATTTATATATGTAATATACTTAATTTTCTTAAGTGCTTCAAGTTTCTGACAAAACAAATTTATGACCCAGAAAGCAAAACCTTTCTAAGCATTTGGATAACTCTTGTGCATTCCTGAAATTAAATTTGTGAACATAGTTATCTTTTGTTCTCTTAAATATTTCAGTACTGGTTAAATATTTCTTCAAGTTTTCTTTTGCTTTTCAACTTACAATTACAAGTCAAAAACCAATTACACCTTTCAAACTGAAGTCACAAGTATAATCCATTAGATTTTCAAAGCTCCATATTTTTGAGCTTTTTCTTAAAATGTTTTTAATGTTTATTTTTTTATTTTTGAGAGAGAGAGAGAGACAGAATCCGAAGCAAGCTCCAGGCTCTGAGCTGCCAGCACAGAGCCAGATGTGGGGCTCGAGCCCACGGACTGTGAGATCATGACCTGAGCTGAAGTCGGATGCTTAACCGACTGAGCCACCGAGGCACCCCATGAACCCTTTCAAAAAACACCTGCAGATAGTCTTAGTGACTGCAAAACTGATTCCGAAAGTGAAGATAAAGCTGTTGTCTATGGCTTTGATTTGTTTCTTCATCTGTGGCCAATTCCAGTCTTTTCTAGGGTTGAAAAAGCATTTACCCATTTACCAGGAGTAGTTGTGCCGTCACACCTACATCCGGATTGCAGGAGCAACCATTCCTGACCTCAGCTTAAAGCAGTGTACAGACCCTCGGGCCCCATGCTCCGAGTCACAGCTGATTATGTTGGATCCGTTGTATTACGTTTGTGAAGACGGACTTTTGCATCCCCCTTTTGGGTTGCATTTAAGCTCATTTATTTTCTAGCTGATTCGTTTTCTACATTCTTTCCTTTTCTCCTCTTGTCTGGTGTTTTAGTGCCTACTCTTGTCTGAGTCTGGTCACCATGTAAAGACATCTTCATTTCTTATCTTCTTGGCTCTTCCAGAAGAGCATGGTACTCTTGCTGGTAGCGGATGGCAGGTGTGGACACATGCGGGAGAAGGCCTTCAGTTGCTTCCTCTGGATATAACCTCAGGTGGAGAAAATAGATGCTCAGTGCAAAGGAAGCAGGTATGTTCTGGAGGAGCAAGAGCGTGAGTCAGGAGCGCTCACCCCTCTCATTTCCTCTCTTGTCGTTGCCATGGAAAGGATGTAAAATTTGCACTAATCAGACAGGAGGTTCTAAAATTGCCTCTTGACATCCCCCTCCCACGAGGGGTTTTGAGCTTAGGGTGTGGCCTCATTTGGGTTTAATCTTGCCTTCATGACTTAAGAAAAGCATGACTATTGGGAAAGTTATCCAACCCTCAGATCCTATTCTCTTAACCTCATTATTCTTTTGATTTATGTATTTATGTATTTATTTTATTATTTTTTAAATGTTTACTTATCTTTGAGAGAGACAGAGTGTGAGCAGGGGAGGGGCAGAGAGAGCAGGAGACACAGAATCCAAAGCAGGCTCCAGGCTCTGAGCTGTCAGCACAGAGCGTGATGCAGGGCTCGAACTCACAAACCACGAGATCAGTCAGACACTCAACCGACTGAGCCACCCGGGCGCCCCTATTTTTTATTTTTCTTGAGAGAGAGAAGAGAGAGAGAGGGAGAGAGCACAGTCGTGGGAGGGGCAGAGGGAGAGGGCGAGAGAGAATCTTAAGCAGGCTCACACTAGGCATGGAGCTTGACACAGGCCTCGATCCCATGACTGTGAGATCACGACCTGAGCCGAAATCAAGAGTCGTACATTCAACTGACTGAGCCACCCAGGTGCCCCTATTTTCTCAACTTTAAAACACCCAACTCATGGGATTATTGTTATAATGAGTTGAAATTATGTACATAAAGCAGACAGCATTGTGCCTGGCATGCAGTTAACTGTAAATCACCAAGTTATTGCTTCATTTTTATCAACCATGTCTATCTCGCTCAGGGTACACTATCCAGCACCTAGCCCAGAGCTTGGCACCAGGACTTGAATGACTTCCAACCCATGATAATACTTGGGCTACCATTCCATAGTTTCTGGAACTGTCGATATTGGATGTTACTTGTGGCTGAATGGTATGCTTGAGGGCCATATATGGAGCTTTGGTGTTCTGTCAGTGTGACGATAATTGTTTTGCATAATGTATGTTTATGCTGTTGGACATAAGGATAAAGCCACAGTCATGTGATAAGGAGTGAGGTCATGCCTACAGCGTAAGATAAATTCATCGTGTCATCAACTAGGCAAGAGTCCTTGATCCCAGAATTGGTTGAGAGAATTGTAGGAGGGTAACAGAATGGGGATCTATCTTTCTTCCTTCCTTCCTTTCTTTCTTTCTTTCTTTCTTTCTTTCTTTCTTTCTTTCTTTCTTCTTCCTTCCTTCCTTCCTTCCTTCCTTCCTTCCTTCCTCCTTCCCTCCTTCCTCCTTCCTTCCTTCCTTCCTTCCCTCCCTCCCTCCCTCCCTCCCTTCCTTCCTTCCTTTCTTCCTTCCTTCTTTCTTTTAATGTTTATTTATTTTTGAGAGAAAGAGAGAGAGGAGGGGCAGAGGGAGAGGGGGTCAGAGGATCTGAAGCAGACTTCTGTGCTGACAGCAGAGAGCCCGATGAGAGGCTCAAAACTGGAACCCGTGATCATGACCTGAGCCAAAGTCGGATGCTTAACCAACGGAGCCACCCAGGCGCCCCAGGATCTTTCTTGCTCTTGGACATGATCACTGAGATGTCAAGATGATCAGGGAGAGACTTTGAGAATGATGTCTTTACATGACACTATGTAGCCGCTTTCTCTCTGAGTCCTAGCCCTGTGTTATTCTAATTGCCATCTGAGATAGCTATCCTCTGACTCTAAAGGGCTGGGACCTCTTCTTTCTCTTGGTTCCTAACCTGTTACCAGGGATTCTCAGCTTCATCACTATTGGGCTTTGGGACTGGATAATTCTTTGTTGCAGGGGACTGTCATGGGCACTGTAGGTGAGTTAGCAGAATCATACTTATGGGTACTGAAAGCAGGGTGAAACTGAATGCTCTACTCGCTGAACAGCAATAACACCTGCCCAGGTGTGACAGTAAAAAAAAAAGTCTCCAGACATTGCCAAATGTCCCCTGGTGAAGCCTCTTTGAGAACCACTGAGCTAGACTGTTTCTTATGTTTTTTGTACATACTTCCCTTGTTCGCCCTTTTGCCAGGGTCCAGTTCCAGCGAATCTAGGGGTCCCTGAAGGATGGACGATCAGGCGAAAGGAAATGAGAGAGCCACGAGAGAGAGGTAGTCTGATGACCAAGCAGGCAGCCCTGGCAATTCTGGCGTCTCGGCCCTGCTGGTCTCAGTGTTTTTATTTAAAAGTAGTGAATTACATTACAGCAGTGAGTGACATCCCATCAGTAAGCCTAGGTTGAACAATAATGTGTTTTATCAGTAAAGCAATGATTTCCTCAATCTTACAAGTTGTTTTCAAGCTAATTAGCATATAAATTTAAGGCAGGGGGAGGGAACAGGAAGTTACCTAGGCCTGCCTATGTTAATGATCTATAAACAGGCCAGGAGTCATTCTGCCTATTCTTCCAACTACAATGGGGGAGGTGCAACCTGTCCAGGCAAGGACAGAATTCCCAGTGCTTGTCCTTTGCTTGTGAATGAGTGAATTTACATAATAGGAGCCTAACATTTACTCAAATCACACCAATATTCAGCCAGCTCATAACTGCTTCAACCACCTTTTCCACACAGGGAGGGGTCTCAACCTGTGAGCCCAAAATGGCTCCCAACACCCTTTGGCATTTTGTAAGGTCTTTCTGAAAATTCTATCCTGTCTCAGCTGTGCTAAGGGGTAAGGAAACATTTCTTGGATATGCACGAAACAGGTTCTTAAAGATGGACCAACCAGACCTTGGAAGCTACGGAAACTGAGGGTGGCAGTAGAAATGAAAGCAAAAGAATTATAAGGGGAAATAAAACTCCACGGTGTCTCACCTGGAGATTCAAAGATTCAAATTTCTATTTTTTTTATTTTTTAAAAATTTATTTATTTTTGAGAGACAGAGAGAGACAGAGCATGAGCAGGGGAGGGGCAGAGAGAGAGGGAGACACAGAATCTGAAGCAGGCTCCAGGCTCTGAGCTGTCAGCACAGAGCCCGATGCGAGGCTTGAACTCATAAACTGTGAATTCATGACCTGAGCCGAAGTCGGACACTTAACTGACTGAGCCACCCAGGCACCCCTTAAGTATTCAAGTTTTTTTTTTAATGTTTATTTGTTTTTTTAGAGAGAGAGAGAGAGAGTGTGTGAGCGGAGGAGAGGCAGAGAGAGAGGGAGACACAGAACCCAAAGCAGGCTCCAGGCTCTGAGCTGTCAGCACAGAGCCCAATGCAGGGCCTGAACCCACGAACCGTGAGGTCATGACCCGAGCCGAAGTTGGACACTTAACCGACTGAGCCACCTAGGCGCCCCTCAAGTATTCAAGTTTTAAAGTTCAACGCCTTAAGAAGGGATGGTGGTTTTGCTTATATTGTTTTTCCCATGAAGTTTTGGATTTCCGCTCCTCCCCCCCACTACAAGGCAGGTGCACATTTAAGAAGTTCTGAATAAATGTCATGCCACTTTATGGAGGCCTAATTAGAGCTGAGTTTTATAGTTTTTTACTGGGAAGAGAAAAGACAAAGGGTAAAAGTTTAACATGGCCGAAAGCCCAAGAAATAAATTTGCAAAGCACTTTATGGCCTTTCCAGCTATATTAGAAATTAAGAAGGGATGACGGTGCCGTTTCCTGATGGCCAAGCATCTGGAAATGTTGTTTCCCTTGTTTTCATGGGCACCATGGCTGACTCACAAGGGACTCTCCCTCCTGGCATCTTTTACGTGGAGAGCTAGTTGCAACTTGTTGGCACTGGTAAGATTTATGGATCTTTCAATTCCCCAGTTTCTTTTCCTTGCCTTTTGAAACATTCCATCCAGACCCTGAAGTGCAAGCCAATGGAACACAGTGGAGGGGCTTGCAAAGCAGGTACGAAGTGCGGGAAAATTTTTAATACGGATATCTCTGGACAAATGACAACTCAATCCATGTATGTGCTAGGACTAATTTGCCTTTTTAGACTTGAGATACTGTGGAGTAGGTAGGGGACAGTTGGCATGTTAAATTGAGTCCAGGAAACAGTATTTAATGATGCAAAGGATTGCACTAGACCTTGGGGAGGGGAGGGGAGGGGGGAGGGGAGGATCAGTCATGCAAGATCTCTGTCTGCCTTTTGTAAGGGAGTGAAGTCTAGCTTGGATGTATGATGTACTTTAACACCCTGCGGATGGCCAAAGACTGAGAAAGAAGAGGAGGGAGAGACTCTTTGTGGTCCGGAAGGACTTGGGGCGGCCTCATGAATGACAGAGCATTTAAGCTGGGGCCTGAAGCCGCGTCTTATTTTGGTAAATGGAGATGGCTGGTGGTAGCAGGGCACCGTACTAGGGAGGGATGCAGTAGGATGAGCAAAGGAACAAAGATGGGAAGGAGAAGGCCAAGTTCTGGTTTTTAAGCATGGTTGGGGTCTAAGATACATCTTCTTAGCCAGTGAAGACAGTAGTGGAAGATAAAGCTGGAAGGACACATTTATGTGCTCGATAAATAAATACCCATTAGATGAATACATTAAAGGTAGGTTGTGGTCACATCGGAGAGGCACTGAATGCCAGGAGCAAAGAGCTTAGCGGTTTGGACTTCCTGTTGTAAGCAATATGGGCAGTGGGCATTGGACATTTTTGAGCAGCAAAGTAACATCAGATGTGTATTTTAGGCAGATTAAATTAGCAAACGAATTAGCATGGGCAGCCACAGAGTTTCCAAAATACGGTAAGCGCACTGGTGGCGGTGCACAGGATGGTTTTAGGTGGGCTGCACAGGGCTGACACTCAGGCGGTGAGCATCGACAGAGTTCCGCTGCTCGTTCACGCCCCTCTGCTGCTCTGCATTAGTAAATGGTCCTTACATAATAACCCCGAGGTACACGGACCTGAAAATGTCCATATAAATGTTAATATTTATATTCAACTGTATAATATAAAGTCTTCTCTCAAAATACATTTACTTTAGAAGACGCGTGAGTTGTTTTAAGAAGAAATTAAATAATAGAACGGGTGGATAAGCAAACATCCTGAAGATGGCACGTGGGGTTTGGGAAACACTGGACTGGGACCAGAGGTTAAAGGAAGAGGATGGTTAATGGTCACCGAGCCACCTTCTGTGCAGTCAGAGTGGTGGTGGCTGGTCTGTGACCTGTGGTATGACAAGTTTGCAGTATTGAGCCCATGCAACATGTTGGCTTTTCATCTTTATTGTGCATGAAGAGCGCTATTCCAGTTAAAGGGATTTTAAGCATCAGGGGAGAAACTTGCGGGGCCAGAGGAATCCCAAATTATCAGGCTCGGCTTTTCTGTGTGGGAAGGCAAATGTTAAGACCCTTTTTCTGAGAATTTGTGGGGAGGGGAGGTAGCTAGAAGGAATGGTCTTTAGTCTTTTTTTTCTCCATGGGTAATTCTCACCCAGGGGACAGCCCAGCTATGGCTGGAGGTCGTGCCTGCCTATGGACACACACCAACATTTTTTTTAATGTTTATTTATTTTTGAGAGAGAGAGAGAGAGAGAGAGACAAAAATTTTGAACAGGGGAGGGGCAGAGAGAGTGGGAAACACAGAATCCAAAGCAGGCTCCAGGCTCTGAGCTGTCAGCACAGAGCCCAACGCGAGGCTCAAACCCACAAGACGTGAGAACATGACCTGAGCCGAAGTCAGATGCTTAACCAACTGAGCCACCCAGGCGCCCCCCAGATTTTTGTATTCTTAAAGACCACCTAACAGATCAATAAACAGCTCAGTGAAAAATACAAAGACATGTGGATGACTCTCTGCAGGCTTTAAGGATGGTTTTTCAGGGGGAAAGAAAAAAGTCTCCCTAATTTTAAAGTATTAGCATTACAATTGGCCAGATAATTCCTGCTGTTTAGAGGTTGGATAAAGGGAAAGGTGGTGAAGGCCTTAGGGGGTGTGGGGGGGAGGTGGAGAGAGACCTCTTTGCCTGGATATTAAAGTTCTTATTGCCAAGGGTAGTTCTTTACAAAGCAGAGTCGTATTGAGATATACCCTACATACCATAAAACCCACCCTCTCCAAATGTATAATTCCACGAGGTCTTTGTTGTTGTTGTTGTTCTTGGTATAGTCACAGAATAGCACAACCAACAATACTCATTCCGGAACATTTTCACCACCCCAAAAAGAAACCCTGTACCCTTTAGCAGTTACTCCCCTTCCCGCAGCTGCTAATCTGCTTCCGGTCTCTCTGGATTTGCCTGTATCGGATATTTCATACACATAGAGTCATATCATATGCGGCCTCTTGTCACTGGCTTCTTTCACTTAGTATCATGTTTTCAAGTTTCATTCATGCTATAACATACATTAAGAAAGAGTTTAAAAAAATTTAGCTTTCTTATTAAAAAGAAAAAAAAAAACCCTTCGGGGTGCCTGGGTGGCTCATTCGCTTAAGAGGTTAAGGGCCTGACTCTTGGTTTCCGCTCAGGTCATGATCTCAGGGTCGGGAAGATTTGTGCTGACAACGGGATTCTATCTCTCCCTCTCTTTCTACTCCTCCCTCCCTCTCTCTCTCCATAAATAAATAAACTTAAAAACATTATTTAAAAAAACAAAAACAACTCTTCTAATTAGCTCCCGATGGGCAGAACGACAATTCTTCCCAGAAAGGTGGTTCTTTGCCTCTCCTCCTTTCCCTTCCCTTCCTTCTCTTACCCTCCCCCCTCCACTTCCTCTCTCCCTCTCCCTCTCTGTCTCCTCCCTTCCCTCTTTCCCTCTTTTTTCTCATGGAAAATAACCGTCTGCCTGCTGGAAGGTCTTCAGGTCTTCTCAGCACATCTTAAAGATCACGTGCTTCTCCTCTTTCCCTTTTCCTGTCCAGTCCCCATTCCTTCCCGGCTTATCTTATCAGTCTCCTGACCGATCATAAGAAAACTTACCTTCTTCTGGGAACGATGTTGGAGGACTTCCTGTCTGGACAATGTTGCATGAAGGGCAGGCAAGCCCTTTTTGTGCAGAAAGCCAGCATTTTCTTAAATAACCTAGAAACATGCTCAGTACCCGACACCATACAAGGCGCTCTGTGGAATATAAAGATGAGAAAACTAAAGACCTGCGTTAGGTAGCTTATATTCTTACAAAGCGATCTAAAATATTCTTGATGATAATGCTTCATACTTGCTCATGGGACTATACTCCTTCTAGATATTAAACTCGTCAAAGGCTGGAGCCCTGTTCTGTTAACCTTCCCAACACCTGCAATGTTCTGCACAAATTAGGTCTTATTTTTGTTAGGAGGCCCTAAAGGAAAGGTACGGAAAGTGCTGTGGAAAGTCAGATGAGGGGCGGGTTACTTCTAGCTGGAGAGGTCCCAGAAGGCTTCACAGAAACAGCAGTCTCTGAGGTAAGTAGGGAAGAATGAGCAGGATTCAGGCATGTGGAATGGGAAAGAGAATTCTGGGAAACAAGGAAGTGTACAGACAGGAAACTGTGGGAGGCGCGGAAAGCAGACCTCGAGTCAAGTTGACGATGAGTTAACTGTGAAATAGAAAAGAAGGAAGTTGAGCAGATCACAACAGAGGTGGCCTACACTTTCAAGGAAGGAAAGAAACGAGAGTGTATCCGAAGGGGGAAAGAAATGGCGGTGGACTTTGGCTCCAGGAGTGTGGAAAAGGTTTGACTGTAGGATGTGGGTTGGAAATTCAACTAGACATTAAGACATGAGATCCACAGGCGTTAATAGGTCACACAAATGGAGAGATCTACAAATATTGGACCACTCAGGTTATAATTCAACTAATTTCTTACATACGTTGGTGCACATATTATACATTTTAATAATTATATCCTATAAAAATTAGAATATGCATCCATTATTCATCATCTAGTCAACAAATATTAAGCACTGCTTTAGATTCTGGGGATACAGCAGTGAGCGAGATAGACATTTTCGAACATCTACATTCTAGTAGGGGAGACAGAAAAAAAAAACAACCCAAATACACAAGTTACAGAAACGTGTCCCAAACTAGCGGAAACAAGTATAGTTAGACATCATTAATTCAAAACCATTTCTTGAAAATAATACGCATTAACAATGGCCTATTTTCTAACTAATCAACAGCTCTTTTCTAATACAAAAAATAGAAAACCCAAACCCAGTTCAATCAAAGCCTATTTTCTCTGGCCCTTCATACGTCACAGTAATAAGGTTTTATTGTATCAAGGCAGGAAGTTATTCGACACAATATGAGAGGCAGTCTGAAAATGTTGGAGACACTTCACCACGAGTTTACTTGTAATTAATTTCCAGAGAGTCATACTAAGTCCTAAAGTCTTCCTGACACCAGGTAACACTGTAATTTTTTCCTCTTGAATATATTTATGTATGTACTTAGATGTATCAGATACAGCTACAAAGGACGTCATTCCTACTTTCTTTTTTTTTTTTTTTTTTTTTTAAATTTTTTTAATGTTTATTTATTTTTGAGAGACATAGAGGCACAGCATGAACAGGGGAAGGGCAGAGAGAGAAGGAGACACAGAATCGGAAGCAGGCTCCAGGCTCTGAGCCATCAGCACAGAGCCCGACGCGGGGCTCGAACTCACAGACCGTGAGATCATGACCTGAGCTGAAGTCGGCCGCCCAACCGACTGAGCCACCCAGGTGCCCCCATTCCTACTTTCAAAAGAGCTCCTAGTCTATGGGAAGAAAGAACCCATTAGAAAACCAACAAAATCCACGTAGTCCCCCAGCCCTTGAGGCAAGGCTCAGCCTTCAGTAAATGTCACAAATAACTATTGGACTGACCTTGAGGGATGGTGGGGGGGGAGTGGGGTGGGGGTGGGCTCCTTCTCAAGTAGAAAGTGCTGCGTTAACAAAGGTGATGAGGAAGTAGGTATAGAGAGAACCAACTAATGTTTATTGCATTCTGAAGATAACATTTGGTCTGTAGTAGATACTCTATAAATATTCGTTCGGTGAATAGGCATCCTTGTTAGAAAAGGATCATTACAGCCATTTTGCAGAGAAAGAAACTGAGGCACAGAGAGATTAAATAATAGTTTGAAAGTCATGTAACTAGAAGCGATGGAGTTAGATATTGACCCCGGGCCGTCCGTGCAGCACGGTTAGATTCTTTGGCAGCTGTGTAGCTAGAGTGCCCACGTGTGGCTGACCTACGAGGTGTCCAGTGAGGGAACTGACTGGGCACACTAGCCAGAGGGGGGACCAGCCTGTGGCAGTCCCTAAATGACATCCTGAGGAACATGCACGGTCCTCAGTGAGAAGCCACCAAAGATCATCAAGTAGGAGAGTGATGCCGGCAGTGCCCATTTCGGGGAGATGGGTGGGATGGGGTGGCGGGTGGGGGGTGGGGGTGGTGAGGGGGCAGGATGCATGGGAAAGGAAGGGATTTCCGGCTTGGGTGAGGGAGGAGGCCATTAGCTGAAACAGAATATAAGAGAAGGGATGCAGCTGGTGGGCAGAAGATCGTATTTGGGCCCCTCCAGTGGACACATCTGAAGAGAGATGTTAAGAGTTAAGAGGGAGAGCGGGAAATAAGAGACAGGAGCAAAGGAGAGCCGCCGGAACCAGGAAGGGTTAGACACCTCCGGTCCGTGTGAGGCAGTTGGGGTTAGAAGGGTGAGAGGGCCAGGGAGAGGGGTGGAGAGAAAAGTGAAGAGAAGAAAAGGCAGAAGAGGAATCGGCACACAGGGCTGAGGAGGGGAGGGCAGGGCTGTGGGAGGCCCAGAGGGAGACGGGTTACCAAGCCCAGGGAGGCGGCAGGTCCTGGTTTGGGCTGACTGAAGGTTCTCGGTGACCTCAGGGATTTCCGCTCCCAGGAGGCGATGGGCCGAAGCCAGGCTGGGGACTGGGGCCTGAGGGGCGATGAGGCAGTAAGGGAAGGTGGCCACCGCAGCTAGGAAGGGAGAGACTCCGGAGAACCTGAGGGGAGCCCCGCGTGGGGAGAAATCTCAGGTTGATGCTGTGTGGAGTCGCAGAGCCGGCGGCTGGCATGGGCAGCCCCTGCAGCAGAACCGTGAGTCAAGTGGAGTTCTCTCTCTCCCACTCCTGGGCAGTGCAGCTTTCTGAGTGTAGAGGGGGGATCAGACTGAGCAGCAGCGTCCTCGTTATCATTGCTAAAAGACGGGGATATTGCAATATAACTGTTTTAGGGGGATGTCCTGCTGACTGTTCTACAATGACGTTCTCTTTGGAAGAATAGGATTGGATTTATAGCAAAGGCAGTAGCAGGTGGCCGAAGGGCTTCGATTCGTGAAACGGCCTGCCTAGGCTCAGAGCCCATCCCTACCCCTTCCTGCGTGGCAGAAGGTAAGGTATTTAACCTCAGCGTGGCCCAGTTTCCTCATCTGAACACAAGAGTAATAACAGGACCGCCTGATAGGATTGTTGGAGCATTATTTAAACTGGATAAACACTACGATGACTTGGAACAATGCCTGGCACAGAGCCAGCCCCGTGGAAGTGTTTACCTGCTACTGTTTACTGTTATGCCAAGGATCTGGGGTGTCAGCACTGGAAGGAACCCTGGGGTTCCACTGACCACAATCTTCCCGCTGCCGCCAGCCTACGCTGCCGCTATGGCTGCTTTGGCTGGTTTTTCGTCAACATGAAGTTCTCTTAGCTTTGTATCTGACAGACCCTGTAAATTAATATTTGCTTTTCCAGATTAGAAGAGGCTGTTCTTAGGTGGAAAAACAACAGCCTCTCCTGCAGGGTAATAAGGAAGAAGACAATTTTAGGAGAAACTGGTTGGGGTATCGTAAAACCCTGGAACACAGTGCTCATCATGCTAGAACAAAATAATTATAACATAGAGGGAGTCTACGTGCCATTAAATATATTACTGTTTTTGGTATGTTTTAACTGGTTAGGGAGGCTCTGATTATGCTTCATGTCTTTCTTAAAACATTCTTCCTCTAAAATACTCCAAAGCACCAAAGTAAAAACATCTGGGACCAGGCAGTATGCAAAAAATAACCTGTTATCTTTCAGCTATTTTTGATGGCAACTGGGGTTATCATTGGAATTGCTCTCCCTCACTGCCACCTGCTGGTCAAGGCCCAGTACTACTTACGATCTGTCCCATGACTACCCGGATGGGCTTCTGAGGGCTCCCCGAAGGCTGCAAAAAAAAAAAGAGGCCCTTTTTTTCCTATTAAGAAGATACGTTGCCATTAAAATTTTTTTATTAAAATATTTTAAATGTTTTATTTTATTTTTGAGAGAGAGAGAGAGAGAGAGATAGAGCATGAGAGGGAGAGGAGCACAAAGAGAAGGAGACACAGAATCTGGAGCAGGCTCTGGGCTCTGAGCTGTCAGCACAGAGCTCGATGGGGGTGCTGAGCTGAAGTCAGACATTTGACCGCTTAACTCATTGAGCCACTCAGGTCTCCCTACTGCCATTTAAATTTAAATCAAGGGCCAGGTCCTGGTTTTGTGAGACATGTAGCTTATTCAATTTGAGGGACCCTCTTTAAGATGAAAGAATCCAAAATTACAAATACAAAATCAGATGGGGCACCTGGTTGGCTCCATTGGTTAAGCGACCGACTTCGGCTCAGGTCGTGGTCTCACCGTGTGTGGGTTCAAGCCACGTCGGGCTCTGTGCTGACAGCTCGGAGCCTGGAGCCTGCTTCGGATTCTGTGTCTCCCTCTCTTTCTACCCCTTCCCTGCTCCTGCTCTGTCTCTCTCTCTCTCTCAAAAATAAATAGACATTAAAAATTAAAAAACAAAAAACAAATACAAAATCATATATGGAAGATAGTATCTTAAAATGAGAAATGGCAACAAGTTACAAATCTCAAAAAGTGGACTACCACAAACACCACACAATCTAGAAGAAGAAAGTATTTTTTATTAATTAACTGTCTCACACACCTCTCTAGTACTTTTCCCCAACATTTAAATGATTGTCTCTCCTCATAAAAAAAAGATTTTGTAATATTTTCTATGTGACAATAGAAAGATAATTCAGATTATCTTTGATCATGGCTCAATAAAATTTGTTTACTATTGATAGTTGAGAAGAATTTTCTTCAGCTTCACAATTCATTTGTAATGTCATGTATATATTGACGTTTGTGGTCAAATCTGGGGAAATCTATCATTCATGTACCAGCCATAAGATTTCAGGACATTTTCTAGGTTTCTTGGATAGTGTCTAATCTGAATTTTTTTTTAATGTTTATTTTTTATTATTTTGTTAATGTTTTATTTATTTTTGAGAGACAGAGAGACAGCGTGTGAGCAGGGGAAGGGCAGAGAGAGAGAGGGAGACACAGAATCCAAAGCAGGCTCCAGGCTCTGAGCCGGCAGCACAGAGCCCGACGCAGGGCTCAAACCCACAAACTGTGAGATCATGACCTGAGCCGAAGTCGGACGCTTAACCGACTGAGCCACCCAGGCGCCCCTTAATGTTTATTTTTGAGGGATAGAGAGAGAGAGAGAGAGAGACAGAGTGTGAGCAGGGGAGGGGCAGAGAGAGACAGAGACACAGAATCCAAACCAGGCTCCAGGCTCTGAGTTGTTGTGAGCACAGAGCTGATATGGGGCTCAAATTCACACATGGTGAATTCATGACCTAGGCCAAATTCGGATACTCAATGGACTGAGCTGCCCAGGTGCTCCAATGCAGTGTCTAATCTAAAAGACTGTTGGGGGCACCTAGGCGGCTCAGTCCGTTAAGCATCTGACTTCGGCTCAGGTCATGAATTCACAAGTTTGTGAATTCGAGCCCCGTGTCCAGCTCTCTGGTGTCAGCATAGAGCCCACCTTGGATCCTCTGTCTCTCTTCTCTGTGCTCCTCCCCAGCTCATTCTCTCTCTCTCTCTCAAAAATAAATAAACATTAAAAAATAAAATAAAGGGGTGCCTGGGTGGCTCAGTTGGTTAAGCGGCCAACTTCGGCTCAGGTCATGATCTCGCGGTTTGTGAGTTTGAGCCCCGCGTCGGGCTCTGTGCTGATGGCTCGGAGCCTGGAGCCTGCTTCAGATTCTGTGTCTCCCTCTCTCTCTACCCCTCCCCGACTCATGCTCTGTCTCTATGTCTCTCAAAAAAATAAATAAATAAATAAACGTTAATTTAAAAAAAAAAGAAAAAATAAAATAAAATAAAATAGTGTTTGAATGGACTGCACTTACTAACCATTCTGAATCTGCCTCCCCCTTGTAGGAGTACTGTGATTTCTGTTATCTTTTTAAATGGCACTATTTCATGTCAAGTTAGCAAGAAATTTAAATATTTTTCCAATTACGTATAATTTTGTTCCTCTTCATTAGTGGAATTAGTAAACAATCCGAAAACCTATGTATTACTTCTATGTGAAATTTATCTTTTTTCTTGATGAATTCCTACTTTTGGTATGATCTGAAAATTTTTTTATCACCAATTTGCTTCTCAAAGTCAGACTAATTTCTATTGATTTCATTCTTCATAGTAACTGCTTGTGTTTCATATTCTTCTAATTTTTTTAATCTGAATTTTCTTTCAAAAGGGTAACTATGTGAGGTGAGGGATGTGGTAAGTAACTTTATTGGGGCAATCGTTTCACAATATATCCATATATCAGATCATCACACCATACACCTTAAATTTATACAGTTTTATTTGTCAATTACACGTCAAGAAAGCGAGACAGTTTTTTCTTCCAGTTGTTTAATAAATAAGAAGTCCGATGATGTCCGTTGTGTCTTCCTCATTGGACTGAAACTTTCCAAAACACTTTCCAAATTGCAGGTAACACGACATATTCCCCACTCAATTTCTCCTTAGCGGGATCCCCAAACTCCTTGCAGATGCTCTAATGCCCTTGGCTGCAGGGAAATGTGACAGACAGGAAGTTGGAGTGCAAAGGGACAAGGGGCCGTCTGTACCAACTGTGGTTAAAATAGTTTACCTGTGCAAATTGTACGTAAGTGTACGCCCATGGGAGCGCATTGCTGGGGCCCTCTGCAGGGGTCACTGGGTCCGCTGGAAATCTCCCCGCCTTACTGTGATGACTTCTGTTCCCAGGAAGTGCCGCAGTGTGCAGACAGCTTTGAATCCCTTCCCGATTCTGTTCTATGGTTCCTGTCTGTGCGGAAAACTGCTTTCATTTAGATCAGGTAGATGGACAGTCATGCTCAAATAGAGAAAATTCAGAATTAGGAAATGTTTCTAAGTACACAGTTTAAGGTATAAGCTAGAAAATAAGAGACCGGGCTGGATTTGTCCCTGAAACAACTTGACCTTGCTTCATCTGTAAAGTGACTTCACTCATCTGTAAAGTGAGAGTACGGGGGTATCCGCTGAATTAAATAACTAGATGATTTTTAAGATCTTTTTTAACTCAAAATCTGTGAACTTGATGTACATATATATGTACATATGTGTGTATATATATATATATATATACATACACACACACACACATTCACTGGGCTATTTCTAAGAAGAGAGCAAATGTATTTTTCAAAAATGAACTTGCAGTAATTATTTATAATTAGGGGGATCATTTCTTACTTTTGTGCTACTAGACTTGAACATTTTGACTATAATAAGTGGTCTAAACATTTGCTTTAGTCACAATCTTATATATTATAAATTCTTCTGTCATAGTACACAACTTACGTATAGTCCAGTTCCAAGGTGATTACCACTGATTTAATATTGTCCAATGAATGTTCTATGTATATGTGTGTATATATATATATATATATATAGTACTAGCAAAGCATCATTGTGTAGTTAGACTTTCTTTTTTAATGTTGAAAAATAATAAAATTTCTAGGGGAAAATGTTGTGTTAAAAATAACTTAAATAAAGATCAAAGTCGTTTTGCTTTAATCTGCTTTACAGTCCCCAATTTTATTGTCTCTTAGAAAGACTGGTGTTGTTTCCACCAGGCCCAGCCAGTTTGCCAGTCTTTAGATTTCTTTCTTTCTTTTTTTAAATTAAATTAAATCTTAGTTCGTAAACATATAGTGCAATATTGGTTTTAGGAGCAGAATTCAGTGATTCACCACTTACCTACAACACCCAGTGCTCATCCCAGCAAGTGCCTCCTTAATACTCATCACCCATCTAGCCCATCCTCACCCACCTCCCTCCATCAGCCCTCAGTTTTTTCTCTATTGTGAAGAACCCCATGTGGTTTGTTTCCCTCCCATATGATCATCTGTTTTGTTTCTTAAATTCCACATATAAGTGAAATCATCTGGTATTTGTCTTCTTCTGATTGACTTATTTTGTTTAGCATAGTACATCCTAGCTCCATCCATGTCATTGCAAATGGCAATATTTCATTCTTTTTTATGGCTGAGCTATATTCCTTGTATATGTACACCACATCTTCTTAATCGATTCATCAGTCAGTGGACATCTGGGCTCTCTCCACAGTTTGGCTATTGTTTATAATGCTGCTATAAACATTGGGGTGCGTGCAACCCTTCGAATCTGTATTTTTGTATCCTCTGGGTAAATACCTAATAGTGCAATTGTTGGATTATAGGGTAGTTCTAGTTTGTTTTTTTTGAGGAACCTCCATAGTGTTCTCCAGAGTGGCTGAACCAGTTCGCATTCCCACCAACAGTGCAAGAGGGTTCCCCTTTCTCTGCGTCCTCGCCAACACCTGTTCTTTTGGTGTTGTTCATTTAAGTCATTCTGACAGGTGCGAGGTGGTATCATCATGGTTTGGGTTTGTATTTCTCTAATGATGAGTTATGTTAAGCATCTTTTCATGTGTCTGTTAGCCATCTGTCTGTCTTCTTTGGAAAAGGATCTATTCATGTCTTCTGCCCATTTCTTAACTGGGTTGTTTTTTGGGTGTTGAATTTGATAAGTTCTTTATGGATTTTGGATACTAAGTCTTTAGATTTCTGAAAGCAGGTGTTGAGGCCCGAAATGTTGGGTCCTTGATTTATTCTCTCCAAGAAGGTCCCCTGGGCTCATTGTGCAAACTCTTTTCATTTCTCTCCAGCAACCTGCTTTGCACTCTAGAGATCTCTGGGAGGCGCAGTGCTGGGATTCCTTCTGATGCGCCCTTTGCCCTCCTCCAATGCCTCCTGGACAATGCATGTCATAACTGATCAGCTTATTTCCCCAGGACAAGGTGCACTGCGGCTTTCATCACCAGACAGAGGATCAGCTGGAATAACTGAGCACGTCTGTTCAATGGGCTTCTTATTTCAAGTTGACCTCAGTAAATTCTCCATCACATAGACAATCCAGTGCACACGTGGTTCATAATGCCACATATTGGGGGAGGCACTTCTTGGCCCCTCAGGACCCCTAATAGGCAACACAGGTTACTGCTCAAGTCTCTCCAAGGTGCTATTGACTTGGGAAGGAGTTCCTAGCATACAATGCTCAGTCCTTCCCCCTCCCCTTCTCTCTGGAATTAACCCACAGAAAGCAAGTGCTTTGTTCTGCAATTGGCCACCTAATAAAGGATCTGCCCAGTGGGTTTAGACCTGTGGTTTCCTGTGCGGGTGAGTCTGCCTGCTTCTTTCCTTGTTCTTAAGCCATCTAGGGTTGTTGCATATCTAAACCACATGCTTTTCAGCTTTTACTTGTGATTAAGCTGCTAATTTTTAAATTTCTATTCGCTGGTTTCCTTTGTATTTCTCAGTTGGTTTAGGGGGAAAGCCAACTATTTGGGAAAAACGGTGCTATTTGTTGATTCCTTCAAACCTCCACACTATGTGCCAAGACACAGAGAACTAGACTAATCACGGGAGTTCCTTCCCAAGGTGAGCGGACAGTCTAGCAACCACGAAGATGTAAACATGACAAATTTGCATGGGTAACATTCGCCCCAAACTTGGCAACCCCAACTCTTTCCCCCTTCATCCACCAGCACAAACTATTCCAGCACAAACTATTCTCTGCTTCTGGACATAACCGCGTATGATGAAGCTAATGGCGTGGGCAGTGTTGCAAAGTATTTTCTCTGCGTGTGTTAGAATAGGAGCGAATAGACAAGGAGATGACAGAGAAGGAGGAGGAAACTAACTAGAACTATTTCGGGTTGATTCCGGTGCTCAACATGCTTTAACTTGCCAGGGAGCAGTGGAGTACATTATCACACCTGCCTTATCCTTATCCTGCAAACTGGCAAACTTCATTTGAGCATGTGTTAAGTGGCAGCTACATTTCACATTGTCTTTGGGTTCAAGGTTTCTTTGTTAGACTGTGCTGGCATGCTTGGTGAAACTTCTGTGTTAGATCAACTGATCACTCCCTGAACTCCACATACAATTGTGCTTCTTCTCTAGATGTCACTCTGTTTATCTGGAATGGGCTTCTCCCAATCTCTGCCTTTTGGAATCCCTTTCATACTTCCAAGCCCATTGACCATCTTAGTGATGTGAGATTTTGCTCTATGGAAGGAGGACACTTTCTTTTCTCTACTTAAATCTGTTTCTTTAATGAGCTACCTGCTGAGTTTCATTTTCTTCTTGAAGTTTCTCTAGTGGGGGTCCCTGAATGGGTTTTTTCATGGTTCTATAATGTAGGAGTCTAATAGTAAGAGATTTCATAGAGACAGAAGTGGTCTCTAACACTTCCCAACAGACACACATGTGGATATCCATTTGATTCATTTGTTCAAGTGTCTTGTTTCAGCTCAGGCGACACTCTTCCAGGGATGTTATTTTGCATCTTTTTTTTTTTAGATATTTTAAAATTGTTCATTTATTTTTGAGAGAGAGACAGTGAGAGCCAGGGAGGGGCAGAGACAGAGAGGGAGAAACAGAATCCGGAGCAGGCTCCAGGCTCTGAGCTGTCAGCACAGAGCCCAACGCGGGGCTCGAACTCACGAACTGTGAAATTGTGACCTGAGCCGAAGCCGGACGCCTAACCGACTGAGCCACCCAGGCGCCCCTATTTTGCATCTTCTGAGATGCTTATTTAACAAGTGGTGTTCAATTAATGGCAGAAGAGAATGAACAAACCCCCTCCATCCTCCACCAAATTCTGGAAGACACTTGTCAAAGAAATCGAGTAGGAGCCTTAAGCACTCTATCTTCAAACTTCGTAAGCATTCCGCATCCTTCTCTGTAGTATTATCCACATGTATTTTACATACAAATGTGATGAAATGCTTACATGTCATGAAAGATGGGCCATATTGAATTGCTGAGTCTCCCTATTCTCCGATACACTGCTGCTCGCCCCTGTCATTTATTCCAGTTTGAGAATGTCCAATAAATATTTATTGGATGAATATATGATATCCAAATTGGATAATACTAATGAGATTCCTGTATTTAGGAACTCTGGAAAATTATATTTTGGATCACAGTCTTCCAGGGGAGCTCACTTTTGTAAGTGAGCAAATGGAGGCTTTGGCATGTAAATGAGCGCCCCATTATGCCACAAGTAAATAACAGCCATGCCTCCACGGGCCTCCTTCCTGTGAGGGTGTGCAGCGCTTTCCTCCCTGGGCTGTTAGTACTTGAGCAATTCCACCCGACCACTGGACCGTGAGCTCCTCCCTTGCTGGGACTATGTCTCGATGCCCTCTGTGCGCTCGGGGATACCGACAGCCCCTCCCACACAGAGGGCTTCTGGGAAATGTTAAAATGAATAAGTAAAAGTGTATAAGATGGGGTACCCGGGTGGCTCAGTCGGTTGTGCATCCAACTTCGGCTCAGGTCATGATCTCACCGTCCATGAGTTCGAATCCCACGTCAGGCTCTGTGCTGACAGCTCAGAGCCTGGAGTCTGCTTTGGATTCTGTGTCTCCTTCTCTCTCTGCCTCTCCCCTGCTCACAGTCCGCCCCTCTCTCTCTCAAAACATAAATAAACATCAAAAAATTTTTATAAAATATATTCTTGATTTTCCAGGCCTGTCTTCTAAGTAAGTCTTCTTTGTGACCTGTCCTAAAATAGTACTCTTGATGAGAGGTTTCAATGAAAGAAAACCTAATGCTTATAGTGCATCGTGAACCCATTATTTCTCAAGACTTTCTTATTGTATTTTTACTGTATTGAAAATGTTCACTCAAGCAGATCTTCTTTGCTCTGGCCAACATGATTGATTTCCTTTCAGCTCTTTGAGAAACCCCCGTGTCCCAGGCCACAGTAATTGTTTCTGCTGGTCTCCAAGAACAGGCACTTCCTGCTCTGCTGTTGCAGGAACACAGCCTGCCTTGTCTCCTGTGGATGATGGTAATCTTACAGGACCCTGAATGTAAACTGGCTCCGGGAAGATATAACGAGAATCCCTTGCTAACTATTTGATATGCACAGAATGCAATTCTACAAGTTATATTAGTTTTTTTTTATTATTTTTTTTAACATTTATTTATTTTTGAGAGACATAGAGACAGAGTGTGAGCAGGGGAAGGGCAGAGAGAGAGGGAGACACAGAATCCGAAGCAGGCTCCAGGCTCCGAGCTGTCAGCACAGAGGCCAACGCGGGGCTCGAACTCCCAGACCGTGAGAGCATGACCTGAGCTGAAGTCAGCCGCCCAACCAGCTGAGCCACCCAGGCGCCCCTATACTAGTTTTTAAAAACAGCTTTATTGAGATACAGTTCACATACCATAAAATTCCCCTATGTAAAATATACGATTCCATGGCTTTCCGTGTATTCACAGAGTGACGTGACCATCACCACCCCTCAATTCTGGAACACTTTCATCACCCTGAAAAGAAACTTTGTATCCTTTATCCATCACTCCCTAACCTCTCCCTGGGAAACTAGCGTGCACAACAAGAAAGCTCTGTTGTAATTACGAGAAGGTAATTTTGTTTGAATATGAGCTAGTCAAGATTATTGTGTTTTCAAGTGACAGAAACCTGAATCACACTGGCTTGGGCAAATAGGAGGAGTTATTGTCTAACAGGAGCCATGGATGCACTGAACAAGCGAATTATGGGAAGGCCATACATGCAGCTGGATCGTAGAAATATATAGAACGAGGGACTTGAATACTTGCCACGACTGTTCTTTCTTCTCTGCCCTTCTTTTCATGTAGTCATTTTCCCCAATGCGAAGCACTGCCCTCCACCTGGTGGGAGACATGCAGCATTTCCCTGCCTTACATTGTGTGACATCCACCACCAACAAAGCTAAATAATTCTGAAGCCTAAAGCCACCAACATGGACAGAATTCTCTTGGAAGACAATAGGCCAGCCTTCGAAAATCATTATTATCATGGGGCTGATGGGAAGCCCCAGGACGAGAGCCCTGGAGAAGCCTGGAAGGTAGCCTGCCAGGATGGAGCAGAAGAGTGGGGGGAACTGGGAGAGATGATCCCAGGGGAAGAAGGGAACTGGTAGGACATCCATGGGTTTGACTATCGGAAAGTTTTACAACTGTGGGGATAGTTTGGGAATGTATCTGTGGTTGTCATAGGTAAGTAAATGAAAAAAAAAATCAATCAATCAATGATAAACTAAAGAGGACACAAAAACATAGGAAATCTGTGGTTGTCATAGGTAAGTAAATGAAAAAAAATAAATCAATGATAAACTAAAGAGGACACAAAAAATAGGAAATAAGTATTTCATATTTTATATGAGAAATAAAATAGAATTGCGGTATTCTGCAAGGCTCAGCAGTGACATAATCCTAATACAATAAGCACATTACTGACTTATGAAAACTTTGCGAAATCACCGTAACAACTGTAGTGGATAGAAAGCAAGAAGTACGTATGTGTGTGTGTCTATGTGTGTAGGTAGAAGAGATTTAAGCCCCCATGTTCTACAATAAAAAAATCAACAATGTCCAATATTTAAAAAAAAATCAAGAAACAGAAATATGAAAGTAAATACCAAGAAAACTAGCTAAGGAGTTGAAACTGGTCGCCTTTGAGGGACGCAGATCAAGGTTGGTGAGGGGTGCGCCAAGAGAAAGATATTTTGTCTTTACTATGTGACTCTTGAAACTATGTATTCTATTACTTTGATAAGAATAAAGATTAAACTAATGAAATAAAATAAAACTATTTGACTGTATAATTCCTATGCTCTTCGGACAGGTTGGATTGAATGTGAAAATATTGGGAAAAAATAAGAAGGGAAGACATTATCAGGGAGGATTAGTCTGCAAAATAAACTCTCTTAGTTTAAAATGATTTATGTAGCTTTGTCTTTGTTATCTATCAATAAGGAAAAAATAGTTTTACTCATTCATTCATCAACAAGTATCTGTTGAGGGCCTGGCATATGCCACGGTTCATACTGAGTGCCAGGCTTCCAAGGATGAACATGGCATAGTGCCCACCCCCACAGGGTGTATACTCTGATTTTGGCGCTCCTTTCTCTGTTCATTACAAACTAACTATAGCATTGCTGTTTCCTGAGAGCCTACTCTAGGCCAATCATTTTCCATAGAGTAATACAAATCCTCATAATGACTCTGCAAAGGAGGCTTTACAGATGAGGAAACTGATCCTTAGGAAGGTTAAATCACTTGCCTAATTTCACTGGAAGGCTGGAGTCAGTTCTGAACCTAGGAGAGACTGATTTAATGACGAATCCTCCTTCCATCACCTTCCCTGACATCCTTGGTGTGGTTAGTGAGGAAATCACCTTGTGTCCATCCAATGTCTGTTATACACCAGGCACCGGGCTAAGTGCTTTGCATGTTTTACACTCATTTGTTTTGACCTAGGTCTAAGGAGACTCTTTCCTCCTTTGGTGCTGAAAATGCCAGTCGCTTGCTCCCCTGGGCTTCCTTGCAGTCAGGACATGTCGTCTAATGTCCATCAATCAGCCTTTGACTCACGAGCCAGTGATGCCAGAGGAAAAGATGGAAGCACTTCTTTGGCAGCAGGGAAGTGTGCCCCTGAGATCAGCCTTCAAGAGAATCTGCTGTGAGGAGTATAATTAGCAGACAGCCTCTGGCATCCACTGAGGCACCGATTCCATGTCTCTTCTCTAACCAAGCAACTCCATTCAATGGAGGGGGAAAGGGGTGTATAAGGGAAATGGGCTATTCCTCTCCCATGCAGGATCCTCAAAGAGGCTCCCATCCCATCCAGCTGAGACTTTCACAGCAGTCACTACAGTCTGAGGTTCTTCTCACCCCATCCTCCTTCCTACCTGCTCTCTTTTCCTGAGTGTCAGACCTGCATCACCCTCTGAAGGTTCTCCCTGCCTACCCCTGCTCCCTCCTCTGTTGTTTTTCATGGGTATTTCCCTCAAAATATCTGTGGGGAAATAGGTTCTACTTATGTAAATGGGTTAGAAAAAGCTTAGGGTGGAAAGCCACCACCACGGGGCAAAAGCACCCAGGGTTAGCTAGTGAGACATTATAATGGGAATCTGTTATATCGCCTGCAGGAAATTACCTTCCATCCGATGCCAATACACTATTGTAATTTGATCACAAACTCCACTTGTCCCCTAGATCCTTTGTTTCTTACACACACAAGATAATGATTACTATTGTTTTCTTCACGTTCACCACGTGTGTAAGATCTTGAGAGCTCAATAAATACGAAGACGAAACCCCTGTTTGGGGCATTTGTCTCCTCCCAGACATTAGCTTCTCTTGTATTCAATTCTGCATCTGTTCTCTTGCTGGACAAGACAGAACTCCAGACTCATAGTCTGCAACAAATATCTTTCCCTTCTAATTCTGTCTGGGTGTGTGATTCTTCCCTCGGGACCTTAACTGACACACCCTCTCTAGAGGTGCTGGCAGATACGGCAGCCAGGAAGGGACAGTCTGGCGGTGTGGTGGCTCTGATGCTGGTAGCAGGAGTAGTTGTAGGATAGTTGGGCTCCCAGCATGGACATGTCAGTGGGGCAACCTGTGGCATCACTGCTCAGTGCAGCAGAAGTTTTCTTCTCACGTCAGTAATACAGTTTGGTTTTTGGCTATTGTTTCCAGAGGGTTAGCTGCGGGCTAGTCCATGAGTGAGCTGGGATTTGAATATGGGTTGGTTTATCTCTGAAGCCCTCCTCTTTTTAAAAATTTTTTTTAAATGTTTATTTATTTTTGAGACAGAGAGAGACAGAGCATGAGTGGGGGAGGGGCAGAGAGAGAGGGAGGCACAGAATCCGAACCAGGCTCCAGGCTCTGAGCCGTCAGCACAGAGCCTGATGCGGGGCTCGAACTCATGGACCACGAGATCATGACCTGAGCCGAAGTCGGACGCTCAACCGACTGAGCCACCCAGGCGCCCCATCTTTTTTTAAATTTTTAAATATTTATTTATTTTTGAGAGAGAGAGAGCGAGCATGAGTGGGGGAGGGGCAGAGAGAGAGAGAGACACAGAATCTCAAGCAGGCTCCACGCTCCGAGCTGACAGCACCAAGCCTGACTCAGGGCTTGAACCCATGGACCATGAGATCATGACCTGAGATGAAGTTTGACTCTCAACCAACTGAGCCCCCCAAATGTCCCTGAAGCCCCACTCTTAATAGTCATATTATGGTTCCCATTTTTTCCAGTTCAAAGAAATGTGACGATTTTACAGGTAACCTTAGTTGAAAATCTGATAGAAGACTCTGGTGATTGAGAACAGTGATTTCCCTAGAGAGTGTTTACTGAGCAAATATTCATGAGGGTCAGTATCACAATTCCTAGAGGACAAATTAGTCCAAACATCACACTCACATTTTATAACCTGATTATTCCTCTTTTTCTCTTTCTTGAGCCTAGAAGGGCCCAGGGTGAGCGCTCAATGGCATTCCCTTACATTTTTATACCCACTTAACCAATATGTGGGCATACTGGTTAGGGCAATGCTAGTTCTCTAACGAATAAACCCCAGCATTTCAGTGGCTTAATCACATATACCAGTTCAAGGTCAGTGTTCCCAGTCAACGGGCTGGTTTTCCATGTTGTAACGAGTCAAGGACCTAGGCCTCCCTCCTCTTGTGGCTCGGCCTTTCCCTGGGGCCTCATTATCACAAGCAGAAGGGGAGAGAAGGGGAGAGGGCAGCACGTTTCGACCTCCTTGTCTGGCAGTGACACATGTCACTTGGTCACATTCTACTGATGAGAACCAGTCACCAGTCACACAAGACCCTGTGGAGACGCCAAGAGAGCTGAGAAGTGCAGCCTCTGGCCGCCAGCTCCTTTCCAGTGACAACTGTATCTTATGGACAGCAGACGATGGACAGGAATGTCTGGTAGAGAGCTAACCTTCTCTGCCATAGGAAGCTTCCACTCTGTTTCCATTCAAGGAAAGAAACTCAGTCATCCGAAGTGGAGAGAGGCAGGTGAAGGGTACTCATCTGTTTCTTCATAGAGACAAGCTGAAGTCGGCTGATCTCAAGCAAAATCCGGTGCCTCGAAGCCTTTGGTCAAAGCGAAGCCAAAGATCATCAGCTTCTTAGAGAAGTTCATTGCTTTTTTCATTTTGTTAGAGACATGTACACTCTCTCTTCTCATGTTTTCTAGGTAGGGAGTCTGTTTATTGAATACTATCATAAACAAAGCAACCTAAATATCTATCAAAAGGGGATTGGTTAAGTAAATTATATATAGCCATCCTATGAAATAATATATGGCCATTTAAAGTCACATTGCAGGAGACTATTTATGGACACAAGAAAATATTCTCAATGTACTAGGCAAAAAGAAGCAAATAATCAAAGATAATTAAATAACTACTAATCAATTACTAATTAAAATGAAAAGGGCAAATAGAACTATAAATTCTCTATGGCCTACTCTATATAGGCTATACATATATATGTGTGTGTATATTTATGTTTGTATGTATATATACATACATATGTGTATGTATGCTGTAATAGATTGCATTATTGTTCAAAAACACTTCCTGCCTCTTTTGTACAGACTTTGCCCCACTGAGGTCGGCTTGACCACCATGTTTGCTGAGTGTGATTGGAAGAGATGTGGTTTTCCACGAGACCCACAGATAGAGGCTGCTCCTTGAGCCTGAGTCCCAGATTCACAAGGGTGGAGAGCAGCTGCCGTCGACTCACCACGGACATGAGATGTGAGGGAGTAATAAACATTTGTCATTGTAAAACATGAACTTAGCTTATACTAGAGAAGCACAGACCCTTTTAAAAAAAGTAATGAGCATAATTGAGAGCTTGAAGCGACATGAAGGGCTTTCTTCTTATTTTGCCTCTTCAAAGAAAATCATTTCTGTTTTTTGTTAGACCAGAAGATCTTCATTATTGCATAAAAGTATTATCCCCTAGTAGGGATTCTTGGCTTCTGATAAAAATAGCCTCAATATGTTCTAACTGACCTTGACATGTTCTTGCTCCAAATAATAGGGAAAGAAGAAAGCAGCAGCAGGGAATGCCAAAATGGACTTCATTCACTTCCATGTAAAATAAGAATGCAAATGGCATTTGGAGGTCAAAGAAGAGATACCGACAAAAATGAAAAGACTATGGCCTTTGAAATGAAATTAAAACCAGGCAGATTGTAGATGCAAAATTTGAAGCAGCAGCAGTGAATTATATATAATAGACGCATTCACAGAGCAGGTCAAACTGAATGGTGCTGATATCAGTTATATAGTAACATATTCTGTATGTAATTAGTAAAAGTTATACACTAACAGTAGTTAAATACCAATGAAATTCAACGAAGAGCAAGGTAATTAAAAGTTCATATAAGTATTCTATTTGACTTATGATATTTGGGAATGAAATTAAAAGAAACCCCATAATTAATCTTCTAAGGGAACAAGAATTCAAACTACACTTACGAGCTGCCTAGGAAAGGATCAGGAATCATGATACATTTTGCCACAATGCACCACAGAGGGACGAAATGGTAAATCGGAAAAATTATTGCAAACACAACTGAGATCTTATTATCCCTTTGTAGAAGGAGAGGGGAAAAAAGCCTCTGATGAAATTTTCCCTGGCATACTGACGCCATTCTCTCTGCAGTTGGAAAAAAGTCAGAATGAATTAGAGAATGCTTAGAAAAAGCAATTAATGTGAGCTCAGAATGGAGAGACTATTGATGTAATGGTCAAATGAGTATTTACCTACAATATGCTTAGCATGAGGTCAAATATTATGAAAGAATATACAAATAATGCAAGTTACCATTTGCTAAATGCTGTAAATACCACAGGCAATGTGCTGAGTGCCTTAGTAAGAGGACTATTTAAACCTCAAAACAACACTATGTGTAAAGTAGGTGTTTATAACAAAGACAGACAGCTGCTCACTACAACTTGGTTTCTTTCCTTTCTGAGCTCACAGCTAGCTGCATTTTTCCAAATTCCCTTGAAGTTAGCGGTGATCAAATGGTTAAAGAGAAAAAAAAATACTAAGACTAAAAATTGAGCTCTGAGTAGAAGAGAAAACACAATGCATCCTCAGTAGAAGCGAAGTTTTCCCTAGAGCTTAGCTTTGAAACCTACATGGCACACACAGCACTAGATTAGATGCCTGTCATATGGGTGCATGACAAATAAACCTAGGTGGGCCAAACCGGAGGAAAATGCAGGGTGCGCTCTTTGTATTCCCATGTTGAGGAATGGTTGATACTAAATGACTGGAACTGAGCCAAAACAGTTTTACAAAATATAACCAGGATGAACTGCACTTTAAAAAACCGTCTTCTTTTTTAAAAACTACCTTCTTGAGATATAATTCACACACCAATATGCAATTTTTTTAGTGTATTCATAGAATTGTGCAACCACCACCCCAATCTAAGTTTAGAACATTTTATCCCCTCTTGAAAGAAACATATACCCACTAATTCCCTTTCCTTTGCCACTTGTCGCCCAGCCCTAAGCAACTATTAATTTACTCAGTCACTATAAATTGGCCTATTTGGAAAATTTCATTTAAATGGAGTCATACAATATGTGGCTTATATTGTGATTGGCTTCTTTTACTCAGTGTAACGTTTCTAAGCTTTATTCATTGCGTGGCATATATCAATACTTTATTCCATTATTGCTAAATACTATTCTATTGTTTGGCTGTGCCACATCTTGTTTATTCATTCGATTGCTACACATTTGGGTTGCTCTCACTTTTTGGCTATTATGAATCCTGCTTCCGTGAGCATCTGTGTACAAATTCTGCACTTTGATTTCTTTTGGGTATACACACTTCTTAGGTCATATGGTAACTCTATACTTAGTCATTTGAGAAATGATCAGACTGTCTTCCACAATGGCTATGCCATTTTATATTCCCACCAACAATGTAGAAGGGTTCCACTTTCTCCAAATTTTGCCAATACTTGTTATTGTCTGACTTTTTGATTATGGCCATGTGAGTGAGTGTAAAGTGGCATCTCATTGTGGTTTTGATTTGGATTTCTCTAATGAAATGATTTGAATATTTTTTGCCTGTGCTTATCGGCTACTTGTATATGTTCTTTGGAGTAAGGTCTATCAAATCTCTTGCTCATCTTTAAATCGGGTTGTCTTTTTATTGTTGACTTGTATTTTTTTTAATACATATTGTGGATACCAGTTCCTTACCAGATGTATGATTTGAAAACACTGTCTCCTAATATGTGCATCGCTTTCCTATTTTATTGATAATATCCTTTAAAGCACAAAAGCTTTTGGGGTGCCTGGGTGGCTCAGTGGATTGAGCATCCGACTTTGGGTTAGCTCATGATCTCACGGTTCATGGGTTCAAGCCCCCCAACAGTCTCTGTGCTGACAGCTCAGAGCCTGGAGCTTTCTTTAGATTCTGTGTCTCCCTCTCTCTCTCTCTCCCAGTCCCTCTTCAGCTGTGTGTGTGCTCTCGCTCTCTCCCTCAAAAATAAATAAATAAACATTAAAAAAAATTTAAAGCATGAAAGCTTTTAATTTTGTTGAGGTCCAACTTACCTCTTATGTCTTTTGTTACTTGGGCTTTGGGTGTCATTCTTAACGACCCGCTGCCCAACTGAAGACCCTGAAGATTTACTCCTATGTGTTCTCAGAGTTTTATAGTTTTATGTCTTATAGTTAGGGCTTTGATCCATTTAGAGTTAGTGTTTGCATATGTGTGAGAGAGGGGTCCTACTTTATTCTTTTCCAGGTGGCTATTCAGTTATTCTAGAAACATTTGTTGAAGACCATTCTTTCCCCCATGTAATTGTCTTGGCAAGCTTGTTGAGAACCATCTGACCCCAAAGGAGACTCTCATGTTCTTTCCTTTTGGGACTCTCAGTTCTAGTCCACTGATGTATATGCTATCCTTGTGACAAGAGCACTAGTAAGTAACTAAGTGATTTTGGAGCTCTTTGCTCAAAACTGCTATGGACATTTAGCAACAACTGCTCTTAACGGATTCTTATGCTTTCAGGCAACGCATCATTGTTTCAGTTCAGAGCGAACTTTCCAGAAGTGATAAATGATAAACTCTTTTAAAAAATTAAAGCGAATTAAAATAAATTGCTTTGAGACGGTTCAAAAAAAAAAAAAAGTTTCAAGACATTCTGGGGTGCGGTAATATTTGAGCTAGAAACCACCGGCCTACTTCGCAGGCTCCACTGCTGACTGGGACGCCTCTACCTTTCTTCTTAGGGACGGGCACTCTCAGACATCATTATTCCTGAAGTTGAGGAGCGCAGAATTTCCACTCACCTCACTTGTTTTCTCTCCCCTGAGCAAGTGTTGCGAGGTCTCTACAAGGCATAGAAAATCCTGGAGCCTCTAGAATTTTCGGACCACCCTTCCAGAGCGAAATTTGTTTACCCCCCAGCCTAGGAGTAGCTCAGTCTCAGGAGCCGCCCGCCTCCCAGGCGCAGCCCAGGCTTTAAGAAAGCCACGGTCCTGTTGGCACCTGACGGTCCGGGGCGCCGGAGCCCGTCCTGCAGGCCCCCTCCGTCCAGCCTGCGCCTCGCAGCGCACCGCCGCGGGGCTCCCGTGGACCCGGCACTACCCGCCCGACGCTGCGCGCGTTCCCGTCCTCCGGGGCGCCGGCAGCGCTCCATCCCCGGGCTGCCCAGCGGCCGGGCCGGGCGACCCGGGTCTCACCCGACGGCGGGATCCGACGCCCCCGCGAGCCTGCCGGGCGCCGCGGGGAGGGGCGGGGGCGGCCGGCCGGGGTGCGGCGGCGGAGCGCGCCGGCGGTGCGGGCCCGGGCAGGCTGGGCTGGGTGTGGTGGGCGGGGGCGGACGCGCGGCGGCCCCACCCTCGCCTGGGCCCGGCCGGGCGGCCCGGGCCGCGGGGCTGGAGGCTCGGCGAGGGGACGTGCGCGCGGGTCCGGCTCCGGAGGACGCGGCGGCGGGCGCAGGGCGCGCGGTGTGCTCGGCGGGGCAGGTGCGCGCCGCTCGCTCGGGAAGCGTCGCTCCACGTCGTGGCCATGTCCTGGCTGTGGCGAGAACTCCTCATGGAGACCCTCCTGGGTAAGCTGAAGCCGTCCCCGGGCGCGCGTGCGCGGGGGCCTGCTCCCCACCCGGCCCGGGGCCGCGGCGCTCGGGCGGTCGGCTGGGCTCGGGAGGGAGCGCGCTGCGCGCCCAGGATGGAGAAGTCCTCTGGGAACTTTTGCCACCGCCGTCAAAAAAGACGAGACCTAGACTGAGGTTCGGAGGCCGAGGATTCCGTGGGGGAGGCGGTGCCTCCGAGCTCCCACTCCACCCGGGGATGGCGCCCAGTCCTCCACGTGTCGGCCTTGACCCCGCGCGGCTGGTACCGCTCCCGAACCGGCCCCCTTCCCGACCTTTAAGTTCATAAGATCCAAAGTTAAGATGCCTTAACTTTCACAAGGAAAGGGGTCCCCGTGTCCTCCAGCGGCTTGAGGTGAGCACGTAGGGACACAGCTGCTGCCTGTGTTGGCCCCGCACAAGTGGCCTTGGTGGCGGCGGCACGGTTGGGCATTTGGCGAAAAGCGTCGAACTCGAGTCCCGTGTGCGCACCTCGCAGCTTTGAAAAAAGCCAAGGACAGTTCCGTGACTAAAGTCAGAATTCCCGGACAAATGTTTGGGACAGTGTTATCGTCTCGCTGTTCGTTATGAAACATTCTTTTTGCTTGGGAGGGGCACCTTCCTAAGAACTTGATTTTCTGGAAGCCGCTAACACTCAGGAGGGCGCCCCACTTTTTTTTTTTCCTGGCTCCAAATGTGTAAGGACAGCGGTGTATAGTGAAATACATTCAGTAAGTACCCAGGGTGCTAGGTATTCCGTGTATTTGATCTCATTTAATCCTAACAGCTCGGTCAGGTGGCTAAAAGGACTACTTTGCTGGTTAAGAAAGGGAGCCTGAGAAGTACCTTGGGAGAAAGTTGCTGCACCTGATGGTTAGATGGCTCCGTCCGGAACCAGACTGCGTGGGTTTAAGTTCACTCTGCCATTTGCTACTTTTTCAACTTTAGCAATTACTTTCTGAATCTCAGAAGTTTTTTTTTTTGTGTGTTCTTGTTTGTTTTTATACTTGTAAGAGGGGAGGAAAAAGTGTCCATTTCATAAGACATGAGTTGTACGAGGAGTAAAAGGGAAGATCTCTGTAAATACTTAGCACAGTCGCGGCCACATAGTAAGTGCCCATTAGTTAATTATTATGGTAGAAGATTATACAGTCAGTAGTTGGCAGAGGTGAACCTGACTCCAGACCCAGGAATTTAACTACCCCAGACCTTCTCTAAGGTTAGGTTTAAAAAAGTCTACTTACCAGAAAATGATTTGTTGCCTAACTAACCTGTCTTTGGATATCCTCTGGAGTGGGTGGAAGGAAGGGAGGGCCACCTACTGTTTGTTCCTTTTTTTTTTTTTCCTTAGTAGTCTCTACACCCAGCCCAGAGAGCAAGAGTGGCATGTTCCTCCTGTGCCAGGCAGATGCCCCTGTCTGTTCCTCTTTTTGATTTTCATGATATTGCTCTTTATAGAATGGTTGACTTAGATAAAGAAATTTGATCAATTAGGGTCCTGACAGAAAATCAAATTCAACCTAGATGGTCCAAAGGAAGAGGTTTTAATAAAGGGACAACCTATGTCGGTGTGAACAAGATTAAAGGAATTAATTACAAGGGGTGTCAAGGGACTCACAACAGCAGGAAGCCATTTCCATCCTGGGACATTCTCTTCCTGCGCAAGGAAGGGGAGGAATTGTGTACTGGAACCCAGTTAGAGTCAGAATCTTGCAGGAGGGTGGTCAGCCGGAGCCCTTACAGTGGAGGGGCAGGGCTACTCTTTGAAACAAAGATACATTTATGCTTCCTCTTTAATCGTTTGTTTTCTAGGGTATGTTTCTTGGTCTCTCTGCCATGGCCTGGGACCGATGATCTATTACTTTCCCCTGCAAACTCTAGAGCTCACTGGCCTTGAAGGTTTTGGCATAGTGTTTCTTTCTCCAATATTCCTAACACTTACTCCTTTCTGGAAACTGGCTAACAAGAAGTGGATGCTAATCCTGTTGCGGATAATAACTATTGGTAAGATTTAAAGGTACTTCTTTAAGGTTTTGTGTGTGTGTGTTTTGTTTTTTGTTTTTCTAAATCAAGTGAAAATATGCAGATTGTTCTTTGAATGCTAAATGATTAAATGAAAAAAAAAGATCCCTTTCTCTTACTACTATCTTAAAGAGTTTTAGTAGAATTGGAAGACTAGACCAAAAGTCAATGTCGTTTATATTTCTAACTTTTCTGTCAGATTGGAAAAGCCTAAAAATCACTGAAATGAAGAGAGAGAACAGGTGAACTCTTGAACATTTTGTGTACTTTTTTCCTACTATGACCGAAAGCTCAGAAACCATTAAAAATTGTTGACTAGGGGCGCTTGGGTGGCTCAGTCGGTTGCGCGTCGGACTTCAGCTCAGGTCATGGTCTCACCGTTTGTGAGTTCGAGCCCCGCGTCAGACTCTGTGCTGACAGCTCAGAGCCTGGAGCCTGCTTCGATTCTGTGTCTCCCTCTCTCTATATTCCTCCCCTGCTCATGCTCTGTTTCTCTCTCTCTTAAAAATAAATAGTAAAATAAATAAACAAACAAACAAATAATAAATTCCATCAGAAAAAAAATTAAAAAAAAAATTGTTGACTGATGATGCACCTGGGTGGCTCAGTTGGTTGAGTGTCTGACTTTGGCTCAGGTCATAATCTCACAGTTCATGAGTTTGAGCCCCTTGTTGGGCTCTGTGCTGACAGCGTGGAGCCTGGAGCTTGCCTGGAGTTCTGTGTCTCTCTTTCTCTGCCCTTTCCCTGCTAACACGCTCTCTCTCTCTCTCTCAAAAATAAATATAAACAAAATTTAAAAAAATTGTGGAGTAATACTGCACGAAGGTAGGAAAATTCTGCCTGATGAACATTATAGTAAGTTCAAGTAAGAGTCAAGCAACAAATTAGGAAAGATATTTGCAACTTTTTTAGTCAAAGAGCTAATTTCACTAACATATGGAGTTTTTACAAATCAAAAGTAAAAAACCCAACAACTCAATAGATAACAGAGCAAAGGATATGATCAGTTTCCTGGGAAAAAAATGTAATTTTTTAATATGTATTTTAAATTTAAAATGTAGAGACACACACATATTCGTATGTACCTTCATATACTGGATCGCCAAAGAACCAAGTCGGGTAACCCTGTATTGTAAGGATGGGAAAGCAGACGCTCAGACGTTGCTGGGGGGAATGCAAATTGGCACAAGTTCTGCAGAGGATGATTTAGCAGCATTCATCAAAACTGCAAATATGTATATACCCTTTTACTCAGCAATTCCATTTCTAGGAATATACCCACAGATATACTCACTTATGGCTTAAAACGGTAAAGCTACAAGGTTATTTAATCATTATAACAATATTTATAATAGCAAGATGAGAAATAACCTAAATGTCATTTATATGGGATTGGTTAAATAAATTATGGTTTTGAAACTTGGAACACTATAGAATGCTGTGCAGCTATATAAAAGAATGAGAACATTATATAAGGAAATGGAATGTTCTTTAAAATATATCATTAAGTGAAAAAAGGAAGCACTAAACAGTGAGTGCAGAATGCTAACATTTATGTAAGAAAGTTTCGATGGAGATATATTTAGTTTTCAGTTGGACATGCATTAAATAGCCCTAGAAGGATTAAAAAAAACAACCCTGATAGCATTTTAGTTACTTGAACATGGTATCTAGACACAGGCATAAAAGGGAACCTTTGCAATACATACTTTCAGTATCTTTTAGATTCTGAATTTGAGTATGTTATGCCGCCAAAAGTTAGCAATTAAAAATTTTGAGTGTATACTTACTGTCCCAAGGAATTGAGATTATTAATACAAACAAATATTGAGAGACCTTGAAGAAGTACTGGGAGTAAAAATGGAAGAGGGCAGGGTCATGGAAGAAAAGGTTTAGAAAACAAAAACACCAGACTCCGGTCTGGTTGAATCTGAAGCTGAAAACTCCGATGTCTTACTCTTCTGTTATAATGCAGTGCAGTTGGTTTCTCTGGAGTTTTCCAAGTCCATATATTTCTTCTCTCTGAATACAGTCACGTGACTTTTTTCAGAAACAGGGACAGGAATTACTACGAAATTGCCTTCTGCGTTTCTGCGGGCCAGTCCCTGAAGAAGGCAGAGTGAGGGTAGTGCAGTGAGTTCTGTGGAGACCCACAAGGGTGTAGGACTCGGCTTCTCAAGGTCTTGGGCCCCGGAAGAACAGTGGTAAAGACCAGAGAAAAATGCACCGTTTATGAAGACGGCGTCCAGAGGAATGGAAAGACCTATAAAAACGTGGAAATGTCAGCTCCAGAAATAATAGAAATGAAGCGTTGTACCCTGAGTTCAGGGTATAGTAACCGTGCTACACTGCCTTGGGCTTACAGTCTCCTCCTGTGAGTTACTGTGGCCTGAGTGTTGTACATTTCATTTTCTCGTCACACTCCTTGGTTGGCTTTATGGGAATGGTCTCATCAGTGGCACTTTGTTGCCTTTGCTCAGTGCTGCCTGTGCCAGCCTTACCTACAAAGCTATAGACCGAGAGTTACTAGGGCAGTTTTCTGATTATTTAAATCCACTTCTGGCCCAGTAACTTCCGGTGGCTGTGAGGGAATACTAATAACTTTGGGGGGGGTGTGGTATTTGGGATGTTTCCTGTTGTTCCCCTTTTACCTCCTTCCTTTATGAAGATCCATCACTTGAGTTGAGGTGGAGTTCAACTTGAGAAAATGGAGCAGGTAGGAAAGGGACGTAGAGTCGGGGATGAAGAGACCGTTTCGGCCAGATCCTCTTCTGGGTAGCCACTGAGCTCTGCTGATGCTAAACAGAGGCTGATGTCAGCCATGGTTTACCTGAAAACTCCCTTCAGATGCTTCTTAAGGAAATGAAACAACTTTATCTTTAAAGAGTCCTAAGGTATCCTTATATAACCACAGAGAAGAGCTGGACGTTACGTGCTATCACCTCTGGCTCCTCAGATATTTTAGGTTGATTACTATGTACTTAACTGTCAACTAGTTCATATTCCTTTTGGTTTAGGTTATTTCTTAACCTTAAAAATTTTGACCCACTAGGATAGGTAGTGACGAGTGTTGGCAAGGATGTGGAGAACTGGGAACACTCACGCATGGCTGGTAGGAATATAAAACGGTGCAGCTGCTTTTGAAATCAGTTTGGCAGTTCCTCGAAATGTTAGAGTTCTCACATGACCTAACAACTCCACTTCTTGGTCGGTACCTGAGCAAAATGAAAACCTATGTTCACTTAAGACCTTGTACACAAATGTTTATAGCAGCATTCTTCTTCTTTTTTTAAAATTTATTTTAATGTTTGTTTATTTTTGAGAGAGAGAGAGAGAGAGAGAGAGAGAGAGAGCAGATTAAGAGCAGAGAGACGGAGACACAGAATCTGAAGCAGGCTCCAGGCTCTGAGCGTCAGCACAGAGCCGGACATGGGGCTTGAACTCATGAACTGCGAAACCATGACCTGAGCCAAAGTCAGACGCTCAACTGACTGAGCCACCCAGGCACCCCTCGCCCTGTTATTCTTAATAGCTAAAGAATGGAAACAACCCAAATGCCCAATACTGATGAATGAATGAAATGCACTATATCCATGCAGTGGATTTGATTCAGTCATAAAAAGGAATGAAGTACTGATACATGCTATAATATGGATAAGCCTTGAAAACATTTTGATGAGTGGAAGAAGCCAGTCACAGAAGGCTACATATTATAGGAGTCCACTGATATGAGATGCCCAGAATGGGGAAGATCTATACAGATAGGAAGTAGGTTAGTGATTGCCAGGGGCTGGGGCAGCAGGGAGGAGGAAAAGGGAGTTTCTTTTTGGGGTGGTGAAAGTATTCTGGAATTAGTGGTAGTTGCACAACTTTGTGAATATATTAGAAACCATTGAGGGGCGCCTGGGTGGCTCAGTCGGTTAAGTGGCCGACTTCAGCTCAGGTCATGATCTCACGGTCTGTGAGTTCAGGCCCCGCGTCGGGCTCTGTGCTGATGGCTCGGAGCCTGGAGCCTGCTTCAGATTCTGTGTCTGCCTCTCTCTCTCTCTATGCCCTTCCCCTGCTTACGCTCTGTCTCTCAAAAGTAAATAAATGTTAAAAAAATGTAAAAATAAATAAATAAACTTTAAAAAAAAAAAAAAAGAAACCATTGAATCGTACACTTCAACAAAGTGAATTTTATGTTATGAATGACCATAAAACTGTTTTTAAAGATTTACACACAAGTCCATATTAACTTTGTCTTCCTGAGTATCAGGATGGTATCAGATGCAGCAGTTATCGAATGCAGACCATTGTATTGCAATACATGATTGTCAGAAATGTTTAACTCTCCTTAATTTGTTTTTAGGGAGCATAGCCTCCTTCCAGGCTCCAAATGCCAGGGTTCGGCTGGTGGTCCTTGCCCTTGGGGTGTCTTCCTCGCTGATAGTGCAAGCCGTGACATGGTGGACGGGAAGTGGCTTACAAAGGTATGGTATCGGGGCGCCTGGGTGGCTCAGTCGGTTAAGCGGCCGACTTCGGCTCAGGTCATGATCTCACAGTCTGTGAGTTTGAGCCCCGCGTCAGGCTCCGTGCTGACGGCTCATCAGAGCCTGGAGCGTGCTTCAGATTCTATGTCTCCCTCTCTCTCTGCACTTCCCCTGCTCACACTCGGTCTCTATGTCTCTCAAAAATAAATAAACGTTAAAATTAAAAAAAAAAAAAAAGGTATAGTATCTTATATCCATAGACAAAGGTTTGTGTCTCACGCATATAGACAAACCAGTGTGATCACTTACCAAAGGGAAAGTTGGGACCAGGAATTCAAGTGATCATATTTACTTTGCATACAGCTTGGAGAAGTCTCCTTTTTTCCACCTTTTCACAAAGCCAGAATGTGAATACTTGCCGTCAGTCTCCACAATGTTTTGAGAATTAAGGAACTGTAACAAATTACTAGGTAATGGACTATGTAAAGACTAGAGCTTAAGGCATGTTCGTTATTGCAAATTACCAACAGGGCTATTTTATAGACTCGTTCTGTGAAACTATGATATTCACTATGAACATAGTACATTGAAACCACGTAAAAAGTTTAATAACTTTAAATACTCTTGTATTTACAGGTACCTCAGAATCTGGGGATTCCTTTTAGGACAGATTCTTCTTCTCGTTCTCCGCATATGGTACGCTTCACTAAATCCAGTCTGGAGCTATCAGATGTCCAACAAAGTGATACTGACATTAAGTACCATAGCCACACTTGATCGCATTTACACAGGTAAGTGTACCCCCAGTTTATTTAGGGATCTGCTCTCTTGCAGAGTTTACTTATCTGAATGGAACACATCTTGAAAAGATAAAAAGTCTTTCTGCACTATGTCTCTATTTCAGTTTTTTTCTCCCTCTGAAATAGTAACCGGCACAGCCCCTGGATTATTATCTAAGCAGAAGGCACCTTTTCCTTGCCGGGATAGAGGATGAAACTAAAGAGCCATTCCTGGCTTGTATCAGTGTGGAGTGGGAGAGGACACCAGGCTTCAGACTCCCAGCTGGCTTTCAGTTTGTCTGCGTCCGCCTTCCCTCTGGACGGGGCTGAGGGATGAGACCTTCATCTCTCTTCCTCCATACCGACCCCAGTGTATCTCTGACACTGTGAGAAGTTACTCGTGAGCAAGGGCTCTGGGAGCTATCTGGGTTTTTTTGTTTGTTTTTTGTTTCTTTTTTTCTTTTCTGGGAGTCCGAAGATATTCAAGCTCCAAGTCTGAAGGTTGAAGAAGAAAGGAGATCTTGCATATTTATACCACCTTTCAAATCACCTATGTCTCTTTGGAGCTGACTTTCCCAGAGACATACACATACCCAACTTGGATATTTACTCCATATGCCAACTTGAGATCCTTCTGAAAAGGAGGGAGAAGTGTTACTAGATTCTGGTTAACTGGCTTTTTGTGTGAGTCTCAGTGAGGCACTGTTCTTTTGTCAATACCAGGAGAAATCTCACAGATTAATGGAAGTTTAGAGGGTTTTGGCTCAGCATGAACAAAGTGCTTGTATAATCCCCCTCTCGCCCCTATTTTGGCATGAAACAGGGACAGTGAGAACAAGGGAACATCAGGTAAGGAAATTGGTCAAGTGACATTACTCTTAGAATGTTTAGAACTCAGTCTGCTGCCTTAATCTATGCTGTATGTTTTATGAAACACTAACACCGAAAGAAAGGTCGAAACTCCGGCAGCAAATTTCACAGGAACAGCCTGATAAGGATCTGAGCTACTTCTGGGTATCATTTACATTTCCTGACTTGAGTTTTCTTCTTTCTCGCCTCTGTTTTCATTTTATGTGACCCAGTTGTTGGTCCCTTCCTGTTTTTGCCCCGTGCCTCATTTACAAAACCCCAGACTCCTCAGCAGTGTCCCCAGAATATCAGATCACACCAGGCAGTCTTGTAGTTTTAGTGAGGTTCGCTGGGTCCTGGGGGAGGGGTCCCCACCATGGTGCTCTGCAAACTCGGTTCAGGTCTCTTTCTTCCCAACCCAAAGACTGCTGAGTCTCCTGGCTCTGGCCTCCTTTGTCTTCCCCACCCTCCCCATCAGCCCCTTGGCTCACAGCTCTGCTCCTCTCCCTCTGACTCCTTTATTGGCAGAATGGCTTTCCCCCTCCCCGCAGGCAGACCTTAAGGCTTTCTTCTCTCCTGCGGAGAGCTTCCCAGTAGCCGGGGCCATCTGCCCAGCAGGCCGTCTGTTCTCACAAAGACATTCTCCTGCCAGCATTTTCTCCAGTCCTTGCCTTTTTGTATGCAAAGTCATCTCTTGGCGAAACAGCCGCAGGAAGTAGGGTGTAGTTAGGTACACAGCTGGTGGAGCCGGTCTGCCTCAGCTCTTCTTGCCAGCTGTATGATCTTGGACAAGTTACTTGTTCTCTCTGGGCCTCAGTTTTCGGATCTATGAAATGGGTCTAGTAACCGAGTTTACCTCCTAAAGCTGTTGCGAGGGTTGAATGAGTTCCTATCAAAGGCTAGGAAGAGACCTGAAACTCAGGAACTGCTCAGGCTGTGTGCGACTATTACCCTGGGTGCACAGGGGGTAGATGAGAGCCCTTTCGGGGGAGGGGGGAAGGCGGGGACACGGCCTGGTGTCCTGGATATGTTCCACTCAAGTTGGACCGCACCTGTTCCCTGAACGTACCAGTCACTTTTCCTGTCTGTATTTTTGCTAATACTGTCAACTTCACATGAAGTAAATAACTCGCTGCATCTTCCCTTGTGAAATCCCAAAATGTTTGGTCTCCCCAAAGCGTTCCTGATCTAGCCTGCCGGAAATCATCTCTCTCACCCACCCTGCTCTCAGCATGATCCGCTTTGTATTACAGTTTCATGTCTCCTCTTCCGTTCTAAAACAAGCTCCTTGAAGGCAGGTACCATTTCTTGCTTGCTACGATCTGTGAAGTATAGAGGGTGCATTTTCATGGAATTGACCGCTTCCCATTTTTTATCCTAGATGGCGCCCGCAGTAAGCCAGAGGGGAGAAAGACGGGAGAGGCAGCCACGGGCGTGGCCTCCAGACCTACCTGGTGCTTGGCAGGGGCTGCCTTTGGCAGCCTTGTGTTCCTCACCCACTGGATTTTTGGAGAGGTCTCGCTCGTGTCCAGATGGGCTGTGAGTGGGCACCCCCATCCAGGGCCAGATCCTAACCCATTTGGGTGAGTTTCGGTTTGGAAGCGATCAAGAAATTGGCTATTAAAGTTGAAGGAAGCAACACTTCTTTCGTTGAGCAGCTAGATCTGTGCCGGCCAGGTGTTTCATATGCCACTTTCCCTGGACAGCAAAGACATTGCATGACATTACTGCGTACCGTGGAGATGGAATCAGAGGGTTTTTGCCCCGGTGCTGAAGAACTGCTAGAAAGCAGCCGATGGAGGGCTAAGGGCTGTGCATGGCTGAGTAGGAGGTTCTGGGCGTTCCTGCTTGGGCGCTCTGAGGAATTTTCGTATGGAAGGAGCATTCTCAGGGGCAGAGAAGGCATGGCGTTGCCATTTCCTCCAGATGCCTCATCACTGTTATGGGCATTTGATAGGCTGAGACCACAGTGCCCTGATGAGAGAGAACAGGCTGGCAGCCTTGATCTCTCTTCTCTGCAAAGGAGGGAAGCCCAGAGAGATCTCTGCATCCTCTGATACTTTGGGTATCCAACCACGGGGCACCCAGGGAGTCAGCAGTCTTGAGTTTAAGTGTCGGAACCAACATGTGCTTGGTCCTTGGTGACCCCTTCTCTCCTCTTTGGGATACCTCTTTTCTCCCGGGTTCAGGCCCAGCCTTTCATGTAGAAAGACTGGAGGAACCTTTAAAAGGTCTGCCTCAGGTAACTGTTTGCTCTTAAAGCATGAAGAGTCTCACATTTGGCAACTGCCTGTTGGATCCTTCCCCAGCAGGCCTGGGAGCCTACCCCAGACTCAGGGGTTCCCAGTCCCCAAACATGTTCTTCTTCCTCCATGCCTGGCTTCACCCTTCCTAGCTGTCACTCCATCGTCCACGCCAGAATCCAAGACTCATCCTACAGTCGTGCCTTTCTCATTTTCTGTGTCTATTTGGCATTAAGTCTAGTCAATTCTACTGCCGTTCTCAGACCTCTCCCTTCCCCTGCTATCCCCACCCTGTCTGCCTCACTGGTGTCCTCACCATCTTTCATCTAAGCTTCCTCTCGCCTCTTCATGGTTTCTCTTTAGCGTGGCCTTCTCTGCACTGGCCCCAAGTGAGCTCTCCAAAAATGCAAATCTAACCCCATCACTCCCTGGCTTAGAACCTTTGAGTGGTTTTGCCATATGAGGTCACATGAGACAGGATCTGCTTCCTGACCCCTTACTTTTACAGACACTTCCTACCTTATCTCGGTGCTTCATCTGGGCCGAAATCACTTTCAGTTCCCTCCAGGCCTTCATCTGCAAGGATGTGCTCTTCCCTGGGTCTGGGCTGCCTTGCCTGCCTCGGTGTTCTGCCAAGCTCTAACTCACCCTTCTACACCCAGCTCAAGCACCTCCTCTGTGAAGTCTTCTCTGATCATCCCAAGGGTTCCCTTATGCTACATACCACCTCAAATCCCACCCCTACCCTCTCCTATCTCTTATTATTATTCCGTATTACAATTTTTAAAAACATTACAGTTATTTCAGGTCTTCCTCTCTAGATAGTAAGCTCCTTGTGGGCAGGAGTTGGGAAAAAGAACTAATATTTATGACTTCACTCTGTCAGGCACAGGCACGGAGCTAGGAAGTTTACATGTTACCTCGTTCACAGTTTGTATCTTTTGATCCTGGATGCCTTCTTGCTGGAGTCCAGCTCCAACATGTCCAGGAGTCCCCGAAGAATGAACGATGTTGGCATGATGAAAGACTTGAGAGGACTGCATGGTTTCTGGAACCAGGCAGGCATGCGTGTGTCTGCCCTACTGATCCCAGGATTTTATTTAAAGGTAGTGAGTGACATTACAGCAATGAGTGACATCCCATCAGTAAGCATAATTTGAACAACAATGTGTTTTTATCAGCAAAGCTTCAATTTCCTCAATCTTGCAAGTTGTTTTCAAGTTAATTAGCATATAAATTTAAGGCAGGGGGAGAGAACAGGGTGTTACCATGAGGCCTATGTTAATTATAAACAGGCCAGGAGTCATTCTACCTATTCCTCCAACTGCAGTGGGGGAGGTGCCACCCATCTGGCAAGGACAGAATTCCCAATGCTCGTCCTTTGCTTACGAACGAGTACATTTACAAAGTCTCCGTCAGATGTTATCCATCAATGCCTCACATTCCAGGTCCCCTTTTTATTTGAATGTCATAAAGCAAAAGAGCATTATATCCTTTGAGGCCAACAAGGGCAATTCAAGAAATCCAAGCCTGAAAAGTTATTTAGAAGGAGGTAAGACTGGGCGCCATTGATTGGCAGGAGCCTTGCTGCGACTGCCTTCTCTCACTGGGAAGCGGCTCAACCTGTGTGCTCACGATGGCTCCCGACACCTTCGCATATTTGGGAGGAAGGGAAAGCAGGAAGAAAGGCACAAAGGAAGAGGAGGGAAGGGAAGGGGTTTATTCTCATGTAGTAAGGCTTTGTTTCAAAAGTTCCCTATAAAAATAGGCATCAGTTATATGAATGAGCATAGAGAGAAAAGACGATGTCTCCTAAATTGTATAGGTTTAGGAAATGCTGCATTTCATGTTCCTTTCGTTGTGATTCACAGTGCAGATCAGCAGACTGAAAGACTCCTGGGAATTGGTTAAACATCCGACTCAGTGCTGAGTGTGTGGAGCCTGCTTAAGACTCTCTCTCTCTCTCTCTCCCTCTGCCCACCCCCCACTTGTGCACGTTCTCTTCTCTCTCAAAACAAAAAAATAGAATTCCTTTTCTAGAACACCTATTAACATCTCATAAAATTAGTGTATCTCAGAACCCTGCTTAAGAAATGTGGCATTAGACTTTCATCAGTCATGGCCATCATAGTAGAAATTGCTTTCTAAAATCCGTAAGAGATTGCATCCCAGATAAATGTTGGTGGGGTAAAGAGGTGAGGGACGGGAGAAGGGTGAGGGAGAGGCCCCCAAGTGTGCCGAGGGGACTTTGGTGCCAGGGTCCTTGTTCCGGTGAATCTAGGGGTCCACGAAGGACGGACGGGTGAAAGGAAGTGAGAGAGTCACGAGAAAAGTGTAGTCTAATGACCAAGCAATCTGGTGTCTTCTCAATTCTGGCATACTCTCCCTGCTGGTCTGTGTCTTTATTTAAAAGGTAGTTTGATCTCTTTAACAATAATCCATTTTTACCAGCAAGGTGGCAAACCTCCTTAATCCTGTATATTGGTTTTAAGATAAATTTAGGGTGGGGGGAGAGAGCAGGGTGTTCCTTAAGGTCTTATAAATCCGTCAAGGCATTGTGCTCCAGGTCCTTCCCCTTTACATTCCTTGGGGCCAAGGAGAGTAGCTCAAGAAATCCAAGCCCGCCATTTTGGCCAGCTGGAGCTTTGCTTTAACCACTTTTCTACACAGGGAAGGGTCTCAACCTGTGGGCCCAAAACGGCTCCCAACACTTTGGGAAGCCAAAGGATCAGTGTGGATGGTAACCCCGGGAGAATGAGGGAGCGAGATAAACTGTGTCTTCATCATGCTTCCTCTTTCCCGTCAGCCTGCTCCAGTGCTCCCGGCCTTGGGACTGTTACCTCTAGTGCTTTCTGCCTTCTGCTATCCTGAATTATTTATTTATTGGGTTTATTGTCTGTTGCTTCCTCACTGGAATGGGAGTCTTCCGGAGGAAAGGGATCTTTGTTCACGGCTGTATCCCGAGCCCCTAGAACACAGCCGGGCACATAGTAGGTCCTCATAAACATTTGTCATTGAATTGGGGATAGAAAAAAGATCAACAGTGTCCTCCGTGGCCTTTTCTTCATATCTGGTCTTCTGTAGACCCAGGCTGATCCTTAACCTTGGGGGTGGGGATGGGCCGATAGTAGCAGAGAGCCTCCCTCCAGAGCCTGATGATGGTCTTTTCTGGGTTCCGAGTCCCAGCAGGGCTGCTGCGTATGCCTCCGGCGGGCTATTTAAGTGCTCTTTCCCCCAGCGTCTGCCTCTGCAAAATGGGGATGATAGAAGCATTTACCTTAGAGACTTGGGAAGATTAAGAGCTAATAATATGTGAAAGTCTTAAACACTACACAGGAGGTAGTAAGTGCTGTGTTTTTTATAGCTTAATTGATATTGTAGGTATTTAATTGGGTGACATGGGATAAGCTGTTTTTGCTTCTGGATTTTCCCCTGAAGTTGAGTTAAATTTTTTTACTTCTCCATCTACAAGTTTTTGCCAAAGTAGCAAAAGAATGAGATGGTTTGTGGCTGGTTTAAAACACACACAACTATCAATTATTTATCCAATTGACAGCAGTCCCAGAAAGGCCCAGACTGTATTGAAGCAGAGGAAAGCAAAAGAGGCAAACTAAACAGAAACTACTCCCAATGACCTTTTCTCTTTGTCGTCGGCAGAGTTGTTTAAAATGTCACGTGGCCAATATGGACTATAATTTCATAGTCTGAGTATACTCAATAGCTGTGTTTTACATTGACCATGAAAGACCGAAGATATAATTTATTTCAAGTCTGAGTTGCTATTACTTCAATTTTTTTAAAAATTTTTAATGTTTATTTATTTTTGAAAGAAGGGGAGGGGCAGTGAAAGAGTGGGAGACACAGAATCCGAAGCAGGCTCCAGGCTTTGAGCTGTCAGCACAGAGCCTGGCTCGGGGATCAAACTCCGGAATGGTGAGATCATGACCTAGGCTGAGGTCGGACACTTAACCGACTGAGCCACCCAGGTGCCCCTCAGAGTCCTAAATGGATATAATATTGGTTTTCAATGAGCTCTCATTATCTCACTGGGTTTTTTCACACCTGTATTATCTCTTGGATGTACCTAGAGGTGGGAGGCGTATTTGTTGTATATTTGGGGCAATGAAATTTTAACGATGGCATATGTTCTCCAGCATATTATTTTCTTACAGAGGTGCAGTTCTGCTGAGCCTGGCCAGCGGATTGATGCTCCCGGCTTGTTCGTGGTTTCCTGGGACCAGTTTACTCTGGTGGGGTACAGGTATGTGAGATTACCCGTAGATGTGCCAGCATTCCACTCAGCTGACAGTTGAGTTCCACTTCCTCCTCCTTCCTAATCTCTCTCCTCCTGTGGCCGACATCCTGCCGCCTGACACTGCTCACATACTCCCCCCCCTCCCAAACGAGGCCCGTGTGTCAGTAACAGGTTTTTTTTGTTTATTTATTTATTTTGAGAGAGAGAGAGGGAGGGGGAACATGAGTGGAGGAAGGGCAGAAAGAGAGAATCTGAAGCAGGCTGTATGCTGTCAGCACAGATCCCGTCTCGGGGCTTGAACTCAAGAACCGTGAGATCATGACCTGAGCCAAAATCAAGAGTCAGAAGCTTAACTGACTGGGCCTCCAGGCGCCCCTGTTTTTATTGCGGGTCTGAGAAGAGGGAAGTCAGACATAACCACATTGCCAGACCTCCTGTTGCCCTCTCCAAGATTCCCTGCTCCTCTGGTTTTCAGGGAGGCCCTCCTGAGCTTCTCACCTCTCCACTCATCTTTGCGGTCCACGTTTGCTTGTTGAAAGGCTGGGACCCTCCCCTCCCAGTGACTCCCATTAGGATTACAGAATATTGATGAAAGCCATCACATTTTAGGAGCAACTACTTATTGGGGCGCCTGGGTGGCTCAGTCGGTTAAGCGGCCGACTTCAGCTCAGGTCACGATCTCACGGTCTGTGAGTTCTAGTCCTGCGTTGACCTCTGTGCGGACGGCTCAGAGCCTGGAGCCTGCTTCAGATTCTGTGTCTCCCTCTCTCTGTGCCCTTCCCCTGTTCACACTTTGTCTCTGTCTCTCAAAAATAAATAAACATTAAAATTTAGGAGCAATTACTTATTTTTATGATGCTATTTTATTACTCTGACTGAATTATGTCACTCTTCTCCCTCTCCCATCAAAGGCAGAACCTGGTTAGAGTCCGTTTTAGTGTTAGGTAAAGAACTCCGCCCTCTGTGACAGAGCAGTGTGTTTGGTCTCTGTCAGGAGAGATGCCCTCTTACATGTTCATTAACCAGGTGATTCAAAGTGTTGCACTGGATGCTCTGTGCGGGTTCGAGACTGCAGATTGGTAAGAGAAGGTGTGGATTGACTAACGTAGTAAGTAAATTTCTTTCCACCCTAAGTGCTATCACACTGGGATGGAGACATATGGGTAATTCATTTTTTTAAAACTATTTTAATGTTTATTTTTGAGAGAGAGAGAGACAGAGACAGAGAGTGAGCAGGGAAGGGGCCGAGAGAGAGGGGGGACACAGAATCTGAAGCAGGTCCGGGCTCTGAGCTGTCAGCACAGAGCCTGATGCGGGACTCAAACCCACAAACCGTGAGATCATGGCCTGAGTCGAAGTCAGACACTTAACTGACTGAGCCGCCTGGGCACCCTGACATCTGTGTAATTTGAATAGACGGCTCCTGTAAGGAGGTTAGCCAGGCCCTGGTCCTCCTGGAGCAGCGGGAGCGAACTGTTGTAGTCGCGTTGAGCCCTTTTTGTTGCACATGTGCTTTCTGGTAGGCATTCTGTATGGGGTCTGTGGAAGTTGGCACGAATAGGATTTAAGAGTAACCTTTCTTCTCATCAGAGAGATGCCTCATGAGATTCCTCAAGAAAAGGGCCAGATACTTCTGTAAATGCAGAGTTTGCAGTGAGCATCTATAGCTTCTTAATCTCCATGCAGTTGGGGAAAGGAACATGAAATGCATTGGAAGTTTGTTCAGCATTGGTGTCATGCCTTTTCTCATGGAATATAAGGAAAATGCTTACTGGGCAGATAATTGGCAGCTTAATTTTAAACATGGGAAAACTGAGGCCCCCAGAAACATGCACTGCTAGTTAAAGGACAGAAAAACTGTGAACCTATAGTGTCATGCTTATACTTACTTCCACAGATAAGTGGAATCAAACCTAATCTAGTTTTGCTGTCTCTCTGATGTATCAAATAGTAGTTTAAAAGACCCCAGGGGCCAGCAGATTTGAAGCTTCTAATGAGCTTTAAATCTTGGTGGTAATTAAATTATTAAAATCAAAGTTCTGTTAAAAGAAAAAACAGATGTCCTGAATGCATTGATAGGACCCAGTGGACTTTACCGTGTTCCTATAATTTCACTGTCTGAAAAATTTGATCTATTGAAAACTGACATGTTAGTTATTATAAACATTATTGGAATATTCAATCACTATTAATTCTACTTGGTGTGAGGGCACCTGGGTGGTTCCGTCAGTTAAGTGCCCAACTCTTGATTTCGGCTCAGGTCATGATCTCACGGTTTATGGGCTTGGGCCCCACATCAGGCTCTGAGCTGGCAGTGCAGAGCCTGCTTGGGATTCTCTCTCTTCTCTCTCTGTCCCTCCCCCGATTGCTTTCTCTTTCTCTCTAAAGTAAGTAAATAAACTTAAAAAAACAATTCTGCTTGGTGGCCTAGATGTTGTAAAGATGTGGAGGAGAGTATTTGGAAGGACTCAGGCTCAGACACAGAATAGTTAAGGTATAGAGTTAAGCGAACAAGGCAAAGTGACTAACAGTGCGGGTCCTTTGCCACCACCGGCACCATATGCCACTCGGTTAGGCGTCCAACTTGATCTTGGCTCAGGTCATGCATGGTCTCGCAGTTCTTGAGTTCAAACCCTGACCTGGGCTGCAGGCTGACAGCGTGGATCGGCTTGGGATTCTCTCTTCCCCTCTCTCTCTGCCCCTCCCCTGCTAGTGAGCACACGCTCTCTCTCCTTCTCAAAATAAGTAAATTTATAAAAAAATTAAAAAGGGATGGAAATACACACACAAATATTTCTTTTTATGCATAAGACTATCTCTGGAAGTGTGTGGAAGATGATGCTAACATTGGTTGTCTTCATTAAGGGGAACTAGTGGGTGACAGGGGTGAGAGGGACTGACTCCTTTATACCTTTCTGAATTTTGGATTTTGAACTTACAACCTATTTAAAAATAGCAATTTAATGGATTTAAAAACATATAGTCTATTTAAAAACAAATTAAAAATAAAAGCAATAATAGTCCAGGGAATTTGAAAAGATGTTTTCTTTCCCTCCAGATAATTCTTTGTAGTAAGAAAGAAACAACAAAGTCATTCTAATGTCTTTCATTTGGAATATCAACTCAGGAATCGTTCTCCTTAAAAAAATACCCTTTGTAAGCCGGTAAGCAGGAAAAAGTCACTCTCGCTAATAATTAGAAAAGTGAAACTCAAAATGTGATACTGTTTTCATCGTTAATTCGGTGTAAATATTTTTAGAAAGCAGTAATTTGGTAAAGATTTTTAGAAAGCAGGGTTCAAAAGGTGAGACTTCTGGCAAGTCTTTTTTTTTTTAAGTTTATTTATTTATTATTTACTTAGAGTGGGGGGGAGGGAGGGATGTGGGGATGGGCAGAGAGAGAGAGAGAGGGAGAGTGAGAAACCCGAGCAGGCTCCATGTTGTTAGCACAAAGCCTGATGTGGGGCTTGAACTCACAAACCATGAGATCATGACCTGAGTTGAAATCAAGAGTCAGGTGCTCAACTAACTGAGCCACCCAGGTGTCCCAGGCAAGGTTACTTCACCTTTCACGAAAGCAGTTGCCTATAATTAATGCTTCTCTAAGATCCTTTTACCTCCTGACACAGTACTTGTACTTAAAAAAATTTTATTTTAATGTTTATTTATTTTTGAGAGAGAGAGAGAAAGACAGAGTGCGAGTGGGGAGGGGCAGAGTGAGAGGGAGACGCAGAATCAGAAGCAGGCTCCAGGTTCCGAGCTGTCAGCCTGACGCGGGACTCAAACTCGTAAACTATGAGATTATGACCTGAGTTGAAGTCAGACGCTTAGCTGACTGAGCCACCCAGGCGCCCCAGTACTTGTACTTTTAAGGCTCTTTTTAAAGGATTCTTTTAAGGAAATGATCAGAGATGTAGTAAGAGATTAATCAACAAAGAAAGGTATTCCTCACGGTATTGGAAACTTCATAAATGGCCAGCAATAAGAAAATGGTTGCTTGTTATGGTGTATTTATCTAGTGGAATAGTATATATACATAAAAATGATATAGAAAACATACTAATAATGTGAAAAAGTGTTCTTGATATAATATTACATAAGAAGAATATAATCTTCAATAAGTGGTGTGATCCCATTAGTGTAAAAATTCTTTCATATGCACATAGAACAAGACGTAAGGGAAAATATGCGAGAGTCTCGGCTGGATCCACTCGGTCTCAGGTCATCCTTAATGGCTTCTGTACACGTCTGTATTTTTTTTTTAATCAATTTATTGTCAGGTCGGTTTCCATACAGCACCCAGTGCTCATCCCAACAAGTGCCCTCCTCAGAAACTGTCACCCTCTCTCCCCCTCTCCCATATCCCCCTCAGCCTTCAGTTTGTTCTTAGTATTTAAGAGTCTCTTATGTTTTGTCTCCCTCCCTGTCTGTGGCTTTTTTTTTTTTTTACTCTTCCCCTCCCCCATGGTTTTCTGCTAGGTCTCTCAAAATCCACCTATGTGTGGAAACATATGGTATCTGTCTTTCTCTGACTGTACAGGTCTGTATTTTTAAAATTTCTACAGTAAATAGTCATTACACTTATTTCAAAATGAAAAAATTTTGTTATGAAAATAACCATTATGAGATCCAAGTATTATAAGGTCTCACTGTGGGGTTAAACTCTGTGGGCTGCAGAGGGCTCCGGAATCTGGTTCTCATGTTCATCAGAGTGATGAACTTCTTGGAGTGGGGGTGGGGAGGATAGGCGGTTACATGGCATTGCCCCGTCATGGTACAAGTAGAACTTCCTGATGGATGGGCACCACGGAGCACTGAGAGGCTGGCTGGAGCCACTTCCTGCTCCTCACTCCTTTTCTGCAGTTCTCGCCCCAGCAGTGAGGAGCCTGCTGGAGACGTCCTTGAGGGTGGGTCACACTTCTACAATACTGACTGAGTTGTCTATCAAAGGTCATATTCTGTAGAAAGGTGTTATACGGATGGCTTGGAAATGGGGTGCCATAAACCCTGATGTGCTGTCTCAGAACTGATTTCCCGGGAATTGGGAGAAATATTATACCCTCAGGTTTAGCTCAGCAAACTAGCAAGCATTTACTAAGTGCCCGCTGTGGACTGGGCAGATGGTGGGACTCACCACCTCCCAGGCTGTTGGGTAATGAAAGAACTGACTTCAGCATTGCTAAAGCAGCGAGCCCGGTACTCCTCCCTCGGTCACACCTTTCGGGGATGTGCGCTTGGGAATGCCACCTTACATACTGTACGACAAGTGGCAGCATTAAAGTGGCCAGAAAGTCCTTGAGAAAATTCCTTAACAAAAATGTTCCAGAAACCATGCCAACTCTGCGTGTTTAATAATGTCCTGGATCTGGCCGGTTAACTTAAATGGACATATTTTTGGTATTTCAGAAAATTTCACTTTTTTAAAAGTTTTGTTTTTGGTTTTTGAAATTAGGGTCTCAACACAAATAACCTAAAAATGCCTCTTCCATCCCCTTGTCTTTCCGGAAGAAACGGCACTGAGATTACTCGATTCACACTCTGCCCCCAACTGTGCAAGTAACTGACTATGTGACCTTGAGCAAATCATGTTGACCTTGCCAGCCCTCAGTTTCTCATCAGTCTGGAGATTGGGCCGCGATGCCCTCGGGGTCCCTTCTGGCTCTGAATAGCTAGCTATAAATTGGTCATCGTAGGAGGCCCATGATTCCTTTTTTTTTTTTTTTTTTTAGAAAATGGAAGAGGCTATTCTGCTCTCCTTTCTGATTCTTTTTCTTTCTCTCTCTGTCACAAACAGGAGCAGCTTCAGCTGCCGGCCTCCTGTACCTCCCCACGTGGGCAGCTGCCGTTTCTGGCTGTGTGCTCGCTCTCTTCACGGCATCCATGTGGCCTCAAGTGCTTGGACATCTTATTAGCTCAGGGTCAGGCCCTGGGAAAGCCTTGACCATTGCCATGCTATTTTATGTCCTGGAGATATTTTTCTGTGCATGGTGCACAGCTTTTAAATTCGTCCCAGGAGGCGTCTACGCTAGAGAAAGATCTGATTTGCTTTTGGGTGAGTATATTTGAAAGGTCTGGATTAAAGTAACTACTTGAAAATACCCGTCAGGCTGACTAGGATTTAGGACTTTACATGACTGGTGGAAATAAATAGGATGATTGTGCCTTTTTTTTTTTTTTTTATTAAAATAGACTCTCTTGATAAAAATGAAACAACTGGAGGAATGTCTAAATTACTACTTAAAAGATTTCTTAATTCATCAGTGAGTTTCAGTAATATTCATTACTGCAAAGGCCTTTTAGGTAAATTACTTGTAAAAAAAAGACAAACCCAAGTTTAATCCATAGTCAAGTATCAAGAGGTACTGTGTCACAGTCGTATTACATGGTAGGCTAGGAAAAGGTATGATCCTGGCGCTCATGTTGCTACTTCAGCATTGCTTGTAAATATATAAAGGAATTGTGATTTTTCTGGTTCCCCCGAGTCTTGCCCAAGATTTTTATTTATCACATTTTTACCAATAAAATACATTATATATATATATGAATCTTAGTCTAAATGATAAATTCCTGAATCATAGGATAAATATTTTCCATGTACCAAAATTAAAATTTCATAGACTTAGCTCAGTTGAATGTGTCAAAAATTGCCTTCTGGCAATGATGAAAGTACTGATGTACACAGGCATACGCACATCAGATGCTGCCTATCGTTTTAGTTTAAGTAAAACATGTCAAATGCTTCCTGGATGAAAATTGTGAAAAATAGAGGAGATAGAACATGTCAGTAAGGGATTCCGTTCTTTTTTGTTCACGAATGCATTTTTCTATTTGTTCGTTCATTCATTAAAAAAAAATTGGGTACCTGTATGTATGTTCCAGACGCAGTGCCAGTTGCTGGAGATTTCAGAGACATGGGGTCCTTTGCCCATCTGGCACTTAGTGTAGTGGGGGAAACACCATACATAAAGTTAGACAAATCCTTGCAGAATTACAGTTGGTGGGAAGCTGCACAGAAGTCTAGACTTCTACCTGCAGTTCCCTCCGTGCCCTTGGTATTTTTCCGACAACTGTACATTTCATGTAAACTTTTCTACACTTGGAGCTAAACATCTATCAGGGTAGGCTTATTTGGAAGATATAGTTTTTTTTTTAATATTTATTTAATTTTTGAGAGACAGAGCATGAGCAGGGGAGGAGCAGAGAAAGAGGGAGACAGAATCTGAAGCAGGCTGCAGGCTCTGAGCTGTCTGCACAGAGCCTGTTGCGGGGCTCGAACCCATGAACTGTGAGATCATGACCTGAGCCAAAGTCGGACACTTAACCGACTGAGCCGCCCAGGAGCCCCAGAAGATATAGTTTTTAAATTATATGAAATATTTTAAAACAACCGAGAGTTTGGTATTTCTGGTAAGCACCATGCTCTCATCCAGTTGGAGACCTATCTTGCTGCATTTGGTCTGCAAGGATCCTGGCTTTGCAAACTGTGTATTTCTTCTGGTTTCTTTCAGGTGTGTGTACTCTGTCCTGCTCTATCTCCTTGCCCAATGCCCTGCTTTTTTCTTACCCCAGCTTGCTTAGGGGTCTGCCATGTGGAGAAAACGAACAACAGTAAGAGCCAATTCTAAGCATACGTTTATTTCTTCAGAATGTTGTGAAGATGTGCTTTTCGAGTGCTTGCTGCCCTTGAAACTGCAGAAACTGCTTTTTTACGGCTGCATACAACTAAACATTTTTTTAAAGTAAGACTGACGTTGATAAGGCCACAAAAACTAAGGAGAGTTGGTAATGCTCAGTGTAGCTTTTAATACAATTGAAAATCTGTATTAAATCAGAAACTAGTAATAAACTTATTGTCAAGCTTACTCCAGCTATTTCCTGAAAATTGCAAATAATGTTTTTTTTGCTAGCCTTCCGCCTACGCGTAACTTCTACCTGACATTTCCTAATTTACATGTCGTTCAACCATACCTGTAAAGTTTACATATAAGTTCCATCGTAACGCATCCGAGTGGAGCGCATCTTTCTGGGCCTTATTGGCACCTGTGGTTCTAGCATGCGTCCTCCGTGAGGACCCACATCCCAGGCCGGAAGTACTGTCACAGACACAGCTGTAGTTAGAATCTACCTATGTTCCTTTCGTGTCCTCAATCTGGTGCGTTTGAGGTCTTTTCAATGGAGAAAACTCAGGCGGTTCAACTCCGCCCTCCTCTGCAAAATCTGCAGCGACACCATTACCAACCTAACACCGAAGAAACGCTCAGAAAATTACGACATTCCTCGTTGAGAAAGCACTGGAGTCTGCTCATTTGAAGCAGGGTTCTGGAACCCTACCGATGTCTTATGATCGATCCCAATTATCCAGAGCAGTGCTGGGGTAATTGCTTAGGTACTGAGACAAATTAACTCAGTAACTGAATTTTCAGGGTACGTCCATTGAAATGAAATCTAGGAACCTAAAATCTACCATTGGGAGGATTTGGGGATTCGAATGTAATACATTCTTGCGTTCTCTTTTAACAGGGACAGTGATGCTCATTATTGGACTAAACATGCTGTTTAGTCCTAAGAAAAGCCTCGACTTTCTTCAAACAAAAAGCAGTCCTAAAGTGCTTTTCAGAAAGAGTGAAAAATATATGAAACTTTGTAAGTTTTGCTTTCTTTGTTTAAAAGCACTTCGTTATAATAACATTTCAAACATATATGGAGTGTCCCCTTCACCCAGTTTCAACAATCATTAACATTTTGTCAGCGTTGGTAACAGCTGTCTTCCTTACTTGTTTTGGTGAAATACTTGGAAGCCAATCTCTGGGAGCCTCTCATAGTACTCTGTGTTAGTTTGTTTCACTTCTCATGTAGATAAGATTATTAAACAGGTGGAATTTCCAAGATGCTTTGTTCTTATCAGAACTATTTCTATTTCAGATTATTTCATTTCTTGTTCTTTTTTGGGAGCTTAAATTTGTTAACTTTTGGAATATTGAATTGGAAGCTCAAACACGAAGTTAGTTTACTATTCAATCTGATTGATTTCAGATGAACTGGATTAAATAGAAATGTTTATCTAGGGGCACCTGGGTGGCTCAGTCGGTTGAGCGTCCCGACTGGCTCAGGGCATGATCTCGCGGTTCATGAGTTGGAGCCCCGCGTCAGGCTCTGTGCTGACAGCCTGGAGCCTGCTTCATATTCTGTGTCTCCCTCTCTCTCTGACCCTCCCCCACTCATGCTCTGTCTCTCTCTGTCTCAAAAATAAATAAACATTAAAAAAATTAAAAAAAGGAAATGTTTATCTAAAGGAATACATTTGCAGATAGTGTATTAGGATACAATATATTACCTAACTACGCAGCATTATGCGGGATGCAAAGATATGTAAAAACAGGTCTCCACCCTCAGTGACTTGATACTTTTATAAAGAAGACAAAATATTATAGTGTAAAGAGATAGAAGACAAGCTAAATAAAATCTTAATGTATTTCTAAAAGAAATGCCACAAAGCAGTACCACTATTACGTAAACACCTTCATTCATGTTCCATTATAATTTGAAGAGATTATACTAAAATTTAGGGGACATTTTTAAAATTTAGAGTTTTGTTTTGTTCTTATGTTTTAGGTAAGTCTCTTAAACTAAGATCTGGCAAGTTTTGTTTGTTTATTTTTAATACCTTTTTAAAAATATTTATTTTTGAGAGAGAGAAAGAGAGAGAGGGAGAGAAAGAGTACACAAGCAGGGTGGGGCAGAGAGAGAGAGGGAGACACAGAATCTGAAGCAGGCTTCAGGCTTTGACCTGTCAGCACAGAGCCTGACGTGGGGGTTGAACTCAGGAACCATGAGATCACGACCTGAGCCAAAGTCCCGACACTTAACTGACTGAGCCACCCAGGCGCCCCTTGTTTGTTTATTTTTAATCCTGACACTTTGTCTTTATTGTTGCTGTTGTTGTTAGTAGGAGGAGGAGGAGTATTAAGAACCAGAATTCTTTAGTTCACTCATCAAATTGAGGCATTTGGAACAGTTTATTTACAAAGTGGTTTGACCGTTTTGTGTAATTTTTAAAAATAGACTTTTATTTTTTAGAGCCATTTTTGGTTTGAGCAGAAAGTATAGAGGTTCCCCGTCTACCCTCTGGCCCCACATACACACAGCCTCCCCACTACCAGTAACCCCCACCAGAGTTTATTATTACGTTTATTATAACTGAGGAACGTACACTGTCACATCGCTGCCCCGAAGTCCATAGTTGACTTCAGGGCTCACTCTTGGTGGTGTACGTTCTGTCGGTTTTGACAAATGTGTAATGATATGTATCCATCATTGTAGCGTCATACAGAGTAATTTACTGCCTTAAAATCCTGTGTTCCTCCTGTTCAAACTTCCCTGCCTCTACCAATGGCAACCACTATCTTTGTGTTTAAAAAAAATGAATAGATTTTATTTTTTAGAGCAGTTTTAGATTTACAGCTATATTGGGGGGGGAAGTATAGAGTTCCTTCTCATCCACCCTCTCACACCGCCGCCCCCCCCCCACCTCCACAGTTTCCACCATTATTAACATCTTGCATTAGTGTGGTGTATTTGTTACGACTAATGAGCCGTTACTGATACATTATTATTCAGTCAAGTCCTTAATTGACATTAGAGTTCACTCTCTTTGTTCCATGTTCTGTGGGTTTTGACGGAGGTATAATGACATCCAGCCACCATCACAGTACAGTACGGAGCAGTTTCGCTTCCTTGAACGTCCTCCGTGCTGCTCCTATTTACCCTTCCGTCCTTCCTCTAAACCCTGGCAACTACCGATGACTTTACAGCCTCCACTGTGCCTGGTCTAGACGGTCATCCTCATCTTTTAACTTGAAAATATAATCTTTTTGTTGTGATTTCTCATGCACTATGATTGATTTCCTCTTACTTTGATTTTGCTCTTCCCCTAGTTTTCTTCTTGCTTTCTTTTGCATTGATTGGGTTCTCCCTTTCTCTTTTTCTTATCCCCCTCCTTCCTACCCCTCTTTCTAGTTTGGAAATTATAGCTTCAATTTCTGTTCTTTTAGTACTTGGTTACTATTTTTTTCCCAGCACCTTAAAGATACTATTCTGTTATCTGGCTTCAGTTTTGCTATTGGGAAGTCAGCTGTCGGTGTCATCTTTGCTCCTTTGGAAATAATCTGTTTGTTTCTCCGGCAGCTCTAACAATTTCTCTGTTTTGGTGTTCGGAGTTTCACTGTGATGTATTTGGATGTGGATTCCAGCCCCTGCACTCCCCTTCCCATCTTCTCTCCGTCTTGCTTATTAGTGTTCAGGCTTTCCGAATCTGAAGAGTCACGTCTTATATCATCTCTGGAAAATTCTCAGTTTTATTTCTGCAAATATTGCTGTTTTTCCATTCTTTCTCTTCTTCCTTTTTGAATCCAGTTAGATTGTGTTGGATCTTATTATCTCTCTGTGCCCCTTAACCTCTTTTTTTTTTTTTGAATAATTTATTGTCAAATTGATTTCCATACAACACCCAGTGCTCATCACAACAAGGGCCCTCCTCTGTGTCCGTCACCCACTCTCCCCGCTCCCACACCCCCTCACCCCTCAGTTTGTTCTTAGTCTTTGAGAGTCTCTTATGTTTTGTCGTCTTCTCTCTCTGTGGCTTTTTTCCTTCCTCTCTTCCTCGCCCCCTTGATTTTCTCCTAAGTCTCTCAAAGTCCACCTATGCGTGGAAACATATGGTATCTCTCTTTCTCTGATTGATTTATTTCACTCAGCATAATACCCTCCAGGTCCATCCACGTTGCTACACATGGCCAGATTTCATTCTTTCTCATTGCTGCATAGTATACCACATCTTCTTTATGCATTCATCAGTTGATGGACACTTAGTCTCTTTCCATGATTTGGCTATTGTTGAAAGTGCTGCAATGAACATTGGGGCACACGTGCCCCTATGCATCAGCACGCCTGTGTGTCTTGGGTAGATTCCTAGCAGTGCTATTGCTGGGTCATAGGGTAGTTCTATTTCCATTTTTTTGAGGAACCCTGTACTGGTTTGCATTCCCACCAACAGTGCAAGAGGGTGCCTGTTTCTTCACATCCTCGCCAGCATCTGTAGTTTCCTGATTTATTCATTTTAGCCACTCTGACTGGTGTGAGGTGGTATTTCAGTGTGGTTTTGATTTGTGTTTCCCTGATGATGAGTGACACTGAGCATTGTTTCATGTGTCTGTTGGCCATCTTCTCTCCGTCTTGGCATCTGGATGCCTTAACCTCTTGCATTTCATCTACCTTTGTTTGTAAGTTGTTCCCTTGTTCTCCAGCTTTGTCTGCTACTACTTATCTTGTCCACTGAGTTTGCAATTTTACTTCTAGAAGTCTATTTTATTTATTTACACATTTTTCTGAGCATCCTATTGAATAACCTCTTTTTTTATTATCTTTTAATTAAAAATTTTTTAACGTCTATTCATTTTTGAGAGACAGAGAGAATAAAGCATGAGTGGGGGAGGGGCAGAGAGAGAGGGAGACAGAATCCAAAGCAGGTTCCAGGCTCTGAGCTTTCAGCACAGAGCCTGATGCAGGACTCGAACTCACAGACTGAGAGATCATGATCTGAGCTGAAGTCAGATGCTTAACCAACTGAGCCGCCCAGGCGTCCCACCTCTTTTATATTTCTAAACATGTTAAGCATGCTTATTTTGTATTCTGAGAGTTCAACATCTGAAGTATTTGTGGGTTTGATTCTACAGGCTTTTTTTCCCTCCTCTGCCGGTGTCTGCTCACGGAGACATGTTTTCTCGTGTATTATTTCTTGTATAATTTTTACCTTAAGCTCATGGTCCTGGGAACATTTTCAGGGAAGATTTCTTGAAGCCTGAGTTTCAAGTACGGGTTATGCATGTCACACGTGAAAATTAACCCAGGAATTAGACATTTCTCCTTTGCACAAAATCCTTGCCTAATAGATTTAATAATTTCATAAAATTATTTTTTATTCAAGTGCTATGTTAGTTCCAGGTGCACAATATGACGATATAGCAATTCTTTGTATTCTCAGTGCTCATCACAAGAGTATTCTTAATCCCTTCAGCTGTTCCACCCATCCCCCCACCTGTCCTCTGGTAACTATCAGTATATTCTCTATAGTTGAGAGTCTGTTTTATGGTTTGTTTCTTTTTTCTTTATTTGTTTTGTTAAAATCCACAGATGAGTGAAATCAATATGGTATTTGTCTTTTTCTGGCTCATTTCACCTATCATTAAACCCTCTACATCCATCCATGTTGTTGCAAATGGCAAGATTTCATTTTTTATGGCTGAGTAATATTCCATTGTGTGTGTACCACGTTGTCTTTATCCTTTCATCTCTGCAAGCTGGTACAGCTACTCTGGAAAACAGTATGGAAGGTCTTCAAAAAATTAAAAATAGAACTACCATATGATCCAGTAAGTCCTCTTCTGGATATTTGCCCAAAGAAAATGAAAACATGAACTCGAAAAGATCTATGCACCCCTCTGTTTATTGCAGCATTATTTAAAAAAGTTATTTATAAAAAGACAAACTTAGTTTCTTTTAAAAAGTATTTCTTCTTTCTGTTTAGTTTTGTGGCTGCTTGTTGGTGTGGGGCTACTGGGATTAGGACTACGGCATAAAACCTATGAGAGGAAATTGGGCAAAGGGGTAAGTACTGAAAAATTCGGATATAGAATTTTATGTGACATGCACGTATATGCATACGTTTGTACACTTTATCGTTATGTTTGAGCTGTACATCTGGATCTCACCACTTCTGGGCCCCATCTCTTTGACCCTCAGGTCATAGGCTGATAATATAGTAGAATTATTTAACAAAATTGGGTTCTTGGGACAGGATAGACCCATTTATTAAAGGCAAGCTGCTCATCATTTTGTTCTATAAAGTTATCTTGGCCATTCCATCATTTAACATATCTTTTTTTTTTAATTTTTTAATGTTTATTTATTTTTGAGACAGAGAGAGACAGAGCCTGAGTGGGGGGGTGGGGCAGAGAGAGAGGGAGACGCAGAATGTGAAGCAGGCTCCAGACTCTGAGCTGTCAGCACAGAGCCCGACACGGGGCTCAAACTCACAAACCGCGAGATCATGACCTGAGCCGAAGTCGGACGCTCAACCGACGGAGCCACCCAGGCGCCCCCATCATTTAACATATCTAACCTATGAAATAAAGAACTACGTTGTAAGGGGCGTTTTTGTACTGTGTGGCAGATGTTGCTAAAGGCAACAAACAATATGAGTGCCTTTGATTTAAACACAATCTTCGACATAATTCTTGATTTTGAAGATTATGGGTAGTTTGTATATTGATGAGTCATGGAGGCTTTCCTGTTCTTCCTTTCCCTGCTTGCGGTCGGCAGTTTTAAATGTTTTATTGTCCCTTTCTCTTCTAGATAGGTGGGTAGAAGAAAGAGTAAGTTATTGCAATGTTGTGCTTTCTTTCTGCTCTGATGAAGTTTGATGTGTTTCATAATGCAGTTAGAATTACAGTTTTGGCTAACACAGAATTTGAGGGTTCACTCTAGGTTTTAGTAATTTGTATCACCAGGCAAATTTTTCATGTAAATAAAAAGCTATACTGAGGATGGAGACCAGGCTTCTCCTGTTTACTTTGTACATCCGGCACCTGACAGAGTGCTTGGCACATGGCCAGAACTCAGTAACGATTTCTTAGTAAGTAATTCATTATATGGTATCTTTCTTTTGTCCTTCGTAACTTGTTATCATTGCAGCATAATGTCAGTCAAATGAAGATACCTAATGTCACCCAGGGACTCTTCAAAAGGAGTCATTTCAGTTACATTTAATACCTGTTCTTTTCATTCATTCATTCATCTGATAAATGCTTACTGAATGTCTCCTGTGTGTAAACAAGTTGGGCAAGACCCCTGTCCTCATGGAGTTTACATTCTAGTAGGGAAGAAAGATGGTATTCAGAGGAAGAAATAAATAGACTGTCACTTTAGATCAGGCCGCTTGGAAGCAGACAGGATTAGGCAGTAGAGAGTAGGGGATCTGGGTGGTTAGAGAAGGCTGCTCTGCGGAGGTGATATTTGAGTTGAGACTTGAAAGCTGAGATGAAGCCACTTATTTACAGAGTTGGGGTAACGGATTCAGGCAGAGGGCACATGTGTAAAGGGCTGAGGGGGAACGGGTGGGGCATGTTTGAGGCCCACCAAGATGGCTGGTGCGGCTGAAGCTTGGTGAGTAAGGGGATGAGTGGTGGAGGACGAGGATGGGGAGGCTGGGAAGGGTCACATCATACAGAGCCTTACAGAGCGCGGTGAGGTGCCCTGATTTTAGTTTTCATTTAGTGGAAGCCACAGAGTATTTCAAGCAGGAACATGACGAAACATGAGATGTATATCAGGTCGGCTGCTCTGTGAAGAATGGATTGTAGAAGAGAAGCAGGGAGATAAGTTACAAGGCGCTTTCGGTCATCTAAGAGAGAGACCGTGGAGGTGTGGATGGGTGCAGTGGCAGTGTCGTTGGAGACAAGTGGGCAGACTTAGAATATAGAGTTGACCCTTGAACAGCGTGAATTTGAACTGTGCTGATCCACTTACGTGCAGATCTTTTTCAAGAACTTTACTGGAAAAATATTTGGAGGTTTGTGACAATTTGCAAATACTTGCAGGCCAGCTGCACAATGTAGAAAGAGTGAAAAAATTAAGAAAAGGGTGTGTTATGAATGCATGATATATGCATAGAGGCTAGTCTAGTGTGTCATTTACTACCATAAAGTGTACACAGATTTATGATACAAAGTTAAAATGTATCAACACTTACACACTCAGACTGTACGTGGCACATTTGCAGTGGAGAGAAATCCAAACATAAAGGTGTAATATTACATTGTAACCACACAAAAATAACTGTAGTACACATACTGTACCTCCTGAGGCTATGGCGGTGAGCTCACGTGGCGCGCAAATCAGCATAAAACTCTGTGTCCTGCTAATCTCCCGGTGAGGTGAGCAGTGAGCGGTTTGTCTCTAGTAAATTTCATATTACAGTCAAAAGTGATCTCTCGTGGTTCCCATGTGGTTTTGATTGTAAACAACACTGTAGACCTTGAACATCAACATGGGACCCATGTGACGTGCCGCTAGTGATGCTAGAAGTGCTCCCAAGAAGCAAAGTCATGACAAGAAAAAGTCGAATTGCTTGATATCCTGCAGACTGGGGTTTTCCGCCGCACTCACCAGCCATGTTGAAATAAAGAATCCAGTGTAAAAAGAAAAGGAAATTCATGAAGCTGTTGCTGCAGACACACCAGCAGCCACAAAAACCCCGCACTTCTTGCAACATACCTTTCATATAGAAAATGCAGCTTTTATGTGGGTGCAGGATTGCTGTACGAAAGGTATGCCAATAGACGCTAATATGACTTGAGAAAAAGCAAAATCATTATGTAACAATTTAAAGCAAAAGGATGGGAAGGACCTAAAGCTGGGGAATTTAATTTTAGAAAGGTTTGGCTTTAAAAAAATGTCAAGAGAACAGAAGTGGCTTCCACCCACCGAGGGGCAGCAGACAAGTTCCCAGACCCCATTAAGGAAATCATTGAGGAGAAAGGATATTTGCCTGAACAGGTTTTTCATGCAGAAGAAAGTGCCCTACTGTGGAAAAAAAGGCCACAAAAGACATCTATTAGTATGGAAAAGAAGCGAGCACTGGGATTTAAGGTAGAAGGGATGTGCTAACTCCACTGTTTTGTGCAAATGCGGTGGATTTATTAGCAGGACTGCCTTTATCGATAAAGCTGCAGACCCTGAGCCTTGAAGGGAGAAGATAAACACCAGCTACGAGTCTCCTGATTGTATAACATGGAGGCCTAGACAGTGAGAACCCTTTTTCTGGATTGGTTCCATCAGTGCTTTGTCCCTGAAGTCAGGAAGTACCTTGCCAGTGAGGACTGCCTTTGTAGTTCTTTTGATATGAGACAATGCCCCTGGATCCCAGGAGTTCAATACCAAAGGCATCAAAGTGCTCTGCTTGCCCTCCTGCTCCTTCACTGATTCAGCCTCTAGATCAGGGAGTTCTGTGGCCCTTTACGGCTCATTACACACAATACTCTATGAAAGAATTGTCGGTGCTGTGGGGGAGAGCCCTGACAGCTACAACAGCATGGGAGTCTGGAAGGATTCCATCACTGAAGACACCATTGTTTACAAAAAGTCTTGAAAGCCATCAAGCTCAAGACAATAAATCCCTGCTGGAGAAAACCGTGCCCAGATGTTGTGCATGACTTCACAGGATATATGACAGAGCCAATCATGAAAGGGACTGTAGATAATGGCAAAAAAAAAAGTGGTGGCTGAAGGGTTTCAAGAGATGGATCTTAGAGAAATTCAAGAGCTAACGGACACCACACCAGAGGAACGAACAGGTGACCCGTTGGAGATGAGTGCTTCCGAACCAGTGCCAGGTGATGAGGAAGATGTAGAGGAAGCAGGGCCAGAACACAAACTGACATTGGACAGTCTAGCAGAAGGGGTCCGGTTATTCAAGACTGCTTTTGACTTCTTTTACAACATGGACCCTTCTCTGATAAGGGCACTGAACCTAAAGCAAATGGTGGAAGAAGGATAGGTACCATATAAAAACATTTTTAGAGAAATGAAAAAGCAAAGAAGTCAGACAGAAATTACAATGTATTTCCAGAAAGTTACACGGAGTGTGCCTGCTGCTCCTGCCTCCCCTTCCTCCTCTCCACCTCTTCCCCTCTGGCACCCCTGAGACAGCAAGACCACCCATCCCTTCTTCCTCCTCCTCCTCCTCCTCCTCCTCCTCCTCCTTTTCCTCTTCCTCCTCTTCCGCCTCTTCCGCCTCTTCCTCTTCTTCCTCCTCTTCCTCCTCCTCCTCCTCAGCCTACTCAACGTGAAAACAATGAGGATGAAGACCCTGATGATGAGCCACTTGCACCTTATGAGTCATGCTGTACACCTAATATATCTGTCGTGTGTATATGTGTGTATGCATATGTGTGTGCGCGTGTGAAAATCTAATACGGCAAGAACTGTATAGACATTTGGTGGTGTTGTCATCATCACCTAAGTATTCACCATGCAGAACACTCTGTGCAAGACTCATATGGAAGTGGACAGCCTGTCCTTATGTAGGCATAAGGTGAGTGTATGTAATGAAAAATTAATCACATCTTAGTTTTCCTACTATTTTATAACTGCTTTCAAAGAATTATATTACCATACAGTATGCCTCTCTTTCTTACAATTGGAGAAATTGGGTATCAGCCTATCATTACAGACAAGTGGTTTAAAAAAAAAGTAAGTGTTTCCAATATCGCTTTATAATGATGACTATAATACCATATGCCACGAAAATTTTATAATGTTTCATTCATTAATGTATAGGCTTGGCTAGCATGAAGCAATCATATCGATCACACTAGGTTACCATAAAGCAAACATATTGCTGCTTCTTCATTATCAAAGCATGAATTGTTATAGCCAGAAGTAAACATGAATTTCTTTTTCACATCATCTTTTCATCTTTGATGTCTGCTGTTAGTAATATGTATCATATCTACAGTGTTTTGTATCATATAAGACCATGTTGATATAGTCACTGACACATGATTCATCTTGTAAACAGATGATATAAACTTATAGTACCATTAACTATAGTACCGTACTGTAAATATGTCTTCTCTTCCCTATGATTTTTTTAATAACATTTTCTTTTCTCTAGGTTATATTGATTATAAGAGTACATTACATAATACATGTACACAGCATGTCAGTCGACTGTTTTGTTATTGGTAAGGCTTCCAGTCAACTGTAGGCTACTAGGAGTTAAGGTTTTGGGGAGTCAAAAGTTATACATGGATTTTTCAACTGTGCTGGGGGACAGAGCCCCTAACTCACCATGTTGTTCCAGAGTCAAAGGTATTCTGAAAGAGTTGATAGGATTTGCTGATGGATTGATTAGATGTTGCTTGATGAAGAGAAGGAAGGAATCAAGAATGACTTTGATGGCTTTGGTTTGAGCAAGTGGATGGAGGGTGGTGGTGTTTACTGACCTGGGAAGAATGAGAGAATAATAGGCTTTGGAGTGGTGAAATCCAGAGTTAATTATAGTTATATAGTCACATGAAAAGGGATAGTTTGATGAATATAATCATGCCTCTTGAAATCTCTATTGATGGTTCCATTCTCTTTAAATGACATTCACTATACTGAATAATCTTTCTTGTATAAAGATGAAAAGTCCAGCTTACTGCTGGTAGCACACTGAGTCACCAGTGTTACATAGGGGCACTCCACTGCAAGAGGTTGCAACTTTTCTCCCAACCTCAACTTATATGGTCCACTTGAAGTTGCTTTTCCAGCTGTGGTGATGGATCTGTTCTAATCCAGCCGTACTGTTTCTCAGGATCCCTGTTATAGATCGGTTAGGTATTTGCTTAAGATGGATGGTTAGGGCTGGGCAGTGATTCTCTGACTGAGCCCAGGAGCCCAAAAGATGAACTCTCAAAGGGGGCTGTGCTCCTGAATGTTGGCCTTGCCAGTACAGTAGGGCAGGAAGGACTCCGTATATCCCTCTGTGATCTCATTCTTCTCCTGTGCGGGGTTACCTCTATCTGGAGTATGGTGTTTGTCATTTTTGTATATTTCTTTATATTGTTCCTACCTATGATATAGCCCCAGACAATATTGTTTGTTCCGTGTTTTTGACTTTACCTAAATGACATCTGACATATACATTCTGCAGCTTACTTTTTTACTTAAAATAAGTTTCATAAGACTCATCCCTGACTCATTTATTAGGGCTGTGTAGTATTCCATTACAGGTATAGGACACCATTTATTTCTCCATTTTCCTATTGAAACAACAGCCAGGTTGTTTCTAATTTTTGCTATTATAAACAATGCTCATTATAAATGTTCACTTTTCAAATATTCCTCCTCACTTCCAAGCTTAAGCTGGAAGTTCATAGAAGATTTATTATTAGCTTACCATCTAGCAAATAGCTCCTTATTTTATGAATTACATGTGGGCAAATTCACTAAGAAAATTCCGCTGCTGAAATACGAATTTTGGTAGAGAGCGGTGGAGAAAACTGGGTGATTGGAACTGCCATTGTTCTGAGTCGTTGTAAATTACCATTAAAACTACTCCTCAGGGGCCAGCCACAGAAGTCTCTGCTGCCATCTGGCCTTTTAGGTTTGGCTATGACAACGAAGGATGGTCCAGTCTAGAAAGGTCGGCTCAACTGCTCACTCAAACAGGTAAGTCTATTACCGGAATTAGTTCAGGTTTTGAGAAACCACGGTTGTTATTTTTATTTTGAACAGGATCACAAGGAATAGGAGGAGGCTTTGCTGGATCATAAACTAATCTCGTAAAAAGGCTTCATTTTGGTGGGCAGCTGCAGAAGGATTAAACTTCCATAACCACATCTGTTTCTGAGAGCAGTGAACTCAGTTGTTTCTGAACAAAGCCTCACACTGAGTATCTGCAGGAAATTCTTGTCAGGCCCCTGCTTGTAGAGATACTCTCCAGAGGTGCTTTCTGTTGCCTGGGGACCCAAGCTGGGGACCCGAAAGCAGTCGGATTAAAAGGCAGAATGGGGGGGCGCCTGGGTGGCTGAGTTAAGTTAAGCGTCTGACTTCGGCTCAGGTCATGATCTCACAGTCCGCAAGTTCGAGCCCCGCATCAGGCTCTGTGCTGACAGCTCGGAGCCCAGAGCCTGCTTCGGATTCTGTGTACCCCTCCCTCTCTGCTCCTTCCTCGTTCATGCTCTGTCTCTCAAAATGAATAAATGTTAAAAAAAAAAAAAAAAAAGGCATAATGGGTCCAAGCGAGGGCTCATTTGTGAAGCACATTGCTTTCAAGAGCCTAAGGGTCAGTTTTTAAGTTTCTGTGCCCTGGGGTGCGCGTCTTTGTATGAAGCATCCTTTAAAAGGTGCGGGTATTTGGTCCTTAGATCAACTTTGTGGAGCGGGGAGCAAGGTTTGCGAAGGTCTAAACTGTTCTGGCGGTTCCTAATGATAAGCATGTCCCCCGAGACATTACTTACGCTGAGGGTCTGTAAGATTCCAATGCCACTAAGAAATTTCCAGGGCCTTTTCTCTTGACTAGGGGCCCCCGGGGAACATCTGGTCAGAATCAGAGAACACCTTCTGTGCCGATACCATGGAAGTGCTTCCCCAGGAATAAAATGCCGTATTTGTATTTCTGAACATAAGTCGGGTATTTGAGACCGGCATTATGCTTATTTGAAATCTTGGGAAAGATGTTAAAAATATTTGAAGATTTAAAAGATACGCTCTCATCCTTTCCCGTGTTTTCTCCAAGTGTCCCATGTCGTAATTACATTCTGAACATGGGAAAACTCCTCTTATAGCTCAGGTCTCATCCACCTTGCTTTAGTGACTTGTTAGAAATTACTTTGTTTTTTGATTTATGAGGAAAGGCAAAGAGTTAAAGAAGAAAGTTTCACTGCTTTTGCACAGCTGTGGTTAATCACTACGTACATTTTTTTTTTCTGAATAGGTGCAGATTTCATAACAATTTTGGAGAGCGACGCTTCTAAGCCCTACATTGGGAACAATGACTTAACCATGTGGCTAGGGGAGAAGTTGGGTTTCTATACCGACTTTGGCCCGAGCACAAGGGATCACACTTGGGGGTGAGTGTACTTTGGGAACTCAGCCCTGAAGACCAGGAAGCATGGGCTTAGAGCGGAAGGTTGATGTTGTCATTCCTTGGTCCTCTGAATATGCGCGGGGGTGCTTCCTGGGAGGGCTGAGGAGGTGCTGGAGAGACGCATATTCCATGATTATTTTCATGGTGTCCCTGTTGCTGGATGTTTTTGGTTCTTCAGCATCATAAACCATTCAGCGTAGGAGCTGAGGTTTACAGCCCGAAGCATGTCTGACCTGGATGCTGCCTTCACAGGGCTTACGTTCTAGTGTGAAGAAACAGAAAATAAATATGTACACGTGGAAGTAGGTGAGAATTTGAAATAGTGGTAAGTGCTATGTAGAAAAGGGACGTGCCTGGGCAGGAGGGGCAGGGGAGGCTGCTGTAGGCCGGATCGTCAGCAAGGCCTCTCCATAGGTCTCACCGTGAGAAGAACCCAGGACCCAGCGTTGGCGAGAGGGAACTGCCAGTGTGAGGACTTGAGGCAGGGTCAGGCTTGGTGGGCCTGAGTGTGGGCACCGAGGGGGAACTGGTAAGAAATGAGGTGGAGGGCAATCCCCTGATCTTAGAAAGTCCATGCTGAGGACTGAGTAATTCAGTTTTGATGGGAAGCCATTGGCTGCTTTTTAAGTGGGAGCCCTCTGATCTGATTTACATTTTAAAAATGTCCTTATGGCTGTTCCTAGAACAGGTTGTTGGAGGCAAGAGTGGGAGCGAGCAGGGAGACAGGTGATGAGGTAGACGCGCTAGCGCAGGTGACAGTAGGAGCCGTGGACATGGAGAGAAGGGGGGCAAATTTAAGACCAACTTTGGAACAGAGCCCATCGGACTTGGTAGATGTCAGGGGCCAGGAAGTGATAAGGGTACCATCAGGGTGTGGTTTTTACCTGAACACCCGATAGGAGACGTTGTTGTTAATGGGACGGGAACAACTAGGCAGAGCAGCCCGGTTGTGCTACATTTGAGATGCCTCTGGACGGTCAAGTGACGTCCAGTAGGATGTCGTGTGCAGCGTGGAGGGCCAAGTGGGACAGGACAAGCTGGACACGTGTGCAGATTCAGGTGACATCGCTGTAGACCTGGTCCTGTGGGAGGGACTCCATGAGGGGCCAGAGAGAGAGTGCATGCAGCCAGGGACCAGGGAAGAGAACTGGCTGAGGTCCGAGCTCTGTGCATCCTTTTCATATGTAGTTCTTTGACTTAGAGCGAGGTAGAGCGCATTTATCTTTATTGGACAGTTTGTAATTTCTAATTTTGTGAATTGTTACTTTGTGTCCTTGCTGGCAAGATTGTACATTCCCAATGTGTTGATTAATATTAGAATTGTTTATGCAAATGTGTTGCCAGAGTAACAATGCAAGGAAAAGAGATTTTGTGTATTACTAATTCTGCCCTTTTTGTGTCTCCATAGCATTTAGTATAACAGAGTTGATGGCATTGGGCTTAGTAACATAGACATGCTTAACAGCAGAGATGCAATATACTGTCTCAGACTGCCAGATTAGTGCTTTGAACACATGTGCTTAGTCCTGTCTCCATGATATGGTGGGACCGATAACAACACACATGTTTCTTTTCATTCCAACGCAGGATTATGGTTTTGTCCCGATACCCGATTGTGAAGTCAGAGCATCACCTTCTTCCGTCACCAGAGGGCGAGATCGCACCAGCTATAACAATGACTGTGAACATCTCGGACAAACTGGTGGATTTTGTCGTGACACACTTTGGGAATCATGAGTGGGTTTCTTTGGTCTTTCTAATAGTACACAAATGCCAAGAAATATTTTTAATACGTTACTTTGATTTCCAAGCATTGACTTTTTTTTTTTCTCCCCAAGTATTTTTCCTTATGTATCTGGTTTTAAAAATGAAGCATAAAGCATTTGAGGTGTGGGTGGTCCTTAGTGATGGTGCGGGGCAGGAATGATGGCTGCATTAGCCAGCAATGACCGAGCAGGTGCTGTGCCGAGGATATTACTGCATTTAATCTTTACTCGGTATAAAGCTGATACCGTTATAGCCCCATTTTACAGATAAAGACTCTGGACTGAGAGAGGTTAGATGACTTGTCTGAGAATGTCCCACAGTGAGGCATTAGGCAGACCTAACTCAGAGCCTGCATGTACTTGGGACCACATGGTAAACTAGTGTACAGAAAAATGAAATATTCTTTTCCTACAGGATTATTACAGTTGGAAATACTGTTGGGATTTGAGGGTACTAAATGATACTCCTCTTCCCTCATGTTTTCACAGTCCACTGATGGGTAGGTAGAGGAATTTGTCAGCGACATCAAAATATCTCTTAATTCTAATAAACCTAGGTGGACAACATGACTTGAGTGGGTCTCCACGGACCTGTCTAACACATCCCCCAATACATGGAACTGACTCCCCCAAAGCAGCTGACCCACCAGCAGGTGCAAAGTCTGCCCTGTCAAACTCTCCCCTTGGGGGAGAGAATATTTCAGAAATACCCTGTCTGCAAACTGGCAGGTTCCAAGGAGAAGAGAGAGGAAGGATTTGAGACAATCATGCCCAGTTAATTCTGCCAGACTCAACTAGTTAGAAAAGTTTTCCCCCAGTGTAAAAGGTGGGAGATAGAGGCCAGACGGTTTTCTAACCTCCTCCTTCTATAAGGAGACATGAGGAATGGGGAATGAATTTTATCCCTGAAGGATAACATTTATAATCAGTGACTTAGTACTATGTAAATCATGAATGATGCTGACAATATTATAAAGGCAAAGATAAAAGTATGTAGTTCATACTCTGCCATATTAAACATTCTGCGATGATAATTGAAAACAATAACAGAAAGTGCTATAAAACAGGGCACATAGGTCCTGTCACATTAATGACAAGAGGCCACAGAGCTTTGAAGTGATATACAGGACATTAGAACAACACGATTGTACTAGAAGTTTCACCTAACCAAACTAATGTGTCTGCTCCCTTATTTTCCTGTTACCTCGCTTTTTCTCGCAGTATCACGTGGCTCTGTGAAGGCATACTTGAATATTTTCTGACTAAATCAGAGCTTAGTAATATAAACAAGCCATCCAAATGTAATTACGTGAACCATTCACGCACCAGACTCTTGCTTGTCTTCTTAGAAATGAAAACGGTGTTCAGAGGACGGGTGATACCGATGATGGTCTATGTCTCTTTAGAAAGCTGTTTGAAGAAATGTCTCTGTCTCTCTCAGTAATGCTCACGTAGCAAGTACAGACCTTCCAAAATCATCCCATTGACCTTAAAGTGCACTGGGTTTAGCTTTTAAAAAATAGGCACTTTTATGTTCAAAGTTGCAAGGTCTTAGCCGGAGAAACAGTTGAATAAAGTCCTTCCCCTTTTTCCTTTGCTTTTTCCCCCTGCCCTCTTCAGCCCCCTCCAACCTCCAACATGTAAAGAACAGACTTGAAAGAGAACGCTAAAGATAGCCCTCAGAATGTGTTCGGAAAAGAGGAGGAAAAGATGACCTTTTCTTACTTTCTATTAACTACATATTTTTAAAACTTCGAGAGAGAGAGAGAGCAAGCACAAGCAGGGGAGAGGGGCAGAGAGAGAGAGAGAGACTACTCATGCAAGTGGGGGAGGGGCCGAGAGAGGGAGAGAAAAAGAGAGAGAATATCATGCAGGCTCTGCACCGTCAGCACAGAGCCGGACTTGGGGTTTGAACCCACGAACTGTGAGATCATGACTTGAGCCAAAACCAAGAGTTTATACACTTAACCAACTGAACCTCCCAGGCACCCTCTATGAAGTACATATTTAAAGCGCTCTAATCAGTACCACACCTAATCAATACCACACCTTTCACGTGTTCTCACTTATTCGCTTGATTTAATAGTACACACACACATACACGCATACATACAATGACAGCAACAGCAGCGACAATGCTAGCTAACACTTATTGAGGAGGTGTAGCTGCAGGGAGGGAAGCAGTGTGTTTGAGTGGTTAAAGGCGTGGAATTCCAGAACTTGGAATCAGACAATCTGGTTTGAATCCTAATTGAAGGTGTATCCTACACCAGGTTATTTAATTACCTTGGGCATCAGTTTTCTCCTCTGTAAATCAGAGACTATAATCCTATTTAAAGGGTTCTTGTGAGAATTAACTATTATCTCATGCAAAGCACACGAATACAGTAAGTGCTCCATTGATACTGGCCGGTATGATTAAACCAAATCAGATAACCTTAAATGTAAGGTCTGTTGGGCAGCTCGAAGAAGAATTCATTCATCAAACACAGCTCAGGCATCTGGCGTGTCCCAGGCACAGTGCTGGCTGCAGTCTTTCTCCTGAGGGCCACAGTTCCGTGTCACTCCTTAGAAGCCCTGTCCATGAACACTGTAGCTTGCCAACAGGTGACATGAAGACATTCATACGTTGAAGGATTTGTGAAGCCATCATTACATATTTTAATTTACCTTTGTTTTCTACAATACTAGACACAAAATTCTTACTGCAAATAAATATTTAGAGATTTCATTTTCCACTGATTGCGGCATATAAACATGAAGTCATATTGGGAATGAATTAGGGAACACTTATGCATGTCGTTAGCTGATTCAACAAGATTTTTAAAATTATTGACTACACAAATAACTCTTTACAACTAATAAATAGGAAATAGTAGCATTCCTTAGAGGCATTCAGGTGTACACCATAACTAGAATCAATGTTATTTTATGTAACTAACTGAGCCACCAGATAATCACCACTTGTTTTCTGTAACATCATAAATGTACAAAGAAGAAAGAGTACAAAACCTGTAGTCTGCAGTTATACTTTTGGTCCTGTCGTAAGATAACCGCAGTGAGTTCCAGTCCTTTTATTTCCGAATTGGATGAAATTATTTTTTCCAGCACACATTATAGGGTTATTGGGCTGATCACATATTAACTGATAAGGAAACATAAAATGTGTTCTCTCTCTTGCTCTCTCTCTCTCTATCCCATTTCCCTTCCTCTCCTTTCTTTATACTCATACTATTTATTTTTGTTATTATCACTGGATAAAATTTATCACCTGAGAAAACATGAAACCAAATTCATAGATTATTTTCCAATAACAAATTGCTAAAATATGTTTGCATGAAAACACTATGGTACAGTGACCCTGGAATTCTCTAGACCAGATACGAATCCCAGTTGTGTGTATCAGAAGGAACAGAATTCACTGCAGACCTAAATAAGGGACTATTTACCAAGATGTTGGAAGGATCATAGAACATATAAGAGACATTATAATATTCAGGAAGAGGGGCCACAAGGCATAAAGAATGCAGCTAATGGGGAAGAAATACAACTTCTCTCTCCTCTTTTTTATTTCCTGCTGGTGCCTCTAGTTGACCAAACCTAACTGGAAATCAGCAGAAAAGGGAGCCCAGGACACGAAATCGGCCTGGGTTAGCTTCTCAGGGCACAGAGAAGGGCTGAGAACAGATCCAGACAGGGCGGTTGGAAAATAACCATAGGAATGTTATGTAACCTCATTTAAAAATAGAGCTAATGCCTGCCTCTAGTTATTGTGAATATTCAGTATCAAAGATGTTTAATAAATGGTCATTCTTTTCACCCTTCTGTTTCTTAAGGCATCTTTGAATGGTACTCAGCTGTCTATACATTCTTATTTAAGCTTAGTTCTGCCTTCAGATCCTACCTTCCTACCTCAATGAGGTTTTTCCAATATTCTCAGTACTTGGTGATGTCTGTGTGTCTTTGTCATTGATTTTTGTCTTTGTTTTGTTTTTTACTTAACAGTCATTTATTAGCTACTTTTCTCTATAAATGCCTATGTTGGTTCTATTGCCTATTTGCTTTTGGATCCATTCCTGGCTCGTGTCCCTCTTGGCTAAACCTCACAGGGAACCACATTTCCAAGAGTCGGTTGCCTTCTGGCTGCTGGGTAAGTTTAGCTAATGGAAGACATTAGTACAAGGCTGGAGGACAGGAGGAGGAGAGAAGAGGTGTTTGTCATTCTCTCTCTCTCCTTTCTCCATTGTCTCTTGCTGCAGCTGAGTCTCTCCTGTGGCTCTAACTCCTCCTTAGATAGACCCAGGAACCTCCCGGCAGCCTCCTCCATGGCTACCTTGCAGACTCTGGGAATATCATCTCCTATTGTTGTCCCTCTAACCTGCCAGGTCGTACTGGTTGCTAAACTCTGGTTGCCTCACTGATTCCTGTTTTAGTTCCCATCACCTAGGTAACCAGTTTCCTATATTAAATTCACCCTGTTTGAAACACCTAGAGTGGCTTCAGTTTTCCTGGCTGGATCATGTCAATATGATATCCCTATTTTTCCCCAAACAGACCAAATGTAAAACCTTCAAAAGTATGATGTACCTACCTAGTTATGTCAGTTACACATTGACAGTGCTTAGACTAATAAAAGCATCATGTTTAGCCAGGATTTGACCAGGAGAAGCCCAGGAGGCTTTTATAAGGTGTTCTGTTGATGGACCTGAGTAGGTTATGTAAGCCTGGTGTGCTCTGTGAGTGTTAGGATTCTCTCTCTTACCAGTATTTCTTGCTCTTTTAAAATTATATTTATTATTATTATTATTATTATTATTATTATTATTAGCCTACTAGTCTTTAGCTGTAATACTGGTGATCAGGTCTCAGATTACTGATATAATTTCTTCTGATGAAAAGTTGAGCAGATGCGGTTTTAGAATAGGTATTTAAATCAAGTTGACTCCAGCTAGTTTGTGGGGAAATATCATGTTCTTAGTCCAAAGTTTGTCAGCTTACCCAGCTGAAGCACCGTGTCTCTGTCTTGTTCATTTGCATAACATTAAGTCATTTGTCCAAGTAGGAATTACTCTGGGTTTGTGTACTGTTTGAAGATATTCTTCAGGAACTTAGATACCTAGTACTTTTTAAAAATTGTCTTGCAAATACAGTGAAGAAGTATATTTTTTTTTAAGAAGTACATTTTTGCATTGTAGAGATGACCTTGACAGGAAACTTCAGGCTATTGCTGTTTCAAAACTACTGAAAAGCAGTTCTAATCAAGTGATATTTCTGGGATATATCACTTCAGCACCTGGTTCCAGGGATTATATACAGCTCATTGAACATGGCAATGTGAAGGTAACATAATCTTAATAGGATTTCTGATTTTTTAAGTAAAATGTTTCTTCTTCATGTTAAAAAAAAAACCCCAGTGCAACAATTTAGTATGTATTCTGATTATATACTGCTGCATAGCAAACCAAGAGACATAGTGGCTTTAAACAAGAGTGGTCCTCGGTTGCTCACAGACGTGCCATTTGGACGGGGCTGGGAGGGCGTAGCTCATCTCTGCCTCACCCAGAGATGTGGACTGCAGGATCCACTTTGCAGGTGACTCACAGGTGGCAAGTTGCTGTTGGCTATTGACCAGGAGCCCATTTCGGGCTCTGGGTGCGGGATCCTGGTTTCTCTCCGTGGGCTAACTTGGGCTTCCTCCCTGCAGACGGCTGGGTTCTGAGAGTGCATCGCAAAGAGAGCCAGGAAGAAGTCGTATTGCCTGTTATGGCCTAGGCTTGTAAGTTACCTAGTGTGACCTCTACCATCATCAGAAGTCTGCTCACATTTAAGGGGGAGAAACAGAAATCCCATCATCTCCATGGGAGGAGAATCAGTCACATTATAAGAATACCATATGGAAAGTGGGTTATTGTAGCCATGTTTAGGAAATATAATCTGACACATTATGCAAGTTAATTATGTTGAGAGTAAAAGATAGAATGAAATATACAGAGAGGCTGACTGATCGGCCATACAGGGCCTCACTAACTGAATTTAGTCCTTACCTGTTCGGGTCCTGAATTTGTCAGTGTACCCAGATATAATCATCTCTGGGGAGCTGACACACAAATCAAAGCCTGGAGACATATATACACTAGAATGCTCATAAATGCATTAATTTATCATGAGAAATATAATTGTTTTATATTTCATTAAGCCCTATGTAGATTTCTTGGTCTTTTACATTTCGTTTCCAACTTTATCTTCTTGAAATATTTGCAGAGAAAAAAATCTGACCTATTTTACCAAGTGCTTGGAAAGACAAATGAGAAAGAGCATCGTGTGAATAGGGTTTTTACTGTGACTTAAATAGGAGAGAACTGTATTTCTTTATTTTTATTTTTTTAATATATTTAAAAAAAATTTTTTTGATGTTTATTTATTTTTGAGAAAGAGAGAGAGACAGAGCACAAGTGGGGGAGGGAGGGAGACACAGAATCCGAAGCAGGCTCCAGGCTCCCAGCTGTCAGCACAGAGCCTGATGCAGGGCTTGAACAAGAACCACAAAATCATGACCTGAGCCAAAATTGGATGCTTAACCAACCGCTTTTTAAATTTTTAAAAAATATTTTAAAACTTGTTTTTGAGAGAGAGGAACAGAGCACTAGCGGGGGAAGGGCAGAGAGAGAGGGAGATACAAAATCCAAAGCAGGCTCCAGGCTATGAGCCATCAGCACAGAGCCCCAGGCTGGGCTCAAACTCAAGAACCATGAGATCATGACCTAAGCTGAAGTCAGACGCTTAACCGACTGAGCCACCCAGGTGCCCCTTAAATTTTTTTTAAATATTTTTTTATTTCTGTATTTCTTTATGTAAAAGTCCGGGCAGGTGATCCAGTGCTGGTGCACTCCATGGTGTCAGGAATGTGTTCCTTCTGTCTGGTGGCATCACTTTATAAGGTCTCTATTCCCAAATTTGCCTCATGGTCCATGATGGCAGCATCCATGTTCTAGCTAGCTAGATAGAGGAAGAGATAAAGAAAGAGCCAAGAGCGCATGCAAGTTATCTCTAAAGGCAAGTTCCAGGAAAATGACCTCTAACACTGTTGACTGCATATATAAGAAGTTGGGAGGTACACTCTTAAATCTTGATATATACCCAGCAGCTAAAAATACTACAACTTGGGGAGGAAGGCAGTCAGATAGTGGGGAGATGAGTGAATCTCTGTGGATATCACAGTGGATAAAGCAGGAAGTGGAGTCAAGATGGACCCCTGATTTTGGCTTTGGTCAGAGAGTTTATGATGGTGACATTATTAAAGAGAGTACTGAAGGAAGAAGAGGTTTGCAAGGATGATAATAAATTTAGCTCTAGGCTAACTCAAGGCATCTGTGGGATATTAATGGAGATGTCCAACAGGCAGCCGGATATATGGATTTGGAATTGAGGAGAACAATCAGGACAAGAAATATAGATTAAGGAACTGCCACCATCTAGGTAATTATGGAAACCATGGAAGTGGATGATACTGCTACTGAGTTAGAGAAGTGTAAAAGGAAGGCCAAAGAAAACCCCTGATAAAGTTGCATTTAACATGGCTACCGGGGCGCCTGGGTGGCTCAGTCGGTTAAGCGTACAACTTCAGCTCAGGTCATGACCTCACAGCTTGTGAGTTTGAGCCCCGCGTCAGGCTCTGTGCTGACAGCTTGGAGCCTGGAGCCTGCTTGGGATTCTGTGTCTCCCTCCCTCTGCCCCTCCCCCTCTCATACTGTCCCCCTCTCTATCTCTCTCTCAAAAATAAGTAAACATTAATGTGGCTATCATGGGGATGATGGTGAGGGAAGCAAAGGGAGATTATTCCAGAAGAGAGATTAGGGAGAGGTCAGAAGAATAGAAGGAAATCCTGAAAGGTATAGAGTCAGAGGCTGTATCAGTTACTCAGTGCGTGTAACAAACCACTTCAAACCTTTGTGGCTTAAAACAACAATAGTTTAAGATTCCTTTGATTCTGTGGGTTTTCTCTTCTTGCCTGGGTTCACTCGTGTAGTCAGCCGGTGGCTGGGGCTGGGGGTTCTAAGACGGTCCCTTCACATGCCTGGGGCTTTGGTGCTGGTCGTTGGCTGGGCCTCTCTCTCCATGTGGTCTCAGTAGCCCAACTGGTGCCGCCTTTACTGGCTGTGTGACCTGGGGACAAGCTACTTAAAATTTCCAGGCCTCAGTGGCCACATCTGTAAAGAGGTGAAAATAATATCTGTTGTATCACAGGGTGGATACGAGGATGAAATATAAGGTGGCGTCTGCAGGGCCCTCAATCCTGTATGTAGGGGGCACTGAGGAAGTGGTAGCTCTGTATATGGATATGTATTATGTGCATCTGGCGGTATGCATAAAATCAAAGGAGATAAATGTGTAAGTACATGGTTTATAAAGTGAAAAAGAATGTTAGATGATGATATTGGGCGAGTCTAAGGAAAAATTGCATCCTAATATGAGAAGGAATTCTTATACTGTGTGTGTGTGTATGTGTGTGTGTGTCTAAGGGATATGAATGGTGTTAAGGAAGAGGAATTTTATTTGATTTTTATTTAATCCTCTGTCGGTTACCACTATCGTGGTCAAAAGCTGTGTCAAGACTGGCAGTGAATTCTTATATAGCTTTTTCTATTAGGAAGTTTATTAATGCAGAGAGGAGTTTTAATCATAAATGCCTGGATGAACAGATTTTTCTCTTTAAGAAATGAGTATTTGAATTCTGCAGTCTTAAAATTTGACAGCATCTTTTTAAAATCTAATAAAAAACATGACCATTAAATATATTCATAGTTTATGGTTCCCAGTATATACAGCTGAATGACTAAATTTTTATTCCTTTCCAAGGCAAACCAGACAATGCTCTTTCAATTTTATTTGCTTTTTTATCATTAACATTTTAAAGCTTAACTTTTAAAATGTATTATAATTTTCCCATGTATGCAAAGGCATGTAATGTGTGTATGTGAGTGTGGCATATAAATAAGAGTAAAGATTAACAAGAATCTGTGTGTTCACCACTAAGCTTATGAAAAAAATTAAGAACTAGATAATAAATTGTGTTTTCTTTTAGTGATTTAAAAACATGTTTTAAGTTAAATATTAATAGTAAAATTGAGAAATGATCAAAAGTGAGGTATATTTTTTGATCGGATTTCTGAAAAGAAGATGGAAATTCGTTCAGTATAAACGCTCCGTATTTAGAGTTTTCTCAACACATTACAGAAAAAGAATATGTTTATGTTCTGCTTCTCCGATGAAAAATAACACCGGTCTTAAGCTTTCAACATCTAAAAGACTCATGATTACTCCCCAAATGTGTTTACTTCCAATGATTCAATTTAACAAACACAGATTGAGCTCCTGCCGAATGCCAGGCTTCGTGCTAAGTACCAGGGAGCCAACGTGATGAAGGGTCTGTCCGCTCAGGAAGGGGGGGGTGGAGGCCAGTAAACAAAGAACTGCACAGAACGGTGTAGCTGGTGTGTATGAAGTACCACATCGATGAGGGTGCGGTCGGTTCTGCTTGGGATGGAAGACATGGAAGAAAGCCACAGGAAGCCAGCGCCTGTATTGCTGATTCTCCTGCCTGACCCCCGTCTGTAGACCACCTTCGCCTGGCACCCCCAGCACCCAGTACAGGACCTAGATGGGCACCCAGTAGGTGCTCCAGAAATGTCTGTAGGACGAATAAACAATTTGGACCTTCACGGGTCATTAGGACTGAGGCAGAGAAAGCAGCATGCACAAAAACCTATTTATTACTGTCCTTCACACATTTCCCTGGCAATTCAGAATAGAGCACTATTTTTTAATGCTTTAAACGTCCTCTTCTCTGTTCTTTGTTTAGGATATTGACAGCACAGATCAAGACAGATGGTGTGAATATATTATGTATCGAGGGCTGATCAGGTGAGCATAGGTTTTTGACTGATGTTGTTTTATTACCTATTATTACTGTGGTTTTTTTGTGTGTCTATCCTGGAAAGGAAAAAACTTTATAGAAGTAATTCATTTTGTTACTTTTTATAAACATTGATTTGGCTAGCTACACAGTTTAGCCATTTTTTCAAGGCATGGTCTAATGACACAAGAAAGAATAAATGACAGAGTAAATTAAGCTTAATTGTATAAAAAGTGTACTGTGTAAGTTATTAAGCATGATAAACACATATCAACACCAGTTAGGAATGGAAGCAGTTTTGACTGTATGGACCATGGAATAAGAAAGCCCTGGGCTGAATTCCAGCTTTGCCAGGTTCTAATCATGTAATTTGGGGTAAGTTAACTCACTTGTTGGAATCACTACTATATTATGGTGAGATCTCTAGGTAAATTATATATAAAAAAATTTTTTTTGATGTTTATTTTCGAGAGAGAGAGAGACAGAGCGCAAGGTGGGGAGGGGCAGAGAGTGAGGGAGACGCAGAATCTGAAGCAGGCTCCAGGCTCCAAGCTGGCAGCACAGAGCCTGATGCGGGGCTCAAACTGTGAGATCATGACCTGAGCCAAAGTCGGACACTTAACCAACTGAGCCACCCAGGTGCCCCTAAATTATATTTTTAAAAAAATCACCCCATATCAAAAAGTGAATACCCTCCATATATGCACGTATTAGTGTATATATATTCTGAAATAATATACCTGAAGGATCTTAAAATTCAAATATGTTACTTTGTAGATCTGTTATGAAGGTAGTATTTCCTTTAAAAAAGCTGAAACAGTTTTAATACCAAAAAAGAGACTAACCATTTATTCTTTGATTCATTCATGTATTCAACAAATATTTGTTAAATGGTTATTATGTGCCAGGCATTGTTCTAAGCGGTAGGGCTATAACAGGAACAAAACAAAACCCCTGACTACCATAGAGCTTACGTTCCAGCGGAAGGAGACAGAAAGTAAACACCTAAGAAAGAGAATGGTAGATGGCGGTAACTGTGATGAAAAGATGAACGAGGCCAAGTAAGAAGGATGGGGATGGAGAGTGCAGGCTGAGGGGTGGCTGGGGTGTGGTCTGTAGGGTGGGCGGCAGCCTGGAGGACGTGAGGAAGGTCACCTGCACGTACCCTGCGAAGGGCACCGCCAGCAAAGGGAAGAGCGGGTACAAAAGTTCGAGTGGCACATGCCTGGTGTTGGTTGGTAACGGCAAGGAGGCCAGTGTGGCTGGAGTAGAGAGAGAGATGGGAGGTGACATGAGAGAGGTAAGTGGGGACAGATCATGTGGACAGTGGATTGATTCACAGGTCCCTCCACTTAGAGGGTTCTTGAGTGGAAGGAATATGCTGGAGATAGTCCCTGAAACTCACAGCTCTCCTCCTGCTGGTACACAATTTGTTCAGAGATAGTTAACCAGAGGCCCCTAACTACCCTCCTTGGGAAAGTGGGCTGGGAACTCTGGTGTGGGCTTCCATGAGTGGGTCTCTCCGGGCCTAAGATCTTCCTCCGCACAGAGTGGTCATCACCCAGAGGCGTGTTGCATTGGCTACCTGAAGTTAGGGGTTGATGTTGAACCGATCACCCCCACGTAACCTTACGTTCTAAGATCTGTGGTCTCCATTTATGAAAGAAAACAGCTGCCTTCGCAGGATCACAGGATAGAATCACAGGATCCACTTCTCTCCCGTTGGAGACATGGCTTGTTCAGTTATGAGTCACAGTCTAGTGAAAGCAAACTGTTATGTTCAACTGTTCTTCACCTTATTTGTCATTCAACAAGTATTGGTGGAACATAATGTATGCGAGGCACCAGGGGTATAAGCAATAAATAAAACAGAGAAAGAGCTTTACCCTGGAAGAAGGAAGAAACACAATAATTCCACGATGTTGTATTTTAGGAAGTGATGAGTATGGTGGGGAAAAATCGAGCAGGGTAGAGAGCATCCAGAATACGGAGGTGGGGTGTCATCATAAATAGGGGGTTTGGGTCGTCTTACTGAGAAGGTGACATTGGAGCTACGATTTAAAGGAGTGGACCGTGTGGCTGTCTGAGAGAAGACCCTTCCAGGGACTGGCTAGTGTAAAGGCCTGAAGCCAGGAGTGCCAGACGTGTCTGAGGAAAAGCGAGGCTAGTGGGGCTGGCGTGTGTGTAGGGGAAGGGAGGTGGTAGAAGAGGTAAGGAGAGAGATGGGCAGGGAGGGAGGGCAGCAGATCACAAGGTTCTGTGGACTCTTATTAAGAACTCTGGGCATGACTTAATATAATGGTGACCTTGATTAGCTCCTGAACAATTCTGGAGGTTCTTATGCATACTGGGGTGAGACAAGGAGACCCTTGAGATGCCAGGATCATCCTGGTGACACTAATAACTCAGAAACTCCAAAAGGCCCAGAAATGCCCACACGGCTACCGGGAAGACAGGTTGACTGTTATTTTGGTGTTTCCAGAGGGTTAAGGTGGGAGGGCGGTGCTAAAGTGTTAGTTTTGTAACGTGTATGATATCAGATTGGAAACATCGTTTCTGTTTACATTCATATTAAAGTGGTTGTCTTAATGGGAATTTCTAGAAAATGGTTTATGATATAGACTGAAATAGGTATAAATTGAAGTTGTAATATTGTTAGTTGCCAAGGAGAAGTGGTATTTATAGTACCAGCGCCCATAATAGCTAATCATTTGGCTCTGTATACTTGTGGTCCAGGACCTTTATCACCTTTCCTTGGAGGAGTTGAGGGGCAGATTTTTATATATAAATATTTACAGATATATGCTAAATATAGCTGGGTGGCTTAAACAACAGAGATTTATTTTCTCACTGTTCTGGAAACAGAGAGAGAGAGAGAGAGAGAGAGAGAGCACGTGTGTGTGTGTGTGTGTGTGTGTGTGTGTGAGCACATGTGCTGTTCGGTGTCTCTTCTTATAAGGATGATAGTCCTATTGGATCAGCATCCCACCCCGGGTGACCTCATTTAACTTAACTACTTCCTTGGAAACCCCATCTCCAAATAGGGCCATATTGGGGGTTACAGTTTGACATATGAATTCGGGGGATTACACAAACATTTAGTCTATAACAGATGGAAATGTAACAACTAGAACAAAAAAATCCTAAAATTTATCTGAAACCACAAAAGACCCTAAATAGCAAAAGCAGTTTTGAAAAAGAAATGCAAAGCTGGAGGCATCATAATTCCAGACTTCAATTTATATTATGAAGCTGTAGTCATCAAAACAATATGGTACTGGCACAAAAACAGACACATAGATCAATGGAACAGAATAGGAAATCCAGAAACGAGCCCACAACTATATATGGTCAATTAATCTTCAACAAAACAGGGAAGAATATCCAATTTGGAAAAAGCAGTCTCTTGAATAAATGGTGTTGAGAAAACTGGACAATGACATGCAAAAGAATGAAACTGGATCGCTTTCTTATACCATACACAAAAATAAATTCAAAATGGATGAAAGACTTAAATATGAAACCTGAAACCATAAAAATCCTAGAAGAGAGCACAGGCAGCAATTTCTCTGACATCAGCCATAGCAACAGTTTTCTAGATATGTGTCCTGAGGCAAGGGAAATAAAAGCAAACATAAACTATTGAGGCTACATCAAAATAAAAAAGCTTCTGCACAGCAAAGGAAACAACCAAGAAAAATAAAAGGCAACCTATGGAATGGGAGAAGATATAGAAGATACTTGTAAATGACATACCTGATAAAAGGTTAGTATCCAAAATATTACATAAAAAACGTACAAAACTCAATACCCCAAAGACAAATAATCCAATTAAAAATGGGCAGAAGAAATGAGCAGACATTTCTCAAAGAAGACATCCAGATGGCCAACAGACACATGAAAAGATGCTCAATAGCACTCATCAACAGGGAAACGCAAATCAAAACCACAACGAGATCACCTCACACCTGTCAGAATGGCTAACAGGAGATACACAAGAAACAACAAGTGTCGGCAAGAATATGGACAAAAAGGAACCCTTGTGCACTGTTAGTGGGAATGCAAACTGGTTTCCAGACACTCTGGAAAAGAGTGTGGACACTCCTCAAAAAGTTGAAAGTAGAACTACCCTATGATCTAGTAATCGTATGACTGAGTATTTACCTAAAAAATACAAAAACACTAATTCAGAGAGATACGTGCACCCCTATATTTATAGCATTATTTACAATAGCCAAATTATGGAAGCAGCCCAAGTCTCCATTGATAGATGAATGGATAAAGAAGAAGTGGTGTATATACACAATGGAAAAGTATTCATCCATAAGAAGAATGAAATTTGCCATTTGCAATCATGTGGATGGAGCTAGAGAATATAATGCTAAAGGAAATAAGTCAGAGAAAGACAAATACCATATGATTTCACTCATATGTGGAATTTAAGAAACAAATAAAAAATGAGCAAAGAAAAAAAGAGAGAAAGGCAAACCAGAAACAGACTCTTAATTATAGAGAACAAACTGATGGTCACCAGAGGGGAAGTGGGGGGAGGGGGAGATGGGGTAAGTAGGTGATGGGGATTAAGGAGGGCACTTGTCGTGATGAGCGCCGGGTGACGTACATTAAGTGTTGAATCACTAGATTGTACACCTGAAACTAATATTACACTCTATGTTAACCATCCTGGAATTTAAAATTTAAAAATACCTAAATTAATGAAGTTAGGGATTACTATTTTTCAGTTTCTGTCCATAAGACCAATTCTATGAACTTTATCTCAATCATCGGCGCTCAGTAAGCACTTAATAAAAACTTATGGACAATGAGAGAGTCCTTGTTTTAGTAGATGATTTGGATTGTCAGGTTCCTTCTTTTCTTTTTTTTTTTTTTCCCAAGTAAATTTAATTTATTCCATTGTAGGTCTTTTAAGTTAGATCATCCCAAATACAGTCTTAGTGAAACTATATTTAGTAGATTTTTGTTTTTTTAGTTTTTTTTTTAGTAGTGTTTCATCTTGTTAGAGTAAAACAAATGATATTTTTTTAAAAACTTTTTATTGCCAAATTGGTTTCCATACAACACCCAGTGCTCATCCCAACCCATGCCCTGCTCAGTGCCCGTCACCCACTCTCCCCCCTCCCATAACCCCCATAACCCTCGGTTTGTTCTTAGTATTTAAGAGTCTTTTATGTTTTGTCTCCCTCCCTCTCTGTGTCTTTTTTCTTTCCCCTCTTCCCCTCCCCCCTAGTTTTCTGTTAAGTCTTGCAAAGTCCACCTATGCGTGGAAACATATGGCATCTGTCTTTCTCTGCCTGACTTATTTCACTCAGCATAATACCCTCCAGTTCCATCCATGTTGCTACACATGGCCAGATTTCATTCTTTCTCATTGCTGTGTAGTATTCCATTGTATATGTAAACCACATCTTCTTTATCCATTCGTCAGTTGATGGACACTTAGTCTCTTTCCATGATTTGGCTATTGTCGAAAGTGCTGCTATAAACATTGGGGTACACGTGCCCCCGTGCATCAGCACTCCTGTATCTCTTGGGTAGATTCCTAGCAGTGCTATTGTTGGGTCATAGGGTAGCTGTATTTTCATTTCTTTGAAGGTTCCTTATTTTCAAGGACTTTTAGAAGGACCTTGAAGGCAGTGTCTGTGAAATGAGTTAGGACTTTGATCTTAGATATTTGATCAATAAAAAACCTAGATTCACTAGAGACAGTGACCTAGAATTACAGGGAATTGCACAGAGTTGGGACCCGAGCTTAAGTAAACACCTCATCCTGCCAGACAGCATCCACCCTGTTCCCATGCAGCCATGGCTCTCCTTTTACCCTTCATGGTGGGCAGACTTGCTGCCTCTACTTGCCCCAGCTCTGAGTGTCTGTCTCTATTTTGTGTGTAGTTACAGGGTTTGTTTTAAATGTTTCTCCCACTACTCGTCTGGCTCAAGCCCCCACCATCGTTCACCTAAATTATTGCAGTGGCCTCCTACCTGGTCTCCCTTCTTCCACCCTCTCCCCGGAGTCTGTTCTCTACACAGTAGCCATTGCATTTCTGCACAGAACCCCTTGGATTGCCATCTCAATATCTGAAATATCTGAAGTCTTTATAGTGGTCTGCAAGGAAGGCTGTATCACCTACCATCCCCAACACCCGTGCAAACTTGTCTCCTATGACGTTTGCCCGTATGCACCCCACTCCAGTCATCGTGGAACTGGCCCTCAGAAAAGCCAAGCACATTCTCCTTCGGGATGTTTGCATTTGCATGCCTTTTCCCTAGAGCGCCCTCCCTCCAGTATCTGTACGGGGTTGCCCATTTGCTTCATTTAAACTTTTGCTCAAATGGCACTTGATCAGAGCGGTATGTATGCTCTGAGCATTTACTATGAAAACGCAACCTGTGCCACCGAGCATTCCCTGTCCTCTTTACTCTGCTTAGTCCCCCAGGGAACTTTGGCATTTTCACCATCTGCTAGATTGTATACATACATATTTAATCCGTCCTCCTCAACTAGAGCGAAAGCTCTATGAAGGCAAGGGCTGTGTTTTGTTCACTGTTTACCCCCGTACCTAGAACCATGCCTGTATGTAGTAGGGACTCGATACATATTTGTTCTTTGAATAAGTGAATGACTGAAGCTGATAGGTATTTTTTGAAGAGGCAAGATAATAAATAAAATAAAATGAATTCTTGGTTGCTCATGGTTCCCTCATTTTTCCATCTGGGCTTCTCCGTAACTATTTGGATAACATCTTTAAAATGCTTTGATTTCCTGAAGAACTGAAAGCTCTAAGCAAAAAACAGGATGTGCAGTTTTTTCTAAATCTTTTCTATTAGACTTGTAAATGTGGATGAAAATATGCATGTGGTATTTGAATTTTTAAAGGTAAGAAAGAATTTAGGCATATGCTCCTGTCATTCTGAAGAACCCCTTTTCTCGATGCAAAACATAATCGTGTGATAGGCAATTTGTAGAGACAGAATATTCATTAGTGTATGTTTAGTTAATTAAGCCTGGGTGCATGTTCCTAATTCATTTATATAGTAAAAGCAATGTTTTGATAAATATTTGGAGTAATAAATCAAGCTAATTGTAGTGATGTACAGAGTAGAGTTATAAATGGGAAACTGGCTTAATAATGCAGGTGTTATCAGATCTCATCAGATTTATGTTTGGTGATAAAACCTTTACAAACCATTTCTATTTCTGCCACAGGTTGGGTTATGCAAGAATCTCCCATGCTGAACTGAGTGACTCTGAAATTCAAATGGCCAAATTCAGGATCCCTGATGACCCCATTAATTACAGAGACAACCAGAACATAGTCACAGACCAGAGGGAAGTTCCTAAGGAAATTCATTTCAATCCGAGGTGAGTGAATTCTTTCATGTTGTAGACTACAGCTGAGGCACCACCTCCCCTGTAAGGACCTAAATATTCTCTCACAATGAGCTCTGAATTATGTATGGTTCTAGAGGTTCATTCAGGTAAGGGATCTCATGGTAAAAATGAGAAAATCCCACTTGGGTTGAAGTTATGATCCCGTTTTCTGGGATAGAGAAACATGTTATGGTTTCAGGCTCAGGAGAAAAAGATCACACCGGCATCATCTTCGTCATCATCACCATCAACACCATCAGAATAGCTACTATGTGAATGCTCTGCATCCCAGGCCCTGTTCTAGGTGTTTGGGTATTATCTCAATTAATTGTCATTGGGTTGGTACTCTTGTTGTCCTCATTTTAGAGGTAAGTTCAGGCTGAGGAACATGAAATGACTTCATTTGGGGTACATGGCTAGTGAGTGAGAGAGCTAAGAACTGGGAAGGAAGCCTGTTAGCATCGTTAGGTAGCTGAGGCTCTCAGCTCTGGCTACATTCTCGACTCACCTGGAGAGCCTCTCCCAGATCAGCTCATCAGGACCTCTTGATGGTCTGGGCTTTGAGTTTTAAAAATCGTTCCCAGTTTTTCAAATGTACAATTAAGATTGAGCCTCTGGAGGGGCGCCTGGGTGACTCAGTCAGTTAAGCGGCCGACGTCGGCTCAGGTCATGATCTCGCAGTCTGTGAATTCGAGCCTTGCGTTGGGCTCTGTGCTGACAGCTCAGAGCCTGGAGCCTGCTTCGGATTCTGTGTCTCCCTCCCTCTCTCTCTGCCCTTCCCCTGTTCATGCTCTGTCTCTATGTCTCTCAAAAATAAATAAATGCTAAAAAAAAAACGATTGAGCCTATGGAGAGTGGATAATTCATTTCCACCGCAGCGATTCTAGCATGTGAAATATATTGGATTTTGTTTAGTTCTAAATAGAGGTTATCCGAGAAATCTATTTGCAGCAAAATACGTGCTTTGGAGTATGTGCTCTTTTTTCTTCCTATGACTAGATAATGAGAAGAAATGTTTGCATAAAACCAAACCCAGAACATATCCATATATGTTATTATTATTATTTGACATTCATATTACTTTTACCAGCAAATCATTATGGAAACTTCTCCGACTTCATTTTATTCACCTGCATTTTATTCCCACGTCTCTCACCTGCAAAATTGAAAAAATCATAGTGCCTACCTCCTAAGGTTATTTGAGGTCTGACTGACACCCACAGCTCTAAGAATAGTGTGTGGTGATACATACATGCGGGTTTTTTTTTTTTCCTGTTCATACATTTGTGCTGCCTGTGTACTCGGCACATTTCAATAAAATTGTTTAGGAAAAAAAAGAATAGTGCATGGTGAATGCTTAATAGGCAGTAGATACAATAGCAATAGTAATATTTATAGTAGTCACAATAGAGGTGAAATAAAGTTTTCTTCCTTTTGTCGACTGAGGTGACTTCTTATATGGAAGCTAGAAAATCTAGGAAGGAAAAAGATTTCCTGGTTTCCTTAGTCTCATATACCAGGAGTGTGGAAAAGTCCAAATAAAATATTTTTAGCTAATCACAACTGCAGACTGATCCAAACCACCTGTGAAGGGAGCTAGATCTGTTTTTGCACTCGGTTTAATTATGAAAATAACAGAAGCTTAAGTAGAAAGCTTGTCTTAATTAAAAAATCCCATATATATAATGAAAATATATTAAATAAAAAGAGTCAAAGAATATTGAGTTCACCAAAAATGCCATTCCTTAATTCAGCAAGTACTCACTGAGTACCACAATGCCATCACCAAGCTAGGCAAGCCTGGTGCTAGATACTGAGAACAAAATGGTGGATAAGACCAAGTCCTTGTCCTGTGGAGCTTAGGTTCTAGTGGGGAGATAAGCAATTCAAAGGTTATCACTGGTAATAGTTTGGGTACATCTTTGCTTTTTATGTGTGTGTGTGTGTGTGTGTGTGTGTGTATGTATGTCTATACATACATATATCACACCATTATCCCAACCTTATAAATGTATGAAACACATATGTGCGTGTGCATGTGTCTGTATAATCATTTTATGTATTAACTTGGCTTTTTTCATACAAATACTATATGGTGAGCTTCCTTCCATAACAATATATTCTTCTGAAAATATTTTTCAATGATTCCATAATATTCCATTATATGGATGTACCAAATATAGCTAACCGAGTTAGTTGTTTTTGCACATATATTCTTTCATTATTATAAGAAGTCTTCTGGGGACTCCTAATTATAACTTTGGGCATATCCTTGATTACTTCCTTAGGACTCAGTTCTGGACATGGAATAGCAGATCAAAGGTGCTAGTTTAATATTCCTTATTATTGTTTTGAGATGACAGAACAAACAGACCTCCTATCTCCTGAACTATGGAGGTTATTTGGATGTCGTGATTACTGATGAAGAAAAGGAAGTCAGTGGCTTCATTTGCTCAGGTCTTAGGCTCCTTTCTAGTGCCTTTTAGATTTCATCATACCAATGAGAGCTATACAATTAATTATTCATCAGTAAAGTAAGCTGCTTTTCTGTAGCACCTGTAGAAGACTGAGAAGTTGAAATTGTGCTAAAGTAGATCACACATGCATTAATGTAACATGAATAACATTTCAGGTTCATGATCCTTTCATCCATAAAATGGATATTTTGCAAATTGAAGACTAGAGAGAAAACCCAGACTTAATTTCTGCCAATGTTATCAGCTAATAATTCTTAAATGGTTGTGCTTTTGGAATGATTCATAAACATGGAAAGAGGACTTCAAAGGTTAAAATTTTAGTCTGCTTTTCCCATATGCATGAATCCTTTTTTATTTCTTCATTTACTGATTTATAAATGGATCACATCTCTCTTGGTTTTTTGATAGATAAGTAAAACCACAATAGAATATGATTGAAATTTTATAGAAGAATGACCTTTCTGAAGGGCTTTTACATGTCGATTACATTTTTTTTTTTTTTAGATTTGGATCCTACAAAGAAGGACACCATTATGAGAACAATCACCATTTTCATATGAGTACTCCCAAATACTTTTTATGAACTATTTAAAACAGGAATCATTGACTGAGCAACTCTGTGGAAAACAAAAGTATATAAGTAGAAGAGATGCATGAAAGCGGGAAATTCACACAAAGAACCTCAGTTTTGAAAAAATGTAGTTATGCAGTGGGATATCGTATCAATTTATTTAAATACCTTACTAAGTAAAAGCTTTGCTCCAAATTGCTTTTCTTAAATTTCTGATAAAATATAGAATGTTTCTTAATATAAGAAAGCTTTACTACTCGAGATAAAATAATAAAAATGTCTTACCTTTTTAATGCTTAAAATAGAAAATTGATTTATTGATGAGCTAGAAGGACTACTTACAAACATTAAATCCAGACTTATTTTCCTCCTGGGACAAAGCAAGGAAAAAAGTGTTTAACGATTAAGTCTAATGTTAGAAGAATAATGTGTCCATATAACTCTTGTTGACTCATCAGGAGAAGCATGCCCATCACCATCATTCCTGGAACTATGATAGAATCATCTATCTTTTCTCCCATGGCTGGACATGACACACTGTGGTGTTCTCTCCAGTCACGCCCCAGCTGTCAAGGAGCTCACCTCAGCACACAGGCAGGTCCCACAGAATGCATTTTCCTCCCTAGCACCAGGCAGGTGGGCGATGGGGAGAATTCAGCCCAGCAGTACCATCTCTATAGGGAATAGTAATTTAAATGTTTGTGGAGGTACATTTCATCTTAGAACTGGAAAGCGTCCTAAATCTTGTTTAATCTTTTGGGATAGAGATCAAAAAATTTGAGAGAGAAATTCAGAGGTTTTATGTCACAATCTAAGGGGTCTCCTTAGATCCATTTAGTAAGCATGTACTGAGCACACTGCCATATTCAAAACATGATGTCCCTGGGTTTTAAAATATATCTACACCATACTTTCCAGGGTCATTTCAATAGTTTCTTACTAGAGCAGCTTTTCTGAATGTGTAGAGTACCACAGAAGTGTTTTCTTTTGTTTTTTTTAATAATGCACTTGAACCTAAATGACCATCAATTTAATTTAGACTGCTGTATACCTAGGATGCTATATATGAACCTCATGGTAACACAAACCCAAAACCGATGACATATACACAAAAAATAAAGAGAAAGAAAACCATGCTAGAACTTCAGATGCAAGTGACCTAAATGCTCCTAGCTCCAATCAAAAGACATAGGGTGGCAAAAAATATTAAAAAAAAAATTCATCTGTATGCGGCCTACAAGAGACTGACTTCAGATGTAAAGACACATACCAACTGAAAGTAAAGGGATGGAAACACATTTACCATGAAAATGGAAGCAAAAAAATATAGTATCAAAGAAAATAGACAAAATCAGACAAAACAAAGACTGTAGCAAGAGACAAGAAGGGCATTACATAATTATAAAAGGATCAATCCAACAACAGAGAGTAACAGTTATAAATGCACCCAACATTGGGGCACCTAAATACATAAAGCAAATATTAACAGACATAAAGACAGAAATTGATAGTAATAAAAAAATAGTAGAGGGGACTTTAATACCCCACTTACATCAATGGATAGATCATCCAGGGAGAAAATCAATAAGAAAACACACTAGACCAGATGACACACTAGACCAGATGGACATAACAGATATATATAGAACATTCTATCCCAAACCAACAGAATACACATTCTTTTCAAGTGCACATGGAACATTCTCCAGAAGAAATCACACATGTTAGGCTACACAACAAGCTTCAATAAATTCAAGAAAATTGAAATCATTCCATGCATCTTTTTTGACCACAATAGTATGAAACTAGAAATCAATCATAAGAAAAAACCTGGAAAAAGCACAAACACAAACATGGAGTTGAAACATAATACTAAACAACCAATGGATCAATGAAGGAATCAAAGAAGAAATAAAAAGTACATGGAGACAAGTGAAAATGAAAATACAATGGTCCAAAATCTTTGGGATGCAGCAAAAGCATTTCGAAGAGGGAAATATATAGTGATACAAGCCTACCTCAGGGAACAAGAATAAGTTCAAATAAACAATCTAACCTTTACATCTAAAGGAACTAGAAAAAGAAGAACAAAGAAATTCCAAAGTGAGTAGAAGGAAGGAAATAAAAAATCAGAGCAGAAAAAAATGGCATAGAGACTAAAAAAACAGAAAAAAATCAATAAACCAAGACCTGGTTCTTTGAAAAGATAAACAAAATTGATAAACCCTTAGCCAGACTCATCAAGAAAAAAACAGAAAAGACCCAAATAAATAAAATCAGAAATAAAAGAGAAGTAACAACTGACACTACAGAAATACAAAGTATTATAAGAGAATACTATAAGAAATTATATGCCAACGAATTGGACAACCTAGAGGAAATGGATAAATTCCTAGAAATATACAATCTTACAAAACTGAATCAGGAAGAAAATCTGAACAGACCAAATACTAGTAATGAAATTGAGTTGGTAATCAAAAAACTACCAAAAAATTAAAGTTCAGGACCACACGGTCTCACAGGTGAATTCTACCAAACACTTAAAAAAGAGTTAATAACTATTCCCCTCAAACTATTCCAAAAAATAGATGAGGAAGGAAAGCTTCCAAATAAATTCTATGAGGTCAGCATTACCCTGATACCAAAACCAAACAAAGACACCACAAAAACCCCACAAAACTATAGGCCAATATCTCTGATGAAATAGATGCAAAAATCCTCAGCAAAATGTTACCAAACTGCATTTAACAATACATTAAGAGGATCACTGGCATCAAGTGGGATTTATTCCAGGGAAGCAAGGATGGTTCAATATGTGCAAATCAATCAGTGTCATATACCACCTCAACAAAATGAAAGATGAAAATCACATGATCATCTCAATAGATGCAGAAAATGCATTCGATAAAATTCAACACTGATTCATGTCAAAAACTCTAAACAAGTGGGTTCAGAGGGAACATACCTCAACATAATAAAGGCCATATATGAAAAATCCACAGCTAATACCATACTCAATAGTGAAAAATGGAGAGCTTTCCCTTTTAGATGAGGAACAAGACAAGGATGTCCACTACTCTTGCTACTTTTATTCCACATAGTACTAGAAGTCCTAGCCATAGCAATCAGACAAGAAAAAGAAATGAGGCATCCATATTGGTAAAGAGGAAGTTAAACTGTCACTATTTGCTGATGACATAATAATATACATAGAAAATCCTAAAAACTCTACCCCAAACTACTAGGGATAACTAATTCAGTAAAGTTGTTGGATACAAAGTTAATACCCAGAAATTGACAGCATTTCTAGACATTAATAACTAAGTAGTAGAAAGAGAAGTTAAGAAAATAATTCCATTTACAATTACACCAAAAAGAATAAAATACCTAGGAATAAACTTAACTGAAGAGGTAAAGACCTTTACCTTGAAAACTATAAAACATGAATGAAAGAAATTGAAGTCGATACAAACAAATGGAAAGATATTTCATGCCCATATTGCTAAAATGTCCATATTACCCAAAGCAATCTACAGATTCAATGCAATCCCTATCAAAATGCCAAGAACTAGAACAAACAATCCTAAAATTTGCATAGAATCACAAAAGACTCCAAACTGCCAAAGCAATCTTGAAAAAGAAGAACAGATCTAGAAGTATCACACTCCCAGATTTTAAGATACACTACAAGGTTGTAGTAATAATAACAATACAGTACTGGCACAAAAGAGATTTATAAACCAGTGGAATAGAATAGAAAGCCCAGAAATAAATCCACACTTAGATGGCCAATTACTTTACAATAAATGAGGCAAGAATATAAAATGGAGAAAAGACCATCTCTTCGGTAAGTGGCATTGGGAACACTGGACACCTACATGCAAAAGAATGAATGTAGACCACTTTCTTACACAAGACACAAAAATACACTCAAAATGGATTAAAGATCTAAATGTGTGACCTGAAACTGTAAAAGTCCTTAGAAGAGGACCCAGGCAGACATTAGATGTAGTAACATTTTTTTAGATATGTCTCCTAAGGTAAGAGCAAATATAAATTATTGGGACTACATAAAAATAAAAAGCTTTTACACAGTAAAATAAATCATCAACAAAACAAAAAGACAACCTACTAAATGGGAGAAGATACTTGCAAATGAGATATCCAAATAAGGGGTCAATATCCAAAAAGTACAAAGAACTTATATGACTCAATACCAAAAAAACCAATCTGATTAAAAAATGGGCAGAAGACCTGAATTTTTCTCAAGAAGACATCCAGATGTCCAACAGACACATGAAAACATGCTCAACATCACTCATCATCAGGGAAATGCAAATCAAAACCACAATGAGGTATCACCATATACCTGTCAGAATGGCTAAAATAAAAAAGGTAAGAAATGACAGTGTTGGCAAAGAGGTGGAGAAAAAGGAACCCTAGGGCACTGTTGACAGAAATGTAAACTGGTGCAGCCACTGTGGAAAACAGTACGGAGGTTACTGAAAAAATTAAAAATAGAGGTATCATTAGAGGTATCATAGATCCAATAATGCTACTACTGGGTATTTTCTTAGAGAAAATGAAAACACTGATTTGAAATTTGCAGTATTATTTATAATAGCCAAGATATGGAAGCAGCCTAGGTGTCCATTGATCGACAAATGGGTAAGGAAGATGTGATATGTACACAGAGAGAGAGAGAGAGAGAGAGAAGAATATTATGCAGCCATAAAAAGGGGTGAGATCACGCCATTTGGGACAACATGGTTGGACTTAGATGGTATGCTAAGTGAAATATGTCAGACTGAGAAAGACAAATATATGACTGTAGTCATGTGGAGTCTAAAAAAAACCAAACAAATGAATAAACAACAAAAAAGCAGAATCAGACCTAGAAATATAGAGAACAAACTGATGGTTGCCAGAGGAGAGGAGGTAGGGGGTTGGACAAAATGGGTGAAGGGGAGTGGGAGATACGGGCTTCAAGTTGTAGGGTGAATAAATCATGGGAATAAAAGGCACAGCACAGGGAATATAGTTGATGATGTTGTAATAGCGCTGTATAGTGACAGATGGTAGCTACCCTTGTGGTGAGCATAGTGTAACCTATAAACTTGTCAAATCACTATGTTGTACACCTGAAACTAACATAATGTGCATCAAATATACTCAAAAAAAATTTTTTTATTAACGTTTATTCATTTTTGAGAGACATAGAGACAGTATGAGCAGGGGAAGGGCAGAGAGAGAGGGAGACACAGAATCCGAGACAGGCTCCAGGCTCTGAGCCGTCAGCACGGAGCCCGATGCGAGGCTCAAACTCACAGACTGTGAGATCATGACCTGAGCCGAAGTCGGCCGCTTAACCAACTGAGCCACCCAGGCGCCCCTCAAAAAATTTTTAAATTAAATAAAAGATAAAATTTCTACAAATGATTTGGCATTTCCTTCAAAAAGTGGAACCTATGGGGAGCCTGGGTGGCTCAGTCAGTTACGTCACATGTCCAACTCTTGATTTCGGCTCAGGTCATGATCTCACAGTTCAAGGAATCGAGCCCTCCATCAGACTCTGTGCTGACAGTGCAGAGCCTACTTGGAATTCTCTCTCTCCTTCCCTCTCTGCCCCTCCCCTGCTTGCGCTCTCTCTCTTTCTCTCAAAACAAATAAATAAACATCAAAAAGTAGAGCCTAATTCTACCGTTTTGAGTGTGGGACAGACTTAATGGCTCACTCCTGATGAAAAGACAAAGTGAAAGGGATAGCCTGTGACTTCCAAGCTTAGGTTGTAAGGGACATTGCAGCTCCTGCCTTAGTCTCACTGTCCTGGATCTGAGAGAAGCCAGCTGCCACGTCACGAGCATCCCTGAGGAAAGGTGGTGAGGAACGAAGGCCCCTTGCCAATGGCCATGTCAGTGAACCACCTTAGATGTGGCTCCTCTAGCCTGAGCCAAGCCCCAAACTCTACTTCAGCCCCAACTGACATCTTGACTGTATTCATGAGAGACCTAGGCCCAACCATCTACCTTGGCTGCTCCTAAAGTCTTTTTATTAAAAAAATTTTTTTTGAATGTTTATTTATATTTGAGAGAGAGAGAGACAGAATGCAAATGGGGGAGGGGCAGAGAGATAGGGAGACAGAATCTGAAGCCGGCTCCAGGCTCTGGACTGTCAGCACAGACCCCAATGCAGGGCTCAAACCCACGAACTGTGAGATCATGACCTGAGCTAAAGTCAGATGCTTAACCGAATAAGCCACCCAGGCATCCCGTGGCTGCTCCTAAATTCTTAACAGACAATAACTGTTGTTTTAAGCCACTGGGGGTACTTTGTTATGCATCAGTAGATAGCAAATATAGCCCTTGAACCTATTCATGTTTGGGGAACTTTGAGAACCTGACAATAGCAAATGTATTACTTAGTGTCTGTTAGGGCCATAGTTGTCTGTGCCAGCATAAGGTGGTGGTAGGAAGTGTCACTTAACTGAAAAAGACATTGCCCTTTTCTCTGGTTCCTAACTGCCAGTTTTGGGAGACAGAAAGATACAAAAACAGCTTGAATATAACTACTGACTATTGATCGTCTATTGAGCCAAGTGCTTTATCTCCTGACAGCAATACTGCAAAGTTATGTCACATAGATGCCAACTGAGGTCTCCTTACCTTCCAGCTCTGAATAAGATGGCCGGAATCCTCATTCCACTTCCTTCTGAAGACAGTGTCCTCACTGAGACTTCTGTGAATTGTGGGAGGTTGAGGGGCAAGGCTCACATTTTTATGGTCTCTCTCATTTGTCTTCCATGGTCGCATTTCAGTTCATAGATGGTCTCGCTCTTGCATTTCTGACACTTGGGCTATGCTCCCAGGCAAGGTAAATGCAAGGAGAGGGCGCATTTAATGCACCTAGCCAGTGCCAGGCACTCAACAGGTGCTCCGTAGTTCCCAAAGTCCTGAGCGAAAAGATCTACACTGCCAGCAAGTGCCACCTATGGACCGTGACACGCAAACATAGAACTCGATTCTTCCCTTGACTTCCTTAAAACAAAGTAAAACACTCTCACCATGTGTTTCAGTGGATAGTGTATCTTACTGAAGATTTGGAAAGACAGAGAGGAGTTTACATTATAGAAACCCAAAACATCTTCAAATGGAATATTCTCTTGTTTAACAAATCTTTTGTTTCCTCCACATCATTTGGTGAGGAATCTCCCTCTTACCTTCTCTGATTTCCACATCTACCCAAGATATCTGTTAATTTCTACTGCAGATCAGATTATCTCCTGTTCTTTGTCTCCTTCTTCCTCATCAAACTCTCAGGACCTACCTCGAATGGCTTTTCCATGGTGGAGATTTCAATACACCTCTCTCAGGAAATGACAGAACAAGTAGGAAGTTTGAACAGCACAGTAAAACTTAACCTAATAGACATGTACAGAACAGTGCCCCAGGCAACTTCAGGTTACTCATTCTTTACACATGGAATATTTACTAAACTGATCCTATGCTGCGCCAAAACCCAAACCTCAATAAATGTCAAAATACTGAATTAATAGAGTATATTCTCTAATGACAATGAAACCAACTTAGAAACAAATAACAAAAAAGATAATGAGAAATCTCTAAATATTGGAAATGGAATAATAAATTTCTAAGTAATCCATGGGTCAAAGAAGAGCTCACAATGGAAATTAGAAAATATTTTGAACTAAACAGTAATGAAAATATGGCGTACCAAAAGGTACAAAAACAATGGAAGATACAGGTTTAGATACAAGTAACTTAAATAAACTATTGATCCTCTATTGAGCCAAGCGCTTTGCCAAAATTATTTCCTGTTAATGGGCATCATCCAATTCATACAGATATACCTGTATGTGTATCTATCTATATCTATGCTACATATAGGCTATCTATCTATCTATCTATCTATCTATCTATCATCTATCCATCATCTTCATCTCCTATTGTTCCATTCTCTGGAGAACCCAGACTAGTACAATATCAAAACTGAAAAGAATGTTAAATGAAGGTAAAATTAAAGGGCAGCCTCTATCATGGCCACAGATGCAAAATTCCTAAGCAAAATATCAGTAAACCAAATCCAGCATTGTATAAAAAGATAATATGTTATGACTAAGTTAGGACTATTCTACGGACACCAGGTAGGTTTAATACTTGAAAGTCAACCAATATAATTCTCCACCTCAACAATATATGTGAAGATAAATGTTTTCTTACATATATCTTCTTAATTTCTTAATATCCATTCATTATTTTTGAAAAAAAACTTTTTTAGCAATCTGGGAATAAAAAGAAAACTTTCTTAACTTAATAAAGTATATGTACAAAATCTTATAGTGAACATGACAACAGTGAATTATTGAATGCTTTTTTTTTTTAGATCAGGCATGGCTTTTTTGATGACATCAATGAATGCCTGCTATGACCACTTCAATTGTACCAGAGGCCCTAGCCAGTGGAATAGGGCTAGAAAAACAAATAAAAGCTGTAAGAATTGGGAAAGAAAAAATAAAATTGTCATTATATCAGAACACATGATTGTTTATGTAAGAAAACTCATCAGAATCTACAAACTTTTAGAATTACAGAAGCAGAAATCAGATGGAAAATACGCATGTTAGGAGAAATTGGAAATAAGCACTCAAAAGAACTGCACTCCTGCTTCAAGTCATTCTAAGTCCTTTTTCCTTAAAATACAGAACCATGGACCATCAGCACTGGCCTAGTTAGGGTTCTTCAGAGAGACAGAACCAATAGGCTGGAGATAGATCGATCTATCTATATCTATCTATCTCTATATGAAACTGGCTTATACAATTCTAGAGGCTGAGAAATCCTATAATCTACCATCTGCAAGCTGGAGACCCAGCTGGTGGTGTAATTCGTGAGTCTGAGGGCCTGTAGCAGGAAAGCCAATGATGTAGGTTCTAGTCTGAGTTTAAAGGCCTGAGAACCAGGAGTGTGAGGAAAGAAGACCCACAGTCCAATTCAAGCAATCAGCTAGGGAGAAAGAAAGGGTGAATTCTCCCTTCCTCCGCCTTTTATTCTAGTCAGTCCCTGAACAGATTGAATGATGCCTATCTATATATACTGAGGAGGGAAATACACTGAGTCCACAGATCTAAATGCTAATATCACCTAGAAGCACTCTAATTATGTTTAATCTGGGTATCCTGTAGCCAGTCAAGTTGACACATAAAATTAACTATCACAAGAACTGACATCACCCAGGAGGCTTGTTAAAAATATGGAGTCTCAAGACTTGCCCTAGTTCTACTAAATCAAAATTTGCCCTTTAACAAGATCAACAAATTATGTCAGTTTAATTTTTTTTAATGTTTATTCATTTTTGAGAGACAGAGAGAGACAGAGCACGAGCAGGGGAGGGGCAGACAGAGAGGGAGAAACAGAATCCAAAGTAGGCTCCAGGCTCTAAGCTGTCAGCACAGAGCCCGACATGGGGCTCAAACTCCCGAGCTGTGAGACCATGAGCTGAAGTCGGATGCTCAACCAACTGAGCCACGCAGAGGCCCTGATCTTGGTTCAGATAAAAAAATCTGAAGCCCTCAACCGAGATTGAGGTGATTCTGGATGGCTCATGCCCCTAGACACCTGGCAAAATAAGTAAATAAAATATGATAAAATAAAATACAATTAATAATCCTCTTAGGAGGAAGATAATAGATCTCAAATTATTTCTACAAATAATTTTTATAGACAATGTCCACTACACAATCAAAGATGATTGAGCACAGTAGGAGATAAGACACCATAAACCATGATCAGCAGAAACAACAGAAACAGTCTGAGACTTCAGGAATAGGATATTATCAGATACGGACTATAAAAACTATGACTTATGGTGCTCAAGGACATAAAAGCCATGCTTGAAATTCAGACAGGAAACTAAAACTATAAAATGTGACATGGAAGTTTTAAAAAAAAGAAAAATTATTGAATTCTTAAACATACTATAACCGAAATTAAGAATTCAGTAAAATATCTTAACATCAGAATAGAGAAAAAGCTGAAGAACTGGAAAATCAGTGAGAAGATCCAGATATGGAACTCTCCCAAGAAATGAGAGATAAGAGGACAATTCAAACACATACATTTTATTTTTGCAAAGACACTATTCTTTGTCTACATGTAAATAAACTCAGGGGCACCTGGGTGGTTCACTTGATTTTGGCTCAGGTCATGATCTCACGGTTTGTGAGTTTGAGCCTCGCTGCCAGCACGGAACCTGCTTGGGGTTCTCTCTCTTCCTCTTCCTCTGGTCTTGTGTGCACACACCCTCTCTCTCTCTCTCTCTCTCAAAGAAATAAAAGATTTTTTTTACTTTTAAAAAAGCTTAAAAAGATTTTTTTAACGTTTATTTCTTTGAGAGAGAGAGAGAGAGACAGAGAGTGTGAGTGGCGGAGGGGCAGAAAGAGAAAGGGAGACACACAGAATCCGAAGCAGGCTCCAAGCTCTGAGCTGTCAGCACAGAACCCAACGCGGGGCTTGAACTCATGGACCGTGAGATCATGACCTGAGCCGAAGTCGGTTGCTTAACTGACTGAGCCACCCAGACGCCCCAAGAAATAAACTTTAAAAATAAATAAATTCATATTTCATAATCTCTTTACACCTTTACAGTAGTGCGCTTCAAAGTCGCGTGCTTTGTGCAAGTCAGTCTACATCTTCCCTTAGTTTTAACAGAAAGTAGTGGAGCAAGTTTAGTAATCCAGAGTGCCTCTAACCACCTGGTCTGGCATGCACTTGCTATTGCTGAGTCTGAGGTAAAACAAAGGCTCTGGTGTTTTGGGTGGGGTGAGGGTGTGGCTGACCACAATTTCTCTGATTGCTGGGCCCTCCTAGCAGGCCCGCTGGACTGACTGCCTTGGAGTAGGAGACTAAGGCCTGTGGTAGATTGGGGGAAGGGAAGATTGCCATCCTGGGCGCTCAAGGGGACTATGTTGGAGACTTTGAGAAGGTGGCTGACCTGGAAATGATTAATACATTGGTGTAACTGGTCAACCCAGAAAAATACAACATGTCCTTAACTCTGTTTTTAAGGTTTCTGAGGAAATCTCTGGGTTAGAAATGAAATCAATTCTATGGAAATTTGGGGTTCTTGTTAACCATAACACCAGAGTTCATATTCTGTAATTGCATACAGGCTGATTGGGAGTTCTGGAGGCCTAATTCCTCTTTAGTTGTAGCTTACTTCGTAGAGAAGGAAAGTGTACAGACTCTTCATGTTTGCACTGCTTTCTGGCAGAGTAAAAGACTATATAAACATTTTTTTTTTTTTTGCCATAACAGAAACTTTCTAACAATATCCCCTGTAAACATTTTCTGACATTTCTGGCAGTTTTCCATTTAGATTTTTTTCCCCTTAAAATTTTTAGCTCGCTAGCAATATGTTAAATATGGTTTTTGCTTGCTTTCTTTCCTTCCTTCTTTCTTTCTTTCTTTCTTTCTTTCTTTCTTTCTTTCTTTCTTTCTTTCTTTTTTTCTCCCTCCTTTCCCTCCTTCCTTCCTTCCTTCCTTTTCTGCTTTTCTTTCTTTTCTCAGATTCCTTTCAAATTTAAGATGAGAATTCACTTGTTTCTTGAGTATGCCTTTAGGGGGACAGGTATTATGGACTGAATGTTTGTGTTACCCTGAAATTCATATGTTGAAATCCTACCCCCTAATGTGTTGGTATCAGGTGTAGAGCTTTGAGGGGAAATTAGGTCTCACAAGGGTGGAGCTGTCATGAACAGGATTAGTGCCCTTGCTAGGAAGAGACTCAGGAGCTTTCTCTCTCTGTTCTTCACCATGTGAGATACAAGGAGAAGACGTCCATCTACAAACCAGGAAAAGGGCCGGCCCCTTGATTTTGTGCTTCCTCGTCTCCAGAATGGTGAGAAATATTTGTTGTTTAAGCACCTAGTCTATAGCAACTTGTTTCAGCAACCCGAACTGACTGAAGGGACAGATCTGATAACTCAGTGGTTCTCACGCTGGGGTGGGGGTGGTCAGGTAGAGAGAGGAAGGCAGAGTCCTGTGGGGTAAAATGGAAACATCCAAATCTCTCTCCCTACTTTACAGCAGACAAACTTGTAAGAGATGTCTCCTCTGATCTAGAGACCAGGCTCTCCTTTCTTCTCTACTTGCTCTCCAAACCAGTTTTCTACTTAATGGAATCTGGTCATTCAAGAGATGTGTCCTCTTGCCTCATTTGTTTTTTGAATTCCAGGACACTTTTTAGATGATCAGATGGATTCTGGGAATAATGGAAAAGACAAGGTAAAAAAAAAAAAAAGAAAGGAAAACTGCTTATCTGCTGTGGAGGGGTGAATTTATCTTACTTTATACAATTGGGTCAGTAGCTATTTTCATTCAGAAGCATTTGGGAAGCATCTGATATTTTAGTTACAGCTTCCTATGAGCTAATATTTCAATTTCTTATTCTCTCCTTCTCACTCTTAGACTACCTTCATCTGTATTACGGAGCTCTGGAAGAGTTCATGCTTCGAGCTGCCCTCATTCTGTGAGCAGCCAACAGGAATGGTAACTTAGCTGTTATTTCAGAGAAAAGACCTTGAAGAAGACTCTAGAATGGGAACCACTAAGTCAAACACTGAAAACACAAATAATCAGACACCCTTAGTAAACTGTACTCAACTTTTAGGCATAAGGGGCAAATCCTAAGAGAATATGCCCATTTCAGGATCCTGGAGTTCATAATCACAGGTCCAGAGGAGAATCTGGAGACCGGATAAGTCAACTCTGATTCTGCAGGCCAGGAAATGGAGCTCAGAGACCCGGGGTATTCGACTGACGGAAGGATACACCTAAATAATAGAAAAGCTGGAACAGGAATACAGTTTTCTTGACTCCCTGGCCCAGCGTTTCTCCTTCCTCATGATCCTGCCTCTTATCAAATGTGTTGGGGAAAACATCTCCAGGGAGTATCGTGAAGATCGGATAGGTTGCCAAACGTCTGCACCATGACGATGGGTGTTCCAAGCTGAATTGTGTCTGCCTGTCTCAAGTACACAGACGGTGCCCCGGTTCCGGATTCCCCACCCTACTAGAACAGAGCTGATCTTCCACCAGCCGCTTGCCCCCCTACCCGGGCCCTAGCACGGGGCCTATATCCCCGGTGCAGACTGCTTTCCCAGCCACCCCTCTGACCTCATTTCTCCCCTTCACTTTGTCAGACCCAGCTGTCAACAGCCCTGTGGAAATTCTACTTCCTCCACCTTGTAAGGTCCCTTGACCAGAGGGAACCCAAGCCCACTCGTTGGCTAACTTTGTCACTGAAGGGTTGCCTGGCCGGCTGGCTGGCTGGCTATTAGAGCTCATCCCACTTTCCCTTACTCTCCCTCTCTATTCTGCCCTTCCCAGATCGCTCTGCCTCAAGGAGACAAGGACTTGGCCTCCTCTGGAGGCTGCGGGGACAGAGACTCAAGATCCCTTTTGTGGCTAAGGACTTTTAGCTCCTTCTACCCACAGCTGGGCTCCTTCTTTGAGATCAGGGTCTACCACTGCCTTTGCTTGAGTTCCAGTGACTTACTTGAAGGATCAGGCCAATGCACGTCAAACATTTTGATGTGTGCAGCCATATTACTTAAAATTTAAAAATTGGGGGCGCCTGGGTGGCTCAGGTTAAGCAGTCAACTTCGGCTCAGGTCATGATCCCACAGTTTGTGAGTTTGAGCCCCGCGTTGGGTTCTGTGCTGACAGCTCAGAGCCTGGATCCTGCTTCAGATTCTGTGTCTCCCTCTCTCTGCCCCTACCCGCCTGACACTCTCTTTCTCTCAAAGAATAAAAAATTTAAAAAATAAAATAAAATAAAATTTAAAAATTAAGCAATGGAGTGTATACTCTCAATATATTTATTTGTAACTTACATATATATACTACTGTAAATCCATACATCAAACATAAGTAAAGCTTAATTCATCTCCAATATTTTTGAATAAAAAGAAATACAGAGAAGCTGCAATCGTTTCTCCTTGCACTTCCTCCCCCTGCCACTCCCCAGAGCTGCTGAATGAGGCAGTGGATGGATCCACAAATGGGGTATGTCGGAGTTCAGTAGTAGTAATAATCATTGCTGCCACTTTTGGAGGACACACAGGAGTGTGCCAGGCTTGGTGCCAAGCCTTTCGTTAAAATGTTCCATTGAAGTTTTGCCGGGGCACCATGTGGTTGGTGTTATTGGTTCCCATTTTATTGTTGAAGAAAGCAAGGCTTATAGATGCTGAGCTCTGCTCATGGCTGCCACGAGCAAGAGGCAGGGCAGAATCCAAGCTAGGTCTCTGTGACTTGAACCGTGTCTTAGTCGCTGTACCCTGCTGTTTCAGGGCTCAGCAGTAGACATCTGTTGAGCACCTCCCTGGGCTAGGCACTGTGCTAAGCCCTGGAAGGACCCTGGTGACAGCTGCCACCCTCACTGGGCTCTGACAACCTGCAAATTCCCTAGGTCTGACTGAAAAGGGCTTGATAAGACTGAGTATATTTTATGAGGCCTTAAGAAATCACTGCATGGAATTGGTTAGGGAATTTTTTTTAACTTTATGGTATATAATTATGCAGCATTATAAAGCATTTGGAACTCTATTGGCTTTGTGTCTGCAAATTTTATTATCATTTATAGTGCTCTTTCAGTGGGAAAATGCATTTTAAGTCTCAAACACAACTTATAAAGTAACTTTTCACAATCTTTTCAAGAGGTAAGAAAGTTATGGCATTTTGGAAAGATTTTCAACAAGAAGCATTGATAGAATTTCAGATAGAGTACCATGCAGTTGAATATTCTGGCTAACTGATTTTCTTATTTCAAAATACTCTAAGGTGAATACAATCATAAGAAAAGAAAAGAAATCATTATTCCAAATTCCTTAATGAAATAAATAACTTGAAGCCTAACGGTATATTCTTTGCTTTGCTGGAGTTTGCATTAGCATTCCTTACTTACGAAGTCTTGGTCCTCATCAAAATAAATATCTAGATGCTCAATGTATTTCTCTTAATCTCCACTACTGTCACCTGATGCAATTGACTTTGCATCCCTAAGTAGTAATGGCAAATGTTACCAAAATTAGTACTTAGTAAATGCCCATGTTCAGAGACCGTATTTGTTCTTTTATAACATGTTGCTTTGCAGTCTACAGTCCCTTTCCATCTACAATCTCTTTCTGAGTCTCACAGTCCTGTTTGCAACTAATGTGGATTACCTATCATTATATAATAAATTCTGTGGGTTAGAGATTTGGGCAGAACTTGGCTGGGCAACCCTTCTGTTCTAAGTGGCATTGACTGGGGTCACTTGCTGGCATGAGAATGGTGCCTGGGCTGGATTGGAGCGTCCAAGCTAGTTTTACCCATGTGACTGTGCTTCAATGAGGACAGCTGGAAGGCTAGATTTAGCTGAGCCCTTTAGCTGTTTTATCTATATTGTTGGGTAGTTGGACTTTGTATATGGTGGCTCAGGGCTTCCAGAGAGTATTCCAGGAGATAGAAAATGGAAGCTTCTAGGCTCAGAAACTGGAACAATGTCATTTTTGCCATATCCTATTCACCAAAGTAGTGGATAAATGCAAAGATAGTGAACTGGACTCCACCTCTCAATAGGAGAGGTGTCAAAAAGTGTGCGGCCATCTTTAATCTGCCACAGCTAGATTTCAGGAGGTGTCATTTGTATTCTCTAGCTGAGGAAACTAATACTCAGGCTAGTGGAGTTGACTTGCCCAGAACAGTGCAGTTAGTAACTGGCGATTCTAAGACTGACATACATACATTGCTGGACACCTTACTGGACTCAGAATAAATATTTTCTGAGGAATACTGTATGCTAACACTGCTTCTTTTTTGTGCCTCCTCTTTTATTATTTTATTTTATTTTGTTTTTTTTTATTTTATTTGAGACAGAGCGCAAGTGGGAGAGGGGCAGAGAGAGGGAGAGAGAGACATTACCAGCACAGAACCCAATGCGGGGCAGGGGGCTTGAACCCACAAAACTGTGAGATCATGACCTGAGCCGAAACCAAGAGTCAGAGGCTTAACCGATTGAGCCGCCTGGCACCCCTGCTCTTCCTCTTGTAAAAGTCACCGGAGGAGTCCAGGGTATCTAAGGGCCAAATGGGCCTTATGTGTCTGTTTCTGATGGTACACGGTGCCAGTGCCTCTCTCTTCCCATTTGACCTATTTGCTTTCTGAGGCAGGAATGAGGTGAGAGGCAAGAGGGAAACGGTGGAAGACTGTACGGACTAGATAACTGTTCTGCAAGAACTGGATAATTGTAGTAGTGCCAGATGACGGCCTTCACGCATGCCGCGTTAGCATTACTTTGAGTTCTGCGCAAGTAAGGGCTCGACCCACGGGAGAAACACCTTTTACCTGAGATTAATGGGGGTGGGGAACCAGTGAAAAAATCCACAGTTGTGGGGCAAAGGAAAGTGCATGGGCAGTCTCATTGGCCAATACGCACCAGCCCTTGGGAATCTGGCTTCAAATGGAGACTTTATTCGACAAAAGCCAGAGCGGGTGTCACAGTGGTCTTCCCGTACGGTACAAATGGCTTTTCGAAAAGCACCTCCTAGTACATGACGTTTTCTCTGTTGCTCAGATTTGGTCACGGGAAATTCTAGGAAGGCACTTTGTCTTTACTAATAAGCTATGCTTTCATTTTCCTTCATGTCGAAATTTCAGAAGAGGCTTCTTTTCTCTTCCAGTGAAGCAAGAGCTAACTAACCTTTTTTTTTTTTTATTATAGTCTAGCCTATTGATATAATTTAGATTTAGATTTATTAAAGATATAGTATATCTTAATCATATCATATATTATTTTATTTATAATTATATTGCTATAATGGCCTATTGCCATTGCTATGATAGCCAATTGCTATAATATTCTTTAGATATTATATATATTAGATATTATATTATACATAATATAGATATCAAATTTGTGCACCAAGTTTTTACAAATACTTGGGTCTCTTCTCTTTCAAAGTGCTGGGACTGGTTTTATTTACTGCATTTAAAACTGCCCCATTTTTCACCAAACAGCAGAAGCACTGAAGAAATCTACAAGAGCACTTTGGAAATCTACATCAACTGTGAGTAGGGGAAAAATTCCCTTCCAAGTGCTTCTGAATGTACCCGTTCCCAACATCGCTTGTGCAGAGCCAGGACTTCAAAGTAGCAGCAAAATTAAAGTTCAATCAAAGCGTTGTTCACTCGGAACATTTTTGCTTTGTGGATATCAAGTACCGCATGTACTTGCAGCGGCTAGAATTTCCATAAAAGGAACAACAGGGGTGCTAGATTGCATTACCTGAAAGTGATGGTAGCTGTTATCACAAAGGGGAAAAAAATGAAGGCAGAAGAAAGATGATACGAGTAGAGTTAGCTGAAAATGAAAGGCAGAGTGCTTGAGCACTCTGGGGGGGTATTAGTGGGACGGAGAGCTGTGCCCATCTGATGTGTCCCTTTTATTATCTCCTTTATTCTCAATGTTTGAGGTTTGGGAAATTTCTGTGATTTCTGAAGTGCCACCTAGCCTGCCTCTCTGGCAAGGAAAGCCAGTGTGGCTCGGTTTAATGCACTGGTTTCCAAAATGGGATCTTTCACTCCCAGAGCTTCATAAGACAATTATCTGGCTGCAGGAAAAAAATATTAATTAGAATTACTATGCTACTCCATAATATTTTAGTGCTTTAAATTTCTACGTTGGGGGTCCCCTGGGTGGCTCAGTTGGGTAGGTGTCCAACTTAGGCTCAGGTCATGATTTTGCAGTCAGTGAGTTTGAGCCCCGCATCAGGCTCTGTGCTGACAGCTCAGATCTCGGAGCCTGCTTCAGAATCTGTGTCTCCCTCTCTCTCTGCCCCTTCCCCAGTCATGCTCTGTCTGTCTCTCTCTCTCTCAAAAATAAACATTAAAAATTAAATTTCTACCGTGGGGTCATGGTTACAGCAATGCTATGAAAGCAAGATCCATCAGCGGCAGCCTCGGCACCACCTGGAAACCTGTTAGAAGTACAAGTTCTTGGGGCGCCTGGATGGCTCAGTCAGTCAAGCGTACGACTTTGGCTCTGGTTATGATCTCGCGGTTTGTGAGTTCAAGCCCTGCATCCGGCTCTGTGCTGACAGCTCAGAGCCTGGAGCCTCCTTCAGATTCTGTGTCTCCCCCTCTCTCTGCCCCTCCCATGCTCATGCTCATGCTCTGTCTCTCAATAATAAATAAAAAGCGTTAAAAAAAAAAAGAAGTACAAGTTCTTGGGGCACCTGGGTGGCTCAGTTGCTGAAGCATCCAACTTCGGCTCAGGTCGTGATCTCGCAGTTCATGGGTTTGAGCCCCACATCAGGCTCTCTGCTGTCAGAGCAGACCCCGCTTCGGATCCTCTATCTCCTTCTCTTTATGCCCTTCCTCCACTCACTTGTGCACCCTTTCTCTCTCAAAGATAAATAAACATTAAAAAAAAGTACAAACTCTTGGGTCGCCTCTCAAACCCACGGGACGTCTGATGCTCTGGGGATGGGGCCTGATGAGCTGTGCTTGAATGAGCTCTCCAGGTGATGTGGGTGCCCGCTAAAGTTTGAAGAGCAAACTGTTTTCTAATGTATATACTTATAAGTAAATGCATGTGGGAGACACACTCAGACGTTTTGCCAGGTGGGATGTGCAAACACAGAAGCTTGAAGATGATGCTCCGGTGGAAATGTGTTGATTCAAGAACCACAAATTTCCTTTTCCCTCTTTTTCTTCTTTGCCGACTGACCCTGAGGCGAGGTGGGTCAGCTAGCCTCTTTTACTTCCTGGGTGAGCAAGTTACTTAAGCACCCTGGAAAATGAGAATAAAGTGAGACGTCACTCTCTCATGGGACTGTTAGAGCGATATGTGCGCCTGTGTACACCAGAAACATGGAGTGAGCCCTGAGCATGAAACAGGTGCTCGGCTTGTCTTTTCCCCAATAGCTGCGGACCCCACCGCATGACAATTTACGTTCTTTCGCCTGCCAGGGTGCATCTATCAGTCCCCAAACCATCAGCGTGTTATATGTATGGAAGCCAAAAAGTCCTTTACCTCTACAGACTGCAACCTGATATATTACACTTGGTTTAGCCTTGGCAATAAAGACAGGTGCAGAAGGCAGAGTCAGTTTATCCAACATATTGACCCCTCCCATGAGCTGCGTGTAACTTTCCATTGAATTCCAAGCTGCGAAGAATAGCAGAGTCAGCATGCAGTGGGAGCCGGTAGCCATTTAACCTCATGCTGTGGTGAGGGACACCTGGTAAAACCACGACATCACTGATGATCCGAGAGCGCGAGTCGCCTCTGCCTCAAGCTCACCTACAGCCTGGCGGCCAGATGCAGCTGGATCAGTCCGTGGGACTGATGAAAAGTGCTGGCCAAAGCTTCTCCCTAAAAGACCTGAAGTACTCCCAACCTTGTGTTCATGGGAATCACCCCTTGGAGAGCTTGTGAAATTGGTACACTTCTTGGGCCTCACCCCCAGAGATTTTTAGTCTATTGGTATGAAGTGGGCCTACGACTTCGAGGACTTGTCTTGTTAACCAGCTTCCCACTTGCAAGCTTAATGTTACAAGTGGTTCATGCAGAAGAGAATTTAGATGCCCCGAATCGCAGATGTTTTCAAGCTGATATGCTCTTTCAGAGCTCATTTCAGATTTCTTCACCTTTTTCCCTTCCTAAAAGCCAACATGATTGCCATTAAGATAAACACGTGACACTTTCTTATTAATATATTCACATTTGACAAAACCACACGTTAGTAAGGACTAACTATTAGTGGCAGTAATTCACCGCAGACTGAGGCATTAAAAAGATTGTGTTTTACTCGATTCCCCAGGACTGAATTCAACATTGCCTCTCAAGAAAACTCATCAAAAATATAAGGAAGAGAGAGTAAGTGTTAACAGGGATGACCTTGAATCCGCTCATGGTTTTAAGAGAATTCATTAGTAATTCAGTAGTTAATGAGCAATAGGTTTCCTGGTATGCGAATCACAATTGAGACATTGTGGCAGAGCCTGTCATCGTCCCCTGATATTTCTTTTCCTGTGTCACATGGACACCCAGACTATATTTCCCAGCCTCTGTTACAGCTACAATGATCATGGCACAAGTTCCTGACAACAGGATATAAAAGGAAATAGTGTGTGAGACTTCAGACAGTGTCCTTAAAGGGAGTCATGCCCTTTTCTCCTTTCTGTGCCTGTAATGTGGAGATGAAAGCTAAGGCAGCCATCTTGGACCGTGTGCTGGAAAGCCTGTGTTAAGGGCGGCAAAGTAAAGAACCAAGTAGAAGGAGCCTGGGTGCACGAAGATGCTGGAGCTATCATGAGATCCTTGGCCTGTCTGTTTATGTGGAGAGAATTATATTTCTATCTTACTTAAGCCATTATTATTTCTGGATTTTTGTTACACATTGCAACCCTAACATTGAGAGTCCCTAATTTAGCCAACCCTCCTGGTTTTTGGATGAGAACACAGGAACTTGGGGAAGTGAGTTTGGCTCAGCTGAAATCACATAGCTGGTGAGGTACAGACCTGGGAATGGAATCTAGGTCTCTTGGATTCTGGATCAATGCCCTTTTCACCACCTCAGGCTTTCTCGTCACTGTTAGAAAGCAAGCTCTGGTATCTCCTTTTCTTCTGTAAGAACACTAATCCCACCATGGGGACTCCATCCTCAAGACCTCACCTAAACCTAATTACCTTCCAAAGGCCCTATGTCAAAATGCGTTGGGGGTTAGGGCCTCAACATATGAATTTTAGAGGGATATAAACATTCAGTCGATAACAATTCCTCATGCCACAACCTGACTCGGGGAGATTTGTGAAAATGTTTTATCCACAAAACAAGGGGAGAAAACTCTTTGCTAATGGGTTATTAAATAGCACACAGCTGACAACTGAATTACTGGGTTGGAAGATCAACCCAAGAAGTGTGGCCAGAACTCAAAATGAAAATGGTTACCGGATTTCAAGCTATATTATAAAGCTGTTCTCATCAAGACAGTATGGTACTGACACAGAAACAGACACGTAAATCAGGGGGAAAGAATAGAAAACCCAGAAACTGGACCCATAACTATATGGTCAACTCATCTTGAACAAAGCAGGAAAGAACATCCAATGGAAAAAAGTCTCTTCAACAACATGCTGGGAAAACTGGATGGCAACATGCAGAAGAATGAGAGTAGACCACTTTCTTATACTATAGACAAAAAAATTCAAAATGGATAAAAGACCTAAATGTGAGACAGGAAACCATCTAAATCCTAGAGGAGAACACAGGCAACAACCTTTTTGATCTTGGCTGGAGCCACTTCTTACCAGACATGTCACTGAAGGCAAACATGAACTGTTGGTACTGCATCAAGATAAAAAGCTTATGCACAGCAAAGAAAACAACATAACTAAAGGGCAGCCTATGGAATGGGAGAGATATTGGCAAATGACATATCTGATAAAGGCTTAGTATTCAAAATATATAAAGTACTTAACAAACTCAACACCCAAAAAACAAATAACTCAGTTAAGAAATGGGCAGAAGACATGAATAGACACTGTTCCAAAGAAGACATCCAGATGGCTGACAGACACATGAAAAGATGCTCAATATCACTCATCATCAGGAAAATACAAATAAAAACCACAGTGAGATATCACCTCACACTGTCAGAATGGCTAAAATTAACAACACAAGAAACAACAGGTGTTGGTGAGAAGAAAGTGGACCCTCTTGCACTGCTGGTGGGAATGCAGACAGGCATAGCCGCTCTGGAAAACAGTACGGAAGTTCCTCAAAAAACTGAAAATAGAACTATCCTATGCTCCAGCAATTGCACTATTAGGTATTTACCCAAAGGGTACAAAAATACACAAAAATACAGAATCGAAGGGATACATGCACCCTGATGTTTATAGCAGCACTATCAACAGTAGCCAAACTATGGAGAGAGCCCAAATGTCCATCGACTGATGATGGATAAAGAAGATGTGGCATTATATAAAATGGAATATTACTCAGCCATCAAAAGAATGAAATCTTGTCATTTGCAATGACGTGGATGGAGCTAGAGTATATTATGCTAAGTGACATCAAACATAGAAAGACAAATACAATGTAATTTCATGCATATGTAGAATTTAAGAAACAAAATAAATGAACGTATGGGTAGGAGAGGAAGAGAAGAGAGGGAAACAAACCACAAGAGACTCTTAATGATAGAGAACAAACTGAGGGTTGATAGAGAGAGGTGGGTGACGATGGGCCAGATGAGTGATGGGTTTAAAGAGGGCACTTGTTGTGAGGAGCACTGGGTGTTGTATGTAAGTGATGCATCACTGAATTCTGCTCCTGAAACCAATATTGGACTGTTTGTTAACTAAAATTTAAATAAAAATGAAACAAAATGAAATGGTTAAAGAGGGGAAAAAAAGTTAAGACTCATGGTGGATAGATAGGTCTAGAAGTTTATGCCTTTGTGGAGAGGTAAATAATGAAGAGACTGGAGGGAAAGAAATAAATAGTAGACGAAAAATGTCCAGAGCTGAAAAAGAGGAATCTTGATTGAATGTATCCTTTAAATCCTGAATAGGATGAAGGAGACTAAATCCACATCAAGAGACATCCTGGCAACATTTCAGAAATCACAGCCCTTGTTTCCACAACAACTAGACACATTCCGAATTGCTTAAGACTGTGGGATTGTTACTGCTTCAGTAACTTAACTCCTGAAATAACTCTCCTATACTCTGTTCTCAGGGTGCATAGGGCGAGCAGCCAATGGATGTGTCTTGATCCATGCGCCTCAGGAGGAAAATGCCTGAAACACTAAATTTGGATTCAAGAAATAGCATCACATAAAACAGAATGCAAAATACAGCAAAGGAGAGAAACAATAATTCATAGAAGAAAATAACAATTTTGTATTGCTACCTGCTGTGGAAGCCCTATAAAAGGAACACCAAGGACCCCTGCTGCCTTATACAAGCTGAGTTTATTGGAATTGTTAGCAAGGAAGAACATGACCTTGATGGAGTCTCAGTAGGGTCTGCAGAGGGAAGTTAGGGAAGAGGATTTGAGAGTTTGTAGGACTGGCGTTAGGTTAGGATTGACAGAATTTGTAAATCTGGCAGGTTGCTAGAACTGTCTGTGGTCTTTGGAACACAGAATGAATCCATGTGAAGTTACTGTTGGTATAGTCTTATCTTGGAATATACAGGTCTGAGTGAGCTAGTTTTAAAATAATTTGAGTTTGGATAGTTTATATTGCAGATTATGATTTGGTACAGTTAATCTATTTTGCAAATCAAAATACAGGTTTTTTGTTTGTTTTTACCAATTGCGGTTTCTCTTTCTTTTTTCACTGTAGTATCGAGGATACTGCCTGGATGGGCACTCAATGAATGGTTGAATGAATTAGTAAATTAACCACTGAGGGGGAATCTAGAACAGAGGTAATTGTCTTAAATGTCTACATGCAAAAGCACATGCCAGTGCTGCTTAACAAAAATGCAGATTCCTGGGGATACCCCCCCCCCGACAGTTTGATTCAGTAGGTCTGGATCTGGGGTGAGGTGATTCTGATGCAACTGGTCCACAGTTCCCACTTTTTAGGAGCTAGCAAAGTGGCATGGTGGCAGGCAAAGCGGACTTGAGATGTTAACAAGTGCAAGGAAATGAGACCTACAGGTGTCTCTGAGATTGGTAAGATAGCTTGATCAGTGAACTAAGGTCCTCAAGAGTTATGTCCCCTTCCAAACGAGCCGGCTGCTAGAAAAGGGAGCAGAGTGCAGCTGTATGTCTGTAAGACCACACCTACCTGACGACCCATGCATCTGTACGCGATACAGCGGCGAGCACTTAGCTGAGAATTAAAGGGAAATAGAAGTGATATTGCTGGAAAAAAAAAAAGTGATATTGCTACAGTAGAGCACTTTAGATGATAGTGTCTTAACAGGTATGTTACTAGGCTATTTCTTACTAATTATAAAAGATCTGGGTGCCTGAGTGGCTCAGTCAGGTAAGTGTCCAACTTCAGCTCAGGTCATGATCTCATGCATGGTTCGTGAGTTCAAGCCCTGCGTCGGGCTGTCTGCTGTCAGCACGGAGCCCACTTTGGATCCTCTGTCCCCCTCTCTCTCTGCCCCTCCCCTGCTCTGTCTCTCAAAAATAATCATTTAAAGATAGTAATAAAAGGCCTAACTTTGAATGCATTACGTTTTTTTAGGGAGGTAAGTTAACATCAAATTAACCATTTTAGAGTGAACAATTCAGTGGCAGTTAGTACATTCACGATGTTGAGCCACCACCACCTCTATCTAATTCCAAAACATTTTCATCACCGCACAACAACACTCTTTCCCAGTAAGCAGTTACTCACTCTCTCCTCTCCTCCCCTAGCTTCTGGCAACCCCTGATCCAGTCTGTCTCTACAGACCTACCTATTCTGGATGCGTCACAGAAAACGGAATCATACAATATCTGACCCTTTGTGTACGGCTTCTTTCACATAGCGCATGTTTCCAAGTTTCCGAGGTTCCTCCGTGTCGTAGTATGTATCGGTTCTTCATTTTCATGGCAGTAATACTCCATCGCATGCGTACACCACGATTATCCATTCATCTACCCATGGGCATTGGGTTGTCTCACCTTGTGGTTATTATAAACAGTGCCGCTGTTCACGCGTGTGGATTTGTTTGAGTAGCTGTTTTCAATTGTTTGGGGTACACAGATCGATGAGCGGAACTGCCGGGTCACATGGTGATTCCGTTTGCCTTCTGGGGAACTGCCACACTATTTTCCCCAGGGGCTGAAACATTTTACATTCCCTCCAGAATGGAAGGGTTTCAATTTCTTCACATCCTTGCCAACACTTGGTATTTCTTTTATTTATTTGTTTGTTTGTTTGTTTGTTTAACTTTGAGAGAGAGGACAGCGTGCAAGAGAGGGACAGAGAGCGAGAGAGACAGAGTCCCAAGCAAGCTCTAAACTGACAGTTCTATGCAGGGCTCGAACTCACAAACCATGCATGAGATCATGACCTGCGCTGAAATTAAGAGTTGGATGCTCAACCAACTGAGCCACCCAGGTGCCTCTGAAAGAGAGAGAGAAAGAGAGAAAGAGAGAGAGAGAGGGAAAGTGAGAGTAGGGGAGGGGCAAAGAGAGAGGAGGAGAGAATCCCAAGCAGTCTCCGCATTGTCAGCGCAGAGCCTGATGTGGGGCTTGAACTCGAGAACCATGAGATCATGACCTGAGCCGAAACTGGATGCTTAATCCACTGATGCACTCAGGTGCCTCCGCAGGACGTATATTTAGAAAGAAGTTGCTATAGCCAATGTCAAAGAGGTTACTGCCCGTGTTCTCCTCTAGAGTTTTCATGGTTTCAGGTCTCACATATAGGTCTTTAATCCATTTGAATTTATTTTTGTGTTTGGTGTACAAAAGTGGTCCAGTTTCATTCTTTTGCATTCTGCTGTCCAGTCTTCCCAACACCATTTGTCGAAGAGACTCTTTTTCCCATTGGATATTCTTTCCTGCTTTGTTGAAGATCAATTGACCATATAGTCGTGCATTCATTTCCGGGTTTTCTATTCTGTTACATTAACCTATGTGTCTATTTTTGTGCCAGTACCATACTGTTTTGATCACTACAGTTTTCTAATATAAGCTGAAGTCCAGAATTGTGATGCCTCCAGCTTTGCTTTCTTTTTCAAAGAAAAATAGCTTTGGCTATTTGGGGTCTTTTGTGGTTCTATACAAATTTCAGGATTGTTTGTTCTAGCTCTGTGAAAAATACTGTTGGTATTCCATTAATGCTGTAGGGATTGCATTAACAATATTTGTTCTCCCAATCCATGAGCATGGAATATTTCTTTCATTTCTTGGTGTCATCTTCAATTTCTTTCATCAGTGTTTTACAGTTTTCAGAGTACAGTTAATCTTTTTAAAGGTATGAGAGTTCTTTATGTTGGTTAGATACAAGTCCCTTACTACATAAATAATTTGCAAATATTTTCTCCTATTTTGTGGATTGTCTTTTTACTTTCATGATGGTGTCCTTAGTAGCACAAAAGTTGTTAAGTTTCAATGAAGTCCAATTTATCTGTATTTTTCTTTTGTTGCTTGTGCTGTTGGTGTCTTATCTAAGAAAGCATTGTCTAATCCAAGTTCACAATGATTTATGCCTATGTTTTCTTATAAGAGTTCTACAGTTTTATCTCTTACATTTAGGTCCATGATTCATTTTGAGTTCATTACTGGACATGGTGTGAGGGAGCAGTCCAAGTGGACAACCAGCACCACTGTTGAAAAGACTATCCTCTCTCCTTTGAATTGTCTTGACACCCTTATCGAAAATCACTTAAATGTAAAGGCTCAGAATTTTTTAAATTATTATTTATTTTTTTTAACGTTTATTGATTTTTGAGACATAGAGACAGAGCATGAGCAGGAGAAGGGCAGAGAGAGGGGGAGACACAGAATCCGAAGCAGGCTCCAGGCTCCGAGCTGTCAGCACAGAGCCTGACACGGGGCTCGAACTCACAGACCGCGAGATCATGACCTGAGCCGAAGTCGGCCGCTTAACCGACTGAGCCACCCAGGCGCCCCAAGGCTCAGAATTTTAATTTATGCACTCTCAATTCTATTCTATTGATCCACATGTCTATCATTGTGTCCATACCACATCATCTTGACTACTGTAGCTTTGTAGTAAGTTTTGAAATTGGGAAGCGTGTGTCGTCCAACCATATTCATATTTTTCAAGACTGTTTTGGCTATCCGAGGTTCCCTGAATAGCCATAGATGAATTTTTATCTATTTTGTTAATTACTGTATCCCCAGAGTTCAGCACAGTCTTGGTAAATAGTAAATGCTAAACAAGTATTATTTGAACAAATACATAAATTCTCATAAAATTAAAACAATAGTAATATGAAGTAGACATTCCTTAAAAAAAAAAAAGTCCTCCTTAGCATTCCTTCCCTCTATTCTTCTGGGAAAACACGCAGAGTATCTTGGAAAACTACCCCTTACTAACTTCATGCTGTTCTTCTGGGGCTTCATACCAGACTACCCAACACCCCTAGCCCCAGAAGACAGTATATGATTCAGGGCTGGCCAATTCATTCCATTTCCTGCCATACTGACAGGCTTTGGTATGATCATGTGAGTCAGGCCCTGTCAATCTGAGTTCTGTCCTAAGATCACACGTTTTAAGGAGCGACCCCCAATTGTAAAAGAACGCGCCCTACCAAATTGAGAGCATGGGAAGAGTGTCCCGTTGAGTTCCAGCTCCCGGATCCAGTGGACCCTGCCGCTGGACTCTCCCTGCTAAGCTTGGCAGGATTCTCAACTGTACACAATGCAACTACTCTGGTTAGCTTATGCGGATGAGGAGTTCGTGGGAGAGCACTGGGAAGCCCACAGAATGCACGGGAAGTTGGAAAAACCTAGCTGAAGCAAGAGCCACGCAGGGTAGAGCGTGATCTACATCCTGCCGTAGAAGTCCTGTGCTTGGGACTTCCTGCTTGTGCTAGACCCTGCTACTCTTGAGTTCTCTGCTCCTGGACTCTCAACCTTACTGCAGTCAAGACACTATCTCTAATTCGCCTTGTACCTCTGCACCATTTTCAAAGAGGTGAAGTTCTGGCCAGGAGCATCGACTTTTCATATGTGGCCTTAGGTCAGCCACCAGGGCCCCCTCTCAGTGCCAGGACCAGCATTCAAGAAATAAATTTGCTTCTATTATTACTTGCTTTGCCTTTTTTTGATTATCTGAGCCAAAAGAAATTCCCCTCTCCACCTTTTTATTTTGGCCTTGGCTACATTGGTTGAATTTCTGTCATTTACAATGAAAGAAATCTGATTAAAGGAAATAAAAATAATAGTAACAGCCACATCGATATATCGTATTTTAGTAGGTAAATACTATACATGTTGTATTAGTTTCCTATAACTGCTGTAACAAAATGCCATACCTGTAGTGGTTTAAAATGCACATAATTACTAGAGTTCTTGAATCAGAAGTACGAAATGAGTCTCATGTGGCTGTAAAGTCGAGGTGTTGTCAGGCTGTGTTCCTTCTGGAAGGAATTCACTTATTTGCCTTTTCTAGCTTCTAAAAGGCATCAGGATTCCTTGGCCTTTCCCAGCAACTGCTTCACTGTGACCTCATCACATCTCCTTCTCTGACTCTGACCCTCCTGCCTCTCTCTTTCACTTAGAAGGAACTTTGTGATGACATAGGGCCCACTGGGAGGACCCAGGATAATGTCCTCATCTCAGAATTCTTAGTCTTATGTCCAAAGCCCCTTTCACCACGTTAAGTAGCACGTTCACAGGTGTCCCAGATTAGGGCATGGACATGTTTGGGGCGCCATCACTCTGTTCACCACACGTGCTTCGTCTGTCTGTGAGTCCTCGCAACAGTTCTGTCGTGCTCATTTTGAAAGAAGAATCTTGCACAGAGAGTTCAAATAATGTGTCCCGTGTTGAGCAGAAGAGCCAATGTTCAAGCCTTGGTGGCTTTTCCGAAAATTTGGGTGCGTTACGTTTTTGTAACCCTTTCCACCCGGCTTCCGTAGCTTTGCTGGAGTGGGAGCTTTGGTAAAGGAAGTACGGAAAGGTTCTGATGGATGCATCCTCTTGGTGTTTCCCTTCTTGTCTGATGAATTGAGAAAAAAATGGCAGAGTCTCCTGAAATCCTTGGATCTTGAGTGAAGAAAAGGAACCTAATTCTATGAATCTTCTTCCCAAATGTTGGCTTATTCAGCAGCCTCCATAGGACAGCCGGCATCTCAAGTCAATAGAGCTTGGCTTATTTAAAGGGGACGTCAGTCTCGCAAAACCTCAAATACCAGCTCCTTTAACAAAGCTAATAGCAACGGTAGCGTGAGACACAGTGTGAAGCTGAAATTCTTCAGACCCTTTAAGGGTGAGGATATACCCAAAAGAGGGACTGTCCTTAATTTGGAAATAATACAAAGACCAATGGAAAAGCAGACTGTTCTTAGCTGACGACACCACAGAGGATTTCAATCTGCTGACACCACTAAACATGGCCTTAGTAGATATTAAGCACAGGCTGAAAAGCATCTTTAGCATTCAGCTATGTCAGATCTAGAAAATGCTTCACCTTACAGGCAGCCCACTACCGCTCAGTGTGCAGAGACAGAATAAAAGCTGCCGACTCTTGCTTATGAAGTCAATCCCACCGGCTCTCCACAGCCAAATTCTAGACAAATCAGAGCCATCTATTAACATAAGCATAAGTTGGAGTCTGCATATGCTCAGGCCTGGTAGAAAGCACGAGGGAACTGGTGGCGATGAGAGACACCTGGAAAAGCTACCCTGTACTCCACCGCTCGCCACTTTCTCCAGTCACGGTGGACAGAATGACCGCTGGTAAGAGGGAATCGAGTCTCGCTATTATACGCGGGTTTCTGTTACATGCTGGAGACAATCCTAGATCATCAAAGACAGAGTTCCTGCTCTGAAGGTGAGGCAGTCGTACAGAGTAGAGGTTTCTGACGTGGAGGGATGGGGTGCGGCAGAGGGAGGAGGCCCAACAGTCTAGGGAGGAAGGAGAGCGGGACCGGCTTTGCTCTATGAGCCAGGCCTCTCCAGTTGCAAGTGACGGAAACTAAATTTGAACTATCAATAGGAAACATGACGTTATGAGAGCAAGCCTCTGGAAAGGCGAGGGATCAGCCAAACCTCAGAAGCGACTGGAACTGGGAACTAGATAGCCATCGTGACAAGGTCACCGCAAGGGCCGTTGCGTTGTGTCTGGAAAGCTCTTCCTTTCCACTTAGTTTATTTACTACACATTATTCATGTGTCTCCAGTCACCTCCTCAGGGGAGCCGCCCCTCTTTCCACTCATTTCTCCGACTGAACACAATCAGGACCCTGGCCGCCCTCTTTGAGCCTCTGGGGCAAATTAGAAAATGATGATCTTTTTGGGTGGATGGTGCCCAGTGTGTGAAGAACAAGGTACCCTTTCCTCTGAGCAAACACAGCTTCACACCAACCCCCATGGGTTGGTGAGCAGGCTGTTAAGTGATATTCCAGCCCCCTGTCCCCTTCGCTGTGCTCCTTTGTGCAGTGTACAAACTGTACACCTGTACGAAGTAGCTGAGCCAGCTCCCTTATTGTAACCTCTCAAGGGGCGCCTGGGTGGCTCAGTCCATTAAGCATCCGACTCTTGATTTCAGCTCAGGTTGTTATGCCCAGAATTCGGGAACCCCAAAAACCACCAGGGAGCCGAGTCTGATGCAAGAACAAAGAGCCTTTATTCGAGCTAGCTCGAGCTCAATCTCATACCTGCACCAACGCAGCGGTGGGCCGAGAGAGCAGCGAGTTCCAAAAACACAATAGTTTTAAAGGGGTCTAGGGGCAGTGGGAGGGGTAATGGTCGTGGCCCTAGCCAATTGGCTGAGGAAGGGTCAGGGTCCTGTTCCATAGGTCAAGCTTCTGCGCAGGCGCTGGGGACTTAAGGTGGAGGGCACGGAACACAATGGAGTCAGTCCCAGTTTGCCCTTAAGCAAAATGGAATCAGTCCCGATTTGCCCTTACAAGGTCATGATCTCACGGTCCATGGGTTGTAGCCCTGGGTCAGGCTCTGTGCTGTCAGCACACGACTTCTGCTTGGGGGTCTCTCTCTCTCTCTCCCCCTCTCTCTCTGTCCCTCTTCTATTCACTCCCTCTAAATGAATAAACTTAAAAAACAAAAAACAAACCAACAACTGTGTACCTTTTCTCCTTATGACTTGTTAAAATAGCAATTTTAGGAAGGCCTGGGTGGTCCGACTCTTGATTTCGGCTCAGGTCGTGATCTCAGGGTTGAGATGGAGCCCCACATCAGGCTCCACACTGAGAAGGGAGCCTGCTTAAGATTCTTTCTCTCCCTGTACTGGTCGAGCTCTCTCTCTCTAAAAAAAAAAAATAGCAATTTCACATTGCTTGCATGATTATGTAAGGAATGCCTCCTCTGCAAGCCCGTAAGCTCCGCGAGGGCAGCAAGTGGGTCTGTTTTCGCTCAGCGGGTTATTTCTAGAGCCCAGCAGTGTCTGGCACATGGAAGGCCCTTGATAACAGTCATTTCATGAATACATGAATGAGCAAGCAAGAGATCATGTGCTCACTGGGAGTGGGAGGCATGCTGATTGGCTATCAAATCTCTATTTGATGAATGGTGGGGTGAGGAGTTCAGCAAGAGAAGCAGAGCTCTTTCTAGCAAAAGAGTGGCAGGCCGGGCAGGGAAGCGTCCAAGTGGCGCCGCCCAGCCACCGACCTGCCTGGGGCAGTGTCTGACCAGACACTTCTGTGTCTGTGCTGCCTCCCCTGCGAGATGAGGGAATGTGCCCAGCTCGCCTCTGAGACTGTCCTGCCCAACATTCTGTTCCCTATTGTTCTGGTTCTGTTCCCTCCTGCCGAGTTCCATTCTAGTGCTGCAGGTGTTTAGTGGAAAAAGACATGACTGTGGGCAACCTCGGTCAAGGAAGGCCTGATGGAGGTGAGCCTGCGGCTGAGTGGGAAAGGCTGGGGAGGAGCTGTAAAGGGGAGAGGGAGGCGGGCACACCTAGGGCGGGAGGCTGGCTTCGGGAAGTACGTTATTGGTGTTTGTTGGGAGTCTTTTTTTTCCCCAAATATAAGTATCTTCGCAAGGGGTACTATGTTAACACATCTGTATTTCCCCTGAATTAGCTTATCCGAGAACAGCAAGCCAGTCACGCACAAGGAGCTGAGGGAATGAGACATTGGACAGGTAAGTTTTAACTATAAAAATAGGTCCTGAAACGAGTGCCTCCAATGTGTGTGAAGCAGGCTGGTCGCCCTGCGGTCTATACGTTGCCTGTGTGTTTTGGGCTCCAGTGGTGGCAGAGTGACTCAGAGGCAGGGAAGAAAGAAGTGTCTCCATTTCCTGATCGGGCCCTCATCCCTTCCTGTGACCACTGAGTACAGTAACCTCTCAGGACGGGTCTATTCATCCCTTCCACTTCTTCAGGCAACCCCTCTGTGTCTGCCCCCCAGGATGGTAAGCCCACGTCAGGCTTCTTCAATCCTGCTCCCATCCGGGAACACAGAGGTTTGCCCTTACTCGCTAAGGGCTGACCTCATCCTGAATATGGGTGTGGACTGTCCCAGAGGGCCAGACCCCAGGCACCACACCGGGAGCCCTGGACTCCTGGAAGGGGAGCTGGAAAAGGGAGAGAAGGCTTGACAAAGTCAAGGGGGAGGTGAGGGCAAGAGGCAGTTTTGACCGACATGCACCGGCAACCCTTTAAAGCCAAACTGCCTGTAACAATACTCTGCCACTTTTGGCCCTACTCGTACGGACCCCAACATGTAGTCCCGTGACCAGGTCCCCAAATAGGTTTAACAAGGAAGAGAATAGGGGCACATGGGTGACTTAGTTGGTTAAGCGTCGGACTTCGACTCAGGTCATGATCTCACAGCTCGAGTTAGAGCCCTACGTCGAGCTCTGTGCCGACAGCTCAGAGCCTGGGGCCTGCCTTGGTTTCTGTGTCTCCGTCTCTCTCTCTCTGTCCCTCTCAGGCTCGTGCTCTGTCTCTCTGTCTTTCAAAAATAAACAAACATTAAAAAAATTAAAAAAAAAAAACAACAAGGAAGAAAATAAAGTTCCATACCCTGGAACTGGAAAAACTGTATTTCATGTTGCCACTAATGATGGGCAGTGAGAACACAGGACATTTGCCCCAGCCTAGAGCTATGTTAGGTGTGACTGCCTACTGGTGCTGGAAAAGTAGGTATAGCCTCCGCAACAGAGACTTGGGCTGTGTGTTGGGGCAGGGGTGGAGAGGGTGGGCACACAGCTGTCTGTACAATGCTATGCAAAGAGGCAATACAACGAAGTGATTGAAAATACAGATCCTGAGCCAGTCTGCTCAGGTTCTGCCACTTACTAGCTGTATGACTTTGGGGAAGTTACTTTACCTCTCTGTGCTTTAGTCGCCTCACCTGTAAAATGAGTTTAACAAATTTTCTACTTCTTGGGATTGTCGAGAGGATTAAATGGGTTGGTAGGAACACTAGAACTGTGCTTGGTGCCAAGTGAGTGGTACTTAAGTGTTTGCCAATACAGTGTTTGGGAAATGTCTCCCAAAGCTATAGTTATAAATTTGAATGGAGGTTTAGAACAGACTAAGGTGGTGGTGGTAGAGCTTTGAAGCCAGAATACGTGATTGCGAGGTGGACGGACGGAGAATGAAACGGAGCAGTTGCAGGGGTTCAAGGTCAGACTTTCCCAGTAAATTGACCAGACCATGGGGGTGTGGGCAGGGGAGCTGGGAGGCCCGCAGAGGGGCTGATCAGGGCCTGGTGTCAGGGGAGGAGAGGGTGAAACGGATCAAATGAGAGGGAAGGCAAAGGGCGACTGTGCGCTGGGAGGACCCAGAGTCTGGGGGGTGGTGCAGAAAAAGCAGTTTTGACTGCAACCCCGTTGGGAACTGGAGGGAAGTAAAATTTGGAAACAGAAGTTTATTTTTGGCACCTCCTCTTGCTCTTTGTCCAACAGTCCAATATCTCCGTAGTGTCTTGTCCCAGGGCCGAGGCTCCCCTTCTCTCCTACGGCTCCACAGCCTGAAACTGTTCACTTCACCTGCGAGTTCCCACTATTCGAGTGCAGGCCCGGATGTCAGCCAGACTCGGGAGGGTAGCGTGGAACTCATCTCTCGTCAACAAATCACTGATAGCCACTGACTAATCCCTAAAGTGCCTGGATTTTAAAAAGGAAATATAAACTCAAATGAATGTCTAATCTAGGAATTCTTAATTTAGGGGGTGATGGGGTGGGCATAGGTGACTTTCAGGCCTTCGACAGAGAGCCATCATTTTCAATGATTCCTAAAGGGGTCTGTGATTCTCAAAATGTTGGGGGCATTTGCTTTAACCTATTTGGACGAAGGCAGTGTAACAAACTAAACTGTAATAAACATTCAGGTTAGCTGGAAGAAAATCTTTTTCAATTGGGTAAATTAGCGATTTGTACGTTGTGTGTATACGTGTCTGTGTGCGTGCGTGTGCGCGTCTGTACACACGCACGCCTCCAAATTCTTTTTCTATTTTGGAACCATAGATATTTTTCTTAAATACTTGGATTTGTTGCCTTCTTCCCAGAACATGGCTTTGGTGGTAACTTCAAGGAGGGGGGGGGTTCAGGTGTGAGTGTCAGGAGACTTGTGGTAGCTGAGGAAGATGTAACCAGGTTATAGGAGCTGGAATTTGCTTAGTCACAGGTTTTTGACATCCTACATCCTCTTCCTTTCTGGAACAGGAAGTTCCTACTTCCATAACATGTTATCACCAAGGAAGTGAGCATATATTTTCCTCAGCTCCTGTCCTCCTCTTCCCTCCCCCACTTCCTCCTGCTGCCTGCCGGCTCCATCCACTCTCCCAGAATGCTCCACTTTGCCATAATGAGATGCTCGGCAGCCACCGACGTCTGGAGATGGATGGGGCCTCCTGTACTGCCCTGAGAGGGATGTTAAAAAGACATTGTATTCATGGAAGCAGGCTAGAAAAGGCGAGGAGAAATGAAGAGCCTGACAACACAGAAGCCATTGTACAAGTAAAATGGTTATTCTTTCTGCCCATACCCTGCTAGCTGGAGTAACTGAAGCAATGCTATATTTATGAAAGTCACTATAAACGTCATGCATTGTTTAGATTCAATTGGAAAATTATACCTTCTGAGATCGAATTTAAGGCAACATCATTAGGACTTGATTAGCTCAGTGCGAATAAGGTGAAAATACCCAATTCGGAAAAGAACATGTGGTAATGAATACATTTTTATTCAAATACTCTGTTAAATCCCTAGGCAGGTGTGATTTCTGTGAAATAAAAGGCCTTGGGTTAAAAAAAAATGCCAGTTTAAGCATTCTATAGTTGTGCTGGAGAAAAAGATTAGCCAGAAAAAACAAAAAAAAAAAAAAAAGAAAAAAAGAAACCAAACGTATTAATGCTACCCTAATCGTCATGTAGTCGTGTGTCAAGAAACCGTGAAAGTCGGAAATAGTTTTAAAAATAAATGAAATTTCTTCCCTATATCCAGGAGAGACCAAAAAAAAAAAGAAGAAAAAGAAATTCAAGTTGAAACACTAATGTCAAATCTCATCAGAATTGGAAAATTCTTAGCTTTTCTGAGAGATCCCTCAAATGGCAGCTTCATAAAGAAGGAAACCAGGATTTTCTAGATAACTTAAAAACACAGACTCATTTTTGCTTGAAATAGCCCCAAGCATAAAAATTAGCCAACCAACCGTACCTCACTCACAAGACTGTGTGAGGTTCACAAAGAAAAACATGGACGCGTCGCATAATTGGTGTTCATGCATTTATTCCTGCTTCCCTCTCCTACTTTTATAAATGCTTGCACATATTTTATCATATTTTTCTCTTGAAGAAATTACTCCCATTTTTATAGACGGAGGAACTGAGGCCCAGACAGTTAATGTCTGTTCCAGGGTTAAAGAGGTAGGGTCTGCGTCTTATTGCAGGCTGGCTCAAGGGTAATGCTTAAAGACTTCTTGGCTCTGGTGTAGTGGATTCAAAATCTTTCATGTCAGTAACTCTGGCACTCAGAGAAGGGTAATATTACTTCGAAGGACACAGAAGAGAAATTATTCACTATGGGAACACAATATATGCTTCTATTCATGTTGAATCCCCTGTAATTTGCTACAATTTGTTTAATTGTTTAGAAATTTCCCATGTATGTCTGAACTTCCAGTATCAATCAATTATCATTAAGCTAGTTTTTCAAAGAGTTTGAATGACGCAGCATTGATAGGGTGTGCCCATTTTCCTCTTTATTGTGTAAAGTCTCACATGTCAATTTCGAACTGGGCTAATTTCACATTGGTGGCATGTCTTGGTGAAGAAGGCTTTCGTATCATAACTCAGTGTTCACTGTAAACTCTAGAAAGGAGAAAGGAAGCCAAGTTAATGAAACACAGTGACTGGAATTAGAGACCAGCTTAGAGGAAAAGAAGGATTTGGGATGACAGGGTGGATGTGAAGGGGAAGGGTTTATGCAAGAATACGATGAGTACTGCAACTGACAGGTATTGAGTCAATACTTCTCATATGCTTTCCTTGTAATTATTCATTCACTTATTTCTCACAACATATCTATGAGGTAGTTCCTATTAGTTCTGAGAGACAGAGTGAGCACAAGGCAGGGAGGGGCCGAGAGGGAAACACAGAATCTGAAGCAGGCTCTAGGCTCTGAGCTGTCAGCACAGAGCCTGACGTGGGGCTCATGACCTGAGCTGAAGTTGGATGCTTAACCAGCTGAGCCACTCAGGCACCCCAAAATAATTTGTCTTCTTAAGTGGCGGAGCCAATGAGTTTTTAATCCAGGCCATCTGGATTAAGCCTATGTCCTGCTTCAGAAAAAATGTTAAAAGTGCTGCCATGTCTAAAAATGCCCAATTGAAGAGTTGGTTCCAGAAAGTTCCATCTCTTAAGGTCTCTTTTTCACTTTGGGAGTTATATTACTGCCCCAATAGAGGCTGATGAAAAATATGGAAGTCCCTTTAATGTGCATTATAAACCCGTATGACAGGTTATCAATTCTATGAAGTAACCTGTGGTGATTACAGAAGCCACTTGCTTGTGTTTCATGGTCAGTGGTCAGTGTTCTAAACTCTAGCATAAGAGGGGCAGGGCAAAAGGAAGCCAATGAAAGAAAAAATGTGTTCAACAGACATATGGCAAATGATGCCATCTTTTCAGCTTGTCAATCGTCACCAGTTTGGAGGAGAGACTGTCCCTGTTGGGGACAATGAAGGAAAATGTCTACTTCTATGTCTTTTCCATTAGCCTAATAATTGGGACATGACTATATACAGGTATCAAAAAACGAAACTTACATTTTTATTACCCTCGTAGCATCTGGCAAGTGGCTATTGCAAAACTGTTCTACGTATATAAGTGAAAAGCAGGATAAGTTACAGTGACATTCCTATGAAATTAAAAGCTTAAGAGCCAAAACTATTTCCCAATTAACACAGGCCTCAATGGTTAAACGGTTAGCTCCAGTAGGCTGAAGCGGCTGCCCCTTCCCACTGACAGTAGCGAATTTAGTACATTCAGCGGAGCCTCATTAGACACTCTGGATAATCTCATTAATAACATACCATGAAGTTGATAGTTGCTATTGAAATAAGGTCAAAGGATAAAATAGGTAAGAAGGATGGAGTAACCTGGAAATAATCTTTCTGACTCCTATTTTTCATAATATATATCTACAAAGGCAACCAGAGTCTAGACAGTCAACTCGAGAAAAAGGCTAAGTTTCACTATCTTTTAAAAAAACATTCGCATCTATATCATTGTATCCTTATAAATAAGTTTCTGAGGTATGGAGGGCATATATTAACCTGATTAAAGAGAGGGGGAACATTATAACACAGGGAGTCTCACCCTTAGGGGCACTATTCCTTATCAACTAAATGGCAAGTTATTGAAGCTGTCTAGGCCTCAGTTAACTTATCTGTAAATCAGAGATAATATTAGTACTCTACTGGAGTGTTGCAAGGTTAGGTGAAATACTTTAACAACCAAAGCACTATCACATGGGAAGCAAGTAAAAAAAAAAAGTTGTCATCATTTGGATTAGCAAACTACCAGTTGGTTATGAGTCTGGAGAAATGAATTATCCTGACCTCTACAGATAGATTTACTGCTTTTGTTTTTGTTTCCATGTAAACGCAGGTAGCTCGACTTTTGATAACTAGTGGAGTTCTATGCACTCTCTCACTGCAATCTGAAGCTGAATTAATTCCTCCTTGACACGAGTTCTTTGCGATTCTCTTCGAATCTTACCAGGGCACATTTATGTATTTGTCTCAGTGGGCCCAACTTTATTTCAGTCTTAGGTCTCTGCCATTCTCCACTCTGTACCCCCAATTCCCAGCGCATACAGAAAAGCACGCTATTGTGGGATGTGTGGAATTTGGGGAAAAGTTTTACTCTACCATCATAGTCCCAAGATACTTATTAATTTTCCCTCCAAGGATCTGAATATAAATGCACAGAAGTGTAACATAATTATCTCTGTAAACATCCCCATAAGGATCAAGTTATTTGGAAATGGCACCAATGAGAAAAGTGTTAAATGTTATATTACGTATTGGAAAAATTTCCTACTGAGTTTCATAAAAAAGAAGGCAGTATTCCAGCTACGAAGTATAGAATTTGTATTAGATTTTTATAATAACGTTCAACTGGGAAGGAAGAGTAGCTTACCCATCTCTGGAGTTGAAGCTATGGTGGGGGCCGTGTGGTACGGGGGGAAAGACCTGGTCTAGGAGCTAAGAAACCTGAGTTTAGTTACTGCTTCCTTATTAACTAGCTGAGTGACTTGGATTAGACATTTAACTCCTTTGGACCTCAAGTCTCATATTCTTGAAATGAGCAAGTTGGATTTTCCCAAGGCTTCTCCCAGATCTAAAATTTCACATTATAGTCAACACTCCGTTCACTTTAAGGAACAGCTAACAAGTGCCTACTATTTGGAAGCACGATATATATATTATGTCCCACTAGGTGCTGGGGACATAAAAGAAATATAATAAGTTTCCTACCCTCAAAGGTTTCTAGTCTTGTGGATTATTAAAATGATGCGGTGATATTTACCGAATATTATGTAATCTTTTAATTCTACCTGTTTTACTATTCATACAACATGTGTGGCAGTGAGTCTTAGCAGACTAAGAATGAACTCAGCCCCTCAATCTTCAGGCTATAGCTGACCTACCAAAAATATTTGTATAAATTACTCTCTAAGTCTGTTTTTCATTTGAAAATAACCATACAGACCTGACTGAAAGTGATGCTGAGAAGTAACAAAGGCTGAATATCCTACATATTTTTGTGGACACCTTGAGCCAGTTAGAGAGCTGGGTGCTAGGGGCAAAGCAGTGGGCAGGTCCTCATGTAGCTTAGCCATTATATATATTATTATAAAGTTTGCTGCAAAAAATCAATATAGTAAATGGCTACCTAGAACTAATGAATCGTGGGCTTATTTTAATTTAGTAATGTCAAGAAGCAAACTCATTTCTGTGTAAAACAATTGTGTCTCGGTCCTTAAATTACCATGACCAATAAAAATACACAAATATTATATATATGAAATATTATGAATTTGTATAAACTATATATATCATTTCTTATTTCCTAGGTATAGAGTAGGTTGAACTCTTAGTTCAGAGTAAGAAGGGACTTTTCTTAGAATTAGATCTGCTCAACAAAGAACGGCCTATTTCAGAGTCCAGAGGTACTTACCCATCTCTGTGAAAACCAGCTGACAGATCTGTCAGGTCAAAGGTCACCAATATGGATGGCATTCCTGAGAAGAAAACGGAAGTGGATAAATTCGGGTCAATTCTGAGATTCTACAATTAGGTGAAGTGATTCATAAATGTGTGAATAATAGAAATATGATAGATACAAAATTATAAGGATGTAATTTACTCAGGAGACATTGGGGATTAAAAGGGACGGAGTATACTCCAACAGGAGTGGTGTGGACAGAAGAACTGGTTTGATCCTGTTCTTTCAAAATATCTTATTTTTGGGGTAACATTTATCCTCTGATTTGAAACCTAAATTTCAGAACTCTGAAACTCAAAAGCCTTGGCTATAGCAATCTAAAACTTAAACGACTAATGTTTTGTTACCAGGTATTTGTGGTGTAATCCATTCTTGGAGGGCGGTGTAATGCCCTGGCTGTAGGCTGGGGCGGGGGCCTTGGGATACAGGTAAGCAGTGGATGTTTCCTGTGATTGGGGTAGGAGAGGGCTATCCTTCCTCAATATCTCAAAATATTATTCTGCTACATTATGGTTCAGTGTGAAGACTTGGTTGGAAAGCATTGAAAAAATGTTTGGAACTCATAAAAATGGTGCTAATTCTTGCCTTAAGAAACTCAATGGTCCTAAGAATTCACTTAAATTAACATCTTCCTCTGACAAATAACAGCCAAATGAGGCCCTCTCAGCGTCAGTGAATGAGATGCTCTCAATTCAGCCAGTTGTCCTTCGAGGGCTCAGCACCTTACCCCTGGATTTGCCAACACGCCAGACTGGGCCCGAAGCTCAGGGCATGGCCCTGATTTCCTGTATGCTGGGAGGGGAGGAGTGCGTATGCAGATGTGTGTATGACGACGGACAATGCCTGTAGCATTCGAAGCCTTCAGAACAGCACATTTGTGACCAATGAGGAAGAAGTGTGTTGATTCTGGAAAAGAAGTGCAATTCAAAACTGGGAAGAGGATGGACTGTTGTAATTCTTGTACAAGAAATAGGAGTTTGTTCCTCACCAGAGGGTTTGCTGGAAACGAGGACGCGATGATTCTTTATCCAGTTTCCAGCAGTAGGAAACAGCTAACAAGTCTCAGTCCAAGTTCGGAGCGGACTGGCCTTCTGCCGAGAACCGCTCCGAGGCAAGCGAGACAAGTGGGTGACGCAAGCAGGGGCTAACTCCTCTACTCCTGTAGCGGGACACAAGATGCCCCAACTGTGCTTTCCCTTCACCGCTCTTCGCGCACCACGCGTGCTTTGTTTCAGAAGCCGACCCTTCTTTCTCGGTTGGTCTGCAGCTCCACCAATCCCGCCCGTGACGGGGCGGGGCTTCAGGGTCAAGGTGGACCAATTCGCCAGCCTCGCCCCTACACGCGCTTTCGGACCCCCGGGGATGAGTGACAGCAGCCAGACCCAACCTGCTGCTCCAGAGCGTGGCCTCCGCCAGGGGCGTTACGAGGACCAGGCGCCAGGACCAATCGCATTGGACCTCAAGGGGCGGGGCCTCTTTGCCAGCTCCAGACCGGCGCCCATCGCACTCCTTTTGTCAAATGAGAGACGCGGAGGGGCGGTCCCTCGACCGAGGTTCAGCCAATGGTTGGAGGCGAGGTGGGCAGGCCGGGAGTGCTGGCGGCTGGTCCTCAGCTCGAGCTGAGGTGCGGCGAGCCGGTGGGGGGACCGCGAGGCAAGCGCGGGAGCCTGGGCGGCGAGTGGGGTGTGAGCTGCCCGAAAATGCACTCGGATGCCGCCGCTGTCAGTGAGTAACAGAGAGCGAGCTGGCCGGGGCCGGGCGGTTGCCAGCACTCTCCACTCTGCTCCCGCAGTCCCCGCCCCGCGCCTCCTGTCCCGAAACGCGCCGGGAGTCCCTGCCCGGGAGCCACCCCTTCCCCTCCCGGGGCCGGGGCGGGCGGTGACGCTGCGGGCGGCGCGGGGCGGGGGCGGGCGTGGGGGGGGGAAGGGGCCGGCCTGACGGGGGAGGGCGGAGGTGAGGGGGGTGGGGACTGGCTCCTTTTCAGTGTTGGGGGCAGGGGGGGCGGGACGTGCGATGAAGGGCTGGGACCGGAGTGCCTGGGGTGAATGGAGGTGGAGGCGGCGGCAGGCGCTAGCGGGCAGGGCCGGGGGTGGCACCGGCGCGGGGAGAGAGGGAGGGAGCGAGCGAGCGGGGCGCAGGGGTGAGGATTTCCTAGGGGCTGAGCGGTGCGGGCGGCTCCGTGAGAAAGGCGGGTGAGTGCTAGGGGAGCGCGGGGGCGGGGACAATGGGAAGAAGGGCTGGATGGCGGGGGTGGGGGGGAACAATGCGGTGGGGGAATGGGGGCAGCGGCCCAGCGGGGCTGGAGGGCGGGCGCGGAGATGAGGGCTGATGTAACGGGAGAGCGAGGTGGTGGGAGGGATTGGGGTGTGATGGGATAGTTGGGGAGTCCGACGGGCTGGAGAGGCATAGGGAGGGTGGTGGGGTAACTGGGAGTGGTAAGGGGGGCAGACGTTGGGGTAAAAGGATTGAGCAGGTGTTAGGAAGAGAGGGTAATTGGGAGTTAGAGGCGAGGAAGGAGGGGAGGGTTTGAGGTGACAGGATGGGGGCAGGGGTAGGGGAGGTGCGGTGGGGGTGTAAAGCTAGTTGGGAGGAAAGGGGGGTTGGGAGGGGCCGGGGCAGGGGGAGGACTGTCAAGTCCAGATTCGGTCTGCGAGGGGCACAGGGGGAAGGCGTCAAACTCAGTTTTCAGGGAGGTGTTCCCTCCCCTGGATCAAGACAGGGTCCGTGTAAGAGGGAGCCCTGAGCCTCGGGGTGCGGGGAGAGGAGGGGGCGGGGCTGAGGTGGAGGGGGCGGGGAGGTGCCCTGAGGTTGGCGCTGGCCGCGGTTTCCCCAGAGCGGCGGGAAGCGAGGTCAGCGCTGGCGCGGGCTCCGGCTGCGGGACTGGGAGGCGGGGCACGGGCGCGGGCTGCGGGTTTTCCGCGGCGGGAGCGGGAGGGGTCGGGCCCTGGAGACCAGGTGGGGGGTTTTGCGCAGGGGAGATGTTGGGGTCCCAGGCAGTCCGTGGGTTTGGCTGCCTGTGACGCAGTTTTCTAATTTCTGGTCGTCAGGTGTGGACGCTGGTGCCTAGAAACCCGCTTCCCTGCAGGGGTGGGCTGGACCACAGGCTCCGCGTAGCGCCTGCGGAGCGCGACCTCTGCTTAGCTTGCGGGGAGGACGCTTTAGGGGTTTCCTTTAGGGTCTGGCTCTAGTGGCCGGGTGTGAAGGGGAAAGGCGGTCGCGCGGAATTCTGGGACTTGTAGTCCGCGCCGCGCGGGGCCGCTGTTGGGTTGGGTGCACGTGGGTAACTGTGGAAACGAGTCCCAGAATGCTTCGCGCCCTTCGGAGCCTCCCGGCTCTGCTAACTCGTGCTTTTTTCCCCGGTGGACCGGAGCGCGCTCTTGGGATTTTCTCATGTCCCCTGGGACTGGAGCGATTCACTGGACCTTCTCCCTGTGTCAGCGGGAGCGGGAGAACCAAGCTAAACACAGTCTTTTTTGCACTTGGGATCTTGATTCGCTAGTTGATTACTTCCTCCGGCATTTGGTGGCCTTATTTGTAGGGTAAATTCTTAGTGTTTTATCATCTAGCCCATAGGTGTGGAAAAACATTCAAAATGCAGCACGATCTTAAAGCAGAGTTTAGGATGGTTTATTTATTGTGGCTTCCAGTGTATGTAGACACTAGGTTAAAAGGTTTGTTTTTACGGAAATCTGGGAATGCAGTGGAGACCAGTGTAACCCTTGTGAAGCTAGTATGGATTATGTGTTTATATTTCTTGGACTGTTTGGACTGCCCAAAGCTAGGACTTTTTGAAGGAAGATGGTCTTGAAGTGATGGAGGCGGCTTAATGGAATTTAGGGTAGAAATACGCCCGTTCCTTAAAGCCAGCATGAAGATGAGCAAAGGGAATATATGATGTTTTCAGTTTTCAAGGGAACAGGGGAAGCAAAGGAGGCTAGAAGAAGGTAAACTCGGTGGAGGACCTTAAGTTTTCGTATTTTTTTTTTGTTTGTTTTTAACTGCTGCTGTAATTCTTTCTCTTTGCCTCTTTACTATTGGAGACCACCCTCAGTCTTTAGATGCCCCAATCCTTTGCCGGTTTCCATTACCATTTATATACTGAATCTGTACCTCACAGAGTCTGTAATGTAGAGGGCCATAGGATTAGCTCCGAGATTATTTTTGTCATATATATAAAGTATTATGAAACTATTGGTAGCAGAGAAAAATATTATAATGATCTAATGATAAAATTTTACCAAAAAGTCCTAAAATTTGGAAACTTTTAGTATGGTTACAAATATACTGAACTTGCATACTTGATTAAGTGATTAATGGTTAAGTGATGGCTGAAAAACTGGGCAATTTGTAGTTTTTTCAGGAAAAGATTTCTCGGGTGTGGAGTTTGGTAAGTTCTTTATAGATTGTAGGTACTAGTCCTTTATCCCAAGAAAAGATTTCTGTTTGTCTTATGTTTTACATAATCTTGTGATGAAATATTCAGGAAACCCTTTGTGATATGTAAATATGTAATGTGGACATGTTTTTTTAAAATGTGCACTTAATACTGGAATTTGTTCTCATATAAAGGGTAAAGGGTATGAAGTTGAAAACAAGAGTTATAATTGTCTTCAAGATGGTGTTTTAAAAGAAGTATTAGATTAGTAATTTCTTTCCCTGTTTATTTCTGTTATATCCCAAAGGGCAGTTGCCCTTTACACATACACAGTCCCCCTCTTCTCTAGCCCCCCAAACCCTAGGTTTCTAAACATGATCAGCTTATATTTTATGCTGTAGATTTTAGGTTCCTCTTTGATTTTTGACCTTTGGGGAGGTTCTTTTCTTTTCTTTTTTTTTTTAGATTTTTTAAAATGTTTTATATATTTTTGAGAGAGAGCGAGAGAGACAGAATATGAGTGGGGGAAGGGTGGAGAGAGAGGGAGACACAGAATCTGAAGGAGGTTCCAGGATCTCAGCTATCAGCATAGAGCCCAATGCGGGCCTCAAACAAGTGAACTGCGAAATCATGACCTGAGCCAAAGTGGGATGCTTAACTTTTAACTAGCCACCCAGGTGCCCCAGTGGAGGTCCTTTTCATGTGAACTTATCTATGCATTTAAGCAGATGTTTCTTACAGTTGGCCCAGTATTTTTTCTCTGTTTTATATTGGGAAGAGTTTTAGGTTATCTTGTCTATAGCACTGCCAGAAAAGAAAGTCTCCCTCATTTTCTTCACCTTCGAGAACTTCTGTACGTTTACTCTTTCCTTCCTCTGTTCCTGCTTGTAGTTGATCGCGTTTTTTCAAATGTTATTGATCATTGTATCCCTTTCTGTTTTTATCTTTAGCTGCTCCCAGCAGCTCTTTTAGTTTATTGCTTTCTTCCTGGCTAATAATACATGTTGATGTTTTGTCATCTCAACAATAATGATCTTGTTAACTCAGCAGAATAAAAAATCAACCGGTCAGAAACTGACCTCATGATTTGACCTCTGTCGTATCAAGTATTGGCAAGTAACTATAGACAATTAAAAATGGCATAAATAATAGAACTTATTGTCCAGTAGCAAGAAGTGTAGAGAATACATGCTTGTAAGGATGGCGTAGCATCTGAATGATGTGTTTGAAGGCTCTAGGTACTTTGCATCCCTTTCTTCCTCCATTCTTAGTATTTTGACATATGGAAGGCTCAGGTTCGTTGCCTCATGTTGGCAATGTGGTTGCTGGAGCCCCAGACATCATGCCTGTGTAAGATGGGGAAGAAAGGAACATATTTTCTTACAACTCCCTCTTCGCAGACAGGAGTCTTCTAGAAGGTCACTTTGGAGACTTCCCCCTTCAGTTTCACTGAATGGAACTGAGCCTATGGCACTGCTACTTGTAACGAAGGTTGAGAAACTGAAAGTCTGGCATTTGCTTGTGCTCAGGTGGAAGAACAGTGAGGAAAATTGTTGGGGTCGCCAGCCTACAGGTTATATCCCTGAGCCAACTACTTTGTCCAGCTGTTTCTGGCTTGGTCTCAATCTTTTTTTTTCTTTTTTTTTTCAATATTATTTAACGTTTATTCATTTTTTACAGATGGAGAGAGACAGAGCATGAGTGGGGGAGGGGCAGAGAGAGGGAGACACAGAATCCAAAGCAGGCTCCAGGCTCTGAGCTATCAGCACAGAGCCCAACGCAGGGCTCTAACCCACCAACCATGAGATCGTGACCTGAGCCAAAGTCGGACGCTTAAGTGACTGAACCACCCAGGCGCCCCTCAATCTTTTTTTATATGTCAGTTTATTTTCTGCTTCATGTTAAAACAAAGGTGACTTACTAAGTATAAATAAAAGCCTGTCAAGAGAAGGAAAATAAACTGTAGATTTATAGGCTGCATATAAATGCTTGCTGTATGTTAGAAATAGGCCATATTTTGGCTCTGAGCATCCTAGTAGTCAAAACAAAGAGGAAAACAAGACTAATTAGTTTTATGTATTTGGTTACTGAAGTGCAATTCATTTTCTAACCCAAGCTGAAGCTTAGACATTTCTCATCCTTTCCCTGGCAGGTAGTAAGAGAAAGACTCCCATCAGCTCCCATGCTCTCCTGAGCTCTCAGACCTGTTGCCATCACCCTGGGGCTGATCATCTTTCTTTATGTTGTTAATCAGCAGTAATCCTTTTGCTAGCCTCAGCCTCCTCTGCTTTGTCTTCTTCATCACTAGTAAAATCATCTTTGTCCATAGGATTCCCCGAGACAAAACCTTGAGGGCTCCTGTTAGCTTAATGAAATAGAATCCTCAGAACCTGGGGTTGAACCAGCTTCTGTCGTTGAAGCTCACTTTCTTCCCCCTGAACTGCTCCCTCCTTGTCCTTGCCATCAGTGCTACTTCTGGGGAACTGTTCTTTGCCCGGTTCCTGTTCCCTCTCTAGCAGACGACTCCTCTCCCTCTGTTGAATCTCCGGAGTACTGTTTACTTCTGTCCTCAGTTTTAACTTCTGTAACAACAGCCGCTTGTTTATTTATTTGTCCTCTCCCCAATTAGATTATTACCCCCTTGAGATCTGGGACTGTCTGTCTTAGTATTCACTTTATCATCCAAGATGATGCTTTGTTTCGGTCCTCAAATATGTGTTGAATTGCACATAAATGGTTAACTCTTAAATAGCGAATTATCTAGAAAATTTTAATTCTCCCTCCTATTTAGCATGCTTCTGAGTCTTTCATTATCTTCAGGTTTTTCTTAAGGGAATACAAACTTTCACTTATTCTCTGTCTTTTTTTAACAAAGTCAACCATAAGCAAACCAATTTCAGTAATACATATTTTTTTTTTTTTGAGAGAGAGAGACAGAATGCAGGCGTGAGTGGGGGAGGGGCAGAAGGAGAGGAAGAATCCAAAGCAGGCTCCACACCCAGCTACAGCCCCACCTGGGGCTTGATCCCGCCACTGTTAGATCGGGACCTGTGCCGAAATCAAGAGTTGGTTGCTTAGCCAACTGAGCCATGCAGGAGCCTGAATAATAGTTCTTTTTAAATATGTGCAGATGTTAGTTTGGTTTTTTTTTTTTGAACATTTATTTAGTTTTTTTGAGAGACATAGAGACAGAGCGTGATCAGGGGAAGGGCAGAGAGAGAGGGAGACACAGAATTGGAAGCAGGCTCCAGGCTCTGAGCCGGCAGCACAGAGCCCGACGCGGGGCTTGAACTCAGGAACCATGAGATCATGACCTGAGCTGAAGTCGGCTGCTTAACCGACTGAGCCACCCAGGTGCCCCTGGGCAGATATCTTTTTAAAGAATGTTTTAAAGAATGTCTGTGGCATGGAGAAATTCTCAAGGAGAAGTAAAATGCTGGTGATGTACTAAGGGACACGGAGTCTGTGTGTGAAAATGCATGTTTCCATTTCAGATCTGGTGTGTAAGTCTGTGTGGGGAAGGCTAAGGCATTACCTCTCTTTTTGTTTTACGACCAGATTCCAGTCCTTAGTGTTTATTTCGTAACGTTAACTATACACTGAGATTGCTGGATGCTTTCGTAATTTAGAAAATAAACTTTGTTGGTTGAAGGTGAATTTTCTGAGAATGTGACATGAATGCTGATATCTTTTTATAGTTGGCCATCTTGAATTAGTATTAATAGCTTCTCATAGCTTGTTCTTTTTTCTTATTCTGAGATTCAGGTTAGGAGAAGTACCTCTTGAGAATTACTCTTTTAAGCAGAATTTACATTTAAAAAATACGCTTTAAGTAGAAAAAGATACGCAAATGCGTTTTAAATAGAATCACGTATTTTAGCAATCATTGCATTACTGTTTCAGATCTAAGGATTTTTTTTTTTTACCTTCTTGTGTCTATTATTCTAGCAAAGTATTAACTACTCCAGATTTGAATTATTTTTGTTTTATTTGGAAAACACTCTTAATGAGTTATTTTCAATTTAGGAAGGTAGGCTTGTAGTTTTTGAAACTGACTAATATAGTAAAACACTTAATGGTATGGAAAAGACCCCCACCCTCCCCAAATAGCATCACCTCTGCGTATGATTCCTTTTAGTTCCATCTTTGAGGGTTTTTTTCTTCTAAGTTTTTTTTTTTTTAAACCTTCTGCTCCTTGCTGGCCTGTATCACCCGTATTCCCAGAGATGGTGTGATCCATTTGTGTTTGCGATGGACCTTGTCAGTCTTCGGGGCCCTGGCTCTTTCTCTGGTTGGGAAGTTCCCAGGGCCAGCCAGTCCTGGCTGTGTCTGTGTGCTCTGCCGTGTGCCCTTGAGCATTGTTTTTGTTCTGTACCTTGGTTTTCTGGATTTCCTAGACATTCTGTGAATTACACAGTGGCCCTTTAAAAGAGAAATCATTACCCTATTATATTAGCTAGTTGGTTTCTGGCGCTTGAAACTTAAGAATTCCGACAGATCACCGTCCAGGCCTGTCACTGGTCCGCTCATGGCAGAGGCCCTTGTGGAGAAGAGCAGGGATGTGCCTTTCCACCCTGACTGGATTCTGTTCAGAGTCCTAGATGCCTGGTCCCAGTTCATCCAAAGACAGAGAGAACACATAGGTGACGTCAGTCGTGGGTGCCGTCTTTGCCAGCGGTCCGTCAGGACTCTGAGCCACACGTGAGCCACGCTGCTGGGTCTCAGCATGCAGAACTTCGCACTGGTTGTCTTTTTCTAATCACCTCTCTGTCCTGCAGACAGACAAACCAAAGAAGTGTGATGCGCAGGAACTCATGCATAACCTCTAGTGCATCTTTTTGGATCTGATTTGGGAGTATTAGCTATGGAAATATTATTTGTGGCTTTTTTGGGTAGAATATTTTCCTAAAATTCCTATCTGATAGTCCTTACTGCATTTTAGTCATTTATTGAGTATAATATACATACTACAAAATCGTGCCTATTTTAAGTGTATAGAGCTTGATGGATTTTGATAAATATCCTCACTAGTATAGCCACTACTAAAATTAAGATATAGAACATTTTCATTACCCCCAAAAGTTCCCTCGTGGCCCCTTGCTCTCTGTACTTCTCTCCTTCACATCCCACCACAATTTTTGGCTTTTAATATATGTCCTCTTAGGCCGCCTCCATGTTAGCTTTGATGGTTTGCCACTTTGCCGTTCACGGGGATATCACAGTGTAAAAAGTATTTATACAGTACAGTGTAAATCTCTCTCCCCCTGTTTTTACCAAACTATTAAATCCAAAGAAAAGCTATGAGTACCGTATGAATTATAAATCTGGTAATGCTTTACCATGTGGAACTGTCTAGAGTGAAATGACTTGAAGTTTTCCAGTGGAAGGCTGTTCTTTGTGGCCCAAACACATGGTAGGGTTTGCTCCTTGGATGCGATGATGTCTTGAATTGTTATCAGCTTGGGAGGCAGGAAAGCCTAATAGTTAAGTGTGGGCCCTAGAGTCAAATTGCCTGGATTCAGATCTTTGCTCTGTTTCATATTAGCTGTGTGACCATGGGTAAGTTACTCAACTACTCTTTGAGCTTCAGAGTCCTCACGCATAAAACCTCCCTGCTGTAGAACATGGGGTTGTGCAGTCAGCAGTGTTTATTGAGCATCTACCATGTACCAGGCCTGGTTCTTCGTCTTTCATGAAGTTCTCATTCTAGTGTGGGGGAGGGAGGTAATAAGCATGCAGTGTGGCAGATGGTGATAAGTTGTGTAAAGAAAAAAAATAAAGTGGTGGGGGGTGGGGGGAGCACAGGTGTGTGAGCAGGGAGGGGAGAGGAATGGAGCAGTTGTGGTTTTAAATAGCAGGGTCGGGTTTTAAGTTAAGACCTGACGGGAGTGAGGAGCATTCCAGGCAGCAGGGAAGATGAATGCGAGGCTGAGTGGGAGCAGGCCTGTGCGAGGAATTGCCAAGAGGCTGGTGTGCTTGGAGTGGAGTTGGGGGTTGGGCAGAGAGAAAGAAGTAGGAGGCAAGGTCAGAGCAATCCCAAGGATTAAATGAGATAAAACACACAGTTTAGAGAAGTGTGTGGCTCTTTTCTGTTTTTTGTTGCTAATGAGCCCTCCTCATTAGGCTATGAAAGGAGACCCTTGAGAGGAAGAGAGGTTATCAGAAGGAAAAGAACCAAGTGAGGCATTCCCTCAGTTAGCCATTCACCAAACATTCGAGGCTTTCTTGTTTGTTGCCAGGCACTGCTGTAACACACATGACTGGGAATGACGGGGTCCCTGTGCCTAAGAACTAAGAAGGTTCTTCCAGGGGGTTTAGGGCGGAGGCAGAGAAGTAGTGGACGGTTTAAGTATGACACGATGGCAGCTAAGTTGGATGCCCAGGGTGCTTTGGGAACAAATGGGAAGTCATTAAAATTAGACTTCACAGAAAGATTAGTATTTATATTGTGGGTTTTGCTTTTGAAGTTTTACTGTGTGAAGGAAAAGATCTATGTGTGCCTGAGGGGATGGGGGGGAGGGTGCTTTCCCAGCAGAGGGGACAGCATGGGTGACAGTGCTGAGAACTGGGGCAGTAGAATTGGAGTTTGGCAGGCTAGAGTGAAGGGGACAAGGTGGAGGCGTGGGCAGGAGCCACACGGGCGGAGGGCTGAGAAGAGGGACCAGGGAAAGAGTATGAGTAGGAAGGGGAGGAGAGGAGGGAAGCAAAAGTCAAGAGAAGGTGGGCCACAGGGAGGGGAGCGGAGAGGGGCTGAGATGGGTTTGGTGATTATTCGTGGACTGTGCCGGGTGCTTCGCCGGTGTTAACACTTTCAGTCCTCACCACAGCCCTCTGAGGCAGGTTGCGTACTGTTATTCCCATTTCACAAATGAGGAAGCCGAGGTGGAGAAAGGTTATTAACTGGTCTTCTTAAGGTCCCACAGCTTGTAAGTGGTGAATTGAGATTCTAACTCAGGCATTCTGACTGCAAGGTCTAGATGCCACACCGCTGCCAGTGAAATAATACTCAGCATTCCGTCTGTGCCGTGGTTGAATCCTTACGGTGACCCCGCATGTATACTGGGATCCCCTATTTTGTCTCTGGCCCGTGGATGGTGACGGCAGAGCCAACCGACCTCATCGTCTCCAGTTTGCTTCTGGTTCTCTTGTTTTCGGAGTGGGCCCTGGCAGCATCAGGATATAGGATGAATTCCTTTTTCCTACTCCTCTCCCCTCCTTTCTGCCATCTTCCTCTCAGTGACAGTAGGCATTTAAAAACTGATTCTAATTGGGGAACCGATTGTAGCAAAGTAAAGTATTGCATACCTTAGCTCATGAAATACTCTTCTTAGATCTAATTTTATTTACTTTTATTTAGTTTTTATTTATTTATTTTTGATAGAGAGCACGGGAGAGGCAGAGAATTCCAAGCAGGCTCCGCATGGTCAGCGCAGAGCCCGACATGGGGCTCGATCTCACAAACTGTGAGATCGTGAGTCGAAATCAGGAGTCAGATACTTAACCGACTGAGCCACCCAGGCGCTCCAGATCTTATTTTAAGTAGACAGGTATTAACTACTTCTAAAACATACTTTTTAGATTATTTTTAAATCTAGGAGCTGCCTAACAACATTGCAGAAAACCAAGAAAACCTAAAACTTACCTTTTAGTAGAGCTACTAACATGTTTTTGTGTAATACCTTTGAAATTATTTTCTTTTTTTCTGTAGTTGAGATTGAGTTCGATCTTTTCCCCCTTTAGTATCTCTTTCTGCAGATGGCATTCCCAACAATTAGACCACAGATTACTTGCTCTTAATTAAACAGGAGGCTGAGAAGGATAGTGGCACATTCAAGTCCAGGCTACTGGCTGTTGATGCCATACTTCTAAAGAGCCGTCACCTTGTCATGCCTTCCACCCTTTCTTTACTCTTTGATCTTCTAGGTTCAGTGTGTCTTAGTCTATTCTATGTTCTAATAATAATGGGGTAAAACAGTGAACCTTTATGGGTGCATAGCATGGGCCAGCACTGTGCTAATAAGCAAGGGCTTGGCACGCACCATCTCATTTGCTCCTCACAATAGCCTTGTGAAAGGGGGCCCGTTCTTCCAGCTATACAGATGAGGACACTGAGGCACAGTGAGATTGGGTAACAGGCAGGGTCACTCAGCTAGGGTGTCATCGAGCTGAGACTCTAACCGGGGCCTTTCTGATGCCAGAGCGTCAGGGCTCTTGTGACATCAGTGAGATTAAAGGATGACTTTTACTCTGAACTATCGAGTGGATCTGTGTTCTTCAGCAGGTGGGGTGGGGCGAAGGGAATGAATCTAGGGCCCCTTGTACCTTGTCACACTTGGAACACAGCCAGACAGGGTGTCCTGAAGTGGCCGACTCCTTTGAGATGGCACAGCAGGCACGGGTCGTGGAGCAGATGACGGTGCTGGGTGGCACACCGCCTCTCCGTGGTGGATGGCTTCTCGCAGCCTCTTTTACGGGTCCTGTGAGAGTTAGAAGGAAAAAGCCAGCAGCAGTGTGCTTGGACAGCTTTAATTTTGGATCTTGTGTTCAGTGAAAACGCTGAGTCACCTACGATGACCTCCTTCCCACCCCTCATCAGTGTTCCTCTTTGTGTGGCTCACCTTTTGGCTTTCCTGCCTTTAAGTAGCAAATATTTATTGATGAGGGGAGTGATGTTAACATCTTCCTACTGCTACTTTGTTTCTTTTCATTTTTACCTGGCTTTTCAGCCTTCTAATCATTCCCCTACATCTGGGTCTTTTCGTTTTCCCATGCTGACCGGGGCCTGGGAATGGGTTGGGTTCTGGTCTGTTCTGTGCTGAGCTTGTTCCTGGAGCGGAGTGTGCCGGCAGGTTGGGGCTGGAACTCCCCTCTCTGGCTGCATGTTAGAATCACCTGGGCTACTGAAAAATCCACGACCCCACTCCCATTTTTATCTAATCGATCTGGATTGGGGCCCTGGCCGGTTTTCAGGCTTCCCAGGTGATTCTTATGTGCGAGCCCCTGGATTAGTTTTAAGAAGCTTAATTAGAGAGTTGGGTTTGGTTCGGGCGGTGGGGGAGAGGGCGCTGGGCGGACAGCCGACCGTTCCTGCTCACTGTGCCCCATCTCAGCCAGCACTCAGGTAGTGCTTACCATGTGCCAGGTACTGTTCGAAGCCCGTCACAGCATCGACTGATTTACTCCTCACAGTAGCCCTGTGAAGCAGGCGCTGCTATTATCCGTTTTATAAAGAAATTCCCACTAGCAACGAAGGACATGTAGTATGGAGCTGACCCACAAACCTAGCACATAAACTCAGAGTAACACAGTAAATCTAAAGCTGGTGGCGGGGGGGGTGTAGGTGCTGCTTTTGGTAGAGTCAGGAGAGGAGAGACCTCTCTGAGGAGGTGACATTTGAATAGATATTTCAGTGAAGTCGGCTGCCAGGCTTTGCGGACACCAGAGGTCATTGACAGAGAGGCGTGTTAAATGCAAAGGCCCTGAGGTAGGAATTCACGTGAGTCTTCAAGGAAGAGAGAGGCTGGAATGGAGTGAGCAAGGATAATGGAATGAGATGACTTAGGTCAGATCATGTAGGGCCTTGTAAGGACTTGTTGAAGACTTGAAATTTTTTTTTCTTTTATGCTACAGTAACAAATCCAGAATTGTGTTGATTGAAATGAGAGGTTGTTCCGCGTTATTTGCAGGTTGGCAGGGGTCTCCTCTTGACGTCATTGGCATCCTCGTTCTCAGTCTCTCTGAGACCCCCTGGAAAGAGGGCTTCTGTTTCTAGAAGGAAGGAGATAAAGCAAACCTAAAGAATGAATTTCAACTACCATATACCCTTAATTTTGAAAACAATTTTTTTCATTTTCCTTATCACAGAGTAAAATTGACATTTCAGGGTAACGGGCCACGTAACCTGTAGTTTGCAGAACCCCTAAGCATTCCATATTGAACCCCAGTTAGAGAGCCCTTAGCCCACTCTGCTCGACCATGTTCTGGTTCTGTCCCAGAAACATTCAGGACACCGGCTGATTTGATAACCTTTAATTTTGTCCGATTTTGTTTTACTTTTTTTGGTCAATAACATGGTCATTTTGCTCCTCCCCTCCCCACAAGCCTTTCCTGATTTAGTTCATCACTTTCATTGTCACGGAGAAGCATTTAAGTACATATCTGTGCGTAGTGCTGCATTGAAAACCTCTAGACCTGAGATCGTTGCTCATTGATTGTCCAACTAGAGTTTAGCTAATAATGAAATACTTTTATTATTCATTAATGCTCAGAAGAAAGACGTGTACTTGAAATCAAAATAACTGGTGTTATTAGTGGTAGCTTCTCTGCACATCTGTTAAGAAGTTGGTAGGTGGTTTTGGATTTAGCCAGTTTTAGTAACTTTTAAGAAAATGTTACTCTAATTTGTGCATTTGATTATTAACAACTTTGGGTGGGAAATAGTGTTGCTTTTTCCTGTTATGGAGCATGAAGATAGATCAATTTTTGCTCTGATTACTACAAATAAGCTAGACTGGAGGGGTGGCCTTTGAATGGGGAATCAGAAGATGTGAGTCACTCCCAGCTTGGCCACAGCCGGCCGTGTGAGCTGCCTGAGCCAGTAAGAGGGGAACTGGGCAACTGGACGTGAAGCGCTGGACTCCTCTCCGCTCTCCTGAGCGCCGTCATGGTGGTTTTTCCTCAGAGTACAGTGACATTTGATGTAGAGGTCGGTTCTGAGTCCACATGTGAGGTCAAAATCACCGGTGTTAAAAATGGCACTTGGAAACCCGGGGAAGGTGCCGCCCGCGGGGCGGTCTCAGATCCACCCGGCCCGCCGGCTCCTTCCTCCAGCGTGGGAGCAGATCGCTGGCTCTTCAGCGGAGCGCCAGCCAGCCCGAAGCGAGCTGGCCTGCGTTGAGGGACCCTTTTTTATGGGAAATCCACTTTTAAATACGAGACTCGTACAGTATTGTGAGATGCACAAAATGTGACTGGGGCGTGGAAACCGAGACTTAGGAGCAGCGAGCAGCGGTGGGATTTGCGTTGCCTGTCACCAGCTCATTAAGTAGAATGGAGGGCGGTTGTGGGACAATTGAAATTTCCTTTCTTCTCTCTTCCTCCTCTTCTTTCTCTCGGGCAAGTGAATGAAGTGGAGTTTGTGTGAGTTAAGCAAGGACGCTCTGCACTCGCACTGCCCCGGTGGCATTTCTCCTCTCGCGGGCACCGCCGCCGTCTAATGGAAGGCCCTACTTGTGCCCCGCCTCAGTCACTCCCGGTCATCTTCACGAGAGGCCACTCACCGCCCAGGCCACACTCTTGCCGCAGAGTGATCCTTCTAAAGAATTCCTGATTTAAACATTTCCGCACTGTGCAGCACACACTCCCCGCAGCGCTTCTCAAAGTTCTCCAGCAACACTCTGCCACGGCACAGGGTCGGTGAATTAAGTGCTCACAGGCTTCCGGCAGCGTAGCCCGGCGTGGGGGAGTTTCTTTAAAGTCTTGTGCCGTACCCGTGTAGTTGTGTTCGTGTAATACTCTCAGAGGTGAGTTCTGTTGAGTAGAATTGCTGCTCGAATGGGTCATGTTTATGTGCTTGATTTGAGTACCCTCTGTTGGCCCAGTTGGACACACCAGTCCTGAAGAGAGTAAATCTAAACTGGTAAACAGGGTTCTTCATTTTCTGACCTTTGCCTTTATTGAGTTTTTTCCCTCTTTCACCATGCTGCTTCTCACAGTTGAAGCTCTAATGGTGTGTGGATGCACTTGAAATGCCTGAACATATAAAAATTAAGATTTGGTGCCTTTGTATCTGCATTTTTTCATTGAGTAATTGTTGAGCACCTATTATGTGCCAGGTAGTGTTCTAAGTAGGTACTAGGGATATAGTAGTGGGTAAGACTGAAGTCCTGGCTTCTGTGAAGCTTAGACTTTAATTGGGAGAGAGAGATGACAAATACATGATATAGAGAAAAGGAAAAAGGAAAGCATGGTGAGGTGAAAGATCAAAGAAGGGGTCCTATTTGTTAGTCTGGCAAGGTTGTGTAAGGTGGTGATACTTAGGGCCACCTGGGTGGCTCAGTCGGTTAAGCGACCGATTTTCACTTCAGCCCAGGTCATGATTTCACGGTTTGTGAGTTTTGAGCCCCACTTTGGGCTTTCTGCTGTCAGCACAGAGCCTGGAGCCTGCTTTGGATCCTCTGTCCCCCCTCCCTACCCCTCCCCTGCTGGTTTTCTCTGTCTCTCAAAACAAATAAATACACTTAAAAAAAAAAAAGGTGATGTTTAAATGGCAACCTGGTGAAATGAGAGAGCAAGCTATGTTATTGGAAGAGGGCTCAAGGCAAAGTGCGGATAAAGGTCCCGAAGTAGGAGTGTGCTTGGCCTACTCACTGAACAACAGGAAGCTCATTGTGGCTGAGGAGAAGCAGCTGGGGAGGATGGGCAGGAGATGAGATTGGAGAGGTGGGGAGAGGCAGAGCGGGCAGAACCCCAAACCCAAGAAAAGGACTTTTCTTTTGCCTTGAATGCCTTCCCCTTCCATCTGTATGGAACTTTTGGGTGAGGTTGGAGTTAACTTTAGTTTGTTCCACCTGCTAGCTAGTTGCCCCTCTACCGTGTGCTTAGCTCTTCCTCATTTACTTGAAATACCATTTTGCCGTGTATTGATTTCATATGTGTGTTTATACATACATACATACGTTCCTCAACACTCTTCCATTGATTTGTCTTCTTGGACATGTACCTTTCTACCATAATTACTGTACCTTTCTACCAAGCACGGGCAAGCTGTGGCCCACAGGCCAAATCTGCCCTACCACTTAGTTTTTATAAAGTTTTATTGGAACACAGCTACACTCGTTTGTTTATGTATTTATGGCTGCTTTGAGCTGTAATGGCACAGTAATTGCAACAGAGATTGTGTAGCCCACAAACCTAAAAATATTTACGATCTGGCTCTCTGCAAAGAGCTTACCAACCTCTGTTTTATACTCTGTATTGATATCTGATAGGGCAAGTTCTTCCTCATTCTTCTTTTTCAACAATTTCTTGGCAAGGCCAACATGTTTGTTCTTTCGGATGAACTTTAGAATCAATCTGCCTGACTCCCTTCCTTTTCTCCACCTCTTTTGGGGTGGGGATCTGGGAGGCAGGAAGAATAGGAATTTGATTACATTTAATTTGTAGTTTAGTGCAAAGGGGAAGTGATTGCTTTACAATACTGAGTCTTTCCATTCCAGGAGTGTCATGTCATGTCTTTCAGTAAACTTGTATTGTTTTCTCATTTGTATGTTACATACTAGTTTATTCTTGTATGTATTGTTGCTTTTTGTTGCTGTTGTAACGGGGATCCTCTTCTAGCCATATTTAGCTCTATTTTACAAGAGAGGATAGTATGAAGGAAGGATTTGATTTTTAAGTGTTTAAGTTGTGTCTGACCCTCTTCTGGAAGCAAATTCCTATGAGGACTGTTAATTTTTAAATTTGATTCTTGTCGCTGATGGTCAGTTGTCTAAACTTATATAATTGTTTCACTCCTAATATTTATGTCCCTGTCTATATTGTGGAACTCTAAACCTAGGGTACTTTGGGGACACGGACTTTGACCTTCCCTCCGTGGCATTCACTTTTTTCTTTTGTATTATGTAGGTCATGGCCAATGGTAATTACAAAACAACAAACAAAAACCCAGGGAGCTTTATGCCCAGTCAACATTTGTTGATCGTTTTAAGAATACCCAGAATACCCAGAAGATAATTTAGGCAAGCTGTTTATCAAGCAGACTATGCCTTTTTGCAGAGCCAGTTTTTCCTTCTAATATAACAGGATCTAGGGTTTGCATGTCACACAGGAGAGTGAAACCCAGTCACTGCGTTACTGTGGAGAGCCATTTGGTCCTTGAATAAAGGTGACTTAACCTAGCATTTATCCTTTGGAATTGAAATATGAGAAGGAAATTTTTATGAATCAGTTAGTGCTTTCCTGAATACATTCTCTGTAAAGCATTTGATCTTTACCCTTAACATCTATTCCTTAAGGATGTGAAATCTATTTTAGATTTCAAGGTCTATTACTTGCCCTGAGCACTGAACAGATGAACCATAAATTCAATATGTGTTAACCTTTGTGGATTTATCTTTTAATGCCATTTTTGTCTTTTTTTTCTCTGAATTTGTGCCACCTCCTTAACTTCTTCTTACCTTGGTGAAGCTAAGGAAAAATTTTGTGTGTGGTTTCTTTTTCCTTTCAGCGAAGTGACGATGAGGTGGTGATGATAGTGGATGTGGAAATGGAGAATTGCTGACGACGTTATGTGATTTGTGAAATAAGCCTTGTTATTCTCATTGCCTGTGAAGCGAACTTCACATCTAGACCCTGGTCTTAAATGCTCTTATATATTTTTTCCACTGTTTTGAGTTTATCTTTGACCATCATCATAGACATCGGTTGGTGGTGTGTGAATACAGAAATGCCATCACAGGCTGTAGCCATATCCTGGGCCACATGCCTTTGTCACAGAGGGAGCTCCAGTTTTGTGGAGTTTTGGTTGTGGCCCTTGATTTGGACGTATGGAAATTAGAGACCATTTGAGATAGCAGTGTGATTTGGAAAATGATATTAGCAAAGATAGTAATCATTGGTCTCTTACATCGAGCACTTAATATGGTCCAGACATTGTAATGAATGTCTGACACATCGAGGCGTTGTAATCTCATTTTATAGATGAGAAAATTGAGATTTAGATTAAATAACTGGTAGACCTGAGATTCAAATTAGCTGTCAGACTCCACAGAGAGGTGGTAAATCATTGTGGTTATTTGGCTGTGATTTTCGTATGGAGCTGTGTGTGTGTGTGTGTAGAAGGATTTAGAAATTTTAATTCATTTAGATTGTTTTATGTGAATTTTGACAGTTGAATTAACATCAGAGGGGTGGAAAAAGTCTAGCATGGGGGGCATCTAGAAACCTCAGTGCTTGACTGATCTTCGGCAAGCCCCGTTTTCTGTTCCCGTTCCACGTGGCCTCAGGGAAGAGAGAATCTAGACCCTTAACGTTTTTTAGTTTTTGTTTTTTGGGGGGCCCAGGAATTTAATTGAGGATTTAATTTGGAGATGATAATGGAATGTGTCATTTGTCCTCCAATTTGTAAATTGCAAGTACTCCAAAAAGGGTCAATTACGGTGTGGTGGTAGATGTGGGTCAAAGGAGCTGCGGATGTTTAAGCTTCCCAAAGCCTCCTGTGGCTCAGAAGACGGCTGTTGCTTCTAGCTTCAGAGACCCTGTCAGTGTTTATTAAATATAAACATACGTAAATAAACACATGTGTTCCCATACTCCAAGTGCTTTCCTGCACCTTTTCTATGCAACTGTACTAATTAAGATGGAAAATGAAGATTCCGTGCCACATTATGTCATCATTTACCTTAAGCATGGCTAAACCATTCAGATGCTAAACAATTAACCCTTGTCTGTATTTGAAGCCCATTTAGAGTCCGAAACCCTGGTCTGGTTGTCTCTCAGCCAAAAATTCTGGGCAGTTGTCAGTGGCAGTGACCGGCGTGTCTAACCACGGCCGCCACCAGGTGGGTCAGAGCAGTACACGTGTTTGTGTGCAAGCATGGCCTGCCGCTCCTGACGGTGACGTGTGAATGCCAGAAGCTCTGCTGCCTGCCAGCCCCTCTGCTCTGCAGGCCAGTCCAGAGCTGGATTCCTGGCACAATCGAGAAGAGAAAGTAAAGCTTTCTAAATACTGGCAGGGAAGTCCGCGTGCTTTCCAGACTCGGAGCAGCAGCCCAGAGTCCAGCCCAGCACAGACAACCTGCATTGTAGTGTCTGCTCTTTGCTCTATTCCCTGCACCCAGTACAAGTCCCAGATAAACCAGTGCAGTGAAGGGCGATTGTTTTCTTTTTTATCGGAATGGCATAACTTAGGGAGTTACAGTATCTTTTCAAGGTTACTTTTCAGACTAACCTTTATGATAGTAAGGAAGAGGAACTAATATAAATGTTGATATTTTATGAAAATACTTCTTTGATGTTTATTCAAATGTGAAATTATTCGTAGACTTTTAACTTGCATTTATGTAGCCTGTATGTATGCGAACATACTTGACTTTAAAAGAAACATTTGAGATTAGAGATTCACAAGCCTAACAGTTGGAAGTTTTATTTTGCACGTGATTCTAAGATGTGTGTATGATTGAGCGTGTAATCCTGAAGTTGTTAGAGATGACGGGGACATGCTCTTTGAGTTGGACATGTCAGGAGCACGACTTCTGCTTCTGCATTCCTGGGTCCGTGGTGCTTTTTACTACTGCAGTGCGAGTGACCGTAGACTCCTTCCCAGGGCTCTGGGCTCGCGGGCTCTGCTTGCAGTGCTGTCCTTGGATTTGTCTGTCTCTGTTTGCTTGATGGGAGAGGAGGGGCTTCGGTTCCATTTTTGCTCTTTCTGTTGTATAAGAGCCAACAAAATAAATATATTGTAAGAAACGCCAAATGGTTGAGATGCCTTTCTATTATTTTCTTGCCAGGAGCTCGATTTGATGCTGTATTAGTAATTCTGGGAAAGAGAAAGGAAAGAGAAAGAGAAAGTGAATACATTTCTTTTGTGATCTTTCTTCCATCTGTGTGACTTGTTTGATTTGCTAACGATACTGACATTTTTCTCAAGTTCAGGGTTCATTGCTGGTAGGATTTTACAACCACCGAAGGATTTTTATTTTACCTTACAATTTACATGAAGATCTCATGAACTTAAACATTTGGTTGGGGATTTAACTTTATTGTCAGACTTTATCTCTAAGAAATAGGTCAGTAGTTGCATGTTGTATTTTATTTAGTAAGTATCCAATTAATGGAGATACTATTCAGCAGTATCAAAACATTTGTTTTTCTTCACTTCTGAGTGTTCTTTTTCTTACAGTTGTTTGGCAGCATGGGAAGTAAATGACACTGAATTTTCTTCTTTTTCTTTTAAAGACTTCCAGCTGAACTCTCATCTCTCAACACTGGCAAATATTCATAAGATCTACCACACCCTTAACAAGCTAGTAAGTCAAGCTTTTAAAGACTAACAACTGTTTAAAGTAGTTGTTTTAAGTATATTTGGTAAAAATTTAGATTACAGATATTGAGATATATCAGCTGTTTATGAAAATACTAGTTTTTAAAACTTGCTGAATGGTATGTGATTTCTTGGTAATAATGAACATATTTCTTGCAGAATCTAACAGAAGACGTTGGCCAAGACGATCACCCAACAGGTATCTGTAAATGCTTACACTACTTAATTTTAAACAAGCTTCGTAATATAAAGTTATGAAGGAGAAATACTAGCTGAGAACGACCTGTGTTGTAATACACTAACAAGTCGTTACTTGGTTGAGGATGTTTTTCGGGGTGTGTGAAGGAAGCCATGTTACAGCACCTTCCCAGTGGTATATCCCCATTGTGGGCCTCTGGTTTATGTCAGAGTACCTCAGTCCCTTTAATGAGACTGGGGATTCTCCCTAGTGGCTTCACGATATCGTTTCTTTACTAAAGCATTTTAGTTAATACTAAAAACTTACTACAGTAATGTGGTTTGAAAGGTATTGCATAAATGCTTGTTGAATTGAGATGAAGGATGATTTGAAAGTTGGGTAGGGGTGTGTGTGTGTGCGTGCGCGTATGTGTGTGTGTTGTATAGGTCCTGAGAACTTACCACTGGAAAAATTGAAACAGTTGTTATGAACGGTTCTCTAGTTCTGTGGTTCTTAAACTTTAGCTGACTTATAAGCTGCCAGGGAGGGCTTGTTACAACAGATTGCTGGGCTCCACCCCCAGAGCTTCTGATCCTGTAGGTTTGGGCTGGGGCCCCAGAGCTGGCGTTTCTAACCAGCTCCCAGATGATGCTGATGCAGCTGGTCTGGAGACCACACTCTGAGAACCACTTCTCTAAACTGTTGACAAGCACAACGTTCAGAAACTTGTATTGTTCTGTGGTTTCTAGTACTTCCAGCAGAAATTATTTCTTTTTTTAACGTTTATTTATTTTTGAGACATAGGGACAGAGTGTGAGCAGGAGAGGGCAGAGAGAGAGGGAGACACAGAATCCAAAGCAGGCTCCAGGCTCTGAGCTGTCAGCACAGAGCCTGACGCGGGGCTCGAACCCACAGACCGCGAGATCATGACCTGAGCCGAAGTCGGCCGCTTAACCGACGGAGCCACCCAGGTGCCCCTCAGCAGAAATTATTAAAATATATTTAAATTTTTTGAAAATTACCACAGTAATACAGGAATACAGGCTTGTTGGTGAATTTTGAATAGCACAAAACTGGATGGAGTGACAAGTGACAGTCCTCCTTCTCTGCTCCCAATCCAGCCTTCCCCCAGTATACTGTTTAATGTTTGTTCTTTCAAGCATTTTTTTTTAACGTTTATTTATTTTTGAGAGACACAGAGACAGAGCGTGAGCAAGGGAAGGGCAGAGAGAGAGGGAGATACAGAATCTGAAGCAGGCTCCAGGCTCTGAGCCGTCAGCACAGAGCCCGACGTGGGGCTCGAACCCACAGACTGTGAGATCATGACCTGAGCCGAAGTCGGCCACTTAACCAACTGAGCCACCCAGGCGCCCCTCTTTCAGGCATTTTTATGCAAGCATATACACATTTATAGGACTTAAAAATTTTTAGCATCTGAGACCATACCGTACATATTATATAACATCTTTCTTTTTTCATTTAATGGTATGTCTTGGAGGTTTGGGGATTTAGAATTCTACTGTCTCCTCCACGTTGGTTTAGGATCCATTGAAAATGAGACACAAGATGGAGATTGATGTACCAGTTTTGTTGGAAAGCACAGCTTAGATATATATCAAGAACGTAGAGGCTGTTTAGTACTTCGCCTGGATTGAATAGCCTTACACCCGGTCACTGCCACAACTAGATGAGTCCCGGCCAGCACGCCCGCTGTCCTCAAGCCCCCACAAGTCCCCACTCTACGACAGCAGAGAGTCTGAACTTCGGCTGGCAGGTCCGTCTGAAAAGGGAGTCGGAAGGGGCTGGGCCCCTCTGCTCAGCTCCTTCTCTCTGGACCACTAATGGGTTAGACAGTCCTTCTTCCAGAGCAAGGAGTGAGAGAAGGAGAGCAGAGTCTGTGCCAGGAGTGTTCTAGAAGATCAGGCCACAGAGGCTCCCTTCATTTGATCTTTGTGTGTCAGTAAATCAACTCAAGGGCAATCAAAAACAATTTGCTTAATAAATTTTAAAAACATTGTATGCACATTGCTTTAAAAGAAGTGTTGAAAAGGTATAAAATAGGGGCGCCTGGGCGGCTCAGTTGGTTGAGCATCTGACTTCGGCTCAGGGAATGATCTCGTGGTTCGTGAGTTTGAGCCCTGCGTCGGGGTCTGCGCTGACAGCTCAGGGCCTGGAGCCTGCTTCGGATTCTGTGTCTCCCTCTCTCTCTGCCCCTTCTTGCTCACATCTGTTTCTCTCTCTCTCTCTCTCTCTCTCTCTCTCTCTCTCTCAAAAATAAACATTAAAAAAATTTTTTTAAATAAAAAAAAAAGAAGATACAAAATAAAAACTGAAAATTTCTCTTCCATTTTATGAACCCAGCTTTCATGCCCCACTCGCACTCCACGCCTGACTCCGCGGGGGGTAACTCTTACAGTCTTAGGTTTATTTCCCAGGTGGCGGTGATGATATTCCCCCGGTACGGTACATATTTGTTTGTGCCTCTTGTGTTTGTCACTCAATATAGATCTTTTCATAGTAGCACATTTATAAAGTGCGTGCTGTATAGTTTAATGTCTCTGCATTTTTAAAGTTCATGGATATATCATATGTTTCTACAGCCTCCTATTGATACACATTTAAGTGTGTTTAACTTGGCTGCTACCAGTAATACTGAAATAAAATTTTCAGGGCCAGCTTTAATAGTTAAGTAGTAAAGCACGTTTCCCTCCAATTCTAAAATATGTTGGTGGGCTCTGAGGATTTTTTAAACCTGAGAGTTAGTGTAGTTTTGATTTAAAACTGCATTTTGGGGTGCCTGGGTGGCTCAGTTGGTTAAGTGTCCGACTTCGGCTCAGGTCATGATCTCATGGTCTGTGGGTTCGAGCCCCGCGTCGGGCTCTGTGCTGATGGCTCAGAGCCTGGAGCCTGCTCAGATTCTATATCTCACTCTCTCTCTGCCCTTCCCCTGCTCATACTCTGTCTCTATGTCTCTCAAAAATAAATAAAATGTTAAAAAAAAAAAAAAGATTTAAAACTGCATTTTGTGTTTGTATAGCCTTGAGATTAATAATGCTTCTTTAGCTGGGGTAGGAAGACCTCTGAGTTCTGAATCTTATACATTATGTAGTTAACTTTGAACTTTAGGTTTAAATGAATATTGTTACTATAGTAATTTTATATCTAAATATTTAACCTGAATATAGCAATTAAATAACTGGAAGCTATAATTAAGAAAATGAAAGTGGAAAGTGTATTTGGCCTCGTGCCTCCTCTTTCACCCTTGGGGATAGCGGATATGTGTGATGTTTGGTATGTGACGTGCTGCTGCAGTGCCTGGTACCTCGAATGAGCCAGTCAGTGTCAATTAGCATTAGTAGCTCCTTAGAACAGTCCCTTTTGTTAACGTTTCCCCGTTTGGTTACAGCATTACTTGTGATTACCATACCTGAGTATACTTAAAAAATTAAGCAGCATAAAATCTGTAATGCTTGGAAAGCCAAGAACATTAATCTCCAATGCTGCTTTGAATCTTTTGGCCCAATGGCGGTCTCAGCAGTATCTGCAAGAAACTGTGTGTGAAAGAGCCAACCAAGTGCTCTGTCTCTTTCAACGCTTTTCTTTGGTGCTTTCAGTCTTCCTCCCACCAAACAGAGACAGACAGACGGACGGAATTGATCTTGGACAAGTAGCTCAAATCTGAATTATGGGGAATGAATAAAAAATGCCGAATGGGGAGGACACAAAAATGAGTGACGAAGAAGATGGATGTGAGAAGTCAGTGTTTCGAGACAAAGGAAAGGAAAATTTTTTTTGTCTTAAGTAGTAAGATAAAATTGCACATTTAGACACTAATAGTTTCACTTAAGCAAGCACGTAGTTCAACAGTCTGTTCAAGGAAATGAAGAAAATATTAGGTACTAGAAGATGTCTTAAAATTCAGTCTAGTTATCGACTTAAATCACTATGTCTTTGTGACATTGTGTAGTGAAGAGTGAGGTGAGGTAGCTCTACAAAAAGTAGAGGAATGGCAGAATGAACTGTGACGTTATTAAGGGAAACAAGGTTATGATACAACAAACTCAAAATGAAAACCTAGTGAAATTTTTTTTCAATTTTTTTTTTTTTAAAGTTTATTTATTTTGGGGGAGAGAGAGAGAGACAGTGAGAGTTGTGGAAGGGCAGAGAGGGAGAGCGAGCGCACGAGAGAATCCCAAGCAGGCTCCTCACTGCCAGCGCGGAGCCCAATGCGGGGCTTGAACCCATGAAACTGTGAGATCGTGACCTGAGCCGAAACCAAGAATTGGATGCTTAACTGACTGAGCCACCCCAGACAGTGAGATTTTTTTGTACTGGAACATGCATTTCTACTAAGTTAGGAAAGGTCAGAATAATTCTCTAATTTTATGGACCTCTCGAGGCCCACAAACAAAAAGGTTGAAGAGGGAAAGGCAGTGGCGCACCTACTAAGATAGTGTTTATTAAGAATAACATATTTAGTTACATTATTATCAAGACAACAAGCCGGATAGTCATTAAAGGGTCTTTGGTCCAAACAGGTGAACTCATGTTTCTCTTTAAAATAGATTTCTTGGGACCACGGATATTTTAAAAAAATATGTTGAAAAATGTTGGCAGTATTTCTAATTGTTTAATGTGAGAAGAATTCACTGACTACCTGATTTATTTGAAAATGCAGTCAGTTAATAGAATATTTCATTTGTTTTAACACCTTAGATCACTTTAGATCTACTTTAGTGATCTGAAGTTCTTTTAGCACTAAACCAAAAAGAAAGAACTTAAATCATAACCTTGGGTAAAAATATAAACAATTTTTATTGCCTTCCTAAGGATCATGTATCCACCCCATCATCAGGCTAGGTTTCAGACTGACTGTCCATCTAGTGTAGAAATATTGAGACTGAACACCAGAACATGGAGATAATTATAAGGGGTGAGAATTACAGCTTGGGATTATTAGTTGAGATTACTCTTCTCGTCTTCCTCCTGCTTTATTATTATTATCAGAAGCCCTTTCTTCTTTCATATGTATCTGCGAAATATTTCTCCTGATGTAGCTCTTTAAAATCTTTTTCATCACTCCTTTATCTTGGGCAATTGGCAAAGAATAAAAACTTGCAGCTCTGATCATTTCAAATGAATTTTGGGGTTTCTTAAGGTTCATCTGCAGGAAGTCTCTTGTCTTTGTTCAGTATTTATTAATTTAGGAACTTTTGGGTACTCAATCTTTATGGGCCAGTTTCCTCACCTGTAGAATCGGGATGTTCATAACACCTCTCAGGTTAGTGAGCATAACTTTGAAAGTTCCTCGGAGTTATCTTTAAAATGTCAGCCTTAATATTTTGCCTCTCCCTGTAATGTCAGATTGATTGTATTTAAGTAAATACTTCTAGAATGTTAAAGTAGTCCATTCTTTGTTTTGTTTTTTTTAGAGTTTATTTGTTTATCTTAAGAGAAAAAGAGAGAGTGCATGAGCAGGGGAGGGGCAGAGAGAGAGGGAGAGAGAGGGTTCCAAGTAGACTCTGAGCTCTCAGTGTAGAGTCCAACGTGGGGCTCTGTCACAGGAACTGTGAGATTGTGACCTGAGCTGAAATCAAGAGTTGGATGCTTAACCGACTGAGCCACCCAGGCGCCCCAAATAGTCCATTCTTCGAAGCAGATAAACATTTCATAACATTCTTGATTGTTATTTGCTTATTACTTTGTTTTTTTAATCTTTTTTAATGTTTATTTATTTTTGAGAAAGAGACAGAGCACGAGCTCTGTTGTTTATAAACAGGACCACCACTTCATAGGGAAGATGGCGTGTGTGGTGGTGGGCAGCACTTTCTCTGGCTTTCTTTTGCAGTTATTGCTGCTGTTTTCCGGAAGAGAGATACGGTATGCCTTGTGTCTCTGAAAACCCCCTTGCTTCCATTCTTGCAAGGACAGGATCTGGTTGGCACCTGGAGTAGGGTGGTTGAGGGTCGTCTTTCTAGCCCTGTTTGGGGTCTGCTTCTGTGCTAAAGGAGCAAGCAGGATCCTCAAGCTCAGGTATTGTTCGGGACCTGGCACTGGATAGAAGCCTCATTCAGGCTGTGGTCCTGGCTTATAGCAGAGAAGGTGCTTTCTGCTGGTCCGTTCCTGAAGCATGTCACCCTGGGAACCTAGCACAATGTGGAAGCCTCACTGTGAACTGGGGTTCAGGTTCCAGTCCTGATCGTTGCTCTTCTTGGAGTTGTGACCATGAGCTCCTGACAACTCTCTCCCCGCCCTCAGAACAATTTTGTAGAAGAGCTGTCTGTGTGCCCTGTGTTCACTGCCTCACCTCACATCCCTCTGCAGCCCATCGTGGTCTGGCCTCCACCCTCGCCAGCCCCTTGCTGCTGTGCTTCGTTGCCTGTTCCGGTGTGTGCCTTTTGCTTCTTCCCTGAGCTGACCTCTGTGTGCACTTGACTGTTCCTCGAAACTCTCTCTTCTTGACTTGTAGGACATTGTACTCTCCTAGGTTTTCTCCCTGCCCGGGTCTTTCCTGGACCCTTAAACACCCATACTCCCCATGGCTCGGTCCTGAGTTTCTGCTTCTCGGTCTCTGCCTGGGTGACCCCAGAGGCTACGGTAAATAGTGGCCGAGGGCTTGGACTTTGCTGCCAAGCTACTTGGTTTCCATCATCCATTTCACCTACCGCTTTCCGGCTGTCACTTAATCTCTCTTCTTCAATTCCTTAGTGTGTAAAAATGGGGGTGCTAATCATACCAGCGTCGCAGGGTCACAGTGCAGCCTGAGAACTGCCCGCATGCCTCCAGTTTGGCAGTTAGAATGTGTTTCTTTATATCCCCATCATCTGTCTACACACAGTGCTTGGCACCTGAGCACTCGTTGAATGGGTGTTTTTCTTTATAAAAATCCGGAGTGGTAGGTATCACAGTTCTTACTAGGGCAGCAATTGAACTTACTCACTGAGTGCAGATCATTTAAACACTAGCACCCTTATGCTGTCTCTTGTCCCTGACTCAGAGCCCAGAGCCTTCCACCTAGGAGCTGGTAGAAGGAGGAGAGACATGGGGGTCCAGAATATACCGCTCAACCCTTTTGGGACCTTGGAAAATCACGTGGCTGCCTGAGCCTTGGTTTTCCCCATCTGTCAAGTACAGATAATGATCTCTCCCCTGCCTGACATTTGGGGTTATTGTGGGAACCAAAGGGCATATCTGATTACACCTGTGCCAGGATGAATACAAGTATTTTAATTTATAACAGTTTTAGACGGTCCGAAGCAAGACTGTCTAGGTTTGAACCCCGGTTTTGTCACCTCCCTTATCTCCCTGTCTCCATTTTCTCATCTGCGTGGGCAATAAGGGCGATTCTCTTTTCGTAAGCCTGTTAGGAGGTAACAGGTCAGTACGTCATACGAACAGGGCCTGGCTCACAGGGAGATCCCTGTACATGTTGCATGTTGTGATTGTTGTTACTACAGGTTAGTACCTCTTACCAAATGAAAGTCTGCATCTGAAAACACCGACTGAAAGTGGCAGAAACAAACTCAAAATTAGTATGGAAATTCTGCTCAAGATCATGTCAGGCTTCTGTCTAAAAAAATCTCAATCCTGTTTTTCTAAGATCAAATATCCCTTGAAGCTTAAGAGTATTGGGACCGATGTGCTTGTTTGTATTTTAGATTCAAGGTCACTGGTTGATCTGGCCTTGCCTAATGAAATACGCAGTTGAGATAGCAGTGCAGGTCCTTTTGAAGAAACACTGACATATAAAAGAGACCGAAAGCTTTGATGATTTATATTAATGTTTTTGGAGAGTAAATGGAAATTGTGATAACTTCCGTTTCTGATGTGGTTTTGTGGGGACAGTATTAACTTATTTGTGTCACTGCAAGGTTTATTTCTTGACTATAACATTCTCTCAAAGAGGAACTAAAAATCTTTTTTTCACCTTATAACATTTACAGATAACATCTGAACCTTTTACAGTACAAGACGTGGAAGTTTTGATTTGGCGGTGGTGTTCTTTGGAAATGTTAGGATGTGGCTGAACCTGACGTTGTGCCCTTTGACTCTTTGTTCGTAGGAAGCCTGCGGTCTTGCAGTTCTTCAGACTGCTTTAGTAAAGTGATGCCGCCGAGGAAAAAGAGAAGACCTGCCTCTGGAGATGACTTATCTGCCAAGAAAAGTAGACACGATGGGTATGTCGTAGATCAGAGTGGATGGCGTGTATCCCAGAGGCCCGTTCCTCCCCAGCCCTGCGTGCGTCTTTTCGTGACAGATACCACCAGAATATTGTTCTGGTGCTGCCAGGCATATTTTCAAAGTGTAATTATCTTGTGGTGCTTCTTTCGTGTGGGGGTTTATAAAACTAAAACAAACTAGCTTTATCTTAGTCGGTTGATCCACCAGAACTGGCATAGAGTTTCCCTCTTTCCTTTGAAGGGCTTGCCATCTGTGCGTGTTGAGGACCATGGGATTGGAATGTCCGTGTTCTGTACGAGGGTCTCCCTGAACACACAACCGTAGGAATCCGTGATTGCTTTCTCGGGAGACCGGGCTGGGCTGCTGGGAGCGCTGCCGGAGTGAACGCTCGAGGCCCGCTCGGAATATTAGCTGAGCAGAGGTGGAGTCTCCGATGAGTGAGGATTTGTTAGAGACTGTGAAAAAATAAGACAATGTAAATCAATTGTTTTTCAGACAAGTGAACTGCTTACTCTCGATAACTCTAAAAGTCGTTAGACTTGTGATTGGAGGCTTCTCTATCATTGCACCTTGTTTTTCATACATCATTTTTCCTTCTCTCTCTCTCTTTCTCTCTCTCTCTTCTTCTTCTTCTTCTTCTTTTTTTTAATGATGAACAAACAACTGCTTTCCTTACATTTTCCTCCGTTCTGGCCCTGTAGGTTACTTCACTAATGGGCCTGAGTATTCACATCTATAAATCAAGGGGATTAGATGAGATTTTTCATTTTTTTTTCTTGCTGTGATACCTAATAAGCTACAACTTGGTTGGAAGGATCGAGAGATGGACTCTGAAAATGTGAAAAATAGTATCACTCTTCATATCCCAGTTGAGTAGAGAATAATGATCTCTAAGAAGACAGCAGGATTTACAAGATGAACCCCAGCAGTGTGTAGGCCAGTGATTTTCAGCTTTGGGAAGCCAGGTTACTTCATACTTCTTTGGTGTAAAGAATTACTAAGTTCTAATAATCACATAGCACCTCATGACAGTGTATGTAGCACTTGCTGTTTCTCACCACAATCTGACCTAACTTAGTACGAAGAAGCTAGTCTGAAAACTGGTTAGCTGCGTTGCGGAAGGATGTGAGGTCCTGTTTCTTACTGACGGTGTTTCGTTGCTCACCCAGCGGGTAGGGGTCCGTAGCTTTAGCTCCGTTTCACTCTTGCTCTTTTTTGAAAAGCAACTTTATTTACATACCATAGCTTTCATCCATTTTAAGTGTACGATTCAGCGATTTTACAAAGTAGGTAGGAATTACGCAGCTGTCACTACAGAGCAGTGTTAGAAGATCTCCGCCACCCGCCGAGATCCCTGATGCCCATTCACAGTCTCACCACGTTCCTGCCCCCGGACACTGCAGTCACCCGTCCACCTTCCCTCCACGGATTTGCCTTTTCTGGGCATTTCACGTGAGTGGTCTTCTTGTGTCATGCTTCTGTCACTTAGCATGGTGTTTTTGAGGTTCATCCATGTAGTAGCGTGTACCAGTATTTTTCTTTTATTTACAGAATGGTATTCAGAATGGTCCTTTTTTATATGGAGTATCTTTAGGCAATTCAGACATTACAATGTCATATTGAGGTCTCCATGTTGTTGACCAGTTACAGACTGTGAGCTAAGAATGTCTCGGCCCAGGATTGGAACCTGTGTGTTTGAACCCTTGGCCAGTACTCACCTTTGTTTCTGGGTAGCATAGCTACCTCTTATAGAAGAAATAGAACACTGGTGGTTTGCAGTTTCAGTATCTTAATACCCTGTAGCCGTGTTTGGTATTAACGCCCAGAATCTCTAATCAGAGGTATATACAGTTACTCTGATAAATGCCCAGGTCATGAATACATACTTACTAAAAAAGTTATGTATGATCTTTATAATACATACCATATAAGTTAAAGCTATATTCATAAATGTTCATATATATATGTATACATACACACACGTATTTAGGCAATTTATATATAAATGAGAGAAAGGAAGAGTATATACTCAGAATTTTTCTATTAAAACGACTGTTTTAAAGATCCTGCCTTCTCTCCCCTCCCTAGGTAGGGACTATCTTGGTTCTTACTATCGGTACTATCGGTTCTTACTGACGGTGTTTCGTTGCTCACCCAGCGGGTAGCCCCAGGTCATCATAAAATAAAGAATTCTACAGCAAGTCCCAGTGTTGGAGGATGAAGCTGCCGCACCTCCCGACTCAGTTCTCCAGCTCATGCTGGCCGTCCCCACAGCAGTGGGGCTTACAAGAGAGTGGCAGGAGCCGAGGCTTCTCTGTACGTCTCTCTCCCGAGGTGTTTTCCTGGAGGTGTAGACATAATTTGATGGGTTTTTTTATTTGCTTCATGGTCCCTTGACATGTCTAATACTGACAGGTTCTTCCTTGGCTGTATTCTGTGCCCAGCCTGGCTTGTAAGACCCGAAAGTCGGGAGACTTTCATGCAGACATGAGTGAGTTCTAGGGTTGTCACTTGAAGAAAACACCTTAGCTTTTTCTGTGTTTCATTATGTCATTCTGTAGTTCGTCCTGGCTAGTGAAGTAGAGGGGAGTATATCAAATCGGTTTTTACTGATCACTTGTTAATCAGAGAAAAACCCGTATCAACTCTTTAGTATTTAATTCTGTTATGGGTATGACTGTGTTTAAAACTGTAGTTATAAAAGCCGAAACTTCTGAATGCAGAAAGTAAAATGTTTAAAATATACTGGCAATCTGAATAGATGTCTGGTTTGGGTCAAGGAATAAAAACTATCTGCTACTTAAAAGAAATTCAGCATCTTTAAATAATTTCAGACTCCTTTCTCAATTTCTAGCATGTATAGAAAATACGATTCAACTAGAATAAAGACTGAAGAAGAAGCCTTTTCCAGTAAGAGATGCTTAGAGTGGTTCTACGAATATGCAGGTAGGTCCTCGTTTATATTGTCTAATACCGATCATCATGAAATAAGGAACACCTTAGGGGAGATTAAAAAATTTAAAAATGTGTACTTTTGTAATGTGGTTTGTGTGCTGTGTCTTCCTGTTTGAGGGAGGGAACATAGTCTAAACAAATCACCAAATGTCCTATTTATAGCCAGCAGCAGCTAAGCCAAAGAATTCAGAACACTAGAAGGGAACTGAAAAGATGAATGCACTTGGGAGAACTACGCTGGATTGCTAGGAAACCTATTTAGAATGCTGGGAGTGGGTGATTATTTGGTTTGTACATCAAAGTTAAAATAAGCTTTACTGCTTTGAACCCTTATGTGCAATGGAGTTTCTTATATTAAGTGTCTATTTTGAAAGATCATTTGGTAGAAAATGTTTGTTTTGTCATTTAAAATGTCTGAAGTTCAGTCCTGTTTCTGCAGCTGGCAGTAACTGGTTGGATAATACAATACTGAAGTCTAGGGCTCGTTTGTCACTGTAGCTGTGCGTGGGGGAAAAAGAAAAAGGAATATTTCCAGATAAGTTTGAGCTGAAGGCTCCTTTACTTTTCCTCTTTGCCTTGTTTCTGGCCCTCTCCTAGCCTGTCACCTCGACTGTTTCAGCCACTTTCAAGCCAATTTTCATGTCACCTGTCTCTGCTCCCAGCTAGGTTTCACGCACCTTCAGTAGTCTTATTTAAAAAACAAGACAAAAGCAAAAAACTGAGCAGATCACACATGTCATTCTCTAACAGTCCACTCCAGCCTCACCCCCTGCTGAAAAATCCCTGCCACCTGCATATAGGTTGAAAGACACCTGACTCACTGCCGTCTCTTTACCTGGTTTTCTCCCCTTTTCCATCTGACCGCTGTTGCTGTGTATCTTCTAAGCCCCTTAATTAGCTTAATAGGCTTCGTTGTACTTACACAGGACATTTTTCATAACCAGTTCTGATACCCTTTTATTGGGGGCCAAAGCGAGGGTTCCTCTTGTGGTCCGATCCGGCTGCCCCTCCCACCCCTCGCCACCCCCACCTGACCCTACCCGTTCTCTGATAGTTAGTGTTCCTAGGAAAAGTGGGTGGTGCTTTTTCAGGTGTTCGATATATGGGTGCTGAATGAATGAAGAGTTTTCTCATATTCGTATCACCTTGATTATGAAAGTGTTTTGCTTTCTTATCTTGGTTTTTGCTTTCTTATCTTGGTTCACATTTATTTTTATGAAATGCATTATGAAAAGGAAGTTTTCAGTAACAGACAAAAAGTACACTTAATTCTACCTTGTAGCACAGCTATTTTGATTTTTGTGTGGCTGTGTCTTCCTTTACAAGCAGACATAATTTTTCCATGGTATGACCACATTTCTGTTTCCTTTAAAAAGAGAGCAGTCTACAGTTTTCCTTTTTGTTTGCTTTTCTCTGGCTCAGGAAAGTGACATTTGGGATAAAGATTAAGCCACATTTTTTAGGTTCCTCGAGATCCCTGCCAGGTGGTTCCTTGCAAAAAGTGTTTGTGGTGTGGCCATCCTTATTTTTACCAATCCGCCGCCCCCCCTGCTTTTTTCTTCTTTTCCTCTATCAATAGGGAAAATGCCTTGAAAGTGGGAATAATTAAGCCCCAGCTGACCCCCACTTTCACTTTTAGTTATCAAACCACATGAATAAAAACTGTAGATCATTATTATTCCAGGAAAACCAATGGTGAGATGACCCAGGGTGACTATCAGGTTTGCTGCAGCCTGACCCCAGCTCCTCCCAGCTTCGGCCCAGCCAGTTAACTCCAGGCCCCCTTTACACATTCTAGGATGTGGCCTCTTACCATATAGACTCCCTATCAACTCCGTTTCTGATTCTCAGAGATTTAGTAAATGAAACTTACTCCTCCGGGGCTGCTCCTCCTGGTCTCTGTGTTTACAGGTCTCCTCCCTTCTGTACTTTGATTACCTTAGTTCTCTGTGACTTTAGAAAGGATTGGTTCCATATGAAACTTTTCCTTTTCATTAGAATGAAAATAACCAGTTTTACATAATATACAATTTGCCTAATAACTTCCACTTTCTGAAATCTATCTAAGAATAAGGGATTAACCAAATACACATATGCCAACATTGACTTCGGAGTTACACTAAAGCTCACATACGTAGATCATACAAGTTCTCTAGGTCTTGACTTGGGCCCTTAGTTTCTGTTTCGATTAAGTTCTATGACGGGATTGTTTTTTGGTTTACTAAAATGAGATTAGGGACCTGGAGCACGTGCCGAGTGATCAGGTAGTCTGTCAGCAAAGGAAGAGATGTTAAAAAAGGGACAGTGGCCTTGTTTGCCTCAGGGATGCAGCATGCTGTCATCATGGAAACCTTACCAGGAGGGTCTTGGGGCCATCGTTAAAAAGATTACATATATTTTTTAGGGGCCCCTGCTTAAACTGGCAGGGAAAGCGGGAGGACCCCTTTTTCCTAGAGCATTGTCGGTGTCTCTGTCTTATGAGCATATCCTCAGTGTCTCGTTACCAGGACATTCCACAGCTTAGGATTCAGATACAACTTTTTTAAATCCTCTCCTTCTGCCTCACTTGTAACCTACCTCGCGTTAGCCGGTTACATATTTAGAGTTAAGAATTCTCAATTTTTAATTTTAGAATTAAGATTGCTCAATTCTACCGGTAAATTATAAGGGTAGTATAAATACAGTCAAAATCCCAATGAGCAGTGTGATTTCAACTAAATCTAAATGTGTGCATGAGTAAGATAGTGACAAAAAAAAGTTGTTTTGAAAAGCAGAATTGTGGGCATTTAAAAGATATGGAAAAGCTTGTTGGTTAGCAAGCTATATTTTACTGTTTTTAGGATAAAATACTACTTTTGGTAGAGTCATGCCTTTGCAGATCACATGGTTAAAAACTTACTCTTTAAAAACACAGATGCACACTGTATGTTAACTAACTTGACAATAAATTATATTTAAAACACAAAAAATTAAAATTAATTTCACCTATTTCTTTTTACTTTTGAACATGGCTACTAGAAACTTTTAAATCACATATGTTGTCTACAGTATTATTTTATTGAATAGCATTGAGATAGAAAGTCTGATATAAAGTCAATTTAATAGATAAAAATTTAAAAAAAAAACACAGACGCAAGTGTATACAAGTAATATGACAATGGCACTACATAGAATCTGGAAGAAAGGAGAAAAACATGGAGAACTTGACATTACTATTGCACAGTAGACCTCAGCAAACATCCTTTGAAGGCTTGCTGTGTGCCAGGCTCTGGGGTGGTGCACTCAGCCCATTTTCCGGTGCAGCAAATGGACAAACTGAGAAGCATCATCTTTAGGATGAACGCTGGCAGAGAGAGGCAATCAGTGGCCAGGTTTGGAGGGCGGATGAGGGGGGAAGTAAGCCAGGGTGCACGCACCCAGGTCTTGTGCACAGGCACGGGGAAGGCGGGTGGCTCATGAGGCTCGGTTATAGTGGGAGCGCCTGGGTGGCTCAATTGGTTAAATACCCGACACATGATTTCGGCTTAGGTCAAGATCCCAGGGTCATGAGATTGAACCCTACATTGGGCTCTGTGCTGGACGTGGGACCTGCCTGAGAGTCTCTCTCCCCCTCAGCCTCTTCCCTGCTTGCGTGTGCACACTGCTGCACACCTGTGTGCAGGAGGGGTCGGAGGGTACAGGGCTGTGGAGTTAGGGAGATCCTGAGGGAGACGGCTGTGGTAACCTGAGCGAGGGAAGAAAGTGTGAGTAGGTCATCATGGGATAGGCACAGTTAAGAAATGTCGGGAAGGAAAAACTGGCAGTACACTTGGTAATTGACTGGATGTGGAGAGTATAGGAGAAGGGAAGAGTCCAGAGTGACTCCCAGGTTTCTGTTTCTGTTGGTGCCACCAGTGAGACAGAGTCCAGGAGGATAAGCAGGCTTGGCGTGGAGAGATGGTCCTTCTCAGTGAGGCGATGGCAGGGAGAGGCTTGGGACGGAGGCTGAGTTTAGCTGTGGCAGTGAGACAGGAGGTGGGTGGGGTAGCCGGGTGGTGGTGTGGTAGATAGTCCAAAACTAAGGGGGGAAAGCCTGGGCCTGAAAACTCAAGCATGGCTGACGTTTGGGTGAAGGTATAGAATGGACTAGAAGAGGGTTAAAGATGGAACCCTGACATGAGATTTAACAAGCTGGGAGAAGCAAAGGAACATATTAAGAAGCCAAAAGAGAAGTAGGAGGAAAACCAGAGGGAAGGTACTTCCAGAAGCTGTGGGAGGAGGCAAATTTTGTGAAGAACTGCTTCAGAGTTTCAGACATTACAGAAAGGTCAGATAAAATGAAGATCGACTGTCTGTTAGGTTTGGCAGGTAAGGTGTTACTGGTGATCTTGGCAAGAAGAGTTTCAGTAGAGAGAGAGGAGCAGAAGCCAGATTGCAGTGGTTGAAGAATGAACAGGAGATGAAGTAGAGATGGAACATGCAGGCGGTTCTTTCAGGAAGAAACAGAGCTGAAGCCCGAGTGGGAAGAAAGAGGCTTTAGTGCCTTCTCAAGAACAAAAAGACTACTTGCTTTTTTCTATGTAAAAGAAACACTTATGTTATTTCCCAGTTAATTTTATTAAGAACTTTATGTGGTTCTCTGCTATGTTTCCAAAAATTATTACCAAAATCAGGTAAAGCTCTAAGCTACTTTAAAGAGCAGGAGTCGAACTCAAGTGGCCTTATCTTTAGACAGAAATTACGCGTAGCCTCTGTCCATAGATTGAAAGGCATGGCAATAAATTGACAAATGATTGTGCAGAGCCGAATCCTTTCAAGAAGTAACTGAAATTCCAGAATGTTTTTCAATTTATACTTGGTGATATCTTTTTTCAGAAAGGAGTTAAGGCTCGTAGGTATTATTTGATTTTAGTTTATTTTAATAATAAATATTTTAACAGTGTAATATTACTGCAGTCATATTAGTGTACATGGTCAGATTTAATTTATATAAGATTGCATCTCATTGCAGGTACTGATGATATTGTCGGTCCTGAAGGCATGGAGAAATTTTGTGAAGATATTGGTGTTGAACCAGAAAATGTGAGTCTAACCTATTAAGTTGGGCAAATCAGTTGATTATTTTTTTTAAGTCTTTTGTCCCTTGACAAATAAAGCAACAGTAAAGAAGCAATGGTGTGTTAGTTTTATGAGGCAATCTAAGAAACCAGTTCCAGTTCTAATTTGATTTCTAAGCAAAATTTTTTGTTTTAATTGGTATGGTGTAACTAGTTAGTCATTTTTGTCTCTTGTTTGTTTCTTGTATCTAAAAGGTACGATAATAAAGTGATTAAGTTAGATGTTTAAAAAGTGGTATGGGCATGTGTACATCCTGTGAGAGACCAGCGGGGGGGCCGAGTCACGGTCAGTTCTGTACCTTTGTCCCCCTCCACAGTCGTTCCAGCCTAATGTAGAGTTTGTCCAGATCTTTGAGTAATTAATTATTCATAGGGGTTTTGAGTCAGTTGTAATTATCAAGAATCTTTCATAGCTCTTTCATTTCCGATTGAATTTAACTCAGGGATTGCTTTTTAGTATAGAGGCCCTAAGTAGGTCCTTTAAAAATATTTTGATTAGAAGTTATTTTATATGCTTAATTATTTTTTCCAATTCTTATCATCATGTTATTGTTGAATATTTTTTCCTGTTCCTACATCATCTCTCTTAACACTAAAATGAAAAATTACACTCATACAAGTGCCCTGGCTCATTAACTCTGCAGTTTAATATTGCATTAGCCTCCAGCTTAACCAATCCGTCTAAGGTCCTAAGTGAACTTACGATGGGGAAGAGATCACAAGAGATCATCTCTCTCATACGGACTCTTCTTGGAAGATAGGTGGTCCCCATGCATATGTGTCATGCTCTTAAAACTAGAAATTAAGACTTAACATTTTTGGGGCATCTGGGTGGCTCAGTTAGTTGAGCGTCCGACTCTTGGTTTCAACTCAGGTCATGATCTCAGGGTTTGTGAGTTTGAGCCCCGCATCGGGTTCCGTGCTGACAGTGAGGAGTCTGTTTGCAATTCTCTTTCTCTTTCTCTCTCTCTCTCTCTCTCTCTCTCTTTCTCTCTCTCTCTCTCTTTCTCTCTCTCTCTCTCTTTCTCTCTCTACCTCTCCCCCACTTGTGCGCACACGTGCGTGTGCCCTCTCTCTCTCAAAAATGAAAAAAATCAATTTAAAAAAATTTAAAAAATACTTTAAAGACTTCACGCTTTTTTTCTTAAAACTTTTTTTAGAAGCACCTGGGTGGCTCAGTCGGTTAAGCATCCAACTTCAGCTCAGGTCATGATCTCATAGTTCGTGGGTTCGAGCCCCGCATTCAGCCTGGAGCCTGCTTCAGATTCAGTATGTCCCTCTCTCTCTGCCCCTCCCTTGCCAACGCTCTGCTCTGTCTCTCTCTCAAAAATGAATAAACATTAAAAAAACTAATCAAAACAAAACAAAAAACAAACTTTTTTTACCCTTAACATTTCTATGCCTCTGTCTTCTCCCACCTCCCTCCAACACCTTACATTATCTAAAGAGCCTTTTGGTCATTACATGAATTTTTGTCTTGTAGTTTTTATTTTAATGCGATCTAGTTCAGGTATCTTAATAAGTTATTCATTTTGGCATAAAGGTTTGGGGACCACTGGGCCAGTAGTATTTTGCTTCATCTGGTCCACAGACTGGTCGTAGGCATAGAAAAGAACACTTCAGGGACGCCTGGGTGGCCCAGTTGTTGGACGTCTAACTTGGGCTCAGGTCATGATCTCGTGGTTTGTGGGTTTGAGCCCCACCTCAGACTCCATGCTGACAGCTCAGAGCCTGTAGCCTGTTTCAGATTCTGTCTCCCTGTCCTCTACCCCTCCCCTGCTCGTGCTCTGTTTCTCTCTCAAAAATAAGTAAACATTTTAAAAACATTTAAAAAAAAAATTTCACTGGCTTTATGAAGGAAGTTTCCTGATGGCAGTTCGGCCAACGTTGACAGAGTGTTTTCTGAACTGAATAATAAGAGGGGCAAGAACAAGTTGGGCCTAAGAGCAGACCCAAAGGTTCTCTCTCTCTTTCTCTTTTTTATATTTTTCTTTATTTTGGGGAGAGCAAAAGCTGGGGAGGGACAGAAAGAGGGAGACAGGGAATCTGAAGCAAACTCCGCGCTGACAGGTTGACAGCAGTGAGCCTGACGCTCAACCAACTGAGCCACCCAGGTGCCCCAGACCCAAAGGTTCTGCCCAGGGGACTGTCACCAGCATATGATCAGAGGTGGGCAACAGGACCTGAAGGGGAGGAGGTTGGGAGGCCACGGTCAGGCTGCAGGCATGAGAGGCACTGTGTGAACATTTATTCTCAGAGGCACGGAGGCCTGTGGGATGGGAGGGAGGGCTGGTGTTGATTCTAACTGAAGAAAGGCACAGTTCTTCAAATACCAGTACTCCGTAACAGAGAGCTGCTGTTATTATCCTTTTGGGGAGCAGTGGAGTCCCTTAGTTCTCTTCTTAGGAATAGTTGACTTAAAATGTTGAATCACATTGAAGACTAGGAAACCTAATTCAGAATATTATTCTTAAGTATTTATTACTGTACTTCAGTTCTAAGCCACCACTAATAGAAGTCGTATAGCATCACTAAGAAAAAAAAAATGTTGGTAGGTAAACTCTGATATTCATCCATTCTGAATACATCCCAATTTCAGAAATGTTAACATTCAAAAAATAGGAAGCAAAATAGTTTTTGAAAGGCTTGTCCGCATTGTTGTCAGCACTTTCAAATACTTAAAACCTTCCCCTTGCCTGTTATTTATAGCTTAGGAAATTTAAGCAGGCTTGGAAAATTCAAATCTACTATCATTTACTCAGGCAACAGCAAAATCCTTTAAGTAATTAGCATCCTTATTAGTTACCCTAAGAAAAGGTCCATTTTGTGTAAAGAAATACTCATTGTGAATACTTACTTGGACTTTCACCACATGTCAGGCATACTTGGTTGTGTTTCCGTGCCCTAACCATTTTTTTATTTTAGCAAGTGTTTTTGTGAAACTTTAAATCTTTCTTATTGAGTGTTTAGTATATATATTGTTGGAGAAGATATCATGTTCGAGTTACAAAATGTGGGTTAGGGGCGCCCGGGTGGCTCCGTTGGTTGGGCGTCTGACTCTTGATTTTGGCTCAGATCATGCTCTACATCCGGCTCTGTGCTGACCATTCGGAGGCCGCTTGGGATTCTCTCTCTTTCTCTCTGCCCCTTCCACGTGTGCACCCTTCTCTCTCAAATACATTTTTTTAAAAACCTGAAAATGTGGGTTATTTCACCTAGGTTAATAGATATGTAGGAGTCAGAATTCCAAGAAAAGCTGAGAGATGAGGAAAAATCCACTGACGTCTAAATATTTGGAAGAACATGTAAGCTCTTTTGGGGAAGTTTGTTTGGGTCTCTTAAGTTAAAACTTTTTTAATCTATTAAGCAATGATGTTTTGTGATGGTGTGCATAATATGTAGAAACGTTGGTTTACTAATCAGTGCTAGCAGTCTCCCTAGTAATCTAGATTGTTTAATCGAAAAAACCCAGTGACTTTCCAAATCGATATGTACTGGTTTAAATGAGATTTGACGAAAGGGCTAAGAGATTCAGTGGGTTCTCGCTGATAATATCTAAGGTGGAAAGCCATAGAGTCAGCATCAAGAGAAAGCTTTTCATTAATCTTGCAGTTATAAATTAGACAAAGCTGGGCATTTTTAGTCTACAAGCTAGCTTGTTGGCAAACAAAAGGACTGACTTTCTGAACCTCCTAAATAGTATTGTTCTGGAGTACTTTATGTGCATAGTGGCTTTCAGAGGCCAATTAAATCATCTAGAATTACTTCTAATTGGCCGCTTGCCTTACTTTTTTCATGTTCTACCATCCTGATTCCTTTTGCCACCATCGCCGTCTGACCCAGGCAGGCACGTGGGTGGTAGGTTAATGGTTCGGTCAGTTCTTCCAGCGGTTGAAATGAAGCCTTCAGGTCCTGTGTAAAGAAATCATTAGCTGCCAAATGTGGAATATGCTAGTCCCTGGCCAATTTTTGCAGAAAATCTGTTTTCTTGCCATTGCTTTTTTGTTGTTACAACAAATGGAGATGTAGCCATTTAGCAGTGTATATGTGATCCCCAGTTCAGGACTTGGATGTCCCTTAGGTATGGACAATGTCCAGAGATAGCCAGTTCCACAGAGTGGCAGGATGGCCCTTGGAAATCCCTGTCCCTTTTCTTTACCCTCTTCATGGATGGATGGTCTCAGCTCTGTCCCTCTGCAGAGCCCTGGATAGATAGAAGCTGGATGCGCTTTTGAAATATAATTTTTGTCTTTACACCTTCAGGTATTTATTAAACTCACCATCAGTATCTCTGTGTCATCTTTTCTCTAAAGCAGCTAAGTGACAAGCAGTGCCGTAAACTAGAGTTGTCACAGTTCCTGATGCCTACAGAGTTTCAGAAGATTCCCTAAAAGCAAGAGTGGTGCCCCGCTGAGAAGTGATTGGGCCCTGTCACTCATCCTGTGCTCGTTCCAGGCACAGCACTATTTAAGTTGGAATATTGGGCCACTTTAAAGTAATTTTCCTCGCATATAGTTCAGTTCACAAACACTAATGTATTTGTGGTACAACTCCATTACTGTATATGACTCACCACCCACCTTTTTATTTTTTAGCTCTCTGACTTGCAGCTTGCTCTTTTCACTGAATCTTGGAGATTGTTCCCTATTTGTACTGATACTCTACTTCATTTGTCTTAATGGTGGCATAGTATTCCTTCGTATGGAAACTATTCAGCCAGGATGTATATACTTAGTGCCGTACTAATAGATATTTGGTTGTTCTCAGTCTTTTGCTGCTACAAATAATTCTGCAGAAAATATTATTGAATATACATCTTTGTGTTCATGTGCAGGTATAAGTTATAAGATAACTTCCTCATGTGGCATTGCTGAGTCAAAAACTGGTTTCAATTTTGATAAATATTGCACAATTGCCCTCTGGAGACGTTAATGGCTTTACACTTCCACCAGCCTGCACCATAAGAGTTCATGTCTTTCCAAGCCCTTGTCAGCAGATGAATTACCAAACTTTTGGATGTTTCCCAAGCTAGAACTCATTTTTGAAGTTGCCCTGTTCATATTTCAGTGACTAAACTGCAACGAGTAGCAGCATTGGGAAAGTTGTTAATGTTTAATTACTGAGATCTGTCATTCTGATTTGATTGGTCTGTTTTTTGTTTGTTTGTTTGTTTGTTTTTATACAGGTAGTTATGCTTGTCCTGGCTTGGAAATTGGATGCACAAAACATGGGTTATTTTACTCTACAAGAGTGGTTAAAAGGAATGACTTCTCTACAGTAAGTCCTGCGGCTGCCCTGGTGGGGAGGTGGGGGTGGCGTCCTTGCACTCTCCAGCTGGCTGCCTCCTCCCTGGCAGGTCAGGAGCCGAGGTTGGGTGACTGAAAGAAAGCCATGTGATGTGGGCACACTTCACCTGTGGCCATAAGTGTAAGACCAAATCCCATTTTTATGGTGATGAGAAGACATTGCGCCTCAATGTCAGCAGTAACAACTTTTGTGTAATGTATGCTGAGTATTTTAGTGTTCTTCTAGAGCACGGCCGCTCGGTAGAAAATAGACGAGCCTCTTCTCATGGATGTGAGCCGCATATGTAATTCTACATTTCCTAAGTCATACTAAAAAAAGTTAAAAGAATCAGGAAAATTAATTTTAATATATTTTATTCTACTCCAGACAGCCTAAGTATTATCATTCCAACATATAATCAGTGTTTTAAAAATTAATGAGCTATTGTACATCCTTTTTTCATATTACGTCTTCGAAATCTGGTGTGTATTTCACATTTATGATTCCTCTCAATCTGTATTAACTGCGTTCCAAGCGCTCGATGGCCATGTGTGTCTAGTGACTATCCTGTTCGCACAGGCTTGAGCCTAAACAGCACAGACATATTAGCATCCGATTTACAGTTAGGGAGAAAAAAATTGGTTAACTTTTAATCAACTTATAATGTTTAACTTATAAATGAAAATATTTGGTATCTATTTTATACATTCTAATTTTAGCTTTGGGCAAAATTGGAACTTCATTACTCCAGTGATTAAAAATAATAAAGATTATATTTGTGTTAACCAGAATAAGAAAAAAACAGTGGTTTTGTGTTGTGTGTGTGTGTGTGTGTGTGTGTGTGTGTGTGTGTGTGTGTGTGTACACAATGAGTTTCATTCAAGTAAACCATTGTTACTCTGTATCCTGCATTGAAGGATACAGTTGATACGGGTGAATAAATATTTCAATGGTACCTAAAGATGAAATGCAGAGAACTAGCATAGTAACTTTGATCTATGGAATTGACTCTTTTTTTTTTCTCCACTTTAACTCGGAATGATAGATTTTGACATTTACTGGATTGAAATAGGAGTGGAAATGGTTTTATGTTTTTATTTAAATAACTTTGGAATTTGCCAAAATTGTAATCCATTTGTTATTGACAATAATCTTCATTTGCACGATGCTTTAGTAGTTCATAAGCCTTTTCACTGCTCTTCCGTTTGAGCCTCATCGCTACCTTGTGAGGAGGACAGAGCAGGCTTTGTCCTGCACATTTTACACGTGAGGAAACTGAGGCTTAGAAGGGATACTGGTGTGTTAAAGTAAGTGGCAGAAATGGGAAGAAACTCAAGACTTCTGATTCTTTTTTTTTTTTTAAGTTTTTTAAAAAAATGTTTATCTTGAGAGAGAGAGAGTGCAAGTGCGTGGGGGAGGAGTAGAGAGAGAGGGAGGGAGAGAATCCCAAGCAGGCTCCACATTCAGCGTGGAGCCCGGCGCGGGGCTGGATCTGAACTGGAGATCAGGACCTGAGCCAGATCAAGAGTTGGATGCTTAACCGACGGAGCCACCCACCTGCCCCAAGACTTCTGCTTAAGTCACATTCTTCCTTTAACAACTACTGTCTGATGGCAAATGAGTTTCAGGTAACAGCCAAGTCACCCTTTTATAAATACACTTTCCTGTCAGCATGCTCTAGATTTTTAGGGTTAAGTCCTCTGAAATCTCTTTAAAAATTGTGTTTGTCATGTTGGGAAAATCTCTTAGAAATTTTAAGTCTACTAACTTTCACCGTTTTCCCTCCTGCCTTTCTTTACTGCCTTCTGAATATGGCACATAATAGCTGCTCTTGTTTAAGCGGGTCCGTGTAGTGATGCATGCATGGCCGTGTCAGGATTTTATTTCGAGCCTTGGCATGACTTAAGAGGCTGTACTATCCATTTTTATGTAATTCTAGGTTACTTTTTACGTTTGCGTTTACAAAAGAATGTTACACAATGCCAGGCCTTTCCCATGTGTTTTGAGGGCCACACCACCTGAGAAGGATGTGGTTTCCCGGAAGAGGTCTGTAGGTTCAGGGAGGGCAGAGGGAGATTGCAGGAACCCTGTAGGTCCTTTGTTGGCCACTCGGTGTGGCACACTTGGTGGCGTGCCCAGATGGGTTTCTCGAGGATACTGCTGCTTGGTCCTTGCAGTTCAAGGTGAAGTGTGACAAGCTGGGTCCACTCTGAGGGCATTGAGGAGTCTTTCATTTTGCGTGATATGAAACTGAGATTGGCTTCCTCATCAGTGAGGAAGAGATCATTACTCAGAGTAGCCTTTAAGGTTCTATAGGGTTGAGAATAGTCCAGGTTCAGGTTTTGAGAACCTCTGCTCCCTCTCCCTTAGCCTCCCTAGATTCGTTTGTTTAGCAAGTATTTGGATGGCAGTGATGGGCCGAGTGCAGTGTTCTCCATCCTGGGGAGACAAAATCCATGAACGAGACAGTCCGTTTGGGGCAGGGGCTCAGAAGCAAAGTTCAGGGGCGCCTGGGTGGCTCAGTCGGTTAAGCGTCCGACTTCAGCTCAGGTCATGATCTCGCGGTCTGTGAGTTCGAGCCCCACGTCAGGCTCTGTGCTGATGTCTCAGTGCCTGAAGCCTGCTTCAGATTCTGTGTCTCCCTCTCTCTCTGCCCCTCCCCTGCTCACGCTCTGTCTCTATGTCTCTCAAAAATAAATAAACGTTAAAAAAAAAAAAAAAAAAAAAAGCAAAGTTCAAGCAAAAGATCCCAAAATAATAAGGCCACTTCTCTTTATGCTTCTTGAATTGATTAAATAAGGACTGTGTTTGTAAGGTGTCCACACCCAGTAAATGAGAATACTCAGAGGCTTATCTGCTCTAAAGATAGAAAGTAGTCTGTCTTCTGAATTACCTATTTTGTCTTCTAGTCTGGATTTTTTTTCTTTGTTGCTCTCTTTTGATTTTATTAAACCTGGCCAGTGTAGTGTTTTGAGCTCAACCTGGAATTAAAGTGTATATGACAATACCTGTATTTATCATATATTTGATTAAACGCTAATTGTGAAAAACCTGTTACTGTACAGTGGGAGTGGAGGCTGCATCATGCTGCTTCCTGCGTGTCTCGGCAGTGCCTCTAAAACCAGGAAGGGGAAGTGATGGTCTGTGGGTCCCACCTGGGCTCTCAGAACTCCATCTCCTGGACACTGGGGAGGGGAGCTCTGTGCACGGCCCCAGCAGGGCCGGTGTTTTGTGGGTGTTGGAAGGAGTGATGGCATGTAGTGAGGTACGTTCATTCCAAGTTCCGTAGCTCATTCTCAGTCAGGAGAAGGCGCGACTCGTTTCAGTGCACTGTTTGTTTTATCGTCTTCTTCCAACACGTGGGTTTAAGGTTACTTCTAATGAATTAAGCTTATAGAGCTGTTTAAGCTAAGCAAAAGCGTGTTAGATTTGTAGCTAACTTTGCACAGAACTGAGGATGGTCTGGAAAAATACCTCTGCCTAAGTGAAGGGGTGAAGGCTTTTCCCAGGGAGTGGAGAATTCCTTTTGGTTTTAACCTTTGGGGCTTATTGTCCCAATTTCTGGTGCTTCTGCATCTGTTACAGGAGCAAAAGTCAAGGAAGAAAGGATCCCCCAGTACGGGCACGTTTTAGTTCTGGAAAATGGTGCTCCTGAGTGGTGTGGCTGTGTCACTCTGAGACAGTATGAGTTTTCTTGTGCGCGATCCACCGGAAAGCAGGGGGAGTGCGCTGAAGGCGGGGCTGCGTCCTGGAGCCCCAGGCTGGTTTGCTTCAACTTCCCAAGCCAGTTTCTTCACAGGCCCTGTTAGAAGGGAATCCCTCTGCACTCGGATCTTGTTGAATGGCCACTAGATGGCAACCTGTAGTTCGGACAGGGTGACCGCAGCGGCCTGTTCCCTCCTGGGGGTCACTCCAGAGGCTCTGTGGGGCAGGGCCCCTTTTAAAGCAGGTTAAACTCTTTATTGACGGTAATAGCTCTAACCTGTGTAACTGTCTTTAATACATACGTGAAGTAAAAATTGTACTTGGCATTTTATGCTTTACACTCCAAATAGGATCTCTGAGCCTCTTAAGACAAATGAAAACCTCTTTCAAAGGACATTTTCTGCCAGGGTGGCGGCTAGACCCCCAGCCATGCTCCTGAACTTCACATTTTGCCTTCCAGTTCCATCCAAAGACTCATGGCCACTTTATTCTCTCTTAGCTGTGTAGCGGTTGTCCAAATGAGTGGGCTCTGCGCTTCAATCTGTTGAAACAGACATCCATTCTTCTCTCGTTGGACAGGACTAAACTAAACCACCTGCCAGAATGCAGCCAATTTCCAGTGGCTTTGGTCCTTAACCGTCCTTTCCAGTGAAGAGGAGAGACCTAGGCCTTAAATGTTTTGGGGTTAGCTGATTTCTCTCCTATTTGACCGTCCTCCATATTATTAATAAAGTATTATTAGTTATTTATGTATACAGAACAAAATCAACCATACAGTAGAGTCCCCAGTGCCAAAGTAGGCCCTTCTCCCTTCCTGCCTCCTGGACTCCAACTTACTGCTTTCTTGGGTGCCCTGTTAGCCTCTACCGCCCCTCATTTGGGGGTTGGCACTAGGTCTCTAACTAGGCTACCAGCATCTTTTTTTTCCTTCCCCAACCTTTCTCTACAGAGATCCAGAGTGAATTTTTCAAGATGCAAGCTCGATTGTGGTTTCTCCCATGGTAGAAGGTGGTTTCAATTTAAAAAAACAAAAAACAGTGTGGACCACAAAAAATCCTTTGTGGCCTGGCCTCCTCTCCCTTTCAGCCTTTACTTGGAACCGCTTCCCCTCTTATTCTACTCTGTTTGGTCACAATGGGTTTCTTAGTCTTTGAACTTGTAATGCTCCCTTCTGCCACTGGGCCTTTGCGCATGCTGTTCCTTTTATCTGGAAAATCCTTTACATTCGAAGATGCAGAATGGTGATTTCTCTGACTCTCTCACTCTTTCCCGGCTAGTTTCTGCTTTCAGCCATCAGCTAACATTTCAGTCCCTTAAAGAAGCCTTTTCTGACTTCTAAAATAGTCTAATTGTTATCTTTTTTAGTTTTCAAACATCAGGAAGAAATAAAGGACATTCTAAATTGTTGTAGACTCATAGAAGTGAAACATTTACTTTAATTTTTGACTTTAGGTATTTTATTATCTCAGACCGTGGGGGACCATTTTATAGTTAGCTACAAAAAAGAAACCTTCACAAATTTATTGCTAAAAATAGGTCAGTGTGCTCTAGTATGAACCATATTTTAGTTTATAAAGGATGTAAACTATTTACATTGCTAATACTTTTAACATGTATTATTTATACTTAGTAGTAGGGAAAAGCTCTGCAGAGGAATACAAGGAAGCACATCCATCGCTGAAAAGCTTTGATTTTGCTGGTGGTAATGGTGACTCCTGGTTCTCATTTTTAAGGGCTAGCTATTAGGAACAGAAAATTAGTTTGTAAAATTAGCCCATCGGTCTGCTTCCTTAGGAAGAATAAACAGTGTGTCCCTTATTTGTAAAAATAGGTTTTCATCACCAAAGCTCCCTGGAGATACAGCCGATTTCAGGTCTAGGGTAGAGAAAGTACAAGGTGAGCTGGAATACCTTGTGCCAGAAGCAAGGATGTGCTCAAAGACCGATCGGACATGTCGGGAGGACACTGGCACCAGCTTGAATGGGCCACTGTCCAAATGAGGACAATTTGTTCACCAAAAAGAATAAAGGCAGTAAAAGATGGTAAGGCTGAATAAAAAGCATAAATCATTAAGTCCAGAAAATAAGAAAGGTGGTGAGTAGAACTCTTCTTTATAGAAAACTTCAGCCGGGAAGGGTGAGAGTCCGAGAGATCACCGTTCTGCCTCTTCTAATGTAAAGCCGGTTCAGGTGGTGTCGCCAGTGGAGGCTGAAACCACCGGATGGAAGGTTGTTCAGGAACAGGATTCGCAGTCTCAAGATATCCTCCCATAGATCACATACTGTCCCAGAGAGGGAGGATCCCGTTCATGGAGAATGCGGGGCATGTTACCTTAATGGAATGAGTCCACTTACCGTGACTCCTGAGGGGACAGACTGACATTACGAGTCCTCTCATGGGGTGCCCTGAGAGGGGCCTCCCACGCAGTGTCGTCATAGGTATTTAGATTAAGTGTAATCTTAGGGAAGTCTTCTGACAAACTGAGATTCTACAAAACAACTCTTTTCAAAAACGGCATTGTCAAGAAAGAAGAAAGTCGAGACACCTTTATAGAGACTAAGGAGATACGATGACTAAAAGCAGTGTGTGAGCCTTGATTGGATCCTGGATCAGGAAGAAGCATCCATGAAGAAAACGGAGGGAACGTTGGGGAACTTCGCGTATGGGTCGTGTATTAGCCGAGAAAGTTTACCTTGGTAGGATATTAAGAGTGACGATGGTATTTAAGTGTTGCGGAGTGAAGTGTCATTATGTTAGTTACTCTCAGATGGGACAGAAAAGAGTGCACGTACGTGAGAGCACGAATGTGACCCTGTGCGTTGTGAACTGAGGGGATGGGTAGTATGTGGGCGCTTGTTCGCTGTTCGTTCTGTTTTTCTGTACGTTGGAAATTTTTAAAAATCAAAAATGAAGGGAAAAATAGATCCTCCTGAATGTGTTCCAACTCCAGGGTTTTTATTTTCGTGTTATGTTTCGTATTACTGCCCGAGTTAAGAAAGAAACTCAGGTTATAATTTGCCTTTTTTCTGTTTTTCTAGATGTGATGCAACAGAAAAACTCAGAAATACTTTGGATTACTTAAGATCCTTATTAAATGATTCTACAAACTTTAAACTTATTTACAGATATGCGTTCGACTTTGCACGGGTGAGTTCTCTGGAGCCTATCCAGACGTTTCCCTACCCTCCCTCCCTTTTTTTTTTTTTTTTTTTAATTGCCTTTTGAGGTTTGTTTTTCATGCTGCAAGCAAAGAAGTTGAGTAAGTTACTCCCAGGGTGCTAGTTAGAATTTCTTTCTACATGTACGCTTTCCACACTAACCCTGATTTCTGGGCAAAAATGTAGTTTGTTAGCAAAACGCTGTGGTGCCAGACCTTGAATAGCTCTTGCGATTGGCTTAGAAGTAATTTATAAACGGACATGTAATAGACTCTTTTTTTCTAAACGTCTTTGACATAGGCTTGGAAAAGCTTATCATTCTCGTGAAACAACAAACCTTCACCCATAGAGTTACTGGAGTAAACTACACATCTGATCCACTTTCACTTCCCGTATTGTATTTGGAAATCATTTGAATTTCAAACCTAAGCTAATTGCAGTGAACATTATTCAAACGTACTTTCCAGTCATCATTTTGAAAAGTGAGCATCTTGTTGGTCACGCTGTGAGGCCGGTCTGAGTGTGTGCAGCGGTTCTTCTGGAGGGAAACGAAGGCTCAGTGTTTCAGCCTCGTCACCATAGGTGGTGGATTCTGAGGCTCCGGTCGGCATCGTATTCGTGCACGTGCACTCTGCAGCCCGTTCAGATGCACTTTATCCAAGGGCGGTGTTGCGTCTTCTGTTGGGCTTGTGTGTTCGGTGGATTCAGGTGATCGGGCTTTGTTGACTGTGTTTTGAAGCAGAGAATTCAGTGACCAATAACTCCTTTTTTTTTCTTACCGCCGTGCTGATCTTTTCCACTTTTTACATGCTTTGGCTCTGCCCGTTCAGCACCAGAGGTTTACCCGATGGTGAATTCTGGTGCACCCACGACAGCACATCAGTGGTTCTCTGTGGTGTCCCCATTTGTGAATTTTTACGTTTTGGTGACCTTCACATAAAATCCCAGCCCATGAAAGTTTATCAATGTTAGAAATGATACGGTGAGATTCACATGCAGAGTTCTACTAAATGGCATTAGTGTAATCGTATGTAGAAGTTATTTGCCATACGCTTTTAGAACAGACACATAGTTTGTAGGATTAAATATTTCATCTTATGAGATTGTTTTCCTCCCAAAGTCAGCTGTTTCTTACTGTGTGGGTGAAGTTTGTTTAGAAGCATTCTACCTGCTCGCCAAAGTAAGCCCTGTTTTCTAGCTGTTCTGTTTGGGGGTCAGAGTTTCCCACATATCCGCTGTCGCCCGGCTCCCCCGGACTTGGCCTTGGTCCGTCAGGGCAGCCTGTCCCCCGAGGACTCCTTTGCTTGCCTCTTTCGTGACGCTTCCGCCACAGCCTTGCCAATTGAGGCCCTTGGTCCTCCTTGCCTGCACTGCTACCGTCCCCTTATTTCCAGATTCTGTCACTTCTCATCCAGCATCACATTGGCAGGGTGCCGCTCCTCTACTTTTGGCCCCAGGGTCACTGGGCCACCTTTCGGCTCACCGAAACCTTCAGTCCCCGTTGCCTGATGTCACGTGGTGCTTCCCCACGTGTCCCCTGCAGCTGCTCAGCAGCCTGAGTGACAGGTAGGGGCGGTTTCCGTCTACCTCACGGAGGAGGAGCGTGGGCCTCGGAGAAGCAGAGACGTTGCACCGTGGGCACGCTGTCCGCCAGCACATCCAGGACCCACACCCAGGTTCTGGCCTCAGGTCCAGTCTGCCGGTCACTGCAGGTTCCTTTCTCCCACGGCGCCTGTGTCGTGAGGAAGTCCAGTCAACTGTTCGCTGAACCTGCCACCCGCCTTTTTGGCCTTTCTGCTTTCTGCCTTTTGTCACTCCGGGCCTCTTCCTGTTGGCGCTCCCACGGCTCTCTCCTGCATCGGGCTCCTGGGCCCAGCCTCCTGGGTCCTCCTGTCCTGAGGGGTCGTGCTCCTTTGCCACAAAGCCCAGAGACCTCCTCTGGCTTGGCCGTGGAGTCTGGGGCCAACAGGACTTCATCTTCTCTGACTGAGCAAGGGACTGTCCTCTCTTCCTTCACATCCCATAACAGCCAGCAGAGAGGTCTCTGCTTCTAGCGGGCATTACCAAAGAATTAATAAGCCGTCTTATGGAAGATGAATAACTATTACCCGTGTTTAATCATTGCCAAGTAGATTTGGTTTGGCTAAAATATGCTCCAAGATGGATTTAAGAAATTTTTTTTAACATTTGTTTATTTTTGAAAGAGAGCATGAATGGGGGAGGGGCAGAGAGAGAGAGAGACACACACACATAACACACAGAATCCCAAGCAGGCACCAGGCTCCGAGCTGTCAGCACAGAGCCCGACGTGGGACTCAAACCCACAAACAGTGAGATCATGACCAGAACCGAAGTTGGATGCTCAACTGACTAAGCCACCCAGGCGCCCCTAAGATGGATTTTTTATTGAATCCTTTGGTTCAGTTTGGTTTATTTAGTTGTATCCCACAGTTTTGAGATGTCGTATGTATTTTCATTTGCATTCAGTTCAAAATATTTTCCATTTTCCCTTGTGATTTCTTCTTTGACCCACTACTTATTTAGAAGCCTGTTGTTGGCGTTATTTTCCAAGTAGTTAGGCCTTCCCACACAATCCTGCTGTTATCCATCCCTAGTTTAATTCTGTTGTGGTCAGAGAAGGTGCCCCGTGTAATTTCAGTTCACTTAGAGGTACACGGACTTCATCTGTGGTCCAGAATGAGATCTCCTCTGATGAATGTTTTATGTGTAAAACACGTAGAAAGAATGAATATTCTGCTGCTCGGTGAAGTGTTTTAGAAATGTCATGTAGGTCCCGTCCGTTGATGGTGGTGTTCAGGTCTTCTGGATCCTTTTGCCGTCTGCCGCTAGGCTCTGTCCATTTCCGAGAGGGGATGTCTCCAGCTCTGTTCCTCCTGTCGTTTCTGTTCTGGATTTTGAAGCACAGAAACTAGGTTTAGATATACTTCATAGTGTCGTATGCTCTTAAAGAATTGACCCTTTAGCATTATGAAATGTCTTTTTATCTCTGGTAATATTCCTTGTTCTGAAATTTACTCTGTCTGATACAAATATAGCCATTCTTGCTTTCTTTTGGTTGAAGTCTACATGATATGTCTCCATCCTTTTACTTTAAACCTGTCCATGTCTTGTGTCTTTCTATTTAAAATGGGTGTTTATAGGTGGGATATAGTTTCTTATAGATAGCATATGCACAGTCTGATAATATCTTAATTAAGATGCTTAAACCAGGTTCATTTAATGTAATTATTGGTATGGTTAAATTTACATCCTCTATATATATTTCTCTATAGGGAAATACTTTTTTCCCTATTCGTCTCATCTGTTTTGTCCCTTTTTCCTTTTTATCATGACTTACTTGGATTGAGGGTTTTTTTTTTTAATGATTCCATTTTATCATTTCATTCCATTGCCTTAATAGCTGGATCTCTGTTTCATTTTTCTTGTGGTTGCTCTAGGCTTTACATATACATCTTTAAATTTTCATAGTCTACAAATAATATTCTACTGCTTTATGTATAATGCAAGAACTTTTACAACAGTAGACTTTCATTTTGCCCTCTCATACTTTCTGCTGCTGTTGTACATTTTACTTACACATATGCTATAAATCTCACAATGTATTGTCTTAGTCTGTTCAGACTGTATAATCAGATACCAGAGACTAAGTGGTGGAGATCTATTTCTGTAGAAAGGAAGCTGGGAGATCCAGGATCAAGTTGCCAGCAAGATTTGGTATCTGGTGATTGCCTGAAGCCCGATCCTTGAAGAGCTGTCTCTGCTCATGACCTCACGTGGCAGAAAGGAAGAGGGAGCTTTCTGGGGTCTCATTTTGTAAGCGCACTAGTCTCCAGCCTCAACGACCTAACCACTTCCCAAAGGCCGCACCTCCTAATATCCATCACCTCGGGGGTTAGGATTTCAATACATGAATTTTGGGGGAGCCGCAGACATTCAGACCATAGCATACATTGTTATCATTTTTGCTTTAAAGAGGCAAAAATATCTTTCATATACCGTCTTTGTGCTCTTTATTTCTTGTGTATAGATTCAGATTTCTTCCTGGTATCATTTTCCTTCTGCCTGAGAATTGCCCTTTAACATTTTTCATAGTACACCTTTTCTGGTAATGGGTTCTCTAAGCTTTTAATTTGCCTTCGATTTAGAAAGTACTTCTCTGGATAAAATATTATAGAGTGACTATCTAATATTCTTTCAGTACTTTAATGGTCTCTCTCCCTTGGTGTCTTGTCTAGTTTCTGATGAGAAGTCTGATGTTCATTTTTCCTTTGAACATAGTGTCTTGTGTTGTTTTCTGACTGCTTTTATTCTCTTTTCACTGCTTTTCAGCAAGCTGATTATGATACGCCTTGGCATAATTTTCCTTATATTTATTCTGGTTAGGGTTTGTTTAGTTTTTTGAATCTGTAGACTTATAGTTTGTATTAAATCCTGAACTTTGTCAGCTGTTATTTCTTCACTATTTTTTCTGTTCTCCTCTGCCCTCTTTCTGGTACTATAGTTCTACCTGTGTTAGATGCTCGATATTGTCCCACAAGCCAGGGATGCCATGTTCCACTTTTTTTTACCCCCCCATCTCCTTTGTAATATTTCTTGCTACATCTGCTAATACTAATCTTTTCTTCTGGAGTATTTAGTTCTGTTAATCCTAGCTAGTATATTTTTAATTTTAAGTACTGTATTTTTTTCATCTTTACAAGTTCCTTTTGAGCCTTTTTTATATGCTTCTCTCCTCATTATGTGATAGTATCTCCTACCTCTTGAACATCTAGAACATGTTTATAACAGTTGTTTTAACAGCTTTATCTTCTGGTACCATCATGTCTGTCATTTTTGGGTTTCTTTGTATTGCTTAATTTTTATCTTGATTATACGTCATATTTCATAAGTTCTTTACATTCCTAGTAGTTTTTGTTTCTTTGTGTTTTGGTTGGATGCTGGATATTGTGAATTTTGTTGTTGGTTCCTGGGTTTTCTAGTATTCCTTTAAATAAGGTTTGATTTAAGAATTTTCCTGGGGTGTAATTATAGTTTCTTGGAGATTGCTGTCAGTCTAGGGATGATTCAGCCCCACTGGTAAGACTCTTTTGAGGATTCTACGCAAGGCCATGTGTGTTAGATCTTTTCACTGTAGCTGGTAGGAATGCAGGGGCTTCCTAAGCCTGCGGGAACCCTGCTTGCGTCCTTGCTGTGTGATTCCTTCCCCAGTCAGGCAGTTTCCTCTTGCACAGACACAGATAAGTCCTTGGCCAACGACTAGGGAGACACTTTGTAAATCTCTAGATCTGTCTCTTAGGTCCCACCTTGTTGGTAGTTTGTCCTACAAATTATAGACACCTTTGTGTCCTTGAACTCTTCTTGTCTTTTCCAGCCCAGCAAGACCACTGGGCTTGGTTTCGGCTCCTGGGCTCTGGCCTCGGAGGGGGGATCCCACCAGTGAGGTGGGATATCCGGAGGGCTTACCTCCTGTCTCCTTTTTCTCAGTGGTCATGGTCCGTTGTCCAGTGTGTGAGAGCCATCATTTCATATATTCAGTCTAATTTTCTGGCTGGAAGTGAAAGGGGAAATCTGACTTCTCTAACTCCACCTTGGTTGGAAGCAGAACTCAAACTCTTCTTTTTCTCCCTTCTAATGTTTACTTTTTTCCTGCTAAAAAATGACTCCTGGAGGTAATAACACATAAGTAACATAGCAGACCTTTTAAAAATCGAACTTTTAATAGAAATGAAATTTTCTGATAGTTTTAACATCTTAAATATTCCGTGTTATAAATAACAATGGCATATGTTAAATATTTTCATTTATACTTTAATGTCGCAGGAAATAAATTGTAGTACAATACCAGAAAATGATAACATGAGCTCTTTGACGTCTTTCCACCAAGATTATAGTTCTGAGGAGTGATTGGTTTCTTTTCCCTCACTTTCAAACCTTGTAGCCAATTAAAAATAGTGCTTGGCTGTAAAGTTGTATTATTTTTCTCCTAAGTTTACTTTGACTTGAACTTATTTAGTCTTATGGATGCCATGGAATTGTGGGACTTTAGAGCGGAAAGAAACCATAAGAGGCCACTTGGTCCCAGTGTTGTTACATGGATGGTGAGACCCAGCCAGAGAGGAGGGGACAGCAGGAGGGCCCAAGCTCCTCCCCTGCGGTGCAGGCCAGGGTCTTCTCCCAGAGCCGTAGGGCCTTCCCTGACCGGAAACTGTCACCGCCCTTTGGAGTCTTGCTGGAGGAAGATGGTTGGACATACCTTCAGGGGCTGAAATGGCCAGTTCTTCTATACAAGTGGGATTTCATCTGAGTATTTTTATGTGGAAGGGTTCTTTCCCCAATGTAAGTATTATTGTATAAGCAAATATCGTATGGGTTCCTTTAAATAAAACAGCCATTTTTTTCTTGATTCCTTTTTTATTTTTATTTTTTTAAGTTTATTTATCTATTTTGAGAGAGACGGCATGAGCGGGAGAGGGGCAGAGAAAGAGGGAGAGAGAGAATCCCCAGCAGGCTCCATGCTCTTCACACAGAGCCCCATTCAGGGCTTGATCTCACAAATGGTGAGATCTTGACCCGATCCAAAATGAAGTCAGACCCTTAACCAACTGAGCCACCCAGGTGCCCTTGATTCCTTTTTTAAAAAGGACCTAGAGTAAGACTCGACAAATGGAATGAGGTAAAAACCTGTAGTAAATTTCTGTTGATCTGGGAATAAGTGATTAAATATCCATTAAACTTGATTTTTCTCCATTCTCTGTGGCAGAGGCAGGTAGCATGCTAAAGTCATGGAGCACTGAGAGCCGCAGCAGCGTAGCCCTGAGAAAAGTGGGCATTCTTAGCCTTTCCGTGGCAGGATGTTTGGACTTGGTGCAGAAAGGAGGGACAAGGGACAGATGGAGTGAAGAGGGTGTGCGCGTTGGGGTGGGGGCAGAGAGAATCAAGAGGCCTCCTAGACCAACAGAGGTGGATCCACACGGGATGGGAAGGGAAATGGAGGCAGGAGGAGCCGCCAGACAGAGAGCAGGCAGGCCTTCCCCGTGAGGCGCAGGGGCGCGGGGAGCACTGGGCGATTTTTCTGGGGGGAGTCCTTGCCCTTGCACTCCTCAAACTAAAGCTTTAAGAAGTTATAACGGAGGGTTCGACGGAGGCATAAGAGCCCAGTGGGTGCCCCTCTTATTGGGAGGTGCTCTCATGGTGCTTAGTGGGTGACAGGGTGGTCCCCGCAGCCTCCCTGGCGGTGTGTGCTTTGCCAGCCTTAGGCCCCAGCGCTTCTGTGACCGCTCCTGAGGGTCTTGGGAAAGATGTAAGGAGTCCCACAGATCAACACTCCTGTGTCATTTCCATGCAAACTAGAAATGACTGAGCGTGTTACTCATAGAATTTACTAAGGAAAGTTTTCCTAGGCCTTGTTCAGCAACCCCTTATCAGAGAATCCCACCTGACTCTAACCTACATCTGTTGCAGTGGTTTGAGTCACTTCCCCTAATAACTTTCTTACTTATTAACCAGTATGTCCATCTAGTTTCTCTCTCCACACAGTCTCCCAACCCCCACAACACAAACATACACACAGACACACAGACACACACACACACACACACACACACACACACACACACGCCCTCTCCACTTCTCTCTCATGTTTTCATTGTGAATTAGGAAGAAAATGGAAGGTTTTGTCCTGGGCGAGGACAAAAGTAGAAGAGTATGTAGGCATCTAATCCCAGGTTGGTTACCCTGAAACTCTTGGCAGTTTTATTTTTAAGATTACGCTGTGGTTGTTGTGGGCACCCAGATTTGCCCAGCAGTTGTTTGTAAAGCTAATTGGACTCTATGCCTCTGAATATTTCAGCCTCTCTCCTCGTCCCGTCACAGGGAAGTGATGTGGCACTCAGTGAAGAGCTCGGGCTTGGACCCACACTTCCTGGTTCGTGTCATTTAGTGCCCCGTGCCTCAGTTTCCTTATTTATAAAGTGGGGATTCTAATATTGCCTGTCCTGACACGGTTGTTGTATTAAATGGGTTTGGGGCACTGAACAACAATTTCTGGCACAGATTAAGTTTCCTGTCAAAGTTTCCCGTAGAATTACAAATAGTTGTTGCATTATTCTTCACTGGCATTATTTAGATTGTCTGCAAACCTCAGGTTTCAAATAATGACTTGTTTTCCAAGAGTGTTGCTTACAGTTATACAACCTGTGCCAAATAAAATGACAAGGAAAGACTATGCCTGTTGGCATTTTTTTCTTTTGTTCTAAAGGAAGCATCAGTAGTTTAGCTTAATTCAGTAATTGCCTTGTAAACATTGTTATCTGTAAAGGAGTTGCTGGGTAAGTTCTTAGAGCATAATTATTTAGTTCATTTTTCCCAATGAGACGGCACTCCTGGTTTTTTTGGACTTTTAGCTTGTTTTTAATATGCATTAAAAAAATACAGCTCCCACTCACCAAACTGATTTACTATATTTTCAGTTTTATAAACTGAATCATAGTAAGATTTGAGTTCTTTAGCGTTATTTTTACCTTACGTTTGTACTTAGGTAGCTGTGTTGAGGACTGCGTGTAGTCTTTTTTTTGGTAATCCTGTGGTCTCAAGTAGGAATTGTAGGATGTGTATCTTCTGTCTTCAGTTCGGGCCTTTGGATCTCACATACCGATTTCTGACTTGGTTTTTGCCATCGATGTTTGTGAATTGTGGTCACATGTATTGTTTCTTGATTTCATCTAGTCTCTCGAAAATTTTAGGGAGTGTTTTTTTTATTTTGAAGGATTTTTTCCTCCATCATTATAATAATTCAAGGTCCCCCTTTTCACATAACAAGTCTTAAGCTATGAACACTTTGTGAAAATTGGAAATAGATCATCTGGAACAGGCGAGGGCCTCTGAGACAGCATATCTGGATACTGGATGTGGAAGATGTTAGAAGATTTGTTTTTATAATACCATATTTATATTTACATCTTTATAGTTCATTGCTTTGTTTCTGTTATTGTTGCTTAAGCCATTTGAGCCATTTAAGAGAACAATGCTTAATTTTCACATTTTGTAAGAAGACTTTTTCTAGAACAGTTCTATATAAACAAAAGTGCTTTTTTTCAATATATATTAGAACTTTAAGTCAGACCTTAATAAAATTACTTTCTACGGTAGCTGTTGCTAGACTTCAGCTTGAGGAATGCATTTCTTCCATATACAAAACATAACTTCCTCAGATCTTCCGAGTACATTCCTTTGGTTTTACGGCTGTACCGCTTAGAGGCCTGATTCATCTGTAACTGCTTTTTAAAAATCCGTGTTTTAGGAGACAGCAGGGCAGAATCTAGTTGTGTATCGTAGGGTGTTAGTGTATCTTTGGTGTATAGAACCTGTTCAGTTCGTATTATTATTTGAAAAATATAATTGTTTTTTGATTTGTTATCTTTTGGTGAATGAGAGTGCACGAAACATATACCCACACATTTTGGGTCAGGAGTAGGCAGGAAGGAAAGTTTCATTTCTTCTCCTTTAACCTTGATGGGCCTTCGGGGATACCGATGGACTCTTGACGGTCTGTCTCAAGGTTCTCTGCTTAGATTCTGACCTTGAGATGCGGAAATCTGTCCCTTGCTCCTAACAGAGGGTCTTAGGGTTGGTGTTGACAGTGCACTATTTAAATTCTTTTGAGGAGCTTCTGTATGTCTTTGTTGTACTCCTTGAATTTGTTAAGGTGATTTATTTTTTAATGTTTTAAATTTTTTTATTGCCCGTGATGTTGATGGTTGCCTCATAGCATCCTTAAGATTCATTTCACTTTTAATTGGGAATCCTTTCGAAGAGACGGCCATTAGGATCATTGTCAGAGAACCCCCCTGGGTGTGTCTCCGTTTCGCTGGTTAGGAGATGTTTGCTGTGAGATCTCTCAACTGTGCGGTTCCCAGTCATGGTCATTTGCACTTAGTCACATCCCCCACTGGCAATGTTGGTTATCAGCAAGATGGCACTGTTCCGACCGTGAGTGCATCCATAATATCTTTCTCTTATTTGCTAGGCAGAAGATGGTGTTAGTGATTGCGAGCCGCCGGCTGGCACCCTTGCAGAGCAGGAGTAAGTGAGTGCTGTTCAGCTTCCAGTCCTGTGAGTCTGACGCCTTTCCTCCATGTTTTGGCGTCGCTGCCAAACACATGCATTGAAATCCTTCATGATCATCAGTTTGTCAGATGATTATATTGTTGCAAAGAGTCTGTCCAGGTCCTTTGTATCTTTTTTTCTTTTCTTTTTTTTTTTTTTTGTCACCTTAGTGTATGTCCATCGTGATGGGGACAGAGGCATTGATGTTGGAAGAAGGCACAAACGTATCAAGGCAAGACTAGCGATTTTAGGTGTAGTGAATGATTACAAACTCCTCAGAGGAAAAACTTTTCCAGAATGCCAGGGCCGTCAGCCCTGTGCTACATGAGCTGTTGTTCAGCAAGTGAACTTCGGGCCCAGTCCTGTGGTGCCGCGTGTGTTCTCAACAGTTTACTCGTTATTTATTTTTTATTTTTTGTGGATCGCTTTATAGTGTGGTGTGCTGTTGCTGTCTGCCACACCTATGTTACAGGGTCAGAGGAAGTTTTCCATTTGCGTGCACAGTGCATCACAGAAGTATGAACCCCTGAAAGGCAACAAACCAGTGAGGTGGTGGGCAAAAGGTGGGCAGTCTCGGGAGCACCTTTCCTACTGTCCTCCTCTCCATGGGAGTGAGTACCGCAGCCCTCAGCAAGACCGTATGCGTGGCCAGGAGACAGGCAGAGAACGCCGTGAAAAGGAGGTCCCACCAGTTTGCATTGACCTGTGGAATTGGGTCCCCGCCATCATCAGACTCAGTCGTGTGGCCCGTAACAGAGAAGGGTGACTTGGAGCCATCTGACCTGGTCTGTACAAGAACGGTCGTTACGCTTTACGACTGGGACCAAAAGACAGACCTGTTGCACCTCTTCCTGTATCTGCATCTGCCTTGTTTGCTGCTGCTGAGTGAGGCCCTCACATTTGCTGTATTGTTTTAGTCCTTCACTTCTAAATCCAGTGTCATGGCCAGAAATTCTCTGTGTACTAAAGAGCACTTGAGCATTAAGAGTCCTTGGGGTAGCCATTTACTTTATCAGAAGGTACGTGTGGCTGCATATATGGCTGACGGTGGTGGTCACAGCATCATCCCTGAATTTGGCGAACGTCCAGATGCCACCCCGAGTGAGCTAGCTAGGTGCTTTCTCCCTTTGTAGAAAGTACTTTTGCAAATTGCCACGGTAGTTACAGTACCACAGGGAGGCTAGCTCTGGCGGTGCGAGGTTGCTGCTTACGGTCCCAGGTTCTTTGTCCCTTTACATAGAAAGTGCCCACTTGTAGTTCCGGAATGGACACTTGTACAGAAGGTGACAGTGAGAAAGGAGGCTCCTTGTTGCAAATATAAGTGAATTTGAGCTTAATCTGCCCATATTCAGGTTAATGTAATATTTCTCTTCTGGTTTCCTTACAAAATGTTGTTTTTCACTGGGCTACTAGTTAGGGGTATTCTGCTAAGAGATTTCACATCTAATAAATCCAAGGTAAGAAGAACTGTAATAGATTAGACTGTTTTCCCCCAGAGCGGGGGGACGCCTTCATCCTCTTAGAGAGCATCCCCAGAGCCCCAGCATTTATTATGAGTTGAATGTAATTCTAGTGTGTTTAGGTACAAGAAAAACATTTACCAGTGAAATAAAAGTGTTGGAAAAAAGGATTTTTATTAAGGAAACCTGATTCCTAAGCATGGAAACTGAAACCTTTAAGTTCCGTTTAGTTAAGTTATGGGCTTTGGGGGTCAATAATGATTTGGATGATTCTCAAAAATGTCAAACAGCAAGTGATTGAGTTGTAGATTTTTATTTATCCCATGGAATAATCGTAGATGTTGTTATTACATAACTGATTGACTTTGCATTAGGGCAATCACTCAGTGGACATGAATTTCCATGGTAAATTTTTACAGCACCAAAACGACAAAGCCCTCCATTGCATTTGACTGCCTCCCCCGGCCCGACCTTAGTCTTGGTTCAGGGTTTTTATGGTGTATGGTAAATGAGCTGTTTACTAATTCTGTGTTGAAGTGAAATAGAAATTTGGATTATTGGAATTTATTATTTGGGGGCATCTGGCTCATCCTTGTTTTTGTTTGTTAAACAGGAAAAGGACCAGCGCAGCCTAGACATAAACACTGCCAAGTGCATGTTGGGACTGTTATTAGGAAAAATCTGGCCCCTTTTTCCAGTTTTTCACCAATTCTTAGAGGTACCAAATTGTTATTTTATGGAATGTATGTTTGCTTGCTTAGAACTACCAAGTATACTTTATTTAACCATTATACGTAATTTTCTGTTTGTTGTACTTTTCTGCCTTCAGGAATTATGGTGACGTGTAATTGCTGTCCGTGAGCAGTTACCCGTTTTCTCGGGGTGTGTCTGTGTGTGGGCTCATGTGTCGCATCACCCCCCCCCCGGTGCAGGTGCCTCTGAGACAGCTAGATCTCTGTCCTGTCCTTTCTCTCGCCCGACTCAGAAAGCTCTACATCCAGGAGGATTTCCTGCTCTGTACGAGAAAGATTCACTTTCTTCTGTGGCTCTAAATGAAGTTCCACTTTTCGTAAGCAAAGGTTAAAAAACAGCCATCTGCCTTCTTACTAAAAGAAGCTTGTAATATATTGTTATCTAGTCTTGTCTAGATAGATAAGAGATCCGTCTTCTCTCCAGGAACTTGGGGACCTAGACCCATCTGAGTGTCAGGCCCTCTGGCCGTATCCTCTCCGTTTCAACTTTCTTTACACCGCGGTAGAAACACACCAGCGCTTCCCTCCAGCGTTGTTTGTTTGCTTTAAGTATTAACGGTCAGGAGTGCCGAGCTGCTGGTTATCAGGAGCTGGTTTCGATGCGTGTGATACTGCAGGTCCCGGGAGTATCTGAGATGCAAGTGTGAGCTACGCGGGTTGTCGTGAATGGCATCCTTCTTGCCCTCCAGCCCCAAACCCCTTGCAGAGTGCCCTCTGCCTGAGAGGGTGAGGGTGCCGAGTCCTTGAGGAGAGCCCGGGCCGAACCCTGACCGGCTTCAGTCCTGCCGTAACCTTCCGTACAACTCGCTTCATGTACTGGTCCAGAAACACTTCAGCCGATACGAGGACTGTTATTAAAAATTGCTTTTAATGTTGCTAGCCAGGACTCCTCAAAACAGGTCTAAAAACTCTAGTTTTACTATAAGAAGTGTCTGTTCACATGGCAGTCCGTGTCTGCAAATGGTCTGTTCTGATTTCTCTGGCCAGCCCGTGAGATGTTGACTTTCTTTGGAAAATGAGTAGAGATAGGTCCTCGTTCTCGGAGTTGAGCAGACTCTGAGCCTGAGCGGGAGGAGCGTTTTAGCCAAGAGACCTTGCCGCAAGCAGGTCTGCCTGCACAACTCCAGAAGCATCTTCAACTCTTCCCGTGACCGGTGTTTGCTTTGCATTGCTTAGAGAGTTCAACCTGCAGCCTGTGCTTTGTGCTCTCTCTCACGTTAGTTGGCTTATTTTCTTTCAGAGGACACAGCGGCCCTTTCCAGAAGAGAGCTTCTCTTGTGTTTGCATCCTCAAAATCGTTGGCTGAGCTCTCTTTGCTTTTGATGTACTTGTATAGTTTTCTGGTGTTCCTGATTTTTAGTGGTTAGGGTTCCCAAACTGTTGAATCTGGGTTTTAGTTTTCAGTCTTTCTACAGGAATCGTGTACTTTAAAATATACCTGCGGCACGTTTCTTGTCTGTGAGGAATAGAAAAACCACCTGATGGGTGTTCTGAGTTATTGCTTTTGTGATCAGATTCAAGTTTCGAATGGTTAGAACAGTAACTTTTCTGGTGGCTGGATAGAGCACCTAGTTCTGGGACCGCTGGTAGTGCCTACTAAGTCCTCACAGAGTTAAGTCGCTGCTGTGTGTACTCTGTGCTGACACCGGACAGCGGACAGCGAGCCGTGCCCATCAGGGCGGGGTTACTAACGGGAGCGGCTCTTTCTTTGGTCCCCCCCTGCTGCCAACTGCTGAATGAAGTACTTTACATAAATTATCTCTTCTAATTCATGCAGTATCTCTCTGAAGTAGGTTAATTATCTCCTTTTTTATAAAAGGACTTGTGCAGTTTAGAAATTTCACTTCTAGGGGTAAAAACCATGTTTCTTTGATGTGCTTGTCATTTTGTGTTGAGCGTTCATATTTTTCTAACGCAAATTGTCATCTTCAGTTCTGCTCTCGCTCTCTCTCATCCTTCTCCTGGATTGGTGCTTAACATGCCTCAAGTGGAAAGAGTTAACCTTCGTGAACTTTATTAAGTCGATTCATACAGCAGTTGAAACCGTGCCATTTGTTAATTCTGAGTGTCAGTAATTCATATCACTTTTCCCTCCATCAGCAATCAAAATATAAAGTTATTAACAAAGACCAGTGGTGCAATGTGCTAGAGTTTAGCAGGACAATTAACCTTGACCTCAGCAACTACGACGAAGACGGAGCGTGTAAGTACCGGCGCCGGGCGCCCTCACACCCCCATCGCCGTGCGTTCGCACAGCCCTCTCTCCGGGAAGAGCCTCACGGCCGTGTTGTTTTCTCTCTCTCTTCAGGGCCAGTTTTGTTGGACGAGTTTGTGGAGTGGTATAAAGACAAACAGATGTCCTAGGACTTTATGCATAGCAGCGAGAGAGTCACTGTTACCACAGATATGTCAACCATTAGCCATAAATTGCTGTTTGTATCCCGGCGCATGCTGCTTTTCCTGCACTGTCTCCCTTCTGCAGGGACGTTGTGGTGTTTGCTATTGAACGGGTCAGCCCTGCTTGCCGTGTAGCATTGTTCTCTTGGAAGGCTGCTTTGCGGTTTGTATTTACACTACAGATTGGTGAATTTGCCAACGTCCTCACTGTGATGATGTGTATATTGCTGTTGAAATTTTGTATATGTGTATAAAAAGAAAAAGCTTCACCTAGAGATTATTTCTGCAAAACTGTATTGTAAAAATAATTTTTGTGGCATATTTCTAGTCCCTTTTTTCAAACGAACCAATTATACTTTATTTGGTCTCAAACGTAGCATTTCAGAAAATGAGAGAGAACAACCGTTACCGTAAGCGAACGTTGCCAGAATTCACCTTCTTGTTTAAGAGGCCAACTTTTGGAAGGAGGTAGGAATCATAACTTTTCAGAGGCATATGCCAAGTATGATTCGGTTTACTCAAATATGAGCGCTTTTAAAAGATGGAAGTTCTACTTACTGGAACATTCAGACACGCACCGTGCCACAAGCACTTCCAGCGTGCGAGGTGTAGGATTTTATTCTCTGATGTTCAAGCCGGAGTCGTTTGAATATATAGGTACACGTGAACAAATGAAAATTGCACCTTTTTAAAATGAGCTTGAAACTCTAATCAACTTCCTTTAGCGGTTCTTGTGTTTCCTTCCGCACCCTTCCTGGTCAGTGTTGGGTCTGCTGAGGCTTCCCGTGCCATTCGAAGTGACGCTGATTTTGCCTTCTCCGTGGAAACCTGACGGTTTGCTGGCAGTTTGTCACCTCAGAGCACTTTTAGTTGTGGTTTAGATTTTCAGTTAAGCTTTCATGGTGTCTAATTTTCTAGTTTTTTGGAAAAAAAACTCTAAGTGAGAGGTTTTGTTTTGTTTTGTTTTGTTTCTTTCATGCTAGGCTTTTCCTGGCAGAATGTCCATTGCAGGCAGTGGACACGAAACCACCAGCATTGAGCTAACTTTATTACACGGTAGGACCTTTCCTGGAGGGGCCACTCGTCATTCATTACTTGGGTAGAATTTGTACAGAAAGGTGATAGCCATTATTTATGTGGACGAGGAAACAAGAGTAAACAGGACGGTATTTTGGGGTTTGTATTCTGTGTCTTTTTTTTTTCCTTGCCTTACCCTTCTTGAGGAAATGTATAGATAACATGTTTCCCCTCAACTACCTGGTGCTATCGAATGACTAGTCCCTAAAGTTTTGTGAAAACGTAAAAGTCTAATGACATAAACCAAGTAAAAAGCTAATGGTGCATTTGAACAAATGAATCCTGTAGATGTGAGCAGGATCCACGACCGAATAATGATCGGAAGAGGTTTGGGTTATTTCAAAATCTGGCCAAAAAAATCTTTGGGATTAAATGTGAACCTTTCAATGGCATTAAATGAGGAAAGCACACAGACAATGCTACTCTGGACCACCATTCACAGTTTCTTTGCGAACAGTGTTCAGATTTTCATATTATTTTTTTTTTCCCTAATCGAACCACCAAAGACAGAAATTTTGTATGTATATACGGTGTGTGTGCATATACAAAATCATGATATGGTAGAGTGAAATTACTTCCTTTTTCCGCCAAATAGAAATGTTTGGTTTGCTGTGAAATAAACCAGAAGTGTGAAGAACTCTGTAGTGATTAAGCATACTTGATCGTTCCCTGCTTAGGAATTGTAGAGTCACTTCTACCTTACAAATTCATACCCGTTTGCACAAGTCGCGACCTGAAAAGAATAGAAGATGTGGATGGCAAGCACGGCTCTTGGGACCGATGTGTTGCGAGGGGTTCCGTTCCGACGGGGGCCTGTTACTTGAGTGGCGGTTGGCCACAGCCAGGTTTGAATTGGTGAAGAACTTGATTTGTTTCCAAAAGTATCTCATAAAGTTAAAAAAAAAAAATCACATTTTAACAGCCACAGTTCTTACATTTGATCAATTATAGGTTTGTATAAACAAATAGGAATCACAGATGAAATTACTGTAAGAGTTATGGCTAGAAACTGGGGAATGTTTTAAACAGTAAGCACAGTTCATCTTAAAATAAAAGGGCTGTTACGGGGAGACGTTACATTTCACCCACAGTGAACATTTTGATGATGGGCAGAAAACTCGATACAAACTGTTCGCGATACAGAATGTGAAAGTAGGTATTCCAAAGTGGTGATAATCTTGCATATTTAGAAAACTCCAAATAGGTTTTAAACGCCCTTGAAAAATAAGCCTCTGGGACTGTGGAGTGCTTGCCCTTAGCTCTTGATTTTATGCGGTCAGCAACTGTTTTCTAGGGAGCGGAAAAGGGGCCAAATGAGTAATAAGATCCTTTTCTTTTAAAAATGTTCCTAAGTTACATAAAATTGAGCAGTCATCAGACACTTACTTAGTGGCTAATTAAAGAAATTAGGGTGCCTTCTTCTGGGTTTTCTTTCTTACCTGTCTACACCCTTTCTCTCTTTCCACTGTTTGGAACCACACATTGCAATACTCCGTCGTCATGGAATACAACTTTTCGGTGTTTACTGGTAGGTCAGAAACTTCGTGACTTGATTTGCCATGAACACCCACTGTAATGTCACATGCAGCTTTTTTGAAGCATGAACTCTGAATTAAGTTTTTACAAAATCTGACTAGACAAACCTCTAGATTCTCATTTAACGACAGACGTCTGTTGCCTCTCAGTCTCCATTTTAACAGCGCTTTTGAAGTTTATAGAGAGAGCTTTCCAAGTTAGTTTGTGCCCTTGGTTTTTATTCTTACAACTGCTAAAATACCTCTGTAAGCCTTATCTTTTATTCTTTCATATGTTGTATAATAAATGTATAGAATTCATTGACCAACTAAATGTTGGGTGTCTGTAAATGAGACCAAAACATGGGTTGCTTTTTATCATAAAATCCTTTCCCTTGGGGGTTACTGTTAAATGGACAGCAGCCAACCTGTAACTGTGAACGCTTCGTGTCGTCAGTATTTGCATTACATCCATAAACGCGTGCAAGTCCTGTGACTCCAGCTTAACTAAAATACTGTTATGCCACCTAACTTGAGTACAGCAAACTGGTTTTAGGTTTTAATGGAATTGATGTAAAATGATATCCCATAAATAAAAAGTATTTGTGTTTGGTTTCAGAACCGATTTGTGGATTCTTTCTTCACTTCTTGGGCTTTTGCTTCAAAACCCACTTACGGTAGTTCCAAAGTATTTTTTATCATTTATCCCCCCTCCGCCCCAATTCTTTATATTGAAGAATTTTCAAAGCTACAGAAAAAAAAAAAATGCAAGAATACAATGAACACCCATCCATATACCTATCACCTAGATTTCCTGCTCGTTAACATTTTGCCACCTTTTCTGTACCACTCTGTGTGAGTGTGTGTGCGCGCGCTGGCACTTCTCTCTGGACAGATACATTTTTTCCTGAACTGAGAGTAAATTACATTATGAAGCTCCAAACCTCATACTTTGAAACGGACATTTTTCTAACCACAATACAATGGTCACACTCAAGAAATTTAACGTTGTACAAGACGATCACTTAATGCACAGCGTAGGTTAAAATCTCTCTCTTTGTACCAGTGTTGGCCTTGATAGCCATTTTATTTTCGTAGTCTGGAGGAAAGCATCGCATCTAGCTCTCATTCCTCTTTAGTCTCTTTTAACCTAGAACGGTTCCAGATACAGCACAAACACTCCTCAGCCAAAGCGTGACTTAAGAAGACCTACAACCATATGTTGTGTATTTCTAAAACACCGAGCTAATAACTGTTTATTATGTGCCAGAGCCAGGCAGAAATGACCATTTTTACTACCTCCAGCGCTATCACCCAGTTAGTCTGTGCTGTGTGTCCGCCCTCGTTACCGCTCTCGGAAAGTGCTTCATGCTAGAATATCATCAGCTCCCCGACGGCAGCACCTCTGACGCAGAGCGGGTGCCCAGAAAATGTACGTGCAAGGAAGCAAGCGACGGAGTTCGCACTTGGCAAAGAATTGCCAGGGCCTAAGGAACTTCACGTAAAGATTAGAGAACCCTGCAAGGACTAATCCAGACTTTCAGACTCCCAGAAGCTTGAAAGCAAGACTGGAGGTTGAAGACAAGATTCCTAAAATACAGAATGCAGACGCACTCTGTTTAAACTGTAGATTGGTCTTTAGACTATAATTTGGACCAAAAGCTAAGGATCAACTCAAGAAAATACTCTTGCAGACACCTACAAAGATGGTGGGTGGAATGAAGGGAAGAGCTTAATTCTATATGGATAGCCAGGAGCGGGAGGTGGCTGGTGTTACGGGATCCAACCTGGGCTACAGCAAACAGAAAACCACAGGACTCTTTATCCGGTGCTACAAAATAGGGGTATGAGATGTGTTTCTCTGGGCAACACTAGTCTACATAAAAATGCACAGGACTTGAGGGGCACCTGGGTGGCTCAGTCGGTTAAGTGTCCGACTCTTGGTTTTCGGCTCAGGTCATGATCTCATGATTCGTGAGATCGAGCCCCACATCGGTATCTGCACCAGCAGCTTGGAGCCTGTTTGGGACTCTCTCTGTCTCTGCCTCTCCTCCTCTCCTCCTCCTCTCTCTCTCTCTCTCTCTCTCTCTGTCAAATAAACATTAAAAAAAATTCACAGGAATTGAAATAAGGTTCTCCGGCAATGTAACAAACAGGATGGACTGGGAAGAGAATAAATCCCTGATGCCTGCTCAAGACAAAAAACCCAGCTGAGGTGCACTGCAGCAGACCTACAAAAGAAAAAAGATTACAGGGGGCACCTGGGTGGCTCAGTCCGTTAAATGTCCGACCTTGGCTCAGGTCATGAAATCACAGTTGGTGAGTTTGAGCCCCAAGTGGGTCTCTGTGCTGACAGCTTGGAGCCTGGAGCCTGCTTCGTATTCTGTGTGACTCTCTCTGTTCACCACCCCAAAAAATGAATAAACTTCAAAAACAAAAAACGTTTATAGGAAGGTTGCTTCAAAGGAAGGGCATTTTTAAAGACTGCTTTTTAAAATAATGGGATGAAAAGGAAAGCGAGCTGAAAAATGAGAAACACCTACATGAGGTGGAAGATCACAGAGCCCACCCCAGGGGTACAGAAGGGAGGAAGAGAATTAGCTACTTCTGGACAGCACCTGTCTTGATTTATTTGAACCAACAGGAGAGCAGGACGTGGGGTTCTCTGTGGTGCTGTATGCATTACATTATCCTATATGACTCGCTTGAGCGTTCTCCCCAAATCTTAGTGTGAAGAACAGCTTTCAGGCAGAAGGCAAGAGAAAAGCTTTCATGATTCCTTTAGACAAGAATTGCCAGTGAAACTTAGTTACAGCTAGAAAGGAAACAAACCTACCACGTAAGGAAAGAGCACATCATGCTTTCTGGCCCTGTCTACTTACCTAAGCATGCAGGGCAGATGATCCAAAATAGAGCACTTTCACCACTTTTGGCCCATTCATTCAGCAAAAAATGGTTTATTTCCCCCACTCCTGAATTTGTTCCTAACCCTTGTCTTCAATTGCCATAACAAAACATAAAATCATCCCGTGTGTACAAGTACTTGCTTAGAAATTATGGTGAGTGAGTAAGTAGGCTATGCTGAGAATAATAATTGGAAACTGAAAAACACAAATTGCCTGTAGTAATTAAATGGAAATGTCTTAAAACATCATTTAAAATGTAAATCGCTTCTCCTGGAGAAATGTACTCAAGTCCTTTGAAAAAAAAGTCCTTTGCAATCACTCCCTGAGGCACGTGGGTTGTGAAGAACCAGGGCAATAAGCAAGTAAGCTGAGGAGGGTTTGCTTTTTTCCAGAGACAGCTCAGAATTGCCTAAATTTGAATATCTGAAACTCAAGCTAGGGTGTTCTAGAAATCTTGGGATAAACGTGATGATAAAGGAGAGCCGCAGCTGTGCTCCTAGCCAGCGAGCTAGTTCGCCGAAAAGTTTTAGCCAGCTTTCAATAGTATACTAAGAGCCACCGCATTTCATGTCTACGTGCTTCTTGTTTTGGCTTCATTACCTGTGGAGGCTCCTACCTACTCCGTCTTGAGAATGGGACTCGGACGAGGGTTATGACTCCATCACACGTGATCCCAGTAGAATAATACGTGCCTTTTAGCAACCTATTCTGTATGTCTCAGAGTACTCAAATGCTCAGGTTCTTATTCCTCCTTATTCTCTAATCAAGGTTGATTTTCAGATTCTCAACATAGTCATTGTATCAACAATCTTTCTATGTTAGGCAGAGCTCCTATGTGAAGTTGGAAGCACAGGCGTTAAAATGTATGTGTGCAGAGTGGGGACTGGAGTGAATAGAAAATCAACAGACAAGAATTTGGAAGGACCTCTGGGTGGTGCAGGGGTCTCGTGCCCATTGGGTGTAAGTGGCGTCAGCTGCTTAGAAGTAAATGGTAGACCAGAAAGACACCAATTCAGTCGGAACCTAGAGTTCCTTTGGAAGGTAGGGCATTATAGTATAGCTGTACTCGGGGACTCGGCAAAGGACTCTCGGGGCGTCTAGTAGTGTATGCAAAGGTAGCATTGGGGACAGCATTAGATTAGGCTTTTCAGGACAGGAGTTTGTGGTGGTCACCAAGAGCGAGCGATACAATTGATGAAAAGATGCCAACAGAAGAAATAACTCATGACAAATGATAAGGAATGTACCGAGGCAGCTACAATCAAGCAGGAGACAGTCCAGCATGTTTCCTGGTGGAGGAACACCTTCCCATATTCCCAGAGTTCGCTCTGGGGAAGGCCGACTGTAGGTGAAAACCCCCACACAGGTGTGAGATGCCCTCTCTGCCCTCTTACAGAGGGTGTACCTCTCTGCCGTCCTCTGGAGATTGGCCCTGAGCCTGCCCACTCAGCAGATGGAGGAAACTGGTGCAGAGCACCCCAGCCTGCTCCCCACAGGAGGGGCACGGGAAGGTCAGTTGTCCAGGACCATCCTTCCCCAGGGCCCTGCCACTAGGCATTTTCCTAGAAGGGAGGACCCTCCTGGGAGGAAGATCCCCGAACTTCTGCATGGGGATTGGGAAGCCAAGATGCTGGGAGGTGAGAAGGGTCTGACTATATGGCAGAGGGATCTAGGGGAGGGAAACCTCCGTGGGGAGCGATGGGGCAAGCGGGGCCAAGGTATGGACAGTGCTCAGAAAGCAGGGAGTTCACCTGCTAACAGATCTTCAGAGACCCGAATCTCAGTAGCAGAGAGAGCACACGGGCTAGTGGAGACCCTGTGCCTTCTCCATTTCATCAGAATTGATTCGGTCTTTATACAGCATATGCTTTTTTGTGGAGTCTGATTGTCAAAATCTTTGCAGCTAAGCAGTTGGGTCTCCCCCACCCCACCACCACCCCTCACTCCCCCACCCCCATTAAAAGAACAAGTTGTTGAAAGGCACCCGCCACCATCCCACTTGCTCCACCATGGAAATTTGGGGATATAAGGGAATAGGCTTTTATGGGTCTTTTAAGCAAAGTACTTTTTGAATTCTGACCACTATGAGATGACCTTGTAGGTGACAGACTCATAATAGTGAACCAGAAAAAAATTAGACTTCCTGGTTCAACACAATCATCTTTGTTACTTTAGACACTGATGTCATGTGTATATTCATGGATTTTGTTTTGAGAGTTGGTTGCCAGCAAGCTGTGATGGATTCGAAGGATGTAGACAAGAAGGCCAGTTGGTGGCTTATTGACATCATTTAACTCCTTTCAGAAAAGAAGAAGGCCAGCCGGGCAATGTGCTTTATACTCATCTCTGGAGACACCTTTCAACAGTCCTGGGAAATATACGGAAGAAATGGAAGTTCAGAACGCATACATCACTTGTACTAAGTCACGTGGCTGGAAGGTGGGGAGAGTGAGGATTCGTCTTGGATGTGTCCACCTCCAACAGTTTGCCGAGGGGGCCGTGTGGTGTAGAGCAAAGTTTGCCACGAGGAGAGCTGAGGCATGGAAACCCTGTGCGTGCTGCTTGTTCTCTGATAGGGTTACTGGTGACCCTCTCCTGCAAATTTTATTGAGTTCTGGGAAACACAAAGTTCAGGGATTGGCCAGTTTTCACAAGTGGGAATGTTTATGGATTGGGTGTGCTTCAGCCATGGGATCGAGGTCACTAGAGTAAGAATATTGCTGATTGGCCAACTCGGAAGTTGTGGGGCTGGCTTTCAAAGGCATGGTCTGATGTGTGTGAGTTTTCCAACACCACCAAGCATTTAACTCAATTCTGACATCTATCTACTTGGTTAGATCCCACAGCTTAAGGGCTTAGTCCACAAGACTACACCACATTTCCGCCTCCACTTCAGACACCAACAGGAAGAGCATTTGTCACCTGTGCTTCTCACCAACTGCCTATACATTGGTGGTTCCCATATCCTTTCCTCGGGTTCAATTAACCTGCTAGAGTGGCTCATAGAACTCAGAGAAACAGTTACTTACATTTACCAGTTTATTATAAAAGGATGTAACTCAGGAACACTTGGATGGAGAGGTGCATAGAGCACAGTTATGTGGGAAAGGGCATAGAACTTTCATGCTCCCCAAGTGTCCCACTTTCCCCAAAATTCCACGTGTTCCCCAGGGGAGGCTCTCTGGACCCCATCTTTAGAGTTTTTATGGAGGCCTCATTACACAGGCACAGTTGGTTAAATCAATTGGTCATTGGTAATTGAACTCAATCTCCAGCCCCTCTAAGGACATCGGGGGCAAGGGGGTGGGACTGAAGTTTCCAACCCTCTAAACACACGGTTAGTTTCCCTGGAAGCCAGCCCCATCCTTAGGTTACCTAGGGGCTTTCTAAATGTCACCTCATTAACATTACAAAAGGTATGTTAATTCTCTCATCACTTAGGGAATTTCCAAGGGGTTTAGGAACTATGCCAGGATCTGGGACCAAAATCGAATATACATTTCTTACTATCAATCACAGTATCACACATGGGTACTGATGATACAAAGCTGTCATTGATCAGCAGGGACAAGTTCAAAACCAGTTCTAGTAGTTACTTACATGTTACTATGGCCAATGAATCTGCTGCTTTTCCCTCCTTTCTTGAAGTGGACTATGGGAACTTTTTATTCTCAAGATAAAGGGGAGAAAGGAGATGGCGATGCAATGAGGGAAGGAGGAAGCAGGAGAAAGGACTCTACAGCCAAGTGGAGACTTAGGGGAAGTGATCAGTTAGTTTCCCCTGAGACAAGAGGGGAGATGTCTGTAAATGAGTAGGAGGTAGTTAAGTGGTCTCACCTTATGAGACCTGATCTCAGAGACTGATTCAAAGATTTCTACTGAGAAAAGGGAGGGCTAGGAGGTTCAAGGAGAGAGATAGAAGTATGGAAGAGCCCCTGAGGAGAATGAGAATGATGATTGAGAATAGATCTCATTGCCTCAAGAGAAATAAAAATAAGGGAAACCCAGTGACGCCATGTCCACTGGTTTGACCTACCACATATTCTTGAATGCTTGCATATACTTTGCATTGTTTTCTAGGTGAAGGGGTGGTGAAACAAAGTGGAAGTCTCCATAGTTGAGTTGAGATGCCATTCCTACTAGTCTTCAAATCCAGACCAGCCCTGTGGTCAATCCCTGTGAATAGTTAACACACTTAGGCAGAAAGACCTCAGGTGTAAGAAGGTAACAGAGAAAGACTAAGGCAAGTATGAGAAACTCCCTAAGTTACTGGAGGGGTGCCATCCAACCAGTGGCTTTCTGTGGCTTTCAAGCTGTAGGCACAATAGATGATGACATTTGTGTGATTATTCTGGGATACTGGCATGGGTCATCTGCTAGATTAAAAGCAAATGTGAGATGAGGGGGCACGTGGTGCCTCAGAGTTACAATATGAGGAATACCAAACTACTCCTTACTAATTTGGAACAGGCATCAGAGGAGGTCAAATTTTTCCAAGAATACAGTAAGCCCTACAGAGAGTGAGATGCTAAGGTAGAAAGATAAGTTATGACTACTTAGGTAAAGAGGACTCACCCAGTGGTGCTCTAGTTTCTTCCTGTGGGCCATCTCCAGGGCTAGAGTCCCACCTGACAAACAGGAGATCTTGAAAGGTGTTCTGGAGGATGGAAGTGTAGGAGACCAAGAGTCTAACTAGGTAAGAGACAACCACTCCTGTGGGGAGCAGTCTAGAAGTGGAACTGATCGTAAGGGGAGGAAGCTGAAGAATGGATCTGGGTGGGCCTTCCCTCCAGGACTATGACATCGTTGGCATAGTAACACATTCAATAGAGAAAGAAGAGTCAGAGGTTGACTTTCTCCATCATTATCCTACCCTGTATTCCCCAAACCCAAGCTTTGGAGACTAACTGGAATAATTCCATGGACCAAGGAGTCCTACTATCAGGTCCTTCAGAAGATGGGAGGCTATACCTCAAAGTGATAGTCAAGTGGAGGGGTTGGAAAACATATTCTGAAGGTTCCCTCATATGATAGATCAAATGATAGCTGGGTAACCCCTATCACTTGCCAAATGTGTCTCCTGTTTGGTAAGAGAGCTGAAAGGACACCTCACGTAAGACCTGGAGAGTCGTTGAGAAGCCTGGCCATTGGTGGTTGTGATTGTATAAGACCAACCAGAATGTTCTGTGGACATATTAGGAAACAAGGGGAGAGGTGATAGTTTTTTTCTTATGGAAAGACCCATGTCATGGTAGGTAAGTAGGGTCTACTCAAATGTCTCACTTCGCCCCAACTATCCCATTAGCTTAACACTTGTCATTTCCCATATGCCAGGCAAAGTGGAAGAAATCACAACCCTCCTCAAAAACAAAAAAGTGGAGTGCCTGGGTGGCTCAATCAGTTGAGCGTCCAACTTCAGCTCAGGTCATGATCTCACCGTCTCACGGTTTGTAAGTTCGAGCCCCATGTTGGGCTCGCTGCTGTCAGTGCAGAGCCTGCTTCAGATCCTCTGTCCTCTTCTCTGTCTTCCCCTCCCCCACTCACACACACACTCTCAAAAATAAATAAACATTAAAAAAAAGTGATGGCTAGAGTAGAGGAGGACACATATATCACACTAAATAACCTTTTTCCACCCTCATGAGTTGCTTAGACCAAACTTGGAGTCTCTCTGACGCAATGGGGCAAGAATAGAGAATGTGCTATAATGGCCTTGAGAAAAACCATCAGGTGCAACAATTAATGTAAAAGTTAGCTATAAAATCTTTTATAATATGGAAGGACCAAACGTCCTGGGAAGTAAGACCAATTCTTATTCAAAATTGGTGACATTCTTGGGAAGTATGTAGATAGCACATGAAGTTTGCTTCCTACAGTGGCTGTCTTGAACAACTTCCTTATAAGGGTAGCTTAAAAAGTTAGGCGAACTGTTTTTAGAATCTGTTTGAAGGAATTGAAAGGCTACTAAGGAAGTGAACATTTGTTGGGCAAAGATCTAGAAGAAGAAAGAAGCCAAAAGAGATGAACTAGTATTTGAGGTCATGTTTTCCCTTCAGAAAATAGTCCATTCTGAAAGTGAAAGCAGAGACTCCTCAGCTCCTCAACTCCTCACTGATGTAACTCACTGAGCCTTTGGAAGGACTCCCTGATATGGGGTGATAAAATTCAAGTTCAGAGTCTGCTGAGGATGATGGGCTTTGGTAAACCCCCAGACTTATAATTAGTACTCTGAGAAGCTACAGTGGTTTACAGGTAAGGGTGAGCTAGAAATAGACCAGTACTCAAAGGACTAGAGCTCAGTTCTGAATCAACTCAGTCCCTGATGTGACTGCCCTCAGTTTAACTGCTTGACAGAATCAGATGTAACTTTGGTGAATGCCTTCAGACTAACTGCCTGACAAATTCAGATGTAACTAGTCTCTGGGGGGAAAAAAAAAATATATATATATATATATATATCTCATATAGGTTATTCATATGTGAAGTAAAATTCTATTCGCTCACAAAAAACAGAATTCAAATTTAAAACAATGAGGTAGCTTATCTTCAGTAAAGCTAATAGATGAAGAAAATAACATAAAATTTAATGATTCTGTCATAAATGCTTCAGACTACACGAGATGGGATTATCCTTGGTTCTGCTGAGACTTACTTCTAAGCCTGATCTTGCTGCCCTTTTTGAATATGTGAGTTCACACCTATGGTTATGGCTATGCCTGGCTAGACCAGGAATACACACCATTCCCAATGGGTACCAATCCATCGGCTAGTCTCTCATATTTTCTTCTTCAGAAATTTGAACTAAAATATACTGAATCAGTCAGGAGGAAATAGGTGGGTATGAGATCTATAATGTTAAGAAGATTTGAGGTAGATTGTCACTTTACATGGTTTATGTCAATAAGTCAGAAGTAAAAGCCGATCAACACATTAACACATTAAAGCAGCAGTAAGAAGTAGCTCTGAGATGTGTAGTTTGCCAAGAGATAGACAGAACAACTTTAGTCCCCAAAGTTCTAAGACCAGAACCCATTTTCCCAGCTGTCCTTGCTCTACTTTTTCATGTCTACACTTAGGTACCTTTACGACTCTTGAAACCTTGAAATAATCTTTCTTTTGTTAAAGAAATATCATACAAGGTGTGCGTGGGTGGCTCAGTTGGTTAAGCATCCAACTTCAGCTCAGGTCATAATCTTGCAGTGGTCTTTGAGTCTAAGCCCCACGTCGGGCTCTGTGCTGACAGCTCAGAGCCTGGAGCCTACTTCGGATTCTGTGTCTCCCCCTCTCTCTGCCCCTCCCCCACTCACACTCTGTCTCTCTTTGTCTCTGAAAAATGAGTAAACGTTAAAAAAATTAAGAAATATCATACAGAACTTTATGTCTACAGCTTCTTATATGCAATGTTCATTAATGTTCATCATTCAAAAATAACAAAAAGGGCAAGATTTCTTTTTAATGTTTGTTATTTATTTTTTTATGTTTTTAAATTTATTTTTGAGAGAGAGAGAGCACAAGTAGGGGAGGGGCAGAGAAAGAGACGCACACAAAATCTGAAGCAGGCTCCAGGTTCTGAGCTGTCAGCGCAGAGCCCCATGTGGGGCTCAAACCCACAAACGATGAGATCATGACCTGAGCCAAAGTCAGACGCCCAACTGACTGAGCCACCCAGGTGCCCCATATTTATTATTTAGTTTTGAGAGAGAGAGAGAAAGAGAGCACACAAGTGGAAGAGGGGCAGGGAGAGAGAGGGAGAGAAAGAATCCCAAGCAGGGCCCAACCAATCCTACTCACCTCAAGATCATGACCTAAGCTGAATTCAAGAGTCAGACACTTAACCCACTGAGCCACTCAGGCACCCCAAGGACAAGACTTTTTTTTTTTTTAAGAAAGGAGAAAAACATATAGAAAAAAGGCCCATAGGAAATTGAGATATTAGGGTTATCTAACATGGACTTTAAATCACTATAAATTACATTTATGAGACAGAATTTTAGCAGAGAACTGGAAACTATTTAAAAAAAAGAATCAAATGGAAATTCTGGAACTGAAAACTTTAATAGATGAAATAAGTAACTCGGTGGATTGGATTTAATAGAAGATGAAACCCAACAAAGACAGAATTAATGAGTAAAAGATATGTCAGAAAAAAATCTGGACAGATGCACAGAGAAACTAAAAAAATAAATATATAAATGAAAGAAGTGGAAAATAGAGAGAGAGAGACAAGTCAGAGATTTATGGCACAGTGAAGAGGTCTAAAACACAAATAATTTTAGTCCTGGAGAAAGAGGACGGAGAAAGTGACAGAAGCAGTATTTTAAAACAGTGTTCAAGAATTTTCCTAAATTAATGAAAGACAAGAAGTCTGAAATCAGGAATGCTGCAAACACCTAAAGAGGACAAATAGAAAGCAACATTACAAGTAAAACCTCTGAAGAAACAAAGACAGAAAATCTTAAAAAGCAGCCACATGTACAAGTAGAAACTATAAAGTGCTGTAAATAACTTAATAACAAATAATAACCTGAAGGCACTGGAGAGTAAGCAAAAACAGGCAGAATCTGAAGGTGAGTTGACACCTGGATTAAGAGAATGCACAGAAAAAGTTTTCCATTTTTAATAGCTTTTAGTTTAGCTTTTTGGCTTTAGTTATGCCACAGTCTGCACCACATGGGCTGAGTAAAACTTTCACAGAAACCCTGCAGTCTTTCAAATAACCAGAAGACAGATTTCAGGACAGCCACAGCCTCTAGAAAGTGAGGAGGAATCCCAGAAAGAGAGCCAGAAGGGAGAAATCCCAAATTCTGAGAATTAACTCTGCCCAAATCTTCAACTAATCCCTAAACCTTGCATATGCAGGAGAGTTCACAAGTAGCACAGCTAAAGATAAAACTATTGAATGCATTTGGAGGTGCCACACAATAGACAGAGTTTGCTATTTGAATCTAAGCAAATTAACCAACACTCTTTGGAGGAATTTAACAGAATCCAGAGTTTCTACAACAAAACAATCACAATATCCAGGATACAACCCCAAGTTACCATAATGAAGACCCAAGAAAATAGAACAAAAATCTCAAAAGATAAAACTATCAACAGAGACTGGTCCTGAGCTGATCCAGACGTTAGGCTTTGTAGCTAAGAATTTTAAAGTAGATATTATAACGGGCTCAAATAACGTAAGGGAAAGCAGTATAAGGGGAAAGATGGGAGATCTCAAGAGAGAAATAAGAACTATAAACTACAACCAAATGGGAATTCTAAGAGTAAAAACTACAATACCTGAATATTAAAAATTCATGGGGAAAGATTCAAATAAATGAAGATAGATTAATGTATATTAACCCAATATGAAGAAGAGGGGGAAAGATCTAAAAAATGAACAGAAGCTCATGCATCTATGGGACAGCAACAAAAATCTAACCAAAGACTAGAATTGCCCCAAATTTATTGCAACAGGTACATTTAGAGATTTAAGAAGTTCGGGAGACACGAAACAAGATAAATATGAATAAAACCATGCCGTGGCCCATAATGGTCAAACTGCTAAAAACTAAAGAAAAAGTGAAAACCACAGAAGTATCAGGGTTAAAAACAAAACACTGTTTATAGGAGAACAGCCATTTCAGTAACCATCTCTCCTTATCAAACACAATGAAGTTGAGAAGACCTTGGTCCAATACCTTGTGGGCTATAAATTTATAATAAGGTTGTTAACCTAGAATTTCTACACCCAGCGAAGATATCCTTCAAAAATAAAGGCAAAGATCTTTTCAGATAACTGAAAATCAAGAGAATGTGTTCTCAGCAGTTTTGCAGTCTGAGAAATATTAAAGGAAATTGTTCCGGCTAAATCAAAATCCTATCAGATATAAATGGTAAAGAATGTAGGACAAGTTAATAAGTTAATAAAAGAGAAGCAATGGATTAATCTAATGAAAAGAAGAAAAGAGATAAACATAGTATATATAATACAAATATATATAGTAAGATGGTACTTGTAAACCCACATATATCAGGAATTTAGATTCATTGTAAATGCATGAATTACACTACTTAAAAGGCAAAGATCTTCAGAACACCACCACCCTAACTATATGCTGCCTACAAGAGGCAAATCATAAGTACCAAAATATTTAAATAATAGGGTAGGTAAAGATAGGTCATTGCAAACATTAACAAAAAGAAGGCTAGTAAAGCAATTGTAACATCAGACAAAGTAGATTTCAAGGCATTCCATGCTACTGAAGATAAAGTGGGATCTCTCATAACTATAAACTGTTCAATCCTTCAAGAAAATATAACAATTCTAAATCTTATGAACCTAATAAGATGACTTCAAAATTGAAGAAGCCAAAAGTGACAGAACCAAAACGAGTCATTGATGAATCTACACAGTTGGAGATTTTATCACACCTCTCTCACTAACTAAGAGAACAAAGCTGACAAATAGGCATTAAAGATATTCAACACTTGAATGATACAATGACCAAACGACCTAATTGACTTCTATGGCACACTGCTTTCAACAACTTCAAAATAGGCAATTTTTTTAAGTGTACACAAAACAGTACCAAAGCTAACCACATACTGGTTCAAAAAGTAAGTCCTAATAGATTTCCAATAAAGTGCCAAAACAGCAAAACTAAATACGAGTATAATTTCTTCCAGAAACAGGCTTGTAATCCAAAGCACTTGTATATCCAAGCGAATGTCCCCATAAGAAATACTGGAAACTCAGATGGTTCGTTCCACAATAGAAAAATATTCATATAAAAATGATTACAATACTGTAATATAATACAAAATAATCAAGAAAATACAAAATACAAAGAAAATAAATTAACCTGCACTTACCTTTGAAACCCTTCATGGCTGGTGTGAGAGAGACAAGAGAGAGGAGGGTTATTGTGTAGGGCGACTTTCACTATCACTAACGGAATCACTGCTACCTCTTGACTCAATGGAATCTTTTTCTGCATGGGGGCCATTGTATACACTCACGTGGATGTTGACTACAGTACAGTTAATAAACTCCTGTCATCTACTGTATCTAATGGAACTGGCAATAAGGCAGCAGAGGAAAGGGTCTATATCTGCAGGCAGCCTGACCTAGAATGAAGCAAAGCATTCCTAAGCTTACTCTTGTATGGAAAAGCAAAGGATTGTCCATAGGTGGTTTGGAGTGACAAAAAAATACAGTAGTGCCTGTTGTGGTCACCTTCCAACGTTCTGAAACATCACTGATTTCTTCCAAACACTGTGGCCTGTGACCAAGTACCTTAACGTGGGAGACAATCACGCATGGTCCCACAGAGACAGAGAGAGAGAGAGAGAGAAGAATCATTGGCTCAGTTGCGATCGTGCGACATTCGGCATCACATACTATTTGTATTGCAAGACATTGCTCCTTTATCAAGTTAAAATTTACTAGAAATGTTTGCTCGTCTTGCAGAACACTCTCGGAACAAGTTACTCACAATCCAAGGTTTTACTGTAAATGGTCTCAGAATTCGGGATAGCAATTACCCTTGGGAAGGGGGATAAATGGCTGGAAGAAGAAGTCAAGAAATGGGCATTGGAATACTGATTATGTGTTGATTATGTGCTGATTATGTGCTGATTATGTTTCTCAATCCGGGTGCTGGCCACATGGCCATTACTCACTTTGTGAAAACTTACTGCAGTATACTTATGTGCACTTTCCTAAGGTTCTGCTTAAGAAGCTAACAACAACAGCCTTCCTATAAAGCAAAATAAAGCAAAACTTCAAGCTTAGATGTCCCTACCAATGAGTTCTTCCAAACATTTAAGGAAGAGATAACACTAACACTTCGAATCTTGTTTTATAATATCAGTGTGACCTAGGAACTTTACAAGAAAAAGTATTGTAGGTTAATTTCTTTTGTGACATAGGTGCAAAAATCCTAAATTATCCAACTGAACTGAGTAAAAACATGAAGCTCATCCAATTGGGCTTTTTCCATGAATGAAAAGTGATTTTCACTTTTGAAAATCAATCAATGCAATCTACCATATTTATAAAATAAAAAATCATATAATAACTTTCATAGATAAAAGATTTCATACAACTAAGCATCTGAGATTCAATAATTGAGCAGCTGATGGTTCATATACTGAATCATATGAGAAGTGCAAATTAGAATCCCAATGAGAGACTTCCATCCTCACCCTAAAATGGCTAAAGTGAAAAATCAAATGACTGACAGTAGCCAGTTTTGGTGAGGATATGGAGCAACTGAAACTCACGCGTTGCTAACGCGAGTGCACTTGGGTACAAATACTGTGGAAATTGTTTGGCGTTATCTACTGAAGTTGAACATACACACGCCCAGTGATTGGTCATCTCCCCACTAGGTTTTCATCAGAAATGCTTGCATAAGGGCACCAAATGGCATAGAGACCCATGTTCAGAGCAAACTACATGCGACAGCATACGTGATTTTATAATTCTAAAGTAGAATGAAAGAAATGACTTGCAACTCATTCTGTTATTTATATGCTTTTCAAAAACAGAGAAATTAATTTTGGGTGTTAGAAGCCAGGACGGTGGTTACCTCTGAGTGAGAGGGGAGGAGTGATCATTTGGAGAGAGAATGGGTGGGGGGGTGAAGTTCTAAGGTTCTGGCAGTGACTTTTCTTAGGACGATGGTTATGCAGGTTTCTACACTCTGTGATATCTCGTGGAGCAGTACGCTTAATATCTGTACCCTTTTTTTTGTATCTGTATTCTACTTCAATAAAAGAACGTATGTTAACAAAGGAAACCATCCATTTTGCTGAAGTTCTAAAATCTTTGAATCGACATACAGGTATAGTCCCGGTTCTTGTTCTGAAAGACAGCAATAATTTATCCTATGAGTGTAGCCCAAGAAGCAGGCCGGTGGGCCCAATATAAGCTATAGATGTGATCTGTAAAGCATCCATACAAATTCCTCGGCTGGCATACTGGAACCACCAAGCTGCCAGTGACTTCAAGAACCAAACGATGATTTAGGAAAATCCTTTATGGGCAGGGCTTTAGGAGAAGGCTCAGTTAACAAATACCCAATGGGAACTCTCCTGTTTCTCCTCTGCTGGCCAGTAGAGGATGCTTTGTGGCTCGCAAGCAATTGAGATGCAAAAAGTTTGCACCAAAGTAATCATAGGTAACACCAGCTGAGTGCTTCCTATGACCCAGGCTCTGTCCTAAGCATTTTGTAGGCAATAACTCACCTACTCCTCACTACAGCCTTATTGTTCTCACGACACAGATGAAACTATCAGAGGCACAGATATGTCACAGTTTCTCCAAGGTCATGGAGAAGTGAGGAGACAAGATCTGAACGAAGCAATCTGGCCCACAGAGCCCATACTCTGAACTCCTAACCACACGCTCCTCCAGGCTCATTAACAGCTTCACAAACCGCTCTTGCGTCTATGTTCACTAACAATACAGAAGGAATCAACTTTTCTTCACTCGGAGAATGTTCTTCCCACCCAAAGAAAATATATATTTTTCCTCCGCTGGCTGTGGTTAGAAACTCATCTGTGTGAAAAGCCCTTGCTTTGGCAGCTTTGTAATAAAAAAACCTCTTCCTTCTGCCTAGTAACGCAGGAGGCTTGGAATTAGGGGAAGCTGCTGACCAGCTAGGAGCTTCTGACCTCGAGAAAACTTGGCCGTGACTGTGAGTAACACTATCCATTTTTGGAAGCAGTAGGCATCCTCTTTGCAAAGCTCTGTTCTGCTCAAGACCATGTCTTCTCAAGCACCCTAACTCCCTAGGAAGAAGGGAAATTATAGATTGCGTATCATTTGGTAACATCAGACTTTTCTCAGTGAGGTTCCCTTCAGTATATTTTTTGTTAGAGCTTCTTGGTATTATCTATCTGTTTATGTGAAGAGACATGAGATTAGAGGAATTTGTTTTTTGTTTTTCTGAAGAGCATCTGGGCCAATGTGGGAACCAGCAATCCAAGTTTCGACACCCTCCGCCTTCCTTTAAGCTGTTAAGATTGTTCGACATTTCTGAAGTTTCAAATCTCTGCCTGATCTGAGTTCATCTTATAGTAAGCGAAAGCTAGTTACTTCTTCAAATTAAGTTCTAAGCAAGGAAATGGAAAGTGTCCAAGGAATTCACTAACAGCTAAAATATTACGGATCATATCATTATGACTCATGTCTTCTTGTAAACGTGTTTCTGGAAATGCTTGACTAAAGAAAGTGATTTGAGACAAGTAGAACCCTAACATGGCTTCGATAGTTTAGGGGTGCCAGGCTGTCTGGGAACGCCGATTCCAACCCAGGTAACTATTGGGTGTCAGCAGATGGCAGAGCGTTTCTTTGCTGGAATGAAACCTGACCGAAGCCAACAGGAATTGTTGTAACCACTGCAGTGTCTCTGCTTGTCCGGACAGCAATCTCAGCGTGTGAAGCCTGCTGCAAATGGCCCATCTCATGCAACGTAATTATATGAATACAAATTCTAAGGATACTCTTAGATGCTGACTTGGTGCCACTGAAACTCAAGTTTTTAGATTTTAGTCATTGAATAGGTAAAGGAGAGGCATAGGGATGCCACGTTTACAATGGCCGGCACTTCCTGGACTTCTAGTTTCTGTCTCTTGGAGAGGAGCTGGCTCAAATTCTCTCAGTGAGACAGATTTAGGTTCTGTCATTTTGCTGTTATATTCCCGCACTAAGGCACCAACCAACAACGTATGACTGGAGAGCTTTTTATTTTTGACTTTGGGATTACCAAGATTTTGTGTCCTTCCATAACTTTAAAAGCCTTTTATCAAAGTAATATACGAACATGGTTGTGGATTAGATAATTCAGAAAGGAGTCTAATGAAAACCAAGTCATTCATACCACTCATTTTCAACTCAGTTCACTCCTTATTATGTTTTTGATACCCAAGAGATTTCTCTTGTTGCTCAATGCTTTGTTCTCTAATTTGTCTGTTTACTGCTGAATCATTTCATTCAGTTGGTTTATCATAATCTTTCTCTTCAGTGTTTTAGGCCTTAATCAATTCAGTGATGTTTTGCCCCCAAATCTGCCAATTCACAACTTTTCTTGAACCTATCAGAGAGCTGAGGTTGTACGTCAACCAACGAACTTGAAATCTAAGGGAAGACAGGCACCTGTGAGGAGGACTGAACCATGAGCACCTGCTTGGCCAGAACAGATGCTTCTGGATGGATAGATGTTGATAACAAGGATTTAACTAAGATTCTTAATGAGTTGCTAAAGGCTGAGTGTGACTAATGAAAGAATATAGAACCCTTTGAAGCAACGTTTGTTCCCATTTGCACGTTCTTCACTAGACTCCCATGTGCTCACCAGAAAGGCTGGGGACAGGGTGGTGAGGAGGAGGCTGTGTCCCATGGCCAATGAACACTGAGTTCAGGGAAGCACCTCTTACACATGAGCCTGCTCTTTGGGGGAAGAGCTCCCCTCCTCCCTCAGGCTGCTCCCGATAAACACAGCCCTGAGAAGTGGCCAGGAGAAGGGGTGAGAGCCTTGCTCACATTCTTGGCACACCCAGTAAGACCTTGCAGGCACCCACATGGTGAGTCGCCTCTCCCAACAAGGACAAGGCCCAGTCTCAGAGGACCCGGCCCAGGGAGTTCTTCCACTGAATGGGGACGGTCCTTCTTCCGCCCATCACGCCTCGGCCGCGGGCTTGCTGTTCGGGATGGGAGGATATGACAGTGGAAGTGAAACCTGGGAACCTGCCCCTTCTGTTCTGAGGGCCCAGAGGGAGTGATGAGAGAGGAGTAGGAGGGCTACCTCCATATGGGGGCTGATGAGACCAGGGTCCCTCAACACGGGTGAGATGAGACCAGGGAAATGCTGAGGGGATCAGTCAGGACTCTGGGGGGGGTGGTCATCTCAGACAGCACCCCTTCCCCCACAGACCTGGGGCCACCATGGCCAAGAAGCAGACTCAGCCATGCAGCGTGGTGAGGAGACGGGGGCTGGATGTTAGCTTTTCCAGAGCTGCTGTTTGTACCATTGTGGTGCGGCTCAGACCCAGGCAGTCCCGCAGGGACCCAGAAGGGGGTGTGCTGGACCTAACTTACATGCTCCCCGGACTCCTCTGGCCACGTGCTCCTGGGCCCAGTCACGTGGACCCTTGCCGTCCTCTGCCATCAGCTAGCAGTACATCACTGCCTGTAAGCCTTACTTTCTTCATCCACATTATAGGGATGAGCAGGGCACCCATCCTGTTATATAACCACTTTGTGTCTCTTTTGCCTCATCTGCAAAATGAAAATAATAATATTACCTATTTCTTCCCCCTACCCTAGTTTTATAGTTATAATTGATATGCAGACTGTCGAAGGTATACAGCATAATGGCTTGGCATACATGTCACGAAATGATTATCACAGTAACTTTGGTTAACATCTATCATCTCATATAATATCACCTATTCCAAATGATTTCTGTGAGGATTAAGTGATTTGACATGAATAAAGCACTGAAAACAATGCCTGGTGCTAATAGGTACCATTTGAGTGTTCGTGTTATTCTTACTCCATTTTCAAGTTAGATTTGCTTCATCAAAGTTTCTTTGTAAAGATAGGACTGAGGAAGTGAATATATTTAAGTGTCATGGAATTGTAGCCTCTTATTTTATTTTTTAAACATAATTTATTGTCAGATTAGCTTACATAAAACACCCAGTGCTCATCCCAACAAGTGCCTTCCTCAATGCCCATCACTCACTTTCGCCTCCCCCCACCTCCATCAACCCTCAGTTTGTTCTCTGTATTCAAGAGTCTCTTATGGTTTGCCTCCCTCCCTCTCTGTTTGTGACTGTTTTTTTTTTCCTCTTCCCTCCCTCCATGGTCTTTGGTTAAGTTTCTCAAGATCCACATATGAGTGAAAATATACGATATCTATCTTTCTCTGACTGACTTATTTCATTTAGCATTAATACCCTCCAATTCCAAATGCATTGCCGGCAAATGGCAAGATTTTATTCTTTTTCATTGCCAAGTAGTATTCCATTGTATAGATAAACCACATCTTTATCCATCTATCAGTTGATGGACACGTAGGCTCTTTCAAAAGATTTGGACCAGATTAATTTAAAAAATCCATTTCATCTCTAAAAGGCTACAATTTGGAAATTATGGAAAATAAGCAAATTGTAGACTTTCAGAGATGAAATGGATTTTTAAAAAAATTAATCTAGTCCAAACTTTTTGTATCATAAGTGGCAAAAACAGGCCCTGAGGGGCATACCCAAGATTGTCCAAGCCATAATGGCAGGGCTTGGACTAGAATCCTGTCCACAGCTCTTTCCAATTTGCCACACTGTGTTCCATACTTATTGAATATGGCACCAATGTGCCAATGGCCCTGATTAAGCCACAGTCTTTACCACAACAGTCAAGCTTGGGTCCATAAGGCAACACAGAAGCCTAAAGGCAGAATTTGGATATTACCCCCAACACTACCACCATCCTCTGTCTTTGGCTTTGGAATACCTATTGAAAGCTGGTTCTTTAATGCCATTGTATCAAGCGATGTTACAGAGCTTTCCCTCTGTGCTCTACCCCCTGGCCAGAATTCTGGAGATTGAATAGGAAAGTTCCTTTAATTCTTTCCAAATGAACTCTCTCTGCACCTTCTCTTAATTCTCCCTAAGAAGTCTCTTGTCCAGGGAGAGTTTATGTAATATTCTTCTAAAATCAAAGCATCTGATATTAGTCATCGATCTTTGAACTCTGCTTTTTCAGACTGCCGGGCTAAAACAGTGAAACATATTGGTCTTTTAGAGTGTTTTTTTTTTTGTAAAACCTCTCTTCCATCCTTTCCTCTCTTTTGCCACTGTCACCTCCCCGACACGGACCCTTTTCACATCCTGGGGGTTGAAAACGGGCCGTATAGTGCATTGGTTAGAGGGTCGTCTGGAGTGAGATCCGGGTTTGAGCACTGGCTCTGCCACTGAGGGGCAGGAAAGCGCTTCTGGGGAAGTTACTTAACCTCTCAGCAGACCCGTGCTAGAGCTGGCTCCAGTTGGCACAGGGGAACAATTATGTGCCTCTTTTCCCACCTCTATGTTCAGTGACTTCCTGTTGGCAGCTTGAAATTCGTCTTGGGGATGTTTTACACCGTGGACGCTGGCAAACACTACAAATTAGCATCCTCCTCCCTCCATCACTTGTCAACACACCTGTGCCTCTAAGCCTTGGTTTCTCCATCCACGTAGTGGGAATGACAACAGTATTTACCCCCAAAGAGCTACCGTGAGAGTTAAATGAGAGAAGGTACAGGCACACCTCAGAGGCCTTGCAGGTTCGGTTCCAGGTTGCCGCAATAGAGCGAACATCACACTAAAGCAAGTCAAATGAGCTTACTGGTTTCCCAGTGCCTGTAACAGTTGTGCTTACTACTGTACTGTAGTCTATTAAGTGTGCAATAGCATTACGTCTAAAATCAATGTACACACCTGAACGTAAAAGTATTGCTAGGAAATGCTAACCCTCATCTTAGCTTTCAGCAAATCATAATCTTTTTGCTGATCTTGGGGTCTTGCCTAGATGTTGAAGGTTGCTGCCTGATCAGGGTGGTGGCGGCCAAAGGTTGTGGTGGCTGTGGCAATTTCCTCAAATAAAACAACAATGAAGTCTGGCAAGTTTATATCATATTCTATATTCGAACTCCTTTGTGTCATTTCAACAGTCTTCACAGCGTCTTCCCCAGGAGTCGATTCCATCTCAAGAAATCACTTTCTTTGCCCATCCACGAGAAGCAGCCCCTCCTCTGTTCATGTTTTGTCCTGAGAGTGCAGCGATTCCATCACGTCGTCAGGCCCCACTTCTCATTCTAGTTCTCTCGTTATTTCCACCACATCTGCAGTGACTTCCTCCACGGAAGTCCTGAACCCCTCACAGTCATCCGTGAGGGTCAGAATCAACGTCTTCCAAACTCTTGTTTGTGCTGATATTTGGACCTCTCCCCATGAATCATGGATGTTCCTAAGGGCATCTAGAATGGTGGATCCTTTCCAAAAGATTTTCAATTTGCTTTGCCCAGATCTATCAGAAAAATTGTTGATGGCAGCTATAGTCTTATAAAATTTCTTAAATTCTTAACTAATAAGATTTGAAAGTCAAAATTACTCCTTAACTCATGAGCTAAAGAACTGATGTTATGTTAGCAGGCATGAAAACACATTAACCTCATTATACATATTCGTCAGAGCTCTTGGGGGACCAGGTGCATTGTCGACGGGTAGTAATCTTCTGAAAGAAATCTTTTTTTCTGAGCAGTAGTCTCAACAGTGGGCTTAAAATATTCAGTAAACCGTGTTGTCAGCAGATGTGCTGACATCCAGGCTTTGTTGTTTCATTTATAGAGCACAAGCAGAGTAGATACAGCATAATTCTCTTTTTTTAAAGTTTGTTTATTCTGAGAGAGAGACAGAGAGCAAGAGAGAATGGGGGAGGGGCAGAGAGAATCCTGACCAGGCTCTGCACTGCCAGCGCAGAACCTGAGGCAGGGCTTGAGCTCACACACCGTGAGATCATGACCTGAGCTGAAAGCAAGAGTCAGACACAATTGACTGAGCCACCCAGGTGCCCCAATTCAGCATAATTCTTAAGGACCCTAGGATTTTTGAAATGGTAAATGAGCATTGGCTTCAACCTAAAGTCACCAGCTGCATTGGTCCCAAAAGAGTCAGCCTGTCCTTTGAAGCTTAGAAGCCAGCCCTTGACGTCTCCCGTCTAACTATGAAAGTCCTAGAGACACGGTTATCACGAACCTTTATTTTGTAAAAAATATAATACCTGCACAGCACAGTAAATCAAAGCTCGATAAACTGAGGTATGGCTACGTGTAAAATACACAGCGAACATCTGGCATAGAGCGCTCGGTGTGGTTGCTGTCATTATCCACCTCCTATCTAGTCCAGTACCTACCTCCTAGTTATTTCCATTCTAGCCCATCACTCATTCACTCAACGAACATTACATTCAGCAATTCCATGCTCCCTTCTCCCCACCTCAGTTTTCTCATGTTTTCCGACTGCCTGAGATAATTTTCCCCAAACTCAACCATACTGCAGACATGTTCTGAATTATAGCGTCTGTGAGTGAGGAGTGAGGAGGACAGAAGATATGGGTGAAAGGAAGGGAAATCTAGAATAAATGTAGCTGTAAAAACCTCTCTCACTATTTCAGAGACTGGTCTTTATTCCCGGCTCTTCCACTAATTCTTTACTGTCCCGGAACTGTGACATTCTCTACATCCCTCTGTTTACTCACCAGTGAAACCCGAGCAGCCGCACCTGTGTGTGTGCATGAACAGAGGTGCGTGCGGATGCCCACACACACACGGGCACCACCACCACCACCCAGCGAGGGGAGGATTCTCAAGTTTAAACCTGATGGTGGTCAAAGCTTCTCCTGCCTGCCATTCAGTTCTTCTGGGATGTTCTCCAGGCCCTTTGCTGTCTATTCTATTTCCTTTTTGGCTTCCAGCCTTCTTGTCTGTCAATATCACTTCCTAGCGAAAGAAGGGAAAGAAGGTTCCCCTGAAACTGTGCCCACAAGATGCCAAAAAGCCATGGAGCCTGAATGTGTACAAAAACTCACTTTTTCCTGAACTAACCAGCTCTTTATTTGGTTTGCTGGCTTCAGAGCGTCTGCGTTGTGATTTGCTACAAGCATCACCAGAGTGAAGGCAGGAAGCTGAAACTATTAACTGTCTTCACTTCTAAGGTTTACAAGGTTAACCACTTATGCCAGGGCTCCGCGCACACCCTTGCAAAGAGCGAAGGGAGAGGTGTTTTTCCACGCACTCTCTCCAACTCCTTTTTGCCCACATCCTTACCACAGCTTACCTGGCTCTTCCCTGATTTTCCAGCTGGCCAGCTGCTGACTCCTTCCTCCTGACTCCCCCCAACACCCATAAACCTGGTGGAGACCACTTGGTTTCTCCCAGCTAACTTGCTCCAGACACAGACAAATCTCCTCCCTCCTCAGAGTTTGGAAGATTTCAGAAAGAGCTTCATTAGGAACTTAAAGGGCAAGCCAGTATTGAGCTGGTATTCATCACTATGATTCTACTTGTCATAAAGATATTAAAATATTGTGCATGACATCATCTTATATAGAGAAGAATTCTAAAGATTCCCTCCAGCCCCCCCAAAAAACCCATCAGATGTATTAAAGTTCAGTAAAGTTGCAAATTATGAAATCAACATGCAAAAATCAGTAGCATTTCTATACAGTAATAGCAAAATATCCAACAAATAAATTAAGAAAACAACCCCATTTATAATAGCAAAACAATAAAACACTTAGGAATAAATTTCACTAAGGAGATTAAATATCTGTACACTGAAAACTATAAAACATGATGAAGGAAATTCAAGAAGACACAAAACAATAAGAAGGTAGCCTGTGTTCATGGACCGGAAGAATTAATATTATTAAAATGTTCTACCCAAAGTGATCTACAGATTCAGTGCAATTCCTTCCAAAATTCCAATGGAACTTTTCATGGAAATAGAAAAAACAGTTCTAAAATCCAGTAGAACTTCAAAAGACCCCAAATCGCCAAATCTATCTTGCACAAAAAGAACAAAGCTGGAGGCATCACACTTCCTGATTCCAAAATTTATTACAAAGCTGTAGTAATCAAAACAGTATGACACTAGCATTAAAACAGACATATGGATCAAAAGAGAGTCTAGAAACAAATCCATGTATTTATGGTTAGTTGATCTTTGACAAAAGTGCCAAGAACACACAATGGGGAAAGGAGAGTCTCTTCAATAAATGTGTTGGAAAACTGGATATCCGTGTGCAAAGGAATGAAGTTATACCCTTATCTCACACCGTATACAAAAATCAACTCGAACTGGATTAAAGACTTAAACATAAGATCTGAAACTGTAAAACTACTAGAAGAAAACATAGGAGAAAAGCTTCTTGACATTGATCTGGGCAATGATGTTTTGGGTATGACTCCCAAAAACACAGGCAACAAAGGCAGAAAGAGACAAATGGGATTGCATCAAAGCAAAAAGCTGCTGCATAGAAAAGGAAACAGTCAACAGAGTCAAACAACAATCCATAGAACAGGAGACTATATATGCAAGCTATATATCTGATAAGGGGTTAATAGTCAAGATATAGAAAGATCTCAAAGAATGCTATAGCAAGAAAATAGGTAACTCTATTAAAAAATAGTCAAGGTACCTAAATAGACATTTCTCAAAAGAAGGCATTAAAAAATACATTTGTCTTCTTTGGAAGATAAATTTTAAAATGCTCACCCTTGGGGCGCCTGGGTGGCTCAGTTGGTTAAGCGTCCAGCTCTTGACTTCAGCTCAGGTCATGATCTCAGCACTTGTGGGTGCAAGTCCCGCATCGGGCTCTGCACGGACAGTGAGGAGCACATGCTTGGGATTCTCTCTTTCTCCCTCTCTCCCTTTCCCTCCCCCACTTGTGCTCTCTTTCTCTCTCAAAATAAATAAATAAACTTAAATAAATAAATAAATAAATAGAATGCTCAATATTACTCATCACCAGGGAAATACAAAACAAAAGCACAATAAGACATCACCTCGCACCCGTTGGAATGGGTATTATCAAAAGGGCAACACGTGAGGACGGAGATGTGCAGGAAGGGGAACCGTCGTGCCCTGTTGGTGGGAACATGAATCGGCGCCCCCATTATGGAAAACAGTACGGAGGCTCCTCAAAAATTAAAAATAGAACCACGTATTATGACCTAGCAATCCCCCTCCTGGGTATAAATCCGAAGGGAAGGAAATCAGGATCTCGAAGAGATATCTGCCCTCCCACGTCCACAGCAGCATTATTCGCAATGGCTAAGATATGGAATCAACTTGTCTATCAACAGATGAACGAATAAAGAAAATGCGGCATGCACACACAAAGATACACACACACACGAGTATTACCAGCCTTGGAAAATAAGGAAATCCTATTATTTGAGACAACGTGGGTACCCGAAGGACATTATGCTGAGGGAAATAAAACCAAATATTGCATGATCTATCTCGCTTATATGTGGAATCTAAAAGAAAATCAAACAGAGGCAAAGAGTAGAATGGTGGTTGCTGGGGGGGGGTGAGGGGGCGGGAAGGGGTGATGTTGGTCAAAGGGTCCAAAGCTGCAGTTATGCAGAAGGAATACATTCTGGAGATCTAGTACACAGCATGGCGACTAGAGGGAATAATGCTGTTTTGTACACTTGAAATTTGCTAAGGAGAGTAAGTTCTAAATGTTCTCTGCACACACACACACACACACACACACACACACACACACAAATGTTAACTATGTGAGGTGATGAACATGTTAACCAACTTGATTATGGTCATTTTGCCACATGTACATACATCAAAACATCACATTGTATTCTGTAAATATATTTAATTTTTATTTGTCAGTTGTGCCTCAGTAAAGTTGGGGAGGAGAGAGACGGAAGCAAGTGTGTAGCAGCTGGTATTCACGAGCCTCCACGAATGCCATGAAAGCCCCCCCCCCACAGGCAGAGCAAGTGGTGGAGCAGCAGAGCCCCAGACCCCTGCCCCCACTCCAGACCCCTGCCCCCCACTCCGCAAGCATCCATTTGACTGGTAAGTTCTCATCTTTAAAATAGTTGAATATTACTCCATGCTGAGGGGAATAAATAAGATTACACATTCCAGAGCTCAGATTCCTCCTCCGAAGTCAAGAGTGGCCAGAGACTGGCAAGCTTCCAGGGGCTGGGGGGACGCATCCGAGCCCCTTGCTCGCCCCCCCACCCCTACCCCCAAAGATCTCCCCTGTCCTGGGTAAACGCCCTTGGGCGCTGAGGCCAGAGACACGTCACTTCTCCTTTTCTGTCTCTCCCCTAGAACCTGGCCCCCCCTCTTAGAAGCATGAGATTCCTGGCCCAGCGGTTCCCAAACAGCCCTGAGGGTCAGGGCCCACCTGTGAGGAAGGTCCTCCGAGCTGCTGAGACGTGACACGTGCAAGAGATGCTCGCATGGAATGACTTGTTGTGTTGTGTTTTGTAGAGGAGAATGGTGGCTTCATTTATATTTAAAAAATTTTTTTTATTGTGGTGAAATATACCTAACGTTTTCCATCTTAACCATATTGAAGTGTTTAGCTAAGTAGTGTTAGGTATGCTCACACTGCTGTGCAACCTCTTTCCAGAACTTCTTTTGTCACACAAAACTGGAACTCTGTGTCCGTTAAACAATTCCCATCCTCCCCTGCCCCTTCCCTCAGCCTCTGGCAACCACTATTCCACTTTCGGTGTCTATGAGCTTGACTACTCTAGGGACCATTTATCTGTCAATGGACACGTAGATGGCTTCCACCTCTTAGCTACTGCGAATTGTGCCGCTATGAATGTGAGTGTACAAATACCTGTTTAAGACCTCGCTTCCAGTTCTTTGGGGGTATATACCCAGAAATAGAGTAGCTGGATCAGAGAGTAATCTTATTTTTAATCGTTTTATTATAGACCTTTCAAGTTTCTGTACCTTGTTCAAAATTCGTGGCGCTGGGATGCGGAGGGAATGATTGAGCTCATAAGGCTGTATTTACCAGAGATAATATCATAGCATCGCTCGTAAAATCCAGCCTAGGTAATATAAATGAGATGAAGCCATACATCAGTGGCTGGTTTGGGAACCCATAAGAACGTGAGGAGATGAATTGGTGTGTCCTTTCGAATGTTGTTATCTTGAAGGCTGTAAGCATATTTTAATGATTTTGAGAACCCGTTCCTGCGAACAATTCCCTGGGCAGTCAGTCGTCATGCATTCAGAATGGATGTGATTTCTGGAAATAGCTGAAAGGGATTCAAGAGCCCCATCTGGCGAAGATGATTGGAACCACGCAGGGAAACGCTAGTTTCATCAAAAAAGGAGCTATGGCTACAAAATAAGATAGCTGACTTGTAAACCTTTCTGAAGGCAACTCCAAGAGAGGAATTCAGAAATATTTTGAGCAGTGGAAGCATTACTGGTAAAAGCGGGTAGGTGTACAGCTTCACGAGGCTGGAGGAAAAGCTGTAAGTTTTCACTCTGCTGTGAACATGGGGGGGGTGTTGGGGGAGAAGCAAAAAGAAAAACATAGCTTTCCAAGGATACCTCATAACTTACCCTTTTGGGACACCAAACGCAAGCTGGCAACTCATATCTTGGCCCACACTCGGGTTTTCTTTGGCTTGCAGCATATATTTTTTTTAAATACTCTGAGTACTTAAGTGGGGAGATTAATATGTTTTGGTCTTAATTTCTGACTAATGAAAAAATCAGCAGAGTTAGGCCATGTTAGCAGGCATGTCCTGCGGCCAGACTGCCCGAGTCTGAATCCCAGCTCCGCCCCTTTTGACTCCTTCGACCTTGGAGCTACTTCACCTTCCTGTGCCTCAGGACTCTCACTCACTAAGGAGTTTTTTTTTTTCTCATCTGAAAAAGAGGGATAATAATAGTACCTCCTCATAGGGTTATTGTGGGCTTAAAATGAGGCTCTCTCTCTGCCTCAAGAATGAAAGCTGTTCTCTGGGAGCACTGCGCCCTCTTTTCTGGAGGGGGCGAACAGTGACTGGCCTGTGGCTACAGGGCACACAGGCTCAGCTGGACACAGTTTCCAGACAGTTCACTTGGCGCATTTCCATCGCTGGCCCCCGTGGGCCCGTGCAGCTTGTAGCCGAACGGCCGCATTTCAAGATAGAGAAAGAATTACCTCCCCTTTGCAGAGTCCATCGAGGGTGGATTCCAGTGCTCCTGGACCTGTAATCCTGGCCCACAGCCAAGGCTCTCGCCAGTTTTCCAGTGCATTCTAGCAGGGCCACAAAACCACTCACAGGCAGGCAGACTTGCAGAGCAAGTAGACTTCCTTCCTTTCATCTTTGACGGATGTTCTTTCTGGGACAGCAGGGACCGCGGAGACTGACCAATGAAAAATATCGACATTTCTTCCGATCTTAATTGTCTTCTCTTTGTTTAAAATTTTAATCTGTGGGAAAAGTCATTGAACTCTCCATCAGGAATGGTCGAAGCAGTCTTCTGGAGTGACTTCCTCTCTGATTTTTGTCTTCTCTCCGTTCATTTCTTCCAGTTGGTATCTGGGCACGTGAGGGCCATCTTCTGTCTCCGAGGCTTTGGGGACAAAGGATTCTCGCCTTGCAGGAGGTGGTCCCGGACCGCCCAGTGGTTGCCCGCCTTGTTGTCATTCTCGGTCACTCGACTTGGCTTCGTCGAGGTCGGTCCCTCACTGCCCTCACCCCTCACCCACCAACACAGGCTCTCACAGATGCTTAGGTCTGACTGCCCCCCTGCACTGCCCCACACTGAGAGCCACCCTGCCCCATCTCTATGATCTTCCTTCGCAACGTCCCAGGCAAAGGTCCCTTAACTCACCTCCATACACGCTGCCTGAGCTGGGGGTCCCTAGAAAAACATTCTGCGATATAACTCAAAAGTCAGGCGTGTTATTGGCAGGGAGGGATGAGGATGAGGAGAAAACCGAGGGAAGCCAAAGCCAGAGAACAGGATAGTTAAAGCAAAGGACAAGAGAACGCAAATGTAAGATGCTGCGTAAGGAAATGCAGGCACCCGCATACCTCCACAGAGGATGCAGGGAATTGGGCACGTGGACACCTCTGGAGAGGCTGCATGAGTCTCGGAATCGTTGATGGATGAGGTAAAGGGGAGAGGAGGAGGTGCGAGGAATCTATCTACTGGTTCCTTCCTGGGTCCTCTTTCTGTTCGAACTTCCCTCCACACGTCAAAACTCTTCTGCCCTTCTAGGTCGCGTTCCCAGCTCCTCCATGTGGCAGCAAGAGAAAGCAAATCATGTCACTGTGTGTTGCATTATGAACTTAAAAATGGTGGGGTTCTGGCTTCAGAACAATGGCTCCCATAGGGCCCATGTTTCAGAGCGTTAGAGATTAAGGTCAATAGTACAGCCTGGGGCCAGTTTTAAGCTCAGGCCACGTGGCTGCAGGCTAAGCTAACAAAGTGGCCAACGTTACTGGCCCAGGCTGCTTACGATGGGAAAAGAAGGATAGAGGATGGGAGGGTCCATGTGACTGGGCCCAAGAGCACGTGGCCAGAGGAGTCTGGGGAGGCGTGTAAGTTAGGTCCAGCACACCCCCTTCTGGGTCCCTGCGGGACTGCCTGGGTCTGAGCCGCACCACAATGGTACAAAGAGCAGCTCTGAAAAAGCTAACGTCCAGCCCTCCATCTCCTAACCATGCTGCATGGCTGAGTCTGCTTCTTGGCCATGGTGGCCCCAGGTCTGTGGGGGAAGGGGTGCTGTCTGAGGTGACCACCCCCCCCAGAGTCCTGACTGATCCCCTCAGCATTTCCCTGGTCTCATCTCACCCGTGTTGAGGGACCCTGGTCTCATCAGCCCCCATATGGAGGTAGCCCTCCTACTCCCCTCTCATCACTCCCTCTGGGCCCTCAGAACAGAAGGGGCAGGTCCCAGGTTTCACTTCCACTGTCATATCCTCCCATCCCGAACAGCAAGCCCGTGGCCGAGGCGTGATGGGCAGAAGGAGGACCGTCCCCATTCAGTGGAAGAACTCCCTGGGCCGGGTCCTCTGAGACTGGGCCTTGACCTTGTTGGGAGAGGTGACTCACCATGTGGGTGCCTGCAAGGTCTTACTGGGTGTGCCAAGAATGTGAGCAAGGCTCTTACCCCTTCTCCTGGCCACTTCTCAGGGCTGTGTTTATCGGGAGCAGCCTGAGGGAGGAGGGGAGCTCTTCCCCCAAAGAGCAGGCTCATGTGTAAGAGGTGCTTCCCTGAACTCAGTGTTCATTGGCCATGGGACACAGCCTCCTCCTCACCACCCTGTCCCCAGCCTTTCCCCAAGCAAGGCCCAGTGAAGAATTTGGAGGGGAGGGGTGGTTTTTTGTAGCATTTTCCTCTTTTCATATTGTAGGCAGCTTGAATCCATGGGTGCTGTGGGACCTGAAGATGTACAAAGCCAGGCGGCTAACCGTTTCCAGAAACAAGGAGCTATTTATTGCCTTCCTGGCTGCAGATAATCTAATTTCTGATTTGATATGAGCTTCAACAGAGTAGTGGGAGGAACACGAAACTATTAGCTGTCCTTGCTTTTAAAGTTTTCAAGATTATTCATTTATGCCAGTGTTGTGTGCAAACCCCCTAAAAGATTTTTTATGGTAACAAGAGAGATAAAAAAAAATCACATAATTAGATGCAGGAGGCCCTCAGTGCAGTGACTATACTCACCCTCCCCTTCCTGTAGACTGAGGTTGTACTGAGAGAATTCTATCAACCTGGTCCTTGCCCTTGAAGAGTGTTGAATCTCAAGATACACTTGCTGATGAGAACACCAAGGATTATGCTAAAAGGCTTCCATTGATGATTGTCACTTAGGCATGGGGGCCATATGGAAATTGAGATGGTGTCCAAGCATGGGTGGGAAGCCAGGCCCAGTACAGGACTTCGGCTAAAGTGCTGAAAGAGGCCGAGGAAGATATGTCAAACTCAAGAGACCAAAGATAAGTGTAGATACCACCAGGGACCTAGACGCCTTAGGAATCCTTACCTAACCCCTTGAAAGATAAACTTAGAGGTGGGTTTCCTTTCTCCAAAGCCTATAAAAGTGGGGTAAAAGCAACCACCTTTCAATGACAAAAATTGTCAGCCAGTGGTTGGTAGGCCTCACTATTGAAATTAAAAAGAGAGTTTTTTGATGTTTATTTATTTTTGAGAGCGAGAGAGAGAACAGGCGAGGGGCAGAGAAAGGGGGAGACACAGAATCCAAAACAGGCTCCAGGCTCTGAGCTGTCAGCACAGGGCCCAAATGCGGGGCTTGACCTCACGAACTTTGAGATCATGACCTGAGCCGAAGTCGGGTAGTTAACTGATGGAGCCGCCTAGGCGCCCCTCACTATTGAAATTTTATGAACATGTTTTAATTTTTTTTATTTAAAAGCATTTTTTTTTTAGTTTATTTTTTGAGAGAGAGAGAGAGCAGGGGAGGGGCAGAGAGAGAGGGAGACAGAGAATTCCAAGCAGGCTCCGTGCTATCAGGACAGAGCCCGACGTGGGGCTCAAACTCAAGAACCATGAGATCATGACCTGAGATGAAATTAAGAGTTGGATGCTTAACCAACTGAGCCACCCAGGCGCCCCAAAATTGTTTTAAGTAAAGAAAAAGACTGAAAGTCGGGAATAGTAAACATTGTTCTCTTAATTTAAAAATTTTCTAGAACACAGGAATTCTTCCCAATAAATCATACACGGTAGTTACTAGGGAAATTGGCTGCATTTTCTTTTGGGCATTTCTGAAAACAAATAGTCTGGGACCTGTTTCCCATCGTGAATATGTGTGTCCTTTTTAAAATTTTTTTTTTAACATTTATTTCTTTTCGAGAGACATAGAGACAGAGCATGAGCAGAGGAAGGGCAGAGAGAGAGAGGGAGACACAGAATCGAAGCAGGCTCCAGGCTCTGAGCTGTGAGCACAGAGCCCGATGCGGGGCTCGAACTCCCAGACTGTGAGATCATCACCTGAGCCGAAGTCGGCTGCCCAACCGACTGAGCCACCCAGGCGCCCCGCGTGTCCTTTTTAATGAAAGTAAGTTCAACCCTCTGGAGTTGAAATGTATTTGTTCAATCAACAAATGTTTGCTGAGCACCTATTCTGTGCCAAGTACTGTCTCTGGCCCAAAGGATGCAATAGTGACCAAGACAAATAAGACTTTTGCCCTTACTGGGAAGACAGACACTGAAATAATAATTTTGTAGATAATCCTAGGAGGTATGAAGACAACAAAAAAATGTGATAAAGAATGCTTTGTTTGGGGCATGCTCCGTTAAACACGATGAGGGGGAAGGCCCGGCTGTGAACATGAGCTATGAGCCAAGACCCTTATTACAATAAGAAATCATGGCAAGAACCAGACAGCACGCTCCGTGCCCAGGCAATAGCACACGGGAAGGCGTAGCATTGGGGCCACACTGGGCGTGTTCTGGGATCAGAGAGTAGCCTGTTTGGCTGAAGAGATGGAATAGAGTGACAGGTGGTGGGCTTGGGGGGAAGGCAGGCAGCAAAGGTGGCACGGGGGGTCGGGGGGTGCTGTGGGCCAAGGAGGGAAGGAGCTGGAAGGTTTTACAGGACAGCGATACAACCTAGCTGCTGCATGGAAACTATGCCTGTCCCGGCTGTACTTTCATTGGAAAATAACAAAAGGGCAGTTTGGACATTCACTGGTGGGCAGGATTCCCATTTTTAAAAAAGGAAATATTGCATGTTTTGTTTCGTGGTGATCTTCGTAGACACAGAGGTGTACGCCAGCATCTCCTCCGGTGTCCTGAGCTGTGCTCAGACATCGCAGTTCATGACATTTGTACTCGAAGCCAAAATTTCCGGATGCTTCCATCTTTGGATTTAGACCATCCTAAATGGCTGGGCCTTCGTAACTAAAATGTAAATCGAATCTTGTTCATGAATTTATCAATTGATTTTTCCTCTACTGACAGAACTAAGGCTGTAGCCCACTACATTTTAGTACTTTGGAATTCAGTTTAACATTATTATTTGGGTATGTGCTTTAAAATGTTTATTTATTTTTGGGTGAGAGAGAGGCACAAGCAGGGGAGGGGCGGGGAGAGAGGGAGACACAGAATCCGAAGTCGGCTCCAGGCTCTGAGCTGTCAGCACAGAACCCAATGCGGGGCTCGAACCCACGAACCATGAGATCAAGACTGGAGCTGAAGTTGGATGCTTAACTGACTGAGCCACCCAGGCGCCCTAAATATGCGCTTTAGACAATACGTTGAGATTCTTCCTGCATGCGTGCACATGTCACTTTATAATAGGGACAGGAGTCCAGCATGCGTATTTCCTACCTCTCTAGCTTCTCATTCCTACCCCCTTGTCTCCACCGCTTCCTTCCCAAACATGGAATTGCATTTTCTGGACACCACATGTTTGTGCTTCTCCTGTAGGAAGCACGTCTTTGTGAGTCTTTTGCTCTGGATTCGAAGCTCTCAGAGGGCAGGACTGTGTTGGTCCTGTCCCTCCCCATCCTCCCTCGCACCCCGCCCCCCGCACCCCGCCCTCCCGCGCCGGCTTGCGCGGCATTTTGCCATCAGAGGCATTCCGTTGAATTGTAGGATAAATACAGGACTGTTTCTGCGCGTGAGTCGAAGCAGGGCTTATGGCGTTTTCAGTGTGCCACAGTTACCTGGAAGCAATTCACTCCAGACTGCTGGGCCGGCCAGAGTCAGAGCTGGCGCATTTGGAAGCCGTGAGGTGGGGGAGTAGGCGGAGCATGTGTGTGCGGGGGTGTGACCGCAAGCAGCAGCGCTTCCAAAACCGAAGGATCCCAGGAAGATCCCAGGAGGGCTCTCGGTTTTGAGATGGCAAGCTTTTACATAATCCACTCTCCGTGTTACAAGCGCTCCTGCTCCTCCGCTTCTGTGCAAGGAAACGCTGTTGCAATGATTCGCTTTTGTCACACTTTGTTTCTCTTTTTCCTTGGTCACTGCAGGCAGGACTTGATGTTCTTGGGTTTTCTGCCCCCCCCCCCCCCGATTTGGGTGTGAGTGAATTTCCATTTTTACTGCTTTGTAAATCATTGCCCAGCCTTTGAAGGAGGCACTTCGGTAGGCACGGTGGCACGCGCTTGCTGCCTGCTGCAGAACATACCAGACCTCTAATCCCTTCTCTGCTGCGGCAAATGCATCTCAGCGATATTTGCTTTCCTCCACGCGGGCTGGCACCGCAGACCCTAGCTTGCATGGGAAAACTTTCAGGTCATTTTGGCGGAATGTTAAAATGGGCCTGCCGGGCCAGCTACAGGTCACCCCACTGGATCTGAATTTTGGACAAATCATAATATTTTAGTGTAAGTAGGTCCCCAGTCTTGAATGGGACATATTTAAATATTTAAAAAGTGTTGTTTGGGGCACCTGGGTGGCTCAGTCGGTTAAGCGTCTGACTTCGGCTCAGGTCACGATCTCGCGATTCATGAGTTCAAGCCCCTCATCGGGCTCTGTGCTGACAGAGCCTGGAGCCTGCTTCAGATTCTGTGTCTCCCTCCCTCTCTGCCCCTCCCCCATTCATGCTCTATCTCTGTCTCTCAAAAATGAATAAACGTTAAAAAAAAAAGTAAGTGTTGTTTACCTGAAAGGCAAACTCAACTGGGCACACTGTATTTGTATTTTCTAAATCTGGCAGCCCTGGTTAAAATCAGGCGGCAGCCGGCACTGCCAGTCTCCCTCAGTAAGTAGGGAGAGGTGGGGGTGGGGCATTTCTGGTCTGTTCAAGGTCTCCTGCCGTGCTCAGTCTTTCCCTGTGAGGGGAGCGAGGCCGTTAGTGTCCAGCTGGTCGACGGAGGCAGGGAGGCTGTTCTCAGAGCAGCTGGGCCTCAGCCAGCAGGGTCAGGGCTGCCGGAGCAGGAACGGCTCCAGCCTTACTGAAATTAAAACAACAACAACAACGAACGGATGGGGGTCAACTGCAGGCAGTTTTAGCAATTAGCACTGTTATGGCTCTCGTGGTCCCTGCCGGCGGGCCCATGCAGGGAACAGGCATTGTGGGGACAGAGGATGGGGAGAAGGAGAGCTGCAGGGCTTCCCCCACCCCCCCCCACCCCCGCCTCCGATGCAGAGGGAGTGATGGAGAGTGAGAACCTAGAAGGACCCTGGAAGATGGTGTGTGGAGCCCGGATGGGAAGGAGGTGAAGTTTAGGCAGGAAGGGTAGAAAGCACAGGGCTACACCCAACATCCGTCCCCGTGAGCGGAACACTGGGGACACAGGCAGGCGTTTGCTGCAGCAGGTGGGTGGTTTTCTTGGGAGCGAGCGTCCGGAAGAGGCTGTGCAACCCTGGAAAGAATGTTTTCTAAATCTCCTGGGGAGCAGGGCTTCCACACCCAGCAGGAGCGGCAGACCGAAGGTGAGGACTGTCCACATGGACGCGGGATGTCCGAAGCGAGTTCCGATTGGAAACGCCAACTAGCTAAGTGACCTTGGGCACATAAATTTACTTATCTGCTCTTCAGTCGCCTCGTTGACAGAATCTGGCGCACCTGGTCGGCTCTTATGGCTGTGATCTCACTGTTCACCCGGAAACTGCTTCGAATTGGAACGATGCTTCCCCAGAGGCAGTTCAGTTCCCCGGGTCATCTGTAAGAAAGAACAGAATGACAAATTTGCGGGGTTGGGGGGGAGGGATGGAGGGGACGTGATTCCTTATTTCCTGCATAATTGTCAACATGATTTCTCATCATCCACCTGAATCAGCAGTTCTGCCTCCTTGCTGAAGGGTGCGGGGTATCATTCAGGGAATGTGATCAGCATAAATTGTTGCTAAGGCAAAACAAAAATGTATTTATAGTGATTTTGGTATTTGCAAGGTGTCCAGAGAGTCTGGAAACATAGATCATACCATTTTCCTTTTTTTCAGGTTGAAGATACTTGTAACACAGAGACCTTCTGGGTAGAGCATAAACATACTCACATATGTTTCTGGAACATATATATATATATATATAGTCATATACATTCAAGACAAGGAAAGCAAATATGGCAAAATTGTTAGTGAATCTAAAAATAGTCAATGAAGGTGTATGTAACTCTAGATTTTTCACAGCTGTATTCAGGTGGCTGCTCTTTAAACAAAGCATTGCACTTGAATGGAAAATGAGCTTTTGAATCCATGAGATATAAGAAATGACTGTAATATTTGCACTAGTTATTAAAGGCATTAAGTACAGAGAAAGACTTAACTTTATATGCGTGCAAAGAATTGATAGGAAATATCCAGTATTAATAAAACATTCTCTTTTCCAGAAATAGACCGTGAGGGCCAATTTTTCATTTTTGTTCCTTTTGGAACTTGACATTTGATTTGAGAAGCATTTCAAATTTCTGCACCAGACCCCGGGTAAAAATGACCAGAATCCATGGGCTCATGGTTTCCAGCACAACTGGTTAACGCTGTGCTAATTCTCCTCGTTTCTTAGCTATACCTAACCACTTTTCATTAAAACTGGAGACTCCGCGCCTGTTAACTCACCAAATAAGAATTACTTGAAGTTTGACTTTACCTTAAAGTTCCGTTCAATATTTGATCCTGGAATGTCGGGGGTGGGAGTTATGTATCCAACATGATGCTCAGTGAGCGGATGGTTCAGATGCTACAAGATGCAGGTCGCTCCAGGACGGACATTCTGGTTCTAGGCATGGAATTGGAGGTAGGTTCTTTTTTCTCTGAAGGAGTGGATCTTTATGCGGCCCCACGAGGTATGAGTTGAACCCCCGTGAACTTCAGTGCCATTTCCAGTCCTTCTGGGTAGAGCATAGAGCACTGTCAGAGAAGGGACGGAAGAGGAGTCATCCTGATAGTCCAGTCTCCAAGCTGTACCCTGGGGGCTTGCCAGCAAACATCCTGTTGCCTTTGACCACCCGCAGAAAGAGTCAGTGGGCCCTCTCTTTCTAAAGGGTCAGTGGTGTTGTCCTGACCCACATCAAGGAAGGCCAGTTCTAAGGGCCGGGGCTTCGCTGGTACAACAGCCTACTAATCCCATAAAAATATATGGCAAAAAGTGAGACCACGCTTACATTTCAAGCACAATATTGGGGCCTGAATTTAAGCTGCTATTTAGCGCTCACGTTTCATCAGTCGATTTTTTGTCTTAATACGTTGGGAGGACAGTCTGATGACTCAAGCAAGCATGGTGTTTTGGGGAAGCGGTAAGCTCCCAAAGCAGATTATCCAGGGACTTCTTCCTAGATGCAGCTGGGTCAGAAAAATAACATGGTTCAAAAGCAGAATGAGCTTTGGCGCCTGGGAGGCTCAGAGATTATGCTCCCACTCTTGATTTCCACTCAGGTCATGATCTCAGGGTGGAGAGATGGAGCACTGAGTTGGTTCAGCCCTGAGCTGAGCCTGGGTGGAGCCTGCTTGGGATTCTCTCTGCCCCTCCCTGACCTTCACGCACATCCACGCACGCGCACGCGCGTGCTCGCTCTCTCTCAAACACCAATTCAAAGGGATCCAAGTACCTTGATGTTTAGAGCAACATAGCTGCAATAGCCAAATTATTCAAGCAGCCCAAGTGTCCATCGGCTGGTGAACGGATAAATAAGATGTGGTGTAATTATTAGATTTCAAGTTATAAATAATTCTGTGGCTCCGCAAATTACGAAAGAATCAGTCAAAGTTTGGAATTTCAGTAGGTATGTCATAGAGCAAACTGAAAAGGAAACAGAAGCCTATTAATGTGCACTCTGGCACACAGCGACGCTCTCTTCTAGCTCCGCCCCTACGTAGCTCGCCTGCGGTTATCCCAACCTACCTTTGTTACTGTCTTGGCGCCTTGGACTCGCTGAACAATAGAAATTGACTAGAGGCCAAATGGGAGTTCCAGGTAAGGCCTTTAACAGGGGGTTCTGCTCCGGCACAAGGGAGCCAGCACAGAAAGTTAAGAGTCCTTCAGGCTAGCTTCGCATACAAAAGCGGGGAATGTTTTTAAAGGAGCGGAAGCTGGGAAAAGAGTGACCGCTGAGACCTTTGGGGCGGGGAGAGAGCCCGGAAGTCGGGTGCGCAGGCGCAGTGCCCGGAACGTGCACCGAGTGTCTCAGCATGTTAAATAACCACCTCTGCGTGTCGTTTTTCGTATTATGATGAGGGAGGAAGTCGGTGAAAGGTCAGTGCTGGGGTCCACCTTGGCGCAGACAGGTTTGATTCGGTCTTCAGTCTTGGAGCGGAGTCCCTCCTTTAGGTAAGCATCCTGCTTCCTCATTTCTGCAAGAAATGCTACTCAAGGCGCATGGGGTTTCAACTATCCAGGAATGCTAGATTTTGTGGTTGGGGTGAGGGGACCGACACCAGTCCCTGCTGCGCCTCACACTCAATACAAGTAATCTATTCTGCATTCCCATGCCTCTGTTTTACATGCCAGCACAATGTATTCCTCTATGTTCAGATAACAGTGTGCAAACAAACCACTCTAAAACGTAGTGGCATTAAACAGCATTTTACTCTTATCTCTCACAGTTCTGGAGGGTGAGGAGTTCAGCTGAGTTGTTAGTGCCGTGGATCTAATAGGACTGCAAACAGGTGGTGGCTGTTACCGGAGTCACTGGCTTTATTCATAACGTCCGGCACTTAGGCTAGAAGGTCTGGCACATTTGGGAGCTGGTTGGCTTCTGTCTCTCCCTGTGGCTTCTCCACATGGCTAGCCTGGGCTTTCTTATGCTACGACGGTCTTAGGGAAATCGTACTTCCTCCGAGGTAGCTGGGTTCATCCAGAGCAAGCTTCCGGAACATCCCCGGAGGAAGCTGCAAAACCCCAACAGTCTTGGAAGTCCTGCAGCGCACTCCCACTGTCTCTGTTGGTTAAAGCGCCACAAATCAGCTCGGATTCGAGGAGGAGGAAGGATACCTTCCACCCCTGCGTGTGCCCTGCATGTGCACAGAGAAGAATTGATGGTTTCCGGAAGCAAGTTTCTACAATACGATTAGTTCATATGCGATTAAAAATGATGTCGGTCTAACCTAGAACTCAAGTTCGATCCTACCAGATTTTTTTCTGTGCAAGGGGAGCCAGCGGAGCAAGAGCAGAAGTAGAACCTTCAGTAGGAAAGGAAAAAAAAAAAAAATCCCACAAAGGAAGCTGCTCTACTGGAAGCAGGATTTCTTTAGTGATGTTTTATGAAAATTAAAATGAGCGTGTATACCGGGCCCTCCAGGGTTGCCCAGATTGGTCTTGAGCCTCCCTTGGCCACTGTGCCTGAGAAGCTCCTGGCTCAGATTTCGTTCAGCCTGCGTTGTTCCAGCACCGCCAGCTCTAACTAAACTGTGGCGGGCGTTTGCTCCCAAGAGGCCTTGTGAATTTTTCAGATCTACCGTCCTTAGCCTCTAGCTATGCCTACATGTGCCTATGTCCCTGTCTGGGACATCCAAGGTGACTGTCAAGGTACCAATGACGGTTTTCCTTAGCACTCTGGTTACAAGGTTGCCTCACTTTTGAGTGGTTTCCCCGGTGTGTTTTGTCCCAAAGTCTCATGGCTTTTAATGTGTGACTTTACAGAATATGAGGTTTTTCAGATACACCAATTTCATATTATAGCAGAAAAACCTCAACTATTTATTCTCTGCTGAGAGAAAGCAGGAATCTTTGGAGATAAGTGGACTCCATTTTTGGGGTAACGCTCTAGCCTGGTGTGGAACATTTATTGCCAGAAAGCAATGATGCTTTAGAAATTCTGGAGAAAGACACCAAAACCAGGTTAAAGGTGGACCCATTGGCCAGGTTACCACAGATTGAGTATCAAAACAAAAACAAAAATAAAAAATTATGGTTAATTAAATATGTTCAGTCATGGCACGTTTGGGTGCCTTAGTCGGTTAAATGTCTGACTCTTTTTTATTTTATTTTATTTATTTATTCTGAGAGAGACAGAGACAGAGAGACAGAGATAGAGAGAACAGAGGATGAGTAGGGAGGGAGGGGGAGAGAGAATTGCAAGCGGGTTCCATGCTGTCAGTGCAGAGCCCGATGTGGGGCACGAACCCACAAACTGAGATCATTACTTGAGCTGAAACCAAGAGTCAGATGCTTAACTGACCGAGCCACCCAGTGCTCCCTGACTCTTGATTTAGGCTCAGGTCATCCGCTCACGGTTTGTGAGATTGAGCCCCAAGCCCACACTATCAGTGTAGAGCCTGCTTGGGGTTCTCTCCCTTCCCCTCTGCCTCTCCCTTTCTCATTCTCTCCTTCCCTCTCTCTTCCTCTCTGTCTCTCTCAAGAATAAATAAATAAAATTTTTAAAAAAGGCAATTCATTTATGGCACTGGTTGCTCTTCAAGAAGAATAAGATATTTCCCCCCAGTTTTATTGAGATTGAATTGATGTATAGCACTGTGTAAGTTTAAGGTCTATAGCATAATGACTTGATTTAAGAAGACTAAGATTTTAATGTTTCATATTTTAGGTTTACAGTCACTGGCCCAAGATTTATGTAATAGGGTTAGACGCATGTAACGGTAAATCATACGGGGGATTTTTCAGATGTTTCTGAGATGAAAATATGCTATTATGGAATTGTTAGGCTGATAAAACTTGGAACTACTCTGCTAGAAATATGCAAAAAATTTATGTTAATGAAAAGTAAGACAAGTTTTAAAGGCCATTTATGTAATCATAGAACTAGAGACATCATAAAAATAAGTGAAACTAAAACAGGGGGAAAATTGAAGATCTATGGGGGGAGGGGCGCCTGGCCAGCTCACTTGGTGGAGCATGTGACTCTTGATCTCAGGTTGTGAGTTCAAGGTGTAGAGATCACTTAAAAATAACATCTTAAAAAAAAAAAAGAGAGATCTAGGGAACTTAGGTGGTCTCAGGTTTGAGGCCGTTTGTGGGCAGACCCCAAAAGGAGCCATTTTGGAAATCTGGAAGCGACGGGCCTCAAATCTCACTCACATCAGGTGATGTCAGCCACGCTCAACAGCAGGCACACGGAGAGGGGTTTTACTGTTTTTATGAGCACCTGCTGAGAAAGAGAGCTACTGACGTCGAGTGCCTGTGATGTTTATGCCACATTACAGAAGCCTTTTTTTTTTTTTTGGAAGCACGAAGAAAAAACAAACAAAAAAAGTCAAAATTGTGTATGCCTTTGCTCTATGCTGCTGGAATAGAAAGTAAGGTTTCACTTCATAACATAACCGCCCCACCCCGAGATGATTTGCAGCTTCATAGACTTCAGTCAGGACTGAATTCCACCTAACAATTGGAAGTTGGCCCACAGATCTCTAGAAGATCTCAGTTGCACTGTGTGAAGCCTTGTTTCTTCCACGATACACAGGGGTGCAGTGGGGGCCGCAGGAAGGAAGGAAGGGGGCCACTCTACTTGGGTGGAAGGGGGCGAGAAAGACTCAGAGGAGGTGATCCTCAAACTGTATATTGGAAGAACAATAGAGGTTCGCCGGGCAGAAGAGGCAGGGCTTAGTGGAAAGCTCACAGGTACAGCCTGGAAAGTGGGAGCCGTGCGGGCTGAGGTGGGTGTTTGTGACTTTGGAGGTCAGGAACGAGGAGGGGCACAATGAAGTAAACACTGGATGGAAAACCACCCGGAGCAGGGCCGGATCATGGGCATCCTCGTACATTGGACTAAAGGGTTTGTTTTCATTCATTTATTGAATAAATCGTTGTATTGAAAGCTGAAATGACAGGCCCTGAGGAGACAAGACACATTTTGTTATTGTTGTTCTCATGGAGGTTATAATATAAAAGGGGCAGACAGACATTAAATCAATAATCACAAATATACCTATTTAATTTTACTTGTGGTAAGCTCTCATCTGTGAAGGACAATGCTTATGTAATGAGAGTTCATAATGGAAAAATCTAACTTGCTCAGGGGGTCCAAGAAGGCTTCCTTGAGGAATTGACCATGAACTTGAGAACAGAGTAGGGGCTACTGAGCCAGAGGAGGGCTTGTTTGGGTGGGGTTGTTGGGCGGTGTTGGGAAGAATGTTGAGGACAGATGTGACAGGGGCAAAGGCCTGGGAACAGGGAGTTACGTGGGGCTGTAGAGAAACAGAAAAGCCTGTGGGTGGACTCTCATGGGGGGGGGAGCCACATGATCACATTTGCATTTTAGAGACCGCCCCCTGGCTGTACCGTGGGAAATAAGAGCATAGAGGACTGGAGGTAAAGACACCTGTTGCTGTGCTGTTATCTTAGATCTGGTGGGAAGGTCAAGGTGAGAGCAAAAGCCGACAGTGTGGACAGAGAGGAGGGGATAGATTCAGTAGATAGTTAGGGGCTAGAATTGGCTGTTCCTGATGACCGATGAATTAGATGTGGGAAGTGAGGAGGAGGAGGTCAAAAGAAGGACCGCTGGGTTTCTGGATGGAGCAACTGTGTAGATGGTGAAACGGAGCCCAGAGGATCGGACGTGGTGGGTGGAGAGGATTAGGCGGAGCTAATGAGCTTCATTTTGGATACACGTGGTCGGAAGTGGGTAGATGGAAGTATCCAAATGGCAGCTGGAGGTGAGTGTGACGTTCCAGGAAGATTTCAAAGCTGGAGTTACATAGATATTTTGAGAAGTATCAGTAGTTAAGGTACTGGTGGAGTTGACCGTCACACAGGGAAAGTGGATCGAGCGAGAAGACAGCAGTTTCCAGGACCACACCCTGGGCACATGGGTATTTAACAGGCGAGCATAGAAAGAAAAGGAGCCTGAGGAAGAACGACCAGAGAGCTAGAAGGATCGGAGGAGAGTGTATGCCGGACAGTCTCCACTCGTCGCTCGAGATCTATTCTCTCCCCCTCTTCATCCTGCTGTGTGGCCTGGAAGGTGACCTCTGTGGACCGCCGGCTCTCCTGCTCTCTGATTCAGAAGTCAGCTGCTGGGAGGCACCGGACAGGGGGAGGGAAAGCCAGAAGAGAGTGAACTGGGTGATTTTTCCTGCTACGTTGTGGATTGTTAGCGGGTGTGCTCCTCAACCGAAGCCCACACCCCCGTTCTGCATGCAAGGCTGCAGTTCTTTCGCCTCTGCAGGCCTCAGGGTGGGAAAGGCGCCCCCTGTTGCTAGTCCTTAGGTCTCTCACCTTCCTTTGCCAGTCGCTCTTAATCCCGTCTAGGCCTTTCCAAATGGTTCCTTCATTAGACTGTCCCCAGTCTCCCGGTTTCTTGCCGTCTGTGTCCTGCCAGGATCTTCACCCTTGCAGAGAGCTGGCACCGAACCACAGGAGGGGTTTCGGGGTGGGGGTGGTCTACATGTCAAATGCTGCCGAGACCTTGTTTGAGGAGGACTGAGGAGTCGCTGGTATGTAGCCACTGGGGGTTGTTGTGACCTCTGCTGGCACAGGTCAAGGGCAGGGTGAGCTGAAGCCTGAATGCGGTGCAGTGAGGAGTCAGTGGGGAGCCACTGAAACTCCTCTGAGGGATCTAGCTGTGAAAAAAGAAGGTGGTATTTTGAGGGGGCCATATGGTGGTGTTTTCTTCCTTTTACTTTAATGTTGAAGGGACTTGGGCATGCTTTAGCCAGTGGGAAGGAGCCATTAGATGAAGCTTGGAAGTGAAAGAACGGGAAACATGAATAGATCCATGCCCAGGACTGTAGCGAGAGCTCACTGGAGGGATTAACCTTGACCACAGAATGCCGACTTCTTTGGGGCCAAGGAGTGAGGGTGCATATGGACAGTAAATGTGGACTGCCAGGGGGTAAGGAATGAGAAGTTTCTTCTTGACAGCCTAAATTTGCTCAGTGAAAGTTCAAGGACAGGGAAATTTCAAAATAGCAATTGTGACCAACAGGGGAGAAATCGATCCGGGACCAATGAAGACCTCAAAAGTTTGCTAAGATAAATGAGTAAATGAATGGTCTAAATGGTGTGAACCCGAATGCAGGATGAAGTGGTGATGTCATGAGATACAGTTGGAAAGTCAGGAGGTGTCTAGATTATGGAATTTGGTGTTTACATAGGCAGAGGGGAGCATCAGAAGTGTTTTGTTTTTGTTTCAGCAATCTCTATACCTAATATGGGGCTTGAACTCACAGCCCCGAGATCAAGAGTCACGTGCTCTACTGACTGAGCCAGCTAGGTGCCTGCATCAAAGATTTTTGAGTAATGGAGAGACGAGGGGAAAATAAGACTTTTGAGGGGTGACTGGGGGCAAGGAGAAGTACTAAAGGTCACCAAAAAGGCCTTAAAATAATCTAGGTGATAGGTAGGGATGTACCTTATTTAGGGATTGAGGGCAGAGATGACAAACTTAAGAGTCACTGAGGAGCTAGATCCTGCAAGACTAGTGGTGATGCCAACAGGTGGGTTAAGGGATGGTTAGTTCCTTTCCCCTCCCATCCTAACCCATCCTAAATCTACACTCTAGGTAAAAACGGGGTGCTTTCTATGCAAAGACTGGTTTGACATAAACTGCCTGGCCCTGTGCAGACTGCCACACTTAAACGTCTCCTCGTGTAGACACACAGGAACTTCCACTGCGCTGAGCTTAGCGGCTCCTCAGGTCTAGAAATAAAAGATGGAGAGTCCGAGATAAGTCAGAAATTTTAACTGCCTTTACTGGGCGGGTGTCAGGATACTATTGACCAAGAACGGAATGTGGGAGATCACGTTTGTGAAGGAAAACGATGAATTTTAGGTCGCAGGATGGTCTCTGTGATTCAGGGCGATTGGGGTTGAGAAGGGGAGTCCGAGGCTTGGGAGGTGGGGCCGGGCCCCGTTGCGCAGATGCGGGCGCCATCTGCACAGAGCTGGTTGTGAAACAGTGGGGTCCGAGGAGACTGGCGTGTAAGGAAAACTGGGAAGAGATCCTTGGGGGATGCTCCATGAGAGGGCCAGCAGAGTGGGGGAGGCGTGTCAGGACGGGAAAGGAGAAGATGCCAGAGCTGCGGGAGGGCGAACAGAAGACCAAGCTCCTGACGGCCCAGGGCGGAGGGTCCCGCTAAGGAAGGGCTCACTGAGGGTAACTGCAGAGTATCTTTTCCTTGTACAAAACGTATCACTGCTCTTCTTGAAGACTGAGTTTTAATTTACTGTTTGGTCTACAAAATGGTCCCTCTTTTAACATAACTTATGAAAAAAAAACTATTTAGGGTTGCCCCGAATCCGCCCCAACTTTTTAGTTTCGTGATCCACCTCCCGTACTGTCCTTCATGCAGAATTTGTTAGAATGTGTTCAGTGGTTCCATCTGGGGCTTCGGTCTGTACTAAAAAGGTTATTTGAATTCCGTTTGACTTTCAGGTTCCGTGTCCTGGTCTCTGTCGTAGTAGAGCTGGTCCTCCCACAGAGAGCCAGCTCCCGACAGGCTGTTCCGGGTCTGCATTTGAGTGTAGAAGTGAGAGTCCTCCGGTTCTGACTGGGACCCATCCTCCTGTGAACAGGTTCCCCAGTCTCTGTCACTGAAGGGCTCCCGTGTTCCCACTGAACTGGTTTTATCTGGAGGCTCTTGGAACAATGGCCCCTGGCTCTTGGAACTGTTTTCAGCGTAATCCCTCTCTCCTCTTTCACACTGAAGAGCTGGTTCCTCACCACAGGACCGTAGCCATCGAGTTTGGCTTATGACCTTCCTGGAATCATAGTCCCCAAGAGGACATACAAGCCCCTCATCTGCATCAGGGTCCATCGGGTGGAAATTCATGAGGCCCCCTTCGGAATTTCGTTGTGAGGGTCTTAAGTTTTCACCTGTGGTGACCTTGAGAGGAATATCATTTTGCACTGTGTTTCTGCCCTGAGTGCAAGGTTCAGATGTATAAATGTCTAAGTCTGTTTCATGACCGTCACTCTTATCAGAATCTGAGGGAACTTCAGAACATGGTGGTGTTTGTGGTAAAACATCTACATTGAAAAATTCCAAGTCTCTAAGTGAGCACTGCCACTCTACTGCCTCCGATCGGAGAGCCCTGGCATAATCATAAGTGACCTCGCCTGGGGTCTCATCACCGAAGGGACTGTTGCCCGGTGATCCAGGCAAGGTCAATGCGTCCTCAACTGTATGAGTGTTAGGGGCACTTTCCAGATGAGTCTCGTATAAACTGGAGTCTGGACCGGAAATGAGAGGTTTTCCAAAAGGATCCTCCTGATTCTCGCATTTCCCCGGAATCTTCTGGAAGGTGCTACTGCCCTCAGGATCCTCTAATGGCATGACATTGTCCCTCCTCACCCCTGAGTCCTCGTCCTCCGAAGGCTCGCCGGCTCTGCGGCTCTCCTCGCCACGTGCCTCTCCTTTGTCCATGTCTCTTGCCTCGTCTGAACTTGTTGAGCTGAGGGTAAATAAAGACCCTTCATCCGAATCATAGCTGCTGTCCAGCTCGTACTGAGGGTCGGAAGGCGCACATTTCTGCTCTGGTTCCACGTTAGCGGGGGTGGCATGCAGGTCACAGGCCCCATCCCGGAGGAAGGACTGGTGGGAATGGGTTCATCTCTCCTGGGTCGCTGGGTGTGACCTCCCGGGGGCAGGCGGGCAGCCCCTCCTCAGCGCTGGCCCCCGAGAGCCTTTGCCGCTGTGCGTCCGGCAAATTCGCGTATTCGCTCACTTGCGTTTCCTCTGAGAACTCCCAAGGGAACCGATCAGTGTCCCCTCTTTTCTCATTCTCTGCGGCCCTCTGTGCTTTCGTATGCGATTGCATTTTAGGGAGAGAAGCTGTCATTTCTCTTGAGCGTGGTGTGTTTAATTCACCCGAATCACTGTGGATCGAGCCGGAGACTGTGAGCAGTCGGCCAGCTGCGGCGGGGACGCCCACGGAAGGCTCGCTGGGACAGTCTTCCCGGGCCGCAGTCGCAGGAGTGATTTCTTCAGGCATGTCTTTGTCGTAGACGCGATCCTGTCCTGTGGGAGTTCGTTCCTTATGATCAGCGTTTGGCTGTCCTCGGAGGATGGAACGGGCCTCGCTGTCACTCAGAAGCACCTCATCCTTTCCACTCCCTGGCCCGCTATGGTCCCCGCACCGTCCCCTGCTCTGCCGGCCGCCAGGCTCGCTTCTGCCCTTTCCTCGAGTTCCATCGGGGACGGCAAGGTCCTGCCTCTCACCGAGGGGCACGTCTGTCCCTGGGCGCCAGGCGTCACCTGCAGCTTCCATATCCTCACAGAAGCCCTGGTTGGAGTACGCGTTATCCGAAGCGGGCCTTTTGTGTCTGCACCTCTGTTGCCACAGTCTGTCCATGAAAGGCCTTGCAAGAGCCCCCAGGCAGAAGGCCACGAGGAAGGTGATGAACACCGCCAGGCACACGGCCAGGGCGAGGTTCTGGGGAGCCTCCTCCATTGCAGCGCTCCTAGCCCATCTCCGCAGCCGGCTCCGCTTCTCACTGGGGGGGGTGCCGGCGGGGTCCTTCCTCCCCGGGGTGGAAAAGTGCCCCGATCGTCCCTCCTGGGGCCTCTCGGCTTCGCCTACTACGAGGCTTTTCGTATGATTCATAGTAATGAGAGGAAGGTGGGTGGTCTCCCTGGAAATTCCGCTTTGGGGAGTCCACGGGTGTGCCTCCTCGTTCCCTGAAAGTGGGATGGGGTAAACACACGGTGAGTGGACACTGAAGCGGGGTTCTGGTGGTTTCAAAAGCTTGCGTGAGCCCTCCTCAGTCCTCACCTGACTCCGTCTAAAGTGTATACGCGGCTTTGCTGATGGATCGGTTGATCGTCCAATGCCAATAGTGTGTCTGCGGCTCCCTGCCCCTGTACGCCTGGCTGTAGGCGTAGGTCTGCTACTCACAGGCCCAGGAGGTTGTGTGTTTCTTAGGCTTCTCGCCTGACTGCCGCCCAGGGGAGGAAAGAAGCCAGACTGGAGGGGACAGCTACGTCGCTTCTCCTTCCTCCGTATCCTCACCTACCACACATTTCCAAGAACATTCCATCAGGCCCCTGCAAGGCCCGCCCTGGCTCTACCCATTCAGGTTCTCGCTGGTTCCTGACAATTCTGCCTTCCATACCCAGAACGCCAGTAGCGGCTGTTACAGAGGAATGAAACAGGGCGACTGAAGTTAAGACTTCTCTCTGAGCTTCATGGATTTCTTCTAAACCTGGTATGCATGGCCATGCTGCTCCTTTAGGCAGGCATGAGAAGAACAGAGGCCAGGGCTCATTAAAACACATTTCCCACCCCACACCTCATTAGGGCTTTGAGATTTTTAGCCAAGATAGTTAATGGCAAAAAAGTTTTTCAGAATGTTCAACTCTAGTAACATAGTCTAGCATCTGGGGAAAGTGCCAGGGAACAAATCAAAGTGTACTTATGAAATATGTTTTATGTATCTAGAGGAGTATCTTTTCAGATGGTTATTAAGCATTTTATTTTATTTTAATTCCAGTATAGTTAACATACAGTGTTAAATATACTTTAACACTTCAAATAATCATGTTCACCTTTTAAAAGTTCTTTCTTGGATCAAATATTTGTTACGAGTTGGGATAAAAACGTGACGCTCTGGGGCTTTCTCTCCCTGTGAAATTTCTGTTTTTGACCAAATCTCATTGTTTCTGAGCTATTTCAACTAGGTTTCTTTGACCGTGTGAAGAAAATTATTCACGAAGTGAGAGAAACAGTTAGGTCCCAGGGATTATTCTGTGACCCAGTGTGTGGCTGACTTAATGCCATAATCAACATTCTTGCTTTCAGGGAGCCTTTGTCACTGTTTCAAATGAGGCTATAATTTTCATGTGCTTTTTTTTTTTTTTTCAGTTCAGATGGAACATTTCAGAAAAAAGAGGCAGCACTGACTTACCTACAGACTTGCTGCAAATTCTATTCCATGTTTTCCTCCAGGACTCAGAAATGAAATTTTGGAAGGCTGCCACACTCCAGTCACAATGCCACCGATTGTCAGCCAAGTCCACCTCCAGACGGGGAAGCTCGAGAGCAAGGATCATCATTGGTAGGATGGTGGTCAGGACGTTGTTGCTGAGGTCTACCACCTGCTTGGGAAGGAACAGATTTAGGACAGTCTGTGAATAAAGACATTTAGAGACAAAATAAACGAGTTAAAGACACTGCTTACTTACATTGTTACAGAGGAAATAGGAAATTTGCACTGATTTGAGAGTTAGAGAATTCTGGGTTTAAATTTCTGCTCTGCTCCTAGCCACTCAATGAGCCCCAGCAAACTGTTTGCTTTTTAGGAGCCTACGCCGTAGGGTTATTGTAAAGATGAAACGAATGTGAAAGTTTTAAGTATGGTGCCACCTGTATTAGATGCCTAATCAGTTTCCCTTCCTTCTTTGCTGTGAGTTGTAATTGGAACTGTTAGGTAAAACTTAGACTCCCTGTTGTTATCAAGGTCTCGAATTAGATACCAGGTCTAGAATTTCTAGAAGCACTGTGATCTTGAAAGTGACAGAAGACGCTGGATGATGAGAGCATCGAACACAGGAGAACTGTGGTTGGCCAGAAGTAGCAGAGAGATCTTTCGAATCGACTGTTATCTCGAGGGTAGTAATGCATTTCCCTGCATCCGTGGATACCTAGTGTATACAAGATGACTAATTCTTCTAGTTTGATCAGAAATGAAGGGGAGGGACGCCTGGGTGGCTCAGTCGGTTAAGCATCTGACTCTTGATTTCGGCTCAGGTCACGATCTCACAGTTTGTGAGATGGAGCCCCGTGTTGGGCTCTGCGCTGTCAGCACAGAGGCTGTTTGGGGTCCTCTCTCTCCCAATCTCTCTGTCCCTCCCCTGCTCCCGCATGCTCTCTCTCAAAACAAATAAACGTTAAAAAAAAAAAAAAAAAAGAAATGAAGGGGAACCTGAGAACGAAAGGATTCGGTGGCTCTAGAAACGCAGAGTAGGGTCGGCTGAAGCTGGATGTGGCCGTGGTGTGACGCGGCGGGAGGAGCAGCCGGGTGTAGCTCTGAGCTACTTGCGGGGGGGTGCTGTTGCGTACCAGGCCTTCTATCAGGTGCGTCACATACGTTATCTCCAGTCCTCCCCGGAGCTTCCTCAGAGGAGGAAACTGGGCCAGGTCACTCAGTATATACCGCATAGCCCCTACTCCCAGGGCCTGGTACATGGCAGGTGCTCAGTAAATCATGGAGAAAGGAATGAATGAATGAAATGGCAGAGTTGAGAGCCGATCTAGCCCCACATCTGTGTGCCTGCCACTCTGGAACACACTCTCTCAGAACCTGAACCCCCACTGCACTGGAGTGCAGGGCTGGGTGTGGGGGGGAGCCAGCAGGAGGCAGAGGTGGGGTCGTGGGGCTTGGGGAGGGGCAAACAGAAAATCATAAAAGAGAAAATGCAAATCTTGCTGGAAGAAAAAAAAAAAAAAAAGAAAGTGGGCCACAGATGAAAGCCAGAGAGACTGAATGTTATCCAGGTCAATTGTCTTATAAACATCAGGGAAGAAAACAGCACTGATATCTTGGGTTATATAAATTTCCTAAGAAGAACAGATTCAAACAGTAGCACCCTGACCAAGACCATTACATGTAGAATCAGAAATCTCCTGGAACTTAGGTAGTGAGGGCAGCAGTGTTGAGTAACCAAGCAGTCTTGACTCCCAAGGGAAGGTTGCCAAAAATAGGAAGTAGGAGACCGGGAGGGGGATGGAGGGAGAATAAGACCACTTCGCTTGGCCTGGCCCGGAATTGAGAGCTTTCTTACATACCAACCCCCACCCCCCCGCCCCCCAGCAACAGAGTGAAATCCTCCGATGGTTTTCAGGTAGTTACATAGCTACATTTTTGCCACCCTAGCATCTTATTATTTTACAAATCTTGGGACTGAAAACAAAACCGAAGCAAGGACAGAAAACTAATAAAATGGTTCAGGAGGAGTAATTTCTGAGAAAAGATGAACGGTCCAATTTGGCTAAAGAAAGAAGCCATCCACCATCATTTGAAAGGGGTGTACGTTACAGAAAGATTGGGGAGGCAGCTAATACAGCTCCACAAATCCCTGCATCTAGGAAGAGTGGGGAAGATGCAGAACGCTAATCTGAAATGCCAGTTTACATAGATCTCATTCTGTCTAAACACGATGATGAATTTATGCTTTGAAAAATCTATCTGGCTTCTGGAAAGATTCCCACACAGGAAAACACATAGCATAGTACAAGTATGAAATACATCTCCTGAAAAAGAAGAAGATGCCTATTTTAATATTCGGCTTTCTGGTACCAAATATGTCCATCGAGTCCCAAAACCCATTTTTAGGGTTATTGCCAAACACGTTAGAAGGGGTAATGGAGACGGGGAGACTGTATGATTCTGGGCAGGTCAGGTGAAGCAAGAATTACAGGGGATTTAAAACGGGATTTAGCTGGCCCGTAGAATCTATTGCCTGTGAGCTACGGAGCACTAACGAAGCACAGTAAAAATGCACAGGAAATAAAAACAGACATAGGGCAATTACATACACAGATGACTTACAGTCAGTATACAGTATGTTAGACGAGGTTCCCAGGCAATCTGACAACCTCCTTGTGGGGAGTGGGGAGCACTGCCGAGTTCAGTGCACTTTCTCGTCTGATAATGACTGTGGCAAAGATGGTCCCCGGCGATCCTGCCTCCTGGTAGCCACACCCTTGAGTCATCTCCTCCCCTAGAGTGTGGGCAGGGCCTGTGTTTTTCTTGCTAGCAGGCTCTCTCCTTCAGGCGCTAAAGCAAACTGCCTGGCTGCGACCTGCTCTGTGGAGAGGCCCACAGGCCACAGAGCCGAGGGCAGGCTTCGGCTGACCGCCAGTAAGGAATTGTTCGACACCTCCCAGGACTGAGTCTTGTCAACAACCACGTGAGCTTGGAAGTGAATCCATCTCCACTTGGGCCTTCAGGTGAGTCTCCGACCCTGGCCCACACCTTGACTGCAGCGTCTTGAAATACCCTCAGCAAAGGATGCAGGACCCTGCTGGTTTCCTGACCCTCCACAGTATGAGATAATGTGTGGTTTTAGACTGCTAAATTAGTAGTAATTGTTACACAGCAACAGGTAACTAATACACCTTTTCGTGATCCACTTATTCATTCCTTTGGTCAACAAGTGTTTTAAAATATGTGTTATGGGGGCGCCTGAGTGACTCAGTCGGTTGAGCGGCCGACTTCGGCTCAGGTCATGATCTTACGGTCTGCGAGTTCAAGCCCCGCATCTGGCTCTGTGCTGATGGCTCAGAGCCTGGAGCCTGCTTCGGATTCTGTGCCTGCCTCTCTCTCTGCCCTTCCCCTGCTCATGCTCTGTCTCTCTGTCTCTCAAAAATGAATAAATGTTAAAAAAAAATTTTAAATATGTGTTATGAATTAGACATACAAAGCACTAGAACACAAAATAGATTACAATGTATGCCCTCAAAGAGCTTACGGATTATGGGGATATAGGCATTAACAACTAACCACACCTAAAACTAAATAATTTCTGTTGCGATGAATGCAATAAGCAAAAAGCATAGCATATTAGAAGTGTATATAAAAGGGTAACTAATTCAATCTGGAGGCCCCCGGAAGGCTTCCTTGAGGAAGTGACATTGGAGGGACTCGTAAGGGTTAGCTTTTCCAGACAAAGGATCAGTAAGTGGGGAGGCCTTGGTGTGAAGACAGAAGAAGGAGTGCAGTGAGCAAGGGAGAGTGGTCTGCGATAAGGCTGGAGAGGCAGGCGGGGGCCAGGCTCTTGTTGTGAAAGCTTAGTAGGGGTTCTAACAAGCAGTGGCACAATCAGATTTGTATGTTAGGCGAGTGGGGTACTGTGGCCACTTTAGAATTTCTATATGCGGTCTTCGTTTATAAAGAGCTTGGGGCGCCTGGGTGGGTCAGTCGATGAAGCATCTGACTCTTGATTTCGGCTCAGGTCACAATCTCATGGTTCGTGAGATCAAGCCCTGCGTCGGGCTCTGAGCTGACAGTGCAGAGCTTGCTTGAGATTCTCTCTCTCTCTCTCTCTCAAAATAAATAGATAAACATAAAAAAAAAAAGCTTGCTATATTCCAAGTACTGTTCAAAGCACATTACGTGCCTTTAAACATTTAATTCTCACAAAATTCTATGAGAAAGAAACGAAGTCCTCTCTCTGTCTTTTCAAATGAGAAAACTGAGGTACAGAGGGATTTGGTAACTTGCCCCAGATTGTGCGGCAGACAGTGGCAGAGCCTCGGTTTGAACTCAGGCAGCTGACCCCAGGGTCCACTCACCTCCCCACTGCTTCACTGGTCAACCTCCAACAGCGGAGGGACTCGGGGGGCCCTGGTTGAAAGGGGGCAGTTGGAAATTTGTCTTGCAGCGCTACGTGAAGAACACTTTTCATAAAATTGGGAAAAATCGGCGATGTCAGTGATGCCGTCTAATCGGACGGCCACTAGCCACATGTGGCTTTAGGGCATTGAAGTGTGACTAGTCAGATTGGGATTGGGTATGAATAATCCACCCCAGGGCTTGAAGGCTTAGCATGAGAAACAATGTGAAAAAACTCATTGATAGTTTTTCTATTGACTACATAACTTTTTATTTGTAAAAAATAATGTTTGGGTATACTGGGTTAAAAAATATATTACTAAATGGAATTCACCCACTGATTTTTACTTTCTGGATCTAGCTACTGGAGCCTCTAAAACTGCATATATGGCTCCCGATGTGTTTCTCTGGGACGACGCTGGCCTACATGAGGAGCGAGAGTGTGTGATGGAGGATATGCGGGACTAACTCTCTGGCCGAGACATCGCTAGATGTCACACAGGAGGCCCCTTGGCCTCTCTAAAGGAGAGTACCCCCCCAGGGGAGACGGAGGCAGAGGACAGTGCCCGGGGAAGGGGCGGAAGCCGCCAAGCCCAGAGCAGGGCTTTGGGGTTCTTCCCCCTCCCAGCTGCGAGTTCTTGGGTAAGATTCATCGTGAGGTGCCTGAGAGACAGGTGTTCTGGCTCCGAAATGTGACATAGAGCCCAAAAAATAGGTCTGATGTTCCAAAGAGTATGTGGCATGTGGTAAGTACCATACGAGTATGAGCTGTTGTTCTTAACATGTTTATTCTTTAGTGCCCAATTTGGGTTTAGAAGCAGCAGTGTCCCAGGCCTTCAGGGCCCCACAGCATCCTGGGTCGCTGGAACCTCAGCACTGACCAGGGTGGCTTAGGGGAACCTCCCCAAGGACGCCAGGTCGCACAGAACCCCAGGGACCTTTGACCCACCTTGCAGCTCAGGAAGGGGGGCCTCGATTATAACTGCGATTTAACTTCTTGCCAACTGGTAAGTGGACACTCGGAGCTGGCTTTAATTTGATTTAGAAAAACAATGAGCCAATTCTTGGTGCTGAGTATTATGTTTCAGTGAAATTCATGTCCATGACTGAGACATTTGATTTTTTTTGAGGCAAGAGAGAGACTTTAGCCATTGTAGCAGAGTCTTTAAATGGACATCTTTTTTTGACTTAATAGCCAGTAATCCTGGGCACGGAGAGACTCTTCAACAGAAATATCTTCTAATGTAATTGCCCATATGTCTGTGTATTGGACATACTCTAAAAGTCATGTGATAACCTGTAGGTTCTTGAGGTCCTCGAAGGCTCCTGGATGAATTCTGAATATCCTGTTGCTCTTTAAGTTGAGGTTCTCTAGCCGGGGGCAGTGACGAAAGTCAGACAAACCGATCTGCGATATCCCGTTGAACGACAGATCCAAACTCTGTAATGACTTCAGTTTCCACAGTCCTGTTAAAAATAAAAACGCAAATGAAAATATAAATGGGTGATATTTACTACCACATTGTTTATCGTGGTGAAAAAATGGAGTCACCCTACGTGGTTCCCAGTGGAGAGGTGGCTAAACAAAGTATGGGACGGCCGTGCTGCAAAATACTCTTCTGAAAGAGAAGGGGGGACCGATGGAACAGGAGGGGAAGGGTCAAGTTGCAGAACAGTGGAGAGGAGGATTCCAACGTTCTTGGGGAAAAAGCCACATGTAAACAGATACATATGTTCTGAGCAAGCAGAGAAAAAGGCCGGGAAGGAGATGAAACAGCAATCAGTAATAGGAACATTCCAGAGGTATTGTTGATCCTATAAACATTTCTAGGCATTCACATATGTTTCAGAGGTAAAACGTTGTAGCTAGATTTTGTTTTCTGACAAAATAATCTAACGGGGCTTTGGTCTCTGTCTTTGTATTTCACTTGACTCCAGAAAGTAACCAAGAGGCCCGTTTGGCACAGAAAATAAAGGCTGAGAAGGAGGCGCTGGTCCAGGCAGACTTCCAAATTTGATTACCCATGGGAGTCTCACGAGGAAGCTGTACATTTTTACAATCCCTTCCTCTCTGTTCTCACATGTAGTTTGAGTCTTTAACTAACTACTACCTAACAGAGCAGGTTGGTTCAATTTCCAGAAGGGTTTGTTCCTCTCTACTGTCTGCAAGGTCCTCGTTGTCAGACCGACCATGCAGAGAGAGGATGACTCACTTCAAACAGCTGTACATCTATGTTATTGTATGTTCACGTCAGCCATATGGATGGAGCCAGAGACCAGGAGGACAATGCAATCAAAACATTATGAGCAAGGCACTTAGTGCTGAGGACGAAGAGAGCACAGGGTCCTTGTGTCTGCCTGAGGGATGAGACATACACACAAGACAAAGTTACCAGTTATACCAGCGGTTACATCCCCACCATTCCTACTATAAAGCTAACTGTCGTTTGTCTGTCAGCCTCTCCAGTGGATGATCAGTCCCTTCAGGGCAGAATTCACATCTTCGTGAACTCTTGCAATGCCCGGAATATACTATGTATTCAATAAGCCAGAGGTCACAGTGTTGGACCTTCACAGAGACTTAAAAATCATTGAACTAACAATAAAGATGCAATACAAAAATTTGCATTTCTAGCTTCTCTTGAAAAAGTAGAAGTTCGAGACAAAAGACAATGTTTGGTTAGAGCCGAATGAGAGCCACCTGCTTTAGATGGGGCAGACGCTCATGGAAGATGATTTCTTTGTACTCATGTCTTTATTAGGACCAAGAAAACAAAGGATAGGCCAAGAAACTCCCTGTTTAAAAAAAAAAGTGGGAGTGACCCAAGACTGATATTCAGCTGGCAGATGCGAGTAAGAAATGCTTCCATGTTGGTTTGTAAAAACCATCGCGGAGCTCTCCTGTGATGCTCGTGGCCCTAGGCACTTCAGTCCCGCCTCCCCCTCTCTCCCCCCACCCCGAAAGCAGGACTCTGGTCCATCACGACAGCTAGGAGGCGTGCAACTGGAAAGCTCAGGCTGCAGCCCAGTTGTTAAGTATTTTGAATATAATCCCTAGAGAGAATGTCTCTCCGTGGGATGAAGAATATTCCTACACATTTTCATTTGTAAACATATGGGTCTGTGAGAAAAAAAAAGCAGCACAAGACACCAATATGAAAGGAGCTATAGCTTCCTTAACATCGTCCTGACACCTACCTGGCCTATATATGGATGTGAGCTCATAGCGCCCTATAATATCCCACTGCTTAACTGAATTGAACATGCACCCCAGGAGTTCAGTGGAGGGAAGAAATCATTTTAAAACTCCTGTTTAATTGTATACTCTCTCTATGCTCTAGGCATGTCACAAACATCTCCTTTTAAGCTTCATAACTTTCATTTTTTTTAGCTTTCATTTTTTCTTTTATCTTTTCTTTTTTTTAAACATTTTTATTTTAGTTTTGAGAGACACAGAGACAGAGCATGAGCAAGGGAAGGGCAGAGAGAGAGGGAGATACAGAATCCGAAGCAGGCTCCAGGCTCTGAGCTGTCAGCACAGAGCCCAACGCGGGCTCGAACCCACAGACCATGAGATCATGACCTGAGCTGAAGTCAGACGCTTAACCAACTGAGCCACCCAGGCGCCCCCTTTTAAGCCTCATAAAGCCTGCGGAGTTGTTACCACCTTGTAAATGACAAAACGTAGGTGCAGGGAAGTTAGGAACTTGCCCAATGTCATAATAGGTGGAGCTGTGGAGCTAGGATTGAAACTCCGATCTCTTAATCATTTCTGTGTAATCATGGACCTTTCATACAAAAAAAAAAAGGCACAGGCAGGCCCATGTTTAAAGCAAAAATAGTATACCATATGTAGTGGTAAAATGGATGACCATACTGGCACAGAGACCAGGGGAAGCGAAATGGAAGAATACTGTTCTAAGTTTCTTGTCTTATAGGTAAGTAGCATAATACCACATAAAAAACAGACTGTGATGTTAGGATGTATATCGGAAACTCCAAAGCGACCCCTAAAACAACACAGCAACAGCAAAGAATTATAGCTAGTAAGTGTACAGAGTAGATAAAGACGATTAATTAAAAAAAAAATACACCATTAATGCAAAAAAGGCAAAGAGAAAAGGGGGAACTAAGAATAGAACAAACAAATGGGAAAAATAACAAGATGATAGATATAAATAATAGTCTAAAAACACCAATTAACAGGCAGAGATACTCAGTTCGGATAAAAAGTCAAGGGTCAACTATATAATTCCTACAAGAAATCCACCTTAACTATAAAAACGTGAATAGGATACATGTTAAAGGATGGAAAAAATAGTCTTTTATGCAAATGGTGCTGGAATAATCGCATATCTTTAAAACTCCTATATGCTATTCATACTATGTACAAAAATTAACCCAGACTATTTTAAAACTATCATAAACCTAACTGTGAAACCTATATTTAAACCTACGTGTAAATAGATCATTAACCTAAAATGTCAAAAAGTAAAGCTGTAAAACTTCTAGAAGAAAATATAGGAGAAGTATCTTCGTGACTTTGGATTAGGCAAAGATATCTTAGATAGGACACCAAAACACAATTTATATGCTAACAGATGAACTGTGCTTCACAAAAATTAAAAATCTGCTCTTTGAAAGACACCGTTAAAATAATAAATACTCAAGCCACAGAGAGGGAGAAAATATTTGCCAATCACATATCTGTGAAAAATCTCGTATTCAGTATATGTAAAGAACACTCAAAACTCGATAGTTAAAAAAAAATTAGAAAACGGCCAAAGATTTATAGACATCATCAAGACACAGATGACAAATAAGCCTACAGAAAGATATCTAATGTCATTAGTCATTAGGGAAATCCAAATTAAAACCACTATAGATGAATTAGTATGACTGAAATTAAAAAGATTGACCATACTTGGTATGGGTAAGGATGTAGGACAACTGAAATTCTCCCATAATGCTAGTGGGAATTTAAAATCCTACCATTTCACACAACACTGGCAATTTCTTCAAAAGTTAAACATCTACTTAACATACAACTCAGCCCTTCTATGCCTAGGTTATTTTCCCAAGAGAAATGACAGCATGTATCGCCACAAAGACTTTGTTTCATTATGCTTTTAATGTCAATAGGAACAGTAGTGATGATCTCTCTTTCATCTCTGAGACTGGGCCATTTGTGTCTTATTTTTTTTTTTTCTTGGTTAGCTTGGCTAGAGGATTATCCATTTTATTTATCTTTTCAAAGAAACACATTTTGGTTTTATTGATTTTACCTATTATTTTCCCGTTTTTTTATTTAACGTTTTTATTTTATTTTTGAGAGACATAGAGACAGAGCGTGAGCAAGGGAAGGGCAGAGAGAGAGGGAGATACAGAATCTGAAGCAGGCTCCAGGCTCTGAGCTGTCAGCACAGAGCCCGACGTGGGGCTTGAACTCACAGACCGTGAGATCATGACCTGAGCTGAAGTCGGCCGCCCAACCGACTGAGCCACCCAGGCGCCCCTATTGTTTTCCTGTTTTAAATTTCATTGATTTCTGCTGCAATTTCTATTATTTCTTTTCTTCTGCTTGCTTTAGGCTTCCATTGCTCTTATTTCTTTAATTTCCCTAGGTGGAAACTTACATTATCGATTTTAGACTTTTCTTCCAATGGATGCTTTTAATGCTATACATTTCCCTCTAACCACTGCTTTCGCTATTTCCCACATATTTTGGTAAGTGCATTTTCATTTTCACTTAGCTTAAAATATTTTCGAATCCCTCTTAAGACTTCTTCTCTGATACATGTCTTATCTAGAAATGTGTTGTTTAGTTTCCATAGATTTGAGGGTTTTGCAGCTGTTACTGATTTCCAGTTTAATTCCACTGTAATCTGAGAGCACACTTTGCAAAGAAAACGTGGTGTATGTATACGTATGTGTGTGTGTGTGCACACACCCGCACACACAATGGACTATTATTCAGACATCAAAAAGAATGAAATCTTGCCGTTTTCAATGGCATGGATGGAACGGGAGGGTATGATGCTAAGCAAAATAAGGCAGTCAGAGAAAGACAAATACCATATGATTTCACTCATATGTGGAATTTGGAAACATAATTTCTGTTTACTCAAGTTTGTTAAAGACGTGTTTTATGGACCAGAATACGGTCTATCTTGGTAAATGTTTCATAGAAGCTTGGGAAAAATGTGTCCTCTACTGTCGCTGGAGGGAGTATTGTATAAATGTCAATTAGCTCAAGTTGATTGGGAGTGATAGTCAAGTCAACCGCTTCCTTATTGATTCCTTGCCTGCTTAATCTATCAGCTGAGGCGAGTGTTGGAAGTCTGCAGCTGCAGTGGGTTTGTCTCTTTCTCTTTTTCAGTTGTCGGTTATTTCCTCACCTATTTGATGCTCTTTAGGTGCATTCACATTTAAAGTTATTATGTCTTCTTCATGAATCGGCCTCTTTATCCTCTTATGTTGTGCTTTATCCCTGATAATCTTCCTTATTCTAAAGTTCCCTTTGTCTGAAATAAATATATCTACTCCACTTTTCTCTTGGCTAGTGTTTATCTCATGCTTTCTCTTTCTCCATCCCTTTAGCTAGCAGCTTTATTTATAATAGCTAACAAAGAGAGCCCACGTGTCCACTGACCGGCAAACGCACATCCGCACAGTGGAATTCTGGCAATGAAAAGAATGAAGTTTTAATACATACAACACCATGGATGAATCTCAAAATAATTATGCTGAATGCAAGAAGCTATACCAAAAATAAAACTATTTTTATTTTATATTTTTAATTTTATATTATTTTTATTTTATTTTAAAAGAACAGGGGCACCTGGGTGGCTCTCAGTCGGTTGGGCATCCGACTTTGACTTCGGCTCAGGTCATGATCTTACAGTTTGTGAGTTCGAGCCTCACGTCGGGCTCTGTGCTGAGAAGCTCAGAGCCTGGCCTCTTTCAGATTCTGTGTCTCCCTCTTTCTCTGCCTCTCTTCCGCTTATGCTCTGTCTCTCTCAAAAATAAATAAACATTAAAAAATTAAAAAAAAAAGAACAAATATTTCTTTCAAAAATTTGGCATGGTGAATCAATGTTGAGGGGATTGTCAGATGAATGAAAGAGGCTGAGAAGTGCATTCATGGCTGGGGCTTGGACATCAGAGGGTAGATTCCATGTTTCAAGAGGCTAGAGTCAAACACTGGGAGGAAAATATGGAGGCACTTTTGTGGGGATGGAATTATTTCTTGAACTATTTTCCGATGATCACATAAACCATGGGAGGCAGGAATCTGATTAGCCTTTGCATTTAAGAAGCCAGAGGTGTTTTATTATTTCCAAGAAATTATTTCAGTGTCTATTAGAAGAAATACCACAGAGGGTACGCCCAGACATTAAATTGCCTTAGAAACATTCCTTTGGACTATGAACTTCTTAAATGCTCTTCTAAGAGTGATAACCTGATAACATAAAAGAATGATATTCAGGGGTTACGGCCCCGAGTTCAAAGAGTATTAAGAATTGGAAGAATCTGGAACGGTCCTAGACAAAATATTGATTCCTAAGGTCAGCCCTCAGTGTGGCCTATTTTATATACATGAGCCAAAGACCTTGCCCTCTTAGCTTAATGACACACATTTCATTTTGTTATTTTAGAACCTGACTTGGTTTTGAGAATACAGGTTGTTGGTATTTCCATAATCCAATAGCAATCAGGAGGAAATATATAATTCCCTAAAAATTAAAAGAATACAAGGGGTGCTTGGGTGGCTCAGTAGGTTAAGCGTCTGACTTCAGCTCAGGTTATGATCTCATGATTCGTGAGTTCAAGCCCCGCGTCGGGCTCTGTGCTGACCGCTCAGAGCCTGGCACCTGCTTCCTCTCTCTCTGGCCCCTCTCCCGCTCATGCTCTGTCTCTCTGTCTCTCAAAAATAAATAAACATCAAAAAAATTTAAAAGAATACAACATGCTTTTGTTTTCTACCATACACTGGTTGTGTCTGTTTATTTTTCTCTTCCACCAGTATCAAAAATCAGGTATTATTTCATCTCATTTGTAACATGTTTACCTCTTGGGTTCTGGAATTTAGTGTGTTAATGTCAGGCTGTCCAATCTGATCTGTCCACCTAATTGGAATCCCAGTAAGATGTTGGCCCTTAGACATTTCCAGGCACTCCAGTCACTTGATGAAGGTGGGATAGTATAACTGGAGATTGACTCCATTGTTGTAAATGTTTTAAAACTGATTTTCTGTTATTAATGCTGTGCTCCAAAAATACAGGAGGAAGGTGGCATCATTAGTAAGGTTAAAGTCACGGCTAGCTACTGTTTTGTAAATTGCATTGGCTGGCACCTCCTCTGGGTGTTTTCCCAACATGAAGCTTGTGGGTGACATCACAGCTGACTCTGAAGATAGGGGATGAGTTGACACTGGGTTAGTCAGTGTGTGTGTGATCTGTCACTCCTACAAAGGTGGGCTTTCCCGAAAGCAACTTTTCGTTGGTTCTATAAACTGTCACCATTTTAAGTCGTGGGACACGATTTATAAAAGTACAAGGCCAGTTGCTTGATTGCTACTTTCTGAGAACCTCTAATTTATTATCGTGTTAGATGAATGCGAGCACTTATATAAATAGTTAAACACAAATGATTTTCTGCTTGTGAATCATAGGGGGCTAGGAGTTTCATCTATTGCAATAGTTATTTAACATTTTAAAAGATAGCTTGCAATTTAGACAAAACGGAATTTATAATTACAATTTGTTTCTAAATAGACTGCTATTCTCAACTTGTGCCAAGAGAGTAAAAATAACTAATATTTGCAAAGTACTTTACAAGTATACAAAGTACTCTTTACGTATTTCAATAGCTACCATTTATTATGCCAAATACCATGTTAAGTTAGGTTCTGGAAATACATTTTTCCTTTAATCCTCACAACAATTTTATGAGTAAATATTATATTATCCAGGTGTTACCTTAAAAAAAGTTTTTTAAATGTAGGGCTCAAACTTATAACCCCAAGATCAAGAGTGGCTTGCTGTACTGATTGAGTCAGCCAGGCACCCCCAAATGTTACCTTTAAACAGGGTTAGAAGGAAGGAATCAAAAAAGAACAAAAGGCAGGCCCGAAATAGAATAGTACTCCAGGCAACACCTCTTATTTGCCAGCTTTTTCTCCCCAAAATAGGATTCCAAATTCAGAGTCAGCAAACCACAGTTACAGAATCTTAGGAGAGCAAAGGATGTTACAGGGGACTCAACTGAAATGTATGGTGATAATAGGAAAATAATTCAAATCGCAAAATGCTATGGATAAAAGAACTCTGAATTATAGCCAATCAGATTCAGGGCTTACATTGGTCTTCCATCATCTTTTGGTTTCACTGATCTCTCTATGGTTTCATTTGCTAGAATTCTAATAGAAACTCAGATACAGGGTTTGCTCATTTCACATTTTTTTCCCCCTCCTTTGCAAGTTTCATAATTTTCCTGGTATTTTGGGAAGCAGAAATTCAACTTGGAAAAGGAAGATGGGGCTGAAGGTGCATTTTATAGGGGTGTTTGGTCCTAAATGGAATTGTATTCCCTCCAACCTCCGGTCAGCTCTGGGGAAGTCATCTGCCTGAGGGAGATATGCTCAGTGGTGGGATAATATTTTGACATATTAATCTTTTATCTCTATTCTTCTCTTTCCATTTCTCCCCATTCAACCAGAAAGTAGGTTCTGTGTTAATTACCCCAGGGAGTCACAGGGGGAGGCAGAAAGCAGAGGAGTCTACAAGTCTTTCTGGTTTTTGTTTTCTAAAGGCTAAACCTTTAGAGGAAAAGAATTTTTAGATCTAGACAGAGGTTGTTGTGTTTTTTTTTTTTTAAAGTCTATTTATTTATTTATTTATTTTGAGAGAGAGCAAGAGTGGGGGAGGGGCAGAGAGAGAGGGAGGCAGAGAATCCCAAACAGGCTCCAGGCTCTCAATGCGGAGCCTGACATAGGGCTCAAACTCACAAACCATGAGATCATGACTGGAGCCGAAATCAAGAGTTGGATGCTCAAACGACTGAGCCACCCATGTGCCCCTAAACAGAGGGTTTAAAAAAAATAAAAAGTGGGAAGAATTTTCTCCAAACTGAAAAAAATTTAAAGTAATGCTCTCTGGCTGACAGGAGTAAGGGACACACACACACACACACACACACACACACACACACACTTTGATGCCTTGTTAGGATATAAGATTCTAAATAGAGCTGTGGTACAAATTTGGAGAAAGGCAGAGGAAAGGCCATGAAAGACTGATGTCAAGTACAAGTATCTCTATATCCCGTCCCCGACTGAATGGGGGCTCAGAATCAGAAATTATGTTGACCTATAGACCATAGAAGGTTAGTACACTTGAATTTGTGGGGTTGAAATTCACATTTACCATACTAGTTAACAAATATGCTATATCATATGGATACGTGTAGCTATGATGATGATCATCAAAGAGTTACAGCAAACAAAATGGAAATAGTCTAAATATTGTTTGATTAATCCAACTATGTACATATAAAAGCTATTCAGTTATTTAAAATATTACTTATGAGATTTCTTAATATAAAGATGTTCAAAATATACTGATATGAAAATATGAATTATGAAATATGTGAAGTATGACCTAACTTTGAAAGAAAAATATGTACAGAGGCATAAAGAAAAAACTTAAAGAATATCTACAGTTGACCCTTTGAACAACACAGGACTTAGGGGTGCTGACCTCCTGCACAGCAAAAAGTTTATATATAACTTTGACTCCCCCAAAACTACTAAAAGCCTACTACTAAAAAGAAATATTTTGCATCTTATATGTATTTTATACTATATTCCTACAATAAAGTAATCTAGAGAAAAGAAAATGTTATTAAGAAAACCATAAAGAAGAAAAATATATTTATAGTACTCTATGATATCTATATATCTATATATCTGTATATATATCCGTGTATAACAACCTGCATAGTTCAAACGGCATTGTTCAAAGATTAACTGTATTACATGTGGGTCTTCAGTTTAAAAAATTTTTAATTCCTAATGTTCTACAAATAATAGGCTTTCTAAAATGATTATACAAAAAATTATAAAATAAGATGCAATTAGTTTATACTTTGCACTGAAACTCCTGCACATCGCTCTTATGGAAAAGCTGAGGGAAAGGAGACTCCTCCCCCTTCTCCCACAATTCTGTTGCTATGGTGGCTGGGATAATCCTTCCTTCACCTGCCAGGCTATTACTGTCAAAATGATGCTTAAAACAGACCAGAAGCTGGAGGAAGAGCAAAACCATTAAAATATGAAAGAACTGAAAATAAGAAAAACTAAATATGGACAAAAAATGATAATGTCCTTATACTTCCTTTTTTGGTATAGTGTCTCATAGAAAGTACTTAGCAAACAGTGACCAAGGCTGAAAACAAACAAGGAAAGGAAATTGTCTATCTAGCACTCCTGAATATAAAAAATGGCAAAGGAAGCTCGCGATAATGACACATTTTCTTATTAAAACATTGGTGATTACTTAAAGAGCTCCAACGTGTAGACTACTGAATGGAAAAAAATTTATTGTAACAGCAAGATATGTGGAGTATCCTGTTAGAAAAAGGTATAAGATAAAGGATTCTGATTATTTGGGGGGCACCTGGGTGGCTCAGTTGATTAAGTGTCCAACTTCGGCTCAGGTCATCATCTCGCAGTTCGTGGGTTCGAGCCCCACTTTGGGCTCTGTGCTGACAGCTGAGAGCCTGGAGCCTGCTTCAGATTCTGCGTCTCCCTCTCTCTCTGTCCCTCCCCTGCTCACGCTATCTCTCTCTCTCTCTCTCAGGAATAAATAAACATTAGAAAAATTTTTTCAAAGTTCTGGTTTTGATTTGATAATAAGAAAGTTAACATATTGATTATATAACATTAGCATATTTTTTGTCTACATTTGGAGGGCAACTAGACAAGCAGATGCAAAATGTATTCTAAGAAAAGAAAAATTATAAATATGGCAACATACTTAATTTGAATTGTGCTACATATTGAAAATCTATGAACTAGTTACTTCTTAGTGCTTTTCTATGTTTAGTAACAAATATGTGATAAAGTGATTAAAAATCATGCATTATTACTTAGCACTTAAATCCTTCCTAGTGTCTCTCGACAAATCTACATTACATTTAATGTAAGTTATAATAATGGGAGATTAAATTGCATTGACTATGAATCCCACATATTATAACTTGAAATCCACTAAGGAACTCATTTATTTGCTCTGATAAAATTGGTTTACTTTCCAGCTATTTCCTCAAAACTGAAAACAAACATGGAATTCTAATGGGCATCAAACAGTAACTCTCCACCTACTCCTGGCTTCTCGGTCTAGTCCATTTTTTAAAATGGTACTTACCCTTGGGAACGTCGCTGAGTTTGTTTCTTTGAAGAATTAACACCTTTAGAAATGGAAGCCCGTGTCTCAAGCTGCTTCTGTGGCGTTTCCTCCACGGTGACTTAGGACTGGGTAGATCCAACGAGACGGAGCAGATGGAGTTGTTGCTGAGGTTTAGTATTTCCAAAGCATGGAAGTGTGCAAGGGGGCTTAAGGTTATTTTTGAAATGAGATGGTTACTGAGGTCCAGATGTTTTATATTGCAGTCTTTTTTCACGTGAGACTGTAGGAGAGCCCTAAAGAAACGGGCACTTGCATCTTCTGTGGCTGCTGTCTGTGGTCTGTCCACAAGTGTATCACGCTTTCCAGTAAAAGAACAATTTGTCAGAAGACAGCCCTTCCACTGGCACTCAGAAGTCAATGAAACGCTGCTTTTCCTTGATGGGTTTGTCATTGTTCCAGTAAAACAAAGACCAATTAGCATTGTTACGACTCTGAAATGTAGGTTTTTCATAACGCCTACAGAAAGGAAAAGGAATTGACTAATTCAAAATAATGTATGTAAAAATTAACAGTGAATAAACAGAAGATTCGATTTTCAATTTAAGATTTAGGAAAATTGTCTTGATTGCTAATTTAGTGAATGTTAATCATCTTAGAAATTGGGGCTTTAAAAGATAACTAAAAAATGGTATATAGTATACAATTACATTTATGTGACATTTTAAAGGAAGAACTCCCCTGATTTTTCAGAAAATACATATTCACTTGGGCCTTACCTCTGTGTCTGCTCTTCCAGGAACATTCAGCCTGCAGTTTCCTTCGGAATGAGGGAAACCTACCAAGATTAAAGACTTCTGTTTTCTTGCTGGTCATTAGTACTGAGCAAAGTCTATTACGCTTATCTACAACCTGTAATCAGCTACGTGGTTTATTACGTGAGTAACAAGCCATCCAGTTACACTAAACTGTGAACTGTATGGATGGAAAGTTAGACTCACAGAGGAGACTCTGGATTTTTGAAAATGAAAGTAATTTTTTGTGACTTTTCAAATTCTTTTGAAATTATTTAGATGCAACATAAACAAAATGGGTTATAAAAACGATGTCCTGCATCTGAGCCACGAAGATGTAATAAGATATAGAAACATCAAGTATCTAGTTCACCAAAGATTGAGAAGAAACTGAACATTTCAAAATAAGCCTCTACAAATTACAATGGCTAAATGTATACACAAAATTTTTTTTTTTTAAAGAAAGTGGGATAGTTAACTCCCCCAAAGACTGTAAGCTCCCAGAAGGGGCATGTTTCTTTCTCTTTCTCTGTCTCTCATTTCACAAGAAACTCTTGATTTTTTTAATGACTAGAAGAACTACATATATAAATCTTTCCCCCTGGGCCCATGTTTTACACTTTTAATAGTCTGTAGTCTGTTGCTATGCTGTTTGGATGAATAAGTGCATGGAGTGAACACATAACTTTTAAACTTCAGTTTCATACAAGGTCAATTCTCTTACCCTTTGAAGGGCACCTATATTCAGGAACACATGGCCACAAAGCGGAAAGGTGCCTTACAGCACGGAGGAGTGATTTATTTTTATGGTGTGCCTCTCAGACAATGCCCGAACTTGAATTAATTTGTACAGTCAGAAAGATATTTTTCTATATTCAAATCTGCAGTCACTGTAAATACAACTGTACACCATTAATGTAACAATATGAACAATCAAAAAATATAGTCATCATTCACAGGTACATTACTTTGCAGTGTTAAAGAGAAACATATGACTGAAAAATTACTTATGGGGGCCTAAGTTAGATTTTCATTGACCTGGTTCTTTCTAAGTTGAAGAGATTTATATATTAACTAATAGATTTGAGTTCAAAAAAGCTAGATAAGGATAATGTTAGGTCTTAAAGTGAAAGATGCTAATTTGTAAAGAAAAATTATATATACTACATATGAATGTCTATGTATTAGGTAAGGAACCACAGAGAACTCCAGAAAAACTTTCTGAGGAAATTGAGAACAATTAGGTAAAATGTCAGTCTTTAAATGGACACATTCAAGGCTAAGAATGAGGAAGCAGTTAGAGATACTGGGTGTGTGTGTGTGTGTGTGTCAGAGCATGAGAGAGGGAGAAGACAGTAGAAAAAAAAACCAAGTAGAACAGAAACTGAAGAGGCCATTCTTATATAAAAGAAAGAAGTTAAAACAATTAGAAGACAAAAGCAGAAGCAGTTATGTTTGATAAGACGTGGAAAGAAGACAACAAGAGGAACAGTTTCTAGGGCATACCTTCTGGTTCTTCGGTAGTTTCCAAACAGTCTTCTATCTGGATCTAGCCAGGTGGGGATTTAGACCTGAGCCTTAGAGGCTCCACCCATCTGCCCTTGGAGCCTGCCTGCCCACCCCAGGGCAAACCTTCACCCTTTCATCGTCCAGTGTCTGGCCTCTTGCCCGGGACACTGAGGGAGGAGGAGCCACTAGAGAGACATTCTGCAATGCACAGAGGGTAGGACTATCCAGACAGGAACTGGACAGCTTCGAACTATGAGCTTCAGGATTCCAGAGAGATTACATAACTGCCAATGTATTTAAGTATTATCAAGCTATATTTAAATCCATCATATTTGCATGGTTAAGTAGAAACCTTAATTTTAACCATTAAAAAATCAATAGCAAACAATTTACAGAATCTTTATTGTAAACAGAGATCATTAATAGTTATTACAAACTGAATTAACCGAAACTCAGGTTAGCAATCCAAAACAGAGTTACAGGTTTATTTTTGCATGGCATAAGTTGTAGTCTTTGCCTCCTCAACCCTTTTGAAAAGACTACTAAAATTATCAGCATTTCAATGGTTTCTTGTCAAGTTTAGCACCGTAACATTCTCATCCTCTTAAAAGAAATTCATTCAAAACTAGGTAGAACTTCCACCTTTCATCATCAAAACCATCCACGAAATTTGTTTTTTCATAATGCAAAAAGAATACAAGTATATTCTGAAATCTTGCAGACCATATATAGGCAGTCCCCACCTTGGGTTGTTTTGCATTTTCCTATCTCCCCATTGGACGGTTTCTGAAGTACTTTGCTTTCATTTGATTGGTCCCTGTTGTCACTGTCACCTACTCTGTACAGTGGTGAAACAAGCACGTATCCGCCCCCGCCCCGGGATCCTGTCTTTGTCCGCCTTGTCCGAGTCTGCTGCCCATCATATCGGTGCTCAGTGCAGGGGAGGTACGCCCAGCAGAGAGGTGAAGCTAACATTTCAGCGGATGGGAAAATGCCATCCGGTGGTGAGCATGAGTAGCTGAAGCGCTGCCATTATTGGAAACAGACCACAGTTAAAATGGACGGTTTGTTCCAGATTTCCTTTCTGGGGAGTTTTCCAGGCCTACATCCCAATGAAATGGCAAGGGTTACCTGCAAAACGTCCTAAAAATATGATACCTGTGACCTTAACAATCACTTCTACAAAAACATGAAAATATCCTCTCATCAAAAGCGCTTAATGGAGATGTATCAAAAACACAAGTATTTCTCAAAGAGGAGTAAAAATAGATTGTTTCATGAATTATATTCAATAAATAATACTCTGTAATGTAGTGTTTTCTGGTTTTTGTAAAAATATTTAAAGAAACTTTCAAAACCTAAATAAAGCAGACAAGAATGTAAAATTAAAAATATATTGAGCATCTGAATGAAAATTCCAATGGATTTTTCTGAGTATCACTCAAATATTCAATGACACTGAATATGTTCAAATAGGATTGGAATATCATAACACTCAGAGGTCATAAAGTTCAATTTTTTTCCTTCAATTAAAAACTGCACTCAGTATTACATAGTAAGTCAATCTATTTTAAATGCTTTAATGACTCTTCATAATCTCTAAGGCATTTGGTTGTCCCCTCGGCGAGAACTGTGATTGTATTGGATGCAAATTGTTTTTGTATTGATTTTCGTATCTACACAGCTCAAAGCGGCCATGACGAAATACTGCTGTGCCTGAATGCAGAGTGGGGCCTCAGATTCATCTGACTGCTTCCTTTACAGCAGACTGTTTTGAAAACTCTGTCCCTGATGTTGTGTGTGTGATGAATACCAGAAAGTTCCTTTTAGGTCAAATATAAAATACCTCAAAAATCAACTGGCTTGCGGGTTGTAAATCATTACAATGGGATTGTAATATGAGGAGCAGGAACAGAGATCAAGTCTCATACTTACTCAAAAAGTACTTAAAAATTATTTCCTGTGGCAGCACGCTTTACTCCAGTGCTTCCCAACTTTGTTCAAGGCATGGTGCACACTGGGGTAACCTTCTCAGCCATCCCCGCCACCAGGACTTGCCTGGGGCCACGGCCTCTCCCTTTTCACTGCACTGCCCTGCCCTGCGGGCTGAGGGTGTAAGTACCTTAGCAACCCTTTTACCTAGTTCAGGTACCCCCAAGTGCCAAGGCCCATCAGTTAGGAAACTGGGGTAACCCACGCCTACGCTAATCTGACTTATCTATAGTATAACATTTTGGAATTGGCTTAAACTAGTTTAAAACCTGATAGCTCTTGGCCATTTTATTTATTTTTAAACTAGAGTAAGCATGACTGTTCTGTTTGATTCTTATCTGCTTAGGTAAGTCTGAATTAGTCTTTGTTCATTTTTCTAGAGTTTTAAATAATTAAGACTTCAGTGCAGGTAGTGAAAAGAACACAGGAGTTGGAAGCAGGTACCTTTAGCTTTGAATCACATGTGAATTCCAATCCCAACCTTGCTCTTTCCTGAGTGACATTAGGCAAGTTTCTTAACTGTTCCGATCCTCGGTTTCCTAATGGGTCAAACGGGAATAGTAACACCTACATGCAGAGCTGTGGTGAGAATTAGAGATTTCCAACACAAGGCGCCGGGACAGTGCCTCGGATGTGCAGTAGATGACAGCTAGCGTCGTTTGCTGGTTAAAGCTGAGACGGTGTTTCAATTTCTACCACCCTGTGAACACATCACACTTATCAATATCTAACACGTCAACATTCTATCACAGAGTATTTTCATCCTAGTGCACAACTAAGGAACCATAGTTTCATGCCAGGTCACATATGTGAAGTTCTTTAATGACTTCACTTGCATGGAGAACACAGCGGAAAATTAATGCACCAAAAATCTGTCTTTTCTCTTAGAAGCCAAAAGACAGGGCCTGTGACCTCTACCTATGGTGTCCCTTTCAAACATCTTAAGTGGGTGTATCCCCATTAGCTACCGAAAGCTTACTTACAGAGAGCAGTCTAAACAGTTACTTCAGTCCTTTATCCTTTAGACAAGGAACGGTGGACTCTTAAAAACACTTCTTTAGAGATTAATTTTGCTTTTATTCCCTTCTGGTAATTATTTTAGAGACTGTCATTTGAAGATCAGTGCAACTTAATGAACTGTGTTAAAATTCAGGCTCTCCGAGAATCTCTTCAATATGGAGGTCACTCAGTAGACACAGCAGCGCTCTGCAGACACAGCAAGAGTTACCGCACACTCTCTCAAAACACGATTTGCATGCACACTCTTAAAAAAAGGTCAAGTCAAGACATGAACATATTGGCGGCCTCTCGGGCTCTTCTAATGAGTGTTTCCGCAGGGACTGTCTGAGATCTGGCAGCCCATGTTCTGGCCCGTCACTTGTACTTTGAAGAGAGTCCCATCCGCACACACGCACAGCTTGTAGCGCAGCCAGTCCCCGGTACCGAACTGGTCCCCGCTGGAGGAGCTGGGCAGGCGGGTCGTGCTGACCACCACGGTCCCATTTAGGATGATGCTGTTCTCCTAGGGGCAGAATAATGATACAATTTGTTTACCCCCCCGAGTGGTGACAGAACAAAGTTAAACAAAACTTAGAATATTAACAAGAAAAACAGGTAGTAAGAAACAGGAAAGTTGTGACCAAAACAACAACAAAGAAAACAAAACCAATGTCAAGATTCAACTAGTGACCTCTTAGTAAGAGTTCATAATGTAGATCGATATGGTTATAACACTGTCTTAAAGTTATATCAGAATGCCTAAGTGCATGAGACTGATACTGATAGTCTCCAATCATTTTCATGTGTTACTTCCCAAGAGACTTTTCACCAAGTCACTAACAAACGATTGGCATGTTTCTGATGATTAGAAGAAAAAGACTTGTTTTGTTTTTCTCTTACAGAAAATTAATTTGGATTTCTAATGTTTTTGCAATGCCACGACTGAAGATTAATAGCAGATAATTTTGAAGGCTGGGCACTCAAAGAAAACCGCCTGGAGGGTCTCTTCTTCAGGCTCATGGTTTCAGGAACGTTTAGGCCTTTTCTTTTTGGGAACTCCTAAGCCTCTCCCTCCCTTCTTCCCTTTTCTTCTTTTCATTCATTCACCACCTAATTATTAAATGTCTGCTATGTGTCAGATACCATTCTAGGTGCTGTATACAGCAGTTAAGAGACGGGCGAGTCCAAGTTCTCATACAGTGGACATTTTGATAGCGGAGGGGCAGACAATAAATACATGAACAGGTAAAACAAATATCAGGGGAGAAAAATAACTCAAGGTAAGCAGAGAGAGAGAGAGTGACCAGGGAGGGGCTGTGTTTACATAGGACGGTCAGGAAAGGCCTCTCTGATAGGGTCACAGTGCAGTGGAAACTGGGTGATTTGGGGGAGAGAAAGCCATGTTGGCAGCTGGGGAAGGGCACTTCAGGCAGCGGAAACAATACATACAAAGACCCCGGTGTGAGGATGTGCTCGGTGTTCTAGGAACAGGTGGACGCCAATGGGGCTAAGGCGAAGAACACGAGGGAGTCGACTGGTAGGAGGTGAGTCAAAGAAATAACTGGGGGCCAGACATGTTAGGAAAGGGAATGAACTTTGGGCTTTATCCTGAACTATATGGGAGGCTATCTGGAGGGATCTGAATATGGAAGTGACGTGATCTCTGAGAAAGGGTCACGTCATTCTGGCTGCCATACAGAGAACTGACTACAGGGGCGGAAATGGAAACAGTCAACAGTGCAGCCGGAAGCGGTGGGCGTTTATTCCATGAGGGGTGTTGCTGGTGGTGGCGGTGGAAGTGGCGGCAGTGGGAAGCAGCCACACTCTATCTTTTGAAGGTAGAGCCAGGAGGCTTTGCCGATGGACTGATGGGGACAAGCGGGGGACACTGAAAGAAAGGCATGTTTGGGGAAGGAGGGAGGATATGAAGATTTTAGACTTGTTGAATCTGAGACGCCTATTACATACTGGAGTGGAGAGGTAAGGCGGCAGCTGGTGGGTGTGTGAGTCTCAGTTCAGAGGAGAGATTAAAGCAGGAGTTCCGAATGTGAGGGTCATCATGTCACAGAAGGTATTTAAAGCAATAAGACAAAGTTGGTTATGAAGTAACGGAAATGGCTGACTGACTAATGATAGTATGCACACGGTATAAATATAATCCGTATGTGATGAATTCTGAAATTTTGTTCCAATGTTGCCATCTTGTGGTCATTTAATTTTACTTTCTCTTAACTGATAAAGCAGTTACTTCTTTAAAAGAAGTTTGATAACATTCTTTTTTTTGATAAAATTCTTTCTTTTTTATAATTAGCTATATACTTAAAAACTAATCACTGATGTTAACTGAATTATAAAGCTAATTATCTTTTCAGTAGTGGCTTGTTTTTCTTTAATGGTGGAGAAACTGATGTGTGTTTATGTGCATTTCAAAGTATTTTAATATTTCTCATACTAACAACAGTTAGAATTTTCAGATAAGAAACAAGAAAAGATTTAGGTAACTTGCTAATGGCTATATACGTATCTCTCACACCTCTTGCTTCTTTGAGTTGCCAGTGTTGCAAACAACAGCCCGCTGTAACCATTTCTCAACACTCCTCTCTTAGAGGAAAGGCTTCTTACTACAATACATGCAAAAAACAACTCAGTATTGCTATTGAGTTTCTGGCAAGAAACACATTTTATGTTCATCTTTATTACTTAGAAATTGGGATATGTGCTTTAGGGGAGAAAAGCTATTGATGAAAATGGAAGAACTTAATTTTTCAAAGCTTATTTTTTCTAGAACTATGAAATTACATTTAAATAAAAGGAAAGAATTATTTTATAATAATAGGTTCAAGTCATATTCTATGCTTGGTAAAATAAATGTAATTAGTTTTAGTTAAGTTGCAGATAGTAGGTGGCCAAAGACATTTTGAATCAATATGCTTGGACCAGATTTGTGAGCAGGTAAACCGTTTTTGCACTTCTGGCTCCCTGATACGAGATATGTTACTTACTGAAGCTCAGATATAATCTCTGAGGCACGAAATTTCAGTAGCTGTAATAAAGGCAAAATCTTTCTCCTTTACAGTTAATAATAGATGGGTGAATAAAATACATTGTGTACATCTGCTAATTGATTTTCATATTACTGGATATAAAACTCATGAAAGGCTATGAAAAATCTTTAACTCAAAAGTAAAAACCCAACAACTTCAGGGAATGGATACTTTGAGAATTCTTTTGCAATTTTAAAAGATTGTTTATTTTTTAAAATAATACAGGTATCATTATGTAAAAAAAATTTCTTAGAACACAATAGGCAGGCAGAAAGAAAAATAAAATTAAAGCCATCTGTTAGCCTGCTACCCACAGCCAGCCACTGTTGGCATTCTGGCATCCCTTCCCAGGTTTTTATAAATGTATATATGTTTTGAAAAATAAAAATGAGATATTTCATGAATTGTAACTTTCTTTCACTTCAGAGTCCACTTTGAACATCTTTCCATATCAAAAATAATACAACTGCATCACCGTTTTTAATAATTCTATACTGTCCCATATATGGATTTATATGCCCAAGAAGCTAATAATTCTCTAAAAGTATTAAGAAATACTCACTGCCTTCAGCTCCATATTACCACCCATGTGAAATTCAATGGTTTTGCCCATAATGAATACACCTTCGTTTCCACGCACAATAGCACGCCCATCGACTTTTATATTTAAATCACTAGTAGCATTGCTGGTAATCTGAAAATTAAAAAAAGAAAGCAATAAAAAGCACTTCTAAATTCAAGTGAGAATTGTTATCAGAGACAGAGGAACAGGAGTTTCCACCATGGACTATGAAAGACACGTGTTTTGGTCACGTTTATAGGAGCCGAGGTGGAGAGACATGACTTGACAATGATCAGATGACAGATCTAGAACGAATCAACCCTTCCCACTGTTCCAGAATCTGTCCTTTCGCATCACTACGAAATGGCAGAACTCCCCTCCCGCTCTGCCAATTTAGACAGTAATTCTCTTGCATTGAGAAAGCAAACAAAATAAATCATACCCTTTCAGTAGATGCTTTCTGAACATTCAAACTTTTCACTCCGCTTGGCAAATGAAACTCATGAGTCTCGTAGTCTGTGCTGAATAAGATATTCTGAGTCCTGGGGTCAAAAAACTGCATACCGATGTCACTCGTGATGGAAGTTTTGTTCTTCCCTATGCTGAGCTTGGTTGTCCCTTGCTGAAAAACGATCTTCAGAAAAACACTTTATCATGAGTATGTTTTCAAATGAGACTGCATCCAAAATTCATCAAGAACATTATCAGAAACACTTTATAATAATAGCCTAACTTCAAATAATTTTAACTGCATCTGTCTGTCCCCTCTCTATCCACTTGGGAAAAGAGGTCTTTAGAATGAGGGCTGATATGCTTGTTTGCTTACACGGCTCTGCACAAATCCATGGGTCACAGGGCATAGAGATCTAGGCCGAAGATGGGCAGGGGTGGTAAGACTACCTCCTGGAGGTTCTATTCCACCGAAAACCCATGTTATAGCAGCCGCTTGGCATGGGCTGCATGGACTAGACTGGCATATTCTCTCCTGGCCTCCCAGAGAGTAGAGGGCATGCCGACCTGGGAAGGTGTTTCGTTTGCTGGTTACCTCACGTGGAGGAGAGAGAGGACACTCTGTATTCTTATAGTAGTTAATCTACCACAGAAAACGCTACCGCATTAAGATATTAAAGCACGCTACATTAACAGATTATAAGACCGACAATATCATTAAATATGCTTATGGATAGTCTCTCAAGGAAAATATCCATTTCCAATAATCAACACTGGGTTTTTACAAAGAATTTTTCTCTTTGTCCCTCCACCGATGTGGTAACTTACAGGCTGGTTGTTGCCAGTGATGACCAAGTTTTCATTTCGCCTTCCTCCGACTGTGCTCTTATAAAGAGGATGTATAACTCCCATATCCGATACTTGCTTAAACCGAAGCAGGCCACTCTCATGGAACTCCATGCTGTCGCAGCCATTGGGTCCGATGCGGATCACAGCCCAGATAACAAGTGTTATCTAAAAAAGGAAACAAGCCTCTGTTCATAGGTCACATACATTTAACGTAATTGGAAAAGAACAGAAAAGGTAATTGCCAAAATGTCTCATCAGTGATAGAACACCTCGATTGGTTTTCCACTTATCAACGAAACCAACTTTGTTTTTATCAAGGCAAAGAGCTAAGAGTAAAAAAAAAAAAAAAGAAGAAAAAAGCGCTAAAAGAACAGTTTCTTATTTCTTCTGCTCACACCATGGCTCAGCCAGGGACAACCGCTTTCAACGATTTTAGGTATTTCATCTAGAATTTATTCCATAGTTTAAAGTAATATATTATTTCTTCACTCATCAATTTTAGGTTTTATCTATTAACTTCCCGCTTTACCAGGTGAGAATTTATCTCGTATCTTCTTCCCCCAACTCCAATCTCAAGTTTTGGCTGGATCCATATTCAGAATTTTCAGTATTATGAGCATATAAGATTTTTTCGCTCGTAAGCCAAATAACTGTAACTAAGAGAACAGTTCCTTTCTTGTACTCTGTGTCTCCTGGAGTTTCATGTTTGTCTTTCTTTAGCATCAGACCAAGTGTGCTGAGTTTCTTCGAAAGCCTAACCGAATCTTTTCAAAACCTCTGATGTTTCTGTCAAATGTCACTCGGTAAAATGCTCTGAAAGCCCAAACCTCTCAGATAGTGTGTTCCCTTGGGTCTAGTTTTCTCTCTTAGGGAATCTTGCTGGAACTCTTCTTGCTCCAGTCTGGACTGTTAGCCCTGGGTCTGTTCCACAACTGCAACCACGAATTTTTCCTACACTTTCGTGCTAGAACTTCTTTCTTTCTCCAGTTTCCTGTATCCTTTTCGTCAGTTGTCTGAGAGTTAATGACTTCTTTCAGTGAGCACCTCCTCCAATGGCCTCCCTAGAAAGACTACGTGAAGTAAATTTTGAGAGTGTACATGATTAAAAAATGTCTCTATAAGCCCCCACATTTGATCGGTAGTCTAGCTTGATACATACAGTTCTAAGTGTGGCGTTATTTTCTCTCTGAATTTTGAAGGCCCTGCCTTCTGGTTTCCAGGGCTGCATGTGAGAGGCCCAACTCCTCTGATTTTGTATTCTTCATACATAACTTGCTTTTATTTTTCCTGTGGAATATTTTAGGATCTTCTCTTTATCCCTGATTTTCTTAAATTTTACAATAATGGCCTTGGTGCGAGTCTTTTTTATGCATGACACTGGACCCAGAATGGTAGTTTTCAATCTGTTCTAGGAAATTTTCTTGGTTTATTTGTTTGGTAACTTTCTCCCCAGTGTTCTTTCTTCTCTCTTTCTGAAACTCCTGTTAATAGAGTGTTACACTTCCTCGATTGATTCTTTAATTTTGTTGAACTTTCTGGAAGGGTTCCTTTTCTTTACCTTCCAACCTTTCTCTTTCTCTCTCCATCCACCCATCCATCCATCCCTGCGTATTTCTACAAGTTCCTCCTTATTCTTTAATCATTCCTTTTTAGTGGCATGTTATTCTTGTTCCATGGATGCAATATACTCTTATTTCTCTAAAGATAATTTAGTTTTTTAGGTTTTCTGTCAATCATCGCATTTTCTCCATCTCCCTGAATTCCCATTTTCTTTATGGTTTGGGTGTTTAGAGTCTGAGAGCTTTCCAAAAACTCTATTGATCCCTGGTGGCTCAGTGTTCATATTTAACAGTGGGGTTTAAAAAAGTGCATAGAAAGTTCTCTGTGTGGGGTGGGCCTGTGGTGGACAGGCTTCACAGTATGAGCAGGTGGCTTTTTCACTGGGACCTGCCAATATCTACAGGTCTTTTCTCCAGATGCTTGTTTCTCCAGAGAAAGCTGTTTCATCTCGTGCCTGGGGACATGAGCCTGGTGCCAGGGAGCTGGAGAGAGAGGACAGGGACAGGAGACAGAGGGAGCTGGGAAACAGTCTCAGCGCTCAGGATCCTGACTTTCCTGCTTCCGGAATGGAAAACCATCCCTATCCTCTTCTGCACGACGTACCCTCAGGCAGGAAGAATCCCGTCCCTTCCATAACGTCCTGGGTGGGGTTAGGAGGCACAGTGGCCTAACTGCTGGCTGGAAGGGTGAGGAAGGCGAGGGATCTCACGGCTCCTTCTACAGGTTTCTTGAACAAGCTGTTTTCAGTTCCTGCCTCACTCCTACTTTTCAAGGTACTTGTATTTGCAATTCCTGGGGCGGTCCTGATGATTCTGTGAGGCACTTTCACGAACACCCCTGCAGCCCCTCCTCAACACACACGAGCAGTTTCTGTTCTCTGATGAGTTAGCTGCTGTTTCTCCTCCTGCTTTTTTGTCTTTGTGTATTATGGTTTAGGATGTCAGTTGCCTCTCGCTTTCTTTCCAGATATTTCTGTTTCTTGACATTGTCATCTTAGGATGAGATTTTTAAAGGGGATGGGAATTAAAAAAAGTCTGCATTCCGCCATCTTAACCAGTAGTTTCCAATAAAATAAATTTATAAAATAAAACGATTTCAGAATATGTGCTTCTAGTAAAGGTACTTATAATACCAGCTCTTTTCAATGAAAGGGAAGAATTAGACATAACTGTTTTGTATATATACATAAAATATAACAAGCAAAAATAAAGTAAATGGAGTGACTTTATAACTGCTGCAGCCCATGTTCACGACCAGTGGTTTGGGAATACCAAACACCGCCCTCTGAAAATGTCATCTACACACATGCCAGAGGGGTTCAGGTTGAACCCTTAGATAGTTACAACCTTGGACTAAGTCTTCTTTAAAAAAGTAAGTATGGTAGGAAAAGGCAACACCCTAGGTCCTCAGCACCTTAGCTGAGGCTAAACTGGGCTACCTCATCCTTTCATTCTTTGACAACAGAGACTGAAGACTATAAAATATAACCCTTTGCTGTCAAACAAAGGTTTACGATTTTTAAATCTAGTTGAGGAGGTAAGACTTCATGCAGGAAAAGCTGAATGAAAACAGAAAGGATTATTATTTTTTAGGAGAGATGAAGGCAGTAAAGTCATGGCGGCAAAGGTCTCTTCTATCGAGTTGACTTTACTCTTTTAAAAGTTAAGTCCTTTAAAATACTCCATGAGCATTTTCTTCTAAATAAAATTAATAATTGGCAAAATTAGCATACTAGGTAACATTTAGGACAACTCAGTAAGAAGAGGTACAAACTTAGAGTTATAAAATAAGCCACAGAGATGGAAAGTACAGCATGAGGAATACAGTCGATGGCACTGGAATACGTTGTAAGGGGACAGATGGTGACCACACTTACGGCGAGCACTGAGTAACGTACAGAACTGTTGAACCCCCATGTTGTCCATCTGACACTAATAAAACACTGTATGCCAACTATGCTTCGATAATAAATAAAAAAGAAAAGGCCAATGGGTCTTTCCTAAAAGCATTTAAAAGACAGAATCTCCTGTTGTCTTTCAAAGTGTACATCAGAAGAAGAAACATCTGATAAAACGAGCTCTTGGTTGTGAAATTAGGAAGAGGGGATTCTGTTATATATTTTGGAGAGTAAGCAAATCAGGGGCTCTTTGTACAAACTGTAAAGAGTAACTGCGCATCTAAAAAAACCCTTAAGAGATAAAACACGTATAGAAAAGCAGAACGTAAGAGGGCTTCAACAAGAAATTATACAAAGTCCATTATTTCACTGAAAAATTCCCCACGGTAATTAAAACAAGAAAATTCTGCAGCCCATACTTACAATTAAATTGATGACAGCCAGGATAAACAAGAGGACAATCACACAGATGGCTAAATTGCCCTTTCTCCCTCTCAACCCGGTTTTATGGAGGCGGTCTTCATCAATTGGAATATATCCGGCTTTAAAATTACTATTGTGCTCCTTATTAACATTCCTCCTCTCGACAGCCTTCTCACGCATGGACTTCTTTACGGGACCATTGGAACTTGGCTGGAAACAGAATACAACACAATGGAGCAGCCATACCCACTCCTTTCTGCACTGATTTACCAAATGCAAATTCCCACCTAAAGAAAGCTCAACTGGTTAGTGATATATTTTCCATAAACACACTTTAAGGTGTTGAGTTGCAGGCTCCAGCTCAGGACATTACTTTGCTTAGAGGGATAGAAGAAAAGAACCGTTAGTGTGACTACCTGATAACACACTTCCACTCTCTGCTCTGAATAGTCCGATTGTCACTAAAGTGCACAGCTAGCTCATTTGGGGGAAGAGTTGACACAGACATTCCACAGTGGGTAATCTTTTTTTTTTTTTAATTAATGACTTGTAATGATTTGTTTCATTATATATATTTTTTCATTTATAGGAAAAGAATTTGGAAAGTCTGACACACACTGCTATTTATGACCCCAATTGGCTGAAGATAATATTATCTTAGATGGGTGGTTTTCAAAGTATGGGCAGGAGGGCCCTAGAGGAGCCCCTGGAACTCTTTCAGGAGCCTGGAGGATAAAAACTATTTTCAAAATAATGCCAACATGTTATTTACCTTTTTTACTCTCCCTCTTTCATGAATGTTCAGTGGAGATTTCCAGAGGCTAAATGATATGTGATGACGTCACTGCTCTGACAGCTAATGGAACGTGTGCTTGTGTATTCCTGGGTTTCACATTTTCGCAGGTTTAATTTCTAATATAATAAATATCAATGGATATAACCCACATAAACAAAAGTTCTTTGGGATCCTCAGTAACTCTTAAGGGCATAAAAGTCACCTGAGACCAGAAAGTTAGAGAGCCTCTAACTCAGACTATGGTTGAACGACATTTTTGGTTCTACATCACAAACACAAAATGGATAGAAACGAATACTGACCAATTTACATATATTTTAGAGTTCTGAGACAATTAATTTTACTGAATAGGCATTTATTAAACATTTTAGGCATAAACACTAATACTACAAACAGGAATACAAATGAAACACAGGACAGGATCCATACCTTCTAGATGTGACAAATGTTATTTGGGTACACAAACAGCGATGCAATAAAGTGTTCTGTATGTTTGGATGCCAAAACCAATAGTATGGGCAATACATGCTGTAGGGTCCAATGAGAGGAGAAACAGGATGGCTTGGAGTTTTTCTCAAGGAAACAGGAAGTAGGTGATCAGAGCCAGCAGTGTAGGGAGAAGAAAGTTGCAAAATAGGGCAGGCTGGGAAAACTCCTGGACTTCTAGGTACAAATTCCAGTCTTTCTGTTTAACTGGGAGTCACTGGAGGTTTATGAACATAAACGACATACATTTCAGGATCCCAAATGCGTGGGTGTTGGTAGGAGAGACAGGAAACAGGAATACCAGTAAAGTAGGTTGTTGGGGGATGTTGCCCTAATGGAGGTCAGAGATTAGAAGTCAGAGGTAATGAGGGTGTGAACTAAGGTGGGATGGAAAAGGACAGACTAAAAAGATACAAAATATAAAAATAAAATGAAAACATACTTCATAAGAAGAGTTAACTGAATTTGCAGCCAGCTTCAAAAGGCCTCATGTTTACTGAATGGTGACTAGTGAAATACGGGGCACGGAGGAGGGAGAAGATTCTGCATATGTTGCACTTAACCTGAGTGAGAAATAACCACATGACTCAAAGACAAGGGGACGGTTGGGGTGGGGTACTAGGTCAGTCTGGGCTAGAGACAGAGATTTGCGATCCTTAGCCTCGAGGTAGACTAAACCCACGAATGCATCAGCTTACCGTATACAGAAAAGAGAACAAAGAGCCAAGGACATAGTCTTGGAAAAATTTTAACGCGCAGCGACAGTGGAAAACGAGGACTACAATGGACGGCTCAGAGAACCAAGCAAGTGCACTGCTGCCGAACTTGCTTTGACAAGAAGTGCTTCGCTGACTTTCAAAGGTGAACTCCGAGTAGCAAATGGGTCAGTGGGCAACGGTCTGAAAAGATGCCACATGCGCACATCTATTTTGAGCCCAGAGAGAGAAAAGAGGAAAGAGAGAAGACTGTAGCTAAAGAACGACGTACTGTCAGAGGAAAACTGTGCTTCCGTTGTTGCTGGGTCTTCCTCCCCTCCCCCGGTGCAATCTGGGGAAAGACTCGTCTGTTTGAGGGCAGAGGCGAAGATGCCAAGAGGGGCAAAGACCAGAGGTCTCAGAGTGGGGCAGGATAATGTAGGAAATGAGACCCCTCAGGAGGCAGGAAAGAAACTGACACGGAGGAACAGGCTTCGGTGAAACAGTTCACACCCAGAAGAGAACACATGTTCTGGGATGAAAAGGCGAGGCCATCGGCCGAGAAAGAGTGGAGACGGCTACTGGAATCTTACCATGGTGGCCGAGGCAGCAGGCTGCTTAAGGGCTTGTGGAAAACGAGAAAGGACAGCAACAATCATTGTGAGTAGTGAGGTGGGCAAACTTCAAATTCCATGAAGCAGTAAGGAAGGCTCTACAGAAGATGACTCAATCTACTGCCAGATTGTTTTCACGAGACAGGTCGCTGCGTGTCGCGGTGTAGGTTGCGTGTCTGCACGAGGTGCACCAGCTAGGAGGGCACACGGGCACTGCAGACTTCTTAGAGCTGAATGTGCATTTTTAAAGTATTTGGGCGGAAGGTATAGAATACCTTAGGGAAGGTGTGCTTTCTACTAATTTTCACAGACACAGTAGGAGCAACTTAAAAGTCAGGGCTTGAATACAGGTCTGCACAAGAGAGAGGGCAAAACTGGTCCCTACTCTTCTCTGCCAATTCATGTACATTACTATATTTAATTTGATGCATTTATAATTTACTGCAGAGTTACTATACGCTGGATGCTCGAGACCACCAAGACGAGCAAGCCACAGCACCTGCCCTCAGTGAACTTCCCCCCAGGCCAGGACAGGAGACAGACAGGTCACTGACTACGGCAGTTCAGCAAGGCAAGTGCGGTCGTAGCAAATACATTACTGAAACGGTACCGAGGAGGAATGCAGTGATACTTAGCAAGCAGGGGCATCAAGTGAAGGTTTTTAAGAAAAGGCTGAGATTTCATTTGCATTTTGGGAGGATAACTAGGGGAGTTAGCCAGGCAAAAGGGCAGAGAAAGGTATTCCAGGCACGGGGAACAGCACGGAAACTTTGAATCCAAGTTACCTCAGTGTGAACCAAGTTTGGCAGTTTCCGTGGACGGTGAAAAGGATGAGTACCGAAGTGGGGCAAAAAATACGGTGAGAGATGTGAGTAGGAGCCAGCAAATGAACGGGCATGAGTTACCATGTCACAAACAAGGAACTTTATCCTGAGGGTCATGGGGAACTACTGAAGATTTTGCATCACAGCAAAATCAAATTCATGTACCAAAAAGAGAAGAACTGCAACAGAAGAGTTTAGAGATGAAGCTATCAACAGGGGGTTTATCTAACAGTCCAAAGGAGGGCTTGACTGAGCTTGAGATGAAGAGCTGATGGGGAGAGGCATTCAGAGGAAGAACTACAGAGGCACCTGGGTGGCTCAGCCGGGTAAGCTTCCGACTTGATTTCAGCTCAGGTCATGATCTTGCAGTTTGCGAGATCAAGCCCTGCATCGGGCTCTGCGCTGACAGCACAGATTCTTTCTCTCTCTCTCTCTGCCCTTCCCTCACTCATGCTCTTTGTCTCTCTCTTAAAATAAATAAGAAACATTAAAAAAAAAAAAAAGAACTACAGAAGCTGGTGACTGATTGGCTATGTGTGACACAGAAGGATCTAAGGTGACTCCCAGGTAGGACCTGCTACATAATGTGTGGAACCCAGAAGAAAAAGAAAATGTGAAATTTGTTCAAATATCATACCCGGGATAGCACAGCATTAAACCATGTGTGGGTCCTATCTGAGCTCCCTTAAGCTGGTCCTGCTATCAAGTTTCTAGCTAGGTGAACCAAGTGAACAGACGGTTGTAGCCCTTTTTTAAAATTATTTATTTTTGAGAGACAGAGAGTATGAGCGGGGAAGGGGCAGACAGAGAGGAAGCAGAGAATTCAAGCAGGCTCTACACTGTCAGCACAGAGCCTGATGCGGGGCTCGAACTCCCGAACCGTGAGATCATGACCTGAGCTGAAACCGAGTTGGATGCTTAACCAACTGAGCCACCCAGGCGCCCCTGTAGCCCTTTTAATGGTAAACACGATGAAATCCAGTTTTGTACATTTCTGAGTTCGGGGTGCCTGTGGAAAATTCAGTTCATGCTGGAGACGTAAATGCTTAACTCGGAAGTGAGACTAAGGAATGGGCCAGAATGCCCAGTTTATGTGTAAAGCAAGAATAGAACCTTGGTGGAAACTCCAGAGCGTTAATAAGTGATGTGGTTGAAAAAAGAACAGTCTAAAACAAGAGCTGATAAATCAGGAGGGAAAGCAGGAAAGCCAAGGAACAATGTTAGTCTCAAAACTCCAAAGAGCTTTGTCTCCATTTACTTTCACTCACTCCTTTAGATTTTATACTGTTAGATCTGTAGCTTGCCCCTTTAGCTGATCTCCCCGCACTTCTTTGGCAGTCTGACTTTAAGCTCCTCGAAGGCAGATTTCATGTTGTCTACTTTCTATGTCCCTTGGAATGATTGTTCCCGTTATATATATCTAATAGGTCTCTAAGCCTATATATATATCTAATAGGTCTCTAATAGGTCTCAAAAGGCGTCAATTAGTTAAGAAGGTCTTTTCTGGGAACAGAGTGCTGGCAACTTGACTCCAACAGATTCTTCCAACAATGTTGAAGAATGAGACTTTTTTCAAAGGAAACTACCATACCATAGTTCTGTACAGGAAATAACAGTTTAGGAGAAAAGTGACCATGAGAATTACATTTATTATAACAAAATCCCCTACCAACGATAGGTATGTGTGGGTAACACATGCCTGCATGTATGTGTATGCGTATGGAGAGCTTGTTTGGGGAAGGAAAATAGTCTTTTAAACTAAGTTACAGGTTTACAATGCAGATCAGGAAACACTTGATAGAGCATTACAAAATAATTTTAAACCAACTGGACAGGAGGCAGTTTTAAACTAGTGCCTAAATCTCTAAATCCAAAACGGGAGGAGAAACCTGACGTCTGTATGTCGGGGATGGCAGACACAAGAAGTGGCCGCAAGCTGGCACCCGGGCAACAGCTGACTGTTTCTTGGCTGGTGTCAGGGAAGCCTCCCCGCTCGCGGCTGAGGCTATTTTTACCCGCATCTTCCTCGGCCACCGGGCCAGGCACGTCTCCGGCAAGTCCTGGCGCAGGCTCGCGCCTGCCATGGCCGCCTCCCTGCCCCTCAGGCGGCGACCCCTCCCCAGCTCGGCCGAGGGGCAGCGGGCCTGGCCGAGGGCCGCCGCTTGCGCCCCCCTCCTCGGCCGGGAGCCCCCGCCCGCGGTCCCACCCGGCCCTCGCCAGCATCCCGGCTGCGGACAGCTCCTCCCGCCCGCTCCGCCCCCTTGGAGCCCGGTCCCTGGCCCCCGCGCGCCCTCGCGTCCCGGCTCCCCACAGCCAGCCCCGCGGCGGGCCCCGCCGGCAGGACCCGGGCCTCCCCTGCCCCTCTTGCCCCCGGCCGCAGCGGGGCTCCCAGACCTGCTCGGCCGCCGCCGCCGCCGCCGCTGCCGCCATCTTCCCGCGCCCGGCGCCGCCGCTCTCCGCGCCGCGGCCGCACCCCGCGCGCCTGCGCCTGCGCCTTGGCGTGGGGAGCGGGGAGCGCTGCACGCCGCCCTCCGCCAGCCCCGCCCCTCGGAGGGAGGCTTGGAGCCCCTTGGCTGCGGGGCGAGGTCCGCCACCCTCTCTCCCGGGGCTGTGGCTTCGGGACGCGCCTTTCCGTGCACCGGTGTTCACGCGATCCCAGGCCGCTTCTGGATTCTACCCAAAGGGCGCTTCAAAAAAGAGGGCGCCTCTCCCTTCTCCCTCCGTTGCCATCGGGGAGAGCTGGTGCCGTCCTCCTTGGTTGATGGGCCGGGGGTCTCCCTGGCCGGGGTGGGAAGGGGCGTTTTGGAGAGCACACGGTGTCGGGGGGGGGGGGGTGGTGACAATATGCATGGAAGTTAACAAGAGGCCAGTTAGCCAACTAAAATCTTGGAAACGGAGAATCTGCAAGGAGGACAGAAAATCGCTTTAGGGATGCTTAACTTAAGAGGGCCCATGAAGTCTGACACTTTTTTCTGGGGTAATGGGGTGGATTTTGCATTAGTAATGGGAACAGTGTTGTCGAGATACATCTGGGGAACCTAATTTAACAGATAGTCACTGCACATCCGAACGTGCCCCCCAAATGTACAAGTAATTTGAGTATACATTCCATGTTCCTTGTCAGTATAATCCAACACTCCTCTTAGTTTGCTGTTGTTGCTGCTGCCATTGTTTTTTGTTTGGTTGCTTTTTTAAAATGCAGTGAGGGGGCGCCTGGGTGGCTCAGTCGGTTAAGTGTCCGACTTCTGCTCAGGTCATGATCTCATGGCTGGTGAGTTCCTCATTTGTTCCAGTCCTGCGTTGGGCTCCCTGCTGACAGCTCAGAGCCTGGAGCCTGCTTCAGATTCGGTGTCTCCCTCTCTCTCCCTGCCCCTCCCCTGCTCATGCGCTCGCTCCGTCTCTCAAAAATAAATAAATGTTAAAAAAATAATAAAAATTCAGTGAGGGCAGTAGCAACCAAGGTGTAAGTAAGACCTGTTCCTCAGGTAGCTGAAACACACTTCTAGAAAGCACCTTTGGGCCCCACAGCTGCCTAAGTCAGCAGGAAACAGCAAAGAGACCAGCTGGCAAAAGCTTTCTTTTTCTAGGAACTAGGTCAGTTTTGCTTTTTGATGACTGGAGCTGTTTTTTCACTGCTTTGCTTGCTGTATATCAGAACATTGCTGTGAAGTTTAAATTAGATAATCTGTCGCATAATAAATCCCTCATAAACTTTTCCCTTCTCTCCTGATTTTGGCTAATGTCAGTAGCTCACTGGGCATCAATCTCTGTATGTCTGTTTTTTTTTTTAATTTATAATAGTTTATTTTCAAATTGGTTTACTTATAACACCCAGTGTCTTCTTTCTTTCCCGAATGTGAGAATGACTGAGTCACATCTCTCTGCTCAGTCCCGCTGGGATCTCTAAGACAACCCTGCATCTTAACCAGGACGACTGTAAATTACAGCCCAAAGCTTTGGGGGTCAGCAGGAAGTCTTTAATACTCTGGCTCTGGCCCGAGGGCTTAGTTATCAACTCAGATAACTGGGTTTTTGGCTGATCCTCAGTTCCCGTCTCCAGTTCACGTGTCACAGTCCTTACATCCTATGCTTTGCCTCTTTTTCCTCTGCTTGGAGATAGCTTCTCTCTTTCTCTCTGGCAAGCACCCTCTTAATGCGTCCTCCAAGAATCCATTCAAATGTGACATTCTCTCTAAAGCCTCCCCAGGATCCCACAGGCGGTTTTTAGCTGGTCTGTCCCTTAATTAACTGCCCCGTCCTTTGTAGCACTTCAAGTTGCGTTGTATTTTATCTTGTTTACCTGTCTGATGTCGCCCGAAAGGTGGGGAGCTGTATCTGGAAGGTTCATGTCTTACTTATCCTTTTACTTGCAATGCCTAGCACAGCAAAGAAACTTCATAAAATGTCTTAGAAATCTGCCTGATACCCTAGTTTCTAAGACCAGAAGCCCTGCCTTTATTTTGCCATCTTCTCTTGCACTTTGGTGGTGAGATTCGTGATAACGCATTTTCTCGATGCCAAATGCCCCTCAGACTATCTGAAAAACTCACCATCCCTCGGAGTCCTCATTGCTGATCTCCATCTCTCTGACAGGACATCTCGCAATTCTTCTTGATGTCAATTGCTCTCTTTAAAGAGAGCGAGGACACTCACATGACCCTGTCGTCGATGTGGGTCAATCCCAAATGTGTTATCATCAAAAAATTTTTTGGTAAATAACATTTAGAGTCTACCATATACCTGGGAATGTCTCTCCAATTACCCGGACAATTTTATGTTTAGACCATATTATCCCCATTTTCCAAATGAAGAAATCAAGACTCCTAGAGATTAAAAGTCTACCAAGTTTTCAACTAATACAGACTCTGGATAGAATTTAGGTCAATCTGACTGAAGTCCCTGCTCTTTCTACCACATAACACAGTCTTTAATTCTGCATTTCCTTTTGCCGGTGGAAGCGCAAACCGAGGCTAGAATACTAGTCAGATTACGAAGACAGTTATCCCTTCGTTCACTTTATAATGTGTTCAACAGTGTCCCTCTACAAAGATATATCCAAGTCTTAATCCCCAGTACCTGCAATTGTGATGTTATTTGGAAATAGGGTCTTTGCAGATATAATTAATTTAAGGATCTCAAAGTGGGATCTAGGTTGGGCTCTAAATCTGACTGGTGTCCTTAAAAGAAGAGAGGACAAAGACACAGAGGAGAAGATGATGTGAAGACCGAGACAGAGATTGGAGGGGTAATGTTTCTACAAGGCAAGACATGCCGAGACTTGTCACCGGAAGCTAGGAGAGAGACATGAAACATGTTCTCCTGGGAGCTTCCAGAAGGAACCCACCCTGCTGATTTTCTGAACTCTAGCCTTCGGAACTGTGAGGGAATAAAGTTCTGTTGTTTGAAGCCATCAAATCTGTGGTAATTTGTTACAGTAGCCCGTAGGAAACTAACACACACTTCGACCTCAACACATCCAAAAACTGAATTGAAAATCTTTCCCCTCAGTCTGCTCTTCATATATTTCCTTAGTGAATGGCACTGCCATCTAGTCAGAAACATTCAAAGTCATTCTACATTACATACAGTGTGACCTATCTTCCTTCCTTTCTTCCTTCTCTCCTTCCTTCCTTCCCTCCTTCCTTCCCTCTTTCCTTCCTTCCCTCCCTCCCCCCCCTTCCTTTCTTTCCCCTCTGGTCTGCTCTTCCTGTATTCCCTTAGTGAATTCTGTGTGTGTGTGTGTCTCTCTCTCTACCCCTCCCCCACTCATGGTCTGTGTCTCTCTCTCTCTCAAAAATAAAAATAAACATTAAAAACAAAAAGCGAGGTCCTAACACAGACAGCTGTAGGGCAAGAATAGCATGGCACACAGAAGGGGGGCAGGGGCACCTATAAAGCATCCGGGCCAGAGCAGATCAGAGTATTCTTTTAGCCACACTACTAAGGTGCGCGACTGTCCTCAGTGAGGAAGAACTGGAAATTATGAGGAGGATCTCACTGTATACCCTCGTAGTTTGTTGCATATATTTATATTCAGTGTGGCATGGAACTACGTACGTGTTTCTCACTACACTGAGTGGCTTCAGTTAATCTTTCGTCGGCTTCTTAAAATCCCAAATTAAAAATCTGCCCAGCTGACCAATGCAGGTAAAATTTAGAGGGGACAAAATGAAGGACTTTGAGAAAGTCTGTTCCGTCCAGACGTTTATTGCTTGGCACTTCTCTAGAACACATGGCTCCTGGCTGGGTGGTAGAATTATGCCATAGAAACCACCAACTGGCTATTAAATTTGCTTTCTTTTGCCTCAACGGGGATTATGACATCACATATAAAGCAGCCAATCATCTTCTCCCTCCCTCCCTTTCTCTCTCTTTTTCTCTCTTCCTCCCTCCCTTTCTTTCTCTTTCTCTCTCTCTTTTTCTCTTTCTTTCTTCCTTTCTTCCTTTCCTTTCCTTTCCTTTCCCTTCCCTCCCCTCCCCTCCCCTCCCCTCCCGTCCCCTTCCCTCCCCTTCCCTTCCTTCCTTTCCTTCCTTCCTTCCTTCCTTCACTCTTTATCTTTTTATTAACAATTCAGACAGACTTTTATAGAGGGCCTAGAATGTGTCGTTGCTGTGCCGAGGAAAAGCTAAACAAGCCTCTGTCCCATTTCTTCAAGAAGCTCACAAACTTATTGGTTGAGTGTCTGACTTCGGCTCAGGTCATGATCTTGCGGTTTGTGGGGTTCAAACCCCACATCCAGTTCTGTGTGCCAGCCAGCTCGGAGCCTGAAGCCTGCTTCGGAATCTGTATCTCCCTCTCTCTCTGCCCCTCCCCGGCTCATGCTCTGTCTCTCTCCAAAAAAAAAAAAAAAAAAAAAAAAGGAGTCAGACAAGTAAGTTTAGAACAGTGTGATCATTGCAACAATATCAGTATGTCCACAAGTAAAAGAAAAAGGATGGACAAGGGCTGGATGAGCTCTGAGAGACTGGGGGGGGGGGGCGGTGGGGATTGGGGGGGTGGGGAAGTCTGGAAGATTTTGTCAGTTTCAGCTGGGTTTAAATTTATTAGAAGTGCAACTTTAGAGAAACCCCTTGGTTTATTTCCTGGAGGCTAGGTGTATTCCAGCAAGCCTGCAGAATAAACCTACTCAAGAAAAATGCTCAGGTTCTGGTGACTGACTAAATGCTCTCTGAGTCAAGGCTTGACCCAAACTGAACTTGTGAACCAAAAATTGGACTAAAGGGCGAGATTTGTTCAATTTGAACCATAACCAGTATGTTAAAAGAAACAAATAGAACAACCAGCACTAAAGAATGTTAGAACTCCAAGAGGTCTTCACAGCTGCTTTAGTCCATGTTTTTCAGCACGTAGGTGGGGAAAAAATGGGCTCGGAATGATGAAAGACTTATGTAAAGTCCCAAGTAACTACTTGGCAGAGGGTGAGATAAAGCAAGAATGTCCATTATGATCCAAGTTCATTGTTCTTTCAACTTCAAGATACGGGGTAGTGAACCACAAACAAAAAACTTGATTTTCATTTTTCTTTCCAAACAATTGCCTAGTTGATAATATCCTAAAAGAATCAAATTGAGGCAAAATTAGAGCATCAAAGTATTGTCCAAATAGAGCCTTTACTAATCTGATAGTTCTTCCATATGTATAAAAAGTAGGTTTTAAAAATAGAGTCTCAATCTTATTGTCTGCATACTTATAATATGAAGCATATGGATTCTTCTTTCATTAGCGACAAAGACTATTTGCACTCCAGGCTTTAGTTCTCTCTTAGATTGCTCTCCAGTACCCATCAAAAGCTCTCTGGAGGGGATCATTATTAAGGGCACTTACGAGAATGCCCACTTATTCTTACAGGTGGGGAAGGTCCAAGTTCGTATCAAGTAACATCACCAGAGAGATGGGATGTCAATTGCTTGGCCCTTTCTGTGGTATGCGTTCTAGCATTAGCCCTTGGCATTGATCAAAGAAAGGTGACAATCATATCAATCATATCAAGACTGCTTCTGTATTTGCTAGAACAAGTGGGGGAGGTATGAAAGACACCATCGCCTGTGTTGTTCTAGGCTCCTTGGAAAAGAATAAGCGTATTTTGGAATAGGTGCCAGGAAAAGGTGTTTCCATTCAAAGAAGTGGTATGTGTACTTTTAAACTCCACTAATAATAACCATAAAAGTCATTTTCCTTTCTGTGTTGGCTTCCACGAGGTACAGATTAAATGTTAAATGAAGTTCGACCTTAGTACACAGGCTTACATTGGGGGCATATTTGCTTTTTCCACTAAAAAAATGTTTCTATATAATCTTTTACTAAAAGTTATCTCGGATCCTCTTTTGGACATAGTGGGGAGTAAATAATGAATAAATACACAACACGCTTCCTTTGTTTTGAGTCATTGATGACTTTGCACCTTTGTTATTGATATACATGAAGTTCCTACTGCACACAGCACATACTCCAGAGTCCTGGGGAAACCAAGAGGTACACGAAATGACTGCGGGCCTTAAGGCTCTGGAATGCCCCTGTAGGGCTAGAGCGTATGTAGAAATAAATATCAGGTAGCAAATTCCAAAGAGATTTCGAAGATCCGCTCTATCTGAACACTCTATAAGACTATTAAATTAGTAGTTTGGATATTTGGTCAAAGAGCATTCTGTTTTGAATCAGCTTAAATATTGATATTTTGGCTCACCTTTTTCTGCAGGTGGTAAAATTCTTGGGTAACTCTGCTTCTGACTGAGTTTTCACGGAAGTAATTAGTGTTCATGGCAGAAGTTCAGAAAACCAGAAACGTATAAAGGAGCAAATTAAAATAATCTATAATCATGCTTTGGGTGCATATTGTGTCATATAACACATACATAATATATATAATTTAGTGTCCTGCTTTCTTCACTTAACTTTATATAGTGAGAAGTCCCAGATACTAGATATTCTTCATTAACAAGATTTCTTTCTCTTTTTAATGTTTGTTTATTGCGAGAGCCATGAGCAGGGGAGGGGCAGAGAGAGAGTCCCAAGTAGGCTTTGCGCTGTCAGTGCAGAGCCCAATGCGGGGCTTGAACTCATGAAACTCGAGATTATGGGCTGAGCTGAAACCAAGAGTCTGAGGCCTAACCGACTCAGCCACTGAGGCACCTCTCTTCATGAACAAAATTTCTACGGGGCAACATTTCTTTGAAGGATTTGCTCAACAATTACCCTATTGTTGGAGATTTAGATTGTTTCCGACCTAGTTTTCTTTATTAAATCTAATACTGTGATCTACCTTGGTAGTAATAATGATAATGCATTTATGGAGCACTTACTATCGTATATGCCAAGCACTGTTAAACACTTCATACAAATTATTTTGGTCTCCTAATAATCCTGCGAATAAAAACTATTGTCCCTTGTTTACAGATAACAGAACCAAGGAGTAGCAGTTAAAGGGTCCACAGAAAGGAAGAGGATTTAACCCCTAATCAGACACAAGCAAATATTCTAACTTGTTTTTTATGAATAAGTAAATAGGACTGTTTGAAAATTCCAATTGCCTACTGAAATATGCAGTAATCAGCTCCAAATTAAGAAATTTGTGGGATTTTTCTCCATTCCCTTCCTCCTTCTTTGTATTTTTTTTTAAAGGAAGAAAGCGTCTAATGAATATTTAGTGGGTTTGTTTTTCTTGCTTTAGTAATTATTATTCTACTATGATAAAGTGTGTTATTTACCCATAGAACCCTTATTTTTCTTTTGTTTTTACTAAGATATAAAGGACATATAACAGGGGTACAACATAATGATTCAATATTTGCAGATATTGTGAAATGACCAATACAATAAATCTACTTGACATCCATTGCTAAACATAGTCACATTTTTTTTCTTGCGATGAGAACTTTTATAGTTCCGATTTTGTGGTCTACAGAAAATAGGAACACGGGCTCCAGAAATGAGCCTCTCATTTTTTTTGGAAGACAATAAACCCACTGTAATTAAGAGAAGAAAAAAACAGAGGTGGTAAAATTCTGGATATTACTGTGCTGGGACATAAGCAATGTAGCTAGCCTAGACCTCGCTGCACTCCTGCTGTTTTAGTGACTAGATAAGAATGATTTGCCCTCAGCTCATCATCTGATGCATATAAAAGAAGGGTTTCTAAAGTGCTTGAATGATGGTCTTAATGGTTTCACATCTTAAGTAGTTGAAACTATCATTGTGGCTTAACACACCCTTTTGAACTAGTGCCAAACCTGGTCTGAATTTTCACAAAGTTTCAGTTAGAGAACAAGAATTAAATGAAACTTTAGAGTGCTCAATGATTCTAAAAATATTACCAAGTCCTTTCTAAACCCGAGAGAAAAGAGGCATGAACTTTAGTTGGCGAACATCGTGGAGCTTGAGATCTACTCACTTGACCCACCAAATCCTAAGTGTTACAAAGGAAGCCACGAGCTGAGACTCTGGAGGCGTGAAACAGTTGCTTACCTACTGCCTAACCGAAATGTCAATGGACAAACAACCTTTGCTTTTCTAGGCAAGAGCCCTCCGGTTACCTCCAACGCACACTGCGGGTGCGTCTTAGTCCGTCAAGGGATGGAGGAGGCGCCCTCTGTCGTCTTAGCCACTCCAGCCCCCGAGCCCACCCGGAGTCTCAGGAGCCTCGGGTGGCCTCGCCTTCGGCTATCAGGAACAGCAGGAGCAGCAGGAGCAGCAGCAACAGCAGCAGCACAAGCAGGAGCGGCGCCAGGGCGGATGCCGGGACCCGGGAGCTGCCGGGAGGGCGGCTGGGTGGGCCCTGGGTGGGAGTTGCTGTCCCCGCTGCGCGCAGAGGCTGGCGTTGCCAAGGCGCGCGGGGCGCGCGTCCCTAGCAGCCGCCCGCCCACGTCAAAGTTTGTTTAATAATCGCCCAGGTATTTATGGCTGGGGCTCTGGGCAGCAGCCGGGGAGCCAGGAGACCGCTGGGCAGCGGATGAAGCGCGGCGGCTGTGGCCTAGGGCACCTCCCCCCCGGCTTCCAGAACCCTGCCCGGTCAGACCCGAGGGGGAGGATGGAAGAACCAGCCGCGCTCTGAGCCCCTCAGGAAAATAACACCCTTACGGCCACATCACCTCCCCGGTCGTGCGGAGACCACCGCCTCGTCCCCTCCGCGTCTTCATCTCCCAGAACAGGGCCGAGTGAAAGGCGAGCGATGGCAGAAAATCTGAGAAAACTGGTCTCGAGCGAAACTTTACCAACGATGCACGACAAGCTAGAGTCCTGGCTGAAGGACTACAACGTGAGTCGGGGTGGGACAGTCCCGGGAGCCTTTGATTCCTTGCAGAACCTTCGGCCGGGGTGTCTTAGGGCTGGCTAGGGCAGGCCGCTTAGCAATGCCCAGGAGGTTGTGATTCCTAACCGGGACCCAGTCTCGGACCCGGATTGCGGGAAGGAACGAAGGGCATCAGTCTGCTGGTGTCCTTTTCTCCCCGAGGCGCCAGGCGGCGCTGGACTGGCCTGGCCCGCGGAGCGCAGACTCGGGAGTCAGTTCCGAGAGAGCGCATTCCACCCAGCGGTAACCAAGGACGCTGGCGGCCCTGGCAACCGGAAAGACCCGCGATCAGGCAGAGATCTGTTCCAATCTGCCACTTTCCTTTCCATCCCCTCCGCTAGCAATCCACCTCCCTACCCCCAACTCGAATAATTTTTTTTTTTTACTACACCCCTCGTCCTGCCTTTCCGCAAGTCTCTGAGGATACCCAGGGGTTGTATCACAATGTATTTTTATAAAAATACTCCCAGGAGTTGTTAGGCGGAAGTCAGTGAAATGGATGTCAACGTTGCGAATTTCACTTGTGTGCTCATCAACATGGGAGGTAAGGCACAGTTTCAACACCAAGGCAGACTTGCGGAGGCCTGTTGCCAAGGCATTTGTAGGAAGCGAATATTCTGTCATCAAACCCATAAGAGCTTTTCAAGTCTCATTAAGCCTTACCCCGGCTCTGGTTCGCCTTAACCTTCCCCGCACATTAAGTACAACTCAGGGTTGCAATTGGTGGATTTGATCCGTCCGTCTTAAATAGGACAGTCCCACTCGAATGGCGAGTGCAACGGAGAAGCAGACAGAGCTGGGCACCCGTGGACCCGGAGTCAGTCCCCACCCCCACCCCACGCAAGTTCTAGGTCTGGCTCTAGATAGAACTCGCTGAATGACCTGGGAGAATTTATTTCACCTCTCTGGGTCTCCCGTACCTCATCTGTTAAACAGAAGAGACTCAATCGGATGATATGTAGAAATCTTTTTCAGATATCAATTTATTTATTTCTTTTTAATTTTTTTAATGTTTATTCATTTTTGAGAGGGGGGGGGACAGAGCATGAGCGAGGGAGGGGCAGAGAGAGACACACAGAATCCAAAGCAGGCTCCAGGCTCTGAGCTGTCAGTTGATCATGACCTGAGCCGAAGTCAGCGGCTCAATGGACTGAGCCACCCATGTGCCCCAATCTCAAAATATTTTTTAAAATTTAAATTGCCTTGCTTCTGAAATCCTACTAGGAAATTCAACTAGATGCTGTCTGAGTCTCTGGGCTATCCCATTCATCCTTTGGCCCCGGGCTCCTATGGTGGGAGGGGGCTCAAAGACCACCAACAGCTTTCTCCTTGCCCCCTTACTAGGGTTCAGTGTTTACCACCTGTGCCCACTTGTAAACAACGAGCTCTGTGACTCTTCCTTCCCTATCAAGATCACTGGAAAACTAAAATGTACTCTTGTTATATCTTACTGCATTTTCTTTCTCTTTTTTTCTTTTGCTTTTCTCTTATACTTACTCTGTGGCTTAAAACTCCGAATGTTAAAAAGTATATTCAGTTTGTCACAAGATAATGTTTAACACAGATGACACTGGCATTAATTCGTATGGGTCGAATTAAGTGATTGTTTCAGAAACTGCTCGTAAGGACAGAAATGCCAAAGTTTATTACACTTAACTTTCTCAGTAACAGTGATGCATCTTACTTCTCTGTTGTCAGCGAAAGCCTTTCAGTGAGAAGCTCTCCCCTATGCCACGCCCCTCCCCCGCCTTTATAAAGACTGCACTCTTGGAGACCAATTCCTTTCCAAGAAATCTGCGGCCATTTCCCCATGGGATCGTTTCTCTCTTGGGGGATCTAGTGTCTCTGTTGCATTCGACTGAGGACACCTCCATTCTTCTAAGGCTCTAGTAATTTCTCTCTTTGCCTTATCCACTACCCGCCTATGGCAGTTCTTCCAGACTTTATGAATCTTCTCTTGGGCCTCTATTCTTGCTTCTCTCTTACACATATGCTCATGAACCTCATGTCTATATTAAGGGTGTGTTCTCATCTGAGCTCACGTCTCCAGTTGTCCATTAGGTGTTTTCAGTGGGCTATTGTCATCTCAAAGTCAAGTCAATCGAAAACCTACCTTAGCCTCGCCCATGCCCTGAACACCGGCCTTTCCTGACTTCACCGTCTTCATCATGTCGTACCTGCAACCTTTTCACTAGCTTAATTGGTTGGCACCTACCTTGAAATTCACACAGAACCTTCTGCCGTAACCACCCTTGTCTACCTTCCATCACCGTTCATCTAGATTATTACAAAAATATCTCAAAGTGATTCTTATAAATGTCAAGTCAGATCAAGTTACTTCTCTGATAAAACCTCCAGAGTTTTTGGCCTACTCAGAATAAAACCCAAAATTCCTACAATGGCCATCAAAGTCGTACACAATTGTGGTTCTTTAGACTCTGAACTCATCTGTTACCCTCTTAATCTACCCCAACAATACTGGTCGTGTTGCTCTTTCTAGAGTGAATCTGTCTAGAAGAACTTTCTACGTTGGAGATGTTCTATACAGTCACTGTCCAATATGGTGGCTTATTTTGGTACTTGAATTGTGACAAGTAGGAAGTGAGGAACTGAATTTTAAATTTCATTTAAGTTTAATTAGTTTAAATCCAAATAGTCGCATATGGCTAGTGGCTACTCTATTGGACAGAAGAGTCTAGAGCATGCCAGCCAGGCATTTTGTGCTCCCTGTTCCTTCTGCCTGGAAAGCTTTCACCTACGCATATTTCAGTAAGATAATGCCTTCGCTTTCTCTCCCCCTTCAAGTCTTTGCTTAAACGTCACCTTCTCAGAAGAGACCATTCTCTTTACAACTGCAGTATCCTAGCCCTGCCCCTGGCACTCGCTGTGTGCCTTCTCTGCTTTATTTCTTCTGTAATAGCTACATCTTCTAATTTTTACTTATTCTTTTATGGTATTGTCAATTTTTCTTCTCCCTCTTCCCACTAAAATGTAAGCTCCAGAGGGCAGAGATTTCTCCCTTTTTCTGCTCATCACTGTATTCTCAGCACTTAGAATAATGCTTGGCTCCTTAGCAGTTGCTCAATAAATAATGACTGACCGAATGCCACCACCATTCTCCCAGACACCTGGATTCTTGGACTCAGTTCTCTTCTTAAAACCTCATATCCGGTGTAGAATTAAAAATGATCCCCAAATATCTTTAATTCAGCTTTCATTAAAACTGAATTGAAGCCAAAAGACATGATTTCCAATTACGGGCATAACTGAGAAGGATGCAAGTGTTTTTAACAGTTTTTATGTGCATGTGCGTCACTAAAGAGAGAGGATAAGAAAATGACCATATCCTACTTACTAAAATTTAGGTTACATCTAGACTTACTCAGTGTCTTGTCACCTACAGTGTGGGTTTTGGTCAACTGCTAAGAGCTTTCCTGTAATACTGAAAGTTTGTTTTACTGGTTCTAGGGACTTTTTCCTAGAGACCTTAAAATGAAGAATATTCCTTGTAGCACACTACATTTATTAAAATGTTGGTTGTAGAGGTTTGTTCTTTAAAAGTTTTAAATTATGTTCACTGTGGAAAGTTGATTTTGCTGACTGTGACCACATTGATTTAGTTCTAATTAACCCCTGCAAAATAAAAGGCCATAAATACTAGTCTAGCATTAGGAATGTGATTAAAGTTACCCCTCGAGAAACTGTTATTTTCAGTGAATAAAATCAATGACTTGAGCAGATGAATTCTAACACACAATGCCATTTTTTAATTTTTCTTCCAACTAGCTAATGTTTGGATCAACAGTTAGATCCTAGTTAGTTTTTCTTCTAACTTTCTCTCATGTAAGTTCCTTCATATGGGTTCTCATCTCCTCTCCCTCAATGTGTCCATCATCACTATTTTTTCATTGTGTCCTAACAGTGAATTCTTTTTTTTTAAACATTTTTTTAATGTTTATTTATTTTTGAGAGACGTAGAGACAGAATGTGAGCAGGAGAAGGGCAGAGAGAGAGGGAGACACAGAATCTGAAGCAGGCTCCAGGCTCTGAGCCGTCAGCACAGAGCCCGACATGGGGCTCGAACTCACAGACTGAGATCATGACCTGAGCTGAAGCTGGCTGCTTAACCGACTGAGCCACCCAGGCGCCCCAGTAAATTCTTTAAAAATGTAATTTTCTGTCCCAAAGCCTTTGGTTTTTATTTGTTGGGGTTTTTTTGGTGTAATTTTAAAAAATATTTACTTATTTTAGAGAGAAAGAGAGAGCAAATGGGTGACAGGCAAAGAGAGAGGGAGACACAGAACCTGTCAGCACAGAACCTGATGTGGGTCTTGAACTCACGAACCTGGAGATCATGATCTGAGCCTAAGTCGGCAGCTTAACCGACTGAGCCCCCCAGGTGCCCCTGTTGGCTGGTTTTTAATCTTACAACATTTAGCAATCTTCTGGGGCCTAGGCAAAACCACTATTTGCCTGTTTTTTTAAAACTTTGTTTATTTAAAATTTATTTTAAAAAAATTCCAAGAAGGAATAGTCTTCAGAACCCCACTAGAGAAACATGATAAAAACAACAGCAAACATTGCAATTCATTTTCTTTTTGTTATTAAAGAGAAGCTGAATTATTGTATTTCTTGGTCTTTAAAACTTGGATTCCATTGGCTGTTCAGCTTGGTGCAAACATGGAACTTTCAGGATTATTTTTCCTCCTTTGTGGTTTTTCAGAGTATTGGTGAGAGCCATAGAAAATTCCTTCTTGTTCAACCAAGAACTGAGCCAGTTATTAAGTGATTAATAATTCACTCAACACTTTTGGCGGTGTACATTTATTGATTAATTTATTCAACAAAATATTTCTTCAGAGTTTATGATATGTCTATCTGTGCTGGATGCCAGGAATAGAGATATCAGTTGCATCTTAATGATGAGCTTCCAACTGGAGAAGAGAATGAAGGGTAGAGGAAACAGCATGTGCAAAAAGCAGGGAGGCATGAAGAAGCTGGCCTATTTAGAGGGCTGTGAATTGTTCACAGCAAGGAGTGGAAGTGAGATGAAGCTGGGGAGGTGGGGTGGTTGGGGCCAGAGGGTAGAGGCCTTGGATGGTGTGTTAAGGAGTTTGGACGTTACCCTGGGGGCAATGGAGGGAAACTAAAAACATCATGCAGTGAAGAGACACGTTTGGAATGTTTGGAAAGGTTGCTCTTGCTGTCGCACCACGGGGAAATTGGGAACTCTAGGGAGGACAGGCAGAGCTGGGCAATATTTTAGGCAAGAATCAGCCTCTTGCAAACTATGCTGGCACCTTCAGTAAACAAAGTCAGACTCTTCCAATGGTTCTTCAGATTCAAGGAAGAGTGTGCTGCCCCCAATGCCCACAAATGATCACGCAACATCTGTGTGGTCTTCTTGGTCAACTTCATGAAAGGGTCAAATAACCACCTATGCAGAACTAGATTCTGATTACTAATGACTTCATAGAGATGTTAAGATGAGAAATTAACCTCTGTCCAATGTCAACAGTTCCGGGAGAAGGTCAGCTCTGGGCTCAAACTCTCCTCCTCCTGAAATGCTTTTCTTTCCACTCAGAGTCTTGTGGATTAGGGAGTTACCTTTGGCCAGATGCTCTGAGATTTATTACTTTTTAAAATGTACTGTGTGTAATTATAGGGGCAAATGATAAGTTCTTACTATACCCTTGATAACCCCATCCCTATCATAGGACAGGATTCCTTTTCTTGAAGTAAGTTAATAGACACCAAGACATTAACAGTCCAGGAATTTCGATTACTTGATATGTGAGTGGGGGTAATAGGGAGAGCTGATACTGCTTCCTCTTGCATTACTCTCCTCTTATGTTATAGAAATCTGCCCTCTCAAGTGAAAACAGCGTATTAACTACCAGTACAAACAAAGAAGATTGCAGGGGTGCTTGCGTGGCTCGGTCAGTTGAGCGTCCAACTCTTGATTTCTGGCTCAGGTCATGATCCCAGGGTCGCAGGATCGAGCCCTGTGTCAAGCACCTTGGGCTCTGTGCTGAGCGTGGAGCCTGCTTAAGATTCTCTCTCTCTCCCTCTGCCCCTCTCCACAGCTCTCTCTGTCTCCAATAAAAAACAAAAATGAAGACAAAAAGGAGATCTCAAACAGGTGTCTCCTCTGTTTTCAGATAATATTTGTGGTTGAAATAGACGTTGTCTCGATGCCAAAATATCCCTGGTTCTCAGTATAAAAGGTGTTGTGGTTACTATGGTGTCATCAAACAGACTCCCTGGCTGCCTTTGCCCTCCCCTTAGTGAATGTACTTCTACATTCTTGGGGATTCCATCTAATTAGTAAATTTGCAGAAAACATTTCTTTCCCTTTATCTCTTTACTACTATGCAGCAGTAATGAACAAAACCCCAAATCTTAGTGTCTGAACTTCGGTCAAAGAGATTTTTTCATTCATGCGCAATATGATGGCAACTCCTCTCCACCATTGACTCGGTGTCAGGTGCCCTCCATCTGGTCATCACGGGACCTCAAAGATCTGCAGGGAGAAAGAGAGAGCCCTTAAATTAGACACATCGCTTTCACTCATCTTCCCTTGACCAGAAGAATTGTTACGTGGCTCCAATCTTACTGTAAAGGAGCCCGACAAATGGAGAGCAAATGGACTATTTATTTGGGGCTATTGCTTCTGCCATGGCTACTAATGATGAGTTTGTGGTCCTGAAAGAAATCGACAAGTGATTGAGGCAGATTATTTTATTTTTAACAGGGGGGCTGTTGATAGCCCTTTCTTATTTTCATCTTGTACAAACTTGCTCATGGAAACATCATCATTGTTTAACCTTTAAGGGAAATAATTAAACAAATCTAATAGTAATCTTAACTGAAAGTCAAGACACTAAAATCCAGTGGTGAGGTCTAAATAGAAGTTTTTGCTAAATTGTTGGGGTATATATAAGCCTACTTGTCTTCTATCTAAAATTCAGTATTTTGGTTTTAAAACATTGTTGTGGAGGTGGTGCTGCTGTGGCCAAGTCAGCCATGCTGTAATACTGAGGGTTGATTTTGGAAACAGAGCTACTCTGAAAGCCCTCCTACACATAGGATGGCCATTTCCCTGGAGGACTAGCTGTAGCCTGTTATAACCCGCGTCATCAAGGCTTTCAAAGGACTTGAAGGCTTTCTTTTTTTTTTTTTAATAATTTATTGACAAATTGGTTTCCATATAACACCCAGTGCTCATCCCAACAAGTGCCCTCCTTTGTGCCTGTCACCCACTCTCCTCCCTCCCACACCCCCCTCACCCCTCAGTTTGTTCTTAGTCTTTGAGAGTCTCTTTATGTTTTGTCTCCCTCCTTTTCTGTGTCTTTTCCTCCCCCTCTTCTCCTCCCCCACGATTTTCTGCTAAGTCTCTCAAAATCTACCTATGTGTGGAAACATATGGTATCTGTCTTTCTCTGACTGACTTATTTCACTTAGCATAATACCCTCCGGGTCCATCCATGTTGCTACACATGGCCAGATTTCATTCTTTCTCATTGCCGTGTAGTAGTCCATTGTATATATGTACCACATCTTCTTTATCCATTCATCAGTTGATGGACACTTAGTCTCTTTCCTTGATTTGGCTATTGTCGAAAGTGCTGCTACGAACATTGAGGTACACATGCCCCTATGCATTAGCACTCTTGTGTCTCTTGGGTAGATTCCTAGCAGTGCTATTGCTGGGTCATAGGGTAGCTCTATTTTTATTTCTTTAAGGAAACTCCACACCGTTTTCCAGAGAGGCTGTCCTAGTTTGCATTCCCACCAACAGTGTAGGAGAGTGCCTGCTTCTCCACATCCTCGCCAGCATCTATAGTTTCCTGATTTATTCATTTTAGCCACTCTAACTGGTGTGAGGTGGTATCTCAGTGTGGGTTTTATTTGTATTTCCCTGATGATGAGTGACATTGAGCATCGTTTCATGTGTCTGTTGGCCATCTGGATGTCATCTTCGGAGAAGTGTCTATTCATATCTTCCACTCACTTCTTCACTGGGTTATTTGTTTTTCAAGTGTAGAGTTTGGTAAGTTCTTTAGGACTTGAAGGCTTTCAAAGCACTCTTCATCCATTATTGCCTTTAAACTTTATAAGAACTTAGGAAATAGCAAGTTTTACTTTCTACATTTTACAGATGAGGAAACCAAACCTCAGGAGGACAGCTAACCTACTTGAGGTCTCTCCAGTAGCATGGTAGAACTTGGATTTGACACTAGGTCTTTTGCTTGCCAAGTTCATTCTCTTATCTCCTCCAGGGGGAGGGAAGGTGTAAGGAAATTCCACTCACTTGCAGTGTCCATTTTCTGCCAACCTTCTGTGCCCCTCTCCTCTCGTACACATGTGCTGGACCGTGGGAAGAGAGAAGGTCAAAATTAGGGCTGTTGTTTCCCATGTGTGAATTTCCAGAACTGGCTGCAAGCAACTGCATAATGCCGTTTCTCAGGCTAGTCTCTACACCCTTACTGTGATCGTTTCTTTTTCTTGCTCATCTACTAATTCTCTGTTTCTTTTCCTTGTCCATTTACTAATTCTCTAGCTGGCAGGTTTGGAATGGCATTCTTGTTGTATATAATACTAGTTTTTTTTTAAGTTAAAAAACATAAAGTCAGATAAATCATTTGATGTTGTAATAGCATTCATATTTTAAAGGAAGGCTGTAATGAATGCTTTGTACTATTAATTCTTATCTAATATTCATGAAATATATTTTGTGTGTGTGAGACTGAGGTTTCTTTTTTCTTTTTTTAAAGTTTATATATTTATTTTGGGAGAGAGCAAGCATGATTGGGGGAGGGGCAGAGAAAGAGGAAGACAGAATCCCAAGCAGGCCCTGTGCTGTCAGTGCAGAGCCCGATATGGGGCTCAAACTCATGAACCACATGGTCATGACCTCTGAGTCATAGTCAGATGCTTAACCAACTGAGCCATGCAGACGCCCTGAGACTGAGGTTTCTTAAAATGTATTTTGTGATTTTCAAACTTCAGTTTGAAAGCCGGTTAAAGATAGTCAGCAATACATTTTATCAATTTAGTGATGAAAAGGTTTCTCTTTTTCACATTGCGGAGGTGATTCAAGGTTAGGAATAGAGTCAAAGGTAGAGGCGTGGATGATCAGGCTATTACAAGGAGAAATGGTAACAAGTCAAGGCTGCTCAGTAAAGGACGTGAAAGGATGGCTGGCAAGGCAGGATAGTGGCTGGGGCGGAGAGAGTTGTTGGAGGGGAGCACAGGAAAGTAAGGCTGGGCAAGTCCTGTGGAGGCTCGTTATGAAGGATTTGGGAAATCAGGCAACGCTTAGGCTTGATCTTATCAGGAGCTTTTGTTTGGGCAAGAGAGCGAGTACCTTGAGGGATGGGAGCCAAGTCATCCCTGTCCCATGTCCTGTTGCTCTCCTTCTCGCACCTGGGAACTTTTTGAGTCATATGTCCTCATTGGCTTTGCTTCTTCTTTGCTCCCTATTGGCCCTCAACCCCATGCAATCTGGAAATAGATCGAATATCCCCACACCATTCTGCTGTCACTGCTCTCATCATGGTCACCAGAGGCCACCAGATGGCCACGTCCTGCTTCTTCTTCCTAGTCCTTATCTCCTTGATTTCTCTGCAGCAATTGATGCACCAAGTTCTGTGGCTTTAGCTACTTCTCAGATGCTGGTGACCCCCCCAAATCTATCGATAGCTTGTGACTTTCTTCCGAGCTCCTGGCCTGAGTAACCACTAGCCTTCCAACCGGGAACATGTGATACTACATCCCCCAACCTGACACGAACCCGGCAGGAACTAGTGTTCCCCTCTCCAGCCTTGCTAGTGCTCCCGCTCATTGGGCAGCGGCACCGCGTTCCCCACTGTGGTCCAAGTCAGAAACCTGGGGCCCGTCTCTCCATCATGCCTCACAGATGGGTTCATCAGGTCGTCAGGATTCTACCTTTAAGCATCTGTCAACATCTCCCATTTTTTTCCCTCTCATTACCATTGCCCTTATTCAAGCTCCCACCATTTCTTACGTGTGTGGGAAAACCTAGGGTAAGTTAGGGCACACCTCAAGCAAACATTGTGGCAGAAACATCTGCGCCTACAGTGAGTAGACTCACAGACCCAGAAGCTTCATGCTGTCCAGAGATCTCTGCCCTTGACCGAACTCATGGTATGTTTACAGCTGTCATGGTTACAAAAGGAGGCTAGTAGCCTGTCTCTGTTGCGCAGGGGTTGGTGGTTCTAAAAGGTCACATTTTATTAACAACGCTGGTGGTTATATTCCTGAATATTCTACCCCGTTCTGTTACCTCTCACTTTCCTATCTGCACAGAGCCTCTGGAATAAGTTTGAAGTTTACGTAAGTTCCACGCTTACAACATGGCATATTCCTATTGGTTTTCCTGCCTTCCCCCCATGCCCACCTCAAATCCGATGTTTACATAGCCCTTTGCAGGATCATTTTTGTGGCTCCTCTTGCCCATACTGGAGGTTCTCAACACAAGTCAAACACCGTTCCCTAGGACAGTGTTTTCAAAACTTACCCACAGAAATCAATGCATTTGCTTCACAACATAGCACACCTACTTTTGTATACATATTACTGAAGCAAAGATTTCTTGAATAATTCTTCTCTTTAGTAATTGTGATAATACTCCATTTTCTCTTTCATTAAATATTTTTAGGGGGTGCTGCACAAGACTCACTAAATTGATCTTACTTTCCATTAATGCTGAGGTTCTCACTTTTGGTTGCACATAATCATTTAGAAAATTAAAAAAAATATTTTTTCAGTGCTCAGGTCCCATGCTAGAGCAATTGGAAATTAGGGGAGGGGTGCCCTCAGAGGTCCTCAGGCCTTCCTGAATCTTCTCGACTCCTTACCACGTCCTCCTGTGAGCCTCACCTGTGAGATCTAGACTTACTTTTATTATAGCAAGTAGTGCTGTTTTTGTATTTATTTGTATGTTTATCTTAGACTATAAGTTCCTTGAGGGCAAGAGGCTGGGTCCAGCACACAGTAGTCTCTTCCATAAAAATTTGTTGAGAGCCTGAAAGCATTAAGCGAAGCACAGAATAGACCATCTCCTTCCCTGGCTTCCTGGTTCTTCATCTTTCTTGCTGGCCATCCTCGTATTTCTCACTGCTCTTGCTGTTTTCATGTACGGCCCTTCTTCCTCAGCCCACTTCTGAAATAGCAGAACTGCCTTCTGCCCTGCCCTTTGTCTTCTTCCGCCCTGGAGATCTCATCTATGCGTAAGGCTTCTACTCTCTCCATCTGCTGAAGGCTTCCAGAGCCATACCTCCGACCCCCCGCCCCTCAGCTGAGATCCAGATTCTTATCCTGCTGCTCTTGGTACAGTGCCATGGTTGAGAGCTTGGCTCCATGTCAAAGGCTGCAGGAACAGGCTTAACTTCCAGCTCAACCAGCTTTTCTCCAAATTGCTTAAGATCTTGTTTTCTTCTCATTGGTGAATTTGGAATGACAGATGGTATCCAGTTTGTAGGGTTGTTATGAGGATTAAATGAAACTGTATTTAGAGCACTTTGCACAGGGCTCGGCTGGCACAAAGTAAGTGCTCGATAATTGTTAGGTACTATTACTAGACAGCTCTGTCTGAAGGTCCTACGGACTCCCTACACTGTCTGAAAATGGTACCATCCCTCTGACACCTCCTATCTGTTTCCCAGCCTTCTCACATCCTCCTCAGGTAATGCCAGAACTAATGGGACCTTGGCTGATGCAGATGTGATTTAAGGTAGGGAAGGGCCTTCAGGAGACCCATGGACACCTCTACAGCCCTCAGCATCTCTCAGCCAGATGGTCACAACTGCCTGCCTTCCCACCAGGCTCACTCTGCCACCAAAGCCCTCTGCGTCTGCCAGAGTGATTTTTGTAAAACGCAGAGTAAATCGGACCATGTCACCACCCTCCTCTACCTGCCCCCTTCAGTCTTTCAGTGATGGGCTTTAAAGCCCACAACCCTTTGTGTGGCATATAAAGTCTATCATTCTCTGGTCTCTGGGTCCCATACTCTACTCTTCCGCTTCCTGCTCCTTGTCTTGGTACTCGCTGTTCCTCCTTTTGAAATATCCAGATTTCTTATCCCTTGCTGCTCCCAGGGTGCACTTTGCTCCTTCTACAGCTCACTATCCGCCTAGAGCACTTCACATGCTCTAAGGTAACCATTAGTCCTCTGGGCGTCTCATGTCCCCATCTCGTGTCCCAGTTGGTGCGCTCACTGAGGGCAGGCAACTTTTAATTTTTTCAAGGTAGCTTTGTTTCCTGAACTGGCACCCCAAGGCCTTACAAATTATAGGAACTCAATGATTTATGAATGAACGAACTTGGACTTAGGAGATAGTACAATTAGTTCGTATCTTTGCTCTATTCCTTTTGTGTGAGTGATTGTTAGAGTAACGTGACTCTCTTGCAACTTGAGTATCTTGTGTGGTGCTTTGTGTTAGAAGCTGCAGCATGTTGTGACAGGTCTTGGGACCAGGAACTGTCTCATTGCTGTATATTCTCTTCTGTTATTTAAGTTGTGTGAACAAACCCTCTTAAGAAACATTCCTCTGGGCACCTCCTTTGTCCCAGGCGCTGGACAAGGCATAAGAGCATATGGTAATAATACTACAATAATACTTCGGATTATTATGCACCTAAGTTAGCTCATAAGATCAACCACTTCCAAAGTATGAGTAAACAGAGGCTCCTATTTAAAATATCTTTTCTAAGAGAATATAGCAAATAAGTGTAAAACTATATTTGAATTGAGGTTTACCTTATCCTCTATCCTCCCTTCAGTACCACACACCATCTCCTAGGTACCGATTGTTGACTGCCTTCTTTCTCTGAGGTGCTAGAGAGGAATTGTTTGGACTTAATTCTCCTAACACACTCTGCAAGGCGTTATCCCCATTTTTCTGGAGAGGAAATGGGCTGAGATAGATTAACTAACCTGTGTAGGATTGCACAGCATGGTGGCAGGTGGCAGAGCAGAGATAATCGCTCAGGTCTGATGGACCCCCACACCTCTCTCTGTCCACTTAGCAGATGGCATGATCTAGTCAGAAGGCTGTTTGCAAGCAATGGGTTCACTGTGATGAGTGTGGGAATGAAACAGCAAGGTCGAGGAGCTGCTGGTTCAATAAGGGAGGGATGGACACAGCTCTTCAGCTGTAGGTTCCAAATGTCCCGATTATGTCAATATTTATGCCATTGAGTTATTCATTCATTCATTCATTCATTCATTTGTCAGATATTTTGGGGCCCTTCAATTTGTGATGCATACTAGCGGCAACTGATACGAACGGGCAAAAGACAAAGTAATTTTTTAAAAGAGCTCCTAATCTTTTGAGGAGAAGGGGATAGAAGGATGAGACAGAAACAAATGGCTGCATCAGAAATACGTGCCACAACAGAGCTTGTCCCCAGGGACTGTTCACCGGGCATGGACGTAAACAAGAGGCTTCACCCAGGGTGCAGTGAGTCCCTTCCATCCAAACTCCTTACTGGGCTGCAAGGCCCTTCAGGATCTGTCCTGCCAGCCCCTCTCACCTTCTGTGCTTCTGCCACATGCGCTTACTTTTGGTTCCCAAGGTGGCTTAACTCGTTCCTGCCGCTGCCACAGGGCCTTTGCCCCTGCTGTTTCCACAGCGTGGCACAGTCTTCCTTTAGGAATCTGTGCCCAGACTTGGCTGTGTCTCCCCACTCAGGGAGGCCTTTCCTGATGGCCCTCCCCATTCATTCCTGTCACATCATCCTGTCCTCTGCTCCCAGCACTTCTCATGAGCTTTAAAGCATGGGCTTTGGAACCAGGCTGCCTGGGCTCCAACCTCAGTTCTGGCATTTTTCCTGGCTAGGAAACCTTGGGCAAGTTATTTAGCCCCTCTGTGTGTCAGTGTTCTCATCTGAAAACAATGGTTCTCCTCTTTCACAGTTACTATTGTGGGGGTTAACCGAGCTTATGTATGTGAAGCATTGACAGTGCCCTGCGCAAGGAGGTATGCGATAAAAACAGAGGGCGTGAGTCTTGTCATTTGTCTGTCCAGTACTTACTGGGTTTGACTATAGAGACCAAAGGACGCAGAGCCGGGAGTACAATAACGACCAGGCCTGCACAGCCTCTGTCCACAAGGAGCTTACTGCCTGCCTGAACCACTTCCCTTGTTGACACACATATGCATTTGACTTGGAGCCTTTTGCCTGGAGGTCATCTCAACTTTTCCTCTTTGTTCTAGTTTTATTTTAATGTGTGTTCATTTTTTGAGAGAGAGGGAGACAGAGAGAGTGAGTGGGGGTGGGGCAGAGAGATTGGGAGACACAGAATCCGAAGCAGGCTCCAGGCTCTGAGCTGTCAGCACAGAGCCCGACGCCGGCCTCGAACCTACAAGCTGTGAGATCATGACCTGAGCTGAAGTCGGACACTCAACCAACTGAACCACCCAGGTGCCTCTTTGTTCTGGTTTCTGATCGTCCTCACACCCTGCTTCCTGTCTTGGGATTTGTGGTGCCCAGGAGGTACCCACTGCTCGCGCCTTACCATGGCTGGAGACAACATGTAAATCTATGCATTTTTACACCCACATGATTTGTTTGTTGCCTGTAGTTGTGTTCCTTCCTTTAGCGTAGAATCAATTATAGGTTTGGCTAGTGAGGAAATGGTAAAAACTCACCAAAAAAGCAGAATAATAGTTAAAGACCTGCTCCTTGGCTTCTTCATGTTCTGTTGATAATTCACAACCATTGGAACTACCCTTTTCCCCAAGTCTGCCCAATTTCTCCTGGCCTAGATTTCACTTTGTCTCAAAAGTCTTCCCTGACTTTCCAAGACCATGGGCTCTAGAGTAGACCTCGGGCTCACCCGTCTGTTGAAACTTACTATTCCACTGTGTGTAACTGTCTACACTCCTGCCTCCCCTGCTAGTCTGCATGTCCCATATGGCCTGGGCCATCTCTTTCGTCATGTTCTCCATGGTATCACCGTCCCACCCAGCACCTTCTTACTGTTAATGAATAGTGTTCTTTATGCATATAATAAACTTAAGTAGAGGACATGAACCAATAAAGCAGGTAAATTAGGAAATGGTGGTTTACATTGTGTTACAAAAGGTCTGTTCACTTAAAAAATTTTTTTTAAGTTTATTTATTTATTTTGAGACAGAGAGTGATCAAATGGGGTAGGGGAAGAGAGAAAGAGAATCTCAAGTGGGCTCCACACTGTAGTCACAGAGCCCACTGTAGGGCTCGATCTCACGAACTGTGAGATCATGACCTGAGTTGAAGCCAAGAGTTGAATGCTTAACTGACTCAGCCACCCGGGTGCCTCAGGTCTGTTTATTTTATAAAAGGATTTTTTGCAGGTTCCATTGAGCAGGAAGTAAGGGTTGTTGCTATTAAAATAACCCCAAGGGGCACCTGGGTGGCTCAGTCGGTTAAGCGGCCGACTTCGGCTCAGGTCATGATCTCAGTCTGTGAGTTCAAGCCCCGCGTCGGGCTCTATACTGATGGCTCAGAGCCTGGAGCCTGCTTCAGATTCTGTATCTCCCTCTCTCTCTGCCCTTCCCCTGCTCATACTCTGTCTCTATGTCTCTCAAAAATAAATAAACATAAAAAAAAATAACCCCAAAATCTCAGTGGCTTAACACACACACATACACACTCACATACTTTCTCAATTATGTGACAGTCACTGCAAGTGTTCAATGAGTAGCCTTTTGAATCTTGTGGCTCCACCATCCTTTATGCCCTTGGGGTCCTCTGCACCTGGCTGGCAGATGGGAAAGGAGAGAGAAAGCAGAGAATCACTCAAGGGGTTTTCTTCTGGGTCACACCTGGAAGTGGCATAATCACTTCCTGTCCCATTGACCAGAACTCAGTTATATGACCGCACAGACCGCTAGGGAAGCTGGGAAAAGTGGTCTAGCTGTGCGCCCAGGAGGAAAGGGAAACAGGTTTTGGTGAACACATGGCAGTCTCTGCACCTGCAAGCATACCAGAGCGAGGCAGCCCGTGTGTAAAGTCTACTCCCGGGGAAAGGAATTGCACTGATCTTCTGTTTTGGCTTTGTAGACAAACACGTGTGATCAAAATCTCAGCCATTGCCTTGAGTTCATCGAGCAAATTTCCAAAGTGCAAGGACAGCTCTTCAGGATCCTCACCACGGCTGCCCAAGAAGGTGAGCACGGCCTGTGCTTCCCCATCCGGCTCTCCCTTCTTCTGTTTCTCTTCTTCGTGCTCTCTCCCTGGGCGGCTGAACTTCTCTCGCTGACCTGGTTTGTGGATTCTTCTAGGAGGACACCATGATGGTGTGGAGATAATAAAATCGCGCCTTTTGCCTTGGCTGGAAGCCTCGTTTACTGCTGCTTCCTTGGGAAAAACTGTCGACAGCAAGGTCCCCTCTCTACAGGTAGGGACGCTTGACTTTCAGCGTGCTGATCAGGTTCTGGGAACTCAGACATGTTGAAGGTACAGCTTTTACCTAGTGAGGGACTCAGCTTGAGTTAGGGGGTTAGGACACAGATACCAAAGGCGAGTTTCTGTCAATAGTGTATGCGGCGTAACGGATTGAGTGGTCTCTTCAGACAGACCTGCATTCGAATGTCAGCTTTGCCTACTTATCAGTGGTGTGACCTCAGACAAATGAACCTCTGCTTCCTCAGCTATAAAGAGGGACAGGTGACGTCCTACAGGTGGGACATCGCCACTAAATATGAATTTTGAATGACAAAGTAGTCACACAGACAGTTTGGGTACCATGGGGCCTCAGAGGAGAAAGAGACCATCAGATGGGGAAAGCTCCCTATTATGAAATAAAACTAATGGAAAACTTCCTACAGGAAAAGAAAACTTAGCTCTCAGAGGCTGACAAAGAGCATCATAGTTTGTGATTGATACTGGTGATTTCTGTGGGACAGGGTCAACTTTGGAACAGTTGAAGCCCCAGACCAGAAAAAGAAGACATAACTCGTTTAAGGCATTGGCATCTTTAAGTGTCAGTAAACTTGATTTTAAATATTTATATGGCTTTACATAAGTCCTTTCCTAAAATGAAAGCATTTAGAGCAGGCTTTTCTTGGCGGCCTTAAGAGGCAGTGGTGGAAAGTTTCCTGCTTGGAGGTCACTGGGTGGAATTTTGATCGCTCTTCTATGGTCCTGGGTAGGTTAGCTAACCTTTCGTGCCTTGGTTTCCTCATTTGCTGAATGGGGACCGTGCTTTTGCTGACCTGATAGGGCCATTTTGAAAATTCAGTGTGATAAACATGCAGGCAACCAACATAGGGTAAGTACTCCATAGACGTCAGTTGTTCTTAAGCAAATTTTTCTCCCCTGGGATTTTCACATGCCACTTAGATTTTATCCCATGGGTGTTATTCTGAGTATAAAGATATGCGATGATATCTCAATGTCTTTTTAAAAAATCGAAGTGTAATAAAAAATGGTGGTATAGTTTACCTGCAGTGAAATCCATAGGTTGGTAAATGCATATGTCCATACAACTCCCACCCTATTAACCTATAAAACATTTCCATCTCTCCAGAGCATTCCCTGTGTCACTTCCCAGTCACCTCCCTCCTCCCCCACGGCAACCACTCTTCTGATTTTTATCATTCTAAATTAATTTTGCCTGCAGTAGAACTGCATATAAATGGAACTATTCACATGTGTTCTTTTGTGCTTGATTTCTTTTGCTCAGCATAATTCGTTGCAACCCATCATGCTGTTTCATGTATTCAAGACTATTTTGATTTGTGTATCATTCCAGGACACGTTTGATAAGGAGAGACAAAAAGAGTCTGGTGCCCGGGATCGGGAGATGCAACAATTAGACTCAGAGTTGAGTTCAACTCGTAATCAACTCAACCAGGTTCAAGACGAGTAAGAGGAATGCAAGTTATCTTTTTCCAAAAAGAATTGTTTGTTCTTAATTTTTAAGTTTGAAAGGAGAATAATGGTTCTTGTAAAATGTAGACATCTCCAAATAACTAACTAGTGTATATATATGTATGTGCATGTGGGGGACTACCTCTTTCTCCGCCCTTCATCTCATGCCAAGGTCCCCTCACCTAGTCTCTTGTCTACTTCCTCCTCTTGAAGCCTTTGCCTGTGCTCTTTCAGAAACGTGGAAGCCTTCCTTTGATTCTTTGCATGACTTGTTCTTTCTTATCTTTCGGGTCTCATTTGAAATGAGATTTTTCTCAGAGTCTGTCTGTGACCATGTATCTTGAAAGGTCTTTGCGTTCCCACTCCGTAGTTCTCTTTCACAACCGTCTGAGACTAGCACTTACAGCAATTTGGAAGTTTAAAACATTTGTCTGCACATTTATGATCCACTTGGTTGGAAGCTCCAAGGGGGTACTGTCTTGTATTTGCTATTCTGACCATTGTTACCTCCAGCATCCGACATCATGCCTGCCACATGGTGTATTCTCAATGAATGAATAAATCTCTAATTTAAAAAAGTATATTAACTTGTTTAAAATAATGCTGGCACAGGAATATATCTCCTTTCTTCTATCTGTATATCATTCAAGGGTGCCAAATTAGCATGTATATTTGCTTGTATGTATACGTGTTCACACACGTGTGCCATGTCTAAAGAGGAAAAAAAACTACTTTATTCGTTTTCCATACTCTTTTCCTTTCTTGGTCTTTTTGCCTATTTTAATTTTCTACAATTTTCTTTTGACAAAAATGTTCATTTTTTTTCTCCACGTGGGCTTTAAAAAACCTGTAATATATTCACCTTTGAATTAAATCACAGCAATTTCCTTTCAATCTCTAGTAGTCCTATTGTGAAGTTACTGCTACTTTGGCTTTTTTAAATTTTAATTTAGACATTTTGTTCATTCATTCGTTTTTCATCTTAAAAAATATCTACTGCGTTACAGGCATTGTTTTAGGTGCTGGTGATAAAAAGATGAATAAAAAAAAGTTCTTGCCTTCACGTGGTTCATGGTATGTTTGTAACGAGACTATGTGAACCACACAGTTGGTTGAGGAGGTGCTCAGGAGAAGGGGAGACACACTTTGCTCAAGAGAGTCAAGGGTGGCGTTTGCACAGGTATTCACAGGATGAGTGGGTACTTGTTAGGAGAGGAGTAGAAGGAGGAGACGGGAAGGAATGTTGGGTAATCACACCACCTCCCGTATTGCCTGATGGGCTGGGATCTGTGGGGACTTGGTAGCGATCCTGCTAGCTCATTATTTCTCAGTCTGCTTCGCTGTGTAGGGGAGAATCCCGGTGTTGGATTTTTACCTTCTTCCATCTAAAGGGAAGGAAGAAGACAGGTGTGAGTGTAGATAGCAATTGCGCTCCCTTAGCCCCAGGACAATTGTGATGAAAAAGGGTGGATATTCCAGGGACGTAGGATCAGAGAAGTCAAGAAACCTTTGCCAACCTATGACCTCTCGCTGGACTAAGACAACTTAATTGAGAACCCCTGGTCTCCATCCAGTGTCATCCGCACACTCCCATTTCTTTTTCAATTTTAGATAGACCTAAGGAAATAATATGATTTATTATGATTTGCCTACAACGAAGAGAGTCCTTGAAACTAACAATGACCTAGCTATGTTGAAAACTCAGGAGAACCGTGCTCAATAAGTGGTGTGAGTCAGAGGCAGGAAGACATGAAACACTTGGTAGTCAAGTGTGATTGTGGAAGACTTGCTTTGTAGGTGGGCAAATAATTTTTTTCTTCATATTTAGAAAGTCAGGGACAATTAAGTCAAACGCAACTCTCCCGTGCAAAGTAATGAGCATACTGCAGAAAATGGCGTTAGTATGTTGCAGATAAGTGTGAGTTTATTGCAGAAAATGGAGATTTTATAGGGAGATACAGCCTGAGGTGAGGGTGAGAAGGAGGAGGTGAACAAGTTTCTTTGTCCTTTACATTCTAACGTTAATAATCATTACCTCGTCTTTTAGTGATAGTAGCTCTGTAATGTCTTTGTGTCTGACATTATGAAAGAATGGCTAGCACGTTTGTGCATACGAGTACACCGTAATATTTGCAATATCATCTGATTGGCTGCAGATGTCTCATAATTTGATCTCGTTTATGTTCAATTTATATCATATGCCAAAAGTTCCTGGGAGAACCTCTATCTTGATTTAGAAAGTCTGCCAATTTTGGAAAACCTGTCTTTAGTTATACTGATTTCTCTTACAGTCTGGCTGAAACTGAAAAGGCTCTTGAAGAAACCAAGAACAGATCGGCCATATCCCTTTTGGCTGCAGAGGAGGAAATAAATCAGCTAAGAAAGCAGTAAGAAACAAAAAAAAAACGACAGGATTATTGCCTCTGATTGATCTTTGAATTTAACTTTTTGGTACTCCATTACAGTATGAAAGGAGCTGTTCACCAAGAGAAAAGGCAGCAATATTTTTATTAATGTTTTATATATTTTTGCTTACCACAAAGACATTACCCATCTACTATAGAACATTTTCTTTCTTTTTTAAATTTATTTTTAAAAATTTACATTGCAGTTAGCACATAGTGCAATAATGATTTCAGGAGTAGAATCCAGTGATTCATCCCCTACATATAACACCCAGTGCTCATGCCGACACATGTTTCCCTTAATGCCCCTTGCCCATTTAGCCCATCCCCCCACCCTCAACCCCTCCAGCAACCCTCAATTTGTTGTCTATATTTAAGAATCTCTTATGTTTTGTCCCCCTCCCTGTTTTTATATTATTTTTGCTTCCCTTCCCTTACGTTTATCTGTTTTGTATCTTAAATTCCACATGAGTGAAGTCATATGATGTTTGTCTTTCTCTGACTAATTTTACTTAACATAGTACACTCTAGTTGCATCCATGTAGTTGCAAATGGCAAGATTTCATTCTTTTTGATTGCCGAGTAATACTCCATTGTGTGTGTGTGTGTGTGTGTGTGTGTGTGTGTGTGTGTGTATACCACATCTTTATCCATTTGTCTGTTGATGGCGATTTGGGCTCTTTCCATACTTTGGCTATTGTCAATAGCGCTGCTATAAACATTGGGGTGCGTATTCCCCTTCAAGACAGCACACCGGTATCCTTTGGATAAATACCTAGTAGTGCAATTGTTGGGTCATAGGGTAGTTCTATTTTGTCCTTTACTCATCCCTCCACCCTTCTACCCTCTGAGAACCACCAGTGGGTTCTCTGTATTTATGGGTCTGTTTCTGATTTTTGTTTGTTACTCATTTGTTTTGTTTTTAAAATTCCACATATAAGTGAAATCTTCTAGTATTTGCCTTTCTCTGTCTCATTTCACTTAGAATAATACCCTCTAGGCCCATCCACATCGTCACGAATGGCAAGGTCTAGTTATTTTTTTGTGGCCACATCTTTATCCATTCATCTATCAGTGGACATTTCAGGGGCTTCCATGTCTTGGCTATTGTCGATAATGCTGCAATAAACATAGGGTTACACATATCTTTTCAAGTTGGTGTTTTTGTTTTCTTTGGGGAAATACTCAGTAGTGGAATGACTAGATCATAAGGTATTTCTATTTTTAATTTTCTGAGGCATCTTTATACTGTTTTCTACAGTGGCTGTACCAGTTTGCATTCCCACCAACAGTGGGACAGTGTTAGTAGTAGCACAAGGGCTCCTTTTTCCACACATCCTTGTCAACACTTGTTATTTCTTGACTTTTTGATTCCAGCCATTCTGACAGATAAGGTGATATACCTTCCTTGATATTATTTTTGATTTCCCCCCCCAAACGGCAAGTGGGAGTTGTATTAAAATACACACACACACACACACACACACATGCACAAATACCTTTCTGGTGCCTTCAAACATGTTCCCTTGTTCTGATTTCTTTGGGAACACCTCCACATTATAGCTGGGAGTAGCGCTCTCTTTTCCACTTCTGTCTACCCTCTTGCCTTTGTTTTCATCTCTTATTTCCTATTTGAAAGACTTTCTCAAATTCTGTGATCATATAACTCACTGATTTCCTGTAGCAGGGATTCTGTTCTTTATTGGCACCACTGCAGCTTTTAATTCTGCTATTGCATTTTTAGCTTCTCTATGTACTGCTCTCTTTTTTTGTGTGTGGCTTTATTTATTTATTTATTTATTTATTTATTTATTTATTTATTTAATTATTTACAGCACAGTCTTGGCTTCAGGAGTAGAACCCAGTGATTGATCTTTTATATATGATACCCAGTGCTCTTCCTGAAAAGTGCCCTCAATGCCCGTCACCCATTTAGCCCATCCCCCCACTCCCCTGCCCTCCAGTAACCCTCAGCTTGTCCTCTGTATTTAAGAGTCTCTTAGGTTTGCCTCCCTCTTAATCTTAGCCCTTGCCTTTTCATCTTCTATCGTTGTCTTTTTCCTCACAGCATGTTCTCTTCGTGTAGCCCTGCTCCTGTTTTAGGGAGTCACGCCTCTTTTTATCTTTATAAGAAGGCCAGTTGTATTTCTGAAGCTTCGTTTCCAGGGTACATTATTTTTACAAGCTCACCGTGCTGCCTAGTATTGTGGGTCTTGTTCAATCTCTATTGTTATTTCCTCCCCGTGTTCCATCTGTCCAGAGAGTCCAAGAGCTAGTGAAGATCGGAGAATCTATCTTTGACCAGCTTCCGGACCTAGGTTTTGGAGGTCAAATACTTCTAGAATTCTGAGTGGGATCAGCCAAATGTAGCCCAGAAGGAGTATAGGCCCACTCTGCCTTTGCGGGAGGATCTGCACGTATATTCTTTTTTAGGAGTCTCTTTTCACGCAAGCTGCAGATGCGGGGGGTGGCACTCTGACCCTGGCAATTCTGCCCTTTTCTAATTTGTGTTTGTGCCTGCGTATTTCCATCAGGGTTGTCCAATGCAGTAATGGCACTCTAGGTACAGTAGCCTCTGTCGTTAGATATGCCAACCGTTATTGCCTTTCCTCCCTCCCTCCCTCCCTCTCTCTCTTTTCTTTCCTCCTTAATTTGTTTTTATTGAAAACAAATTATTTATTTATTATTAAATAAATAATTTATTAATAAATAAATAAATACATAATTTATTTATTTATTTTTGAGAGACAGAGAGAGACAGAGCACGAGTAGGGGAGGGACAGAGAGAGAGAGGGAGACACAGAATCCGAAGTAGGCTCCAGTCTCTGAACTGTCAGCACAGAGCCCGACTCGGGGCTTGGACCTACCAATTGTGAGATCGTGACCCAAGCTGAAGTCGGACGCTCAACCGACTGGGCCACCCAGGCGCTCCTTCTCCTTAATTTTTGTTTTCAGGCTTAAATGTCTTCAAGCCCAGGAGGAAAGCCGCCACAGAAACGCAGAACATAGAAACTTGGAGCACCGGAGTGCGGACCCTAGATGCCAGGAGCCCAGGACCTTGGAGCAGAGGAGGTTGGAGCAGCGGGGCCTGGACAAGAGGTGCCAGGAACACCGGCCCGAAGTGATATCCGATTATGAGAAACAGCTCCGAACACTGAAGGACGAGATAGCGGTTTTGTCCGCTGAAAAATCTGCACTCCAAGCAAGGTCGGACACATTCTCACAGATCTTTTCATTTAAGCTCCTTTTGGTAGTGGTCCAAGGGTGGTTGGGAAAAAGCATGAGATGACATCCTGCACCCAAGGTCCCCTCCTCCCCCCCAATATGGGAAACTTTGAATTGTAAAGGGATTGTTTCCTCTAACTGCCCCCTTTCAGAGAGAGGAAACACCTCCTGGATTGCCAGAGCTCGGGCACTAATTATTTTGGGGCTGACACTGAAGCCCAAGGAATGAAACGGAGAGATACGTGAGGGGAAAGTTCTTTGGCTTGAAAGCCAATTTGGGTGGGCCTTTAAGGCACGGGTGGTACCCTGGCTGAAAGAATGTTCCCGGATGTGAGGATCCTGTTCTCTGAGACCTGGGAGTCCTCTCTCTGGGATGACCACCTGCCACTTTACTTGCTGTCTCACTTTGTTTTATGGAGTGTGTAGGTAAGTGTTCTTGTGACATCCCTTTCAACTGAGGGACAGAACGCTAAGACCGGTCATTCAGAGTTGAGTGAGGACAAAGCAGGATGTTTCTCTTGGGGCATTTTACCTTGTTCTTTTTTTTTTTTTTTTTTTAAAGTTTATTTATTTATTGAGAGAGAGAGAGAGAGAGAGAGAGAGAGAATCCCAGGCAGGCTCTGCACTGACAGCAGAGAGTCCAATGTAGGGCTCGAACTCATAAACCATGAGATCATGCCCTGAGCCGAAGTTCGATGCTTAACTGACTGAGCCACCCAGGTGCCCCTCATTGTTCTTCTTAACACCTACGATCTCCCTCAGCCCCACAGCACGGCCTGACTCAAGCCAGCAAAGCCACTCCCACACCTGGTCCCCATTCTCCTAAATGCCACCTTAGTCTTTCAGTTTCGAGAGCCGCTCTGCTATGGCGTGGTGGCACCAGCTTGTACTGGTCCAAGAACCAATTCTGTGGGTTTCTGCCTAGTAACTCCCAGTTCAGCGGGACGTCCCATTAACGGCTTGAAACTGGCCAAAATGGGAATCTTTCTTGCACCATGGAAATTGTCAGACTGCAGGGGAGGGCTTCTTTCTTCTCTACTTTCAGAGAGGGCTTTGTATCACCGTTTGCTTTATAGTTTCTTCTCTAACACTTCCCTCTCTGGGGGCCCGTTTTCCTTTGACAATTCATACTTGGTAGCAGTACACTCCACTGATACAGTGCTTTACGATTAGCCAAATACTTCCACCTGTTCTAGCTCACCGCGTCTCTCAGCCCCCCACTCCCGCCTAGACGTAGGGCGGACATGTTGTAGGTGAAAACATAGACTTTGGGGAGAAAAGATGAGTGAAATGGTTCCACTGCAATGGAGACAGAGCGCAGAGCTTTCTCCCCGTTCCGTGTGCACCCCGTTTCATACCATAAGGCCTCTGCGCTATGTTAGTACCCCAAGGTTGGGGTAAGAAACACTGAAAAGCTGATCTCTTGAACTCTGCCTCTTGCTAGCTGTGTTACTTTCCTTTGGGACCCTATGAACTTTTCCGAGCCTCGAGTTCCTCAGCTTTGAAATGGCCAACAACCAGTGTTGACCTCGCTGGGCTGCTTACAGATAACATGAGGTGCGAGTTCGCTACGCAGGTCGAGAGCATCTCAGCGCATCCTCTATGCCTGGCGGTGAGGTCGCAGAGACCGTGGCCTCCCCGGCCCGGCCCGCAGCAGGGTGCATGGCTCCTGGGTGTCTTGCAGGTCCTGCCGCAGGACCGAGGGAGACGTGCATCCGAGTGCTTCTCTGGCTGCTTCTTGCTTGCCCACAGGTCGGTCAGGAGCCGCACTCCCAGCCCCGGGCCTCGCAGCTGCAGCCGCAGCCACAGCCACAGCCGCAGCCGCAGCCGCTCCGCCAGCCCCTCCACCGCGGTGGCCAAGGTCAGGACCCCGTCGCCGAACCAAGCCAAACTGTCCAGTGTGGCGCGCAAGGGTGCCCTCCTGTCCCGATTCAGCGACGCCTATTCCCAGGCCCGCCTGGATGCACAGTGCTTGCTGCGACGCTGCATCGACAAAGCCGAGACGGTGCAGCGGATCATCTATGTCGCCACTGTGGTAGGTGACGCCCCTGGGGCGGCCCCAGAGGCCCTGGGGCGCAGTGGGGAGACAGCAGTTAGGTAAACTGAACAGGACGGGCTTGGAGGACTGGCTGATCCTGAGGTCACTGGAGGAGGGCGGCATTTCCATTTGCTGGGCAGGCTTCCTTCCTTTCTTCCTTGACAAACACTTGGGATGCATAGTTTTTCACAACCAAGAACTATTTAGATATATTGATATTTATATGGACCAGATATTTGCCAAAGAAATATCCATAAATATAGGATTATTTCCAATGAAGATATACTCTGTTGATTTGCACTGAAATTTCCAAGATGTGCAAACGGGCACCAGTGGGGAGGTGTTATTGCTAATGGCTATCATTTGGTTGATTTCCTTTTGTTCTCAAAAAAATCAGAAGGCTGTGCTCGTGTTAACTCTTCTGTTTATTTAACTAAGAGTAGTTACTGAACCGGCTAGCATATGAGCTACTTGAGTGGGGCAGATGGAAAGTGCTTGGATGTAATCCTTAATTCCCAAAGCAAATGTATTTGTTCTAAGAGTCCGTTATGAGAAAAGAGGCCAGTGTGAGTCCATTCTGAGAAATGAGAACAGTCAATATTTAAAAACAAAACAGAACACTGGTGGGGATAGCAGCATTATCAAAGTTTACTGAACTTTATTCTGTATTAATTTATTTCAGAGCTCAGCCAACTATGACCTGTGGCCCATATCTTGTCCCGGCCAGTATTTCTAAGAACGTTCCCCGCAGAGAGCTGAGAATTTAAGGATGGTTTTACATTTTTTAACAGTTGCAAAAAAAAAAAAAAAAAGTGACAAGAGACTGTATGTATTTTAGGGAAAGCCTGAAATATTTACTCTCTGGCTCTTTACTGAAAAAAATTTGCCAACCCTGGCTTCTCTCATTAAGAGTTAAGGTTCTGTAAGTTTAAGGGCCATGTCTTCCATGCATAACAGTTTCGTGCATAACTCAGTAGCAGTAGTGCCTACTACGTAACATGCATTTAATAAATATTTGTTGAATTAATGTACGCCAGGAAACATGCCACAGACACCTGATATGTGTCTGTGTATAACGTAAACACTAGATTGATAATTTCGTTCCTTGACCAGTAACATGATGTTGCCGTGAGGTCATAGAATCAATGGGCACTTTTTAAGTGTTTGTGCAACCCCAGCCGCTCTCTTTCCTTGAACCTCTGCGCCGTCCTGCCTCCTGCACTCAGGATTCCTGAACAACGATCACCTGTCTTGAAATCAGTGAACGTGCATCGTCACATATTTTCAAAATGTTCAAAATTGAGATATGTGTTTTCTCCCAGATTAAAATTAGTTTTGACCAACTGTGTCTAGTTAGCAGAAGATCTGTATGATGTTGAATCTTTGGTGGGTATTCTTTCTTCATTCCTTCCTTGGGCCTCTCTACTTCCTTTCTGTCTAATAAATCTGCTGCATTTTTATGTGCAGGAGGCATTCCATGTAGCTAAAATGGCATTCAGACACTTCAAGATCCGTGTAAGGAAATCGTTGACACCATCTTACTCAGGGTGCAGTAACTTTGAGGATGCCGTCTCGGATTATATCATTTGTCATCTCGATCTCTATGATTCCCAAAGCAGCGTTAACGTAAGTGTGGGATCTCTTAGTGGGACTGGTTGGCTGTTGCTGCTCTTTACCTGGGATGCTGATAACTCAGAAATCGATCCAGGGCTTGGTATTGCTTTTATGTAACAGAATAGCAGAAGTGGGCGACATCTGATTTACTTTGTAGAACCCGTCATTATTGGCTGTTTCTTAGACATTTTATGGGGAAAAGAAAGATAGTCTGACCGTTATAGTTCTCTTCTTTAGATGAACCGTTAAGATTGGGGATAGAATACCATAGTGCTTAAGAGCAATGGCCTTGGAGAAGCACTCCGGCTCCGCCACTTGCTGGCTGTGTGACCTTGCACACTTACTTAACCTCTTTATGCTTTAGTTTCCCAGTCTTTCAATGGGAGCAACAATGGTCATGACCCCATAAGATTCTTGAGAGGATTAAGTGAAAAAAAGCAAGTAATTTGCTTAGCACAAGACTTGGCACATAGTAAACACTCTTAAATAAGGGCAAGCTATCGTCATGGCCGTTCTTACAGGTTACGAGCAAGTTGGCACATCTTCTACCTACCCAGAATGGAAACATAAGGAAATAATAAATAAAAGCCACAAAAGGTGTTTTCTTTAGTTTATTTGGGGGGGGACGGTTGTGGAATTCTCTTGGCCCTTTCGTATGCCATTTGTCCTCAGCATCGTCTTTCCTCCTTCCCTAGCAGTGAGACTTTCTCCTTTAGCACGTGCACAGCTTTTCCATTTTACGAGATCTTTAACCACATGCTCTTTCCCACCCCACACCAGTCACAACATCTTTCGGATGACAGACCTTCTTGTCACAGGTTGGTAACAAGGCGATGCCATGTCTTTGTTTTTCAGGACGTGATCCGAGCCATGAATGTCAATCCCAAGATTTCATTTCCTCCTGAAGTTGACTTTTGCCTCCTCAGTGACTTCATCCAGGAGATATGTTGCATTGCTTTTGCAATGCAGACTTTAGAGCCGCCCCTAGATATTGCATTTGGGGCTGATGGAGAAATTTTTAATGATTCCAAGTAAGAGACATAAGAACAGAAATTAAGGGATTAAAAAAAAATCCATCTCTATTTCCTGGAAACAGTTTAGGGCAAAGAACTCTGGGTGGGGAAATCAACAGACGTGACCCAACTTCCGGGTCCTGCCATGTATTTCTCTGTACTACGGGGCAGGGTCTTCTCCTGGGGATATTTTCTTTCTCAGTCAAACGTAATTCAGAGGTGGTGTTATGATTTCCATTGAAGGTATTGGTCTTGGGCAGAACTAATGAGTACCTGAAGCCTGTCCAGAGCACTTTTAAAAAAGGTGTTATAATATACACATGTGGATACATATACAAGTGTGTACTTTTTAGTGGTTTCTACTGCATTATTTAGGCCAGGTTTGTCAAAGTATGGCCTATGGATCGCTTGTGTCAGAATTACTTAGGTCTTGTTAAAAAGGCAGATTCTTGGATTACACTTAAGGATATTTTATGCAGGAGGTCTGGGACGGAGCTCAGGAAATCTGCAATTTAACAAACACTTAGGTGTTTTCTTATGCACGCTAGTTAGTATATGAGAATGACTACTCTAGACTCTCTTGGACCATTAGATTTCTATCAACTTTTACATGATAAATATTTGTCATCAGTCAGAAGAAATTAAATTAATTTAAAACACTTTACTGAAATTTTCTGGGATCCAATGATACAGCTGGAGATTATTGGGAGGAGGCCAAGCTAGTGGTTAAGAACCATCCCAGGCTTGAGGTTTGAGGCTCTGGCGTCAAGCTGCCTGGGTTCAAATCCCATCTCTACCACCAATTAGCTCTGTAAACTGGGGCATGCTACTTAATTTTTCTGTTCCTTTGTTCCCTCTCTGTCAAATGGGGGAAATAATAATACCTATCTCCTAGGGCTGGAGAAGGTTAGTTGAGCTCATTCAGATAAAGTACTTAGGGCACTGTTTTGTCTGTAGTGAGCACTCAGGAAATGTCAGCTCTTGGTCTTTGTTCGGCCTGTAGAGTTATGGGGTGGTGATGGCCCAGTATCCCTACAAGCTCATTAAGGGCAGAGACTGCATAGCTTTCTTTTGCTTCTCCAGATCACAATGATGGTTTTTCCAGTCACCTTCTAGCTTGCCATATTTTCCTGCCCATTGCCCTGTTTCTAGTTTCCTTCATATCATTGCTCCCAACTCGTGTCCACTCCTGGAAGAGCTGGTATTAGGACATCACAGTGCAGTTGACCTTTTTGATTTTCTTACAGAACATATTATCCTCATCCCTCTTTCTTTATTCCTTTCTCCTTTGGAGAATGCATAGAACCACTCAGAAATATTCATCGACTTTACTTTATGGAACCTGCACATTTCACAGACCTCGGGGGGCCTCCTGCCTCTATGCCTTTCATCAGAGGGAACACGTTGTCTCTTGGGGCACTCTGTAGCCAGTGCCTCTGGAAAACTGTAGAGCTAGAACTGAAGTTCCTAATAATGACTGAGGATTTGGTTCTACTTCACACACTTCACAGAACAAGTTTAATCTTTTTTTTTTTTTTTTTTTAAGCCCTGGCAACCTTTCCAATATTTCAAAGCAATTGCTCAAGTCTTCCTTCTTCTGGCCTCGTGGCTTTGGGTTTTTCCATATAAAGGGAGTTTGAGTTTCTTGACAGACTTTTTGGCCTATGCTCCGTGCTCATCTGAGTATTCCTCTTCAAGTGTCCACACTGAATGTAGTTTACTGCTTTGAACTGAGCAGCCTAGGAAGACCAGTACCTTTCCCATGCTTATTCTCTATTAATCCAGCTAATTTGTACTAGTTTTTTCTTTTCTGTTTTTTTTTTCCAGCTGTATAACACTGTTGACTCGTTTTGAGTTTAACTGAAACATTTAAAAAAAATTAAAAAAAATTTTTAATTTATTTTGAGAGAGAAAGAGACAGTGTGAGTGGGGGAGGGGCAGAGAGAGGGAGAGAGAGAATCCTCAGAAACTTCATGCTGCCAGCGCAGTGCTAGACGTGGGGCTCAAACTCATGAAACTGAAATCATGACCTCAGCTGAAACCAAGAGTCAGACACTTAACTGACTGAACCACCCAGGCGCCCCAGAAACATGTTATTTTTACTGTAGTGTGGTTACGTTTTTTTATCCTCCTATCTGTGCAATTATACACTTTTTAGACTCAATCGCAGGACCTCATACAGATCCACATTACATGGTATTTCATTAGATTCAGCTTATTGTTCCTGCCTGTTGAGCTATTTTCTGATACTGTCATTTGTTTCTTCTTTCCTACCCATCCCTAACCTTTGAGTGATTTTTCTATATTTCATGCAAGTCAGTGATGGAACATGTTATTCATCAAAGGATTGAGAGAGAGCACGTTCATTAAGGTTCTCATTGACTCATTAATTATCTTACTTCAGATATGATCATTGACCCACTTTCTAATTCACCTACTTAAGTCAATCATCCACCTGTATTTCTCTTATTTTGCCCACAAAGAGACAATGAGAAATGTTGTAGGCTGCCTACAGGATTTCAGATGGTCTCCATCTCCAGTGTTTCCCTGTACTGTAACCCTTATAATCCTGAGGAGGGAAGGAATGAGATTAGTCTGACAGGACTTGTTCTATGTGGGTCCATTTTGGGTCCTGATTCCTATACTGAAAGCCCGCAACCATGAATCAGGATCCATATTTGCCTAGACCAAGCATAATAAGAAGTAAAAATTTACACTAATGTTCATCTCTCCAGTTATGCTACATCATTGCCTAACTTTTTCTTGTTCTTTTGTGTGTTTAAAATAGGTACCGTCGCAGCTATGACTCTGATTTCACTGCTCCCTTGGTCTTCTATCACGTGTGGCCTGCTCTCATGGAGAATGACTGTGTCATTATGAAAGGAGAAGCTGTCACCAAGAGAGGGGCTTTTGTACGGTGGCCTTGCATAGTGACAATTCATCCCAAGTGTTTGTTTCACAAGTTCGAGAACATTTATAAACCCAGAGATTCTATAGAAGAAGTTCATAAAGAGTTGCTTGATAAAATTTCATACAAAGGAGAGGAAAGGGACCGGCTAGGAAAGAAGAAGACGCTTTTCTTTGATTCTTCCATAATTCTTCATAATTTTCTGGCAGCAATTTCTTTGTTGCTTTACTTATAAGATGGAACTCATCGTATTTGCCTCCTCCTTAGAAATAGTATGCTATCATAAGGGCCAAACTCTTTGAGCTCATCTTATCGGAGGCCCTCTCTAAGTCTAAGCCTTTGGAAGTGATCAATTAACTTTCAGGAAACAGTTGGCCAAAGTTTTATTGACGATGATCCATTTTGGGAAACAATGAATGTACTCTGTTTTCTCTCCTTGGTATGATGTGTAGGCAGGGGGGAGGGATGGAAAACAGAAGGCAGAGGAGATGGGGAGAAGAGTAGCCAATTGGTTTTGGAGGGTTGCTTCCTATATACGTTGGTTGTAAAAAGGTTTTTAACGTGGTAAATAATCGGGCAGCCTTCAAAACGGAGTAGTAGGTGTGAAAGTGTGTGAGTGTGTGTTGTGGTGGGTGTTGACAGGCCATGGGGGCTTGGATATTCTATATAGTTCACATGATGGAGTTTCAATCCTGCCTTTCCTAGAAAGAGTTAAGTGAATTGTGAAGAGAAGCTCCTCAGTCCAGCACAAAGCCACCATCTGGGAGGTCTCTGTTCCTGTTCTCTTTGAGGAAGAGAATAAGAAAGTGCTTCATGCAGCTTTTCACACATACATTGGAGAACAGGAGTAGAGTGTTTTAAAAGAACTTAAGGGTTTTTGCAGCTTAAATATTCGCCTATAGTGAATAGTATCTCAACAAAATATTTTGTGCTATGAAATTGGGTTGGGTTGATCTGACAACCACCACACGTGGTCTGTGATGAATGACCTCAAAAAATGTGCTCCTTGCTCCTACAACAATCACCTTATGTTAAGAGATTCCAATTGTAGACTCTCCGCAGTGCAATTTGTAAAGGAGGGAGAGGAACTAGCCACTATTCATGTATTCTACATCAAACAGGCATTTTAACTTCCTTCCTTCCCAGCTTAAACTCCTAAAACAAAATGTGAAAATCCTAAAAGGAAGTACTTGGAACAAAGGAAAGGGTTGAATGAAGGAATCTGTAAGAAGGAGTTTGCTAGTAACATCTCTTTATAGTGAATACAGTTTTTGTGTTTATTAATTTAGTTAGTAGATGGGCAGCAATCATGATTCATTCCCTCCATCCCTTCCTCCCTCATTCATTAATTCATCTCATTCAACAATATTTATTTTTTCAATAGTTATTTGTGACCCAAGCACTCAGGTGCTGGGGATTCAGCAATGAACAAAAGAGACCCAAATCCTTGCCCACATGGGGTTTGCATTCTCCAACACTTGGAAGTTTGAATGTAGGTCTAACAATTTACTCATGGAAACAAAGTTCTAGCCTCAAGAATTTGAATATTCCAAAGTTCATTGTAATGTAATTTTATCTGAGGAATACCCTAGTTGTTGTCAAATATTGGGCAGCTGTAAGAAACGAAGAGTGTGTCCCATGCTGACCGATGCCCAGTAACGGGCAAGTGTAATCATAACAGCAAAACCTCTCCTTCTGTGGGATATATATTCGTTTTAAGCCATGTGAGTTTTCACAAACTATTGACTATTTCTCTTCTTTTTTAGTGGAATTCAGTGCGGCCTGTAAGTCGATGTCGAAGCAGGAGTTTAAGTCCCGTCTGCCCCCGTAGCCGTATTGGTTTAAGCACGGTACATATCTAACAATTTTTACACAAAGCATCTTCATGGTTGACACTTTTTTCCTCAATAGTCACCAATGAAAGAGTTGATTGTATGTCTATAAGTAGAAAGAGAACCTGTTGCAATAATCCCAAACTGATTTTTATGCTACCTTGGGCTAAGGAATTTATTCTTCTAGAAAGAAGGAAGTAGAGGTAGTTTTTTTTTCTTAATTACTTCAAAGAATCATAGTCTTAACTTACTTCATAGTTTTATTTTTGCTTTGGAACGAAAATGAGCTAATAGATAAAGTCTTCTGAACTGAAAATGGGTGTGATCTGGGCACAGGTCCTTGGTTTGTCTTAAACTTATTGCATGAGTTTGGAGAAATTGCTCAAATGGTCTGTTGAAATCCAGGCACTGCAGGTATTAATTTTCCTCCAAACTTCAAAGTGGGAAGAATAACATTAGTCTCCTTGAGTATTAGTTCTTGGGAGGATTACTAGTACCTCTGTTAAAAAAAAATAACAGCAAAAACATTTCTGAAAATGAAAAACGTTGTTATGATTCACTACTGTTAATTTATTCAACAAATAATATTTATTCAATGCCTTTTGAATATAGGGCTGGACCAAGACACGTGGACACCAGATAGGCTAATAATTTGCTGTTTCTTCAAATAAAAATTCTTTAAACATTTGTTCAATCTTGTTTTAGGGAGAGTGGTGGAGAAGGAGAACCAGATCTGGCAGGGCTCCGCTTTCGGAAATCTCCAGCAATGCATCCCTAGCTATAAACTTCTAAATCTCCCTCCGTGAAACAAAACCAAAAACAAGTGCTACCCCCTCCATTAATAAGATCTACTTTTCTGAGTTTAGTGACCATCTATTACTTCAGCATGCTCTTTATCAAGTAACTCCTTCTGTTTCTGCTGGATGCTAGATTTGGAGGGAGATGCAAAAAATGTTGAAAACATGGTCTCTTTCCTGAATGGGTTTGAATTTAGGAAGATCAATATGATTTAAACAGAATAACTGAGTGTGGTGTATGCCACAGGCCATACAAGAGGCACGAAGGACTAGAGCCATGAAGGAAGGTAGGAATTCTTTCTGTCCTTGACAGTGAGGAAAGGGGATCATGGGGAAGGTGGTACTTGGTCTGACTGTTTAGAATGGATGGAATTTTAATGTGCTGGGAAATTGAGGAGGGATATCCAGAAAAAGGAACTGGCCTGAGGATGGAAAAGGCATGTATCCGACACAGATCTTTGCTCTCGGAGATTTTAATATCGCTTATCCATATTCATGAATAAGAATTTATAGTAGATAAAAGCAAAAGGATAGTGCATTTAGGGGACTGATAGATAAGAAAAGAAATCTTGAGTTTTAATCCTGGAAGAATCATAGTCCCCTTATTCTAAGAGGGCATGGCTTATTCTAAAAAGCAGTATTAGGTATCTACTCCAGTGCTTAGAACCGTGGCAGATTTTTCCTCTGGATTCTCACTGGAAGACTTATCGGTGAGCAATGTCCCTCTAATAAAGCCCCTATACATGTTTCGCATACCTTCTTTCTCTTTCCTGCTTTGTGCCCAAGGAGAGCCAAATAATTTAACTTTAGACGAGAATAAAATATATTCTTTTTCTTTTATGTTTTTTAAGTAGGCTCCATGCCCAGTGTGGGGCTTGAACTCACGACCCTGAGATTCAGAGTTGCATGCTCTCCTGACTGAGCCAACCAGGCGCCCCTCAAATATATTCTTAACGGTGAAACTGCTTCCCACTTTCTGTCTCTTTGCGCCGTCCTCTCCTTACAATGACTGGATACAACTGCAAAATATAATACAAATATTTTTAGTAGTTTGGATTTTGGCCTCTTTGGGGTCTTGATGTATCCAGAATAGCTGTCCTCTTTGTTAGTGTTTATTTATCTAAAGTTTGTGAACATTCAGAGCAAGAATCTTGCTTGTAGTCTGTTGTCTCTGAGCCGTAACAGGTTTGTCGGTAGAGGTGTTGGCTTTTGCTTAGTGAAAACGAAGGCGAGGTTTGGAAAATGATTCTTTTCTGGCTCCCCAGGGACCCTCCTTAATAGGGCAGGGTTTTGGACATATGACATGGTTCATATAAAGATCTGTTGGAGAATATTTTATCATTTTGGCTTTAATTAATTAATTATAATACTACTAATCATTATTTTTTGGAAAGCATTGAATTCAGCATGGCCACTGAGCATCCAATCTCAACGTCTTCAGCAACCATTAAAGCAACGAACAAACTAGGACATTGAGTCCAGATTCTAATCAATGACATAATTTAAGCCAAACCGAGTGCCCATTTACTTCAGGCAATATAAAAGGAATCGCATTGTTCAACCTTAGGGGCGACATCATCATTCGAAAGTACCTCAGAACAAGTATTTAGCTGATGTTAGGAAGAAAATGTCAAAAAGATTCATTTTTGGAGCTCCATCTGCTGCGTAATTAACGTCACTCTTTTATATTTGGCAGATATCTCGAAGCCGGAGCCCTTCTCCAATAAGATGTGCGTTGCCGAGTAAGTGAGATGGTTTAGACGGCACAAGTTTTGTGCTTTTTAATGCTCTATTTAGCACACAGCACTATGCTGCAAAATGCATGTTCTGCCTCCTAGGAGAACATCATTGACCCCCCACTTCATACCTTTTATTTCTGGGCCCTCTTGTAGATGGTGCCCGAGAGGTCCCATGGGTGATAAGGGAAGAGCCTCCAGTTGAGAGGTTTTTATTGACGTAAACCCAGATCGACCACCCATGTTTCATTTAGATCCTTCCAAGAGAGATTCTGAGAAAGTGACCATAATCCTGAACTGTTTGTTTTTCTCCCCTAGGGTTTTAAAACCACCAGACATGTTCCCTTGCCACAGGACATCTGCAACAGCCAACTTCCCCCTGTGCCTCTGTCTCCTGTGTCTGCCTCAGAACTCACTTAAGATAATGTGAAAAGGCAATTCTGTGTATCACTCCGCACAGAGAGTTAAATGTTTTGGCTTAGCGTGTTTGTAACTTTCAGATATATTGCATAATTATTTTATAGACACAAATTCCATTAATTTGATAAAAACCATTGCCTAGGTGTTTAGGATCATATTCATTTGAAGCCAAGTCCATCACAGAGGTTGAGGGTTTTCATCCTGAAATGCTAGGCTCTTTTACGGCAACTATACAAACTGAAGTGGAAGATCTTTACCAAGCTGAGTTCAAAAGACGAGTCAGTTTAGCTTATAAGCTGATTGTAAATATTATAGTTGCTGGTATAGCTTTGAATTGAAAACAATATTGGGTGTTCTAATTATCTTTTGTTTGGAAGATAGCCCTCTTCTCAGGCTGGGGAATTGGTAGTAGGTAGCAGCGGCTTCAGGCTACATGGAGATGGTGATGATTTCAGAGAATATAGTTCACAGACTTGCTTCTCTTTTCCTGCTATGAGGATGTTCGGTTTGGGTTAGCTGGGCACCAACATGAAAGCTACTTGCCTGAAAGAATGTTCTTGCTTCATAAATGTGGAGCAGTGATAGGGCTACAAGCCAGTCTTGAGATAAGTGGCAATGACCTTGTGTTTATCTCGCGGGAATGCTTTATACAGTTTTAATGTACATGTTAAATATAGAAGCTAGCTGGGATGTGTGCTTTATCTACTCGACCTAGTTGGTTGCAAATTCAGACTCCCTAAGAACAGCATCTAACTAAACATACCTAAACTCAAGGCTTAAAACTAGGGGTAGCATTTATTGATTTTGAATTGAGCGAATATACCTCGCTTTCCTCACTGTGAAGGACTGTTGAAAAAGTTCGAGTTCAATGTAATAATGGAGTGTGGCTTTCCCAAGATAAGTAATGTTCTTTGTGCTTCTCCCCGCCACCCCACTTTACTGTGGCCTTAAACACGAGCTTCGCCAATGACTGCTCTCACTGTGTGCCTTTTAGAGAGAAACTCTGAATTGGCCACAGCTCAGTCTGCATAAACCCAGTGCGGAAAACAGCACGTAATGCTTTTTAGGTGAAAAAACAAAACAAAACAAAACAAAATAAGACAAAACAAAACAAAAACCCAAAACCCCAAAACCAGAAACAAAGCAAAAAAACTTCTCAGAAGCATCTTGTCTCTTGTTCTGCTAGCTAGAGATGTTGGGAGAGACCTTCTCTATCTCTGTCTCTTGGGTCTAAAGTTGCCCACTCGTTTAGAACTGTGAAGTTAACTTTTTTCCCTCTGTGTATTTTTATATAGTCATCACCCTGAGGCAAGGCAGCATGCTAGAAGAGTAGTTGGTGTCCAGGAAGCTCCATTTCTGACTTGGTTATCAGTTTGCCTTTGTGACCTTGAGCAAGTTACTTCACCTCTCTGAGCCTCCGTTTGATTGTAGAGTGAGGAGGTTGGACGAGATCAGTGGTTCCCAACCCTCCTAGATTCAATACCCCTTTATGACAAATATTCTGATCGTTCTGAGATAAAATTCAAAGTTAATGCATAATGCATAATGATCCAAATGCATATATACTTGTAAACAATGAGTATAGTATCTTAACTTTAATACAAAGTAGAACAAAGGGAAAGCAGTTTTTAATAATATGTGTTTCAGTAAAAAGGCATTGGTATTGTCATCCTAGAAGGTAAGTCATCAGATGCCCACACCTGGGTAGAGTCATGAGCTACAATGCAGATTAATGTGTGTTCACATCACAGCAGTGTTGGATGCGATAGTCTAAAATGGTGGACAACTCTTGGTAAAGTTTTGGACGAAAAACTTAGTTATACCTTGATCTGTATAGTAAGTGCATTCCTGCAAAAGTTGGTGACATTGAAACCATGCAACTATTACTTTCTGTTGTATGTTTTTTTTTTTAATGTTTATTTGTTTTTGAGAGACATAGAGACAGAGTATGAGCAGGGGACAGGCAGAGAGAGAGGGAGATACAGAATCTGAAGCAGGCTCCAGGCTCTGAGCCGTCAGCACAGAGCCTGACACGGGGCTCGAACTCACAGACCGTGAGATCATGACCTGAGCCGAAGTCGGCCTGCTTAACCAACTGAGCCACCCAGGCGCCCCTTGTTATGTGTTAAAGATCATTTCTAAAATCTCACTAAGTAATGAGAATGCATCGTTAGGAGTTGGATGGCGGAATGCATACGCCGATTTGTAAAATGTTCACACGGGGAGTAGTGAATAGTCTAGAATAACTTTTGGAAAGGATCCACAAAACCAAAGGAGGCCTACCTGTACTCATCTCATCTCGGCATTCACCTTAACCTTAGTACCTTTGAAATGTGAAAAGCTCTTACTTTGTAACCAGTAAATGTCAATTTCGATACTATTGGTTTAACATCTAAGAATAAAATCAAGAAAAAGAGTGCTCCTGTATCTGTAAGTTATTGGCAACGAAATGCTTTCTTCCCAGGTCCCCATGTTCAGCGATATCCTTTGCCCATCTCCATTCTGTAAGGTCTGAACCAGGGCCATGAATTCATTTAGTAGATCCTGGACTCCGCTCCTGCTCTGGGGTTGACCCTGTGAAAGCTGCAATTTTATGCTGTAGCTTAATTGCCAGCTTTAGTTAATATGATTTGCGATCCAGTGTTATGTTCAAGATGCTGTCTCTGAGTAGTGCTTTACCATTTTAATGGAGCTTGCACTTCCATTATTTTATTTGCTTCTACAGCAAATTCATGCATGTCTTCAACTTATAGGTAAGGAAGCTGTGCCCCAATATGCCATGCAGCCTTCTTCCAATGCCTTTTCTTTCAGAAAAACATTCTCTCCTGTCTTTTTTTGTTCTGCCATGGCTATCACATCAGTTCTTTTGTTTATTGGTTCATTCATTCATACACTCACGAATTTGCGTTCGGTGAGTACCTCTGGTGCACCAGATTCAGTACCTATTACTAGGGATACGGTGGTGGACAGGGTTCTGGCCCTTATGGAGTTTAATGTCATGTCCAGTTGCATTCTTTGGTGATTTTCTTGTCATAGAGAGTAGATAATGATGGAAGATAGTAAAGAAAATGAGATCAGTACAACATATCAGTTGAAGAATTTAAATACATTAATCGGGAGGGCAAATGCCTCTATATAAGAAAGTTATGCAAGGAAGTAGGAGAAAAGTGGTGACTTGCATAAGAGGATGAAACTCAGTGTAACTCAGTTATGTCATTCACAGGTAAATTACTCGATCTTTTAGCAAATATCTTCTGAACCTGTGATCCCAGGGGGGAGGAACTCAAAAGATCCATTCTAACACTTCCCATGACCACAGCTGTGTGCTCCACCTGCTTTATTCCTAAGCAACAGGGCAATTTGCAGACCGTTCTAATTCATTTCTAGGTGCCCCACATCCTTCTGGAGGTGGATTGCTGCCAACAGGTGTTCTATAAAGTTTGAGTTGAGTAAGAGATTTCTTAGTGGTATGACTTTGGATAATATCACACCTATAATTAAGGGCAAAGTGTTATGGGAGCGTTTAAGAAACTAGTATTACAAACTGCATTAGGTCATTGAAATCTGAGCTCAGAAACCATATGGGTAAGTGACATTCGGTGTATGCCATTTAAATACCAAAGCGGTGAAGTGTGTTGGCTTTAATACAGTGAGCGAACAGGGGCCTTGAAAAGAAAGCAGGAACTAATTTTCTTACTTCAAAATGAAATGTAATGGACAATTTTATGCTTAAAACATTGCCCACTGGGTGCCAGCATGAATATTATACTTTCCATGGTATCATTGGCGATCAGTGTATCAAAATTGGGCAGCTAGCTTCATTTTCTATTGGGTGAGCAGCAAAAGAATATGACAAATACGTATGTTATAACTTTATTTCAGTAGAGTTTAAGCCAAACTTTAAGTGATACAAACAAAATAATGTATTGAAATGTGATGTGAATATATTTTAGAAAAGATCTTTAGTAGTTGGACAGTTATCAGAAGATCTTGAGTGTCATTTGATGAATCAGACCATTTAGCAATTGATATCTGCTCTTGGGATACTGGGCCTGGGGCATTACGTTTCCCTTCTACTTAGTTCTATCTTGTTAGACCAGGAAACAAGTTTCAGAGCCATGTCTTCAGAATAACACAGTTTAGGATCGGCTCAGCTGGGTGAGTCGTCACAAGTTGAAGCAAGAATGGCAATGTCATTCATTTAAGAAGCCTTTGCTGAGGTTGGTTAAATTGATGTTCCAGGCACTGTGTTAGGTCCTGTGAATACAATGGTGAACAAGATGTTCGGTTGTGAAGAGAATGTGCTCAGCGCTCATTGGCAGTGTGTACCCATGGGATGGGTCTGTGGTCCCTCTGAAAGATGGGGCAGTGAGTGGTAATGATCTTTTGCTTGGGAGATAATCTCAAATCCATGATGGTGTTGGTGGGTTGCATCAGTCTTCTTTGGGAGCTAATCTTGAGTCCATTGTGGTGACGATGGGTCATATCAGTCTTCCATGGCACTGTCACCTACAAGCATAGACCTAGGCCCCCAGTGATAGTTCATTAAGGGAGGTTTCCCCAGCATGATGTAACGTATGAGGAGAATGGTCTGAGAAAATAGATGTGCAGCTTACATCATGTGCTGGAAATGGCAAGTAGGGCATAAAAAAGGACTTTGTACTCATGCTTAGAAAGGAAGCATGAATCAGAACCAGACAAGATACACTGTTAAGATTGAAGAATCTACTTTCCACAGAAGTCATTTCCAGAACCCTCTCTGTAGGGCCTCCCTACTCACTTGCACTTTCTTGGCACATTCTTGACTTTTAAATTTTAGAGCTTTCCTCAGACTGAAGTATTTCAAGGAGACTAAAACGCCAGTGACTGGGAGCAGTAACCCAAGAGCACAAATGAGGTGTTTGATTCTTTCTTGAAAGTCATATGGATAGAGAGAGAGACAAGGGGCAATGAGGGCCCTGACTCTGTGACTGGTATTGGCAGGTTATGGAATGACAGGAGTTTTCCCTTTGCTTGGGCTGGTCAAAGGCATGGAAACCAGGTTTCACCTACTCTACTGCTGTATTTGATGTGAGCAGTCTCACTGGCCAGTGAGGGTTCTGTCCTTCCAAAAGGCAGCTTCATCGTAGAAATGGTTGCTATAGACTGGATATTTGTATCCCTCCCCCCAATTTCATATGTTGAAACCTAATCCCCAGATGATGGTATTTGGGGATGGAGGTTTCGGGAGGTGATAGGTCATTTGAGTGAAGCCCTCATGAATAAGATTGGTGCCCTTATAAGAGAGATCCCAGAGAGCTCCCTCACCCCTTCCGCCATGTAAGGACCCAGCAAGAAGGCGGCTATCGATGAAGGACGAAGTCGGTCCTCACCAGGGACCAAATCTGCCGGCACCTTTACCTTGGACTTGCCAGCCTCCAGAACGGCAAGAAATAAGTGTTTGTGGTCTTGGATACCCGCTGAGTGGTATTTTTTTATTGCATCGTCAACAGACTGAGACAATGGTTACCTTTGATCTAAGACCCATTTGCATCCATACTGTAGCCTTTTGGTGCAAATCACTGGCCTTGATGTGATTATCACTGACTTCTGACTTTTCTTGGTTTGATTTGAAATTGCCTAACTGAAAATAAAAAGGAGGGAGAGGATGGGGAGGAATAGAAAAACTTTCTGTTTTTCATCGATTGGAAAAATAAATTTCTTCTGAATGTTTTAAGAGTGATGGTGTAATTTAATGTTTATACTTTATATCGATGATTTGACCGAAAGCTAAAGGAGACCGTCGTTTTCCCAGAAAATCCTCTGTGGACTACTAATAACAAGTACTTCATCTGACATCTACTATTTGCCGACATTGTGCTGAGCACTCAGTGTTATCAAGCCTATTTTACAGATGGAGAAGCTAAGGCCCTAAGTCACCCAGTCCCAGTGAATGTTGGAGCAAAAGTTCAAACCCAGGTTTTCTCAAGTCGAACCCACCCTCTTTTCACTGAGTCTGTGGGATATTAATAAGATGTGGGGGTGAAAAAAAAGTATCCTGTGGCCCTCCTTGTTTGGAAAAATGAGCGAAAAGGTGAGTTGGACAAATCTTTTCTGCCAGACCCTGAAGGCCCCTTCATCACCCTTCTTGGCCCATTCTTGACTTTTTTGGAGGGAGACTTCAAGGGAGAATGTCACGCACAGCACTCTCCAACTTTGTTTCACCATGGAACCTTTTTTTCACGGAGCTCTTATAAAGGTATTGTTCTAGAAGACCCATTTCAGGAAATGCCTCATTAGGACCTATTTATTCTTTTTGAATTACAGATGCCGCTGCCCATTGGGAGTTAGGCTTTATCAACTTTTACAACAAGAGGAAGAATCTGGTTTTATCACCTGTTAAGACTTTTCCCCCAGTAAATTAGTTCCTAAATGAGAGGCCTGAAATGAAAATATCTCTTGTTTGTCCTTATCCTTTATACCTCTGCTTATCTTTTCCCTTAGTCTTATTTTCTTCGCCCTTCTATGAATTGTATCATAAAATAGAATTCCCTTGAACCCGATATCTATGTCAGGGTGGTTTTTCTAGCATTCATGGTTTTCCTGAAACTCTACCTTTTAGACCTTTGCTACTTCATTTGTATTTTGTCTCTCATTCTCTCCTACTTTCACTCTCTTTCAGGGTTTCAGTTTTCCTAGTAATATCTCTAATGCACATTCATTTACACGTCTTAGAAACAGGCACTTAAGCTTTAATGTAATTATGAATCCTGTGAAAGAGACAAATGGATATTCTTCAAAATTAAAACACTGGATAGCATTTCAAATAAAGATGCATATATACTGATTCATACAGTGCATGAATTCTATGAAAATGCCAAGTCATTGCTTTCTAAAATTTTGAATATTTGGGATGACAATAATTTGTACAATGATACTTAAACTTCCAATAAGTCTGAGCTGTGGACATGTGTATGGCTTAGGTCACTTCAATAAAACTGTTGACTAGTATTTACCAAATTTGTTCATGATGAAAACCACTGGGCATGTTTATCAGGAAATAGATTATTGGGTTCCACTCCAATTGTACTGAATCAGAATCTCCAGGGGGCAGCTGTATTTCTAATATCAGCAGTCAAGTTTGGAAAACAGTGGTCTATATCTGGCTTTAATGATCCATAAGCAAAATATTGCAGAAATACTTTATCGTATATATTATGTTGCCCTTAACTTTCTAACTGGAAGATAATGTATTAATTTAAAAGTTTCTGAGAATTTTAAATTATTTGCTATATTCTAGTAATAGGTAAATTATGGAAATTTGCATAGTGATTCTTTAAAAAATTTTTTTAATGTTTATTTATTTTTGAGAGAGAGAGACAGAGCAGGAGCAGGGGAGGCAGGCGCAGGGGGGACACAGAATCTGAAGCAGGCTCCAGGCTCTGAGCTGTCAGCACAGAGCCAGATGCTGGGGCTCGAAGCTCACAGACCGTGAGATCATGACCTGAGCTGAAGTTGGATGCTTAAAGACTGAACCACTCAAGCACCCCTAGCATATTCATTCTTTATCTGCATACATACATGTAAAAATATGGTCAATTGTGGGCTACACAATTAGATTTTCAATAAAACAAAAAGGATGCAAAACAATAGCAATTTTATTTTTCTTCTCTAGAGGTTAAAATTGTTCTCCCTTGTGTTTCCTGTTTGGATAGCTTCTTGTTGAACTGTCAGAATATGTATTTCTTCCTAAACTCATAAGTTACTCCCTTCAACCCTGTAGATCTGTGTTCCCTGTGTTTAACTGAGAGAGTCATAGTTAGAATAATGAGTCCCCATCGGCCATAGTTTGCCTAGTCATGGTTGTCTGCCAAATGGAGCTGGTCACCTGGGTGATTCAGACTTAGGAACATCTTTATGATTGTTCATATAAGTCTCTAGTGAAAACTCTAAAACGGAGTGAAACTGACATCCAAGTATTAGCCCTCACAGGTGGCCTACCTCCAATGGGATTTCCCAAACATTGGCTAGAGGAGAGAAATTTGACTCTTTCTGTTTACTTTGCAAAGTACCAAATGACCCAAAGAGAAGACGGGGAGTAAACCTGTTTCAACTTCCATTCACGAAAACTGAAGCACGTTTTCTTCTTTTCTTTTTAGAGCCCAATGGAATCTCTCATCAAGGCAGTGTCTAAGTTGAAAAGCAAGTTCTAAATTAGCTCCAGAAAAGAAATATTGACACAAATGGGCCAAATATAACTCCATTTTGAATGTGCCAGGATTTGAAATGCATGGGCTAACAGTTCTAATAGAGATACTTTGGTGGAAACAATAGATTTTTTTCTTAATGTTTTTACTGTCTGATTTCAGCTTTTCTTCATTGAATAGCCCAAGGTGGTAATGTAAGTCGAAACGACATTGATTATTGGAAACTAAAGTTGTAGAATTTCTTGAGATGATTTCTCCCTTCCTAACCAAGTTGATCCACAGTTGGAGGAAATTCTTGGGACATAAATCAGTACTAATCTTTGGTGCTTTCTGGGTCTCTTTTGTTCATTTAGGCTCGGTGTTTCTCCCGGGGAAATGTTATGGATTTAGCCACGAGATGGCAATGTTGCTTAAGAAGTGAGATAAGACTTGACCTGGGAAATAAATAGTAATTCCTTAGATAAAATATATAACTTAATTACTAGTTTTACTGCTCTCCATAAATTTGGAGAATAACTTAAATTAATGGAGGATGGCCAGGCATTAAATTCAGGGTGTGATAGAAAATGTAAGTGTTAAATAACTATATCATTATACCTAATAAAGGATTTTGCATTTAAAACCCAAGTCTTGGGTAGAACAAATATTTTTTGTTCTGGCAGAACAAATATTTTTTGCGTGTTAATTTTAAAATCCTCTTACGCAATCTGACACCATCATCTTGTCAACTTAGAGTTCTTATTGAGACATAATTCAGTTTGTTAATAAATGTTTTGAACAAAACTCTTTGCCCTTAAACAGGGAAGAAGAGAACTTGATAGCTTTTTTAATGATCTTCTAAGATTTCCAAGAATTTTCAAATTATTAGCATTTCCCATGGCTCCAAATCCCCAGGTCTTGGGTAGGGATCTCAGTTTCAGAAACCCTTAGGGTTATTCCAAGCAAATATTTTAGTTTTCACCTGGAAGATGGAATAATATTGCTAAGAAACTCTCTTAAGAAATTGCAGGGACTCACTGGAATAATATTGCCAGAATGTTTGAAAAAGCCACAATTCTGTATGAAAGGAAGAAAAATTTATAACATTAATAACTACTTTCTTTCCTTTAAATCACCATTCTGTGTCTCCCTCTCTCTCTGCCCCTCCCCTGCTCATACTCTGTCTCTATGTCTCTCAAAAATAAATAAACGTTAAAAAAAATAAAAAATAAATAAAAAAAATAAAATCACCTCTCAGAAGCATAAATGTTTCCTGTCAAAAATGAAGATTTCTGGGCACCTGGGTGTCTCGGTCTGTTAAGCGCCCATTTTGGTTTCTCTAAGCCTGCTTTAACCGTATTTTTTCTATTTTACTTTTTAACAAGATAATTTTTCAGAAACATCAGTCTTTAAATTTATGTCTTTACAGTCAGTGAATGGATAAATTAAATGTCCCTCCTGCTAATGACCACACACCTAAGTTTAAGTTAAAATACTAGTCTCCAAGCAAAAATTTACAAAGGACTTCCTACTCCTCCCTTCTCACTTAGGCTCTAACCCACCTCTTAAGGGAGTTAAGACTTTCGGGAAAGGGCCTCAATCCCCAATTTTTCTGCCATCCTCAGAGATATAACAGTCATAAGATATTGTCACTGGGTGGCTGAGGGAGAAAGGAAACTCTTCCTTGGTGTGGTAGAACATCCACAGATATTGTGTGTGGGGATCAGGATTGCCGAAGTCCTCCTGGGTAAGGTGCCTTTCTCTCTTAATGAGAACGGTGTCATAGAGTAGTTATCTCATAGCTGATCCAGGAAAGGGGGAGGGAAACTTTCAGATGTTGAAGATGTAAAGAAAAAGTGGTGAGGATTAAAGGGGAAGTTGAAGAGATATTTCTGCTAGTTTTGCTGGTGGAGCTGCGTCTCTCATGAAGGAAAGAGAGGTGAAGACAGACTGTACATATTCAGTGCTGCAGATTCTGCTTTTCACAATCTGAAGGAGCCCCTCTCATTCAGATCACTGCTACTCCAAGTGCCCATCTTCAAAGAACTTGGACCAGAATGTAAATCAATGCATTGATTCCTTCATCGACAAGGTCTTGCTGTTTAAAAAAAAAAAATTGCATTAACTAGTGTGCTTAGGATACAGTTGGTTAAATTCTGATGCAACCTCTTTATTTAAAGGTGGACCTATGATCAACAGCTTATGGACAGGCAGTAGCACTGAGGAGCCCTGATTAGACTACAATGAGAACAGTGTTCCCTAGAACTGTGCATTAAAAAACAAATCATTTCTTTTGAGAGGGACAGAGCATGTGCATTCGAGGGAGGAGGGGCAGAGAGAGAGAAGGAGGGAGAGAATCCCAAGCAGGCTCCACAGTGTCAGTGCAGAGCCCGACGTGGGGCTCGAACTCGAAAACCATGAGGTCATGACCTGAGCCCATATCAAGAGCAGGACGCTTAACCGACTGAGCTACAGGCACCCTCAGACTCCCTTTTATGATGGATTAAAACGAGATGCTTACATGAGAACTAAATTTGAAACAAAGCAGAGCAGGTGCTAAGGAAGTGCGTTGAGAACCCACATTTCCGTAGAACACCAAAGATGCAGCTGTAAAAGTTGAGCCGTCTCTTGCTCAAGATGCGGAGCACCTCACTTCTCTGCATGCCTCCCTCCAGCCCAATCCTTCTTCCCAGAGAGATGGGGCTCCTTTCCCTGGCTCCCGGGCTTTCAGTTTTCTGGCCGTCAGTTCCCAGGCATGTGTCATTGTGGACGCTTCTAGGAATCCTGGGATTTTACTTGCGAAAAGCCTCTGGTGAGGGCAGGACACGGTGAGCCAAGGAAAACCCACTGTAGAGCGTACGGGTTACCAGGTCAAACCTGGTTCTCCTATGGGCTATGGTGAAAACACATCACTGCTGTTTCTTTAGAAAGAATTAACATTTTTGAAAAGTAGTGGCTATAAATTATGCATAGGAAAAAGGACTGAAGAGCACGTTGTTCTAACAGGAAAGGAAGCAGACATCTTGAAACAAGAGCTCCCTGCTGCAATACTGTCCTATTTTGAAATATTCTACACTATTAAAACAAAAAAGCAAAACATTTATGAAGAGCTCCTCTGCATTTAGGACAAAACCCATGTACCTATTCCTTCTGTAATGAGATCTCTCTGCAAAGATTCACCCCCTGCTATGTCTGTAGAAGGGACTGGTGTCATTTCTGGCCTGGTCTGGCCTGAAGCTTTGTGGACGGGAAGAGAGACTCCATTTTCCTCTTCGCGTGGCTGGTTTTTGCAGCAAATGGAAGTGTTTCCAAGAAGTGTTCTGTCTCGTCCTAACAGAATTCAAAAGCTAAAGAAAGGTATTATCCCTTCCACTCTGCAGATGCAAAAGCTTAGCGAAATTCGACTGGTCTCAGCTCCACCCCTCCTTTCCTGTTAACATATATGACAGCAAAGAGTCTCCAAACTTATTGTGTTGGGGGAACTTTGGAGAAAACTTGCCTCAGTGATGTGTTATTTTAATACTTAGTTCACGAAATCCCTTGCCTGGCTGGAATCACTTTTAATAATTAAGAACTCAATTAACTCAAACATATAAACCCAGGGAATGCGCGAGCTCGTGTTTCATTGGGAGCCCAACTTGAGCGCATGGCAGACGGTTTATGGGCCCTTACCTTCTTCAGCGTGAACCTGCAGGGGCTTATTACCCCAGCCTCTGCATCTCTGACGGCCATGTGCTTTCCTCACTGCAACTTTAATCAAGACCAGACTTCGCTTGATGTGAAATAAGATCCGAAGGCCCTGAGAAGTCATCCTCATGAAACTTGAGCAGCTGAAACCCACAGAGTGAGAGAATGTGATTTAGAAACATCATTTCAATGCTAGATTTCCACTGCCTCTTAAAGGAAACACAGCTCAAATCTTTGGGCCCTGGAAAAGGTGGCCGAGATCTTGGAGCTTCCTGTGAACCTGAACCTGACTACATAACTAGTTTAGGAAGTGAGAGATGAATTTTTGGATGATCAAATGGTTGAGTCTTCAGTCAGTGGGTTCAACGGGGCTTCTGTACGGTTTTCCAGTAAATTAGCATGGAAGAACAATGAGCGTGGTTATAAGTCAAGCCCTGTGTGTGAGCTATTTGGAGAATTGATTTTAATTAGATCAGATCCACAGAGGTACAGTGAGGTCTTCTGGGAGTTGGGGAAGCTGCAAATAAATTGTTCTTGGCACAAAATGAAGTGAGGAACAGAGTCTGGAGCTTTAACGAGTTTGTGGATGCCTGGGGAGAATAGAATGCGGAGACAGAAGACAGCTGGTTGTTGCTCCCAGGCCGTGTGGGACCTTCTCTGTCCAAATTCTTACTCTTCGGCTGGAGTGAGAAACTTCAGTATATCTAAGAGAGCAGTCCCTGTGATGTGTCCCTTGTCCCTGAAAAACTTTTTTTTTTCTGTCTTTGGTGGTGAACCCAGTGTCCATTGTCCCTGAAAAACTTTTTTTTTCTGTCTTTTGTGGTGAATCATTTGCCCAGTGGAAAGAGAACCAACTGGAGATATTGGGTCCTTTCCTCTAGTCCCGCTACTTCCTATTTTATGACTCCTATCCTTTGTCTTTTGTTATATGTCAATAGAGGTAATAATGTCTCCAGACCTACCTCAAGTGAGACAACAGTTATGGAAGGAGGCAGAGCAGGCCGACCCTCAGATTATTAAAGAAATTTAAAAGTTCTGGTGAAGTCATACATGGCCTCTCCTTAATCTGACATGCAAAGAAAGTTTATGTAGTTAAATATAACTGATACGTTCTGCCTCAGGAACTCCTCTTATTTCTAATTCCTTCGGGGAATGGGTGCTGATTTGGCCCAATCCAATTTAACACTTGGTCTGATTCCATGATTTAAAGTTATTCATGTTCAATTTAGTGTCTCAGGGAATAATTTCCTAGTATTTCAGATCTCTCCCTTTTTTCCTCTATTGTTTTCCAAGATGGCACCCAAGTGTGTGGAAGATAGGCTTCCACAGCCACATGCTCTTGTAGGAAAGGAATATTGAGATCTTGTGCTATACTTTTGACATGTGTGGCTTATGTCCCCTGAGGTATGGCCTGGTCCTGTCCTTTAATGTTCTGCTGGCATCTCTGCTGATGTTTGTGGGTTCTACATATGTAGTCTAGTCTTTCTCAGACAGGTCAGGGTGTAGAGGAGCTTCCCTGTCTTCCATCATCCCCAGCGTCTTTTGGGAGTCCTTTCCATGGGTCCATCTAGTTCTTGGTCCAGGTTTCTATCCTGTAGTAGGGGCAGTGGGTATATCCATTTCCCCCAAGAAGGTGGGCATCATGGCAGATCAGCTGGTCAACCTAGCATTCATGAAACACCAAAAACAAGGGCAGCTCAGGATGGCAAAGTGAATCCCTTTTCTGCCTGAGCATTCTACGTGTTGTCTCTGAGGCCACCAGAGGTACGGGGTTGCCTTACACAGCAGTCTCTAGCTAGGTCTAAATGGCCTGCAAAGCGAGAAGTCATCCTGACTTACTTACTATGCCTTCTTTCCCATCGGAAGTAGGGGGATGGGCACCTTTCTGACCTTCTGTCTCTGCAACCTCACCTGCCTCACCTTGTAACCTTTCTGGGCTGATGGAGCAGGGTTTTCTTTTACTCACTCTTCCTGTCCCCTTGGGGTTCCTTGTGTCAAACTCCTTCTGTGGGTCTCTCCTGCAGTCTTTTCTTTGCTTTGCTAATGTTCTCTTTTACCAATATTTTCTCCCATATTAGCTAAGAAATAAATATCACATCCATTTAGCTTTTTGTGGAAGGATGCATAAGAAATATTTAACAGTGGTTACCTTTGAGGAAAACAATTTTTTTTAATTTTTTTAATGTTTATTTACTTTTTGACAGAGAGAGTGTGAGCAGGAGAGGGGCAGAGAAAGATGGAGACACAGAATCTGAAGCAGGCTCCAGGCCCTGAGCTGTCAGCACAGAGCCTGATGCGGGGCTCGAACTCACAAACTATGAGATCATGACCTGAGCTGAAGTCGGTGCTTAACCCACTGAGCCACCCAGGTGCCCCTGAGGAAAACAATTTTAAACATTCTGAGACTTAAGTCATAGAGAATACAATTTTTACCCTCTGCCATATCAATAGGAATAGAATAAACATTTTCTGTATTTAAAACAGTAGGTGAGGGGCACCCGGGTGGCTCAGCTAGTGAAGAACCGGCTCTTGACTTCCACCCTAGGCCATGATCTCACGGTTCATGAAATGGAGCCTCATGTGAGGCTTAAGAGCTAGCTTGGGATTCTATCTCCCCCTCTCTCTGCCTCTCCCCCTGTGTTCTCTCTCTCTCTCTCTGTCTCAAAATAAATAAACATTAAAAAAAATAAAACAGTTGGTGAGCCCCAAATGAAGCAAAACAGTAGACTGAATGCATCCTCTGGGTCACCGCTTTGCAACTTTTCCTGTGGTCATTAACATTCTTACTCTCAAGGCCTGTTTCTCAGACTCTAGCACTTATTAGCTGTGTGTCTTTGGACCAATTAACTTAGCATCTATGAGTCTGGTTCTTTCAGCTATACACTGAGCAAAAAATAGCAGCTTGCAGCGTTGAATGAATTGATATAGAAAAAGTAGCACAGTACAAGACACATAGAAAACGTTAAAATAAGCCAGTCAGAAAAGGACGGATACTTTATGAATCCAACTACATGACATGTTGGAAAACACAAAACTATGGAGATGGCAAAAAGTTAGTGGTTTCCGGGGCTTAAGGAGGAGGGAAGAAGGAACGAATAGGTAGAGTCAAAGGGATTTTTAGGGCCGTGAAACCATTCTGTATGATACTGCGTTGGCAGATACACGTATCATCATACATTTGTCAAACAGGTAGAATGTGCAACACAGTGAACTGTAATATAACAATGGACTTTAGTTGACAGCAATGTGTCTATATTAGCTCATTGATTGTAACAAGATACCACACTAATGCAAAATGTTAATAATAGAAACAGGGGGTAGGATGAAATATTATATGGAAGAAAATATTAAAACGATTTATGATTTTTGATGATGAAGAGATTATGCTGATTATGCTTTGCGATGTTAGTTACTGCTGCCAACCAAGCCACTCCAAACCTTCATGGTTTAAGTCAGTAACTAATTCACACTGTAACTAACTCAACTGCTCACAAGTTGATGGGGTCGCTGGGCGGTTCTGATGATTTGGGCCAGGGCTGGCTGATCTCAGCTGGGCTTGGTGTGCGTCTACAGTCAGCCCCAGATGAATAAACTCATCTTGGCTAGACTCGGTCTAGCCCATTTGGTCGCGTGGGGCTCTTGAACCAAGTACCACAGGTACCAGTTGGGTCATAGCTGGTACGACTGGGTTGCCTGGCCACAGGCCGTGTGTTCTCTCATTCTCCAGCAGGCTAACTCGGGCTTGTTCACATGGTGAAGTCAGGGTCAACGTGGGAGGAAGGGTGCAAGGACTTGCACACGGACACTTCTTCCACGTGCTACTGGCCAGAGCAAGTTACAAGGCCAGCCCAGATCCAAGGGCTGGGGAAACACGTGGCACCCCTTGATGGCAGGTGCTGCAGTATGGCAATGCAATCCCATTGCAAAGGGCCCGGACCCAGGGAGATGAAAAACTGGAACCACTCCCTCCCCCACGCCCCCACCCCGCCCTCAGACAATCTATCAAACTGAGGATAATGGGAGTTTTCTTCTTACCCACCCCTTTGTGGTCACTCCTCATCCATGCCCCTTAGGATCCTTTTCCAGACTTGGTTGACCATATCGCTGGCACATTTTCTTTCATTTGCTTGGAGGTTTAAATTGGAAAGTTAACTTGACCAGAGCCCATGCTTTTAATGCAGAGAGACCAAGGGGATACAAGAAGCACTCGGGTTGGCCTCCCAGTCTGCACTGGAAAAACACGGACCCTAAACTATGGAAGATCTTGTGAAAGGGACCTATAAACCTGTCACATGCCCTCTGAATGTGTCAACAAGCTCTAACTTTTTGCTATCAAGAGCAATGATTTTTGTTGCTCAATTACACCGGAAAAAGACAATTTGATTCAATTTACCACAATTTACGAAGCCCCAAGACACCCAAACATGACTCATAACCTTCGCAGGCAGGAATAAGAGTAGCAGCTGCCCTGGGAGTAAATACGGGACACATGGTGTGCTGTGTACTTGGCTGCAGGCATTCAGTGACATTTGAGGGGAAATTTTCTTACGAGTCATGCACCGAGGGCTTCGGGCTGCTGTTTACTTCTGTGGATAAGCACTTTTACTAGAAAAGTATTTTTAACAATCCCAAACACCCACATCATGGAGAAATAGATTTGAAGATTTTCCAGTTTTGTAGGTGAATTTACAGTCTTAGCCTACGAAAATATTTAGAAGCATCTTCATTGACGCAGTATTTCAAATATTCCAAGGGAAGAAATCCAAACATCATTAGCTGTTGAAGGCAAGTATTGAGTCTGCCCCTGCCGTCGTGCATAGCTGACATCCAAGTGTCTTTTCTTGACCCCAGGTGTGGGAGACTCCTCTGAGTGAGGCGAAGCTCTTTTTATCTACCGAGGGGCTCTGGGTGAGCAGCACAATCCAGCATTTCTCTCTTTATCCTGCTTCTTAAATTCTGCCAGAAAGTTGTGAACTCTCAACGAGGTTCCATTTCTCCAATACTGCCTCAGGATGTTTCTAGAATAATATTGTCCAAAGGGTATTCCATGTAACACAAGCCCCATGACCTGATTCTCAACAAGGTGTTCTATGGTCAGATAATTATCGGGAAATAGTGTAAACCACATTTCTCTCTCAGAAAGCTGCAACACGTATTAGTAAGTAAAAGCTCTGAGAAGTTCGCAGTAAAGAAATATATTTAATGTTTTACTAATCCAGTATTTCCCACTTGTTTACCCAGGGAATCATTTTAAGAATAATTATAACGTGGGGCGCCTGGCTGGCTCTGTCAGTTAAGCATCCGACTTTGGCTCAGGTTGCGAACTTGTGGTTTGTGGGTTCGAGCCCCGCATTGGGCTCTCTGAAGACAACTTAGAGCCTGGAGCCTGCTTGGGATTCTGTGTCTCCCTCTCTCTCTGTCCCTTCCTTGCTTGCACTCTGTCTCTCTCTCAAAAATAAATAAACATTAAAAAAAGTTTTTAAAAGAATAATTATAATGATATAATAGGTATTATCACTTAAATAACAAACATTTATTTCTCATAAAAGTCCAAGATCCAGATACCAGAAGATTCCATGTTTGGTGGGGGCCACTTTCCTGGTTCATAGATGCCCACATCTTCTCACTAAACCTCACATAGAGGGGTGGTGAGGGAGCTCTCTGGGTCTCTTCTAACATATTTATTATTATTATTATTATTAATTTTTTTAGTGTTCATTTTTGAGAGAGAAAGAGACAGAGCATGAGCAGGGGAAGGGCAGAGAGAGAGAGAGAGAGAGAGAGAGAGAGAATCTGAAGCATGCTCCAGGCTCTGAGCTGTCAGCATAGAGACCAACATGGGGCTCGAACTCACAGACCATGATGTCATGAGCTGACCCAAAGTTGGACACTTAACCAACTGAGCCACCCAGGTGGCACTAACATAATTTTTAAAGTTTTATTTATTTGAGAACCACAGAGAGAGCACAAGTGGAGGAGGGGCAGAGAGAGAGAGAGAGAGAGAGGGAGGGAGGGAGAGAGAGAATCCTAAGCAGCCTCCATGCCGTTCAGCTCAGAGCCCAATGTGTGGCTTGAACTCATGAAACTGTGAGGTCATGACTCCAGCCAAAATCAAGAGTCTGATGCTTAAACGACTGAGGCACCCAGGCACCCCTGGGGTCTCTTTTATAAGGACACTAATTCCATTCATAGGACCTATTCATCTCCCAGAGGCCCTACCTCCTAATACCTTCATATTTGGGGTTATGACTTCAATATATGAATTTGGGCAGGACACAACATTCTATCCATGACAACCACTTACGTTTTTGCCTCATGGAGGTTTGGCCATTCCCTTTCTTCGCCAAAGTGCTTTCAGGGCCTGCAATCCCTTCTCACTTCAGACAGCAGTCTCCAATGCCAATGTCTCTTTGCTGTGAGTAACGTAACATGCCTAGGTCAAAATCAAACAAAAAACGTGAATGACAACACAGCCACAGCACTGAAATTGGTTTTCTTAAAGACACAGGTTTAATAAATTTAAATTTATTAAATTTAATAAATTTGGGGAACTGAACTGAATGGTGAGAACCAACTCTGCTCATCAGGGTGGCATTTGGTGGTTTCTCTACGCTCTTGATGTCAAATTTTGGTAATTCGACTTCATAGATATAAGAATATAAAAGTGCAAATGTAGCTTCCCTCCTAGATCTTTGAGTGAATTGATGCTTCAGGCATAGATCTTCCTGAGGCTTCACGTGTTCATGGTATACCTTCAATTCCTTGGAAATAGGAGTCTACCTGGTAGTGGGTATCAAATATACAGCTGCTAAGGGGCAGTGTGTATATATGGGGGAGTGTTTGCTGACATTAACCAGAGTGATGCATGTTTTCACAATACAGCATTGTTTTTAGCTTAGACTTTTATGAAAAGTGGCTCCTGTCAACAAAAGTGTTAACTGCACCTTCCCATTTCTACAGGTGGCTGGAATTGCTCCCTGCACAGGGAGTGCAAACGCAGTCACGTTCAGGTTAGAGGCACAATGAGCTCCAGCAGCACAAAGCCGTGGTAAAGATCTCCCAGAGCATACTGGAAAGAAACAAAGACTCCCTTCCTGAGAAGTGCCTAAGGGAAGAGTGAGCTCTATCCGTCATTGGGAGTAAGGTCTCAGAAACCAGAATGGACATCCCAGTGCGGATCAGTGTGTTTTTAGAGCCAGGATTTAAAGCCAGGTCCTTGGGCTACAGAGCTCACAGCCGCCAGCCTAAACTCTTCTCACCATCTTTCCTGGGTATATGTTGGCAATCCTTTCTATCATCTTCAATCGTGTTCCTTCCAAGGAGGTATTTAGGCTACACTTCTTTTCCTTTGTTTGAAAATACTTTAAAATAAATCACCTATTGCATAGACGTTTGGCCGTGACTTATTACCATGTCTCACGAAATGGGAATTCCTTTCTGCTTTCTTTGTTTTTATTCATAGATGCTGATTGCCAGATTTTACGACCTGCCCTGCCTGAAAAATATTAGTGTCCAGAAGCTGGTTTCCCCATTGCCGACAGAAGGCAAACTAATTAGAAGTCTGTCGGAGCAAGTTTTATGGGACAAAATGCATTTTTAGTTCAGCCAAGGAACTGAGCCCATCTTAAGTAAGAAGTAAAAAGTAAGAGGGTCTCCTGGGGTAGCAAATACATGAATTAGGAAATCAACCTTAAACCTCCCAGAGGTATTGAAGGTAACATGGATGCTCCCAGAAGAATTAAAATGTGATTCTTTGGTTCATGGATCTACTGCAGATGGAATACTTCATGGATCAAGGAAATGGGGGCACCCTATAAATTCTGCTAAATAAAACATCCACGTTCTACTGGCTACCCAGATAAAGTCTGAAACTGGGTGCGGAGCATGGGAAATAGAAGCACAAGGTAAGATTGGCTTTACAAGTTTCTGGGGTAGGGATCGTGTTATGGAAGCCAGGTGATTCTGAAGTTTTCTTGAACGACTCTCACTATTTTTAATATAGCAGACTCTGGAGTCAGACTGTCTGGGGTCTAATTCTGGTCCCTCAGTTAACTGAGTGAGTGATTAATTTTGTTAACCTGTGTTTCAATTTCCCCATCTGCAAAATGAGGCAAATGATAATATTTATCTTGTAGTGGTTTTCTCAAGGCTCAAATGAGTTAATACCCATAAAGTTCTTAGAACAGAAGATAATCTTCAACAAATATTCTCTATTGTTATTTTTTTTAAGTTTCTTTATTTATACTGAAAGAGAGAGAGAACACACATAGGAAGAGCAGAGAGAGAGAGAGAGAATGAGAGAGGATCCCAGGCAGGCTCTGTGCTGCCAGTGCAGAGCCCAATGTAGGGCTCGTTCTCATGAACCATGAGATCATGACCTGAGCCAAAATCAAGAGTTGGATGCTTAACTGACTGAGCCACCCGGGCGTCCCTCTATTATTATTATTATTATACTCTATAAAGCCTATGATAGTCTTTCACTTGAATTAATTGGACCTGTTACATAATTTGGAGGTCCAGTACAAATTGAAAATGTGGGTTCCCTTGTTCAGTAATTATTAAAAATTTCAAGATGGTGACAGTAGAGTATTAAACCAAGCCTTGGGCTCCTCAGACTTGGGGGTAGAGCTGTGCCAGCGCTCAGATCACACACCCATGAAGTATGTGATCTCTGGAACCAAATTATGGAAACTAGAAGGTGTTAGAAAGAATCTATATACAAAACAAATTCATATAGTTTCTTACATCTGGAAAAGCCAATTAAATTTGTTTTCTTAAAAAGGGGATTATTTATGAAGAATAAATCCATTCATGAAACTCAAAATTGTCCCTTTACAGAGCAGCGTATGGGCATCTCAGCGGAACTGTCCCAACTCCACAAGATTCACAGAGAAAGTAAAACATAAGGGTCATTGGAGCGGATGCTTCCAGCATCCATTTTTAAATTTTCTGCCAATGAAATAAGACAAAGAAATGCTCTTACCCCAAATGCTCTTTAAGCATCAAAAATCTTATTTATTGTTCACTTTTGGTTTTTGATTGCCAGAAGATAATCCCAGCTTAATTTCTCCACATCATACATGTCTTTCTAATAAAACAGATTTTGAGCCAGATGAAGAAAGAAACAAATAGCACATAATAACCTTGATGAGTGGATGAATAGAAAATCAAAGTTCTATTTATTTCTTGCCAGATTTGTTCAGTTTTGGGATATGGTGAAGGTCACAATTACTTAAAACTTATTAGACAAGGGGCGCCTGGTGGCTCAGTCGGTTAGGCATCTGACTTTGGCTCAGGTCATGATCTCGCGATTCATGAGGTTGAACCCTCATGAATCAGGCTCTGTGCTGACAGCTGAGAGCCTGGAGCCTGATTTAGATTCTGTGTCTCTCTGTCTCTGTCCCTCCCCTCCTTGCACTCTGTCTTTCTCTTTCAAAAATAAACATTAAAAGAAATTTAAAACTTATTAGACAGATCAAGGCAATCAAGAGGAAATTGAATCCCAGATAAAAAAATGGATCTATGCCACTGGACCATTGGGTAAAATATATATATATAAATATAAATATAAATATAAAGTATATATATATATACATACATATATATATTTAAATTATATTTAGAAAGGTTTTTACCCATTGTTGTTGAAAATTCTTTGAAGGCAACATCTGCTGACAATGAGGCAGCCATCCATGGGCAAATATTTTTCAGCTGGATTGTGTAGATTTCATTGTATTATAAATGAGATTTGATAATTCCTTTCTTTTTGGGTGGGTAACACTTTCAGTATCCTTTCTTTTTTCACTTAATAAGGTCAGGCCCAGTTAACCCCTTATCTTCATATGGATTCTAGCACTGTTAAACAATTGTTTGAAAAAATAACAATTATTTTGCTTCCTTGTTTACCCATCAGTGACTTTTGACATTCACTATTTCATATTTGACCTAAAAGAAAAGAAGACGGGTCTGGAAAGAAGGAGAAAAGGAGAGAAAGAGAAGAACAGATAAATGTCCTGCAAATGTCTTGCATAGTTGATTATTATCTGTTAAAAATATACCCATTATAATTTTTAATACACATTATGAAATTAGTAAAGTTTCAATCCATATTATGAAGGTATTAGAAGAGTAAACATTCACCAAGATACCTTACAAAATTGGAACTGAAATAAGCTTTGTGAAATTCAGAAAGAGGTCTAAGAAATTAGGGAAAAGGTCCTAAAAGAGTCTTTATCGTTTTTTATTTTTTTTTGAGAGAGCGGGTGCAAGTGAGCAAGGGGCAGAGAGAGACAGAGACAGAGACAGAGAGAGAGAGGAGAAGGAGAAAGAGAGAAACGGGGCTCACCGAAAGTGGGGCTTGAGCTCACCTGATGTGGATCTTGAACTCAGGAACCCCGAGATCATGACCTGAGCCGAAGTCAGACGCTTCACCAATTCAGCCACCCCCGCGCCCCAAGAAAGTCTATGTCTTTGAAATTTAGTTATTTTACCTAAATAACTTGGTTATTGGTTGAGGAAGATGGGAAGTCCTTGTTCTGGATTCCTGGATAAATAAGCCTTCTCAGAGTTACGAGCAGAAATTCTCCTTTCCTTTAGCTCCTAGACAGATTTTCCAATTGAAAAATACTAACAATGGTTTTGATATAGCCTTTCAAATTAATTTTTAAAAGGTCCCTGCTGTATTTGTTCCCTCATCTGCCCATTCTCTTTGACAGGTTTCCATTTTTCAAATCCCTCAAGAATGTCTTTATGCATACATGAGAACCTATGAATGCAAATTCTAATCTTCACCACTTAGAACTCACTTGCAAAAATAAAATTTTAATTTAAATGGCGAGGGACAAAAGTCAAGATCCAAGATCAACAGACATTTCTAAATAAACACTTGCATACAGTTTCCAGTATTCCAGAACCTCCAGACTTTTCCACTGGGCATTCACGGAAGGGAACGTGGGTGTCTGCTCCTGACAAGGGCTCTAGGAGAGTGCTGGGGTTTTGTTTTTGTTTTTGTTTTTGTTTTTTTCCCCCATATCAGAGCATCTTGGAGATCTTTCCATATCAGTACTTAGAGATATTCTTCATTGTTTTTTTTTTCTTTTTACAACTGCATATATTCTATTATATGAATGCACCATGGCCTATCTATCCAGATCTTTATTAATGGCATGGTTTGTTTCAATTTTCTGATATTAAAGTTGTTTTTTTTTTAATTTTTTGACATTTATTTATTTTTGAGAGACATAGAGACAGAGCATGATCAGGGGAAGGGCAGAGAGAGAGGGAGACACAGAATCCGAAGCAGGCTCCAGGCTCTGATGAGCCATCAGCACAGAGCTCGACGTGGGGCTCGAACTCACGAACTGTGAGATCATGACCTGAGCTGAAGTCGGCCACTTAACTGACTGAGCCACCCAGGCGCCCCCAATTTTCTGATATTAAAAGTAATGCTCTCAACAAAACTTTAAAAATAAAAATAATGCTACAGTGAATAAATTGCACAGGCACTATTTTCCGCACAAACTTTTTTTTGTTTTTTAAATTTGACTGGTGTTTTTAAGAGCTTCTTTATTGAGATCTTGCATTTGCCACGACAAGGATGGACCTAGAGGGTATAATGCCAAGTGAAAGAAGTCAGAGAAAGACAAATACCATATGGTATCACTCATATGTGGAATTAAAAAAATAAAACAAACAAATAAGAAAGAGACAAACCAAAAAACAGCCTCTTCAATACAGAGAACAAACTGGCGGTTGTCACAGGGAGGTTGAGGGGGGAGATAAGTGAAATAGATAAAAGGGATTAAGAGGTACAAACTTCCAGTTACAAACTAAATCAGCCACAGAGTTGAGAATACAGCACAGAGAGTACAGTTAATAATATTGTAAACACATTGTAAGGTGACAGACGGTGACTAAACCTGATGAGCGCTGAGTAATGTATAGAATTGCTGAATCGCTATGTTGTACGCCTGAAATGAACGTAACATTGTATGTTAATTATGCTCCAGTTAAAAAAAGAGGACATCTTTATTGAGATATAATTAACAATAAACTGCAACTATTTAAAGTGTATAATTTGATGAGGTTTTGACTCTGTTTGACAGTCCCATGAGATTATCATCACAGTCAAAATAATGAATATATCCATTAACTCCCAAAGTTTTCTTGTGTCCCTTCATAATCCCTCTGTCACACCTCTCCCCTCACACCCAGACAACACGTACCTGCTTTCTGTCATAAATTCATTTGCATTTCTAGGATTTTATATAAATGGAACCATGCAGTATATACTTTTTTTTGGTAGAGCTTCTTTTTTTTTAATTTTTTTTAAAGTTTATTTATTTATTTTGAGAGATTTATTTATTTGAGAGAGAGAGAGAGAGAGAGAGAGCATGGGAGGGGCAGAGAGAGAGAGAGTGAGAGAGAGAGAAGAGGCAGAGGATCCCAAGTAGGCTTTGCTCTGACTAGGGGCTCAAACTCATGAAATGAGAGATCATAACCTGAGCCGAAATCAAGAGTCAAACGCTTAACTGACGGAGCCACCTGGTACGCCCCTGTTGAGCTTCTTTTACTCAATATAATTATTTTGAGATTCATCCATTGTGTGTGTCAACAGTACATTGCTTTTTATTGCTGACTGGTATTGCACTGTATGGGTATAACACAATTTGTTTATCTACTCACTTCCTGCTGAACATTTTGATTGTTTCCAGTTTGGGATTCTCACAATTAAAGCTACTATGAAAATCTGTGTACAAGTCTTTGTATGAACGTATGATTTCATTTCTCTTGGGTAAATGTAGGAGGGGAATGTCTAGGATCATGTGGTAGCTGAATAGTACAAATTTTAAGAAACTAGCAAACCAAGCGAAATAAGTCAGAGAAAGACAAATATCATATGATTTTCTTCATGTGTGGAATTTTATTTTTTTATTATTTTTTTAAATGTTTATTTAATTTTTGAGAGACAGAGCATGAGCGGGGGGAGCAGGGAGAGAGGGAGACAGAATCTGAAGCAGGCTCCAGGCTCTGAGCTGTCTGCACAGAGCCCGATGCGGGGCTCGAACCCATGAACTGTGAGATCATGACCTGAGCCGAAGTTGGACGCTCAACTGACTGAGCCACCCAGGCGCCCCTCATGTGTGGAATTTAAGAAACACAACAGATGAACATAGGGGAAGGGAAAGAAAAATAAGATAAAAACGCAGAGGAAGGCAAACCATAAGAGACTCTTAAATACAGATAACAAACTGAGGGTTGCTGGAAGGGGAAGGGTGGGGGTGTGTGGGTTAAATGGGTGGTAGACATTGAGGAGGGCACTTTTCAGGATGAGTACTGGGTGTCATCTGTAAGAGATGAACCACTAGGTTCTACTGAAGCCAAGACTACACAGTATGTTCACTAACTTGAGTTTAAATAATAACTAACAAAAGAAACTAGCAAATGATTTTCCAGAGTGTTATACTATCCAACATTCCCTTGAGCAATATATGAGAGTTCCAGTTACACCATATTCTTGTCAACACTTGGTAGTGTCTGTCTCTTTTGTTCTAGTCTTTCTAATAGGTGTCTAGTAGTATTGCATTGTGATTTTAATTTGCATTTCACTAATGACAAACGAAGCTGAGAATATGCTTTCCTTTCTTTTTTTTTCTGGCATCCGCATATCTTTTTTGACAGTGTCTGAATTTTTTGCTCAGTTTCCATTTGTTTGTATTCTTATTGTTTAGTCTGAAGGATTCTTTATAAATTATGGGTACAGGTTCCTTACCAGATACATAATTTGAAAATGTTTTCTCTCCATCTGTGAATTTTCTTTTCATTGTCTTAAGAATGTCTTCCAAAGTGCACACTTCTCCAATTTTGACACAGGTCAAGTTATAAATGTTTGTCCTTTCAAGGCTCATGCCTTTATTTTTTTAGTTTTTTAAAGAAATCTTTAATGTTTTTTTTTGAGAAAGAGAGAGAGAGAGCATGAGCAGGGGAGGGGCAGAGAGAGAGGGAGACACAGAATCCCAAGCAGGCTCCAGGCTCTGAGGTATCAGCACAGGGTCCGATGCGGGGCTCAAACTCAAGAATTGTGAGATCATGACTTGAGTCAAAGTCAGACACTTAACTGACTGAACCACTCAGGTGCCCCTCAAGGCTCATGCCTTTAATGTTTTCTAAGAAATCGTAGCCTAAGCCATGGTCACAAATATTTTCTCCTATATATTCTCCTAGAAAGTGTGCAGTTTCAGGTGTTACATTCAGGCTCTTTAAGCATCAAGAACCTCGGTTCGTGTTCACTTTTGGCTGCTGACTGTCCAAAGATATCCTGGCTTAAATTCCTCTACATCATCCATGTCTTTCCTAGCTTCCTGGTCCACAGAAACTGTGTGAGATAATAATATTCCTTTCGTTGGTTTGTTGTTTGTTTGTTTAAGCCACTAAATTTTGGGGTAATTTTTAATGCAGCAATAGAAACTAAAATGTTAATTAAGTTACTTGGTAAGCAGTTTAATCCTGCTGGGGCTTGCTTTTAAGCTTTTCTAGGTGATACCAAAGCAGTGTTTAGCAGAGGGCTAATTTGGTCCCATTATTGAGGGAAAGCACTCCTGAGTACTTGACCTAGTGCCTGTCAATTATGAGGTTTTGCTGCTCTGGTTGGTGGGAACAAGGGCTATCCCTGGCCAGGTGTGGTCTTTGGAGTCTGTTCACTCTAATCCTCCCAGGTGGTTCTTTTCCTGGCTTTGGACAGATTCCTCTAATGTATGTGCTGATCAGTGTTCACCGGGAGTCACTCTAATCTTCCCAAGTGGTTCTTTTCCTGGCTTTGGACAGATTCCTCAAATGTATGTGGTGATCAGTGTTCACCGGGAGACTCTGGGGGACCCTCTGCAGACCCCCAGACTTCTCTTTGCTGCTCTCTCCCTGAAACTTCTAGACACTTTCTCCTCCTCAGACTCTCAACTCTGTCTTGTCAACACAGAGAGATTGCCAGGTTGTACCTGGGTTCCCCATCCCTGCTCTGTGGTCTGGTAACTTCTTCCAGCTAGTAAGCTAAGGAGATTAAAAAACTCAGTTAATTTGGTTCTCCTCTCGTAGGGATCCTTGTCCTTTATTGCCTGATGTCCAATGTCTTGAAAAATTTTGCTTCGTATACTTTGTCTGGTTTTTAAATCGTCCAGGCAGGATGGTAACCTGTTTCTGTTACTCATGTTGTCTGGAAGTATCCCCCGGATAGACTTTGGAAGGCCAATGTTTATTGAGAACTATGTTCCGGATATGGTGCTTTGTACTAGGCGTGATAAATCTTAGTTAATCCTCCAAAACAAAACAGAATAAAACAAAACTGTAAAAGGCAAACAAAGGGAAAAAAAAGAACTATGAAATAGATACTACTAGAATTCCTTTTCTATAGATGAGGTAATCAGGATGCAGAGAGATTAAGTAGTTTCTTCAAGATCATAAGGCTAATATATATGGTGGGATTGGGATTTGTATCCCGAGCTGTTTGATTGCCAAAAGCTAACTCTTAACTGGTCTCTTCCCAAACCTCTTATGTCTAACTCTTGCTTCTTAAAAGAAACTGAAAACTGACTTGCCTTGCCTTATGCCCACCCTCTGTGGATACTTATTCTTCTGGACTTTTCATTCTCCCTCTAATGAGTACCACATGGAGAACTCTTCAGGCTCTATAATATTAGAGACTGACTTCAGATTTTCCTTTTGTACAGAATAGCAGTTTATTTGGGGGCCTGACTTTTTGTTCCTGCATACAATGGGACAAATTTAGGATGAGAATTTGTAAAAGAATACATTTCCATCATAAATGTGCTAGTTTTGGTCAAATGATTACAAAGTCTTTGAAATAAGAAGAGGAAAGAGAAAAAAATTAGCTCTCTTTGAGAATAATATGAAGATGTCTCTAAAGTTTGAATGGAAGGTGAAATGAGGTCCAAATTTCGAGTCTGCTCCCAGCTGTTATGTGAGAACTGGCAAGAAGTCTTCTCTACCGGGAGATCCCCTGATGCGTGTTTATAGTGGTTGCAGGAACCCTCCACAAAACACCACAGAAGGGAAAGACACTCAAGCCAACACAATTGACACAATAATAGAGACAAATTTACTAAATACCTTTTTAAGGGGAGTATTACCACATAATTAAGTGGGCGATTCCAGGGAAACTTTGAGTCTGTTATAATTCTGAAGTTCTCATCAAGGGAAACTAATAAGATTTTGACTGAGTTTTATCACTAGTGGAGACCCATGAGCCTCAGGCTAGTATTTATGAATCAATGTGAAGCTCTCAGTTTTAGCATTTGAACATTTTCCCCGTAGTTTTGTTTTTTCTCTTTCATGCTTGTTGGATTTTAATTATACAAGTAAAATCTGTTTATTGTTGAAAAAGTAGGAAATATAAATAAGCAGAAAGAAAAATATCGCCTATAATCTTGCCACTTAGTCAGCGATCGCAATGAACATAGGGATGACTATCTTGATGGTCGCCTTCTCCCTGTGTAAATAAAGTATATCCGTGCATTTGTGTGTGGATGGTGTGTGTGTGTGTGTGTGTGTGTGTGTGTGTGTGTGTGTGATGTATAATTCTAGACTAATTTATAATGTCATAAGTCAGAGATTCCTCCCACATCTACAATCATGACCCAAGTTGGGGAAACCCTATTAACTTTGTTGAATCTGGGTTGGAGGGCCCCCTGCCAAGACATGGTATGCTCTTATAAATTACCTTTTCTTCTGGAGCTAAGTCTCTCCAACTTTTCGCCTTTGCGACATCCCCAGGGACAAGATGCCTGGACCTGTGGCTGGAGGGCGATCTTTTGCATAATAGTCCCAAAGGTGACTCGGGTTTAAGGTCTGGGCTGGAAACAGTCAGAACAATATTTCCCAGACCCACAGCTGTGTGGGTTACAATTCCTAGAGGCCCTCTAACTGTGGCTGTGATTACGGAGAACAGTTCACTCTCCCTGGGACATGTGAGTGCTGGGAGGGCCAGATTTTTCATAAATTGAGAGTAAGGATCCTAGGCAGAGGCAGCTAGCAGAAGGGGAGAGTCTACTTTTTTAAAATTATTATTAAAGTATAGTTAACATATAATGCTATATTAATTTCAGGTGTGCAGCATAGTGATCCGACAGTTCTACACATTACTCTATGCTCTCCACAGTAAGTCTGGTCAACATACAGTGTTATTGCAGTAGTATCAACTGTATTCCCATGCTGTGCTTCATCACTGTGATTTATTTATTTTAAAAACTAAAGAAGCTTGTAACTTTTAATCCCCTTCGTCTCTTTCTTCCCATTCATGCAACCTTATCCCCTTGGCAACCACCAGTTTGTTCTCTATATTTATGATTCTGTTTGTTTGCTCGTTGGTTTTGTTTTTTATATTCCACATATAAGTGAAATCTTATGACATTTGTCTTTCTCTGACTTCTTTCGCTTAGTGTGATATTCTCTAGTTCCATCCATGTTGTCACAAATGCAAGATCTAATTATTTTTTTTATAGTTGAGCAATATTCCATTACATATAGAATATTCCATTATATGTTTATATATCATAGGTATTTATATATCATATATGTGTACATATCTCATATCTTTTTTATCCATTCATCTATGGATGGACACTTAGTTGCTTCCATACCTTGGGTGTTGTAAATAATGCTGCAATAAACATAGGGGTGCTGATATCTTTTCAAATTCATGTTTTCATTTTCTCTGGTTAAATATCCAGTAGTAGAATTATTCATTGTACAGCATTTCTATTTTTAATTTTTTGAGGCATTCCATAGTGTTTTCCACAGTGGTTGCACCAATTTACATTCCCACTGACAGTGCATGGGGGTTCCCTTTTCTCCATATCTTCACCAACACTCAATATTTCTCATCTCTTTGCTTCTAACCATTCTGACAGGTGTAAGGTGGTATCTCATTGTGGTTTTGATTTGAATTTCCCTGTTAATGAGTGATGTTGAGCATTTTTTTCCTGTGTTTGTTGCTCATCTATATGTCGCCTTTGGAAAAATGACTATTTGGGTCCTCTGCTCATTTTAAAATCAGATTATTTGTTAGGAGGGCCTACTTTAGATGGTTCCATGCCATTCAGCTAATTTGCAAGCCAGTGGAAAAAAGTTTTTTTCTTCATTTGGTGTACTTAGATACATTGAACAGAAATTGACTGACTGATTTAAACAAAAAAAAATTACCGACAGAAAAGAACATAACTGAAAGACAATTGCTCGAAAGATAGGAGAATGAGACTTAGAAGACAGACAGCAAAGAAAAGTAGGTAGAGAATGTTAGCCGAATCATGCCCTAGGAACAATCTGGTTCTTCTGTCTTGCCTGCTATCCTGCCTGTGGTGTCAAAGACCAAGCCTTTTCTTAACAATTGCAGGACAAGTGGCAAGAGTATAGATGGAGGTCCAGTACCGTATGTCTAAATATTTAAAAATTATAAATTATAAATCAAGTGAACAATCTATTAAATAAAATATGTTAAATCTTCCTTCCTCAACAAATTCATAGTTGGCTAAAAGAGCTCAGTCTTAGAATTCTTGACTCCTTTGAATTCCATGAGTTGAAATCCAGCCCTTGGCTTCTGTCCCCCACACATTAGCATGTCCTTCTTTTTTTCTGTACTTCAGCCTGCATATATAGGCACCATCCACATCTCCTGCAAAAGTCTTCTCTTGGCCATCCTTTGGATCTAGAAGTGTGAGTGGTATCCTTTCAGGGGGATGGATACAGGGAAAAGGATGACACAGGTTCTGGAAATAACCTTGGAGATTTTTGGGTATAGGATTCTGGGGACCTGTGTATTTGGAGTGCACTCTAGAATAAGGGATAGAGTTTAGGCTCTGAGTGGGTGTGTCCTGTTGGATGGTTTTCTTGTTCCACGGGAGAAACACAGTTAGAGGGCCAGGATGAGGTTCCCTGAACTGGAGCCTATGATAGAGCTCCATTTGCCTGAATCTAAGGGCGGTAGTGCCTAGTGCCAGGTGCACTACTGCTGCTCTGTGGATTGGATATGGCTACCCACCACCAAAGGCACAAAGTCCATGCTAGTGCCCTGAGAGAAATGTATTAATGGCTGAACCAAGATTATACACCCCACCTTAGCCCCTGGGGATGAAGTGGAGGTGGGGAGCAATGAAAAACAAAATCTTGGGGCACTTAGGTGGCTCAGTCGGTTAAGCATCTGACTCTTGATTTTGGTTCAGGTCATGATCAAGCCCTGTATCAGGCTCAGTGTAAAGTGCAGAGCCTCATGGGATATTCCGTCTCTCTCTCTCTTTCTCTCTCTCTTTCTCCTCTCTCAAAATAAAAAAACTTTAAAAATAAAAAAAAAACAGAATTAATCTACCCCTAGATTGAATGAGCCACTTTTTAAAAAATGAATATAATTTATTGTCAAATTGGCTTATATACAACACCCAGTGTTCATCCCAACAAGTGCCCTCCTCAATGCCCATCACCCATTTTTCCTCTCCCCCACTTCCCCATCCACCCTTAGTTTGTTCTCTGTATTTAGTAGGCTCTTGTGGTTTGCCCCCCTCCCTCTCTGTTTGTAACTATTTTTCCCCCTTCCCTTCCCCCATTGTCTTCAGTTTCTCGAGATCCACATGAGTGAAAACGTATAATATCTGTCCTTCTTTGACTTATTTATTTCACTCAGCATAATATTTTCCAGTCCCATGTTCCATCTACTCCAAGCCTTCAATCCAGAATCTGCACAGTTATTTGAGAAAAATATATACATGGGTTATGAGTGTTGAAGCTAGTAACAAAAAAAAAAAAAGGAAACACAATATTATCTTCTGCTAGAAGTCAATGAGGAATCTTGTTGTTCCTGTTCATTTTATTTCTACTCCTAGGCCTGTGCTACCTTCCCACAGTTCGAGTGAGACTATATGTATCTGAGTCACCAGTCAGTATAGTAGATACTTGTTGCTTTTGTCCTTCCAACATCCATTTCCTCTTCTTCTGTTCCATAACTTCTGTTCTTCTGGTAACAGCTTCTAGTTGGTTTGGGCCTTGTTGACCAACTCCTGATTCCAAGAACTGGCATGTGACCCATTAGTCTGACCAAGCAGAAGATCACATACTCCTGGTTCCCAGATGTTGGAATACCTTCTGGAGCACAGCTATAGCCATTCCTAATGTGTAGATATTTAAGAAGTAGATATTCAAGAAGGAGGAACTTTTGGATGGAAGCAGTGGGTTGTGAGAGGTGGGTATTAGAAGATTCTTCCTGGAGCCCAGAATGTGCATGGGCAGGTCCCTCAGCTTCATCACTACCTCAGAGCCAAAGTGCTTGGGTTTCACCTTCTGATGGCCAGAGTGCTGCCACTTCTGTGTGCTCAGATCTGTTTGGGTGGTGTTCTCAGCTCAAAGCGTGTGACTCAGTGGCCCTCCTTTCTTGGTCCTCTGCTCTCTGCTGGAGTCTCCCTAATGGTCAGCATAACCCTGGGATGTAACGCACTTCAGTCTGAATCCTAGTTCCATCATGTAGCTGCACACCTTAGTTTCTTCCTTTGTCAAATAGGATGCCCTTTCACCTGAAAAGGGAAACAGGGATGACCTTTTGCCCAAGGTGGTTGAGGAGGGTTCTTGTTGTTCTTAGGCATTTTGTCTTCAGATGAGATCCCTAATTCTTGCAACAAAATTGGGCTTGGTGTGGATTAAGCATGAAATGAAACTGTTAGGTAACTGGTCTGCTCCCATTGACTACATAAGGAAGTCTCCCTCTTGGCTCTAGAGTCCCACCTTGCCAAGTTCATTGTGTACGGTATGTGCTCAGACAATAGTGATTGATTTCTTTTTGTTCACCTGAGATGTTTGATTCACACAAAAATTAAATTCACACAACAAATGTGAACGGTTATGCTTGGTGCTGCAAGCATGTGTGATGAGACACCCTTGCCCTGTAAAATGTGCTAGAATGAGTGAGGTGTTCCTGAATGAACCAAGGCGACACTGCTACTCTCATCTTCTTATTAGGGAAAATAGATCTGCTTACTTGTGTGGATTTGTTTTAATGGAAGTCTATAATCCTCTCTGATTTTCCTTTGGCTGACATCCAGGTTGCTCCCGATGACATCCCTGCTGAGAATTTTCCTTTGATTTGTGAGTGAGCTGCACTCTTGGTTTGACATATTTTATTTCCTAGCTAGGACCTGCCTGGGGTTCATGTTCTCTCTGCTCCTGCACCTCCCCTCCTCAGTCTCAGGCTGCTCTCCAGGGCCCGAGGGTTGGGGGGTCCCCACACCACCTTTCTCAGCAGGCAGTGAGGTTGCTGGGGAACACCAAGTCTCAAAACCCCTGTGTGCATTTGGCTCAATTTTTCCCCTCCTTTGGTTTCTTTCCACATGGTAAAGTCAGGCCTTCCCCAAGGATGCATATTTTATGGGCCAAATAAAGGAAAAGCAAATTCATTTTAAAGGCGTCTGGGCTGGTACTGGTATCTTTCATTCTGGAAAGAAAAACCCTGATTTAGCCTCTCAACATGTTGTCCTTCATGTACTTAGATAATGACAAAGCCAAGACATATAAGCATCATTGGTTAAATAAAAAAATGAAAATTTTAAGTTTATTTATTTTGAGATAGAGAGAGAGAGGGAGAGAATGGGTGGGGGAGGGGCAGAGAGAGGGAAGACAGAGGATCTGAAGCAGTCTCTTGCTGACAGCAGAGAGCCCGATGCGGGGCTGGAACTCACCAACCGTGAGATCTTGACCTGAGCCTAAACCAAGAGTTGGGCGCCTAACCGACAGAGCCACCCAGGTGCCCTAAAAATGAATCTTTTGACAAGACAATAAAATTTTAAAGGACTGAGCAAAATATATTATGGATACAGGTTTAGATAAGTATTATGCTTACCCTATATTAACTGAAACCATAAAGTGCAAAGTGGTACGTTCCATACGATCCCATATTTTAAAAATACGTTTGTTAATAAAAAAGAATCTTTCTGTAACCAGAGAGAGTATATGGATGGTTTCACATATTTATTTCCTCAAAAAATCTGTAATTTAGGCAGAACAGATATTACTATTATTTATAGTATGTCCATAAGGGAACAGGAACACAAAGCTGACCTGTGAGGACATATCTAACAAATAGCAGAGCCAGAACACAGGTTCAGGTCTTCTGATTACAAATCTCCTTTTATATTACCCTGGTAACCCACAATGAAAAATTACAGGGTTTCAGATGAATCACTTGTGCCACGATTTCCACATAAATCTACTAAAAGCGTATTATAAAATAACTCGTTTGTGGCATAAGTACGTAACACCAATGTCAGGTCCTTTTCCCCACTCACACTTGTTCAGCCCCTCTCATACCACCGTGCACATTTCACTGTGCCCATCGTTATTGCCATTTTACACCATTTTGTGCAATAGTTTGATTCATGTGTTTCTCTTGCACTAGATCATAAGCTTCCTGGGGAAAGAGAGCATGTCTGATTTTGGACACAATAGAGTTCTTGACTCATAATAAGTGCTCAGTGAATATTTGTTGAAAGAATAAATGAATGAAAAATCAAGATGAAGCAGCTAGTGCTTTGATGTGGGACTCTGTTCTCAACCAGAAATCCACAGGGTCCATGAGAGGCTGAGGCCAAAGGAACGTATACATAACAGTGTTTACAGGGGCGCCTTGGTGGCTCGGTCCATTGAGCATCTGACTCTTGATTTTGGCTGAGATTATGATCCCAGGGTTGTGGGATTGAGCCCCACATTGGGCTCTGTGTTGAGCACAGAGCCTGCTTGGGATTCTCTCTCTCCCTTTCTCTGCCTGTCCCCTGCTCACAGATTGAAAAAAAAAATTGAAAAAAAAAAAAAGTTCTACAGGTTGTTTTTGGACCCTGCAGTTAACCAAGAAAGCAGCATCCTTTCTGTGAAGGGAGGTGGGTGGTTCTTACTCCTGGGGAGGCCCCTCCAGCTCTTTCCTTTCCTTTACCTTGGGCTGGAGGAAAGGGAACAGTGGCAGTGGGTAGAAAGGCTCTGTGACCCTCAACTAAGAGACCTGGCAGTGTTGCCTCTTCTGGCTGGTGGGGTTGCTTGCAGACAGAGGGTGTGGCCTCCCTCTTGGATGCCTGAACCAAAGCTCTGAGGCCAAGTCCAGGCCAGAGTCAATCCAAGCTGTCGCCTTGGGCCTGGAGAGAGTTTTAATTGCTATACCTGAGACTTTGAGGGCTTCTGCCAATTATTTCTTTTGGCATTAACAGAAGAAAAAAAAAAAACTCTTCCACTCTAGATATTGCCAAACCTAATTATCTTTTTTAAAGGAGAAAGGAAGAAAACTCTTGTGCTTTGATGGGGGCTTACAACAAAGGGATAAGGAAAACACATTTCACTCTGTGTCAGTTATGTGTTTACTATTCTTTTTTAAAAAAGTTATTTATTTTTGAGAGAGAGAGAGAGAGAGAGAGAGAGAGAGGATCTGAAGCAGGCTCTGCACTGACAGCAGAAAGCCTGACTGAGAGCTCTAACTCAGGAACCTTGAGATCCTGACCTGAGCTCAAGTTGGACGCTTAACCGACTGAGCCACCCAGGCACCCCTTGTGTGAAAGTCCAAATGACTTTTCACAAACTGCACGTGAAAAAGTATTACCTAAAAAAGTGACCAAAGCATTCATTTATCTAAGTACAACCTTGGAATCTAATATTATGAAAAAATGGAAACTCAAGGTCAGCCCACATCATAAACTTGGTATTTACTGAGCTTGTATCCATCAATGCTTACTCAGAGTGAACTGCATGAGATGCTCTGCTCTGAGCATGCTGTTGATTTGAAGCACTCTTGGAAATTTGGCTAATGTCTTTCATGCTCTCTGGTTCCTGTTATGTGTGGGGCACAAGCAGAATCACCCTTCGAGCCTGACAGGCTGAAAGCCTTTGGGGTGCTTCCCTGAAGGGTCAGATCTGCTTTTAAGATTTTCTCTTTATCACTGGTTGAAAGTAATTCTATCATGATGTGTCTCCGTGCAGTATTTCTTCTTGTGCAGGAGGCTCATCGAGCTTCATATTGGTGGGTTTACAGTTTTCACTTTGGATAGTGCTGTCACGGTTATTAATATTTTTTTTCTGCAATGTCTAATCTACTATTAATCTCACCAGTCTGTTTTCCATCTCAGACATTTTAGTTTTCACCTATTGAATTTTGATTTTCTAAAATTATCTTCCATGTCTCTGCTTCATATATTCTGTCTTTCCTCTGGCTTTTTGAACAAATGGAATACAGTTACGATAATTGTTTAATGTATTTGCTGTTTCATTCACCTGTGTCAGTGTTGTGTCAGTTTTGACAACAACTGACGAACACTGGGTGCTGAATACTTTTACATTCTTAGGAACATTTTTGAGCTTTGTTTTGAGATGCAGTTAATTGGAAACAGGTTGAACCTCGTGGTCTTGCTTTTGGGATTTGCTAGGAGGGAACAGGGCATCATTTGCTCTAGGGCTCATTCACTCCATGAATTATGAGGTTTCTCAATTTAGTTGGAAAGAATGGGCAAAACTGCTTCTGTGGGCTCTGAATACTATTCCTTGGAATTCTCTTTGCTGCTTCTTTCCTTCGACCTCAGGTAGTTTCTTCAAAGACATCCACTGATCAGTATTCCGTTGAATGCTTGTGGAGGCTTTTCTTCATATCTCCAGATTTCTTCGTGTACCTTTGTTTCGTCAGGTCCTCTGTCTTGTGAACTCCAGCTCCTTTGGGCTTTCCTATCTCTCCTCCCCATCTCCTTACCCCAGGGACCTGCTGGGCTCCACTTGCTTTCCTCCTGACCCCGCCGTAGTCCTCTACCAAGGGAGTGATCTGGGACATCTTTCAGGCTCAGCTTACTTGCTTCTTGCCCCCCAGGGATCACTGTCTTTTGTTATGTTTTGTCCAAATGTACAACTGAAAACTGTTGTGTTAGATATCTGGCCAGGCTTTTAGTTATTTAATGCAGGAGAATAAATCCTATCTTTAAAAAAAAACTTATTTATTTATTTTGAGAGGGAGAGTGCATGGGGGAGGGGCAGAGATAGAGAGTGAGGGAGAGAGAGAATCCCAAGCAGGCTGTGCTCTGTCAGTGCAGAGCCCGACATGGGGCTCAATCTCGTGAGCCATGAGATCATGACCTGAGCCAAAATCAAGAGTCAGACCCTTAACCGACTGAGCCACCCAGGTGCCCCAATAAATCCAATTTTGTTACTCCATCCTAGTTGAAAGTGGAGGTCTGGCATCACTAATTTTAAAGAGCTTTTTGAATATTAGAAGTAATAACCCTTCATCCCATATGTTGGATTTTGTTTCATTTAATTTTTATTTTATTTTATCTTATTTTATGGTCTTTTTTTTTTGTACTGAAATCATACATCAAATTTTATAAAATCAAAGCTAGCAGGACATATTTCATTGTTTCTGACATTGATGTTGTACTCAAAAGTCTTTCTTTAACCCACAATTATCATTTCAGCTGTCTCTTTTTATATATACCAAATTCTTACATACTCTTGTGCTTTATGTTTTGATCTATTTCTGTTATTTTATTCTATAGTAGGCATGAACATACTTTAATAATCGTAGCTGTTTAATATATAGAAGGCAAATGATATGTTATACAATTGCTAAAGGTCCCTCAAACCCCATTGCCACCTTCTTTTATGAGAATAAAGCTCACAGTCTCTAGGTGAGTTTTGCTGCCAAAAATAATGATACATTTCCAAGTCTCCCTGGAAGTTAAGTGTGGCTATCAGATCAACATCCGACCAGTTGATTATTAAGCAGAAGTGGTGGGTTCAACTTCTGGGATGGTCTCTTTAAGGAAAGGATGAGTCCTTCTCTCCCTTTCTGTTTTCCTCAGGAGGACATCATTGCTGGAGATTGAGATGACAGCATGGATAGGAGGTGGAAGCCGTGTCTGGGGATGGCCGGGCAAGAAGGTGAGAGGATCCAGGTCCTCCCAGGAAAGAGGAGCTGTCGTAGCCCTATGCCACTCGCCCCTGGACTATAATTACTTAGGAGAGAAATAGTCGTTTATTTTTTTAATTTTGTTTTTGCCACCGTTGGTTTGGATTGTCTATTACTGAGAACTCAACTGAATCCTGACTGGTATAAAGTACAGAATTATTTTGACAAAAATAAATCCTGTTGATATTTCAAAGGAAATTATACTATATTTATATATTAATTCAGGGAGAATTGACTTCTTAACAATATTGTCTTCCTATTCAGGAACACGCTCAGTGCTTTCATTGATTCATGCCTCCCTTTATGTGATTATAAGCATTAAAAAAATCCCTCAAAGGCTGTTTTTATCTTTGTTTTGCATATCGTGTTTCAAGTATGTTACCCTTTGAATTACAGAATGAAAACAACACCAAGGAAATGAAAGGATTTCAGAACAATGCAGAAATGTAAACCCAGGGTGAGCCTAAATAAAGGAAAAGAATCTGCTTGTTAAGTTTAACTCTTTTTTGTTGATTTGAAAATACACTTCATGAAAATTTCCTCTCCGTACATGATTCCCAGAAAACAAGTCGGTGGCTGTTGAAAACTCCAGTGTTGCTCAAAGCAGCCTTTTAAAGTATAATTGCTTAAAAAAAAGTATAATTGCTTACCAGAATTACCTAGAGATTCATTTGTACTCTGTGCTTCTCTTTGGGTTTCTTATTTCTCAATAGGATGTCACCCTTGTTGTGTGTAATTTTTCTTGGCAGTATGGGCAGAGGATGGAATGCATAAGGTTTCACTCAATCTCAGGCTTCACAGCTAAGAAGACACCAGCGTATTTGTAATCAGAGGAGATGGGTTTGAGATTTGGAGTAAGTTCCTAATAGATGTAAGACTCTGGACGGGTCACCTACAATTTTTTCAGTCCCTGTTTCCTCGTGCATAACTTGGGCAGGACAAAAATACTAGCCTATGCGTCTTTAGGTGTGAACATGCTTTAGAAATCATAAAAGTCTATATAAATGTTAACAATAGGTTGGTCTTATTCTCATCATAAAATAGGGTATTTCTCATTATCTTCAGCCATTTTAAAAAACTTTTTCAAGTGCAAAGATCCCTCTTTAAGATAAAAAAATTTCCGTGGACCTTTAAGCTTGGTGGTATTTTTATTATCTCTTGATTGAAGAAATTAATGGGATAGTATGAATGCTTCAGTAACAGTTGTGAATGAATAGTTTTCGATTACAACAGCAGTGGAAATAGAAGTTTATGAGTAATTCGTATTACCTGCTCTGTCTATGGAGACTGTTGTTGAGATGCTTTTTGGCTGCAAGTAACAGGAAACTTAAAACACCCTGGCCTAAACATAAAGAAATATAATATCACATTAATAGCATGTACAAAAGTAAGACAGGATTCAAGCTTGGTTAATTCACATGCTCAAAGATGTCAGGGCACAGATTCCCTTTTTTTTTTTTAAATTCTAATTCCACTATAGTTAATATACAGTGTTATACTAGTTTCATGCATACAATTTAGTGATTCAACAGTTCTATACATTACTCGGTGCTCATCATGATAAGTGTACTCTTAATCCCCTTCATCTATGTAACGCATCCCCCTACCAACCTCCCCTCTGGTAGCCATCAGTTTGTTCTCTACAGTTAAGAGTATGTTTCTTGGTTTGTCTCTTTTTAATTTGAACGACTTGTAAAACCTCCTAGCATTTATATTTATTGATCTCCAACTATGGTCTCCCCAAATGACCTCACAGTTAAGACGGAGTCTCAGTACTGCCAAGAATACTTACGAATCTGCAAACTTTCTCACAAAATGGAAAATTGTAGACCATCTGGAAACTTGATGGCTATAATTAGTAGGTATAAATTCTTCTTTATGAGCTTCTGAGGCTTTATTCAGCCAAACTGCTTCAGATTGAAAATTTTTTTAACATAAATAATATTTATTCAAAAGACTGTATTTACCAAAACAAAAATTTAGTGAGAAGAATGGTACTGTTTGCATTTTTGTAAATCTATTTTTTTAATTGCTTAAAATTTTTTTTTGTTATTTCTTCCTTCTCCCACCCCGTACTTCTGGCAACCATCAATCTGTTCTCTGTATCTATGAGCTTCTTTCTTTCTCTTCTTTCTTTCTTTCTTTCTTTCTTTCTTTCTTTCTTTCTTTCTTTCTTTCTTTCTTTCTTTCTTTCTTTCTTTCTTTCTTCCTCCCTCCCTCCCTCCCTCCCTCCCTCCCTCCCTTCCTTCCTTCCTTCCTTCCTTCCTTCCTTCCTTCCTTCCTTCTTTCTTTCTTTCTTTCTCTTTCCTTCTTAATTCCACATATAAAAGAGATCATACAATATTTGTCTTTGTCTAACTTATTTCACTTACCTAATGCTCTTGAGGTCCATCTATGTTGTTGCAAATGGCAAGATTTCATTCATGCACTGATGGACACTTAGGCTCTTTTTATATCTTGGCTGTTGTAAATAATGCTGCAGTGAACATACATGAAAATTTTTGAATATAAATTTTCTCCTTGATATATCTGTCTTTCCCCATCTGGGAAAAAAAGGTATTTATTTCTTGAGATTTTGGGTTATTTGAGGTTTGGATCATTTTACTAACTCTGCTTCATAGGGATTTGGGGGATTGTTATTACGCGTGGAATAATATTTTTAAAAGAATTTTATTTTTTCGAATAAAGTCTTTGGCTCATTGGTTTATAATATTCTTGGAGTTATTACTTTAAACTGTGAATTTCAAAAGGAGATGGCCAATGGATGGATAGGAAAAATTGAAAGCTTGATTTTCCTCAAATAAAATTGGAAAGCAGAACTCTATCACTCATATTTTCACACATGCCATGTGGCTGGAACTTTGGACATCTGGGATGTGGGCGGCTCAGGCTTTCTTCAGCCTCTTACTGGAAATTGAGGACTTTTTTTGACAGCAGTAATAAATCAAACATCCCCAAGAAGCGAAGAGATAAGTGAAATGAAACATAAGCTGTGAAACGTTCTCCCTGAGATTAGGATGATTCTTTCCTCGGTGGTTTTTCTCTTTGGACCTGTAAGAGAAATGAGTCTTCGGGAGGATGTAGGAATCGGAGATGTCAAAATTCCTTTTTTTGTGGCTATTTAACCTGTACACAGGTTAAGTTTACTTAGAAACTTTTACAAGCTCCGGGTAGCCTAACTTGTCTCGGGCTATTACAAGTCCATGGTATCTTTGGACTCTAAATTTAAATGTTTGGACTTTAAATTTTTGAGCTGATTTCGTGTAAATGTCCTTCAGCAGGTATAATAAACATTCTAAGGGAATTTGTAGTGATTCATAGGAAATAAGTGAATATTCTGAAAAATTTCATTTTGAAAAACTGAATGATGTAGTGAAGTCAGATATAGCTACTGAACCATAACTCTTTCCACAGGAGGCCTCAAGATTACTACTGTTGGTACCATTACATTCACAATCAATTTCTGTTCAATTGGATGCCTCTAATGTATTTTAATTTGATTTTGCTGCTAACGGTAAGACATGGGCCTGGCTAAATTTGGACTCAATAATTTGAAAAAATATTTGAGATCCATTAAATCACATGTAAAAAATAAAGTTAAATAAATAATATCTTATGCCTTTTCCCCAAATTTTAGATGCAGCAATTATTTCATGAAGAGGAAAAATTGTCACCACTCACATAAGATTATTTAGTTTCATTTGATTCTTCTAGGAAGATTTGTAAAAATAGTTGATCTTTACAAATCTAGGAAATTTTATAAAAATGATTAAGCCCAGAAATAAACGTTGCATATATATGGTCAAATGATTTTCAGCAAAGGTGTGAAGGCCATTCAAGGGGGGAAAAGACAATATTTTAACAAATGGTGCTGGGAAAACTGGGTATCCATATGCAAAAGAATGAAGATGGACTCTTACCTAGCCCAACAAAAATTAACAGAAAAATGATCAAAGACCTAAATGTAAGAGCTAAAACTATAAAATTCTTAGGAGAAAACATAGGGGAAGATCTTCACGGTATTGAATCTGGCAATAATTTCTTGGGCATGACGCCAAAAATACAGATAAAAAAAGAAAAAATAGATAAATCAGACATCATCGAAATCAAAACCTTTCTTCACCAAATGGCAGTACCTAGAGTGAAAAGAGAGCCTAAAGAATGGGAGAAAATGTTTGCAAATCATATATCTGATAAGGGGTTAATAGCCAGAACATATGAAAAAAACTCCTGCAACTCAACAACAACCCAATTAAAAAGGGGGCAAAGGATTTGAGTAGATATTTTTCCAAAGAAGATATACAAATGGTCAATAAGTATATGAACAGATGCTCAACATCACTGTAATTAGGGACATTCCAGTAAAAATCACAATGAGATAGCACTTCTTACGCATCAAGATGGCTATTATAAAAACAGTAGCGGGGGGCCTGGGTGGCTCAGTTGGTTAAGCATCCGACTTTGGCTCAGGTCATGATCTCACAGTTCGTGGGTTCAAATCCCGTGTTGGGCTCTGTGCTGACAGCTCAGAGCCTGGAGCCTGCATTAGATTCTGTGTCTCCCTCTCTCTCTGCCCCTCCCCAACTGTGCTCTGTATCTCTCTCTCTCTCCCTCTCATAAATAAACATTAAATAAAAATAAAAACAATAGAAAATAAGCGTTGGCGAGGCTGCGGAGAAGTCGGAATACTTGCACGCTGCTGGTGGAGATGTGAAATGGTGTAGCCACCTTGGAAAACACTATGATGGTCCCTCAAAAAATTAAACAGAATTGACGTGATGCAGCAATTCCATTTCTGGAGAGAATAGAAAAGGAGGGACTTGAACAGATGCTTATATACCACACAGTTCAGAGCAGCATTATTCACAATTGCCAAAAGGTGGAAACAACCCAAACGTCCAATGATGGATGAATGGGTAAACAAAATATGCTGTAAACATACACTGGAACATTATTCAACCTTAAAAAGAAACTAAATTCTGACACATGTTACAACATGGATGAACCTTCAAGACGTTATGCTAACTGAATAAAACCAGACACGAAAGGACAAATATTGTGTAATTCCACTTACGTGAAGTAACTACCATAGTCGAATTCACAAAGACAGAAAATAGGAGAGTGGTTGCAGGGGATGGGGTGGGGGTAAATGGGGAGTTATTATTTAAAGAGCACAGAGTTTCATTTCAATGAAATGTTCTGGAAATGGATAGTAGTCATGGTTGCACAACAATGTGGATGTTCCTAAAGCCACTGAACCATACAATTAAAGATGGTTGAGTGGTGAATTTTACGTTACGTATATTTTGCTGCCCCAAATCCCCCAAACAAAACGAAAAACGAAAAGGATATAACTGACCATGGAAATGAAATCCTGGAACTTGGAAGTTTTTGTGAGGGTGTTCTGCTGTCAAAAGGTGGAACATCGGAGGAAGTGATCCTTTGTTTAGCAGAGCACACTAAGTGGGGGGTATTTGGATGGCAAAATCAGACCCAGAGTATAGTTGTGCATTTGTGTGTGTGCGTGTGTGTGTGTGTGTGTGTGTGTACACGCACGCCGTGCTAGGTAAGTAATGGCTCCATGTCAGAAAGTAAATACTGTTTAGGAGGTTTAAGCTGGGAACTAGAGTTGAGAGAAGGGTCTCAGGCTGGTCGAGGAAGCCAAGAAACTGGTAGCAAGATGCACTCCAAGAGAGAGAGCATGACCAGAGGGGGCACAAATCTTTATCCCAGGGTATGAGTAAGGAATGTCGAATACAGAGTTTTAATTGTTGCCTTTTACCATGCTGTGTTGTGAATCCCCCCTCTATTTCCCCAACTTTTAGTCAAAACATGTGATGCACAATACTTTTGGCCTAGTGATTCTTTAGGGGGAATGGGTGTTGGGAAGTGTTCAGCAGGACACAAAATAGGCCAATGAAATAAGGCGACATCTGTAGAGCTGCATGTGATGGTCAGAAAGAAGGCTGCAGCCTACACCCGTCGAGAGAATGAGAATCTCCCTCTGCTCTCCAATAATCCCAAGAGGAGACTGGAGGGAGACTTCCTACAGCACAGGGAATGGAGGCTGCAGCCATTTCATTTAGATGTTAAAGGGTAATAACCCCAGAAACTACGAGAATTTAGGGACACCAGGGTTCCAAAAGGAATCAAGTTCATTGGGTAGATTCAAACATTTTTTTTGTGGCTTTGCTAGAGTAATTCTTTTTCGTCTTAGTCCTTTGACATTTTCTTCCCCAGCCAATAAAGTTTTGTGGTAAAGATATTTAAATTGATAATTTACTACAGCCACACGCTAAGGTTGCGGCCATATGCTGCTTATCGTAGGAAGCACAAATGATCAAAGTCGAACAGAACAATTTGGTATTTAGCATGTTCCACAAAACTGTCTTGTTATGACTTTTTTTCATTAACAATGGTGAGGAAAATAAACTGACATCAGCTGTGGACATTGCCAAAGTAGACATTTGCTTTCTGTTAGCTTCAGTCCTCCTCTCCAGGGCTTACTGCATCTCACCATGGGCTCCCAGAGCTACGTCTGCTTTATGTAGAGATAAGGACGGGAGAATCTCCTCCTCAGAGCTCAGTGTCCCATTGGAGCCCTTTCTTGTCTTCTTCTTGTGGAACATCTGGAAGCCTCCATCAAAGATTGTTGAGCCGGTCCCATCCTGAGGTACAAATTTTAAGCACAGCTGTGTGGCTGACATGTGCAATACCAGCGGGCTTGGGCTTACGCGGTCTACATGTTGGAAGAAGCAATTGGTGTGTTCATCTCCAGACGTGACCCATCTGTGCTTCTGAAAGGAAGCAACGGTCCTCAGTGAATGCAAGTGGAGAAGGGATATATAGCTCACGTTCCTGTTCACCCTCATGGAGCGGTGAATGGTCCAATGAGATCTCTTGGGATCTTCTCAATCGTCCATAGTTGGGTGCTGGCAGTTACTTATATGCAGAAGAGGAGAGTGGAAGCTGGTGTGGGTAGGGAGAAAAAGAACATGAGATGATTGCAGTGTTACTAAGAATCTGAGAGATCAATCGGCTTCTGGTACAGATAGAAGGCCTCACCTCTAGGAAGGCAGAACAACCCTCTGTTAAGAAAGCCCTAGGTTAGCTGCATTACTAATGCATGCCCACGCGCGTGTACTGAAACGTATGCATGGGTGTGCATGTGTGGGGGGGAGTTGCAAGTTCTCGGGACCTATTCCTCTTTCCCAGTTTTTTTCTTTATTGAGGTAAAATTCACATAACATAAAATTAGCCATTTAAAAGTATACAACTCAGGGGCGCTTGGGTGGCTCAATGGGTTACGTGTCAGGCTCTTGATTTTGGCTCAGGTCATGATCTCACAGTTCATGGGATCAAGCCCTGTGCTGACAGCTTGGAGCTTCTTGGGATTCTCTCCCTCCTTCTCTCTCTCTTTCTGTCAAAATAAATAAGTAAACTTTAAAAAAAACTTGAAAAGTATACAACTCATTAGCGTTTAGTACATTCACAAGGTCGTGCAACCCCCACCTCTATCTAGTTCCAAAACATTTCATCACCGTAAAAAGAGGCCCTGTACTCATTAGGCAATCTTCCCTTACCCCCTTCCTCTAAGCTTCTGACAGCGACAAATCTGCTTTCTGTCTCTATGACTTTACCCATTTTGGATATGTCATATAAATGGAGTCCTATAGCACGTGAGATTTTGTGTCTAGAGTCTTTCACTAGGAATAGTATTTATGAGGTTCCTCCATGTTAGAGTATTTATCAATATTTCCTTCCTTTTTATGGCTGAATTGTATAGCCCTGCATTGGCTAGACCACATTTTCTTTACCCATTCGTCAGTTGGTAGACATTTCAATAGCATCCACCCTGTGGCTGTTTTTATTTTTTTTTTTTGTTTAATTTTTTAAAATTAAGTTCTAACTTTAATTCCAGTATAGTTAACATACAGTGCTATATTAGTAACACTAGTATCACAGTGTTAGCGATTCACTAACAGTGATTTGACACTTCCATACATCACCCGGGGCTCTTTACAACAAGTGCATCCCTTGATCCCCATCACCTGTTTTACCCAGTTCCCACCCACCTCCCCTCTGGTAATGACCGTTTGGCTATTTTTTAAATAATGCTGCTATAAATGTTTGTGTACAAGTTTTTGTTTGAAGTTCCCTCATATTTCATACTGCCCCTTTCTCAGTGCGTTAGAGAGAAAAATTTACAAACATTAGACAAAACACGATCATACATGAAATCAGATATAGAAGTTGTGGTGGTTCTGTTTATTCTCTAACCACTGATACAAGCATTACAAACTCAAAATAAAGATAAATTATAACTACATGCGCTGGATAACTATAAAGGGGAGAAAAAAAGTAATAAAAATTGTATATTCCACCTGATAGGGAAGTGTCTTTGAATTTCTGTTTATCTTTTTTTTTTCTTTAATCTTTATTTATTTATTTTGAGAGAGAGAGAGAGAGAGTGTGCATGAGCAGGGGAGGTGACCCATGAATTTCTGTTTGTCTTTAAAAATTGAAGTTGGGAATAGCAGACAATGCATTATGGGTATGGTTGACGTCAGGAAGACTTTATAGATCGCCAAGAAATAAACTTAGGCTGAAAGTAAAGGCCTTGGCCCTACATGTCAATGAATACATTGCACGTTTTTATATTTATTAATTTTTGTATTTATTGTTTGTAAGTTTATGTGTTTGTATTAATGCATACAGTTTAAATAGTACAGTTACATATATTAAGTTGAAATGAAGTGCTTCAGAATTAGAAAAAAGATAAATCATGACAGCTTTTAGGTTATGCCCACTCCCCTCCCTTCCTAGCTATAGACTGGCCACTGGATTTTGTAATGGGAATCTGTTGAGGCTGGAAGAGACGTGAGAATGGGGGAAGGAAGGGGAGAACTGGGGCAGGTCGTCTCCTTCGGTGTGTCCCGAAGCCGGAAACCAGGAAGATGGTATACCCAGCACTCCCATTTCCCTCACCCAGGTGGGGGTATGTAGCCAGACAGGCTCAGAGTTAGGAACTTCCTCAGGAAGGTGTGGAGGTTCTTCCCCTCCAGGACTGCTTTCATTAGGCAGGAGCTACAGCCGAAGGTCAAGGGCAGACCCTGTGACTCTCAGTGCTGGCTGAGAGCGAGGGGAAGCAGGGACCACTGACCATCTCCTCCCAACACCCTCTAACCACAGGTGCACCGACCTTTACATCCAAACTATGTAAAAAGGGAGAGCAAATGTCAAAATGCCTCCTAAGGAGCGGACGGCTGTATGTTTCCTTCATGGCAGGCGAGCTTTTCTACCCGAGGAAGGCTCTCCAGCAGAGGAGACCATAGCGAGCTGGGAAGATCTGACTTTGTTATTTTGTCCACAGCAGGTGCCCATGATACAGGAGCACCCCTGATTCTCTGGCAGCAGAGCCCAGATTTTTTTTTTCCCTCAGGAGCTAAGGAGGCTGGTGGATTTCTAGTTGCTTGTAGGTGAGAGCCTCAGTGTACAGCCAGCCCTGAATGCCAGCTACCCATGTATGGAGAGTAAACCCAGGATGCTGCTCAGGAAATGGGGTTCTCTGTGCACTTGGACCTCTTCCAAGTAGTCCTATGTCTTACTCCAACAAGTTTATCATGTTGGTGACATTTGTAAGAAAGTATGAGATCTGGCATGTAGAAACTGATCATTCAATTCTAGAGCAGAATTAAGGGAAAACTGTGGCTTCTCAAGGCCAAACATAATATGAGCCAAATAAAACTTTTAAATCTAGCCTTTTAGCGAGAAGTCCATAATTTTTCTTTTCCCTAAAGCTTATTTTTTCTGGACAAGCCTCATCTGGAAATCACCAAAGTCAAGAAACAAACAGCAAGAAGTGTCTATTAAGCAATCAGTAATTCTTAAAACCTGAAAACGTCTCCAAGCAATAATAATGGAGATATTGGTGAAGGTAACTTCTTGGGATTGGTTACGAGTTTTCACTGCCCCTAAACAAATGAATGGTTGACATCATGTGGTTTGGTATTACAGAAAGCATCCTAATTACCAGCTATAGAGGGATATGCACAGCTTTTAGAAGCCTAAGGGCTTAAGGGTTTCCTTGCTTCCTTATTCCCTCCCTCCGTTGGTCCGTTCGTTCGTTCGTTTGTTCCTTCCTTCCTTTCGTCCTTTCTTCCTTCTTCCTTCTTTCCTTCCCCCTCTCCTTCCCTCTTTCCCTCCTCCCCTCCTTCCTTCCTCTTAAAGATTTTATTTTTTTAAACTAATCTCTCCACCCAACATGAGGCTCAAACTTACTATCCTGAGATCAAGAGTCCATACTCTACCCGCTGAACCAGCCAGGGTTTGCTTTTTGACTTGAGGATAGAAAACGCACCGTTCCTAAGATGTGTGTCTGTGTCTGTCTGTGTGACATTTCCCTTGGCTGAGTCTGGCTCAAGGAAGGGTGCAGCAATCCTTTCCAGAATCCTACCCAATGGCCAACCAGTTGCTTACGGCTGCAAGTGCCCTTGGATTTGCAGTCATTTCAAATGCAGGTCATGGAAAGAGCATGGGACCTCCAGTCAAAAGACCAGGCTCAGGATCCCGGCTCTGCCCATTAGCAGCTGAATGACCCCGGACAAGACATCTAACCTCTTCCGGCCTTTTTGCCTCATCTCTAAGAAGGGCATCTGTACTCGAGCGATAGTCTCCAGGGTCTCTGCTGGCTCTAACAGCCATGACCATTTGTTTTAGTCAAGGCTTTGGCCTATCTACAGACAGCTGGCTTTAGAGACTCAGTTTATCAACAGCATCTGCATAATTTACCACTTCCTTAAGTCCTAGTATTTTTCAGATGCTTGCTGCTCTGTGGAATCTACAGTGCTTTCCAGCTGAATGGGTGGGCAGAGGCTTTTTGCCCCTGTCCTTATGGGGCAGAAAGTCTGGCTGAAATATTGAAAGCAAGAACTAGTGGTATGAGAAACTATATTAGTTTTAGAACGTTTCCTGCTCTCGGCCACAGAAGAGCCTACTCCACTGTCTTCCCTCTGGCCCATATTTTAGACGCATTGACCCAGAATGAAGCAATAAAAATAACCCACTGCTTTTTCTGGCTTCAGGCTGGCTGAGGGAAGCGAAAAGCAGCTTCTTTTCACAACGCATTTCCTTGCACCTTCTGACGATGTCTCTTTCAGCTACCGCAACCCAAAAGGCCACCTCAGGAACTGGAATTGAGAGAGTCTGGAAAAGGAAACCGAAGCGAAGTCAATCTGGAGGGAGGGCAATGGGCCCGTAGGCCGGCATCAGTCTGGGAACCAGGAGCATCTGTGACAACACCAGGCACTGGAAAGAAAAGAAGCAATTGTTTGAAGTCTCTGAGGTCACAGGTTTGGGGCACTCTGGCTGCAAGTTTGACCTTTCTCCGAGGAGAGGCTAGGAAGAGAAGAGAGTGTGCTTGCCGAACGATGGCTGCCTTCCCAGGATAACAGTGCCACGGGGTCAGAGGGGAGAGCCGTTGCTTTGCTCTTCTGAAGACCTGCCGGGTTTGTCTGTGGTCCATTCAGGTCCGTGGAATCCTCTTGGCCTTCCTGTTTTGCCTGGATTGCCTGTATCTCTCTTCCTGTATCCTTCCCTTGGTTTGGCCCTGGGACCGCACTTGGCTTTTACAACTGGACAACAGAATTAGTCCGTTCTCCTCCCGTCTCAGGGGACAAAAGTCACTGAGATGCCTTTGTGAGGTCAGAAATGCCACCCAAGGCCCAAATGCTCTGGTTTCTGGTGATGGTTTGCTTTTTGTTTCTCAGCAGAAGCTTCTCTGTCCAGCCTGTAAAAAGAGTGTCCCTGGGAGAGTATAGCTTTGTGAAATGTTGGAGACTAGCCCAATGTTGGCAGATAGGAGCTTTTATGGTTTTGGGGTTTTCTTCCCATGAGTTTTTAGTATGCCTTGTAGCTTATGACTCTTCTATCGTTATTCTTCTTCTTATTTTTTACTCTAATGAGAATTCTAATATTGCTAAATGAATACTTCTTTCCGATTCAGTTGCGAGCATGGATATCTTGACAATATTGAAATTTGAAACAGAAAAATCTAATTAGACTAATGCTCAATAAGCTTTCTTTTTGTCTCAAGTCAGACCTTTCTTAATATTTCTCCAATACTTATTTATAGGCTCCTTCAAGCTTTTCCTGGGATATACAAAAGAAACAATTTGCCGAATGATGGCTGCCTTCTCAGGATAACAGTGCCACGGGGTCAGAGGGGAGAGTTGTATATATATATACACACCTTTGGGGACTTTTGTCCACCTATTATGTCAAGCTTAGGTCAGATCCAAGCAACATTTGTTATATTAGTATTATTTTGGTAGTTTTTAAAAAACATAATTTATTGTCAAGTTAGCTAACATACAGTGTATACAGTGTACTCTTGGTTTTGGGGGTAGATTCCCGTGATTCATCGCTTACATACAACACCCAGTGCTCGTATCAACAAGTGCCCTCCTCAATGCTCATCGCCCATTTTTCCTTCTCCGCCGCCCCCATCAACCCTCAGTTTCTTCTCTGTATTTAAGAGTCTCTTATGGTTTGCCTCCCTCCCTCTCTGTTTGTAACTATTTTTTTCTCCTTCTCTTCCCCCATGGTCTTCTGTTAAGTTTCTCAAATTCCACATATGAGTGAAAACATATGATATCTGTCTTTTTCTTTTTTTTAAATTATTTTTCCAATGTTTATTTATTTTCGAAAGACATAGAGACAGAGGGTGAGCAGGGGAAGGGCAGAGAGAGAGGGAGATACAGCATCTGATGCAGGCTCTAGGCTCTAATGAGCCGTCAGCACAGAGCCAGACACGGGCCTTGAACCCACAGACCGTGAAATCATGACCTGAGCTGAAGTTGGCCGCTTAACCAACTGAGCCACCCAGGTGCCCCGATATCTGTCTTTCTCTGCCTGACTTATTTCACTTAGCATAATATCCTCCAGCTCCATCCACATTGTAAATGGCAGGATTTCATTCTTTCTCATTGCCAAGTAGTATTCTATTGTGTGTGTGTGTGTATATATATAAATCACATCTTTATCTTTTCATCAGTTGATGGACATTTGGGCTCTTTCCGCAATTTGGCTATTGTTGATAGTGCTGCTCTAAACACTGGGGTACATGTGCCCCTATGCATCGGCACTCCTGTATCCTTTGGATAAATTCCTAGTAGTGCTATTACTGAGTTGTAGAGTAGTTCTATTTTTAATTTTTTGAGGAAACTCCACACCGTTTTCCAGAGTGGTTGCACCAGTCAGGTGTTCATGAATAAACTTTTTTTTAATGTTTTTTTTTTCTTTAACTTTTTTTTAACGTTTACTTTTTTTAGAGAGAGAGAGAGGCAGAGCATGGAGTGTCTGGGGGTGGGGCAGAGAGAGAGAGAAATATGCAGAATCCAAATCAGGCTCCAGGCTCTGAGCTGTCAGCACAGAGCCTGATGCAGGGCTTGAACTCACGGGCGGTGAGATCATGACCTGAGCTGAAGTCAGATGCTTAACTGACTGAGCCACCCGGGTGCCCCACATGAATAAACTTTTGAGATCTCAGAAAGCTTGGATAGATCAGCACTTTTCAGAGGCAACATAGAATATAAAGATATCTCTTGTTTGAAAAAAATCTGCTTGGCAAAACCACCACAGACAAAGTCAGAAGACCAATGAAAAACTGTATTCAATGCACATCAGAGGAGGCTAATTTCCTTAACACAAAGAGTATTCCTACAAATTGGTACAAGGAAGACCTACCTCCCATAAAAAATTGGGCAAAGCATGTTAACAGATAACTCACAGAGAAGAAAAAAATTTTTATTGCTCTTAAAATATGAAAAGATCCAACCTCTACTCATGACAGAAATGCCACTTACAGCTAGAATGAGATATAGCTTTCACCAACCAGACTGGGAAAGATACAGACTTTGATAACACACTGCTGTTAGCAGAGCGAGAGAATTGGATAGTGGGAGTGTAAATTGATATAATCTCTAACAAAATTAGATTAGCAATATTTATAAATGGCATACAAATCCTTCTACTGAACGACTTCCTTTTCTGGGAATTTGTTCTGAGACATAGTTGCATATATGTGAAATAATGTGTTCCCAAACATGTTCATGTGGAATTGTTTTAAAGTAAGAGACTGGCAGCAGTGTAACCATACAGGTCTAAAAGGACTGTAATTGGGCGCCTGGGGGCTCGGTCAGTTACGCGTCTGACTTGGGCTCAGGTCATGATCTCGTGGTTTGTGAATTTGAGCCCCGTGTCGGGCTCTGTGCTGACGGCTCAGAGCCTGGAGCCTGCTTCAGATTCTGTGTCTCCCGCTCTCTCTGCCCCTCCCCTGCTCGCACTCTGTGTGTGTGTGTGTGTGTGTGTGTGTGTGTGTGTGTATCTCACTCTCAAAAATAATAACATTAAAATGTTTTTAAAAAAGGACTGTAATTTTTGTACACCTATACAACTATTAGGCAGCCATGAAATAAAATGAGGCAGGCATGTTTGTACCGAAATGGAGAAATTCCAGGATACACTGTGAAGTATAAAAAGCAAAGTAGAGAAGAATATGCAGAGCAAACTACATTAAAGTAAAAAATATAAAATACATGTTATAGAACTATACATAAACATATATATCTGCTTGACCTATATTCTATAGGTATAGTATAGACCATCCCTGACAGGACACGCAAGAGGTGGGTGATAGAGGAAAGAGACAATGGGGGAGGGAAAGGATGACTTTCCATTATTTATTTTTTGTTTATCTTAGATTTTGTACCATAAGCAGGTGTTCCCATTTAAAACTGTCGACCAAATTCATTTTTAAAGGGATCAAATATTACTTTCTCTTTCAATATTCTGAAGTTCTTACATTTCTCTTGGCTTCTATAAGCAGGCACCCCTGTCTCTCAAACACAATTACTTGAAAAGCTGAGGAAGATTTCAACTGATTTGTGGGTCACTCTTTCTCCATTTTTCCTTCCTAGAGTAAAGGGCATTTTCAAGTTTATTTACCCAAGACCCTAGAGTGAATCTGGAAAAATTCTTAAGCTTTTCCTGCATCTGTGCCTAATCTTTTGTGCCAGATTCTCTTCTAGATAGCTAAGTTTCTCTTTGTTTCAGGCAAAAATCAAGACTGCCTTGCTTTCTCTCCTCTTTTCAACTGAATAATTATCCTGTGCCAGGTATGGTTCAAATCTCTTTAATTTCATTATTTTTCATCATTACAACAATCCTTTTATACCTCTATTTTACAGATGAAGAAATGGAGTCCAAAGATTTGAAGTTATTCACTCAAAATCACACAGCTAACAAGAAGCTTTTCACTCTATGGAGAGGTGAAACAAACAAACGAACAAACAAACTTGATAACATGAGAATAATTAACTTTCCCTACTTGGAATGAGGCATAGAATGTTTAATACAGGTTGTCAGCTTGGAGATGTTTGAGAAATTGCTTAGGAATGGCTGAACTCTAGTGTTTTTATTTCTCCTAGCAGGGAAACATATAAAATGATTTGGTGGGAACCATCAGGTGGAAAATTAATGCGACCTAAAAACACTGAGCTGCATGTCCTGGGGACGATCTGGAACTCTTCTCTAGAGTATTGAATCAGTCAGGGTTCAACCAGAGAAGCAGACATATATGCATGTATATGAATATGCATATGTTTATATGTACTTTCTATACCTCATATTTATGTATGAGATATATCTTTGTGTCTGATCATGAGCTTGAAGTTCACAGTGCAGGTAGTTGGAACAGGGGAAGCAGATGTCAAGTGGGAAAGAAGAGGGACAGGCTGCAGTCCATGAAGACTGACTCGAAACCATCGGTTCTCATTGGTTCCACCTTAATGAGGTGGTGTCTCAAAGGAGAAATTAGTGCCCTTCATCAAACGGCTAAACACACGGCCCAGGAGCAGATAAGGCTGCAGGAGGACCCAGGGGAAGAGGGTGGAGCTGCAGGCCCAGGTGCTGTCTGGTCAGTGCATGAGTGATATAACAGTGCCTATGCTCAGCTTCCCTGCACTGGAACCAAGATGGCCGCCACTTTGCTTTTGCTTTCCAAGTCACACCCAAAAATTCTCTTAAGGTCCACTGTAACTAGAAACGTACAGGAAGGTAGTTCTATGCAGTGTAATTCAGTCAAGCTGACATACCACAGAGACCCTATGAGTATGTTGCAGGAACGCAGGCAACAGTCTCCGGGCTTAGGTCTCAGACCTGCATCTTAAGAGACCATCTCCATTCTTGGCCTTCTTTAGCCCCTGCGTTTCTTCTCATCTTCTCTCCTTGCGTCTAGGGCAGGAAATAAAGGGAAAGCTCAGAAGCATTCACTGGCAACCCTCCTCTTCCCAATCATCATTTTTGAAGGTAGGACACAAAAACAAAATGGTATTTTCTTAAAATGAGAAAAACAAATTTCTGGTGTTTTCCACCCTAAGGAGGAATGGAAGTATGGGGGAAGTTGTTTTTCTCCTGTGATAATCTCTAAAGCTTTGAGTAGCTCTGCACCATGCCCTTTGTCACAAAAGAGACTGGCAGTGCCCTCTTGTAACGCAACAGTCTTCCTGCTAGTGATCAAGCCCACACCTGCAGTCTTGAGAATGTTCAATTAATTCTTTACTTCAGGTTCAGGAGTTCTCATCCTGTTCACAGCAGGAGGGGAACTGGGCCTGGTTTTGTTGTCCTGTCAGCTTCCCCCATGTTCTATCAGATCCTAGGTTTTTCTTATATGCTGTGTGACCATTCCCCCAGTCAGCAGAGAACACCTTTTCTGGAATCTCTCTCTTCCCTTCTTTTACTTTCCTCTACTATAGCTTCTCTGTCTTTCTTATTCCATTGTTTCTTCCTTCACTACATATGGCCCCTGTCCAAAGTCATCAGTTATTCTTTCCCTCTTGCTGGGAAGAGGGTTCAAATGTTCAGCTGGGAGATAGGAAAGGCAGAGGGCATCAGAGTGGCCTGGGCTCTGGGTAGAGAATCCTGAATTTAGACCCTTTGGATTAGAAGAGGAAACTCCTGCTTACCTAGCTCAAGTACCCCTTTTGCAACTTGGGCTTCATTTCAATACCCCCTTCCCTCCCCACCTTCTATTTCTTTGGCTCCTTTCTGACTCTGAGCTGGGGTATAGTTTCTCATGAGGAGTGCCCTGCTAACAGCTCAGGGTCTATTACTGGGCTCTGTCCCAGCTCTTCTCTCTAAACTGTGGAATTCTAAATTTTTGTCATTGTTAATTTCATGTGTCACCTTGATTGTGCCAAGGGATGCTGAGGTCGAATACTGTTTCTGGACATGTCAGTGAGGGTATTTCCAAAACAGGTTAGCATTTGCATTTGTGGGCTGAGTACAGCAGCTGGCCCTGCATGATATGGGTGGATTTCATCCAACCCACTGAGGACCTGAATAGAGTAAAACGGTGAGGAAGGTTGAATTTTCTCTCGGTCTGGTTTTTTAATCTGGGACACTGGTCTCCTCCTGCCCTCAGAACTCCCTGTTCTCAAGCCTTCAGACTTGGACTAGAATCTATACCATTGAGACTTCTTAGCTTCCATAATGGTGTGAGCCAATACATTATAATAAATCTCTTTGCATATATATCTCTATATCCTATTTGTTTTGGTTCTCTGGAGAACCCTGACTAATAGCGTGTCTGTCCCATTGCCTAATGGTGGAATGGTGGGTCTGGGCTCTTGGCCTAGTCTTTTTGGATTGTCCCCTCACTTAGATGGTCTGGCTGTTTCACTCTCCCTGAACTTAGGTCATCCTCAGTCTTGTGCTCTAGGTTCATAGATCAGTCATGTCCCACCTTGTGCTCAGGCCTATGAACAAACTGTAACCCCAGGTGGGGCAAGGAGGGATGGACTCAAATTTACTTTCTGGGAAGACAGTTCAGATATCAGGCTGGGTCTGGAGCTTTTGAAGGATTACTGCAGATTTAGCTTCGGGGCAACAAGAGAGGTGGGTATGGGGCAGAAGGAAGGTTTGTTTGTTTTTTTCTTTTTTCTTTTTTTTTTAGAGAAAGAGAGAGAACATGATAAGGGGAGGGGCAGAGAGAGAGAGAGAGAGAGAGGGAATCCCAAGTAGGTTCTGCACTGTCAGTGCAGAGCTCCATTTGGGGCTTGAACTCATGAACTATGAGATCATGACCTGAGCCAAGTCAAACGCTTAACTGATTAAACCGCCCAGGTGCCCCAGGAGAGTTTTTTGTTTTTGTTTTTGTTTTTGTTGTTTTTAATGCCAAGAAGTCTCTAACATAGATGTCCTTTATGGAATCTTCCAACTTCAAGAGTCAATAATTATGTAGTGAAGTTAGGAAGGATGACTGGGTGGCCCAAGTGGGCAGACAGCTGCAATTATGAGAATATGCCTGACACTAAAAAGATAAAGGGACAATTTTTTTCTAGAAAAGTAGGTTAGGTTTTGTTCTCTTCCCTGGGCTATGATTTTTGGGAGGGACTTTAGTTATGTAACTCAAACCCAGGACTCCAATCATGTTCTGGTGTATAAAGTCTTTCTATGTTTTCGTCGAGAGGTGGTTAAGAAGTCATTTTGCTTGTGCTAGAGAACACACTTCATATTTGATTTTTGAAGGGCTCTACTTCTGAGCAAATTCCTTTATATGTTAGGTCAAAACCATCCTTCCAGTTTTTGTTAATTTTCTTAGATATGGATAACTGTAGTGTGGTTTCGTAGACAAATGTCCTTATTATTGGAGATGCATTTTAAAAATAAGGGTGAAGTATAATATCTTCAACTTACTCTAAAATGTTTCAGAAAAAATATATTTATATATAGCAGATAAAACAAATATGAAAAGAGTGCTAATTGTTGATTCTAGGAAGTAGGTATAGAGGTGTTCATTTTACTCTTTAACTTTTCACTATATTTGAAATACTAAAGAATTTGGGGGCGGGGATCAGCCTTCTAGTAATTTCTACCATTAGTCCTTATTGTCTTCTGTGGACCAACATGAAATTGGTTTAATACTTTCTTCTTGTGACACTCTTCTATATGTTGGAAGACATCTTGTACAAAGGAGGCACTCACTAACTGGAGAAACCCCCGGTGAATGGAAACCTCATTGCCTCTGAGCATTCTTTTTTCCTGGCTGACTGTCTGGTTCCATACCTGTAACTCCTATAATGAGGATTTGTGTCACCTGACTATCCTGAAACCTCAGGTGTCCCCCAGAACTTCTCTGTTGAAATGTGGGGCAATGAACTTAGGGTGGAACGTGGTGGAGAAAGAGCCACAAAACCTGGGTGACAATTAATAGCAGAAGTTAATAGAACTCACGGACTCTGTGGAAAGATGGCAATTAGTAGCTATAATGGTTAAATGCATGGATTCTGGAAGCAGACTGTCTGGGGAGGGGTGTGTGGTTTCCAGCTCCATCGCCGTTCAGCTTTATAACCTTGGGCAAATTACTAATTTATATGTGCCTCATTTCCCTCATCTGAAAACTAGGAGATAGAAGTAGAATCTATCTCCTTCGGTGAGCATATAAAAATAACAAGTTGATCCATGTACTTAAAATACTGCCTGGTACTATCAGCTCTCAATAAATGCTAATTATTATTATTATTATTATTACTATTTTTGTTGTTTTTTCCTCAATTTATTTGGAGACTTTATGTTCTTTTTGCTTGGCAAAAATACTGCCTGGCACTGCAGCTCTCAGTGAATGTTAGTTGTTTTATCATCATCATCATCATCATCATCATCATCATCATCATCATTATTATTATTTTGTTCTCAATTTATATGGAGATTTTTGTGTTCTTTTTGCCATTAAATCAATTCAACAAATCATGATTGAACATCTGCTACTATATATATACCTGCTGATGGAGGTCCAGAGAGAATTGAGATTCTGTTATGCCATGAAGGAGGTTACAGGCATTAAACAGGACCCGAAGCCAGTGGCCTCCAGGCCAGATGGGAGAGAGGCATCAGATTCCCATTTAGGACAAGTTCAGCCCTTTGTCTCGATTGCAACTTTTTGAGAATTAAAGAGCTTCTAGGTCTAGAAGACTCTGCATTTCCCTGGGAAAAGAATAAAGGACTCCCTTAGACTAGAGACAAGGGTACGGGAAGATAATATTTTTGAAAAAGTTTTTAAGAAAAGGAAAATTAACTTCAGCCTGATCTACCTATAAAACCCAAAAGATATAATTCGTGTCATCTTTTTTAAGTTCTCATATTTTACTGATTAAGTTTCAAGGTAAATAATCATGACTATTCAGGAGAACAAATGAAAGCAAAATTAACGTGAACCAAGGCATATCTAGTTAAGTCTGGTGTAGATAAAGGAATGTTTAAGAGAAAATGTTTAGTTTTGCAAAACGTTGTCTTTTTGACAAGTGCTCATGGTTTGTATATGAAATAGTTTAAATCACATATCACACCAGCAACAAAACGTGCCTAACTTGTTTAATCTGTTTCTAGTGGTCTCAATCTCATTTTTTCCTTTTTTTTCTACCTCTAGGGGAGCTAAGTGAGTCAGATCAAGTAATTCTAATAAGAAAAGGATTGGAGAGCCTCTCAAGACACACGAGGTTGCGTTTTGAGTGCTGGTATAATAGATTCCCATCTTCAGCAATGAGAAAGCAAACAGTTTTTGGAGTGGGTGCAAAGAGCAGGGAGGGGGCTACAAGATCACGTGATAAGATGTTTTCCATCTTTGGCTTTTTGTTAAGTGTCCAAACTAATTTTTCTATACTAGTTGGTGGTTGTTTCCATTGCTTTATGCCTTCAATGGTTGGTGAGTACCTCATTGGTGCAATATGCCTTCCAGGCTTTAAAGGAGTGTCACAAGAATTCCTGTTGAGTTCTCCAGGGTTTTTCCTAAATAAAAATAGTTGAGCTGAGTCTACAAGCATTTACATAAACGTGTTGGGAATATGGGCATACATTAACTTATTCGTTATGGATTTATTCTGAAAGGAAGCTGGATGGTGTACATTTTTCAGCTCTCTTTCTCTCAAGATGCTAACAGCTTCTTTTACCTGAATTTCCTGAAAATATTAGTTCTAAACAAAAGGTCGGAGGAGATCTTTTCATTTGAAGTTCCAGAAAATTTCACACACAAGTCAATTCTGTCACAGTTTAACTGTACAGGAACAGCTGTTGACGGCCGACTGTTTTTTACAGTTTTCTTTCATTGCCTGATGCCTTTGACCCTTGAAGGTATCAACTTGAGGAACAACTTGTAAAAAAACTTTAGATCATGAGAGGCCATCATCTGTAGATCTTGTGTTCTAGTGTTTGAATGTTCTGGAACAGGGGATCCCTTGATGTTACCATAAATCTTATTCGTAGAAAATTAGAAGGAACATATCCTTCACACAGAAATGCAGTATTTTGAGGTCTTTTATAGTAAGCTGACAGCTTTATCTTATCCCTAACTTCCTGTTTGTATGCTGTGAATATTTTCATCATTTGGGTGACAGTCATGAAGCAACAAGAGATGGGATATGGTCGGAGATCTATTCTGCACCCAAGGAGTTGAAAGCTGTGACCCATTGTAAGGGTGGATGCTACTCAAATTTCATTTAGCAGTAAGACTTTTGACTCACGGCTATTTATTTATTTGTTTGTTTGTTTAAAGTTTATTCACTTATTTATTTTGAGAGAGAGATAGGGAGACAGAGGAGAGAGAATGAGCAGGGGAGGGGCAGAGACAGAGGGAGAAAGAGAGAAACCCAAGCAGGATCCACACTACATGGTCCACACTGAGCCCAACACAGGGCTCAATCTCACGACTCTGAGATCATGACCTGAGCCAAAACCAAGAGTTGGATGCTCAACCAACTGAACCATCCAGGCATTCCGACTCACATCTATTTAGCAACATCTGGCGAATAATGTTCCTTGAAGGAACAGACTAGAATGTAGTTTAGTTCTTGTTGTTCTTGTCCCGTTTTATTCTCATGGCTTGTCCCATGCCATTCCATGCATCCCATGCACTTTCAAGGCAGTTTCATTCTATTATGCTTTGGCATGGACTGCTGTTTCTTTTCTTTGCCTTTCTAACTCCTGCTCACTCTGCAAATTCAGTTTAAGCAACATCTCCTCAAGGGACCCTCTCTTGACTTCCTATGTGAGTTGAACCATCCTCCCCAGGCTTCCCTTAAGCTCCACGCACCCCTTTAACATCGTCTTATTTCGTAGTTGCTGATTTCTTTGTAGCTGCACCCCCAACGTCCAAAAGACTGTAAGATCTTTGAGGAAAGGTCTGTTTTGGTTTAGGTTTGTGCCCCCAGCATTTGGCAGAGTGGCACATGGTAGAAGCCCAGTGAATGGTTGGTGAAGGAATGAAAGCATGTGTCCTGCCTTCCCTACCCTTGGGTGAGTCTGAAGAAAGATGAACTAGATTTGAGATCTTTTTTGCATAATTAAATTACACTGTCAAAATAATTTTTAAAGCTGAAAGGAAATTCAGAGATCAGCTACAGGAAATTGAGGCCTAGAGAGGTGAAGAGAGTTGGCCAAGGTCATGCAGCTGTTTAGGTCTCCTGCTGGCCAGTCCTAGCCCAAATATGGGGAAACTTAATTGTTATTTCCTCTTAAAAATTACCCTGGAATCCAGGCAAAAGGATTTAGCAATCTAAAAATGCTAATGAGGAGATGGCAAATTAAAACTACTTAGAAAAGTAAATCTAACAACAATTAAAGTAATTACAGTCCTCCTTCCCCGCCATCTTATTTGCGGGAAATACATACCAAGACCTCCAGTGGATGACTGAAACTGCCAGCTAGTAGTACCAAACCCTACATATACTATGGGTCCCACCCCCCGCATAACTGGTATGTTCTTTTTTACAAGATCTTATTGTACTGTATTCACTCTTCTTCCTGTGATGACATGAGATGATACAATAGGTTACAATGCCTATCTGATGAGATGAAGTGAGTGATGTAGGCACTGTGATGTAGTGTTAGGCTACTATTGGCCTTCTGACGATATGTCAAAAGGACACCTGCTCTTAGATGGCAGTTGACCAAGGTGACTGAAACCATGGAAAGTGAAACCTTGGATAGGGGAGTGCTACTATATCCAGACCCTCTGGGAATGCCAAGAGCCAAAAGCTGAGATGGGCTTCCAACTGGTTTCCATTGAAAGAACCACTGGCCTTCAAGTCAGTGTTTCCTGGTCAGACTCTATCAAGGTGGCTATATGAACAGGACAAATTTAGCAACCATCTCTGCAGCACAGACTGGGTTGAAAGACAATTGCCAAGTTCAAAAAAAGTAATTGGGTTCATAGTCCTAAGTTTAGGGCAAACAGAAGATTTAAAGTGTTTCTCACTATTCAGGTTAAGCAATGATGGATATAAAGAGAAATATTTTTTTTTACCTCCTACCTTGAAATTTCAGAAAGCAATTCAGCCTATTTCTAGAACAAACCCCATGAAGAATAAAAGTCAGATTTTTGGATGTGCATTGAAGTTCAAGTTGACTAATGAATGGTTAAGCATTAGGACGGCTTTGTGAATATTTAGCAGAAAGATGGCAAACTTGCACCTGTGATCCAGAATTGACCTGCAGATGTGTTTTGTTTGGATGGCTCAGGGTTTTAACATTTCAAAAATTATCAACATTTAAAAATGAGATTTCAGGGTGTCTGGGTGGCTCAGTTGATTAAGCGTCGGATTTCAGCTCAGGTCATGATCTCATGGTTCACGAGTTCAAGCGCCGCATCAGGCTCTGTGCTGACAGCTCAGAGCCTGGAGCCTGCTTGGGATCCTCTGTCTGTCTGTCTGTCTCTCTCTCTCTCTGCCCCTCCCCCACTTGTACTCTGTTTCTCTCTCTCTCAAAAATAAAGAAACATTAAAAAATGAGATTTCACATAGAAAAAATTCTGGATTTCTGCCTTCTTTTAAAAAGTGGGAAAACCCAGTAACATTAGATATACTTTGGTATTAAGTTCCTATGACTGTCATAACAAATCACCACAAACTTGATGATTTAATGCATCAGAAATGTATTCTCTCAAAGTTCTGGAGGCCACAAGTCCAAAATCAAGGCGTTGGCAGGGCCACACTGCTGAAGAGGAGAATCCATCCTTGCCTCTTCCAACTTCTGGTGCATCCAGGCAGTTCTTGACTTGTGGTGGCATATACATTCTGTTTGTATCTTCACACTGTCTCCTGTTCGTGTCAAATTTCCCTTGGCCTTGCTGTAATGAGAATACTTGTCATTGGATTTAGGCCCACCCAGGTAACCCAGTATGATCTTATTTCAAGACCTTTAACTTCATTACAAGAGCAAAGACTTTTTTTCCAAATAAGTTCACATACAGAGGTTCTGGGGATTAAGATGTGGTCATGTTATTTGGAGGTCCAACATTCAACCCAATACAACTTTCCACATGGATATTCCCTGAAGCTGAGCAGTGGCTGGACATCAGTGTTCAGTTGACCTCAGTCCCTACTCATCCCCATTGCCTGAGAATTTTGTATTTGTAAGTCTTAGTTTAGGATTTGGTGAAAGAATTAATAATCACCATGTGAGTTCACATGTGATACAATGATGACAAGATGACCATCAAGATGACAAGATGACTAAACAGTGACTCTGCACTAGAGTCGCTTTAGGAACCTTAAAATATAGGGGTCTAATTTTGCTTCTGGAGAGTCTGATCCGGTAGGTTTAGAATGTGGCACTAGAATTTGTTATCTCCTCCTTTACACTCCTTGGGCAAAGCTGGGCTTGGGAGCCATAGTGGAACATCGTAGCCTGGTTGTGTTCCTGGGACACATGAATTTGTGGATTTTGCCAAACTCCAAGGATAAAAAACTAGAGACATTTGACAGAGGAACACCCCAACTCTCTTGATCTAGCTCTGCTTCCTCCGCCATTTTAGCTGTTGTCCTTGTTCCTTTTCTCTTTCATGGTAGAGAAGACACGGTTCTGTAATTAACAATTGATTTTGAACAAAGTGAAGAAACAATGGTACAAATTGAATAGAATCAATATAGATCATATAATCGCATGCTATGCAGCTTATTATTTTCTTTTGAATTATACCCTATATCACTGCAGAAAAATTTAAGTTGTCTTGCCTTCATTTTCCAGGGAGACCAGTGGTAACACTGAGGCGGGATGAAGTGGTGCCTGAGGTGCCAGGAACTATCCGCTGGGGCTGAAGGGGAACTCAGGGAGACCAGGGGGCTATGGAGTAAGCCATTGGGAGCCGTTGCTACCCTTGTAGCTTAGGATGAATGGCTGCGGGCTGCCTTTCCCAGGATCCTTCATCCTGCTCAAGCTCTTCCTTCTTTGTGTTGTTCCTTTTCATGGAATCCTTACATTTTAGAGACAGTTTTCTCTCAAGGAAGTCTGGACGTGTGTGTGTGTGTGTGTGTGTGTGTGTGATTGTGCAGAAAATAAAGACTCCATAATATTAAAAAGGGCTATATCTGCATGATCAGATTATAGGTGACTTTTTTCTTATTTTTGAATTTGGATACATTTATAATTTTTAATCGTAAAATACATTATTTTCATAATCAGAAGTAAAGTAAACAATTACTTTAAAAATTAGGCAAAACCCACCTTTACATTGCAGATACAAATTTTGAATCATTTTTTCCTCAGTTCGCCCAATATTTTCAGTCACTTGAAGCAGGGGGATTATTTGCTGTAGAACAAAGCTTTTCAAGCAAACGTGAGAAATGAATGGAGGATTACTGGACCTGCGGTCATGCCAGAAGACAGCCACTAGGTCACATTATTAATCACAGTCTGTTTTTTTAGAGTTAGATTTCAGAGCGAAGAGAGACACACTGGAGTTACATGTATTGGCGTATTTATTATGAATAAATCTGGGAGGTCCTGTGAGTTTGAAATGAAATTACTCAAAAGTTTGAGCAGGAGAAGATTGCTGTTCCAAGTGAACTGAAGGCGGCTCAGTGTTTCTGTGTCACTTCATTTGAGTGTGTGTGTGCATGCGCACTTCATCTTGATGGAATCTAAACACGCTTTTAGTTCTTGAGTGAAAATATATTTATCATATCTATACATATATTATATTTATTTGTTTTTATTTTTTTAAGTTTAATGTTTATTTATTTTGGAGAGAGAGTGTGAGCAGGAGAGGGGCAGAGAGAGAGGGAGACACAGAATCCAAAGCAGGCTCCAGGCTCTGAGCTGTCAGCACAGAGCTTGACGCGGGGCTTGAACTCATGAACCGCGAGATTATGACCAGAGCTAAAGTTGAATACCTAACTGACTGAGCCACCCAGACGCTCCTAAAATTTTTTTTAATGTTCATTTATTTTTGAAATAGAGAGAGCTTGTGCATGTCTGAGTAGGGGAGGGGCAGAGAGAGAGGGAGACGGAGGATCAGAAACAGACTCTGGGCTGACAGCAGAATTTGATGATGGGCTCAAACTCACAAACTGTGAGATTATGACCTGAGCCAAGGTAGGACATTAATTGACTAAGGCACCCAGGCATCCCTACATGTATTACATTTATTATGTATATTAGATATATTTTATCTCTTGAGATAACTACCCGTGTTTTATTTTAAATTCAAAATTTACGTTCGAACATTTTGTAGCAGGCCTTACAAATTTAAAAAAATATAGAGAGACCATCAGTTCAAATTCATAAGAATCAGAACTAATATTTGAAACTCTGTGAACACTTTAGGATTTAATACCACAGTAGTTAATAATTCTCTGCTTAAAAGAATGCCTGATTTAATAAAGTGATAAAATAATTTGTAAATGATGTGTTTTGTGCAGGTAAATGGATAGTGCTCTTTGACCTTGAAAATATTTAGAAACAGTGTTTAGAGTAAATTAAAAAAAATTCTGGCTTGTGTGCTTTATTAATTTGCTTAGCAGAAAAAGAAAGTACAAAGGTTTTCATAGAAACGGAATGCTGCAGTACACTTGAGAGGAAAGCGCTGCCTTCATTTTACAGCTGAAGTAGATGTCTAGAAGTAAGTGATCTGTCCAGGCTCACAGTGAGTGGACGACAGATCCGTTGTTAAATCTGTTACTAGAGTGCCGTGCTAGCATCGTTTCATTTCAGGCAAAGTGAAAAGAAAAAGAAACATTTATTGAGCATCTACTATGTGCTTTTACATATGCTTTTCAAGATAATCCTCGTGGAAATCTTCTGCGGTAGAAACCAAGACTTAGGAAGTGGAATGTCTTGCCCAAGGTCACATGGCAGACTAACTAATTCTGCTAACTAATTGGAGCTGTGATCCCAAACCAGGACTATCTCAATCAATGACACTTAAGAGATTATTAAGTGAGAGAGATATGTATATTCAGAATGGCAGGATAAACACCTTCCAAATTCCACTCCTCAACAAAAGCAACAAAATCATGGCAAAAAATTTCAAAATGACCTTTTTGAAAACTCTGGGAATTAATCAAAAGTATGCACGCGTTTTGGGGTGCCTGGCTGGCTCGGTCGATCGAGCATCTGACTCTTGGTTTCAGCTCAGGTCATGATCTCAAGGTCTTAGGATAGAGCTCTGTGTCAGGGTCAGTGCTGAGCTGAGCGTGGAGCCTGCTTGAGATTGTCTCTCTCTCTCTCTCTGCTGCTCCTCTTTCCCACTCTCATGCTCTTTCTCTATAATAAAAAAATAAATAAAATTAAAAAAAATAAATATTCACACACATCTAAGGAGTCTTTACTTAAGAAGAAAGGCTGCATCTTGCTAAGGATGCAAGTTTCGTGGCATTTTAACTATTCCTAGTCTTATCCTCTTCTCCACAGCTCCATGGTAACCTTGAAAACCAGCAGCCTCACAACCACAGTAGCTGGGAAAAGAAGCAGCTTAGTACCTTTTAAAGAGGGCAGATGAGGGGCGCCTGGGTGGCTCAGTCGGTTAAGCGTCCGACTTTGGCTCAGGTCATGATCTCGCAGTTTATGAGTTCGATCCCTGCATCAGGCTCTGTGCTGACAGCTCAGAGCCTGGAACCTTCTTCAGATTCTGTGTCTCCCTGTCTCTCTGCCTCTCCCCTGCTCATGCTCTGTCTCTCTCTGTCTCTCAATAACAAATTAAAATGTTAAAAAAAAAAAAAAAGAGGGCAGATGAGTTTGGAGCTTCCCCAAGACCCCATATCCAGAGATTTATCATGATTGACTTATCTGGCACCTGCCTGAAAACCTTATTTACAGAGCTTGTCTTTATTTAAATTTACTAAGACCTTGCTCAGTGGGAAATTCCTTTCCCCAGGGCATTTATTGAAAGTAATTATTGGGGACCATCTAGCATCACAACCACTGGAGGCAGTGATAGTAGATGGGACTTTCCAAAAGGAAAATCTAAAGGATGAGAGGTCAATAGAGGACTTTGAAAAGCTCCATCATACAATTGGTAGTCTAGAAGGTAACTACCTTCTAGACCAGACCATGTCCAGGAAATGGGAGACTCTAATCTCTAGTCTTTGGTTAGTTTTGAGTTTGAGTTTGAATTTGGCTAGTCTTTGGCTAGTTGCTAGTTCTCTGTGTACATGAGTAATAAAGGCTAAAGCAGAACTGTAAACCATCACAGTCTTGAAGTCATGCCACAACAACACAGAGAACCCCTCAGAAAAGTGTGGGAAAAATCATTGGTTCAAGGCATTTAAGGAAGCCTCTATTCAATCATTAGCTGACCACTAAGCTGAACAAGAAAGTGCATCAGTAGCTGCAAATAGAGGAATACAGATATAACAGAATTAGTTAGGACAGTGACTAAGCAAACAAAGAGCAACAACAACAATGAACAGCAACAACAGACACTAGGGAGGAGAGGAATCTTTGTGGGGGGGAATTTTCATATTTTATTATTTAAAATGCTCAGTTTCCAACAAAAAATTGTAAAACATGCAAAGAAACCAGAAAGTATGGTTCATACACGGAAGACAAAAGGAGAAGGATCTGGAAAGCAGCAAGAGAAAAATGGTTCATCACATACAAGGGCTCCTCAACAAGTCACCAGATCTGATGTCATCAAAGGCCATGGAGGCCAGAAGGCAGTGGATGACGTCTTCAATGTGCTGGAAGAATGAAGAATAGAATCGAGAATCCCACATCCAACAACCCTATCCTATGAAAGCAAAGATGAGATATAGCAACTTTGCAAGAGAGTCTGGTGACTTCATACAAAGCTAAGCAAAGTCTTAACATACACTTAAGTGACCGTGCTCCTTGGTATTTATTCAACGGGCCTGAAAACTTATGTCTTATGAAAACGTACGAAATCCTGCCTGCAAATATTTATAATAAACAGCTTTATGCATAATTGCCCAAGTTACAAGCTAGGGTGTCCTTCATTGGTGAATGGATAAACAATCTATGATATATCCATATAATGGGATATTATTCAGTGATTAAAAAAAAGTTAGAAGCCACAAAAAAGACACGGATGAACTTAAATGAATATTGCTTAGTGAAATTAGTCTGAAAAAGCTGTCTACTGGATGATTCCAATTATGTTACATTTTGGCAAAAAATAAACTATAGAGACAGTAAAAAGATCAGTGGTTGTCAAGGGTTCAGGGGGGTGGAAAGGAATGAAGAGGGGAAGCACAGGCGAGTTTTACTGGGTGACATATGACACTATCAAAACCCATAGGACTCTATAACACAAAGAGCAAACCTTGATGTATGTAAATAAAAAAAATGATTTAGGAGGTCCGGGGATCCAATGAAGAATGTAGACTCTGATAAGAGAATATAGCTGTATTACAAATGTATGAAACAAACTCTGGGAAGAGCTTGGAGGAAAAAGATGCTAAGTAGCTTTGGAAATGAGTAGAGTTTGTAAGACCAAAGGCAAAAGAAACTGTGCATGAGCGCTGTACTCTAATTGATAAAGTCTTTCCTGGGGAGGTACAGGTTAACAGGTCTAAAACCACTGTACAAGTATACTGGAATTGAACAATTAAATAAATAAATGGTAGATAGTTAGTGCAAGTCAGATTTCTCACTGTTGAGGTGGGAATTTATAGATAAGCAAGTGCAGGTGGCTAGAATGGTCCATATGGGAATGGATTAGACGTGTATTTGTGTGAATTCAGGTTAACTTAATATAGATCCATGTATATGCACAGGTTAGAATACACCTCATATTCTCTTGCTCCCTCCACTGAGATGACTAGAAGCAATAACACCCCAGTAGCAGTGAGCATTCTTAGCACCCAGATCTTGGTTTCTAATATTCTCCAATAAAATTCAGGGCTCCCTGGAGAAATGGCTAATTCCAGGAGTTAGCAGGAAAGATACAAGAAGAACATTTTGTAATGCCAGAAAAAGGAAGTGTTGCAAACAAAAACCAAAAACCCACCCCCTGTATTCTTATGGCATGTCAAAGGGACATGGGAGTCAAGTATAAGCTCTCAAATAGCCAAAGCAGGAACAATTTGGACAATAAAATAAATAATGTTGTGTTGGATTATAACTCAAAGTATAAAATAAATATTCAAGTTCATATTGATATAAGTTAATAATTGAATAAATAAATAAACGGGAGAGAAGAGACAGACTTCCTTTGCAGAGGAATTCCAAATAATTCATGTGGATATTCTGTCCTCAAGGAGACAGAGCAAAAGTCCCTATTCCTTAAGTGTGGGTTGCACATAGAGCTTCTTTCCGAAGAATATAGAAGAAAAGGGTGAGAAAAGAATAATTTTAGAATGGAGAAGCCTGAAAAACACTACCTCAGCCAGATGATCAAGGTCAATATCACCTGTGGTAAGTCACGTTGATAGTATCTACCCTTGTTATGTGATGAGAATGGAACTCTATGTCTGTGATCTTCCTCCTGCAAACCCATCACCCCAGTCTAATCATCAAAAAAACGTCAGGCAAATCCCAATAGAGGGCAAATACAAAATCTTTCACCAGTACTTTTCAAAATTGTTGAGGTCATCAAAAACAAGGAGAACCGAGCCAAGGCTGACTTCTAGCTGAGTCAAAGTCAGAGCCAATAAAAGCCTGAAGCAATATGACAACGAAATGTAATGTGTTATCTTGGATGGGACCCTGGAACATAGAAAGGACATAATGTAAAAACTGAGGAAATCTGAATAAATTATGCACTTTAATTAATAATGTATCAATACTTGTTTGTTCATTGTAATGAAGGTACCACATCAAAGATATTAGTAATAGAGAAAACTGTCTCTGGGGTATATGAGAACTCTGTACTACCTTCTCGAATTTTCTATAAATATGAAACTGTTCTTAAAAAATAGACAAAACTGAGAGAATTCATTGATATGAGACCTACAAGAAATACTAAAGGGAATCTTTTGGGCTAAAATGAAAGGCCACTACACAGTAACTTGAAGCCACCTGAGGAAATAAAGAACACTGGTAAAAGTAACTACAGTGGCAAGTATAAAAGACAGTATAAATGCATTTTTGTTTAAATCCTTTTATTGCATAAAGCAATAACTATTAATCTATGTTGATGGGCTTGTAATGCATAAAGATGTTATTTATATGGCAAATATCACAAAGGGCAAGGTGGGTGTTGCAGCTATATTGGAGCAAAGTTTTTGTGTATCAGAGAAAGTATTAGTTCTAATCAAAAGTAGGCTATTTTAAAGCTAAAATGTTAATTTTAATCTTGAGGACAACCAATGAGGAAAAAACCGAAAAAACATGTATAGAAAAATAAACAACAAGGGAATTAAAACAGGATAATAGAAAATATTTATTTAACCACCAAGAAGCTAGCTTAAAAAAAAGGAACAACAAAAAGACAATATATAGACAACGTATAGCAAAATCGGAGACATAAATCCTACCTTATCAGTAATTACATTACACGTAAATTTATTGAACACTCCAATCCAATGGCAAATATTTCAGAATGGGTAAAGAAACTGGATGCAAAAGAATGAAGTTGGACCCATATTTAAAAATTTAGGCTAAAATTAACGCAAAAGAGACCACAGACATAAATGTAAGAGTGAGAACTAAAATGCTTAGAAGAAAATAGAGGAGTAACATATTCATGACTTATGGTTAGCCCTTGGTTTCTTAAAGATGACATTAAAAGCACAAAACAACAGAAGGAAAAATAAATAAATAAATTGAACTTAATCAAAATTTGAAAAACTTTTGTATTTTAAAGAATACCATTAAGACAGTAAAAAGGCAACCCACAGAATGGAAGAAAATAGTTGCAAACCACAGTCTAATAAGGGACTTGTCAACTAAACGATAACAAAACAAAATTTTAGAATGGGCTAAAGATATGAGTAGACATTTCTCCAAAGAAGATATATGAATGGTTAATTAGTACATGAAAAAAATGCTCAACAGCATTCGTTCTTATGGAAACACAAATCAAATTCACAATGAGGTCGTACTTCATATCTAGGAGGATAGCTAAAATAAAAAACAATAGAGGTGCCTGGTGGCTCAGTCTGTTGAATGCCTGACTTTTAATTTTGGCTCAGGTAATGATCTCACAGTCTTGAGATTGAGCTCTGCAGCAGTCTCTACACTGAGTGTGGAGCCTACTTAAAAAATTTTTAAGCTTATTTATTTTTTGAGAGAGACAGAGGGAGTGAGCAGAATAGGGGAAGAGAGAGAGAGGGAGAGAGAGAACCACAAACAGACTCCACACTGTCAGCACAGAAACTGATGTGGGGCTCAAACTCATAAACCATGAGATCATGCCCTGAGACAAAACCAAGAGTTGGATGCTTAACCAACCGAGCCATGCAGGCACCCCATGGAGCCTACCTAAGATTCTCTCTCTTTCTCTCCCTCTGCCCCTTTCTCCCCTTTGCGTGCATACTCTCTCTCTCTCTAAACTTAAACAAACAAACAAACAAACAAACAAAAAAAAAACCCCAAAACCAAAAAAGGCAAGTCTTAGCGAGGATATGGAGAAATCAAAACACATGCATTGCTGGTGGGATTGGAAAATAGTGCAACCACTTTGAAGAGCAATTTGGCAGTTCCTTCCTCAAAATGTTAAGCATAGAGTTACTATATTTTTGGGCAATTCTGTTCCTAGGTATACACTCAAGAGAAATAAAACTGTGTCTAAACAAAACCAGTACATGAATGTTCATAGCAGCATTATTCACAATAGCCCCAAATTAGAAACAACCCAAATGTCCATCGATTGGACATAAAGATGGAAAGTAGATTAGTCGTTGCTAGGCTTAGGGAAAGGGTGAAGGCGTAGTGACTGCTACTGGATCTGGGTTTCTTTTAGGGGGTGATGAAAATGTTCTTATAGTCAGGTAACAATGTGGTTGTAGAATTCTGTGAATATACCAAAAACCACAGACTTGTATACTTTAAAAGGATAAATCTTATCTGGGCACGGTCTTACATGCCAAAATGATGTGATTTGCCCTCTAATTGTTGAGCTGCCGAGTTGAACATATAAAATCATTGGAGCATATGAGATAAATGTTATCAAGGAATCAGAGCATTCCAATGTATATTTTAGAAAATATGTCAATACCAGCCTATCTTGCTTTATGTCTGATCTCTTCACTTTCTAAACACATTTGCTTCTATTTTTGAAATTTATGAGAATTCTGTTCTGTTTCCTATCTACGTCACATTTAGTCGTGTCTTTTCAGACAAATTCTTCAAGCAAAGTGACCTTTTCCGCATTCCCCTTTCCTCACGCTCACAATTCTATTGCCCCTTAGAAATCAACACCATCCCAGTTCAGCATTTCCCGGCAGTATCTGAGTTCATAAGTTGACATTTAGGCCTAGAGCAAGCTTGAAGAGATGCCAAAGGTCCAATTAAAAAAATGACATTAACGAGGATGGGTTTTCCTAAGGACTTCAGACTTGCTTGACAAAATTTTGCTCTAGGAAATGACTGCATGGTGATGATCCAACATAATACTTGCATGATTAAGGGAATTTAAAGAAAAGTTTAGGTTGAAAAAAACCTATAGGTTTTTCTCTCTCCACTCCTGATCCTAGAAAATTGTATAGAAATAAATAAGATCTAGTACACTTTAAACACTTTATAAAGAAAATAGATTTTTCGAGCAGAACATAAGACCATCTATAGTTTTATAAAAACATATCATTGGAATTCTACTATTTGTTATAGTCCAAAGGAAGTTTCAAAATGTCTCGCTAGATTTAAATGGAATTATACTTGTAAAGCATGGAATACCAACTTTGTGGACTGAATTCTTACAAATATCTATTGTGGTTTTTGGTAAGGAAAAGGAATGTAATCTCCTATGATCACACATATTGAGGGGTGAATAAACAATGGAAGGGAGCCAGCAGACATGAGGATTCTAAAACGCTAAGAACCCCAGATAATGACCACATGTGGAATGCACACCTGCTGGAGAAGAGTTATGCTGAGGTCAAGTCCATCCATTCTGGGCACGGCTGGACTTTCTGACATGACATAGCTTGGGATCGAACTCATGTGTGGCCAAATGACCACAGAAACTCACAATCAGGTGATGTCTTTTTATAAGATCATCAAATTTTGGAGAAAAAATTTTTTCCTCTACTTTCCTCTACTGAATATGATGTGTTCTGTTTAACTCGGGGGATAATGGTTTATGGACTTCTAGTAATATCTCAAGAAGGTCTTCAGTATCAAACAGACTTTGTGGGACCTTAAAATATGACCTGAGGAAGAATATAAGAATAATGAGGAAGCATAAAACTGCTCAACAGTATGAGCGGGTTTATGTGTTACTAATGTTCATATCTTAACATATTTCATGTTACATGTTAACGATGATGGTGATATCTGCACAGAGTGCTTTAGAATTTACAAGAGTTTTTATAGACATAATTTTACTTTTCCATATAGCTAGCCTGTGAGGTATTCAGGGCAGATATTTTTTATCTTCATTTTTATACATGGGACAGCTGAGGCTCAGAGGAGTTGAATTCTCTGCTTGTCATTTATGGATTGAGGGCTGGATCCAGGTCTCTTGACTCCAATTTCAGAACATTTTTCCCAGCCATGTTCTCAATCTGGGCTTCACATCAGAATCATCTGGATAGAACTTAAAAAAAATCCTAATGCCCTGACTGAACCCCAAACCAGTGAAGTCAGAGTATCTTGGTATGAGACCTAGGCCACAGTCTTTGACACAGCTCCTCAGATAATACCAATGTACAACCAAGTTTAATAACCATGTTCCCTAACGTCATGTCTCTTCCTTAAGGGAAATGTGGCATTTAGAAGCTAGAATGTATAAAGGCCAAAATGTGATATGACAAAGATTTTAAGATATTCATTTGTTTTATTCAACAATTATTTACTGAGAATCTTCTAAGTGCTTGGAAGCACTATTCTAGAAGATACCACAGTGAACAGGACAAAGTTCCTGGCAGTCTGGTTACCTCACTGGCATGATTATCACCTTAGTTAGACAGAGTGACCGTCTCTCATGGTGCTGAATCTTTTTCACTCTTGCACCACTAAGTTAACCCTGACGCTCATCGCTTTCTTCCTATGTGAGGTTGCAAAGCTCTCTGACAGCAGAAGGCTATGCGAACACTAAGAAGTCTTCCATTGGGTAGAGACGCACATCAAAAACTCCCTCAGAGCTCAGTGTGAAGAAAAATGTCTTCTGCTCCCTGATAGGTTGCCTTCTGTTATAATAAGGGGAGCCACGTAATTCATCATGCTCTACTTTTTGACTCAGCTGCTAAGAGGCTCAGAACTGTGTTTTGTGGGTGTCTGATTGGTTTCCTTCCCTGCATATCTTCTGGTATATTTCCCTCTGTATCAGTCAGCCCTCCTGACCCTTAAGTAAAGTCACTGTGGAGAAATGAAAGAAGATCTGGGGAGAGCTAAGGGAAACCAACAAGTTACGGTGGAATGTTCTGAGGCTAGCTGTCTTGTCTGGGGACTGGCAAGCCCTTCCAGCCCAGGCCTGGAGAAGAAATGAGAGGCAACTGTTGTTGGAACATGGAAAGTTCTTGCCGCTAGAAGAGAGGGCTGGCAGCAGGAGCTGTGGCTCTTGGTGGAGGGACAGTAGCTACCACCAAACCAAGGCCCTGCAGGGAAGGAGCCTGGAGCAAATATACCAACATCTTTCTCTTTTTGCCCTACAATCCCTTGCCAGGGGTGGTCATTGGCAAAAACAGCCAGAAATCAGAAGGCAGAGGATCCCACCTGATGAACTCCATGGATGTCCGTGTCCCAGGACACAGAGCAGGGTGAAGGGGAGGATGTGGAAGGGTGAGCAGAGACTCAGTGGCCCGTCTTTACTAGAAATGAGCTTTACACTTTTAGTAGCTTTTATTACAGCTGTGCCTTTTGTTGTTCACGACTTATTATCTCATGTTATTTTTCTAATTTAAAACTAGGCTGAATGTAAAAAAATAAATGGATTTAAAAAAAGCTTAGAAATGGCAGTAAAACCCTAAAATAACACCATTTGCTGTGGCTGAAGACGCATAAGGGAAATATAAGACCATATTCAGATTTTAGGAATTCTTGAGGGAAATAAACCAACACTGTCATCTTTATGACTGAATTGTCTTTCCTCGTATCTCACGGTCGTAGGCTCCATCCACATATCTCAGGATAAACCAGAGGGCTGACTGTTTCCTGACAGGTCCATATATTGCTCTTTAGGGATTTGACTGGAGTAAATTTTCTTGTATGTTGTTTTTTTTTTTTAATTCAGTCACAGAAGTCCACGATCCCATATGCCATTTCTTTTCTTTTTTTTCTTTTTGTTTTTACGTGTTTTTTTTTTGTTTGTTTGTTTAAGGTTTTGAAAACAACAGAAAGCATACAAAGAAAATAATTCCACAGCCCCTCTAACCTAGAGACAACTGCTATAAACACTTGGATTTATTTTCTTTATGTCTCTTTGTTTACTGATGGGTTCTTTTACTGCCACCATGATGACAGGACTTATCAAGGGCTCGACACTATTCTGAGCACTGTATCATATGAAGTAGGAAGTCTTATGGTCTTTATTTCACAGATGAGGAAACTGAAGCAGACAATGGTTATATAATTTGACCAGGGTCACATGACAAGTAGGTTGCAAGACGGGGATTTGAGCCAGGACACCCATACTCCAAGTCACAAAATGCAGCGATGGAACCTCTGTTATGAACAGGAACAGTAGAAGGAAAAACCAGGGTAGGACCATAAAATAACATCAGAAACTGACTAAAAATTCCAAGCCATAAAAATCTTTATCCTTGGCTCTGGCACTCTACAAAGTTTCCTCTAAGTTTGTAAGCTACTAAGTCCAAAAACAGAGCCTGATCAATTACAAGCTTCTCAGCGTTCCTAAGATTAAAAGCAGATCAACTCATCAACATAATTAATGCTATTGTTGATATGATGACCAGAAAAAAGTAATCTTATAAACATTTGGTCATTGTATACTGTGACTAATGATGTTATTTGTTCATTTATCATTTCCTTATCATTAAGCACCTATTCTGGGTCAGACATTGTTCTGGGTACTAGCAGTATGGTAGTTAATGTGTTTTTTTGTTAGCGATCTTACATTGCTGTGGAAGAGACTGATGATAAGTGAGTAAAAACATGAAAAAAATATCGTTTTAAGTTGGGGGAGAGGATTGAGGGCGGCAGAGTGGGGAAGGGAAAGCCTACCCCAGCAACATCCCGACTGGGGCAAATGTTGAAGCTTGTGGTCTATGGCGTGCAGCATCCCTCAATAAAGACCAAGTGGAATGCAGGAAAGGCAGTCACGTGGGCGACCGGCACAATCTCTGATCAATCTACGGAGGCAGATTTTAGATTTTAAGGAAAAATATATGAACTTCGTGTCTGTAATTAATTATCTGTAAATACAGTTTTAAAATGTTGTTCATTCAGAGACCGGTGAGTATTGGGTAGTGGTGATGTCTACCACTAATGAGCGTCTGGAGTTAAATATGAACCACAGTGGTTCTCAAATGTGAACTTACATGAGAATCTCAAGAAGGTTTATTAAAACCTAGATTATCGGCCCACCCTGAGAATCTTAGGTTTAGAGGGTCTGGGGTAGGATCTAATAATTTGCAACTGAGTTCCCAGGTATTACTGTTTTGGGCACTACTTTTTGAGAACCACAATACAGACCCTTGGGTTTTAAGAGACAATTTGGGTGGTAACCGTGGTGGAGGTTGTGGGTAGAAATTACAGAGGGTAGGGTTGATATCCTCTTCAAAAGACTGAGTGGTCTAACCTAACTCACCTTTTCAGAAAGCCATTCATTTTTTCTATAGAAGTGAGCTGAAGAAGTGACTTGTTCCCAAGTAGAGCCAGGCTTTCCCCTGTGGAAATTGTTTCCAAAGGACTACAAATCACAGACAAATGGGCACTTGAAGCTTCAAATTCTCTCCCATTAGCCTGGGCAAAACTATTTCAGCTTGGAAAACATTCAGGAAGATGTAAACAGATCACCTGTCTCCTACCTAAACTTTATCCTGGTAAAAATATATCACAGTCATCTTAGATTTTATATTATAAAATTATATTTTATACTGTCAAAAAAACTCTTAAAATATACGTGAGACTTTTCTAAATTAATAAAATGTTTTCATAAACATTTTAATAGATAAACAACATTCCATTATGTGATCATATGTAATTTACTGGACCATTTAACTTTTGGAGATTTCTACTGCTTTTTGTTCCTACAAATAATGGTGTAATGAATACCTGTGCACAGAGATCTTTGCCCACACTTCTTATATTCTAGATCACTCGAAGTCGCCTTGCTGAGTTAAAATGAACATTTCAAATACACTCGAAGCATATTTCCATTTGTCATTTCTCATTAAGAGGTATTTAACTGTGAACAATGTTGTAAGGACAGCGTGACTGGCTTTCTTCCTTGCCATTGAAATAGTCTTCTTGTTCTAAAAACAACAAAACAAAAACATGTGATTCATCTAGAAGGAGAAGAAATTTCACATCAAAGTCTTGAAAGAAAATTTATGTAAGTCTCTTTGAAGAGCCAGCAAATGGAAAGATGCTACACAACACCCAGCATAATTTCTTAAGCACCGTCTTTAAACATCTCTCTCATCCCTGAGTTGTATCTTTGTAGTGGCTTCTTACTCCCTGAAAATCCCTTGTCTCTCTTTCTCTCCAACTCCAGCTGATCTCTCTCATCCTGTGCTTCCACTTTCCAGACCCAGATCCAGGCCCGGCTCATGTAAATAAACATCAATTCTGATTTTTCTAGAGTCAGTTTCTAATCATAACCCTGATGAGTGAAATGAAGGCCAAGAAATTGATTGAACAAAGAGTTCCCTTCAGGATCTTTGGTTGGGGTTGGGTGCGGGGGTGGGGGGGGGTGGGGCGGCACGGTAGGGTGGGAGGTGGTGGTGGGGGTTGGGGGGAGCCCTGTGAACACCACAGAAATGCAGTGCTGGTTGGCTTTGGCCAAAAGTCCCCACTTAATTGAAGTATTGGCCCCCACCTTTGGAAGGCTGAACAGCCAAATTTTGCTTCTTCAGTATCATTTCTGGCCTTTCTGAACTTGGTTAGCCTCAATAATTGTGTGATCAGGTAAGTTCCAATCACATCTATCATATCTAATCGTTGTAACAAAAGTCAACTACAGGAACAAAGCATGCCAGTCAAATCTATTAACATTTGAATACTCACTTTTAAATGTAGGGAAGCATTGTTGGGATAAAAATTGCTTTCTGTGTTTTATCTGTTGAAATTCTATTATTTCTTTGAGGCATGTACACACTTACTAATTTCAAGAGCGTAATACTGCAATAATTACTAATTATTGTGAAGGCTGTTAACTTTATGTACGAGAACAATAAGAATTTTCAAACAGCTAAATAGGTAAATGAATTCATTGTCAGTATGAACAGTGAGAGAATGTCTTAGCTAGATCACTTGAGGAAGAACTTTAGATCCTTCTCTAGCCAACGAGTGTCTAAAAAATTAATAATACAAGGCCAAACAATAGAACTCAGTTTCATTCATAATTAGAATTTTTGTGGAATCATTTGGTATAGCAGCTTTCATAACATTAAACAAAATCTTAAATAAATTATTTAATTTTGAGTGATTTAACCTAGCCATCTTTCAAAAAAAAAATACCTTTTTTGGATGGGGGGGAGGATGCCTGGGTGGTTCAGTCGGTTGAGTGTCCAACTTCGGCTCAGGTTGTGATCTCACAGTTTGAGAGTTTGAGCCCCACATCTGGCTAACTGCTGCCAGTGCAGAGCCCACTTTGGATCCTCTGTCTTCCTCTCTCTTTGTCTCCCCACTCACTCTCTCTGTCTCTCTCAAAATACATAAACTTTCAAAAAAATCATTTTTAAGAGTTTCTGTGAATGAGTTAAAAGCAGAATGCCAACTACTCCATCTCAAAATTTTATGAAGAGGAAAACCTTCATCATCAAGTAGAGCAGCATCCATGGTAAATTATAGCTGATCCGGCTATCAGAAATACAAGCTACAATGAAAACAAGAAAGTACTGGAGAAAAATGAAGTATCTAAAAAAACTCCTCTCTTCTCTTCTGCCATTGGTTTAGAGTAAGTGACTATTTAACACAGCAAACGTGAAGGCAAGTCCCAGGAGCAATCAAGCAACTGACAAAGCTAAAAAATTAGTACTCCAAATCTTAATGGTAACTTTGTGAAATTTAGCTAATAAAGGTTAAATAATTATAATAATAATAATTTAGACTTATTGTGATTCTCCCAGAAGCATGTTCTCTGATTAGGATGTTTGGCTTTGGATGAATACTGTTTTTTTTTTAATCCAGACATTTGCAATTCAGTCAAAATGTGCATTTGTCATATCTCTAATTTACTTTAATATTTCTAATCTTGTCAAAGCTCATTAGCAAAAACTGCTGTTGACTGCGGCAGTGGGAGACGGGGCCAGAACCGCCTTGTTAAAACATTCCCATCTGGATGTGAGGTTTTCAGCTTGCCTCGATGAGGCATTCAACTGGCAAAAGCAGAGATTTTCTATTATCAGGAAGGTTTTCTCTTCTTGAACAGACTGCTCTTCCAAATCTTCAAATACTTAACTTATTGTTTCTAATTTAGACATGGCATTTGCTTACTAGACACCAAGAGGATTCATGTCCTTATTTTCTGCTGAGAAATGCTTGTTGATGTTCAGAATGACAAGGAAGTTGAGAAGACATCGTATGGAGAATCCTTATTTGGCAGATGAAGAAAAAAAGTCTGAGGAGGTGGAGGAATTTGTCCAAGGAAGGAACTGGGTGCAGGGTCCAGTCTCCCAATACACCACCCCGCAATCAGTCCAGAGAAGCCACCTATCTCGTTCTCCTTCCTAGGACTATACTCATGACTGGGGTTAACAAACATCTTTTTCCTTCTCAAATCTATTCATATTTCAACTTTCAAGCACAGATGAGACAGAACCTCTTTGATCTCTTTCTAAGTATTTCAACCTGCTGCCTCGTGGGTTTAATGAGCATTGCAGATGACCCATTGATGTTTCCGGCCCAGTGAACCATTCATTATGACAGTGATTATTACGAAATGCATATTGGCAAGCTCTCCTTCCCCTTAATTGTGAAACCCATGTGTATTTGGCAGGAAATCTAGTCCATGTGTTTTTGACTCATTTGCACCTAGGTCATTAGAATGTGGTTGGTCAGAGCTAACTAGACTCTAAGCAGTGCTCCGAGCCTTTCCATAGCACATTGAGGACCTTAGCTTCTGCAAGACATCACCAACCAGATCGTGCGTAGCTAGTGTTCCAAGTCCAGCTATTCTAAGCTGACTCTATGATACACTTCCATGCACCTTTTCTTAATTAACTCCAAATTTGTGATGTTTTCCTTGGATGACTATGTGAGACTGAGGCAAATTTGAGCACATTATTCTCTTTCTAGAAAGGATGTGGAAATAGTAATATAAATAATAATACCTTCCATTTACTGAGCATTTGCTGTGTGCCAGGCACTGTTCCATGTGCTTTATTAGTATTCCTTTCTCACAATAACCCAATGAGATGGGTAGGATTATTATTTCCATTTCAAAGAAGCCCGAGTTCGCAGCTATTAGATATTGAAGCCACAGATTGAACCCAATCAGTCTGGCTCCAGAGCCAGTGCTTTTGACCACTAAGTAGTTGTTGTATGATACTGTGACTTGTGTCCATGATAAACTGCATTTTCTTATCCTGGAAGTGAGACATATCAGTGAATAGACCTGCCAATACCACCTTGCTTAGACGGCTAGCTCAGTGACTCTTATGTGTTAAGATTTGCAATCATTTGATATATGGCTATTGCCAAAATGCCCATATAGATTCCTTCGGCCAAGAAGAGAGCAGTTGAAGTTGGATCTATATGCTCAGGGTAGGTATCCTCCTGTGTAATCTGATCCCAGAAGATATCTCAAGACTACACACAAGTCGAGGTAAGAAATGCTACTCTCGTCCCAATGACTTGCCTATATGCTATTTACATGGGCAAGGGCACTAGGCAGAACCAATGCCGTGCACCTAGGAAACTCATACTCTGGACACACTGAACTGAATGTTGAAAAACAGAGACCTAATTGGAAGATATCAGGATAAACAAGATTGCATCTTTAAAGGAAGTTTGGGAGAAGGATCCGCTTGCCTTCAAGGTAGGACAAAGTTCTGTCTTCAGAGCACCTGCCCTTACTCATTTGCACCTTAAATGAAAATCTGGGTCAGAGAGACACTTAACGTTTGCCATGCATCCGTTCCCCTGCATCTCTGGCCTTTTTCTGAGGGTCAGTCAAATCAAAACACATTTGGGGAAGAAGTACCCAGAGAACCAGGGGACACCCACTATCTTTGAACCCTATAGAACCAGTGGATTCTTGAAGCTGTGGGAGGGCGCGTCCTGTTTCTGAGCTTGCGGCTTACTCTCTGCCCACATTTTAGCCACACAATCTTAGGCCCCAAAGACATATTCAGCTTCGTAATTAAAAACCATAAAGAGGGGCACCTGAGTGGCTCAGTCGGTTAAGCGGCCGACTTTGGCTCAGGTCAGATCTCACGGTCTGTGGGTTTGAGCCCCACGTCAGGCTCGGAGCCTGCTTCAGATTCTGTGCCTCCCTCTCTCTCTGCCCTTCCCCTGCTCACACTCTGTCTCTATGTCTCTAAGAAATAAATAAACGTTTAAAAAAAATAAAAACCATAAAGAAATCTTTTATTAGGTTTTCTGATCAAAGGTGTAATCAATCTACATATCCTTCTTAGATAATCTCGTCAAGATCAAGTCTATATCGTGACTCTCAGCTTTGGCCCACATCTCTTTACCGCGGTTACGGATGGCACATCCATGTTTGCCCACTAGACATCTCCATTCGGAGGGCCCACAGGATCACAAACTCAATGTCTAAAATTGAACTTAACGTCCCTTCCTCCCAGTTTCCACAACAGACCATTTACCTTGTATTCCTATCTCAGGAAGAGACCTTGTTTCCTTTCCTCCCTCACCTTTAAAAAAAAAAAACCTATTTATTTTTGAGAGAGGGAGGGGGGAGTGGAGGGGCAGAAAGAGGGAGAGAGAATCCCAAGCAGACTCTGCGCTGTCAGAGCAGAGCCCAATGCGGGGCTCAGACTCACAAACCGTGAGATCATGACCTGAGTTGAAATCAAGAGTCAGTCACTTAACAGACTAAGCCATCCCTTTCCTCACCTTTTTTATATATCCAATCTACCAAGTTTTGTCAGCTCTACCTCTTTAAAGTGTCTTCAATCAGTACACTTGATCTAACTGCTCTTCTACAAGTTCTCTACTGCAACTCCTTCCATCAGGTACAAAATCCCACCTGCCTCACCACCGCCTCTCTCGGCCTCTGGTCCATTCGCTACCCTGTATGCCTGGATGATCATCTTTTCAATGGCTTTCTTTTGCTCTTAGGACAAAATCTTAACTCCTTACTGATCTTTCTCTCTGGAGTGTGAGTTCTTTGGGAGAAAGGACTGTAGTCCAGTTCATAATTAAATAGTCATTGAATGATATTTACTGAATGAATGACAGTGTCTACACTGGTTCTATTCAATGGCACAAAACTCTAAGTCTCATTTTCCTTCCAAAGTTGGTGGGAGAAGGGTGGAAAGAGAAATAAGGGGTGATGGTCTCTGCCTCTTTTGACCCAAATCTTTCGAATGAGAAAGGACTTGGCTTATTATGTTTCGGAGATATTTTAAAGAGGTGAGTTCATTGCATCACAACAGGTGCCCTGTAAATGTTACATCTTCATTTTACAGATGATAAAACTGAGGTTCAGTGAAGAATATGCCCAAGCTCACAAGTTTAATTACCAATTAAGCTTAGTAATTGACAACTTTTGAAACTTAATCAAGTGTACTCCAATGCTGGGACTCCTTATGTCCATCGACCATATGAAATTTGATCCGAAAACGAAGTCCAGTAACTTTGCGCATGAACCACGTGTGACCCAGGCCTCCCACACACCCTCCTTCAAATGTCATTTGCCAACATATTCATCCAGGCCTCCACTCCGCCCACACACAGCTCCCCAACCACAGTCCGTGGGCTCCCGCAGAGCTCCGGGTTTGCTGACCTGACTTAGAGATAAGGATCTTACAGAACTTTTCTGATCCAATGATAGCCACTTCGTTTTCCTGGACTGGTTAGGGATTTTTAATTACAATTTGTATCTCTAACAGCTAAGTTAAAAGACATATTTCCCTCTTTCCCAGGTTCTGATACTGAGAAGCTAGTAAAAATAATCAGTGTGCAAAGAGAAAATGGATTTCCTGGAATCGGAGTTTGAAGTTTTTGAAACTTTGGACCCAATGGCTCAGGCAGATGAGGCAACTTGAACACTGTAAGGTTTTACACAGCTCCTTAAAGAGCAAAAGAGTGAGGAAAACAGTAACATGGGGTCTTAAGTTCAGGGGAAAACAGTGTGAGATGGGAGCTCTTATCCAACTCAGTTCATTTTAGAATTTGATCACATTCATAAGTTTCCTATGTACCCAGCACTGAGCACAGAAGTAAATAGTTCACGGTTCCTGCTGGTGAGCTTACGGTCCAGTCGGGGAGACAGATGTGAAAGCAAATAACTAGCATTTTATTATGATAATTATGGTAAGTGCCTGCCCAGGACAGGAGAAAGAGCAATGGATTTGTTTTGGGAATCTTAGGGAATTTAGAATTTAGGATGGTCAGAGGATGTGACATCTACGTGGAGTTTCGAAGGACAAATTGGAGTCCGTTAGACTGAAAGGTGGAGAGAAGTGCTTTGGGCAGCGGGGAAAGCATGTGCGAAGTCACGAAAGCATAAATAAACAAACAAACAAAAGCCCATTGGGTGCGCGGGGGCGGCAAAGGCTGCTTAAAGACCAACAAAACGTGCACAGAGGGTGTGTGCGCGTCGGTGAAGAATCCATGTCTTCTTCCATCTTATGAAGACGGAATTGACAAAGGCAGGGTTGATTACCAACGATGCTCTCTCTCCTGCTTTTTAAAATATAATTCTTAAAGATCGAGTCAAGTCTGTGCTGTGTACATATGAATATATATTGAGGAAAGAATAACACAGGAGAGAAAGAGTCTTAAAACATCACCGAACTGTCCATTTTTTTGATATATGCAAAAACCTCGCTGCTCTCATAAATTTAGAGAGAAGTCTGACTTCAGGGCCTGTGTACAAGGACTATTCGACTTTGCGAACAAAGCATTCTCATTTGCTCTGGGGGCCTTTTGATAACTGTGTGATTAGGTTCTTATAGAACGGATTTGGTGGTCTAAGTCCTTGGGGGGCTGGGATATGCAGTAGAACTTGAACGCCAGCTCGCGTGATTTGCCTGAAATGTCCGTCAGTGTTTTCTCTGGTGGCCGCTGGAGAAAGGTGGCATCACCCTGCTGCGCATTTCACTGCTAACAAACTAGTTCTCTCGCATTCGGCTTTCCACAAGCCTCAAGGTAACACGGAGAAGCCAGGGGATTCTGCTAAATTTTGCCAGTTTCCTGAGGTTATACGGATGCCAAATTCAACATTACACACCGCTTTTAGGAGGGGAGCTCTTTGCGTGATGATAAATTTCCTGGGCAGAGTCCAGAAGACTGAGGTCTTTTCTCAATTCTGCAACTGTGAGCTAGTGAGCAGGACACGTGGAAGCTTGCTCATTAATGTCTTGTTAGCGTATATCTGCATTTGTGGCAGGGCCTGAGAGCTGCTACCTAATCTCCCCTCCTTCCTTAGGAATACCCCTTGAAGACTGTATTCCTAGTTCCTCTCATCCAGAGTGACAGGTAAGACATAAGCAAAAGTTGTAGGGTAGGGCTTCAAGAGTTGGCTCTATCAGTAAAACTACCATATTCTCCCTTTCCCAATCTTCCTGTTTCCTGCCTGGAATCATAACCTGATGGCTGGCACTCCGGCAGCCATTTTGGATGATGCAACCTTAATGGTGGAAACCAGGCACTAAGGATGGAGGAGGAGAAGACAGACAGAGCCAGCACCCCTGATGACACTGAAAGTCTGCATTCTAGCCATGAACTGCCTACTTCTGCACTTCACATTATGTAAGAGAAAAATAAAGCCCTAAATCTTGTTTAAGCCTGTGTTATTTGGGTTTTCTATTATATGCAGCTGAAAACAATTCCTAATGGGAAAGTTTATTTTCTTCTACCATATATCAGCTTTCCCCGAGCAGCAGGGAAAGCAGCTGTCAGCAATTTCAGAGAAAATAGACAATAATGGTTCAGAGCCGGGCTTCAGGAGTCAGACTGCCTCAGGCAGCAGCACTCACAGGCTCTGAACCACTCACAGGTCACGACCTTGAGCAAATTCCTTAACTGTCCAGTGCCTCAGTTTCCTCTCTTCATATTAGGGACAAGGATAGTACTTCCCTTACAGGAGGGCCAGGGTTTTCCAGTTTGGCGGCTCCGTGTGCTTGGATCACATGCCCACCTTCATGGAGGTGTTGGTCGGAGGGATCGTCCGAAGATCACTGGTGGGAAAGGGAGTCGGCTGCTCGTGGTACCAGAAAGAGGCAAGGATGTAAGTACTAGAAAACAGACACCAAAGATCCCATATGCCTCTTATTTGGCTCTTGAAAATATTGAGAAAAATCTACGTCTGCCAAACTCCTTGAAACTTTTTGTACCCATTATATAAGGAATTGCTCTCATCAGCATTCCCGTCTGTCTTTGGGGCCTTTTTTCTTTTCTATCAGACTTACACCCAATTTAGATTTCACTTTTATTTCAGTGCTGAGACGGTTTCTGGAAGGCCCTGCGAGCTCAAACCCCAGTCCGCCTCCCCTCCTACCACAACGCGGTTGATAGAAACAATATGTGGTCCTAAGACAAGGCAGCAATGTCCACTACTAAGCCATTTAACTTTTGGCGGGGGAAAAAGCACCCAGAGCTAAACCACCAACAAAAGGTCTGTAGACGAAACACAAAACAACCCTGAAACCAAACAGCTGCCTGGTATGCGGTGTTGTGTTGTAAAATTTCCCAGCTCTGCGTGCGTGCGCATGCGCGTGTATTGATCGTGTCTTTTTCTTTTTTTTATTCTGATGGGTTGACATGTTGGGGCCTTGCTGACCCTGGCGGGACTGCCCATCCCAGTCCAAAGGTTATCTTCCTAATGCATCATGTATCGGCTTCTCATTTTCTTTTACGAACTTAAGCTCTCCCAGGAATATATTTTGTGTTCAGGGAGATAATATTAAAAAAAAGTTCAAGAAGCCAACTTTGTTATTATATCTCAACAATTAAAAAGTTTCTCAGAGTAGGGGCTCTTTCTGGTGATTTTAGTATCTTGCAATCGACCTACCAGGTGTGCAGAAAGCACGAGAAGAGGGTCGTGGTTGGTGGTGAATGCCGCCGTGGAGACTAGAAGGTGGGCAGGACCATGGGACTTCTGGGAAAAATGACGCTAACCTTTCACCAGATCCAAAAGGCGCTGGCACTGGTTTTGTTTCAAGTACACAAGTGAAAGAGGAACGTTTGAAATGAGGCAAGGCTTCCCCTTTAAAGAAGGAAAGTAATGATCCAATCGTTGAAGTGCTCATTTTTCCCAGCTCTCGGTCCGGACAAACCACCCAGGTTTTCGCAGCCTTCAGATGGCTCTCTCGCCATCACCTGTTCCCAGGAGAAATTCCAGGAGAATTAGAGCTGTTGGCCTCAGCATGATTCTCCTAAGATGAAACTGTCGTCCAGGTTTCTGGGAGGCCTGAATCCATGATCGTGTCATAATGCAATTCTGTGGTGGGGTTTTTTGCAAACCACTGACTTGTCAATTGTGCGATTGTTGAGGGCGAAGGTCAAAGTGCAGCAGAGCCGATAGGCTGAAAGAACAAGGAAGGGGTCGTTTCTGTAGCCAGAGCTTAGATCTAGATCTAACTAGTTAGGAAAGTTCCTGTCTCAGGCCCGGGAGCGCAGAGCCTGCGGCAGCCCTCCAAAAAGTATTGATCTAGAGCCTCCTCCTCTGTCCGGTGTGGAGGTTGGTGGGGAAAAGAAACCCGAGTTTACTCGTGGTCCGCCTTTTGGTTCGTGCTTGGCATGTATCATCTCACCTAAATCCTTCACAACCAACAGGGTAGGGTTCGTTGTCATTATCCAGATGTGAAATTAACTAGGCTAGGAATTCGCTCAAGGTTGCACAGCCAGATTCAAAGCCAGGTCCGATTCCAATGCATGTGCTGATTGCACTGTGCCAGCGAGTCTCAATGCAGGGCCCTCGTCGCCTGGAATGTGTTAGGAATGCAAATTCTGGGGCCGTACCCTAGACCTGCCAAATCAGAAACATCTGGATTGTAACAAGCCCTCCAGCTGATTCTGACTCACGATGAAGTGTGAGAAGCACCTCACTGTGCGTACTTTGTCTTCCTACCTCTTCCCGAGCACCGGGTGCAAAGCTAGGCAATCAGGAAATGCCAGTTTCCACTTAGATGACTATGGTCAAGGTGGTGTCTTTGAGTTTCTATGTATTTGTTACTGAAGTGGGAATAATAATTATATCTCAGGGTCGTTCCTGGGATTAACTGAGTTAATGTATATAGACCACTTAGAACTGATAGATAAACACTCAATAAACAGTTAAAAAGAAAACATTCAAAGAGTTGCTATTACTACTACTGCTACTATTATTGTTATCTGCCTGTCTTTTTCCACACGAATGTCAAATCCAGCCACCAGAAGGAGGAAGAGGAAGAGTATTTTCTAGTTCTGTGAATTTAGGCAACTTCTATAAAGTCTGGGCCTCAGTTTCCTTCTCTACTGAATGGAGATAGTAGTACTTGCCTCATTGGATTGTTATGAGGGTTAAATGGGTTCATAGAAGTACAGCATCTTAGGTCTATACCTGGGACACAGTAAGTGCTCAATTAACAGCAGCAATGAGGAGGATTTGTCCACGTTTTGTGCCGCACTGACAGGATTATCAGGGAAGTGGTGGGAACAAGTGAGATGCCTGGATAGACAACATCTTTGGCATGAGGACCTGCCTGTCCCCACCCAAACTGAGTGAGCTGTTCCCCTTTGCGAAGACTTCCATCATGTTACTTATCACACTGCCTTCTCTACTCATGTCCATTGCTTATGTCCCTGGTGCCGATTGGTGTTCAATAAATGTTTGCTAATAAAGGGCTGCTTGAACTCTAATTGTGATTTATACGTGCCATCCGTGGTAGGCAGATAATGGCTTCCCAAAGAGATATACCTCTCAATCCCTGGGACTTGCAAATTCATTAGGTTACATCCTAAGCAGAGGAGTTAAGGTTACAGATGAAATTAAGGTTCCTCATCATCTGACTTTAATATCAAAAAGGTCCTTAAATGCGGAAGAGTGAATCAGAAGACAGAATCGAGGAGATGCTATGTGAGAAGGACTCACGTCACCGTTGCTGGCTTTGAAGGTAGAGGAAGGGTGCCATAAGGCAAGAAATGTGGGAAGTTTCTAGAAACTGAGAAAGGCAAGGAAAGATTCTCCCGTAGAGTCACCGAGGAGCACAGCCCTGCTAACACCTTGATTTTAGCCCAGTCAGACCACCAGAACTGTGAGATAATAAACCTGTGTTGCTTTAAGCCTCTAAGTTTGTGCTAATTCATTCCAGCAGCAATAGAAAATGAATATACTACCCTCGGCTCCATGATAAAACCAGTTTAGAACTGGCCGTTTTTCCTTAGTTAGCCTAACCACTCTTCCTTTCCCTTCGGCAATGACACCTCTGCCCAGGGAGCTGGGGCACTGAAAAGAATTTTCCACTGTACAATTATCATCTGAGAAGGAACTGTAGACACATGCTTAAAAGTCTCGGGCATGTTGAGCTTCTTGGGATATGGTCCTCGGGTGCTCACCAGCGGGACCGGGGGCCCTTCATGCGTATCCTCTGGACTCAGCCTCTGGTTGCTCACCAGGGAAGGTGGGAAGCAGCAGCCCACGCCAGAGTTATTCCAGTAGTCCTCCCGGCTGGGGGCACCACCCCCCACCGTGGGCCATCTGTCTGCATTCTGTTGTGCGGGAACCATGGATTTGGTCTCTCCTTTATGTCAGCTCAAGGGAGAGCCAAATGCGGCTCTGTCAGCAAGTGGGAGATCAAAGAACTACCACTCCCGTCCCCAGCCCGGCCGCTTCTGAGAAGAGAGGCCACCTCTCTCCCTCTGCGAGAGTTCTGCCGATCAGTTCCTCACGTACGCCCTGGTACCCCGGACTCTCAGAACGTGAGAGACACCTTGACCATTTCCAGCATTTGGGTTCATTAAAAAACAAACAGAGCAACATGGGTTTTTAAAAATCGAAGTATACTCTAAGTGTTCACGTGTCCTATATGAACGCTTTCAACTCTTGAGGAAACAATGCAATGTAATGATGTTATTCACAAGATATTCAGGATTTATAAAAATACTAATTCGTTTTATAATGAAGTCCCTGGAAACTGCTAATGGAACATTTATTAAACTCATATAATGAAGATCTTCTTTGAATCCTGCCCATTCTTCTTCGCGACCCTACAAATTCTATGGTTTGGAGATAAGTTGAGAGAGGAACAACGTGGCCTGTTGTGGCTGGAAGGCCTCGGTGGAGAAGACCACCTGCCCCACACCTTTTCCATGTCTCCCTGTCATCTGAGTGTCCTCACTGCTTGAGACGGCATTAAACATTCCCGTGTCCACTGGGATCGCTGGCAAGTAATTTAGCAATTTCGTGATGAGATATATCAGAGGTTAAGAAGACCACCACTCCCAGGAAAAAGGGGACCTAGGCCTGACATAAACATACAACGTGCGTGTATGCAGACTCTAAACATATATTCTTTCCAACTGGTTGTTCATTTCAGGAAGCTGTTTGTACTAGGAACCCAGGCTTTAAAAAACATTACTCTCAGGCAGAATTTATGAAGTTTTTCAGGGTAGTTTCAGTTCCTGCAGAGAAGCCAATTGTTGGAGAACTCTCCAGAACCAGAGAGGAAGGCAGCTTATCCCATCTTTTTACATTCCATTGTTAGGAAAATCTGGTCTTAGGGAGGTGGATGGTATCTCTGGGCTCTAGTGACCCAAGGGAGGCAAGGTTCCGTAAGAGAGCTGTGGCCTACTTTTCAGGCTAACACCCAGGTATATAGAAGTCATCAGCTCTTTCCTAAATTGAGTAACATGAAAGGTCACGTAGTCTTTATTTTTTTATATAATTTATTGTCAAATTGGCTTACATACAACACCCAGTGCTCATCCCAACAAGTGCCCTCCTCAACGGAAAATTCATATAGTCTTAGGGTATCTGAGTGGTTTAGTCGGTTAAGTGTCCAAATCTTGATCTCAGCTCAGGTCTTTTTTTTTTTTTAATGTTTTTATTTTATTTTTGTGAGAAGGGGAGGAGCAGATAGAGAGAGGGAGACACAGGATCTGAAGCAGGCTCTAGACTCTGAGCCGTCAGCACAGAGCCGGACGCAGGGCTTGAACCCACAGACTGAGAGATAATGACCTGAGCCAAAGTCAGACACTTAACCAACTGAGCCACCCAGGTGCTCCATCAGCTTGATCTCAAGGTCATGAGTCCAAGCCCCACGTTGGCTCTGGGCTGGGTGTGAGGCCTACTTAAAAAAAAATACAGAAGTCTCTCCCCCGCCACCCTCCAGTTGCTTATTACTGAATATTTTGTTTATTAACATGGGCAAACAGGCAATAATAGCGGAAAATGATCTGTCTCAGCATTAACCATATTCTCTGGTCTGAAATGTCTACGATTTTCTTTTCCAATTGCATAAATTGCAGGAAACCACTTTCATATTGCAGAGTTATTGCTGTGCAAAAGAAGCGAAAAACTACTTTTTTATTGTTAATAGAAGGGAAATTATACATAAATGAAACCTAAATTCCAAGGCTAATGAACCTATGGCAATGGTCTGAAGTGAATTTTCTTTCTTCCTTCCCTCCCACCCTCCTTCCTTCCTTCCTTCCTTCCTTTCTTTTTCTTTCTTTCTTTCCTCCTTCCTCCCTCCCTCCCTCCCTTCCTTCCTTCCTCCCTTCCTTCCTTCCTTCCTTCCTTCCTTCCTTCCTTCCTTCCTTCCTTCCTTCCTTCTTTCCTTCCTCCCTCCCTCCCTCCCTCCCTTCCTTCCTTCCTTCCTTCCTTCCTTCCTTCCTTCCTTCCTTCCTTCCTTCCTTCCTTCCTTCCTCTATTATTGGTGGTAAGGCTCAGGTCATGCTATAGTCTCAATCTCCTGAAGTCATCTGTGACAGCCAGATCATAAAGTGCAAAGAAGAGATACACAGGCAGGAGCACTTTAGAATCACCAGGGGAGCTTTAAAAAATACTGATTCCAAAATTCCACCTCCAGAGACTGTTACATAATTCATCAAGGAAGTAGCCTGGGCACTAGAATTTATAAAAGCTCTATAAATAGTCTAATATTAAGTCACAATGGAGAACTATTGATTTAAGTAAAACCAATGCTGGTTTAGTCAATTGTTTTGACTTGTTTCCCTATTGACAAAATTGAATAAGTAAAATGATTGCGTTGGGGGTTTTGAATAGACACGGTCTTGGAGTGATATTGTCTGTTCGTAGATTTGTTTATTAAGGCCGGACTGTACAAATTCAAAGTGAGGTAGAACTATTGGTCTGAAATAATACAGTTTCAACCACGTTCTTTCATGTTCTATCCTTCGGTCAGCCTGTCTGCTTCGAACTTACTAAAATGGGAAGAGTTTCACTGTAGGCCGATGAAGCTTCTGGACTGTGAGGTCTGGCTGTGCAACACAAATTCAATAATAATCCTAACACGACCACTGGCTGACTCCAGCCCACTGTGAAGAGTGTGAAGTCAATTTCTTGGAGTCCTTCCAGAAAATATTTTTGGCACCATTCCTGGATCCTCAACAGGATTCTGTCCTTGACATCTGGAACACCCATCTGAGAGGCAAGCAAATAGTTTTGAAATGAAGTTAGGTCTCTTGACCAATTAAAGATGTGTGTTTGACAGAAACCCTGTTGCAATTCATTAGCTATCCAGCTAGTTTCCAGCAGGTATGAATTCCTAGTGATTCTGGGTTAAGGGTTGTTGGGTGATCTGCCTGGAAGCTGGAAGGTAACGTGGTATGAGTTACAGCTGGGGATGGTTTAGTGAGAAGAAGGGTGTAGGTGACCAGCCATCTGCAAGTAATTACTAGTTGTGCTTCAGATGAAATAGGACCTGGGCCTGGTAGTCTACCCTTTGTTCCTACCATGAATGTGGCATGTAGCTCCCTTTTTAGCACTCTCCTGGAGCGCTGTAGTACTCCAGAGTTTCACCTGGAGCTGAGAGGCTTCTGGACATTGCAAATGCATGTTTTTGTGCTTTCCACTAGAGCAGGTTTTCTCAAACTCGACACTGTTGATATTTTGGTCTGGATAATTCTTTACTATGAGGGGTTGTCCTGTATATTGTTAGACTACCCACCAGATGCCAGGATCATTCCTCTAGTTGTGATGACCAAAGAGATCTCCAGACATTGTCGAATGACCGCTGATGGGGGCGGTGGTGGGAGGTGGATACGGATTGGAGAACAAAGTTGCTGGGTTGAGAACCCATAACATGTTCCCTAGATTTCATAATATAAGAAAATGTTTTCTATACAGAGGCTGTATGATGATTATAAGCTACTTCCTAAATGTCATTCAGTACAAATAAACCTTCCTTCTCTTCGTCATACACAACAGCTTTGATATATATTTTTAGTCATCTTTGTATGTTCTTCAATGCTTAATACAATGCTTTATTCACACAGTAACTCCTCAGTAATGTTCACTGAATGACTCAAATCTCTTCTCCCGCTTCTGTCCATGTGGTCTGATGGGGCTTCTGGGAATTTAGCATGTGACCTGGCCCAAGGCAATCAGATCATGCTATTTCTCTGGTCATAATAGTAAGTTCCAGGTACACACAGAACCGAAGTCAGTTTTATCAGAGGGAATCACAGGGCTCATCGGAAATGTTGGGACAAACACGCTCAGCTCAGACTTTTTTTTCCTGCTGGGTTTGAACCTGGAAAAGTGTAATTCTCCAGAAATTCTGGCAGCCATCTTGATATTAAAAAACGGTAAGAGAGAGCCTGTTTGAGAGTCACTCAAGAGAAAGGGAGCAGAGAAGAGATGAAAAGAAGGGGCTCCCATGTGTGACTCTAGATCCAAAGTCATTTCTAGTCACACTCACATCCATGCGACTCTTTGGTTGTTTGAGCCAATATGTTCCCACTGGTTTATTTTTTTTCATCATTATGATGTTTTGCTTAGTCAAGTTTGAGTTAGGATTTCTATCTTTCGAGATCAGAGGAGCCCTCATTTAGACACTGTTGTACAAAAGACCTGGCCATTTTGTGTGTATCAGTGACCTGATAAGATCCAGGGAAAGAGCTAATTTAGGATTGCATATTCTTGGCATGGAAGGGGCCTTGAAGTGATGGTACGGCTACCACCTGATGCAAAGTTACTTCTACCACCTCCCAGGTCTGCCCACGTCTCCGAAAGTCTGCTCTGGCTGTGAAAGAACTCCTACTACGATTAAGTCAAATCTGCTTCCAGGTAATTTCCATCCTAGAAATAAGGTCTATGACTAAATAGAACAAAAATGTTTTTCTTACATTGAAGAGAAATACCATGTCTTGTCTTTGTCAGTTTTTCTCCATTTCAACCATTCTTAAGGGCCTCCAGCTCCTTCTGAAAAGTCATGGCCCAAATATCTGTCATTGTAAAGAGGAGGGATTTTAGAGTGACAAAGACCTGAGGATATAACCCATGTTTATAGCTTTTTAGCGGTGACTTTAGAAAAGTTACCTATAGTTCCCTAGTATTTGCATTTTCATCTGTCACATGAAGACCACATTAGCTCTCTTATAGAGTCATGGTGAACATTCCATGGGATGATGCTTAGAAAGTGTTTTTAGCTCTTTATTCCGTACCTGACACATCGATGTGCTGTGTTCCGTAAATTATCATTATCGTTTTCATCACGCTGCTCTCCTTGGAACACAGCTTTAGGTTATTCATTTACAATATGGTCTCCAGAATTCAACATAGGATTCCAGATGGGATCTGACCATCCTAATATTTTGACATCTCTGCTTGGTTTATTTAAGGCTTCTTCTCATTTGCTTTGGTCAGCCAAATTGGCATGGATGTTCCTAACAATCATGTTGTCAGGGTCATATAGAGTGCAAATTACATACAGTCCTTTTTCTTGCCATATTGTGGCTAGAAATCCACAGCGTTGGAAATGTAGAAATCTTTGCCCAGAGACCATCAACCCAGAGCCCAGCCCCATATCTCCTAGATGTCCCAAATCAAGGTTGCATCTCAGTGCAGGTCAGGAGAACTGTTTTCTTTTCTATAGCATAGCTTGCTGGCCTGAGGGAAGAGGATGCTGATGTTTCCATTGGCAGGTCGTAACTATCAAAGAATGAAGCAGACCTGATTGTATGATAGGAGGACATCCAGGAAAATAAGCACAGGACAGTCCTTGGGTCACATGGAGACTTCAAAGCTACGGTGAGCTTTTAATGTCCAGCCAACATTTGTGGTGTGTGAAAGAAGTTGTTTAAAGTCTGCGCTGAATGGTTGCACTTTGTTCCAGGAGAAAATCTATCCTGATTACTCATATATAGCACATATATCCACTCCTCAATCAATAAAAAACAAAAAAAAAGTGCCTACCATATGTTAGACACTATCATAATAGTAATAGTAGAAGAAATAATAAGAGCTGCCAATTGTGTTGCTGGACGATACGACTGTAGGTTAGCATTATTCTTTCCATTTTACTGGTTAAGCAACAAGGCTTAGAGAACATAAATCACTTGTCCAAGGTCATATAGCTTAAGAAGCAGGGTCAGGATTCAGATTTGAGTCATCTGAATCTAGAGCTCTACAGTTAATCCCCAGATGCTATCATCGGTTTGCTATGGTAGTGATGTGCCCTGATGGAGGTGGAAGCTAACGCTATGGTGGTGATCATTTTGCAATATGTAAGTGTATCAGATCAACATGTTGTGTGCCTTAAACTTACACAATGTCGTGTGTCAGTTGTATCTCAATAAACCTGGGGAAAAAAGATGTCTGGACAAGTCATGATCCTCAACATTAATTCCTTCCTTCTAGATTCAGCCCGAGAGTCGGCTCTCTCTCCCTTATGTCCTCAGCTCTGGGGATTTCTCTAAATTCTGTCTCCTAACCCAGTCTCCCTAACTTGGCCTTGCCCATTGCCCCCTGAGGGCCCTTTCTTTGGATTCCAGTCTTGCTCTCTGCCCACTCCTATTGCTTTTGTCATTTCTATCTTCCCTGGTATTTGTTCCTACCCATGTAGGACAGGTATAGCAGGTCTCTGTTGTCCTACCAGGCCTTCTTTCCTCATCTATACTATAACCGGCCCGACAGACATGTAGGTGCTCTCCAAGGCCAGCCCCACCTCCTACAACTCCAGGCAGGAAGAGTCCTCACGTAGTGGGTAGAAAGACTTGGGGAGGGAGTGTGGTGAATTCGTCAAACACAGGATCACTGACCTCTAGAGGTCTTGAGTCATTATGCAACATCCAACCATCAGGCTTTATTGTTTTTACATTTTGAGAAGGGGAGCCAGTAGAGAGAGAGGGAGAGAGAAGAGTGTAAGGGTTACAAGAAAGCAAAGAGGAAGGTGAGAAGGAAGATGAGAAGAACAAAAAGGAGAGATAGGAAGAGAATAATCAAGGTTGATTCAGGTGACCTCAGTGGCGTGTTAAAACAATTTGGTGGTATTTGTGAATAATTAAAATTTTGTTATGGCAGGAACAAAAGAATAGGTCTGCAGGTGCTGTGTGCTTCCTCGCCGCAGAGGGAATATTGAAATATCAGTTACCATGAGCAGGAGAAAAACAGCATATGAAGAGAAAGTCCCAGTTTGTAACAAAGCATGGGTTTTTCTAGCTCTCCAGCTTAAATTTCTCTCCAGGGGAACTCCAGTCTCCCCTCCAAATTGTAAGAATAATAAAGTGCTTGGAAGATGTATTTGAATTTCCTGTCAATTAAAACATTTGTTAGTTCAAAGTACTGAGAGCTGAGGCTAAAGGGAGCTATATTTTCTTGCTGAGCTTTTTTGGGGGTGCTGGTTGTGTTAAGCCATATCCTATTCTCTTTCGATGACAGTTGATCTGTTTGAGGATTCTTGAGTACTGCAGGGTCCCTAACATGGTGGAGGCTGGAGGGGGATACAGAAGGAAGAGTTATGATATATGCCTAGAGGAGCCCAGTATCCACAGGAAAATTGGGAAAAGCCCAGATTCCCTCCTCCTGAACAATAGGAAAAAAATACAGCACAGTGTAGTATTCAGTGAGATAGTACTTATTCCTCTCGTGTCTTTATTCATTTTCTCTATATTCTTTATTCATTTCCTCAGGGAAGCCTTCTCTGACTTCTTAGGGTAGGTCAAAAAACCATCTGTGTTCGTAGCATCTCGTAGTTTTCCTTGATAGCACTGATCATAGTTTATGGTTAAATATATTTATATATTGTATTAGAGATACAGTATAATTTTATATATGTTTATGAATGTGGTTTCTGAAAAACTTCTCTCTCTCTGGCTCACCAGACAATAAACTCCATAATGGCAAGATTTTGTTCTGTTCACTGTTGTTATTTCCCAGCATCTGACATAAATGCCAGGTACTCAATAAATATTTTGGGATGAAAGACATATTAACACATGAAGAGTTTAGAGATAGGAATGAGCATGTCTGCTTGACTGTTGAGGAAGATTTTATGAATAAAACTGAATTTGAGCAGGCTTCCTTTATGAGGAATTATAGAAGAAATTCCTTTCAAGTCTTAATACCAAGAGAGACTGAGTTTCCATTGAAAACTTGGTCTGTTTTTATGTTTATAGATTCTGTGACTCTCATAAGTCGAGATATTTTTTCTCTTTGCTTTGGCTGTGAGGAGCCAAACTTGGAGCCAATTTTGTTACCTGTATCCAGCAAGTGTACATTATAATTTAATGTACCAACCTTGCCCCTGACTTTAAATATGTTCCTACTCTTAATTTTCTCTTACTAATTTTCTGCATTTATTTGTATTTATTTCCATATTATGAATTATATCCCTTTTAAAATGAGATTTGGTATAAATTAATGTCTGGGTAAATAATGATTATTGATGTCCAAATTAATGTATGGCAAGCTTTATAGAGTTTTGATGTTTTAAAATGGGTTTGGGCATTCTTAACTAATATTTTGTTGAAAGTTCCCTCCAGGAATTATTGAATACAGATACCTGTGATGGAGTGCACCATATCTGACTGGTAGAATTAAAATTCCAACCAGAGGCAGAACTTTGTAAAAGATTATAAACTCTCTGTCACCTTGTTTTGAATCCTGAGACCTTATCTTAAGAATTATTTAAACTTGGCAAAAATTTTGGCCAAGAGAATTTGACCTTGAGTACCTTCTGCCTCTTCATGCTTTGATCTCATGCCACCAGCTCATATGTTGTCAATGACCCTGTCATGTGTCATGTTGGATCCAACTAGAGGAGCTATATTGGTATTACCTCTTCGTTATAAGGAAATGAAATTGTTGCTGTGCTCTCCCAAGGGAAAACTTTAAAGGAATTAACATCCAACTATTCTCTGTCATCTCCTTTTGGGCTCTAAATGAAAGCAATAATTTAAAAACTTGTGCTTGCCCCCAGCCGAATAACCACAGTCTGCTCCCACTATGTGGTTCTATAAGTGAGTTAGTTTGAAGAACTACAGTAAGATGTGTTCTATATTATTGTTTTTGTATTTTACTATATTAAGCCATTCCAGATGGTGACTGAACACCATTTTTGAAGGGTTTCATTTATTTTCTTCAGTTTAATAGTTGTATTGTGAAACTTTTGGGACATCTGACATTGTTGTCAATTTTTAGCACTTCATCCAGCCATCGTTTACTGAAACCACCCCTAGTAATTCTATTTTGGTTAAAAAATTAAGCAAATATTAATGCATTCCTAAGGAAGCTATAAATGATCATTTAAGCAATTACTTTGAAAATTAATTGGGAAGGAATTATGGCAATGATGCGCAAATTACTAAAGATCTACCACCATAGCCAGTTTGTTTGAAGAGAAATAAAATATTGACAGACCTTCTGAATATGAAATATACACTAGGGTTGTTATTATGGAAGAGTTACTTATAATCCTCAAATGTTTGAAGTTAAAAAATATATATTCAAGTATATTGGGGCCATAGTCCTAATGTACACATTGACTGTGGGACTTTGGGACATTAGGCAAGTCATCATGATCCTATTTGCTTTAGAACCTGTTAAGCATCCTGAAAAAATGCTGAAGAGTTGGCAAGGGAAATTTGGAATTAATACTTTCAAACAAAGGAAAAAAATCACGCTCCGACCATTAAGGGAGGGTCTTGTAGGTATAGGGAACTCATGAGTACAAGAGTTATGTTAGACTCTGTCCAAAGTTAGTTCTCGGTCCATGAGGGAAAGGACTTAGTAGAGCCATAAAATAGCCTCTGACCAAGTTCCCTAAGAACTTATCTCAAAGTGGTAGGCTGTAAAATCTGAGGTTATTAACATTTTGATAGCCAGTTATAGATATGTTCACTGGTATGGGCATGCAAACAGATCAGTCTTTACAACAAGATGGCTTACCCCCACCCCAGTGTGATTTCCCTGTTTAGATCTCCCAGACAAGCTATCTTCTCACCACTCACAGATGTTTCTTGCTTTATTTTGCCTACGGAATGACACAAACTCAGAAATGGTATAACTTGGGAGTCAGGTTTCAGGAGAAGAGAATCGTAAAGGTTGATGATGGTGATGGCCAACATTGATTGAGAGGCAGCGTTAGTTTTGCAGTGTTGCAGGAAGTGCCTGATAGTAAGTGTACCAACCCTGGAGCCAGACTGCGTGGCTTTGAGTCCTGGCTCTGACATTTACTAACTTTATAACCCCAGACAAGTTTTTATCTCTCAGTTTCCTCATCTATAAAACTGGGGCAATAAGAGCGTCTACCTCAGAGGGTTGTTCCTATTTGTAAAGCACTTGAAACAGTCCTGGGCACACAGTCACCATTAAACTTGTGTGCTAAGTTATGTGAGCAGGTTACACCTGCTTTTTGGCTATGGAGAGAATTCACGAGCTGTTGGAGTATGCTACCAGCTCTACTGAAAATGACTTGAAGACAGAAGAAGTAGGAAGGTATTGAACGAGTCAGCAGTGGGAATCCCTAAATGTGACGTTACCAGGACTTATATTAATTACAGTGGCAGCTTCAGAAAGGGAAAGATCTGCTGGGTCTCGTGAAAAAACAATAAACAAAACATGATGATAGATTGGTTTGGGGGATAAAGTTGGAAATAAACTATCCTAAGCTTATAATCTGGAGGGATTAGACAGATGATGGTGCTGTTGACAACAATGGAGAAAGAGACGCCTATTTCTGCAGGAAAGACAGGAAGCTTAGGTCATGTCAATACAGAAGAAACAAATGGGCCACGGGAGTTAAGCTTAACATGGCCTGTTCATTTGACAGATGGGCTGCAGCTGAACCAATTGTGATGCTTCATTAGGATGTCTGAGGTGTCAGAGATGTTCCATGCCACGGTCTGGTGGGTTTTCCACCTACATACAAACACATTCGTATTCTTATGCTCAGGTTGGGTTTGTTATATGAGGGTTCTGCTTCATCCTGGAGACATGTCATGTGGTCATGTGTGATTCTTGGAGAACAAGAAGACATACTATTGAGCTGACATATATATATATCTTCAAAATTTAAATCAATATGTGCTTCCTCTAGAAAACAGAACTTGGCTGAAAGGTGTGATGGTTTCATTATAAATTATTATTCTCTCCTATCATGAGAGAATGATTTTAGTCAAGACTTATATGGTAATTGCTGGATATTGTTCTAAACTCTTTATACATGCTAACTCATGGAGTCATCATCACCACCCTATGCAAAAGGGAAATTTACTGTACTCATATTAAGGAAGAGGAAATTAAGGCACAGTGGAGACTAGTAGCCTCAGGTTAGATTCAACATAATTCTGAGATGAGGATTTGTGTCCAAATGATTGATTAAGGAAGTGCTTGTTTCCAGTGGGCTTCAGTAGGGACTAAAGAGATGGAAGGAGGAAGAGGAAGAAGTCAAAGAAAGGTCCAATGGAGACAAAGTCTGGCAAAAGGGAGCATCAGCCTAATTCTATAAGGAATCTCTGGAGTGTAAGTTATAGCTCAAAGTCGCTAGACTTTCATGCTCCCATTGCCTAAAAGTCAAAAGTTAAAGTCTGCCTGTCCTGGAGAGATGTACTTCTTCTTCTTTTTTTTTTTTTAAAATCAATTTATTATCAAATTGGTTTCCATACAACACCCAGTACTCATCCCAACAAGTGCCCTCCTCAATGCCCGTCACCCTCTTTCCCCCCTCCAATACCCCCCTCAACCCTCAGTTTGTTCTTAGTATTTAAGAGTCTCTTATGTTTTGTCTCCCTCCCTCTCTGTGACTTCCCCCTCCCTCTTCCCCTCCTCCATGGCTTTCTGCTAAGTCTGGAGAGATGTACTTCTGACCCTCCACACCTGTCAGCAATGTGGTTCCAGTTGGTCTAAGGTAGTCTCAAATAGAAGAGCTGCAAATACTGTCTGTTGGACACAAAAGTTCAGCAAAGGTGGCAGATGGTGGGGGGAGTAGGTGGTGTTCATGAAGAATAAGGAAGTGGAGGGGTCTGGTGGAGGGTGACACTTTTGGCCTCACCAGTGCAGCAGGGACCCGACAATGTCTATCACATAGCTTAAAGGAATCAATGAAGCCAACTGATTTTTTTTTTTGGCTGTTATTTTAATTTGCCAATTTGACTCATGCTAGGATATGCAGATCTGTGTCTGTAGACACACATATACATGAGCACACACATTCATATACACTGAGCAAAAGCAAAGTTGATGCAGCCCAGATGATATATGTTAGATGTCAATAAACTGGTGACTCAGGAATTGAATGCAGTCTACAGACCTTCTTGGTTTGGCCCTTACTGAGATTTTAGGTTGACTTAATTGGCAACATCTTAAAAATTGGAAGATTTCCACTAAAACTCCAGATTCCTGGCCTCTCCCTACATTCTTACCTTGTATAATGGACTGGAGGTGGGTAGTAGATGGTGCCTTTGGGGACAGGGTGTGTGCAGTCCAGTTCTTCACATTCATTGTCACCTGTGGTTATCACCACAGCCATCGCTACCTCTCTGTGTCATCTGTCTGGCTCCTAAGGATATTTACATTTGCCACTCTTGTATGTAATTTCACAACCATATCAACTTTCGTTTGTTTCTGGAGACCGACAACTCCTGCCAGGTTTTCATAACTTCTTTCCTGTTTTTATTTCTAGGTTTTTGACTATTGTACACCCTGTCAGAGGAAGTATAGCATTAGGCTAATTCAGTCAATGTAGGGGGCTGTATAAGCTATAATGACCTGAGTTGGCTTCTATGTTGTTGAAATTAACACAGCAATTGCCAAATCATCCCTTTGCTTGTTGTGCTAGAACTTCTATGGGCACAAAACATAAATTCTAAGAATACACAAAATCGGTAGGTAACCATTTTCCAATGGTTTTTTGCTCAGATAAAGATGGACTAATAATTCCCTCAGCAGCTTCCAATATATTCATTTTCTATGTCAAAGGAAACATGAAAATAAAATCCTGAGTTGTATGGGAGTTTAAGAAATTATAGTAATTTTCTGGTTGAGCAAATAATTATATTGTTTCAGTAAATAACCTGAATTAAAACCTTTCTTGCTTTTAGGACTCCAATGAAAACATATCTTAACAACTCTTAAAACTGAATGCCTGGGAATATCTTTAAGTTCTAAATACTCCTGCATCTCATTTTAAATTTTCTGGAGTGTTCTTTGGACATTATTTTCTAACCAACTCAATATAAAATAGTCAGATTGGATAATGAGTTATTAAAAGATCTGTAATTTTTCCAAGGAAAGTTTCATGCTGATTATAGGTCAGATGAAGAAAAAATGTCTGCTTTCTTTGTTTGCTCTTTAAGTTAGATAAAGGAATTAAGATTATGGCTTTTAAAATCGATGAAGACCTAGGTAATGATTTTTTCAACAATAAAAACCCTTCTATAAAATTCATCATACAAATAATTATTTCCCTAGATGAATAAGGAAAGTTATATTTTCCTCCAAATATTTACCTGTTCATAGAAATTCACTTTTTAGTGCATAGTTATTTTGAAATTTTATTCAAAATAAGTTGACTTTATACAACTTTAACGAGAGACCTTAAAATTTTAAAAAGCTTTTGGAAAGGCTGAAGTCAGATCAGAAATCTGAATTAGGGCTGGAGTTGTCCCCAAATAAATCATTTTTGGTCCAAATGAAGGCAAATGCTTTCTCATATAAAGTTACTGTTACTCCTTAGCTGGAAATACGGCTATCTCCCTGCGTCTATTCTTGCCATTTCTCTACTCTTTTTTTCTAGTCATTTGGCTACCTGTGTTTTTGTGTGTTTTTCATTTTCGCTGTTAATGGACACACTTAAAATTAGGTGCTTAGTATCTGCTACCAGTGTAAAATGTGCTAGGGGAAACATAGCCCAGACCTTATATGTGGGTACATGTGTGTGTGTGTGTGTGTGTGTGTGTGTGTGTGTGTGTATCTTCTTTTCGTTTGAAAGGGGGGAAGGACATTTGGTGCTTTTTAATTCCTTCGTAGTTTGGGGCATTTCCCTTGGGGAGTTGGATTTTTCTAATTTGTAGTTTTAGAGGCCAATGTAGCATAAATCCAGAGAGAATACTCAGACCTAATTTTTATGGTGTTGAGATAAGACTGTACCTCTATCTCCTCTGCTTCTCTCAAATGAAGAATGACCCTCTTACCTACCTTTGCAGAATATCTTTCAGTGTCCTCTGAAGCTGGGAAGGCAGAACTGTTGATGCAGTTAGATTTTCGGAAGGGAGAGGTTTAAGATGAAAGAAGTCTTTTGTTTTTGTCCTGGTTCTGTCCCTCAGTGGGTAAGTCATCTTGGAAAAATCACTATATGTCTCTCCAAGCCTCAGTTTCCTCTGATAAGAGATTGGTAATAATTTCTCTGCTTTGCTTGCAGGGTTAGAGTAGAAGGAATAAAATGAGATGTTGTATAAGAAAGGCTTTTATTCAAGGACTTTAATTGCTTTGGTTTCCATCGATTTATATTAATACATAAATATTTTACTTGGTAGTATGTAGAACTGTGGAGACTATTTCATTGCCTAGAAGAGCATATGTTTCCGTGCACTAGATGTCAGTAGAGCTCTATGGTTCAACTGGTACCACTGCCTGGCTGGGACAATCTGTTCTTGGAACATGTTGCCAAAACAAACTCCTGCTTTGGCTTATTTTGCATTTTGGACCCAATGGCCATGAATTCATGTGTTGTGCCCCACCCCCACCTCTAGTGCATTGACTAGAATTCTACTTTCAGCACAATTTTCTGCTTTGTTGGAGCTTCCCTCTCTTCATTTGCTGGAAGCATTCCTACAAAATCATTCTTTTTTTTAATGTTTATTTATTTTGAGAGAGAGAGAGAGCAAGAGCACATGTGCATGCAAGTGAGCAAGGGGAGGGGCAGAGAGAGAGAGAGAGAGAGAGAAGGAGGGAGAGAACCCCAAACAGGCTCCATCCCCACTGACAGCACAGACCCTGAAGCGAGGCTTGATCTCATGAACCCTGAGACCATGACCTGAGCTGAAACCAAGAGTTGGAAGCTTAACTGACCAAACCACTCAGGTGCCCCCCAAATCATTCTTCATCAAAAGTCCCTCTGGTACAAAATATGAAAATGAAGATAAAACATTATATAAACTCCCAAACTGATTTACACAAGTTATTGTGCACAGATTTAGCACTTGCAAAATTAAATGTCACTTCAAAATATCCTGTTTGCATTCATTTTCCTCAGTATCCTATTATCATTGCATCATTTTCACTTTTTTTTTTTTAGCTTTCTTCTAATTGACATATGAAGCAGTAATTGCAGAGGTATCCTCTGTGTTACCAGAAATGCTTGGTAGGCGAATCCCCTGGTTTTCAAAACTGCTGACTGTCGCTACAGAAAAGAAAAATAAATCTCTTGGAACTGTAGCTATTTTTGCTCCCTGGAAATAGCTAAAAAGTCCAAGCTAAAGCACATGGGCTTTAGAGCCATGTCCATCCTTTCGGGGGAGGGATGTTCCTTCCAAAAGTACAGGTCCTTGTTTTCCCTGGCTTCTTCGGTCACAGCAGAATTCACTAATTGCTTTTTTGACTTTCAACTTGAAAATAATTTTCCAGAATAAAAATTAAGAATGTGCAGGATGTTTTTACGATTTGTTTTTCCTCTAAGAATGAAGGGAACTTAAAGGATTTAATATCTGAAATTTCCCAAGAACGCTCAGCTACATTCAAACATAGAGATTTAGAAAATTAAATTGTTTTGAAGTGAGACATGTATTCATTCTCAAATACTTCTTAAGAATTATTAGTATCTACTCACATAAAATAATCCAACTGTGTTGCGTTCCACTCTGTACAAATGGCCGTTAGTTGGAATGAGAATTATTCAATCATTTTTACGGGGAGTCTGTTATAAGATAGGTACTATCTCACATGCATGTGCTATTGCTGAGCATAAATAGTGAGCAAACTTAGCCCTGGGGCTTATAATCTAGTGGAATATACAGATATTGATCAAATAATCACACCAAACAAATGGAAAACTACAAATCTGTTCCCCCTTCCCTGTGTCTGTTCCCACTTCCCTGCTTTATTTGTTTTTAGAGTACTTACCCTGTGACGTTTATATTGATTTGTTTGTTGTCTGTTTCCCATCCTAGGATGGCAGCTCTATAAAAGACGCTTTGTTCTGTCCCGTGACGTATCTCAAGTACTTAGAACTTGACATGTGGTAGGTGCTCAATAAATATTTGTTGACTGAATTTAATTAATAAAATACTATCAAGAGAAGTACTTGATGTTATGAGATTCTTTACTAGAAGAAGTCAACCACATCAGGGAGATCAAGGAGATCCGTAGCGATGATGCTTGAGTGGAGATGAAAAGTAGGCATTAACCACGATCAGATATCATGTCAGAATGACTGCAATTAACACCTCAGGAGACAACAGATGTTGGCGAGGATGCAGAGAAAGGGGAACACTTTTGCGCTGTTGGTGGGAATGCAAACTGGTTTGGCCACTCTGGAAAACAGTATGGAAGGTCTTCAAAAAATTAAAAACAGAACTACCCTATAGCCCGGCAATTGCACTAGCAGGTATTTATCCAAAGGATACCAAAATGTTGATTTGAAGGGGCACGTGAACCTCAATGTTTATAGCAGTACCATTAAAAATAGCCAAATTATGAAAAGAGCTCAAATGTCCATCAACTGATGAGTGGATAAAGAAGATGTGGTATATGTATGCAATGGAATATTACTCAGTGATGAAAAAGAATGAAATCTTGCCATTTGCAACAATGTGGATGGAACTAGAATGTATGATGCTAAGAGAAATAAGTCAGTCAGAGAAAGATAAATACCATATGATTTCACTCATATGTAGAAAAACAAATAAGCAAAGTGGAAAAAAAGAGAGAGAGCAAACCAAGAAACAGACTCTTAATTATAGAGAACAAACTGAGGGTGGCTAGAGGAGAGGAATGTGGGAAGATGGACTAAATGGGTGATGGGCTTAAATTAAGGAGGGCCCTTGTTGGGATGAGCATTGGATGTTATACATAAGAGATGAATCACTGGGTTCTCCTCCTAAAACCAATACTACACTGTATGTTAACTAACTTGAATTTAAATAAATTAGTAAATAGAAAAAAATAAAAGCAAGTAGAGTATATATTTTAAAAAAAAGGAAAGAAAAGTAGGCTTTGATTAGGTTGAGAAGGTATAGAAGCTCATTCAAGGCAATATGTACAAAGACCCTGTGGCAAGAGGGATCACAAAGAATATAAGAATCAGAAGAAGGCCTGAAGGACAAAAGAGGAGAGACTCAGTGAAATAGGATGGCGAGATAAAACAGGCAAGGGAAGGAGGGGTGAGACCATGCAGGATCTTGCAGGCTGAATTATGAAATCAAGAAGTTGACTTTACCCTAGGGGCGCCTGTGTGGCTCAGTTGGTTAAGCGTTGGATTTTGGCTTGGGACACAATTTTGTGGTTTGTTGAGTTTGAGCCCCCCATTAGGCTCCGAGCTGGCAGTGTGGAGCCTGCTTGGGATTGTCTCTCTCTCCTCTCTTTCTGCCCCTTCCCTCCTTGCACTCTCTCTTTCAGATAAAGAAACATAAAAAAAAAAAAAAGTTAACTTTATTCTAAAAATAATAATAATGAAAAGTCATTTGAATATTTTAAGCTAGGAGGTGACTTAATCAGATTTGAAAAGATTACTCTGGCTTTAGTTTGGAGAATGAATTGGTGGAGGGACCAGAACGGATTCAGGAAATCTGGCTAAAAGGCAGTGGCCCAGATGAGCAATGTGGGTAGTTTGAGCTTGAGTGTTGTTAGTGAGGACTCAAGTACATGCATATAGAAGTAGCTGCTTCAGTAGCAATTTAAGAAGTAAAACCAGTAAGACTTGGTGAAGACTTGGCTAGAAGGTGAAGAAGGAGGTGTCAAGGTTGAGTCTGAGCTTATGGTTTGGACGATGGGATTCAAGGCAGCTACTCTTGTCCTCATTTGAGAGAGAAGAAAAGCAGCACATCAAGGTCAACTAATTGGCTCAAGATCACACAGGTAATAACTAGTGGAGTCACGAACTGAACCAGGAACTCTCCCTCAGAGGTAATACTCATAATTTCTGTGCCAGATTATTACAAACCCGCCATGTAAATTTTAATGTTTTATTTGTATTTTGGATTAGACTGAAAATTTTCGGCAAGACTTTTATGAACTACTTAGTGGTTTGCAGATTCCGGTGAGTATTAAAAACCTATTTGGGCCCACAACCCTGTACCTAACTCAAATCCCCTTTGGGTTGTCTGGGATAAAACATTCCGAAAAGGCCACTCTGGCCCCGGCTCCATTCTGGCTTGTGGAGTAGTAATACGTGATACACTGATTGAGTTTTAAATATAATGTTTTGAGACCTCTTAGTCATAGTAGAGAGATCATTTTCTTGACTCAAAACAGAGGTGTGTCCAGACATGAGGGGACAGGAAAAACATTTAGCAAAGTTCCCCATAAAAATGAAGGTGGAAGATTTGGTGGTTTATGTCACCCTGCATAAGTTGGGGTCGATGCTACAGCTGGTGTGGAAATAATACCTCAAATCCTAAGACTCCAAAAGGGCAACTGCAACTCCCATTATACACCGTTTCTCTCAGGGGTCCAGAGTCCCCGCCTCTGGGCTCAAAGGAGACCATAAGGAGCTCTTGGGAGGTACAGACGCCCTTGGCTCTCCTCTCCCCTCCACTCTTTCATGCTTTACTGGGTGCCTGCTCCCCACCACACTCCCTGCGCTAATGACAGCTATCAAATCCCGCCACGTCGGCTTGTCCCTCCAACAGCAGATTTGGCAAGGAAACTAAAGTGGAAATTAATTTTAGTTTAGATTCAGAGCAAAGACTTCATTTCTGATTCCTAGTCACTCATCATCTGATGAATGGTAGGGGGGAAATGGCTAGAAAAAGAGGACAGGGCACCTGGTTGGCTCAGTTCGTTGAGCATCTGACTTTGGCTCAGGTCATTATCTCACCATTCCTGAGTTCGAGCCCTGCTCTTTGCTGTCAGTGCACAGCCAGCTGTAGATCCTCTGTCCCCCCTCTCTCTGAACATCCTCTGCTCGTGCCGTCTCTTTCTTTCTCAAAAATAAATAAACATTTAAAAAAGTAAAAGAGGACAGAAGGGTTTCTGCACAGTTGCTAAATGTTGAGAGCAGCAAAGACTGTCAACGGCCCATAGATTCTGTCGTTCATCCCCAAGTCTGTTCAAGAGCCCTTTCAATTCTGTAATAATAATAATGACTCTAAAAATGATTCTAAGGGTTAATATTGATTAAGTGCTAACTAAATCCCGGGAACACCTTCCAACCATTTTGAGTATTATGTCTTATAATCACAAGAACCCTAGGATGTAGATAATATTATCCCCCCTCTCTTTAAATGAGGAAACCGACGCACGGAGAGGTGAAATAATTTGTTCAAGTCCACGCAGTGAATTATTATCAAAGCCACAGTTTATACCCATGTGATTCATGCAGTTCAGACCTCAGAGCCTGCCATCTTGACTACCTCTTGGGGACCCACTTAATAAATGTGTGACTGGAAGACAGGTCACAAAGATTCCTGTCACAAAGGCTGGGGAGGAGGAGTTTAGTATGTTGGCCTGAAGAGCACCATTGGAAGTAAGGTGGGAGGCAGGATGGAGGGAACAAAGAAAAGGAACGAACCCTTCTCTTGAAGAAATAATGAGCAGTATTGACTCCTTGCAGGCGAGGCAGAATGGCTGCATTCTGGCACATTCTGAGAGCACAAGGCAGAGAACACATATATATGAGCAACCACTGGGCAGACTCTTAGGAGGGTCCTTGAGGTAAGCCCTCCTCTCTCTGAGGAGCAGTTAAAGGACAGACAGGAGCTGGTTGCCTTGATCACCTTTGCCCGTGAAGTCTGTACTTGATCACTCGAAGGGATCTCCCCAAGGGCTCTTTCACTGTGGGAACATCTAACTCTGGCATCATAAACTCTCAAGACAAAGTCACACCACACCTCTTCTATGGACACACCATCTGCTCTGTTTGGTCCAGTCCAGTCTTGATTCTTTGTGTAGTTCTTGGGGAGCTGGACCAAGGTCGGCCAGGCACCGTGTTCTCTCTGTTAGTTCTCATGAAGAAGGCAGATTTGAGAGCTCTTCCTTTGTCATTAGAGGAATTTTGCTGTGTTGCTGGCACATAGTAATAGACTCAATAAATTTGTGTGTGTGTGTGTGTGTGTGTGTGTGTGTGTGTGAGACAGAGAGAGAGAGAGAGAGAGAGAGAGAGAGAGAGAGAAAGCAGGATGAATAATAGAACCATGGGCAGCTTCTTGCACACTTCCAACCTGGCCACAGGACGCTTACTTTCAAAATACTAATACTCTCCATTTGTGGGACGAGAGTAGGTCCAAAACTTCATTGCATTATTGTCATGAACTTTGGCCCACCGACGTTTCTTCTCTGAAATACTGTCACAGCAGCAAACACTAACTTCCTGCATTGAAGGTCAGACACTCTGAATCATCTTCACATTCACGCTGGGCATTTGAAAATTTCTTGTTTCAGAGAAAAACAAGCAGTCTGAGCACCTTTAGCCTTGGATAGTCCGTTCTCAAGTGGAACATTAAGCTTCTCACCAGGCCGCACCCTGAGCACACCCATTTAGATTATAAACATTCCAAAAATTGCAGGCCTTTTCCATCCAATTGGCAGCTCTTTCCCTGGTAAAAATATAGCCACCCACATGCCACATTTGCTCCAGTTGGCGCTGAGTCAAAAGGCAAGGACACTCCCAACAGTGACCACAGTGCTGCTTTGTCAAGTAGAGAATGTTTTTCTTAATGACCTTTTGTTTCCCCGAATACCTCAGTAGCACTCAGGCTGATTGTGTAGGTCAGGGTACTAATCAGATGGTAAGATGTCATGCTTCGGTGTGTTTTTGAAGAGCATCCAGCATTGTCTGATGCCAAGGAAGAAATGGCCAAGTTGGGACTGAGCGCTCAAGCAGGAGTCCTCTGGCCCTCGCTGAGCCTGGCTTCCCCTGCATCGCCTGTACTTTCTCCTAGACCTTTGTTCTCAAAGATCCTCAGCTCAGATTAAGGGATCTCCCTCTCTGTTCCTATCCAGTAAAAACGTGCCCATGTGCTCAGATGCCTGGGTGGTGCAGTCTGGTAAGTGCCGACTCTTGGTTTTGGCTCAGGTCATGATTTCTTGGTTGGTGAGTCCGAGCCCCAAGTTGGGCTCTGTGCTGACAATGGGGAGCCTGCTTGGGATTCTCTCTCTCTCTCTCTCTCTCTTCCCCTCCCCTGCTCGTGCTCTCTCTCTCAAAATAAATAAACTTGAAAAAAAAAAGTGCCCCACGTGTTGACTGACAAGTGGACACAGATAGATGTTTGTCATAAACTGTTAACTTGGAAAGCAGGTTACGAGTGGTGTACGGTGTGTGATTCCAGTTTTGAAAAACAACAACATAAGTAGGCACAGATAAAAGGATGTTAATAGTGATTATTTCTACGTAGTGATATTATTAGGTTTTTATTTGATCCTTTTCACTCGTCTACACTGTCTATTTGGTTATGATAAATAAAATAAATTAATAAGTAAAAGAAAAGAAAACCTACCATCTTTGATGGCTAGTTTCAAACCTTACCTTCTTCCAGAATCTTTCGAGACAGCAAGTGCTGTGTGGGAGGAAGCCTTCCAATATGTAAACACACATAAAAACACGTAAAGCATGTAGGATACCTAGAATTGGCGTACATGTCTCTATAACAACACTTAAAACTTTCCTCCTTGAACTATAGTTTTTTGTTTGTTTTTATTATTTTGACAGAGAGAGAGGGAGTGCAAGTAGGGGAGGGGCAGAGAGAGAGGGAGAGAGAGAGAATCCCAAGCAAGCTCCACACGGTCAGCACAGAGCCTGATGCGGAGCTCCGTGCAGGGCTCGAACTCAGGAACTGAGAGACCATGACCTGAGCTGAAGTTGGATGCTTACCCCAGCCACCCAGGTGCCCTGAACAATAAAAGTGTCAAGAGTCTTGTCTCCCAGAGGAAACTGTAAGCACTCTGAGAGCAGGGACTGTGTTTGAGTCTTTTTCGGTCTCTTAATGCCCATTTCCCCGCCCCTGCCTGTTGTAGGCAGTCAGTAAATCCTTTTTGAGTGAATGATTATGCATATCTTTGGGCAAATTCTGTGTTTCTGAAAAATTCCAGCAAAATTTACTCTCTCAAAATTAAAAATCCTGCTTCTTTTTAACGAAATAAATAGCTTTGAGATTTAAAAACTTCACATAGATATTTTGTTATGGCTAATGTATGTGAAAAAAATAATGAAATAGATGTTACCATATATAAGAAAGATGTAGTGAACTTAGTTCTGGAACTCCAAAAAACAGTCAGGTTGAGAATTATAGCGATCCTCAGTTTCTTATGGGCTATTTTTGGATTTCTCAAACCAGAGATGCTGCATTTCACTTCCTAAAGCTCTTAATTTATCCTGAAATGTGAAGAAATCTGTCAAAATTCCAAGGATGAGCCAAGGAAAGGTGAGGTGACATTTGACGTGTAGTTATTTTTAAAAGGAATCATGACTTGTGACTTATTTAGTGCATTGGCCTCAACCTAGCAGAATCCTTGGAAGATAATCACAGATTTATCTGGCCCTGTGCAGAAAAAAAAAGGACAAAGAAATAGAGCTAGGGATTTATGGGCGGGCTTAGCAGGTGGAGAAAACCAGATAGGTCTTTGTTTTCCCCAACTGAGAAAAAGACCCCTGGGCCCCTCTACTCAACATTCACATGCCTCCTCATTAAACTCACATTCTGATCAGCTCCTTCGGAGCCTGCGGAGCCTGTTGTAAGTATTCCTTCACCACCGCAGTCAGCCCTCCTCTTTAGTCTGGCTCTCTCAATGCCTTACACATCGTTCTAAACTCAAGGGTCTTATTGGGCTACCAGACAGCAGGGTCTGATTCTTCGACAATTTGTATGAATCCATATGCTGCACAAACATGTAAGGAGTTCCTCCTGTGTGCCAGGTTGGTTGCTTTGAATACAGTGACAAACGAGAGAGGTGCCGCGTCCGCCTTGGGAGAGATTCATGTGCAGCAAGGGACAGCAGACGTGAGGCAAATGAATGCTCAAAAAGTGGTTGCATTTCAGGTGTCGGAAAACCTATGAAGGAAAAGCACGCCGAGGAGAGACAATGAATAATCAACATTTCTGAACCAATCTGAGGAGTCAGGGCAGGTCTGTCTGATGAAGCTGAACCCGAGGCAGAGAGGAAGCACATGTAAAGGCCCTGGGGCCAGGAGTGCGGAGTGTCCCCGGGACCGAGAAAGGCTGCTGAGGTCATGCAGGGCCTTGCAAGTCACACGAAGGGATAGGAATGTATCCACAGAGCAATAGGAAGCCATGGAAGGTTATGGAGCATGGAAATCACACATCCAGATTGCAGCTTTTAAAAAGGTCCCTGTGGCTGCTGTGTGGAGAACACGGAGAGGGTAGAAGGCAGTAGGGCCACCACGCAGGATGCCTGCTGCTGTCATCCAGGTGACAGGCAATAAGGCTGCGAGCAGCATGAGGCACAGTGGGAGAGGTGAAGGAATCTGTTTTAGAGACTTTATGTAAGAACGAAAACAATAAAATACGGGCTCTTGGTCACCACCTGCGAGACGTACCAAAGTTAGCACTATATAAAAAAGATTTCAATCCGACGCTTGACTATTTTAATTTCAAAAGTTTAAGAGACTATGGACTTCATTGGACAATATAATTACATACATTCCATAAATAATTTATTTTTTTCCTTAAAATTCTTCTCTCAACTCTCTAGGGGAACACTACAGACCTCCACAGCTGGAAGTCCTGTGTTGGCACGTTAAATCAGTGACGTGTGCTGAGCTCTAAGCATGTGCAGAGCTTTCTGTGATATTAAAAAAATAGACAGTCCTTGTCCTCGAGGGGCTTATCGTCACCTTGAAGTCAGTAAATGAGCTCTCCTTGAGATAGAGGGCACAAACTACCAGGAACCGAATCTCTAAATCATGCCATAATTAGTAAATGGGATTAGAAAGAGAAACCAGAAACAGGTCCCCAAACCAGCAGTGGAAGAGATAAGGGGAGAGGCAGGGATGAAAACCAGCCGGAAGCAGAGAAGGTGGCGCCCAGAGCCAAGGGCTGAGCTGGCAAGGAGGAGGAGGAGTGAGGAGAGCCACAGTCTGATGGCTCATGACAGATCATGACAAGAGAGAAGATGGAGAAATATAACCACGATTGGAGACTATTCTTTGCTCCGTCGATTAATTTATATTTTGCCTTGTTCCTGAAAGGATTTAAGGAGGCTTATAGGGACTCAAGTATCCAGCAGGAAAACGTAAATTAAAAGAGGGATGAAGGGAGGAAGAAAAACAAGGGCGGTGCTCCACGACGAAGCAGGAATGTGGCTAGATGCGTGCACAGCTTTGGCCTCACCCAAACTGGGGAATTAGATCAAACAAAAGGAACTACACAGTTGCGGAGGAGGATATAATCCCTGTTCGTAGCTCTTATTCTCCTTACTCTGCTGTTATCGTGTGTGTGTGTGTGTGTGTGTGTGTGTGTGTGTTTTGTTTTGGTTTTTTCCCATTTTAAAGTCCAGGTTGTGCTCCAGGCGGGGTTGATGTGTCATTATTTATGGAGTTTCTGCTTTTTAAAAGACATCTTTAGTAGAGGGGCTGGGTGGCTCAGTCAGTTGAGCGTCATGAGGTCTGGCCCCGCGTTAGGGTCTGTGCTGACAGCTCAGAGCCTGGAGCCCGCTTCGGATTCTGTGTCTCCCTCTCTCTTTCTGCCCTTCCCCCCACTTACCCTCCATGTGTGTGTCTCTTTCAAAAATAAATAAACACGAAAAAAATGAAAAAAATAAATAAAAGGCACCTTTAGTCAAAAGATGGACAGAATCAATGTTGTCATGGCAACTCATCACCAGCACTAGGAAGACAACTCAAAGCTTACGTCTCTCAGATGGTCACTCCTGTCTGCGGAGAAAATAAAAGGGGGCACATTTTGGGGTGAGAGACAGTCCCATGGTAACCAGACAGGATGGAAAGATGGAGTTGGTCCAAGTCTAAGTTACCAATCTGAACTTGGACCAAAGAAGAAGGAAGGCCACTGTATGAGAAGCAGCAACAGCGGGACATGGCAATGCTTATCACCTGGCCCCCCGCCGTCTGCCCCACCAGGCTGCAAAACCTTTCAAAAGCCCGGACTCCATTCACTTCTCGATGGCACCTGATATGGTTGGTCCATGGAGGGCTCTCAGTTACTGCTTGTGGACCAATCACATGCTGATCAGTGGAAAGGAAAGCATACCTTTTGGCTCCAATTGGTGTTTAAATACTTTGGCCATTGGAACTAAGCACATAACTTCTCTGGGCCTCAGCTTTCTTACTTGTGAGAGTAGTGTGCATGCAGCACAGATGGCCAACTACCACCGACATTCATTCTCCTGTTTGCTACAATGTTTCTTAGATCAATACTCTTCTCTGCTCACAGCTGCCCTCTGAGGATTTGCAGTCTGACGTGTTGGAGAATTCTGACTTCTACTCTAAAAGCCTTATTGAATCCTAGACTCGGGAAGGAGATAACCCTGGTGACATCTCACCAGTCCCAAAGGTCAGCCGTGGGACAGCAGATTAACCACAGGGCAGCTCAGAACTGGCTTGGGGTGGGCAACCTAAGTTTGGAAGCTTTGCTTTAAAGGACTTGCTAACCGGAAATACCTGGAGAAGAGCAAGGATAGTCAATCTGGAGTGCTCAGGACACGTCGGGGACTTCATGACTTCACGAAGGGACCTTGAGAAACAAATGGGAAAACATTGCCATTACTTATCACATCGATGCTTTGAAAGCTGTCCTCTGATACCTTCGTTTTTTAAAAATGTTACAACACAGAGTGTATCTTTAATAAGTGATAAGAAAAATACGTTATTTCTTTTAATTGAAGGACTTCGTATACAACATTGATGAATTCTGATTTGTATGAATAATAAGATTATCTACTATTACAATAGAAGATTTCTTTCATCTGAGGAATGTAAGTATTTATTCATCCAGGCCCACCAACAAGAGGATTCACAAAGTATCCTTTAAATAATGTATGGCCCTAGTGTTTATGAAATATGATTCAATACACAGAATTAGAATTCAAATACATATGTACCTAGCACAATGTCCAAAAATGAATGAGCAACTCAACGTATGGTCCTAAATAACATGGGAAAGCTATTTATATGATCTATTGAAAACCATGTGACCATATGAGGAGACCTTGACCTTAAATGCCTACCTATCCAAAGTCAACGACACCACAGCCAATACCATTTGTACAACTAACCCTCACCACATATTATTATATGCCCCTACTGAAATAGATACCGTCCAACACATACACGCACCCCCACCCCCGCCCTGAACATTAGGGAAAGACCAAAACCAACTTAAAGCTAGGATAAATATGCTATTGTATGGAGGCCCAGCTAGCCATTTAGGAGCCAGATGAGGAATACTGGACATCCATTAAAGGAAACCTGGGTCAAGTGCCCACACACTCGCCAGTTCCCTCCATGCTCAGTCAAGATATTGTTAACTTACAGCAAAATCATTCCATTCTTGGTAGGGCGCAGTGTTTAATGCACACAAGCAGACTCTTCAGTCCCTCCCAGTCTGTCCTGTTCCCCCTGATTTACCACTAGCTGGTGGCTCCCGGTCTGTTAGAGTCGGCTCGCAGGCCAGAGATGAAGTCATGGTCCCGGCTTTATGAGCTCCTGCAGCTGCACGCTGTCCTGAGAGACTCTCGCTGCCTTCTGGAGCAAGAAAATGTGTCTGCAGAGCCTCAAGCTACAGTTCTTAAGGTGCCAGGGGGCAGCCTTCTTTTCCAAAGGGGACTTCACCTTCTAAAAGATTAGTCTCCAGGCCTCCAGGCCAGTGGGGTTGAGAGTTTTCCTTCAGGCCTTGCCCTGCGTGGTTGTTGAGCCAAGGTTAGAGTTCGCTCCATCTGTGTCCTATTATTCCCTCCAAGTTGAGCCGGAGGGGGTCAGGTTCCCCTTGGATTAATAATCAGACGAGTGTTCACAGAGTTTTAAAGATCGTGATTTCTCCTGGTCTATTCCGTACCCTCTGTTAGAAGGCAAATAAAAAAGCCTACTTACTTCTGTCTTTGAAATTCATCAATTTGTATAAAGCACTGAATGAAATGATTCCACTTAGCAAAAGAATGGGGAGAAGAATTCATTTAGCAAAAGAATTCACTGAGCAAAAAGAATATGAGGAGTGAGGTGGGATGAGGACAATGGAAGAGAATGACAAAAGTCATCTTCGTAACACAGCATAAAATACTGTAAAATGTCTGATGGAGAGAGCTACTTCCTTAAGCAGTCATCAGTTTCAGGCATCTATTTATTATGGATGTATGAGTGCACAGCTACCAACATTTAGCTGATTGTAATCTACTAATGTAATTAAAATTAATAAAACACAGAAATGGAATTTTAAAATATGCTTATAGAATATTGATTTTTAAAACAATTACTTACATACTTTCTCTATTGCCCTGTATGCTAAAAGGACTGTATATTTATTTCTTTTTTAAAAAATTTTTTATGTTTATTTAGTTTCCAGAGAGAGACAGAACATGAGTGGGGAAGGGGCAGAGAGAAAGGGAGACACAGTAGTTGAAGCAGGCTCCAGGTTCCAAGCCGTCAGCACAGAGCCCGACACAGGGCTCGAATTCACATACTATGAGATCATGACCTGAGCTGAAATCAGACACTTAACCACTGAGCCACCCAGGTGCCCCATAAAAGGACTGCATATTTAAAGGAATCTTGAGATGTTTTTCTTAGGTCAGTATGTTCCCTCCCCTCAGACTTCTCCAAGGTCTAATTGTCTGGAGGCAAATCTCTTTGTCTACAACCCTGCTAGCGTCAGTTGGGGAGGAAGGGTTTGGGAAACAGGTTAAGCTAACTCTCCACTGCCTCCCACTTCTCTTGAGTCCCGGGTGCAGAGACAGGGGAAGAAGAAAGCAACCAAGATTTATCTGAGAGCTTGTATGACCATTCTATCTCGTTCTCTAAATGATTAGTAGAGTATGAAGAAGTGCTTTGGGGAGTATTTTTTTCCATTAACAAGAGTACAGACAAGGATGTGTGTAATGGATTTATGGTAAAACACAGGACTGGTATTCGTGGTGGGTAAGCAGGACGGGGTTTTATTGGAAACATTCAGGTCCTGGATGGAACTGTTTCTTGAGAAGGGAAACCTGGCTCTGCTACTTACTGGCTGTGTGATCTTGAGCAAAGTACTCAACCTCTCTGAGCTTTATTTTGCTTAACTGTACACACGGGAATTTTTACTTTACAAACTTTTCATGAGGATTATATTAAACGGTAATGGTAAAATGACTATTTTATCACTTCATGAGGATTACATTAAATGGATTAAATGATAAATGCAATAAGGATTACGTGAAATGGTATAGGAGAAAGTGTGCTTCATAGTAGACACAGTCTTAATCTCCTTTTCTTCATGATCTCTATCCCGAGTATCCAGTTCCAAAGTGCATTCCCAGATATTTAGCTTGCAAAATACCTAGCCATTGGCCCACTGCATGATTACATTGCTACTTTATACAATCTGAGAAAAGCACACAAAAGAAAGTAAATAAAAATGAGGGAAAATATTATGGCATTTCCTGCTTCCTCATAAACTAGAAATATAAAGTGTTCGCTGAATTTTTATGTATCCATAAAATCAACATTAAAAATCAGAAGAAGAAAATAAATGTCAGTTGTATCTTTGTTAGATGTAACTCTTTAAGTATTAGAGGAAATCTAGTGCCCGAACAACTAAGAAGATTCTGCCCAGTTAAGACTGGGCATTGCGTGGCGGCAAGGACGATTCTGAAATACAGGTTATGAATTCCTTGGAAACAAACTCTTGGCCAGATGTGTTTTAAATTCAGAATTTCTCAGATTTGAGAAAGGCGGCGTGGTGAAAACACTATATATTATGTAACATCCCTGGTCTGGGGTTGTTACTAGGTCTGTGGTGAAATGTAAGAATATTCATACTATGTGGGATAAATAGAATCCCATAAAGGCTTTAGCTTAGTTTAGATGTGTCCAACTTCGAAAAAACTTTTTTTGCTCAGATTTTGGGGATTTTTTTTCATTGTTTTTAAGAAATTGGGAATTTAATGCATTTCCCCTGGATTTTATGTACCCCTTACCCATCCTCCTCCTTTGCGGGGCCCACCATGGCTTGGGAGAGGCCGGGTGGTAGTGGGCTCAGACCCTGTCTCTTACTGCACCCAGACGCCTGCTCCCTCTGCCCCCCAGGCCCTGCTTCCCACGCGCTGGAGCCTTCTTTACTCCTGATGCCCTGGGATCTCTCTCTCAAATCAAACGTCAACTCTGACCCTGTCCCCACCCTGTCTACCCCCATGTCTGCACGTCATTTCTACATAGCTCAAGTGCCCTCTCCTGGGACTCCCAATGTCCAGGTAAGGATTCTGTGGCTGCTGAGTGATTTTTGGTCTGCACAGCAAAGCTCTGGGGTGGGGGTGGGAAGCAGCTGACATCAGCTTATGTCTTCCAATCCTAGCTCCAGCGTTTCCAAGGCATCATTCTATGTAAGTTTTAGTGTGCAAAATTTATTCACTCAGACCACACTCAGATGTGCAGGAAGAGAAATGGTAGTTTCTTTATTAACTGATGACTTGATCTGGATTTTTCTCACAAGCTCCCTACTCTGCTGGGGAGAAATGGGGGTTGAATTAATTTAATCTAATTTGATCAGCTCTTCAATTCTGTGGGCAGTCTATGCATGTAGTCTTTTGTGGGTCTATATAGTCAGTTTTTCAGAACTTCATCATCTACTTCTTGTCCCTCAGATGGCAATCAGAGTATGAAGGATGTTTATTGTGGGCCTAAGGCACTGGAGTGATGGGTCTTCAGAGCTATGACATGGCCTCCATTCACTCTGGATTTTGGGGTGTTCTTTGTCAGTCTTGCTGCCCATCTGGCTGGCCTTTGCAATTGACACTGGCCTCTGGTATAAACTATGGTCTCGTTTCTCTTAGCCTGATCAGGAATAATGGTGTTCCCTGGCTGGGCTAGCCTCGTTTCACCTCTCACTGGATTCTGTAGATCTTTGTGTATGTAGGTAATTCAGCCTTAGCTTCAGCTGTGAAAGTCACTTCATTCCTCTTCATAGTGCCTGAAGGCAAACCACGGCTCTCAAATTGTTGCCTTCAAAGACCCCTTTAAGTGCATGCAGGAACTTCAGGGCCCTATCTATAACACAAGGCCTGGAGACGCCTGGCTAGCAGCAACCAAAAGCTGTCTTCCCTCTGTTCTATATAATGGAATTGTACCTGGGCAAACATGGCTGCTTTGCTACACTAATTTCCCAGCATTCCTTGTGGTTAGATTTGGTCAGGTGACCAAGTTCTGGCCAATGAAATATGAGTAGAGGGGATGTCTGTCACTTTTGGGCCAGAGTCTTATGACATGGGTGTATCTCCTCTACCCTCCCTTTTCCCTTCCTAACAAATGAAACCTAGACATGGCAGTCACAGAACGGCAGTCACATACAGTTGATGACAGTACTCTAGACTTGGTGGCAGAACAACTACTCTGAGTTCCTGAATAGAAAGCTGACCACCAGCCTGGAAACTCACCTCAGATTATTCTAGGAGAGAAATTTTTCTCCTTCTAATGATCCTATAGTTGAGCCACTTGATTCAAGCAAAAGTGTTCCAACAGCAGCTGAGAGGAACTGATTGCAGTTAGGGAAGGCCACATCCGGTCTTACACTAAGTGACTAGAATGTATAACTTAAGCAAAAGTCCTCTATCCTTGGAGTTCCTCTCATCCTATCTCAGGGAGACTGAGCTCCGCAAGTCCAGCCTCTTTCTCCCTGACTCTCTCCATAATTTATAAGCACATGAATGTGGACTTTGGACTCCCCCTCCCCCCATTCCAGTGACAAAATAAATAAGTCCCGGGGACATAATGTACAGCATGGTGACTCTAGCTAATACTACTGTATTGCATATTTGAAAGTTGGTAAGAGAGTAGCTCTTAAAACTTCTTATCACAAGAAAAAACATTTGTAACTATGGAGGTGATAGATGTTAACTAGACTTACTGTGGTGATCATTTTCCATTATATGCAAATATTGAATAATTATGTCATACACCTGGAACTAATATAACATTGTGCGTCAATTATATCTCAATAAAAAAAAATTCTCCCTCTCTGAACAAAACCTGGCTTGCACACTGTCTGCAAAATCCTATTCTGACTCATGAACATGGAAATGCAAGAGGAATGCTCATTAATTGTTTTTGAAATATTGCCTTCCATTACAGATACCAAAAAAAGAAAAGGGTTTATAAGATATTTACGGTGTTTATCGCTGTAGGACAAAATTATGTGATTTTTAAATCTTATTTTGATTTTTATTTTCTGACTTCTAGGATGAACATATACTACTTGGCTAAATCTTTTTTAAAACAATAAAAGCTATTTTCAAATATGCCTGTCGCACTATCAGTTGGGAAAAGGCAAATTACAGTCTCTGTGGGAACTAAGTTAAACTTGTCAGAGCGGTTAAATTAATTAGGTCTTAACTGACATTTAACTGCCAGGGTGGCGGGCCTGATATAACTTAGCAAGGACTTAGAAAATTAGGGATAATAGTGTGCAGATTGTATTCCTGCAAAGCATGCTCAATTCAGGGGAAATGGTGCATTGAGCAGAGTTCCTAAAAGTGCCTCTCCATTATAGTTTGTTCTTTTTCCTGGAGATGCAGGAGTGAACTATCTAAGATGAAACACAAACCTCTTCTGGTTGGCTTTCCTTCTCCGCATTACTACACCAAGGGAATTAGTGCAGGCTTTGCTGCAATATTTCACGTATGGATCGTTGTAAAGAAATCCTGGGGCACTTTTCTCCCATAACAAAGAGGGACATAGAGCTCTGTTCTTGGTAGGTAAATTTCCTTGAAAAAATAAAATATGAGTTAGATGTGTCATGTCCAGGAGGAAAGATGAACTTCAGAGTTTCCCAGCAGTGGGAAGCAAACTCCCAAACTGGAGGGAAGGGAGGGGCGCCATTGCCATGACAGTGGCCCTGCTTGGCCTGGACCTGGGACAGAGCTAGGTGAGGGAGGAAGTCAGGACCAAGCACGCCTTGAAGAGTCATCTGAAGGAAAAGATGCAGCTGAAATTTCCCACGTGAGAAACTTAAAGACGTCAGGGAAATAAAAAGGTCCACGGGAAATTCTAAACTCTATTGTTGTTGCTTCAGGTCTGGAGGGAGCATCTCGCCCCTTGCCTAGGGGAATTAAACAAAAATGGCCCCCGTCTCCGGAATGCCAAGGAACTCACTAGGCAGTTTTCGTTTTTCACTGTGAAAACCTCCACAACGTCTCAGACAGGGAGTCAAAATATAGAGGCGGGGGGGGGGGGGCTTGCCAAACACTTCTAGGGCAAAGGTTTCTTTCTGCAGCTCTACCAGTTCCAGACTATTACCTGTCTGTTGCCTTCTGGGCTGGACTTAATCTCTTCCAGCTGCGCTGGCTCCTACAGCCTCTCTCGCTCCTCCCCGTCTGGCCTTTCTGCCCTCCATCTCTGGTGGAGGAAAAATTAAGTATCGCACTTAAATCCCCCCTTAGGACTCGGGGATCCCGAGCAGGAGCCTTGCCACAGTATCCATCTCCAGCAACAGATGACAGGCTGGCTTGCCTCACAAGGGGTGTCTCCTTTCTGCCCTGTGGCTAAGCTCTTCTCTCTGCCCCTAATCAGTTCCAGCTAAGCACACAAAGAAAAAGGTGTAGCGCAGCTCCAGGGCGGAGATCCCCTCCTCTCAACGTCCCACCTTGGTCCCATGCCAATCCTCCCAATTCCTTGTTAGGGGTTGATTCTTTAGGGCTAAATTAACCCTATTTTTTCAAATGTTTATTTGTTTATTTTGAGAGAGAGAGTGCACAATCAGGGAGGGGAAGACATACTCCAAAGTGGGCTGCATGCTGGTGCAGAGCCGGGTGTAGGGCTTGATCCCACTCCCATGAGATCACAACTTTGAGCTGAAATCAAGAGTCTGGCGCTCAACCAACTGAGCCGCCCAGGTGTCCCGAGGGTATCATCTTTTGAAATACCCATCTTTCTGCCAGAATGGCTGGAATCTCCACACAAAGCCTTGGTGACATGTGGATTGAAAGTCTAGAGTGGGAATTGGGGAGTGCCTGATGTGTGTCTGTCTACCCCACCCCTCACACGTGTAGACAGCATGCATCAACTATGGAGTAGGTCTCCTGCCTGAGAAGCTAAGACTGAGGCTTCATCATCTTCCAACAGCATGCCAGGTAGTCACTACAATCTGGAGAGACTTGCCAGATTTAATGGAATCTCTTTGCCATCTCTGGACTAAAACATAGGATACACATTGAGCAGTAAGCAATGAGTCTGAGTCTGTGCGTTCTCAAACTTGGCGTTACATCAAAACTGCCTGGAGAGCTTGTTAACACACAGATTCCAAGACCCCGTGGCAAGAGTTCCTATTTCAGTAGGGCTGGGATGGAGGCCCAAGTTATGCTGCTCCTGATTGGGGGCCACACTTAATAACCACTGGTCTACATCATACAAAGGCACTTGAACTTTATTCATAGGCAGTGTAGGATCCTTGAAGGATATTAATCCAGGTGGGAGGGGCTTATGGGCTCACAATGACATTTTCCAAAGCTCACACTGCCATAGGATGTAGGAATCCCAAGCGTGGACCGAAGGTAGGCACAGGAAGGCTAAACAGAGGCTGTTGGCAGGCTCCCGGTCATGTCCACAATGAGGTATTTTGTGCAATATTACAGAATGAGATCTTGGCTGCAAAATTCACACTGGGCCACTTCCAGGAGCCTGAGAAAGGTAGAAAGTTGATGAAGATGATTTAGAAGAAACCACTAACAGGAGACAGGGGGGCTCAAAGACAAATATTGGCCATTTCTCAGTTTTGCCAAGCTCTAGTCCAGTTTCCAAAACAGAGATTGTGCCCTTGCAGAGAGGTCTCCCAAAGTGACACTCACTGGACAGACCTGCTAAATACAGAGGGCTGGCTCTCTCTTCCCCTCTCTCCTTCTCTGACCTGTGGGGAGAGACTCTATTCTATTTGGGGAGAACCACTTGGAGAACAGGTGGTGACAATTACCAGGAGACCAGCCATTTCCCTGCCTCATCTTTCAATGTGTCAAAAAGACTGACTTAGGGAATTATGGAGTGTGGGGAGCCTTCCTGATTTGTTCAGTTCAGTAATACTTGGCAGAGCCTGGTCTTTCTGACTTAGCGTCTGATGTATAATTTTGGAAGGACATTAAAAATTATCTAAACTCTACTGAGTACTTTCCTAAGGAGGGATACTAGCATACACATAGTAAAAGAGAATTCAGAATTTTGCTACAGATTCCAGATGTGTAAATAAAACTACATCAGAATCTGGACAAGTAATAATAATACTACCTACAAAGGGCATCATGCCAGACCCCTGTCTATCAACTGTGAGGGGATTCACATGACTTTGGAAGTCTCTTGACTCACCTACAGGCCACAAAATTGGTCACACTGGCCTACTCTGAATCTGCTTTGTGCATTTTCACCTCTGGCTCTGCTCAGACAGCCATAGAAAACAAGTAAATGAAAGACTGTGTGGCTGTGTTCCAATAAAACTTTATTTATGGACACTGAAATTTGAATTTCCTATTCTTTTTACATATCATGAAATATTATTTCCCTTTTGATTTTTTAAAAATATGGAACACTTCAAAGATTTGTGTGTCATCCTGGCTCAGGGGTCATGCTAATCTTCTCTGGATCGTTCCGATTTTGGTATATATGCTGCAGACGAGAGCTGATTTTTTTTTTAACTATGTAAAAATCATTCTGACCCCTGGTCTAAGCTAATCATTACCCTTGCCAATGGCTGGTTTCGACCAGAACATTTGATACAACTTGGACAACAGGATGTGAGACGAAGTTTGCTGGGACTCTTCTGGGAAAGATTTCCCCACGCTTAAGAAGAAGCATGGAAGACACGATCTTTTTGTTTCCGGATGGTATATTGCATGGATATGGCTGCTGGAAATCCGGGGGCCATCTTGTCACCAGGTGAGGTCAAAGCCTTCATGCTGATGCTGGCCAAGCTGAAGGATGGAAAGAGCTTGGGTCCTTGATGAAATCTTGGAGCCACTGAATTAATCACCCTGGAATGGCGCTATCTACAGTCTTCTTCTTCTGGGAGTTTATAAATATTTCTATGGTTTCCACAGTAGAGGGTGGAATTTCCTCCTAAGCTGCAGCTGAAAGCAGCCTCATCTGAGAACATTTTGAACACCACAGGCCACCATGATTGGGAGCTCCCATAGCTCCTCATGACTGGAGTGAGTGGAAAAGCAGAATACCCAGTGAACAGTGGAGAATCTTATTTTATATTTCTTCTTACCTTGCTTTCCTACACCCTCGATCCACACTTGGTTGATTGTTCTTCTCTCCCACATCCTCAAACCCCAACTCCTTAATATTCTTCTCATTGTCCAGCCGCTGCAACATTTATGGTTTTAGTTCCTGCTATCATTGAAATAGTCCCTGAGATTGCTCCAAATGTGCATCTGAAGAAATGTCAGAAAAGGGCTCAGCGTTGATCACAGATCTCTCCTCAGCTCACCCACCAAAGTACAACACAGAGTATTCCCTCTTGTGATCTGTGGCTTTAATCATCTTTCCCTCTGCTCTTCCAGCCTCACAGCCGTGATTCATTCACCTCTTGAGTGAAACTTGCCTTCCCAGGGTTCCAGCCACCCTCCACCACATCCCTTCACTCGAGGCCACTCTCCTTTGCTTCTCCCCATGCACTCAGGTGCTTGACAGCAAAGGCAGAGAGTTGTTGCTGTCTAAGTCTGACCACAAGACATGGCACAAATTCACAGCCCAAGGAAAGAGCCTTGATTCGACCTCGGATGCAGAAGCAGATCCGGTTAGCGAGGGTTCTTCTCCATCTGCCTTTGATGGCCAGATGCCCACATTTTCCCACCAGCAACTGCAAATCCCCATTCCTCTTCTTACTTGCTGCTTTTGTCTCCTTCTCCTCTATATTTATTTTCTTTGCCTACACATCTTGTTTTTCTTTCAGGGGACCCTTACCTAGACCTGCCATATGGTTCTGCTTTAAACAAAGTGTGGAGTGTGCAGATGTAGCCGGTGGGGTCCCTAGACATGATTGTCTACACATGAGCCCCTTGGAGCTCGAGCTGCTGCCTGGCAGAGAGGAGGTAAGACCCAGCTGTGGCAGGGAGAGGGGGATTCCAGAAAAAGTCCAAGGCAGGCCACACACCTCATTAGTTCATTTTGATTAGTTTCTTTTATCCAGTTGTTAGGAATGGTGAACAGTGATAGACGAGGTAGGTCTGAAATTTTTATCCCCTGAATTATATACGGTTTGGCAGATGAGATATACCATGAAGAAAGCACACAAAACCTGACATGTATATAGCCAGATTGACTTGTAAGATTGTGTGAGGTTGCCTGAAATCCTCATTCCACGGCCCTTCTTCATTTTTCTTGCAAAGCTTCGAGGGCTTGTGCTTCGACAGCCTTTTTTCCTTTTGGATCCTTGTCCATTTGTGCCATTTCTTCTTCTATCAACCCAGGCTGAGAATCAGTGCAGCTGTTCAGCGGGATGCAGAACCAGGTTGGACCCTGCACACAGGTGCCCAGTTAGCTCCAGTTCAGATTTCCAAGGAAAGACCAGAGGGAGGGAGGGGTCTCAGGTACTTCCTCCACCCCGAGGGTACACTGTTTTGTAATTTGTTTTACCCTAAGGGCTTCCTTTTCTAATTTGTACAAAAGTAAGGAAGATTAGCTGAGAATGCTACACTGACCTTTGACCTTCATTGATCCTTTGGAGGGAACATCAGACCTAACTGAGCTTCTAGGCAACTGAAGATTTGAAGGACTGGGGTGGGAGGTCACTCTGTACAATATACAACCTTTCACTCTTTTGTTTTGTCTCCTTTGTCCCCATCTCCTTTCCTTGTCCAGGAGCTTAGAGTCACCCTCGTTGTTTGAATATGCTCCAGTGAGTTATCCAAGCATTTCTGCCAAATAAATGCAAAGCTCTCCATACGGTAATATCTGGGGAGTAATATTTTCTCTATCTCAATTTGTTGGCGGTAACCAAAGCAAAACGGTGTTTCTTTGCTAAGCTGGAATACACTGCCCGTAACACATTGCTGAACAGTGTTGGTTGTCCCAGTAGAACTGGTGAGTTCAGGAGAATACAACCCAATTATTATCCCCTCTCACTATTCACACTTGTTCTGTGGAATTATGTGTTTCTTAGATCTCATGATGTATTCTGTTTATTTTCATTATAAGAATGGTAGCACTTTTGTGGTTAAACTGTTTAGTCACTTGCAATAGTGGAAACTCTCTTTCCTTTGAAGCGAAGCCTCCCCAACCCCTACCCCCTCCCCAACCCCCATACACTTGCTTGATGAGGTTCATCTGCCCATGCTCGGCACCCCACCTGCAAATTGCCTGGGTCTTCTAGGATTGAAGCAGAGTAGATGAGAAAGTCAAAGACAGGGGAGGTGTGTTTGCCTGGCACCCATGTAATCTGATGTTGGTTCCCTCCGGCCCTGGCAGAAATATAAAGCTGAGTTTCTTTTTTGTGTGTTTCAGTTTTTGTTTTGATGATAATTTCCTCTCATGAGATCATGAGCACTTCAAGGATACACAGTAAAACCTTGGATTGCGAGTAACTTGTTCTGCGAGTTACAAGCAAACATTTGTAATAAATTTTAACTTGAGAAACAAGCGGTGCCTTACAATACAAGTCGGACGTGACATTGCATGTGACATGATCACAATTGAGCCAATGGTTCTTGAAATTCCCTTTGATATCTGAGTGCTTTGGATTACAAGCATGTTTCTGCAACAAATTATGCTCACAAACCAAGGCTTTACCATAATTTGAGTAATACATCCATACTGAATATGAATACTTGGAGAAATGTGTGCTAGAGAGATGTTAAAAAGGTTATAATATCCTATTAACATATAAAGAAACAAAACACAAGGTGGGTGAAGGGGATCAATGGTTAAAAAAAAAAAAAAGAATTGCAGTAGCGCTCCAGCCATCTGCTTCATGGCATTTCAGCTGAGCACCTGCTGTGGACAGGCACCGCCCTGGGCATTCAACATCATTTCACCATCTGAGCTATTTGATAAGTGATTGCAGGTTCTAACTCTAGGGAACATGAAGGCATCATGTTTTGCTTTACACACAAAGTGAAGACACTAGTCAGAAGTGGCACCTAAGCAAGAAGAGGAGAGGATAAAGCTGAGTTTCTTTGAGCCTGATGTGTGTTCAGATCTTCCTTATTTGTTTTTGAAATGCATCTGGGGACTCTGATTCCCCTTGCTGAGCCCTCCAAGTGCAACTTCAGCCAGCTGCTGCTGATCCCATCAGCTCTGCAGCAGATGGTACCTCCCCCACCTCCTTTTTGTCGTGCCTTCCTTCCTTTGGCAGATGTCCATTCTAAGGTGACCACAGGTCTGCTGTCTCTCCCAGGTGGCCGGAATCTGGGTAATACTCCATCTTGCTCTGACAATAGCCTGAGCACAGTCCTCATCCCTGCTGTCCCCTGTGCCTCAGCCAGTTTTTCCTGAGCAGTCGTTTTCCCCATCCTCGGTCCACTGTGTATTCCACGATCTCTTGATGCTGTCTGATAACTTTATCTAAAGCATACTGGCTTTGGCTGTTTTCAACTCGCTGTTACGGAAATTTCAAAATTCACAAAAGTAGAGAGATTAGTTTAATAAGCCTATAATAAACTCATGAACCAATCACCCAGCCTGACAATGATGAATTCAGATACAATCTCATTTCATCTGTACACAGATGTATTCCCTTCTCAGCTTTTCCGCAAACACCAGACTAAATTTCAAAGCAATTATAATTTTTACATGAAGTTCTTTGGTAAGCAGCATCTCTAAATTTTAAGAACCTTATTTAAAAAATAAAACATACACTCAGGCAATTTAACAATAATTTCTTAATATCATCAAATAGACAATTTTCTTTTATCATCTTTTTTAGTTTGTTTTTCTGTAAAGATTTAAAAAAAATTTTTTAACATTTATTTATTTTTGAGAGAGAGAGAGAGAGAGAGCATGAGCAGGGGAGAGGCAGAGAGAGACAGACACACACAGAATCCGGAGCAGACCCCAGGCTCTAAGCTGTTAGCACAGAGCCCGATGTGGGGCTCAAACCCATGATCCGTGAGATCGTGACCTAAGCTAAAGTCAGACGCTTAACCAGCTGAGCCACCCAGGAGCCCCATTTTTTAAAAGATTTTTTAAGATAAGTTTTAAATTCATAGCAAAATTAAAAGAAAGATATAGAGGTTTTCTATGTACCCCCAGCCCTTGTACACACAAACCTCTCCCATTGTCAACATCTCCCACCAGAGTGCTATATTTGTTACAATTGATGAATCTATATTGACTCATAATAATCACCTCAAATCCATAGTTTACATTAGAGTTCACTCTTGGTGTGTATATTCTATAGGTTTGACCAAATGTGTAGTGACATGTATCCACCATGATAGTATCATACTGAGTATTTTTACTGACCTAAAATTCCCCTGGGCTCCGCCTAGTCATACTCTTAGCAACTACTGGTCTTTTTACTGTTTCCATAGTTTTTCCTTTTCATCATCATGTTATTAAACAGTGGATTTGCTCAAATCAGGATCAAAAAGTCCCTACGATACATTTGGTTGATGTCTCTTTTAATCTGTAGGTCTTTTCTCCCTCATTTTCCCCCCCTTAAGATTTATTTCGTAAAGGAGCAGAGTCATTTATCCTATAGAACTTCCTATAATGAATCATTATTGATTGTATCTCTTTTTAATCATAGTTTTTATTAACATTTATTATGTTCCTCTGGGTTGGACATCTTTTCTTTTTTTTTTTAACGTTTATTTATTTTTGAGAGACAGAGAGACAGAGTGTGAGTGGGGGAAGGGCAGAGAGAGAGGCAGACACAGAATCCAAAGCAGGCTCCAGGCTCTAAGCCATCAGCACAGAACCCGATGCGGGGCTCGAACTCACAGACTGTAAGATCATGACCTGAGCTGAAGTCGGCTGCTTAACTGACTGAGCCACCCAGGTGCCCCTAGACATCATTTCTGTATCATTTCTTTGGTCAAGGAAATGTGTGTTTAACAATATACTTAAGATGGAAAGGGAATGTCGTTAGAGACTGGGAAGATGGCAGATTAGGAGGACTCTAAGCTCACCTCGTCCCAGGGATACAACTAGGTAACACTGATGTCAGCGTAAATAATCCAGAAAGCGACCTCAAGACTGTCAGAACAAATTCCACAACTAAAGGTAGAGAAGAGGCCACACTGAAGAGGTAGGAAAGGTGGCGACGTGGTTGGGGAGCAAAATTGACCATGGACATCCACAGTTGGGAGGGAGCCAGGGGTGCATAGAAGGGTGAGAAATAGACTATCACATTGGGAAGCCCACATAGGTAAAATGAATCCCATAACATTGACTTTGAAAGCTAGAGGGCCTGAATTTCATGAGTTCTTACAACCAGCAGGACTTAGAGCCTGGAATTTTAAAAATCAGTGATCTTGGCTCTGAGAGAGTCCAAAAGACATTAGGAAGCTGAGTTCCTTCCCTTCAAGAGACAGCACAACAAACATCCCTTGGAGCTACAGATAGAAGCAGCAGTTTGAAAAACCTCTGGGGTATATTAGAGACAGAGTTATTTACTTATCTCAGAGCATGCTCTGGAGAAGCAGTTATTGCAGGGAGACCTCTCCAGGAGCAAAGGAACTGGCAGGCACCATTTCCCTCCCCCACCCCAGCATAAACACAGAGCCACCTGTGGGAATCAGCACAGTGCCAACACTCACTACCTAATTTGCTTACACAAAGCCCCACCCCCTTATGCTTCAGCAGATATGCCTTTTCCAGTCAGGCTTGCCTAAGTCCCAGGACTGCAGGTTGCCTCACAAACTCTGTCAAGATTACATCTCTGTCCCAAACGGGTTTTGAGGGGCCTTGGTTCTGCAGGCAGCTGTGATAGCAGGTCATATTTCACAAGCAGAGCAGTGTGCATCTTGTTAAAATTCACCCAACCTCACCAAACGCTGCCTACAGCAGGCAAAGAGAACTTCTGAAGCTGACTGGACTAAAGGAAAAAGTGGCCAGGACACAACAGCAGGGAGTAGCAACACACATAGGAGACACTCACTGAAGTACCAGGTCCTGAGGAAGAGAGGACATTGCACTGCACGGCATTATGGGACCTTTTCTTCATAAGAACATTACCTTCAAAATCAGAGATGTAGCCGACTTTCCTAATACACAGAAATGGACACAGAGAGTTAGACAAAATAAGGAGATAGAGGAATATGTCCCAAATGAAAGAACAGGACAAAACTAACGCAAGATACCTAAGCAAAACAGATATAATATGCCTGATAGAGAATTTAAAGTAATGACCATAAAGATACTCACTGGACTTGAGAAGAGTGGAGGACATCAACAGGACCCGTTAACAAAGAGATAAAAAAGAACTAATTAGAGATGAAGAACACAATAAATAAAATTAAAAATACACTTGAAGGAAAAAATTGCTGGCTAAAGGAAGCAGAGGAACGAATTAGAAAGTTGGAAAACAGAATAATGGAAAGCAATCAAGCTGAGCAAGTGAGAGAAAAACAAATTATTCAAATTGAGAATAGATTTAGGGAATTCAGTGACTCCATCAAGTGTAATAACATTTGCACTATAGGAATCTCAGAAGATGAAAAGAATGAAAAGGGGAAAGAATATTTATTTGAAGAAATAATAGCTGAAAACTTTCCTAACCTGGGTAAAGAAACAGATATCTAGATCCAAGGAACACAAAAATTCTCCAACAAAATCAACCCAAGGAGGTTTACACCAAGACACATAGTAATTAAAATGGCAAAAAGTAGTGATAAAGGGAAAATATTTTTTAAAAATTATGTTTATTTTTGAGAGAAAGAGAGAGCACATGCAAGTGGGGGGGGGGGAGAGAGAGAGGGAGAGCGAATCCAAAGCAGGCTCCATGCCATCAGCACAGAGCCAATGTGGGGCTTGATCTTGTGAACCATGAAATCATGACCTGAGCCAAAATCAAGAATCAGATGCTCAACCAACTGAGTCACCAGGCACCCCCAATAAGAGGGAAAAAAATAAAAGCAGCAAGAGAAAAGAAGACAGTTACATACATGTGAAATCCCATAAAGCCATCAGGGAATTTTTTAGCAGAAACTTTGCAGCCCAGAAGAGAGTGGCATGATATATTTAAAGTACCAAAAGGAAATAATCTGCAGCTAAGAATATTCTACACAGCAAAGCTACCATTAAGAGTAGAAAGAGAAATAAAAAGTTTCTAACAAAAAATAAAGGAATTCAAGACCATTAAACCAGTCCTATGAGAAATATTAAAGGGACTCTTTGAGTGGAAAGGAAAGACCATAAATGAGAGTATAAAATGTAGAAATAACAAAATCAGTAAAAATAAGTAAATCTGTAAAGGTATTCACAAAATAAAAGGATGTAAAATATGACGTCATATACCTAAAATGTGTGCGTGTGTAGGGGGAAGGAATAAAGAATAGGTTCACACTTAAGCAACCATCAACTTAATATAGACTGGTATACACACGAGATGTTATATGCAAACTTAATGGTAATCACAAATCAAAAACCAGTCATACATATGCAACTAATAAAGAGACAGAAATCCAAGTACATCACTAAAGAAAACCAGAAAACCACGAAAGAGAGCAAGAAAAAAAAGGATGAGAGAAAAACTATAGAACAAGTAACAAAATGGCAATCAATACATATCTATCAATAATTAATTTTAACACAAGTGGACTAAACACTCCAGTCAACAAACAAAGAGTGACAGAGTGGATACAAAAATAAGACCAATTTTAGAGTCTTGCCTACAAGAGACCCATTTTAGACCTAAAGTCACCTGAAGATTGAAAGTGAGAGGATGGAGAAACATCTTTCATGCAAAAGGATGTCAATAGAAAAGGGAATACCAATACTTTTTTAGACAAAATGGACTTTAAAATAAAGACTGTAACAAGAGACAAAGGAGGACACTGTATAATAATAAAGGAAACAACCCAACAAGAAGATATAAAAATTGTAAATATTTATCCACCCAATATGGAGGCACCCGAATACATTAGTTAATAATAATACAGTTAATAACAAACATAAAGGAACTAATCAATAGTAACACAATAATAGTAGAGGACATTAACACCCCCACTTACCTCAATGGACAGATTATCCAAAGAGAAAATCAACAAGAAAGCAATGGCTTTGAATTACACACTGGACCAGATGGATTTAACTCATATATTCAGAACATTCCATCTTAAGGCAGCATAATACACATTTTTTTCATAGAACATTCTCCAGAATAGATCACATATTAGCCCACGCAACAAATCTCCACAAATTCAAAAAGATTGGAGTCATATCACACATCTTTTCTAATCACAATGCTATGAAACTAGAAATCAGCCACAAGAAAAAATCCGGAAAGACAATAAATACGTGGAGGTTAAATAGCATTCTACAAAATGATGGATGAGTCAACCAAGAAATCAAAGGAGAAATTACAAAGTACATGGAAACAAATGAAAATGAAAACACAACAATCCAAAATCTTTGGGATGCAGCAAAACCAGTTCTGAGAGGGAAGTTTATAGCAATACAGGTCTACCTTAAGAAGCAAGAAAAATCTCATATAAGCAACCTAACCTTACACCTAAAACACCTAGAGAAGGAAGAAAAAAACAAAACACAAACCCAACAGAGGGAAGGAAATAATAAAGATTAGAGCTGAAATAAGTGATATAGAAACTAAAAAAGCAATAGAACAGATCAACCAGGAGCTGGTTCTTTGAAAAGATTAATAAAATTGATAAACATCTAGCTAGACTTTTCAAGAAAAAAGAAAGGACTCAAATAAACAAAAGCACAAATGAAAGAGGAGAAATAATAACCAACACCTTAGAAATACACACAATTACAAGAGAATATTATAAAAAATTAGATTCCAAAAAATTGGACAATCTAGAAGTGGATAAATTCTTAGAAGCTTATAACCTATTAAAGCTGATGCAGAAAGAATAGAAAATTTGAACAGAACAATTACCAGCAATGAAATTGAATCCATAATCAAAAAGCTTCCAACAAACAAAAGTCCAGGACCAGATGGCTTCACAGATGAATTCTACCAAATATTTAAGGAAAAATCAATACTTATTCTCTCAAATTATTCCCAAAAATAGAAATAGAAGGAAAACTTCCAAATTTGTTCTTTTAGGCCGTTATTACTTTGATACCAAAACCAGAGAAAGACATCACAGAGAAAGAAAGAGAGAGAGAGAGAGAGAGAGAGAGAACTACAGGCCATTATCTCTGATGAACATAGACACAAAAATTCTCAACAAAATACTAGCAAACCAAATCCAACAAGACATTAAAAAAATAATTCACCATGATCAAGTGGGATTTATTCCTGGGATGCAAGGGTGGTTTAGTATTTGCAAATCATCAAGATGATACATCACATCAATAAGAGAAAGGATAAAAAGCCTATGATCATTTCTATACCTGCAGAAAAAAACATTTGACAAAGTACAGCATCCATTCATGATAAAAACCCTCAACAAAGTAGGTTTAGAGGGAACATACCTCAACATAATAAAGGCCTTATATGAAATCCCACAGCGAACATCATACTCAATGGGGAAAAACTGAGAGCTTTTCCCCTAAGTTTAGGAACAAGACAAGAATGTCCACTCTCATCACTGTTATTCAAGAGACTACTAGATATTCTAACCACAGCAATCAGACAACAAAAAGAAATAAAAGGTATCCAAATTGGTAAGAAAGAAATAGTTTCCTTATTTGCAGATGACATGATACTATATATAGAAAACTGTGAAGAGTCCACCAAAAACCTACTTGAACTGAAAAACAAATTCAGTGAAGTTGCAGGATACAAAGCCAACATGCAGAAATCTTGCATTTCTTTTTTTAAAAATTTTTATTGTTTATTTATTTTTGAGAGAGAGTTAGAGCACAAGCAGGGGAGGGGGCAGAGAGAGAGGGAGACACAGAATCTGAAGCAGGCTCCAGGCTCTGAGCTGTCAGTACAGAGCCCAGTGCGGGGCTGGAACTCACAAACCATGAGACCACGACCTGAGTCGAAGTTGGACACCCAACAGACTGAGCCACCCAGGTGCCCTGCATTTCTATACACTAATAATGAAGCAGCAGAAAGTAAAATTAAGAAAGCAATTCCATTTACAACTGCACAAAAAAAGAATAAAATATCTAGGAATGAACTTAACCAAAAAGTGAAAAATATGTACTCTGAAAACTATGAAACGTTGATGAAAGAAATTGAAGATGACCCAAAGAAATGGAAAGGCATTCCAAGCTCATAGATTGGAAACACAAATATTGTTAAAATATCTATACTACCCAAAGCAAACTACACATTTAATACAATCCCTATCAAAGTACCAACAGGCATTTTTCACAGAACTGAAACAAACAATCTTACAAAGTTTGTATAGAACCACAAAAGACCCCAAATAGGCAAAGCAATCTGGAAAAAGAAAAACACAGCTGGAAGTATGACAATTCCAGACTTAAAATTCTATTACAAAGCTATAGTAGTCAAAACAGTATAATACTGGCACAAAAACAGACACATAGATCAATGGAAAAGAATAGAAAACTCAGAAATAAACCCACAATTAATGGTCAATAATTTTTGACAAAGGAGGAAAGAAGAATGGGAAAAAGAATCTCTTTAACAAATGATGCTGGGAAAACTGGACACTTACATGCAAAAGAATGAAACTGGACCATTTTCTTACACCTGCACATTGAAGGAAACAATCAGCAAAACTAAAAGGCAACCTACTGAATGGGAGAAGATATTTGCAAATGATATACCTGACAAAGGGTTAGGATCCAAAAATATATAAAGAACTGATACAACTCAACACCCAAAGACCAAATAATTGAATCTTAAAAATGGGCAGAAAACACGAACAGATATTTCTCCAAAGAAGACCTACAGATAGCCAACAGACACATGAAAAGATGCTCAACCTCACTCATCATCAGGGAAACGCAAATCAAACCTACAGTGAGATATCACCTCACACCTGTCAAAAGGGCTAAAAGAAAAAGACGCAAGCACTGGTGAGGATATGGAGAAAAAGGCACCTCTTGCACTGTTGGTGGGAATGCAAACTGATGCAGCCACTGTGGAAAATCATATGGCGGTTCGTCAAAATATTAAAATAGAACTACCCCATGATCCAGTAATCACACTAGTAGGTATTTACTCCCCAAAATACAAAAACACTATAAAGGTGTATATGCATTCTTTATAGCAGCATTATTTACAATAACCGAATTATGAACCAGTCCCAGTGTCCAGTGATACATGAATGGATAAAAATGTGGTATATATACCAAATGGAATATTATTCAGCCATAAAAAAGAATGAAATACGGCCATTTGCCACAACATGGATGGACCTAGAGAGCATAACGCTAAGTGAGATAAGCCAGTCAGAAAGAGAAGTACCATATGATTTCACGCATAAGTGGAATTTAAGAAACAAAACAAAGAAGCAAAGGAAAAAGAAAGAAAGAGAAACCAAGAAACAAACTCTTCACTGTAGAGAACAAACTGATGTTTACCGAAGGGGAGGTAGATGGAGGGATGGTGGAAATAGATGAAGGGGATTAAGAGAACGCTTATCACGATGAGCACTGGGTAATGTAAAGAATTGTCGAGTCACTCTATTGTACACCTGAAACTAACAGAACACTGTATGTTAACTATAACTACTATAACACAGTATAACCATACTGGAATTAAAATTAAAAACTTAATTAAAAAAAGATGGGAAAGGAGGTAGAACAAATTTTTTTAAGTAAAAGAATAGAATGGGAAGAGTCAATGCTTAGCACATGTGGGAAGAGTAAATCTTCTTCTAAGAAACTTTTTATTTTATTTTATGAGAGAGAGGGAGAGAATTTGTTCCATATCTGAAATGTTATTTTCAAAATCATGATCGCAGTCCAAGAAAAGATTTGAAAACACTGGAATAGATCAATTGTTTGGGCCACAATATAGACCAGCTCCATGCATTGGAAGACTGCTGTTCATTTTTAATCAAAAGATCAATTAGGTCATGAGATTTAAAGAGCGAGAAGCCCTCGTCTATATTTTATGTTGTTTATTATATTACCATGAATCTTATTTGTAATAAGAAAATTAAATAAATAATAAGAAGAAAAGTTCATAGGAATAAAAGAGTGAGTTTAACTTTTTTTTAAGGTTTATTGTTGAGAGAGAGAGAGAGATAGAGCGCAAACGGGGGAGGGGCAGAGAGAGAGGGAGACACAGAACCCGAAGCAGGCTCCAGGCTCTGAGCTGTCAGCACAGAACCCGATGCGGGGCTCAAACTCACCAACCGTGAGACCGTGACCTGAGCCAAAGTCGACCGTTTAACCGACTGAGCCACCCAGGCGCTCCAGAGAGTGAGTTTAGAGCCACATCAATGCACTCTGAATGGATACAGGATTTTAATGTGGCCATAAAACTAATTTATCCAATTTCTCAAATGTTCGTAAAGGAGATGAATAATTATGGTCTTTAGTCAGCGAGGAAAGAAGAAGTGAAGAGGTAACAAGCCTACCCAGTAGGTCAACAACCAATAACTGCTGTCCTGGCTGCTTTACTGTGCCCTGGCTTCCTTGTTTGAAGATAGTTTGCCCATTAGCCACTTTTAGCTTCACTGAAGTTTTTTAAAAAGGGAGTTCTACAAAGGAGATGGAAGATGGGAGCGTGGAGTCAGTTTTAAATATGAAAGTAATTCAGTCAGGCTCATAGCTTCCTTCGCCATAAACGTAGACATCAAGCATGGAAACAGAGCTGTTTCCTTTTCATTCTGAGGCATACTGCAGGTGCACATATCAAAAGATAATGAAATTCTGAAAGCCCCATGAGAGCCTAAAGCCACTCCGGATTGGCTGCCTAACAAAATTCAAAACTGAAATAGGGGACAGAAGAGCTATAAAGCTGACAGGATTCATTTTCAAATATGACGTTTAAAAGAAACATGTTCTCGAAACTCAAAGTTTGCGAGCCGTGCAATTTTATACATTTGAGACGTACTGTGTGAAAAGTCACAGACGTTTTCTTCCAATAAGGCACATCAGGAAACGGGCGATAAAACTAAGACATGCACAGGCGCTTGCCCCAGGCAGTCGACACGGACCGCAGCCACTTACTCTACACCAAGTGGTTCAAACCACCTGCGCTTTAAAACAGCCCTGGGAATACCGCTCACCAGTCAGAGGGGGGTGTCTTCCAGGAGGGGGATCGCTCTCATTCTTTCACTTATGTACCTGTTGCTCCATTCTTCCACTCCTGTGTACCCACTCGCTTTCCTCCTGTACCCCCTGGGTGGACATAGATGAGGGACCCAGCACGTCTGCGAGTTCCTCCCAAAATAATCTACTCACACAAAAGCTTTAGTAAGGCACCCTTTGCTAAACACTTTGAAGAAGAGACAGAGAGGGTCTGTTTTGCCATCCTACAGCAAGCAACTTAAATTTTAAAAAAAGAAAAAAGAAAAAAAAAAGATGCTCATGTTCTCCAAAGTCCTGTCTCAACATCAGTCTCCACCCAGAATGGTCTTTTCCCTGCTCTTTTCCTTTCCTTCCCTTCCCTTCCCTTCCCTTCCTTTTATTTTCTTTTCCTTTCTTTTCTTTTCTTTTCTCTTATGTTTGTTTATTTATTTTGAGATAGAGAAAGAGAAAAAAAGCACAAAGTGGGGGAGGAGCAGAGAGAGAGGGGGACAAAATTCCAAGCAGGCTCTGCACTGTCAGCACAGAGCCCGACACGGGGCTCGATCTCACGAGTCATAAGATCATAACCTGAGCTGCAATCAAGAGCTGGCAGCTTAACGGACTGAGCCCCCCAGGTGCCCCCTCACTCTGTTTTCTTCTCCATGAAGTGACTATCCTTTCTCTTGACTCCCTCGTTCTAAGATTAGCCTGGGAAGTTCAAATTCTTCTGCCCTCTGTTTGCCAAATCCATTTAGCTGCCTCTGTTCCTGTCCCTACACCGGGAAACTCATTGCGGACACTCAGCAAAAGAAAGGATTCTCCAGTTAATAGAACCTATACTCCTTAGAAGGCACATTCCATAATTAGTACGTTCAACAAATATTTACTGAGTGCCTGCCATTTGCCAAGGACTGTTCTAGGAGGTGAGGATACAGCATTCATTGACTATTTTTCTCCAGTCGAGCGTGCTTTTTTGGTGCCTCGTTCCTTCCCCTTTCATCCCATCAGAACGTTTCTTCCCAACACACATAGTATTCTCTGAGAGAGAGTCTGATGAAGCGGTCTATACCTTGTTATCTTTATTCATTTTACATATTTTCTTTTATATTTTTAATGTTTTTAATGAAAGGCCAACCCATAATGGTATTTCCTATCTAACATAATTGACGCTGTTTTTTCAAGTAATACAAACTGGCTTTGACCCCAGAACTGACTGGCGCGAACAGAAGCACCAGTCTGAAATGTAAGGTCCTTTGGCAAGAAACAGAAATTCTCATTTACAGTTTCGGAAAGAAACCTGGCAGCTCTCCTAAAAGCAATGATTTATTTTTCTATCTATCTCAAAAGCAATGCCCCAAAATATTAAGAGTGGTCATCTTTGGCCAGTGGGTAATGGATGATTTAAATTTTTTTCTTTACCCTTTTCTATATTTTCCATGCTTTCTGCAATGAACATATTACTTTCATAATTAGAATTAAGCAGAGGGGTTGCCTGGGTGGCTCAGTCAGTTAAGCGTCTGACTCATGATTTCCGCTAGGGTCATGATCTCATGGTTCCTGGGATCAAGGCCAGTGTCAGGCTGACAGCGCAGAGCCTGCTTTGGATTCTCTGTGCCCCTCTCTCTCTGCACTCCCCCCCTCAAAAATAAACAAACTTAAAAAAAAATTAAGCAGAGTATTAATTAAAAATCTATTTGTAATTCCAAAAAATAAACTTCATGGAGTGATAAGCACGATGCTTGGCTATTTCAGGCACGTGATGCTGAATTACTTTCCAGGCCCTTCTTTCTCTGTGTGAAAGGGTTACCACAAATTAGGCCCCAGTTGCATCTGCTGGTGGAGACGGGAGAACATAGGGTGCTCTTTACAAAGAGAGTGCATGCCTGAGCTTCCCAGGTGAGCCCTAGAGAGAAATCCCCTCAGGCAGCTGGCTTTTTCCTGCTATTTCCCTCTTCCACTAGAAAGATTTTCTAGATTTTCACTCTAGAAAGAGCCGGCATGTGAGTCGTGGCCGGCCGGTGGGGGTCCAAGCAGGTCTTGCTTATATAACACTCCTCAGCAAGGCCGCATCGTCATCCTGGGAGGCAGCAAACACATGTGTGGCTTCCTTCACAAACAAGTGAAACTGGACCCCTGTTTTCAGAGGGCAGAAAACGCAGCATCCTGGAAGGAAAATGTCATGAAATAGAACCCTGTGACACCCCCGTACTCTAGCATCGTGACTCTCTAACTTAAGCACCCATGGTGGCACCTGAAGGGGTTGCTGGGCCCACCCTCAGAGTTTCTGATTCAGTAGATGGGAGGGGGGAAGGCTGGGGAGCTGAGTATTTGCATATCTACTGCTGCCGCTGTTCTGGGACCACACTTTTGAGAGCTGCCACTCTAGCGGAAGTACAGTCCTGATTAAAATAAAGAAAAGGAGGGCGCCTGGGTGGCTCAGTTGGTTAAGCGTCCATGCTGACAGCGAGGGGCCTGCTCGGGATTCTCTTTCTCTCTCTCTCTCTCTGCCCCTCCCCTGCTTGCACTCTCTCTCTTTCAAAATAAATAAACTTTAAAAAAAAATAAAGAAAAGGAGGGCACCTCTCGCCTTGGGACCCATGGCTTTTTAGCAGAGGGAGATTTTGATTCCTGAGATCCTTCCTTTCTCTAGCCTAATTATTCTCTCTGGATTTCCCCATTCCTAAGACATTCATTCCCTCATTCAGCAGTTTAAAGAGCACTTATAATAAATGAAACGTTAAAGATACTGCAATTAACAAGAGAGGCAAGGTCTGACTTGAGAGGGCTTCTATCTCAACAGGAATGGGCTGCATTGACCAACTGTGACGTGTATTTCCAGTATGATTTGAGAATACTCCAGTATTCTTCTGCCGCGGGAGATGTGAAACTCATGAGGTGTGTTAAGCGTGGATAACGAGTAAGCAAATAGAGTGTGAGACACAGTCAGAATTCATGATATGTGAAGTAAACCTAAGTTAGTAAGTAGAGCCCATCAGTGTTGAACATAGAAAGGAATGGACGGACCAAAGAGAAACCTGATATTCAGGAAGCACCAAGTACGGAAAAACCTCGGATTGTAAGTAACTTGTTCTGCGAGTGTTCTGCAAGACGAACAAACATTTCCAATAAACCTTAGCTTGATAAATGAGTGATGTCTTGCAATATGAGTAGTATGTGTCGCCGAATGTCACACGATCACGACTGAGCCAATGGTTCTTGCAATCCGCTTTGATATATGAGTGCTTTGGATTACAAGCATGTTTCCGGAATGAATTAAGTTCGCAAACCAAGGTTTTACTGGATTCATGAAACACGAAATACACATGAGGCAAATGAGGCCCTTCGATATTCACAGAGTTTTAATTTGGCCTTCTGTTGGGGACGCCCGTTCTGTTCCCATGTGCCCTCCCCTCACAAAACACAAGAACAATCCGAAGTTGCTCCTCAGGCTGATTGGCAACAATCGCTGTGGCCAAGGGTACTTATTTCCACATCTGTCCCACGAAGCAAGTGTGTACTTTGGCCCCAGGTATTTTCCACCTTCGGGGCTTCTTTGTTCAGACCTCGACTCTGGTCTCAGCAGCCATGCGTCAGTGAGAAAGGCCCATATGGTAGAGGGAGAAGCAGCAGGTAAACATTACTTAATCGGGAGTCCGCAGAGTGGTCCTTCCATGCTCCGTGCGCCCCAGCCCCCGTGTCCTATCCTATCCCATCCCTTCTCTCTGGCTACTTGCTGCGTGTTTTCAATTGATTCATGCATCTTAATTTCGTCTGTGAGGACTTTTGTTCTGTGACCTCTGGGATAGCTTGTCTCACAAGATTCTCTGCGGCATCGATGTAATTTCCTACGAGACCCTAACATTCATGCAAAAAACGACAGAGGTAATGCCTTTTTACATTGCTTTTCTGTCTATAGGGCCTCACCCCTTGCCTTTCACACAGCTTAGCCACAGAACCCGTCCTTGCAAAGAGAACTGACACGAAGCAGACACGGATAACACCTACCTGCAGGCCTGATGCGAAAATCAGAATGAGTGCGGGAGAGTGTCTGGGGCAGGTAGAGCGTGTTCCCACAAGGGTAGCTATTATTATGACTCTTCTACTGCCTACAAGACATTACTGCAACCTAATAAACAATGTGGAACCTTAACAGCCTCCTTCAGTTCTTCTTAAAGGATTTTCTTTCCTACCCACCAGCACTAAATTCTCTTGCCAAGTTATGTCCCCTAATAGGCCTTGTGGTGGCTTTATTTCTGTTTATTTCCTGAGAGCACGGGGTCTCCCTCACTCCCTAATTGTTTTACAGGAGAGCTTATCACATTGCTTGGCTATAATTAATATCCAACCGCCAAAATAAAGACCATGTCTGGGGTTCACCCACCGATGCCAGCATTTTGTCCCTTACTCCCAACTCCCATCGCTTAATGAAAAACATCTCACATATTGTCCTCCATACAGTCAATACTTTGTAATTCACCAAACCCCAAACGCTGAGCCCCCTTCTCCTTCAGTATAGGAACTCCCTTCCTATTTGAAATATTCTATGGTAGCAACCTTCATGATCTCCACAAAGCAGCTGTCTGTGTCAGGACAGGAAAAGCTGGAACACATTTAGCAAGGTTTTGTTTTGGTTTTTAAATTGCAGCGCTCCGGGATCTCCCCCCTTCTTGGGCTCAGGAACGAAGCTGTTGAAACCGGCTGAGAGCGGCAGTTCGGAGGAGCAGCTGAAAGCTATTTCACCATGAAGCAGACCTTGGCAGGCCTCAACAGCTCCATACGGTCTGCAGCTCTGGTCTCCAGGAAGCGCCCAGCTCATTCTCCCCACTTGGTTTGCCTTATGTATAATCCCAGCATGTGTGTTTGAAACGCAACTCTATAGAAAAGATGCCTTGCTCTGTGTGGTTTTTTCCTGTTAACCTTTATGCGAACAACTCACTGAGATGCAATTTAATATTTCTCCCATCTATGCATTCTCTGGCAAGTTGCGTTGTGAGACAACTAAGCTGTCCTGAACCGAGGACTCAAGGAGGCAAATGGAGTTGTCACCTTCGAGGGACGAGGCCTGGGAAATACGTCTATCTTCCCAGCACTGTGGAGGCCTTCGAAACACCAAGACCTCCGTCATTCTCCAGCTCTCCCGCCCTGCTCTCCAGAAGTTGCACACAGACTCCTCTCTCGGCCCCAAGTTCAAAGCCCTCATGCACACAGAGGCCAGCGCTGCCACTTCGTCAACCCACAGAGACAAGCCCGGATTCTCTTGGGCTCAGGCTACATAGAAGGCACCTTGCTTGGACTCAACCTGATCTCAAGGGCATTGCTGATCTGAGAATTTCCTCTGAGTAACAATCTGCTGTCACCTTTCATCACTTGGTAGAAAAATAGAGAAATTTCAATCTTCCTTCTCTGCAGAAGCACAGGAGTTAGGTCCATGCTGTCCAACAGAAATATAACATAAGCCACCAATGCTTACTGTCCTTTGGAAAATGTAATTTATGATGCTATAGAAGCCACATTTAAAAAAATAAAAAGGTAAAATTCATTGTAATAATACATTTGACCTAACCCGATGTATCCCAGATATTATTATTCCTTTTTTTTTTTTTTGAGAGAGAGAGAGAGAGAGAGCATGTGCCTGAATGTGGGAGGAAGGGGAGGGAGAGGGAGAGAGAATCCCAAGCAGGCTCCATGCTGTTAGCACAGCTTGACCCCATGCTGGGCTTGAACTCATGAACTGTGAAATCATGACCAGAGCTGAAGTCGAGAGTCCGACGCTTAACTGACCGAGCCACCCAGGTGCCCTCAAATTTTATCATTTCAACATGCAATTAATATAAACAATTATCAATAAAAATTTATTCCCTTTTATAATAAGTCTTCAAAATCTCATGTGTATTTTACATCTCAGTTTGGATTAGCCACGTTTCAAGGGCTCAGTTGCCACATGTGTTACCATATTGGACAATGCAGCTTTAGACGTTCAAAACAAGGTTGGTGGGAAAGACAGAACCCCTGAGTGAGAAATTCCAGTGGGAATAGTATACTTTTTCACTTTTTTGGGAATTCCCTCTCCTGGATGAATGAGAGGCCTGTCTGTCAGAGAACCACGTTTTCCCTAAATCCTAAGCCCCGGGGGATGAGGGTGGCCCATATCTGTACCAAGGAACCTTCTTCTTCACCTTCCCACCTTCTCCAGAGCAGGGCTCCCCTCACTCCACTGTGCGCACCGATCCCCCAGGACCTTCCAAGAAAGCACATTCTGATTCAATAGATCTAGATTTTGCACTTGGAACACACAACCTGGTGAACCCCTGCCACTGCACCCAAACCCACTTTGAATAGTGAGGTTCTGGATGCTGATGCCCCCCAGCGTTGTGTATGTGATTAAAAAGAAGCGTGTATCGCAGTGGGAAGAACATGAACTCGGAGTCAGACAGCCCAGGTTTGTCGCTTCAGTCTACAGCCTAGCTGTGTGAATCGGGCAGGCTGCTTAACCTCTCCAGGTCTCTCCTTATCTGTAAAAATGGAAGCAAGAAGGTATCATCACACATCTGCCAGAATGGCTAAAATAAAAAACACAAGAAACGGCAAGTGTTGGCGAGGATGTGGAGAAAAGGGAACCCTCGTGCCCTGTTGGTAGGAAGGCAAATTGGTGCAGCCACTGTGGAAAACAGTATGGAGTTTCCTCAGAAAGTTAAAAACAGAACTACCCTATGATTCAGGAACGGCACTACTGGGTATTTACCCCCAAAATACAAAAACACTAATTCAAAGGGATACATATACCACTTTGTTTATTGCAGCATATTTACAATAGCCAAATTATGGAAGCCGGCCAAGTGTCCATAGATAGACAAATGGATAAAGAAGAAGTGATATATATGTATGTGCATATATATATATACACACACACATACACATATATAATAATATACACACATATTATACACATATATAATAATATATACACATATATATTATTCAGCCCCAAAACAGAATGAAATCTTGATATTTACAATGACATGAGTTGATCTAAAAAGTATAGCACTGAGATAAGTCAGAGAAAGACAAATACCATATGATTTCACTCATACATGGGATTTAAGAAACAAATGAGCAAAGGAAAAAAGAGAGAGACCGAGAGACAAACCAAGAAACAGACATTTAACTATAGAGGACAAACTATTTGTTGCCAGAAGGGAGGTGGGCAGAGGGAAATGGGTGATGGGGATTAAGAGTACACTTAAGATAAGCACTGAGTAATATATAGAATTGTTGAATCACTATATCGTACACCTGAAACTAATGTAACACTGGATGTTAATTATATTGGAATTAAAATAAAAACAACATAAACAAACAAATAAATAAATGCAATAAAGACAAAAACCGTGAAGAAATAATAGGCCTACGTCATCGGGTGGTGCCAGCACCTCCAGGAAGCAGTCAGTGAAGGTCAGCCATTTTAGCTGTAGGATGTGAAGGTACAAGCTTATAGTGAGAAAAAAAGGGGAATTAAACTTCTTTGATTTAACCTGAAATGGACCCAAAGTAATACTTAAGCCTCACCTCATCAGGGAAGATTTCCCTAAACTCCTGGTCTGAAAAAGAGGCAGATGAAGTCCCTGTTTTTCAAACCTCTGTATCTCTAATATAGCCTTTGTCACATAACCCATAACTATAGGCTTAATTCTCAGTTTCTCCCACTGGAATTTAAATAATTTGAAAGCAACAAGGGCAGTATCTCATTCTAGTGCTTTCTGATTATTTGGAGGAATAATCCTGCTTTGGCTGCATAAAAATTGCTTGAGGTAGACTCTCAAAGACTAAGAACAAACTGAGGGGAGAGGGGGGTGTGGGGCAGGGAGAGTGGGTGATGGGCACAGAGGAGGGCACTTGTTGGGATGAGCACTGGGTGTTGTATGGAAACCAAATTGACAATAAATTATTCAAAAAAAATGAAATAAAATAATGTATGCTTTTTACAAAGAAAACTGTACACACCATAATAAATAAGATATTGGTAATAAAAAAATTGCTTGAGGAAATTTGTTTAAAATGTAGATTCATAAACTTCATCTCAATGGTTGGATTCGGTGGGTCTCATTTGGACCCAGAAAGAGATTTCTATATATTTCTATATTATATATATTCTATATTTCTATATTCTATATATATAATAAAATTTATTATTTATTTATTTCGAGAGAGACAGTAGGAGGGAGGTGGGAAGGGACATAGAGAGGGAGAAAATCCCAAGCAGATTCTGAGCTGTCAGCTCAGAGTCCCATATGAGGCTTGAACTCACTAACTGTGAGCTCATGACCTGAGCTGGCATCAAGAGTACGATGCTTAACCAACTGAGCCACCCGGGTGCCCCGTGTTCTCAGAAATCTATATATTTTAAGAGTTCTGCTCCCTAGCTGGGCTTGGGAACCACTGGATTTTTCCACTTTGGATCCTCAGTGTCTATGCAGGCTAAAGTCAGCTCCTAGTTTTCTGGATGAATATCTCATTCTTTACATGGACCCGACAAGTCACAGTTTCCAAATGACCCTCCTATATATAATTTTATTTGTAAGACTGGCTCAGGTTTTGTGGGACCTGATCCTTACTCAATCTGAAGTGACTTCTTTAAGAAAGGAACAAAGTTAGATGTGAACATGAATATTTATTTAGGGTGGGAAAAATCACAACAAATTCAAGTTGCAAAAAGCTGACCAATACTACACTACAAATCATTACTATTTTTTATATTAGTTTATTTATTTTATTAATTAATTGCTTGAAATCCTTCTACCTCATTTTCTATCCAACTTTTTGGGGGCTGCATATTCTTTTATCACCTCTTCATATAACAAATTTTATAATACTATTTATAATTTTCAATAAATAAATAGCAATATAATTTAGTCATTCCTCTAACATGGTTGATTAAAATTGTTTTTTCTTTTTTTGCTTTTTAATTATAGGTGGCTTGAGATGCATGAAACCTGTGGTTTTCCTAAACTGGAATGCCTAGCAATAACTTTACTACATCTGAAAATCTAGTATTTATTTCATTAAGCCCCAACTGAAAATATTGCTAACTTGGCTTCCCCTTAGCTGAGTTCTTACAATGACTGTGGCCACTCCATTCTCATCCAAGACAAAGGGCAATGTGATTAAAAGGAAGCCAGATGGGATGGGAAAGAAGCAGTGATTTTAAACAGTTGCTATTAAAACTCACTTTTGTAATGTATTGAAAACCTTTGATGAAGTGAAGCCCTAACTAGGGTTCATATGAGTGCCTTGGAAGGGGCTTATGCAAGCAAGGGGTCTGATGCCTAAGCTCAGAGAGCTTCACAATGAATCGACCTTTGGTCAATTCGGTCTTTACAATCCCTATGTTAGTTAGAATTCCCTGGATGTGAGCATCAGAAACAACTCTGGTCAGCGAGAGGGCATTTATTGGCAGTGTATTGGGTTCTCCCAGAACTAAAGAAAAGTTGAACCATCGGTCTCAGAAAGCAGCTCCGGGATTCAGGAAACAGAAGCAGATAGGTAGTCTTTTGGTACCTTCCCCATCAACAAAAATAGGACTCACATGTTTTTCAGCCTTTGCTTAGTTAGCTCCAAAACATAATTCCAGGGACGTGGTGACTGAATTAGCAGGGCTCCAGGACCTAGCCAACCAGGAGAGAGGCCATGCTGATGGATATGATTACCAAGACTGGGTCTATGAGAGAAGCTGGATTAGGCGATGCCATCAGAGCAAGTGCAACACAGCTGGACAGATGTCTTCCGCATCTCCTCGTCTGGGCTCTCATCAGACCACGTGCAGCATTTACCACATTACATTATAAACAATTGCGTGTGTGTGTGTTTCCAACTGATTTTATGTCACACATCTTTAATTCCCAGTTCCAAATTTCCATACTACATGGTACATGGTAGGTATGCAATACATGTTTATTAAATGAATGAATATTCTGATGAAATAGTGGAAAGGTACTACTCCAAAGTTACTTATGAAGTATTTGTGGTCTAGAGGAAGTTAACTAACTTTTCCCAGGGCCACGTGGGCAGAGAATGTGTCTGCTATAGGACGAGGTAACTGCCAGTATACAGAAGGAACTTAGTGTATTCTCTTCTCCTTGGGGTCGGAATCTGGGCATATCAGTAAGTGTCTGGAAACTAAGGAGGCTCTCATGAAGGGAAAGTCACAGGTTCTGGAAAGTTCTATACCTACCCACCCCCATTTCTGCCTCAATTGCCTCCCTTGGGGACCTTCCAACTAGAGAAAGTACATCGCCACACCTGCCACAGCCCGTGGCCAGGCCACGGAACCTGGAGCCTGCCCCTCACCCAGGGAGAGTCAAGCCCACGCTCAGCTCTGCTATGAGAAGCCCATCACCCAAAATGCCTAATCAAAACTGAATGTGTGCCATCTGGCGGCATTGCTCCCCCCAGGTGATTCTCCGCCAGGCGTCATGGAATAGGAGGTCTAAGTCAGAATGACATTTTGCTTTCTGCAGCCTGAGCTCCTTGAAGCACAGGGTTCCTAGTAGAGAGACTCATGGGCTGAAAATAAGCCAGAAGTCCCCACAGCTGGGTCCGAGCTAACGCTCTTCCCAAGTGCAGCGTGGCAAAATCTGAGCTGTGACTATTGTTTAGTCAGTGGTTCTCAGGCTGCAGCACGGATGGAGCTGAATCACCAGGAGGGCTTGTTAAAACACAGATTGCTGGGCACCACCGATTCAGCAGGCCTGGAGTGGGGCCCCAGGCCTTGCATTTCTAACAGGTTCCCCGGGGGCTGTTAATGCTGAGGACCGCATGTGGAAAACTACTGGTTTGGATACTTCTGGGGCTGTTTCTTCCCCATCCACAGGATGACTGCAAGGAATTTCATTAGCCCTGGCTCAGCGCTGGAGAAGATCTCAAGGTGTGCACCGGGGGACCAGCAGCGTATCAAGACACACAACTGTTCACTGCCTTTAAGGCACAGAGGGGAAGCTTGTGAACACACCAATTCAATTTCCCAACTACTTACATTTTGAATCGGATAATCCTTTGTCGTGAGGGGCTGCTCCGTGAAGTGTTGGATGTTTAGAAGCACGCCTGGCCTCTGCCCTGTAGATATCACTACATGGAATCTCCCCTCCCCCTCCAACGGCTGTGACAATCAAAACTGTCTCCAGACATTGCCAAATGTTCCTCGGATGGCAAAATCACCTCCAGGTGAGAACCAGGAACATATACGCTAACATACTTCCAGCAGCAAGCATGGGGTGAGGGGAAGCATTGAAGATTTCTCCAGCTGGGCCCCATGCAGCTGCCTAAAGCAAACTCTAAGCTGACAGGAGACATAGTGATGCCATTCTTCTGGAACACACGTCTTTAGGGCTGTTTCACATATTCAAGTTCCTATGATCCTGACCTATGTGTTTAGAAGCGCAGATATTACTGTTGTCTTCATTTTAAAGATAGGGAAACTGAGCCTTGGAAAGGTTTGGGATTTGCCAGAGCTTACATGGGAGTACTTACTAGAATACACATCCTCTCATTCCTAGGGCAGTGACTTGTCCATCGCATAATGCAACTTTTATTCAGTCTACAAACATGCCGTAAGCAGCATCAGGTAATGGCATTTTCATAATTTGTGGTGAATGAGAGGCCAGAAAAGACATGAAAACATTTATTTGTACAGCTGTGGGCCTTGCAAATCCCAACTGGGGCTGATGAAATCTATGTATCCTTGGAACAAGTTGGTAGCTACTGAATCTTCTTGGTCTATGGGATCAAATGAGGTTAAAATTCCCTAGGGAATATGCCTGGTCAAGTTGATGAGGTTCTTCTGATGGTTGGTCTGGGCCTTGTACTCATAAGCAGACCAGGGGTGTCCTGCCCCAGATAGCTCTGAATTACCCCCACTCTTTCCAATATATCAAGTCATCTTTTCAGTGGGTCCTGTCAGGGCCTAGAAACATCTATGAAACAAAGTCTCGATCTCTCTCTCTCTCTCTCTCTCTCTCTCTCGTACACACACACACACACACCACACCACACCACACTTTCTGTTTATTCCAGAGAGGATTTGATGCCAAAGCCCATGTCTGCTCCAGACAGAGAGTCCAGTAGGTATTATAAATTAAGAATCAGGCATCTCCACGTGTACATACTACATCACCACCTCCCACCATATCTGCCAACCTGCACTATACTTTGCTGCTCTGGTTTATTGGGGGTGAGCATTTAGGCAGAGACCAAGCCTTGGGGACTACATGTATCTATAGAAAGTACTCTCACTATCACCTCAATTTAGCCTTCTTGCCTTTCTAACACCCTTGTTGACTCTCCTGGAAAGAGAGCAATGTCCATTCGAGTTTGAGTACATAAGGTGCAAAGAAATTTCAATTAAGAACAAATTCAGGAAATGAAGAAGGTAGCCTCACAAGGTACAAGTGTGTTTATATGCTAATTTCTATGCTAAAGAGGTGGTGTGTATGTGTGTGTGTGTGTGTGTGTGTGTGTGTGTGATATGTATGTGGATGTATGTCTGTGTCCGTGTCTGCGTGTTTTGAGGAATTATTGTAGAAGTGGAGTGAGACTCACTGCTGAGAAGCCTGATGAAAAAGACACAATCTGACCACAGTTTTCAAAGCCAGTTGCTATTTATGTCTCTTGCCTCTTTGGCTCAAGAAAAGCTTTCAATATGTAGCTTAAAGAGTTGAGGGCTGTTGAGTGAGCCAACAGGACCATGTCAGAAAGAGTAATGGATTCACCCCTAGTGAGATCAAAACAGAACTCTCAGCTGGAAAAGACCCTAGAAGCCCTAGAGTAACCCAATAATGAAAGAGCTTGGATTCCTCTCCCAGGTGAGAGTGTCTCAACTTCCAGCATGCCGTTGGAGGCTCTGGTGATGCCAGGCAGATGGAGTTAGAAAAATAATCACTCAGCCAGAACACTGGCTGCCATGTGGCAACGGATTCAGGTCATGACTGCACTTGCCAGAGTGATTTTACTGCCCATACAAGATGAAGCGACTCTAATGGCTTCCACTCAGCTCCATATGGCCCCTCAATGTTCATATTCCCTGCAGTGGGCTTTTCTTTGGTCATATTTCTTTCTGTAAAATTTATTACAAGGAAGAAAGAGAGAAATGATAAAATACCGACCCTTACTTACCTGAGTCTGGCAGAAGAAAGGAAAATTGTATGAAAAATATAAAGAAAGGAAAGACCACATGAAATCCTAACACTTTTTCGCACTTCAACCACATCTTTAATAGATGAGTTAGTTCAAGAAGCTCAAATAAGAGCTTCTTGAACTAACATTTTATGATGCTATTTTGTTCTGTGCATATCGAAGGTTTCTGTTAATACATTTTTTAAACTCTTGTTTTTAATGTTTATGTAATTTTTGAGAGACAGAGCATGAGTGAGGGAGGAGTAGAGAGAGAGGGAGACAGAATCCGAAGCAGGCTCCAGGCTCTGAGCTGTCAGCACAGAGCCCAACTTGGGGCTCGAACCCATTAACCATGAGATCATGACCTGAGCCGAAGTCAGACGCCTAACCGGCTGAGCCACCCAGGTGCCCCTCTGTTAATGCATTTTAAAAAGGTAGGGTCAATGTGTACAATTAACATCAATTTCATTGGAAATGTTCAAATAATTGTGGTGAGAGGATAAGAGGATGGGTTACCAGTTTCATAATTTTCTAGCTGCGGGATCTAGTCCCAGTTGCCTAAACTAGGCATTCTTTCACTTATTCATTTGTTCATTCCAAAAACATTTGTTGGGTTCCTGCTATAGGCTGGTCACTTTTTTAGGTACTGAGGATACAATGCAAACAAGAAAAACAGGTCTCTCATGGAGTTGACATTTCTGATATAATATAAAGGCAATTAAAATATAAGCAAATCAACAAATTAAAAATACTATCATCTATTGAATGACATTAATAGCTCTTTCTTGTCATTCAGACCACAGCTGAAATATCACCTCCTTATAGAAATTTTGCCTCTCCATTCAATCCTTCCCTTTGTATTTCATGTACATACATTTGATCTCCATACAAATGGAAGGGCTGAATGACAACAAAGAGCCAGGCATGGATAGACTGGAGGAAAAGCATTTGAAATTGAGGGAATGGAAAATACAAACCACTTAGATGGAAGAAAGTCTGGTGTGTTCAGGAATGAAAGTTGGGGCACCTGGGTGGCTCAGTAGGTTGAGCCTCCGACTTCAGCTCAGGTCATGATCTCACAGTTTGTGAGTTCAAGCACCCACCTCAGGCTCACTGCTGTTAGCACTGAGCCCAGTTCAGCTCCTCTGTCCCCCACCCCTACCCTCTCCCCCTTTCTGCCCCTTCCCAGTTCTCTCTCTCTCAAAAATAAATAAACATTAAAAGAAAAAGAATGAAAGTGAAGTTCAGCCTTGCTGGAGCCCAGTGAGGGGGGAGGAGAGTGGTACAAGAGTTGATCTTCTAGATAGGTAAATAAAGGGGAATTTTAAAGGCCATAGTAAAGAATTGGGGATTTTTATTCTGAATCTGATGGAAAGCATAGAGGTTATCTATTGCTGTGTAACACATTATGGACTGCTGCAATAGGTTTGATGTTTGCCTCAAAGCTATTTCTTTATCTTAGTCTTTGTCATTAGAAAAGGATGAAAATTTTCAGAACTTGTAAGTCCAGGCTCCTTTTGTTGAACAGTCCTTCCTTGATTGCATCTTTTCCCTCTTGCATTTACATTTAAGTAGGAAGAAGAAACCAGGGGGCCCTTCAGCACTCTGCCTGGAAATCTCCTTACCTGGGTCACCCAGTTCATTGGGCACATTTTCTACTTTCCACAGTTTACTGCTGCTAAGCATTCTTTCGTTGTGTGGTAAGGATCCTCTTTCTTCCAGCTTCCAGTGACGTTTCTTCCTCCTCTTTATATCCTTTCTGGTAGCATCCACTAAAGCCACGGGGCTTCTGCTAACACTTAGTCAAAACACCTTACTTTTTAAAAAATTTTTTAACGTTTATTTATTTTTGAGAGACATAGAGACAGAGTATGAGCAGGGGAAGGGCAGAGAAAGAGAGAGATACAGAATCCGAAGCAGGTTCCAGGCTCTGAGCCGTCAGCACAGAGCCCGACGCGGGGTTTGAACCCACAGACCGTGAGATCAAGACCTGAGCCGAAGTCGGCTGCTTAACCAACTGAGCCACCCAGGCGCCCCAAAACACCTTACATTTTAACTAACATGATTTTGTGAAAGTTCCTTCAGCTTCCACACACTTCCCAATTCCAAAGGGACCCCTACGTTTTGCTTTCGTTATGTTAGCACCTGACTTCCATGCACCAAAATATATATGAGTAATCAATTGCTCTGTAACAAACTGTCCCCAAACATAGTGGGGTAAAGGAACAGATATTTTCTATTTCACCTATTTTCTGAGAGTTGGGAACCCCAGAGGAACTTAGTTGGGTAGTCTTACTCACAGTCTTTCATTAGGTTATAATCAAGGTGTTGGAGAGGGGTGCAGTCATTTGAAGGCTTGACTGGAGCTGGAGTACCCACTTCTAAGATGGTACCCACTCTAACTGAGGACCCACTCACTCAAATAACTGTCAAGTTGGTGTCGGTTGTTGGCAAGAAGCCATAGTACCTTGTCATGCAGTGCTGCTTGAGTGTCCTCATGACATGGCAGCTGGATTTCCCCAGAGCAACTGATACAAGAGAAAGCAAGATGAAAGCCATAGCGACTTATGTTCTGGCACAAGAACTTTCAAAGCATCAGCTCTACAATATTCTAGTGGTTGCATAGGTCAGCCCTATCCAACATGGGAAGAGAATACACAGGGCATGACCAGAAGAAGGCAGATATCACTGGGACCATCTTAAAGGCTGATGAGCACAAAAAACCACTAGATTTTTAAGCAAAAGAATGATATAATCTGATTTATATACTTAAAAGTTTACCTGCTGCTGTGGAGAGAATGGATTTTAGAGTAGAAGGTGGGAGAATAGACCAGAGGCCAACAGGGTGGTCCAGATGAAATATGTTGGTGGCTTGAAGTAGGTTGGTAACAGGAAAGGAATTTAGGTAATTGGATATGTTTTGGAGTGGTGTAACTAAGACTTGCTGAGGGATGTTGGAAGAATGATTGTAACTGAGGATGACACTTGGGTTTTTTATTGGCTCAATCAGATAAATGGTGATTCCAATTACTGAGACAGAGAAAAGTAGAGAAAAAGCAGGTTTGGTGAGCATCAAGAGCTCAACTTAGGATGTATATAGTTTGAGATGCCTATTGCAAATTCAAGTACCAAGTTGCAGGCAAAAATCAGGAGGAAATCATTCAATCTTTCATCATTAAGTATGATGTTATGTGTTTGTGTTTTGTAGATGCCTTATAAATTTGAGAACGTTCCCCTCTATCCCTAGTTTGATGCATTTTTTTTTTAAATCATGAAAGGGTATTGGATTTTGTCAAATACTTTTTCTTCATCTATTGAGATAATTGTATGGTTTTGTCTTTATTCTATCAACATGTCATATTACAGAATTAATTTTTAGATATTAATCTAAACTAGCATTTTTATGATAAATCCTATTTGGTCATGTGTATAATACTTTTTTATATATGTTGCTAGTTTCACTTTGTTAGCTTTTTGTTGAGAATTATTGCATCTGTATTCATAAAAGTATTTGGCCATAGTTTTCTGTCCTGTGATGTCCTTGTTTGGTTTTGGTAACAGCATTATACTGGCCTCTGAGAATGAGGTGGAGACTATTTCCTCCTTTTCTATTTTTTTGGAAGAACTTGTGATGGACTGGCATTAATTCTTCTTTACATGGTTTGTAGAATTCAGCAGTAAATCGTCTGGACCTGGGCTTTTCTTTGTAGAAAGTTTTAAAATTACTAAGTCAACTTCTTTTACTTGTTATAGGCTTATTTACATTTTCTATTTCTTCCTGAGTCAATTTTGGTATTTTATGTTCTTTAAGAATTTCTACATTTCATCCAGATAATCTGGTTATTCATAATATTTCTTTAGAATTCTTTTTACTTCTGTAAGGCCAGTACCAATATCCTCTGTTTCATTCCTGATTTTAGTCATTTAAGTCTTCACTCTTTGGTCTTGTTAGTCTAGCTAAAGTTTTGTCAATTTTGTTGATCTTTTCTAAAAACCAACTTTTGGTTTTGTTGATTTTTTTTCTATTGTTTTCATACTCTAATCTACTGGGAGAGGCTCAGGCCCTCAGGAAAGGTCCAAATATACAGCATCAAATTATATATAGCACTATAGAGTTAGCAATCCATCTTTTATGGGTTCTTTCTCCCAATTTGTGCATGAGGTCAAATCCAAAGAGTTTAATATGATCTATTGTAGAGATCAAAGAAGATCAGTAAAGTCAATGAGGGGAAATAGATATCCAGTTCTTGTGCTGACTTCATTCCCTATGTCTTGAATGCTCCTAGTTTGTAACAGCGAAACATTTCCATGGGGAATCCTTGATCACTTCAAGACATTTACTCATCACTCCAGACAATGGCTATAAAATTTCTCCTAATAAAAATGGAGTTCCGTCCAACATTTAAGATGAGTTTGACAAGAGACAAAAGTTTTACTTAAGATTGCTGGGTGCATATTTTAAGGGCAAGAGACGGTAGAAAAATCTCTACTGTTGGGAAAATAACTGAAATTGTGATTATTCTTACAAAAATAGCAGCACAGTTACTGCTGTTTGCACGCCAGGTGTTTCTAATTACCTCATACATTTGCAGACTCTGTCTCTCCACATAATTCTCTACCCTTTTCCCAACAAAGATCTTCAAGACAATATGTTACAACACCTACACCTAGTGCTTTGTGTTTGCTGCTCTCTCCTACTAATCACTGAGTTGCTCATCAAAACCTTGAAATCTTGACAAGAGATTGGAACATTTATTGGGTATTTACTGTATGCATGCTGGGCATTGGGTTAAGAAAAACAGAAAGCAATCTCAGAGAAATCAAACACTTCCACAATAAATTTAGTGTCTGGGGGAGATGGTACATGGAGGATGGGTTGGACATGTACTTTTCTTAAAATACAGAAAGGAAAAAAACATGTAACACTTAGAAGCATGATAGAACTGTCAAAGTACACTAAATCTCCTATATATGCTATGATAAATAAAGACTGGTTTTATCTGTTTCTTCAACAGTGTAAAATTACAAACTGTTCTTGTTGACGGAAAAAGAAAGCAAGGAAAACTCACTTACACTTCTGACGGTGATAACTTCTACTGAGACACGCTGTTCAAGTAACTGTCACTACAACTTTCAAGAAGACTGTGTCCCCCAGTACTCTTTGTCTCCTTCCTCTGTCCCCAAACAGTTTAGTCGTTCTTGCCTAGGACAGACCCTGGTGTAAATACACCTGACTGGAAGAACTTTCTTACAATGCAGATCCTTGCTTCAAGTCACTTAATACAGCAGGAACACCAAATTTTGAATTGTAAATAAGCTTTCATGTAGCTTTGACGCTGGTGGTCCCAGGACCACACTTTGAGTAACTTGGACTGAGTTCTTGCTTTGTGCAAGACATAATATCTACCCTAGAGAAGCTTAAAATTTAGTTGAAAAGTCAAAACACATTAACAAAACAAACTGTGAAGAAAGAGATGCAATATTCATCCATTCAGCAAAATTTATCAAGTGCCTGCAAGGCAGACAGTTTCCCAGAAGAACAACATGATATCAAAACTGGACACTTCTTTTTCTTTTTAAAATTTTTAATGTTTATTTTTGTGAAAGAAAGACAGCGTGTGAGTGGGGGAGGGGCAGAGAGAGCGGGAGACACAGAATCTGAAGAAGGCTCCAGGCTCTGAGCTGCCAGCACAGAGCCCAACATGGGGCTTGAACTCACAGACCACAAGATCATGACCTGAGCCAAAGTTGGACGCTTTTCAAACTGAGCCACCCAGGTGTCTCTCGAAATTGGACACTTCTTATCTCAGTTTGGCTGAGGTCGCAAGATGTAGCTGCCACATTTGGGTTGCTGATGGATCTAAAGGGAGGGTGGGAACGGCTGGTTTGCAGAGGGCTTTGTCTGCCACACTGCTCTTGCTTTTCGGCCAAAGGGGATTTCCCTTTCCTGTCCATGTTTCATGGCACTCTTCAATCAGAGGCCTCAAAGTGATAGTTGTTGAACTCCTGAACACCCTGGTGAGGTGGTGAGGTATCATTATCCCTAATGTCCAGCTGGACAAACAGAGAAAACTGGCTGCAATGACCTAGATCACACAGGGGGCAGGTTTGGGAAGAGAAATGGGCCAGAGCCTCCTGCAGCCAGAGTGGGAACTTCGGTCAGGTCTCCCAGGGAAGATTCCCAGTTACCAGGCCAGAACTTGGAGCATGCCTCCTCCAAGTGCAAGAGTTCATGAGGCACTTTGTGATTGCCAGGATGTGTGAGCTGAAAGAAGCTGTGTGATGAAATCTCAGGGAGGGAAAATTGTCACAAAATATCCTGTTTCCAGTGTGCACCTGATGGACAGGCAGAGATAAAGAAAATTGTGCTGCTTTCATTGCCAAGGGAAATGTGCGCCCAAGAGACTGGAGTTTCCTGGCTTTATTTTAATTTTTCAATTAAAAAGATCTATCTAATGAAATATGTATATATGTGTGTGTATGTTAGAATGACTGCTTCCACACCTTCGCTTGCAAGCCTTCTGCAGCAATAGACTGTCCCCAGAGCGCTCCTGAAATGCTACCCTGTGCAACAAATGCTTAATAACTACAAAACAACCAGATAAGCAAACGCTGAACTAGCCTGGGAGTGCAGCGGCAGTGGGTAGACACAGAGAGATAAATACGATATAGATCTTCCCCTCCAGGAGCTTACAACTCAAATACTGATTGATAATGGAGTTCCACTTCAACCGGAGTTAGGTTCTCAAATCAGTACGTACATAAAAATCTCATTTAATCAAAATTACCCTTGCAAATGTTTTTATCCTGTCTGTAAAATATTACACACAAGAGTGATATGCACACACCTGTATAATAATTTTCATGCCATTTGAATTTTAAGAAACATAATTTTAATGAGGATAGTGTTTTTGTGTCTCTTTATCACTTACCTGCTCAATATTAGGTGTGACGTCGCTTAGTCGAATCTGCATACAGGGGTGCAGCATCTAGTCTTTTCCTACATTTTGTTTTTGTTGCAGCATAATATGAAAATCCTGTTTCACACAGGTGCATTGTAGCAAAAGGAAGAAGTACATGAACTGCACGCCTCGCAATGCTTGGGGACTCTTGAATTAGGCTGCTCCAAAAATCATTTATGAAAGCTCGCCAAAATTTTGTTTCGCTTGAAAATCAGATGTTAAATCAATTAGGCTCTCATAGTCCCGGGCTACTAATGAGGCCGCTGTAACAGTTACTGTAAATGGATTTCTAGCCAAAGTGTTACAGGAAAATATTTTAACAGAGTAGAGTGTGGACACAAAAGACAGGTCGTGTAGTTTATCTGAACATCAAACCTGCCTACCTGTGAGATAACTATCAAAAACCTGTGAATGGGAGATGGCGTGTAACATCACACATTTATAACACAATACAGATTAGCTGCTTAGATTTGCTGCATAGCAAACAACCCCAAACTCAGTGGCTTAAAATTACCATCATTTATTCTCATGGAGTTGCTGGTTAGGTGTGCATTAGCCATCTTGTTCGGGCTTGAATGGGACCACTTGGCTTTTCTCCACAGTTTCTTCATCCTTCCCCTTGGTGTTAGTCAGCTGAACTGGGCATGTTTTGCCATGGAAATGGCAGAGACTCAAAACTGCAAGACTGTGGAATCACAGGAATAGTTAGAACAGTAGAAGCAGAAAGATCCTTTAGTCATAATGACAATAGGTAAACTTACCTCTAGGCTGCAATGGTCTGGAAGTCAAGGACTGTATCTTACTCAGCATTGGATCCCTACCCTTGCCTCATCTTGCTCTTGGTACATGTTCAATCAATAGTTGTTGACTGATGAATATTAATTACGTTGGGTCTTTAAGGACACAATTCATGTAGAGGTGGAATAACATTCTGGTGCCATCTGGTGAGGCTGGAGTAGAACAGGTCTGACCAGCAGGAAGCTTAATCCTCAAAGGATCTTGTAGTTCTTGTGACATTTTTTGAGAAACTTAAGCTTGTGAACTCATTGAGGCCAGAGACATCTCTTAATTATCATAATATCTTTCCAGAGTCCAGCACAATCTCACAAGGGAGCCAGATCTTTACTTCTATAATTAACCATAACTCTGTGTGATTAGCGCCATAGCCGCATGAAGAACGGAACCCTGAGGGAGCAGGAGCATTCAGGTAAATCCTACCTGGGGCCAGGGACATAAAGGGGAGTTATTTGGGAAGGTTTCTGAGAAAAGGAAGGCTTCCTCTTTTCTTCTTGCTGAAAGTTAAGTCCTTTGTTTTCCACAAAAATATCTATGGAAACCAGAAGTGGCTAGGAATACTCCTATGGAAACCGGAAGTGGCTGGGGGTTCTCTTAGGACTGGAGCTCAGGGAGAGACTTTTATAGAGAAAAGGCTTAAGCAAGATAAGAAAACTATTGACTGACTAACTTAAAGCCTAATTGGCTGTTTGTGATTGGTTGTTACTAGGTTTTACTTTTGTAACCTCGAGGCATTTACAGGTTTAGGTTTGGTTTGCTTATAGGCAGCCTTGGCACCTCAGGGCCTCCTTGTTTAATTAATTTAACAAAGGGAAGAGGAGGGCTAATGTGTGCCGGTGTATGAAGTATACCGACTCCTGCATATGTGCTGGAACTCAGCTCCATCAAGGCTTCTCTCAAAAACAGCACACAGCAGTCATCTTGCAGCCTCTCATCTCAGGATGGAAAGGGGGTGTTAGAGGTGGTTTCACTGCACTTACCTCATGCGGTTGGGAAAAACAGTTCTGGCTTTCAGAGAGTCAGTTGCCTTATCTATTAAACAGATTATAAGTAGCCACATGCTTGATGATATTGACAAAGCCGAGAGATTGGCCCCCAGGGAGATACTGACATCAGCCTTCACGTGGGGTTGGGACTTAAATTTTAGGAGTCACTTGTCAGTTTGTAATCCTTTTTAGAGAAACTAAGAGTTGAGCTGAACCTTGAAGCCTAGAATTTAGATAGAATTGGAGTCTAGAATTTAGATAAAATTTGAACAAGAAGAGAACAGAATGGCTCTAGGAGGTGACCTAGTAGAAATAAGGGACTCAAATGGATAGGTGGAGAAAATGAGTGGTTAAGGCAGGGCATGTTAAGAGCAAGGGTTTAGTCAGTAGTGGGAACTCATTAACGGTTTCTGAGAAGGGGCGACCAAAAGTTCTATGAAGACCCAAACTGCGTCCATTTGGTCATTGTTGTTTCCCTAATATCTGGCACATTTCAATGTATGAATGAAAATACAGAAGTGGACATATACACACATACACATATATACACACATATGGACATATATAAAATAGTTCAAAACTGCTAATTATATAATTGTACGTGAATCAGTTCTTACGAAAAAGCCAAACAGTGGAGGAATATGAAAAGCACAAGTGAGAGCTCTTCTTCACTAACCTTCCAATTCCATTTTCTTCCCCAGAAGTAATCTCAGCTTTGAACTTGGTATGTGATCTTCCAGGTAGTTTTCTGCATTTACAAAAATGTATTTCTACATACCAACACTTTTTACTTTTTTTTAAATAATGGGGTTATACGCTTATTGTATAGCAAACACCCATTTGCCACTTACTATGTCTTGGGAGTCTTAATTTTAGCATATATGTAAAGCTACTTGATTCTTTTTTTTTAATGTTTGTTTATTTTTGAGAAAGAGGGGGAGGGGACAGAAGATCTGAAGCAGGCTCTGCGCTGACAGCAGAGACCCTGATGCGGAGCTCGAACTCACGAGCCGTGAGATCACGACCTGAGCCAAAGTCAGAGTTTAACTGACTGAGCCACCCAGGTGCACCTTGATTCTTTTTAATTCTTGCATAGTATTTTATTATATGGAAGCATGATGATTTACAATAATTTTCTAATTATCTGTTACCAACACGACATCACTGCTAGCCCTCTCTAGAGACCACATTTCCCAGAATCCTCCTGGCAAAAGGTTCTAGGCTGAGATTTGCTGATAAGAGACACTCATGCCAGTCTGAACGTCAGACTAGAAGGAGAGGCCATTATGCCCAGAGGCACCGACACCCAGATAAGAAGGCAGGCGCTATACTTCGTAGTGGTTTCAGAGGAATGAGTCTGAGAAAACCATCCACTTCACTGCTACAGACTAGGACAGCTGGGACCGGCATTCGGGAGCCAGATTAGGGCTGAAAATGAGATTTTCAGAGTCTAGAAAGTGGCAAGTGTGGAGTTCAAGCCAGTCAATAAAATGTCTACTGTAAAGATTACAGAGAAACAAGCTCAGTGGAATGAACAAATAGGGACAAGATAGATGGTGAAGGGTGTGGTGGTGGAGGGTGCAGATCTAGAATCAAACCTATTTGCCAGCTTAAGTTAAAATGCATATACTTAAGTAAAACAGCACTCTTCAAGTACTATTGTGGTCTCTCAACTACTATGCCAATTTGGAAGGCTTAAACTCCATTACTTGACAATTTAAATTAGTCAAGGGACCGACTAGATTGCATAGAAATGTAGCTCACTTCCCATTTGATTGATTTAAATTATTGCTTAAATCATGTTGAAAGCAGAACGCTTACTTGTTACCCACGTTCATCCTTCATTCATTCATTAAATCAGACTTCACTATTTCTATTTTTCAAATGTTTATTCATTTTCTTTAAACTTTTATTTTGAGAGAGAGAGACAGAGTGTGTGAGCAGGGGAGGGACAGAGAGAGGGAGAGAGAGAATCCCAAGCAGGTTCTCCACTGTCAGGGCAGAGCCTGATGCAGGGCTCAAATCCATGAGCTGTGAGATCACGACCTGAGCCAAAACCAAGAGTCAGACGCTTAAATGGCTGAGCCACCCAGGTGCCCCAACGTTTACTCATTTTTGAAAGAGAGAATGTGAGTGGGTGAGAGACAAAAAGAGAAGGGAACAGAAGATCCTCTAATGTGGAGTTCAAACTCACGAACTGAACTGTGAAATCATGACCTCAGCTGAAGTCGGATACTCAACCAGCTGAACCACCTAGGCGCCTCGAAACTTCACTATTTCTAAGTAGAGAGTACTACGCCAGAGCTTCCAAAGAGGTTGTCCATCCTTAAGATGTTTGATCTTCACTTACAAGGTAATGCCAGAAGTATTTAGCCCTTTAGCTAACTATAATTGTGTGTGCATGTACATATGTATATGTGTACATGTGTGTATTCCAAAATTCTTAGATTTTCTTAAATTTAAAAACAGATGCTCTTGAGGTGAATCCTAAATGCCAGATGTATTAGGTTACTAGGGCTGTGCTAACAAAGTATCACAAACTGGGAGGCTTAAACAACAGAGCTATTTCTCACTGTTCTGGAGGCTAGAAGTCCAAATTCAGGGCTGGTTGCTTCTGAAAGCTGAGAGAAAAGGTCTCTCTCCTTAGCTTGTTAATGCTCATCTTGTCCCTGTGTCTCTTCCTATTATATTTTCTCTGTATGTTTGTTTCAGCGCCCAAATTTCCCCATTTTATAAGGACATCCGTCCTATTAGATTAATAGTTGAGTTCTGGCTACACCAGAGATTAACTCCATTGCATTCTGTTTACTGCTACTTCCCCCAAAGCCTCATTCAGTTCAGACCAGGGTGGTTTGAACTTTGTTGACTGTGAACTAGGTTTTGTAGTAAGCTGTTAAATCTTACCACTTCCCAGAAAAGACTACATTTCAAGGCTGGCCATTTGATTCAGAAGGGTCATCCCAAAGTGATTGATGGAGACGCTATCTCTTCTACAAATCGACTTTGTGGAACACATCTTTTAGCACATGGAAGCTAGTGGAACCATTGAAATCAAAGTGGGATTCAATGTGGAGCTCATAGGAATGTATTGGAATCTGTGAATTATTGCAACCGCTTTGAAGAAGGTGATTTCTCTGCGTCAAATCCAGGAGGTAATAAACTTCCTTGATTAATTTAGTCTCATTCCAAATGTTATCTCAACATCCAACTACTATCTCTCTCCTAAGACATCTTTTTTAAAAAACCTCTTTGCTAGGGGCACCGGGGTGGCTCAGTCGGTTAAGCCTCCGACTTCACCTCAAATCATGATCTCACAGTTTGAGAGTTCAAGCCCCACGTCGGCTCTGTGCTGACAGCTCAGAGCCTGGAGCTTGATTTGGATTCTGTGTCACCTTCTCTCTCTCTCTGCAAGTCTCCCACTTGCTCTGTCTCTCTCTCTCTCAAAAACAAATAAAAACATTAAAATGTTTTTTAAACACCTATTTGCTGAGAAAGTGGTAGTGAGGAAGAGATCACAGAGGGTGGGGTGACCATTCTTGGGCACCTTGACTAAGAGAAGAGGACCTTTCAGCCTCAGTACTAGCTCCCCACTTAGCATTAACCAAATTTTGACAAACTCCTTAGAAAGGCAAACTACCAAATAAGATTGAAAGTTTATGGGGCACCTGGCTGGCTCAGTTAGCAGATCATGCGACTCTTGGTCTTGGGGTTATGAGTTTAAGCCCTATGTTGGGGACAGAATTTACTTAAAAAAAAATTAAAGTGTATTTACATCAGTTCAGTCAGTGGTAATTCAGAGACTGTTTCAGTGAGTGAGAGAAGTGGAAGAGGAAATTTTGGACCAAAGATCTGAAAGGGATGGATGTGTTTTACACAGTCGGAGAGAGTGAGCTCCCTGTCCAGGTATATTAGTTACCTGAAGCTTCCGTAACAAATTAACACAAGCTTGGTGGCTTATAACAGCAGGAATTCATTCTCTCAGAGTTATGGAGGGCGGAAGTCTGATATCAAAGTGTCGGCATGGTTGGTTCTTTCTGGAGGCTCTGAAGGGAAGCAAGTCAGAGAAAAACAAATATTATATGATCTCATTATATATGAAATGCTGAAAAAAGAAACAAAAAGAAAAGCCAAAAAACCCCACAAGCGCATAGAGAGAATAATACAGGTGGTTGCCAGAAGTTGGGGGGGGGAGTGGGTAGTGACAAAATGAATGAAGAAGGCCAAAATGTACAAACTTCCAGTTATATAAGAAATAACTATGAGGATGTCATGTACAGAATGGCAACTACAGTTAATAATGTTATATTGCATATTTGAAAGTTGCTAAGAGAATAAATCTTAAAAGTTCTCATCACAAGAAAAATAATTCTGTAACTATGTGTGGTGACAGATGTTAACTAGACTATTGTGCTGAATATTTCACAATATATACAAATATTGAATCATCATGTTGTACAGCTGAAATTAATATAATAGTGTATGCCAATTAAACCTCAATTTCAAAAAGAAATATAGTAAAGAGAATAAAAATAAAACAAATTTTTTCTGTCCCACTTTTGGAAAAAATTTCCAATTGCAAAAATAATATAGCAACCCTTTAAAAACACCAGAACCAGATGAGTTTACAGGTGGCATTAAAAATAATGTTCCAAGAATGTGTAATTCCCATGTTACGAAAATTTTTCCAGAATATGAAAAAAGTTGAGACTCCATCAATTTTAAGGCTAACGTAACACTGATTCTAAAACCAGACACAGCTGGCACAGAGAAAGAAAATGGCAGCTTCATTTTGCTTTCAAACATGATGCAAAAATTCTAGATAAAATGTTAGCAAGTCAAATGTTAAATAAAATGTTGGTAAACCAAATCCAGTAGTGGGTTGAAAGAACGTGACAGCACAACAAAGTAGGATTTAACCTGAGAATGCGAAAAATACAGTTCAAATTTGTAAAGATCATTTAATGTTACTCATTGTAGTAACAGATTAAAGAATACAATCCATATGAACATCTTGATAGATGTTAAAAGGTATTTGCTAAAATTCAGTAGCCATCCCTTATTAAAGCACACACGCGCACGCACACACGTACTAGGAGCAACTACCAGAAAATAGCAGAGAATATCATGTTGATGCCTGAAGTATGAAGAGCAATGATTTTCCTAACCAATTAGAAGGAAAATGACCTCAATTATAATAGTAACAATAAAATATTCAAAATGCACAGGAAGAAAACTATGGAACGTCACTGAAAAGACATTAAAGAAAACCGGAGTAAGTAGAGAGTAATATACAATGTTTCTAAAAGGGAACACACAACGTTATAAATACGCTAATTCTCCCAGATTAATTTACAAATTTAATACATTTCTATTGAAAGTATTAAGATTTTTCACGGAAATGTCAAACTTATTATAATTTCATCTGAAAAACAATAGGTAATAGACTTTTGGAAAACTGTAATATAAAAGAACTTGGAGTACCAGATGTCAAAATATACTGTAAAGTCAATCATTAAAAGAATTTAAACACAAATACAGAAACAGATCATTTGTCAGACAGAAAGTATGAGAAACAGATTCACATACATACATATAAAGAAATAACTAATGAGGGTGAATATCTAATCACTGACTAAATATTGAACTATTCGACAAGTCATTTTTTTACTATCCACTTGGAGAAAGAAAGAAAAAAAGATTCTTAACTCTCTCCACATATAAAAGTAAATTGCAGATAGATTGAGCAATCAAGGTGTCCAGCGTGGCGGCAGGCCTCTTAGACATTGACTGGGAATGATCCACATCTAAGATGGCTCGTGGTTGTTGGCAGGATTTGGTTTCTTGCTGGCTGGTGGATGGGGTCTTCAATACCTCACCGGCTATCTTTGCCGGTTGGCATCTCACAAGACGGCAGCAGGCTTTGTCAAAGAGAGCAAATGAGAGAGAGCCAGAGCCATTACCATTGAGACAATAGTCACAGTTTTTGTAACCTAAATTCTGAAGTGACATCTCATCACTTTTGCTGTATTTTGTTAGAAGTGAGTCATTAGGTGAAGCCAGTCCACAGTCAAAGGGAGGTGATCACACAGGGTGAGACTCCTGGGAGGAGGGAGTCTCATGGATTCCATCTTCTGTGCCCAAATGCCTCCCACAATAAGAAATGGTTACAAATGGGAGATTCAGAGAAGAAAATGAAAGCCCAGCAGAAATGGAAAAGATAATTCAAATAGACAGAACATTCCATTTTCCTCCCATTTGACTGGCAGAACACAAGCTCCGGGGTCTTATCTGAGTTAGTATCCCAGCTTCACTGCTTATTAACTGTGTGACATGATGCATTTACTTGATTTTCCTGGTGGTTTCTGGGTGACTCAGTTGGTTAAGCGTCTGACTTCGGCTCAGGTCATGATCTCACAGTTTGTGAGTTCAAGCCCCGCTGTTGGACTCTGTGCTGACAGCTCAGAGCCTGGAGCCTGCTTTGGATTCTGTGTCTCCCCCTCCCTCTGCCCACTCCCCTCTTCCCCACACTCATGCTCTGTCTCTCTCTCTCCTTCAAAAATAAATAAACATTTAAAATTTTTTGATTTTCCTGGCCTCTATTTCCTTATCAGAGGACAATAATAGTACCTACTACATTGTTTTGAAGAATATTAAATTGATGTATGCAGAGCACTTAGTGCCTGAGATACAGTCAATGTTCAATAGACATTTTTTAAAAATCCTTGTTATTCAAGGTATAGAGAAATGACATGTAATACTACTAATAAAAATTAGTAAATATTTCTGGCTATCACATTAGAACATGTTTTTGCATTACTTAATTGTATATCCCCTTCCACCACGGCAGTATTTCTTGTCTAGAGTTAAACTTACACAGTTGCTTGAGAACACAAGCTCACAAATGTTTACTGTAACCTTGTTTGTAACAGAAAAAAGGCCCATCCAAAGGTCCATTAATAGGGAAAGGTTAAATATGCTCTAATAGAGTCATACTTCATGATTTCTTTAGTTAGAAAAATATTTTAAAATGTAGTAACTCAAACCCAAGTTACAAAATGACAGCAAACATTGGAGCCTGTTTATTATCAAGGAGCTTAATAAACATTCATTGAGTGAGTGAATCAGTGAAGGAAAAAGAAGTAATTCTGTATTTACTGAAACAAAATATTGGTATGAAATTAGGCTTCGAAGAAATGTTATTGAAAAAAAGAAAGTGCAGAATAGAATGTTCAGTGAGGTGGTAAGTATACACAAATGACCACAGTTTACATACATGTATATAAATGCTTTTAAAAAAGAACCGTATGGACTTTGGATTATAATGCTGGGCCAGTCCAGGCTCATGGATTGTATACAACATATACACCGGTCTGTGCTGGATTTTGATAGGGAGGCTGGTCTTACATGTAGGCAGAGAGTATATGGAAATATCTGTACTTTCCTCTCTATTTTGGTACAAATCCAAAAATTCTCTCAAACTAAAGTGTATTAAAACAAAGGGATCTAGAAAGATTCATGCCGGCCTGATAGTGAATTAGTTCTGAGGAAAGGATTAGGGTCACGGGTTTTGGTCAAGGGGGAGTGTCCATTTATTCGTATTGCTTGAGTTTTTCACAAATGTTTATGCGTTATATATCACTGGTATAAATTTTTAATAAATAAAAATAAGTGTTTATTATTTAGAATTTAGAAAACACAGGAGAATCTCAAGAAACAAGGTTTAAAGTGTCCATAGTCTCACTGCACAGAGGTAGCTACTATTGACATTTAATAATATGTTCTCCTGTTTTTATTTCTATGAATATAAATATAAGTGTGTTTGTCCCTATTTACATATATACAAAAGAAGAATCTTGTAATTTCAGGGAGAGGCATGTATGAAAGCTCCATTGCGCACTATGTCTTGCATCTTCTCACTGATATCTCTTCTGCCCACAGTCACTAAGGGCAGAGGGATCGCTGATTAAAATGAACTCAATAACCAGCTTTCCAGTTTTCAAATTTAGGGTTTTCGGTATTGTTTGCAGGGACTTACGAGGGGAGGTAGTTTATTTCTTCTCTCCCACTTAGCTCAGAGCATACGGCAGGCCTCTTCAACCCCCACATTCCCATTGCTCTTCCAATTCATGTTTCCACCATCGTTGAAAAACTTCTTTGTGGGGTACCTGGGGTAGCTCGGCTGATTGAGCAGCCGACTCCTAATTTGGGCTCAAGTCATGATCTCATGGTTGTGAGACTAAGTCCTGTGGTGGGCTCTGCACTGAGCGTGGAGCTTTCTTGAGATTCTCTCCCTTCCTCTCCCTCTGCCCTCCTCACCTGCTGCTTGCCCCGCCCCTTCCCTGCTTGCTTGTTCACGCACTCTCTCTTTCTCTCAAAAACATTAATTAATTAGAATGAACAAAAATATTTTTAAAACCCTTTCTTTGTGTATGATCCCAGCTCTACCATCCTCCGCTCCTCATATTTGCTGTTCTGTTGACCTGGTGATTAATGTCTTGTTTAGGATATTTAGCACGTTTTGGAATATAGTCTTTTTGGCATTCTTCTGATAGACGTGTGCCCCGATTTTTGTGTTCCACTTTTTAGGCTGGTCCTTAGTCACATGATCCACATAGCTTCTTTTTTAAAAATATAATTTATTGTCAAATTGGCTTACATACAACACCCAGTGCTCATCCCAATTAGCTTCTTTTATACATTCCTTTCAAAGGTAAGCTCAGAGAGATGCTTACGGAGTCAGGGTTTCCTCACAAAGCTCTGCTTGTCTTCCTCATCAAGATCCTTGATCATTGTTTTGCCAGAATTCAACTTGAGCGGCTCTGATCCCCTTTTAGTTGAACTTTTAAGAGTATATGACTCTGGTATCATAGCTATCATTTTTCTCAACTTTCTAGAATCCGTACATACCTGTCTGTAACTACTATTCTTCTTCTTCTTCTTCATCTGATGATGATGATGATGATGATGATGCTAAGATACATGATTACTTGCTCCCCAGACTCACTTTTACTTCCCCAGTCCATTTTTCATTTGGTTGACCTTGAGTCCATAGTAATCACTTCCTTAATTGTTTCTTCTGATTTCTGAGGGAGTTTACATTGTCCACATGGTAATCAAAGATTTGCTTCATGCTCTTCTTTGAACAACCTGAGACTTTCTGTAGAGGTCTACACAGCATTCCTTGTGGCTGTGCTGTGTGTATGTGTTGTGTGTGTGTGTGTGTGTGTGTGTGTGTGTGTGTGTGTGTGTGATTTGTATCATGATAGCTCATTCATCCTGCTGTCTAGCTGGTTATCTGTAGTAAAGTTACCTCAATTAAATTATTGGGTTTGCTCTCTGCATTTTTTCTTTCAATTTTATGATACATAATTGGTATACAGCACATTGTAGAAGTTCAGATGCACAGAATAATGACTTGACTTATACATATTGTGAAATGATTCCCACAATACATTTAGCTGTCATCTGTCGCCTTGTATAAATACAAGAAGAAAAAGAAAGAAAGGAAAAATGTTTGTTTTTTTTTTAAATGTTTATTTATTTCTGAGAGACATAGAGACAGAGTGTGAGCAGGGGAAGGGCAGAGTACGGTTTTAATGAGCAATTTTAGGATCTACTCTCTTAGCAACTTTCAAATATACCGTAGGGAACACAGTGTTAACTAGAGTCATCATGTTGTACATTATATCCCCAGTGTTCATTTATCTTATAAAGGGAGGTTTGTACCTTTTGACCACCTGTATCCAATTTCTTCCTACCCCACCCCATAGTTTGCCTTCCCAAAAGGATGGGGTTATGAGAGCTTTTGGGGTGGTGAACACGTGGAGATGTGGAGAGAGTGGAGCACTGAGGAAGCATAGGAACTCTGCACTCCTTCCCCATATATCGCCCTATCATCTCTTCCATCTGGAGGTTCCCGAGTTTTATTCTTTTATAATAAACTGGCCATCTAGAAAGGAAATGTTTCTCTGAGTTCCGTGAGCTGCCCTAGCAAACTGGTCCAATTCAAGATGGAGGTCATTGGAATCTCTGATCAGAAGCACAAATGACAAGCTGGACTTGTGATCGGTGTCTTAAGTTGAGGACAAGGGGCAGTTTTGTAGGACAAAGCCCTTAGCCTGTGGAGTCTGAAGCTATCCCATGGTAAATAGTGTCAGAATTGAGTTGACTTGTAGGACATGCTGCTGGGTGACCAAAGGAGCAGATACCGGAAGGGTCACAGTCAACAGAAGTAAATCTTTTCTGTTGTAAACCACAGAGAGTTGGGGGTCATTTGTTGCCACAGCAAAGATGATCAATACACCTTTTAATTAATTGACTCCATTCATCACACAATTACCCCCATACCCCAAAGATAGGAGATACAGAACTCTATTTCTTGTCATTCCCTCCTGTGACCAGCAGCAGGATTCATCACTGGGAAAAACATTGCTCCGTGGCGCATGAGAGTTTAATTCTTTTTCTGAATGTGCAGATTTGTCTTTTATAAAAAGAGGCTCCTTGTAGAATAATACCAGCAGGAGTATCTTCTTTTCCCCCTCAGTGTCACAAGTTAATATTCAATCCTTGGTATGAGATTTAGCTCTCCTTGATACCTTAAAGTCTTTAAAAAAATTTCTGCTTCCTTCTTGGATGGCTCCTTTCAACCTCTCCAGAAACTCAATATTCTCTAGGTAGCAGAAGCAGAGAAGGGCAGGCGAGGGTGTGCCACAGTGGCAAACAGACAAGGCCCTACCCTCATAGAGCTGACATTCTCATGGAGAAGATGGACAAGAAACAATGGCTTGATGTCAGGTGGGGGTAAATGATGCTATGCAGAAAAAAAAACCAAGTAAGGAGAACAGGATGGCAGTGAATTTTACCTTGGATTGGGTGGTCTGGAGTGACTGCATGTATAACACACTTGGACACAGAGCCTTCTGTGTCCACCATGTAGGTCGCATTTCATTGGCTACATCGCATGACATCACTCATCAACATTCCTCAGCACTTTCCGTTGTCAGCTCCTCTAGCACATTCAGGGTCAGTCCCACTGAAGTATCCCTCACCTTTCAATTCTACCTTGAAAACCCGAACAGGGGCTCCTTTCTTAACCCTACACCAAGGTATTGGCTAGTGACCCCAGGCTTTGCCTACCATGTTATTTTAAAATATTTCTTTTCACGCTTCAGATTTAGACTGGGACTCAGAGGGCACTTGGGAAATGAAAACTAAGTGAGAAGAAATAGTTCCGGGGATTGGCAAGAGAGCACCCCGAAGCAGCCTGAGCTGCGGCCCTCCACCACTTTGCCACCTCCCTCGCCCCTGGCTTTGGGGTTCATTCATGACAAGGAAGAAGCCCGATAAGGAATAAACACGACCCGTCTGTAATATTTCATTTACTTTAAGAAAGAAAGACTGCAAACAAATATGACCAAACTTAATTTACTAATTTTGCATGGTAGAAAGGTAGGTGTTTGGCATGTTCCCTTGTGCATTTTAAAAACATTAAAAAAAAAGTTTCTTGAGAAGGAGGAAAACCCATAATAGACTCTTAGATACAGAGAACAAACTGAAGGTGGATGGGGAGTGGGAGAGAGGGGAAAATGGTGATGGGCGTTGAGGAGGGCGCTTGTTGGGATGAGCACTGGGTGTTGTATGTAAGCGTTGAACCACAGGAATCTATCCCAGAAAGCCAAGAGCACACTTTACACACTGTATGTTAGCCAGTTTGACAACAAATTATATTTAAAATTTTTTAAAAAAAAGTTTCTTCAGACTCTTGATGATAGAGAACAAACAGATGATTACCAGAGGGAGCATGGATGGGGGGATGGGCGAAATAAGTGAGGGGGATTAAGAATACCCTTATCATGAAGTACACTGAGTGATGTATAGAATTGGTGAATCACTATATTATACACCTGAAACTAATATAAAACTATGTGTTAACTATACTGAAATTAAAATTTAAAACTTAACTTAAAAAATTTTCTTAAGGAAAAAGAACATAAAATGTAGGGTTCAAAACCTTTGGCTTCTGCCCATGCACTACCCTTTCCTGGCTGTGTGCCCTTCAGCAAGTAGCCAAACTCCTCTAAACCTCTGTGTTTTCTGTGCCTGTGAAGTGGTGATGATAAGGCCTGCGGTTTAGGATGCGATGAATATAAGGGAGAAAACGTATGCGGAGCACCCAGCATTAGTCTGAGATGAGTCATCCTAAGAATATGGTGGTCTTGTGGCTACTTCGTGATTTCCCAAAGTGTCTCTATGAGACGCTAATATCATAAGTGGGCTGAGAGTGAAGGATTCTAAGGTCAACAAAGTTTGGGAGACTATACATTCTAGTCCCTTCTCGGGGACTGAGTGACATCAGCATATTAATGGTACTGAGAAGTTCTATGGTAAAGAAATTTGTTTTGTTTTCTTTTTTTTTCCCCCCCATTTAAATTGGTGTTTCCAGATTTGAGGCATGAAACACTGACCTACAGTGTCCTTGCCTGAAAGGGATGAATGAGGCCACCCTGGTAGTGGCTGACCTTACTGAGAAAGGCTACTCTTCCTTGAAGAGGAAGGTGCAGAGGGTGGGGTGCTAACGGTGAGCCCTTCCCACCACGGTGACATGTGACAAACTGGAGGGCGTGGTGACACGAAGCTGCACCTGACGTGGAGGCCACCCAGAAAATCTTTGAAGTGTGCTGGTGGATACCCATTCACTGGTTGAAAAGAATCCTCCAAACTGGCACCCTTCCCAGTTGGAAAAATTATGGAAAATTTTGAAGATCTCACAAAACAAACAAAAAAAGAAATCAAACAAAAACCCCACATTTGAGATGACTATGTATTTCTAGCTGCTAATAATTCCCCAACAGCCAAGAATCTGCTCCAAGTGAAAGCACATGTTTGGCGTCCTGATTTGCAGGGAGAGGCTGTTACAACGGCCCCACCACTCGTCCCACCGGCAGATTGTCACTCAGCATGAAAAGACCAAATATAGATGGGTGTCTTGCCTGGAGCTCATTTTTATGATCTGTTTGAGCACTTAAGAGTTTGACCATGAAGAGGACATGCCCTCCCTGCTCTGGGTTGCATATGTGAGGACCAGAGAGCCTGAGTGGGGGCCGAAAGGAGCCTGCGTTATTACTGGCAGCCGGTCCCAGCTGGGTGTAACCTCAGAGGATGCAGACAGACCTTCAAAACTGATGACAACATGTCTCCAAAGGGGATGAACCGCCAAAGAGAAAAGCAACGCTCCCAGCAGCCCAGGCAGGGACAGAAAGTAACACAGACAGTATCTCTTTTCCAGAGAGGAGAGCTTCTCTATCCCTGTGTTGCCTTCCATGCGTTAGAATTTTCTAAACAAGGCAAGATTGAAAGTGGGGAAGGGGTGAATGGGGACCCTCACGAGGAGTGGAAACTATGGTCAGGTAATCACCTTCTCTAAGGCTTGATCTCCTAACCTATAGAACAGGGATAGTAACAGTATCTTCCTTGTGTGTTTGCTGTGCGGATTAGGTGAGATTAAATCCAGAGTCCTACTGTGGTACCTGGCATGTAGGAGGTGCTCTGTTAATACCGTATATAATTTAGATTGTGACGGTAGAGAATTTAACTTGTTGGTCGCATGTCATATGCTGGCCACATTTACACTGCTTTTTCCCAAGAGGACCTATGTCCCAGCAGGCGCTTGGCTGAAGCATGCTCATTGTAATTGAATCTAGGGTCTGGTCGTGCTGTGTAGAGAATAATTGATATGCAGAGACTCTGAAACAAGCTTTGGGAATCGAACATCTGGTTTGGAAGGCAGCCTTGTAGGCCAACCCCCTGTAGACCGGGGAGGAGAGGAAAACAGGAAGTTTTATTCATCTTACTTTCTGGGTTTTTCAAGTTACAGTCTCCAGCTGTTTACATCGACTTTGTTTTTCCTAAAGAAAAGGGAGAGAGAGGGGGAGTCCCTATAAAGCAGTAAGTCAGAATCTTTCCATGAAGTAGCCCTTTGTGGAAAATCGGAGTTTTCTTTCACTTGGCTAACTCCTCTTTTATTTTTCGCTTCTCCTCCCAAAGCAAATATCTGTTCTCTGGCTTCTCTTCAGGCCTAAATAAGTTGTGGAGAAGGAAGAGAGGAAAGAAGTTTAGGGAGAAGGAGGTGAAGAGGAGGCAGAAAGAAATAGAACACCCTGGAGAGGAAGAAAGAAAAAGAGTTCACGCCCTTGAAACTTGAGATGTTTCCAAAGTTGGCAGTTTTGCCACATGGATGAATGTGATGAATTCGGCGGGATGCCACAGATGTGGGTGATTGTCCTCAGAGGGCTAGAGACCCTCCAAACAAAGGCTGAGGAAGGTCTGTCGTCATGTTTCTTGAAAATAACTGATATTTAAGTTATTACCCCCAAATCAGCCAAACATCGGTGCAAACATTTATCGCGGCATTTCCTAATCTGCCCACTACTCTCCTATCTTCACCTTCTAGAGGAGGGGCCAGGCGAATGGTGTCTGGCCCTAGCCTGTGAGAGTTCAAAGCCCAGCTGGGGTGTTTGCAAACTAGGTGACCTTGGACAAGCCATGTGACCTTCTGGGTCTCAGCTTCCCCGTTTGTAAAGTAGAAATGACAATAATGATGAAAACAATGGTTTGCCTATAACTTACTAGGCTGTTATGAGTCAGTCCATGTAATGTGCCTGGCCTCGGGGTAAGCGCTGAGTGCCAGCTCTCACCATCCTAGTTTATTCTGGGTCGAGTATTAAACCCCACCCCACAAAATGGCATGCATTGCTCCCTAATAGCATGTGCTATTTGCAGGCATTGTTCAGAATACTTCACACATATGAAGTCATTTTTTGTCATGCCAACCCAAGGAGACAGGTGCACTGTTATCGCCTGTATGAAACTGAGGCACAAAGAGATTAAGTAAGTTGCTTGATTTTACACAGCTGATAATAGCATAGTGGTCTCTAAGCCTGAGTAGTTTAGCTCTACAACAGGGATCTGTAAACTAGGGCCTGCCACCTCTTTTGCAAATAAAGTTTTATTGGGCCATGGTTTCACTCCTTCATTTACGTATCATCTATGGCTGCTTTTGTGCTACCACGGCAAACCTGAAAATATTTATCATCTGGCCTTTTTACAGTAAATGTTTGCTGATCCCTGATCTAGAGTCTATTTATATTCTAATAAGGGGGCGGTGCCAAATATAGCAAATAGAAATATGAGAGAGGCGCCTGGGTGGCTCAGTCAGTTAAGCGCCCGACTTTGGCTCAGGTCATGATCTCTCAGTCTGTGAGTTCGAGCCCCGCATCGGGGCTCTCTCTGTCAATGCAGAACCTGCTTCGGATCCTCTCTCCCTCACTCTACTCCTCCTCCAGCCTCTCTCTGTCTCTCAAAAAGAAATAAACATTAAAAAATATATACGAGGGGCACCTGGGTGGCTCAGTCGGTTGAACACCCGACTTCGGCTCAGGTCATGATCTCGCGGTCTGTGAGTTTGAGCCCCGCATCGGGCTCTGTGCTGACAGCTCGGAGCCTGGAGCCTGCTTCGGATTCTGTGTCTCCCTCTCTCTCTACCCCTCCCCCACTCACGCTCTGTCTCTCGAAAATAAACGAACATTAAAAAATTTAAAAAAAATAGGAGATGCTCAGTTAAAATCTAAATTCTAGACAAACAATGAGTAATTTCTCAGTATAATAGATCTTACACAATATTTAGTAGCTGTCCATTAAGGTTACCTGCCTCTCTGATCTAACTTGGAATCCATGGTCAAGATTTTCCAGAAACCAGCCTGTCCTTCTGAATCATAGTAGGTTTGAGCTGCCAAGGACCTAAGATGGCATGTGCCTTGTCCAGCATCAACTCCAGAGTTAGTGATAGCACTGGGCTGGAACTGTCTCGTTGTATACCAGGCGGCCTTTTTATAGTTTTAAGTTTTAGTAGTGATGAAGTAGTATGACATCTGGGAAAGAGAACTAGACCAGGAGCACGGCTGAGCCTGGGAAAAAACATGACTTGGAAAATCATCTTTGCGACTTGCTGTCAACCTGTCACCTTCCCAGGTGGCAAGGTTCTCTTTATTTTGTTTACAACTGACTTTCCCCGAGCCATCTTAGCTGCCTCCTTTTGTCCTCTATAAAATAAAAACAGTAGTGTTGTGCCCAGGTAAATTGAAACTTCTTTCCTCTCTCCTATGACCTAGAGGAGAATCCTGGAGACTGAAGAGAAGTGATTCAAAAACAGAATCATTTTTGTTAGGTCAGGCAAGGAGATTTTGTAAGTTGGGCTGGAAGAAGGAATTCCCTCAGCCCCAGCTAAGGCCCGGTCCATATCCTGATGTGGTGAGTACTGCCCTTTGTGGGTTCAGGGTAGGAAGTAGATCAGGGGAACATGCCTGATCCCCTCTCTCCCACCCCTGGTTCTGTATGGCTTCGAATCAACTACCCAAATCCATCAACAGGCAGATGTTCATGCCAGGGTCCAGTACACCTTCTGTTCTTGGTAGCAGGTGAGGAGGTACTTTTAAGGTTCGTTCCCTTCATGTCCCTCCTTTAAAGGCAGTTAGAGACCTCCATCTTGGGGTCCTGGAAAAGATGAGGGCTGCCCTGTGGGTTATATCACCAACCTGCTTTCTGTCTCCTCAGAATAAATAGATTGGTGTCCAAGGAGTTTTGAAATCTTAGAAATACACACAAATTAAATGACAGTTTAGTGAATTCGATGGGTTTTAAAATATTGGTTTTCAAATACAAAATTCTCTGACACTCCTCCCATCAAGAGGTGGGGTCTGTATCCACTCTTCTTTATCTGGGTGAGATTGTGTTTGCTTTGACCAGTGAAGTGTGGTGAACATAATGATATGTGATTTTCAAACCTAGGTCTTAAAACTCATGGAACTTTCTAATACCCAAGGTCGTTCCCTAGAACACTTGTTCTTAGACCAGGTAAGAAATCCTGAGGTTTCTAGAGTGAGGAAATACAGCCACATGACATACCACACGTAGACACTCTGGTCAACGGTATCTGCCGAGCCAGACTTTGAGTTACAGGTACAAGACACTTGAGTACAGAAGCTTCCATATGCCGGGGTCCTGCTCCAACCGAGTCCAGGAATCTCTGAAGTCAATGGTGTCGGTATGACGAACGCCTCAGAGCACTGCATGGTTTCTGGAACCAGGCAGGCGCGCGCGTGTCTGCCCCACTGATCCCAGGATTTTATTTAAAGGTAGTGAGCGACATTACAGCCATGAGTGACATTCTGTCAGTAAGCATAATTTGAACAACAATGTGTTTTTGTCAGCAAAGCAGCGATTTCCTCAATCTTGCAAGTTGTTTTACACCATTCTTTTTTAGACCATAAAGGAAACAATTCTTATCTTCGCTATTTTGTGATTCTGCTCCTAAGTTAATTAACATAATCTTTGAAGTAGGTTTAGGTAAATTTGTGGCAGGGGGAGAGAACAGGATGTTTACGAAGAAAATAGAATTGTTATCATAAGTCTTAGTAAACAGAGGGTGCATACATTAGCATCTTAATACCTATGTTAATCATCTATAGAAAGGTTAAGAGTCATTCTGCCTAGCTTCCTAAACTACAATGGGGGAGGTGTAACTCTCCTGGTAAAGACGTAATTCTTAAGACTTGTCTAAGTTCTTTTGTTTATGAATAAGTGAATTTACAGAATAGGGGCCTAATGTTTACATAAGTGACATTAATATATAGCCAGCTCATAACTGTTATCAATTTGTGTTACCTGTCCCCAAGAGGTTGCTTCTGGCCAAGCTACTCTCATTCAGATGTAATCCATCAAAGCATGTACTCCAGGTCCTTCCTTTTTATTTAAATGCCATAAAACAAAAAAGCATTATATCCCTTAAGGCCAACGAGGGCAATTCAAGAAATCCAAGCCTGAAAAGTTATTTGAAGGAGGTAAGACTGGGCGCCATTTGATTGGCAGGAGCCTTGCTGAGACTGCCTTCTCTCACAGGGAAGCGGCTCAACCTGTGTGCTCAAGATGGCTCCCAACATCCATATGTACCAGCACCGAGAGGTCCAGGGAATTCGAATCTTCCAAGTTGTGACCCGAGATATCCGAGGGTAGAGATAAGCTATCTCGCCATTGCCCAGATTCCTGAGAAACACACCAACAAAGATAACAAAATGATTACTGTTTTATGCCACCACGTTGGAGTGGCTTGTCAGACAGCAATAAATAATTGGAACAATCATCAGGATTTATTGAGATAGATAGGTAGATGATAAATATGTATATGTACATATCATGATACTGTGGTATAATAGGAAATATACATTTGGTCTTTATCCCAGGTTCCTGGCACAGAGTTCCTAAAAGCCTTGTGATTTCCTGAGTAATATGGATGAGAAGAGCATCTATTTTATTCATAAGAAGCCTCTTTCACCCAGAACTGAATTTCTGCTAATGAGGCGACTTGTGGAAGATAGGGGCAGGTTGCCAGGGATCAACCATGTGATCAGAGAGTTGGAACTTTCAGCACCATCCCCAACCTCTTGGAAGAAAGGCTGAAGGTTGAGTTACTCACTAAGGGCCAATGAATTAATTATACCTATGTGATTCACACCTACATAATGAAGCCTCCATTAAAAAAACAAAACAAAACAAAAACCTAACAGAAGGGACTTGGGGAGCTTCTGGGTTGATGAACACATTGAGGGGCTGGGAAGGTGATGCAGGCAGAGAGAGCAGGAAGCTCGGTGCCCCTTCCCATATACCTTGTCCTATGCATCTTTTCCACTTGTCTGTTCCTGAATTATAATCTTTATAATAAACAGGTGGTGGTAAGTAGAGTAAAGCACTTTCCTGAGTCCTATGACCCATCCTAACAAACGATCAAGTCCTAGAAGGGGGTTGTGGGAAGCAATAATATACAATCAGCCAGTCAGAAGTACAGGTGACAGCTACGGACTTCCGCTTGGCATCTGAAGAGGGAAGTAATCTCATGAGACTGAGCTTTGGCCTAACTCCTGGTGCACTATCTCCTGGTGGTTAGTGTCATAATTGAATTGTGATGCCCAGTCAGTGTCCAGAGAATTGGAGAATTGGCTGGTATGGGGAAAACCTGCATATCTGGTGTCAGGAATCTTGAGAGAAGAAGAAACAGAGGCTTTCCTTTAACACATATATAGTATTGTATAATAAGCCTTTGGGGTCCATATTAAAATTTGCCTTTTGAAGTCTTAAAGCACAGTGAGCAAGACCAGATAAATAGATGTATAACTGATGAAAATACGGAAATGATTTGTACACTTTAGAATCTGACCAATTTTCTTTACGGAGGTCTTCTGAAGGATGATTCCAGAGCTTGCACAGCTCATTCTTGAAAAGGTGGCATCCTGGGGTTTGAAAGAGCAGAAGTTTATTTTCTAGGGAGATGTTTACTTTTACTTCCCCATAGGGTCTGACTCAATATTATTCTTTTATCCCTCCCTCCTTGTATATAACCTTTCGGTAAATGATCAAATACCGACTCCGATCCCCCTGACACCAATGAAGGAAAGAACAAGGGAAATACTTGGATCTGAAGAAGTCCAGGGAGACCCGGTGTAATTAGGAGATATACCATTTGCATTTATTTATTTTCTATATGGTTTCGAATTCTTGGAGATCCTTAAGAACTTTGGTTTGGCAGACTTCGTGCACATGCGGAATTGATGAGGTCCAGCACTTGGCTACCTACCTCTCCTGGTCTCTGCTGTGCTCTCCTCCTTCTCCTTTGCAGACAAACACAAGTGGACACTTTGGAATTTGGCATTAGGATGGATTCCAGAAATTATGTAAAAGTTAAAATGGACAAAGGTTAAAACGATGAGCTATTAGGCTTGATGGCCGGCTTAAACTTCACGAACAATGGAAATATTTTACATATGAAACCCACCCTATAGTAAGGAATATTCGATACATGAAGACTAAATTAAATCAAAACACAACTGCACCTTAAAATGGTCTAAAAAAGAAGAGGGAGGAGGTGCTGAGAGTGTTCATTATATGAAAGATGTTATGTTGTATTTACCATAAATCATGTAGCCAAAACGAATTTGATATCTTCCCAGATACCAAAGACTTTTCCTCTTCCCAGACTATTTTGCACACCGGAAGTGTATTCATTTTCCGAAAAGTTTGCTTCCATCTTGAAGTGCTAGAAAATAGTTGCTCCAACCATCTCATTTTGGATTTGAGAAACTGAAACTCAGAAAGGGGCTTTGGCGAAGGCACACAACTGCTTCCTGAATCGGAGCCCAGATCACCGCATTTCCCAGCAAATCGACATACTTCCTGAAGACGGGGACATTGAGAGGCAGCACAGGAGAGTGGAGCGGAGATAGAGAGCAACCAAGAGACCTGAGTTATCACCCAGGTGCAACCATTCCTTAGCTGCATTTGGAGTAAAGTCTCAAGTCTTTAGCAACTGATTCCCACCACGGTCTGAACTCAACCTCCTTCCTGTCCCTGGTCCTCCACCACCTCCAAATCAACTCTCAATTTGAGCACTACTTAGCTATTTATTGTTCTAAAAATCATTTCACTTGTCCCCCACCATGCTTTTGCTCGTTCAGTTCTTCCAGTTTTTCTCTCCTCCATCCTTCAAATCCCTCCATCCCTCGAGACCCAGTTTAAGTGCTCCATATCCAGTATGTCCTCACCAAGCCTACCAAAGCCTCTACCTTTCACAGCATTGTTATGGAAGACATGACCAGAGACCTGATCTACATTAGTCTTATGGCCTTCAAAGGTGCGCTAGGCAGTTTGCTGTCGCTCAGTGTCTATAGCTATGCCAGCCATTCTCATTCTGTATATACTCTAATGCAGAGGATCAAGCAGGAAATGACTGCAAGGCTCCTTTGGGACCCCTTGCCAACGGGACTATCTGGAACAGCGCTGGTTTTCACCCAAGCAGTGCCCCAACTAAACTTTCCATAGAACTGGGAGCTTCCTCTCCCCAGGAAGGAGGATGCTGGCACCACCCACCACATGGCTCCTCAAGGAACCCAGGTGCTGAGCATGTTGCTTTCTGCAGCCTCCCCTAAACATCTGGCAATTCAGACTGGCAATATCCACTCCTACTCAAACAGTTAGGGTTCAACTATCAAGTTGAGTTCAAAACATGGAGAGCAGGGATGCCTGGGTGGCTCAGTTGGTTAAGTGTCTGACTTCGGCTTAGGTCATGATCTCATGGTTCATGAGTTTGAGCCCCATGTCGGGCTCTGTGCTAATAGCTCAGAGCCTGGAGCCTGCTTCAGATTCTGTGTCTCCCTCTCTCTCGCCCCTCCCCTGCTCACTCTCTGTCTCTGTCTGTCTCTCAAAAATAAATAAACATTAAAATTTTTCTTAAATGGAGAGCAAATGGAGGTCAGAACACCTCTCCTGGAATGTAATCTTATGTGTTCGGCGGTCTGACCTGACACCTCTCTGTAGAACGAAGAGAGATCATGAGACCACACACCTTATCCCCACTGACCCTTAACTTACAGTCTCCCTCTGATGAAATGTGCTCTGTAATTCACACGGTGCGGCTCTGTGAGATGAACCTTCTCCCACAGCAACTCAGCACACATGGGTCCACAACCAACTTGGGAACTGCCAGAGCTTCTGCTCTGTGTGTCTTGCATTAAGCTCTCAGTTCTCTGTGCACGAATCAAGAAAACAGTCGTTCTGTTGTGGAACATAGAATGCAATGCTCACAACCTTGGGACTCGCCATCTTAGTAGTGGCCACTTTGCATTGAGCACATACTGAGTTCTTTCACTTAATCCTCATAACAGCCCGAGGAGGTAGACACTATAAATATCTTCATTTTTTTTCTTTCTTTATGAAACCGAGACTTGGTATATTTAAGACACTTGCTCAAGGCCTCTCAGCTAGTAAGTGGCAGAGACAAAAGCCTGGATCTATTTGACTGTCAAACCCAGTTTTTAAATAAATAAATAAATAAATAAATAAATAAATAAATAATATTTTTATATCACCTAGAACTAACAACTTTTTGTTCAATTTGTCTGTATTTTTTAATGAAAAAAAAAAAAAAAAACAGGAGTAAAGTCCCCTTAACAGGCATTCTAAATTCCATTCCCACCACTACCATGAGTTTGTCGTATATTTGCAGAATTGTATTTTATAGTTTAACAGAAATATATGTGTATCTATTTACCATATAGTTTGCCAGGTGTGTATTTAAAGGCTACATAAATGTCATCAAAGCAGATACATCTTTCTTAAAGCCTGTCTTTCTCACTTTCTGGGTCACCTTGTGTCTCGGTGCCCAGCAGCTTGGTTTGGGGATCGCGTGGACGAACGAGTCTGCCCTTACATGGCCGCTCCAACAGAGGGGGTGAGCTCGGGCTCCGCGGCAGTTTGTCTTCACCCTGAACACGGCCAGCCTGGGTCAGCAGGGCCGGTGTGCGTGTGTGCGTGTGTGTGTATGTGTGTGTGTGTGTGGTGTTTGAATATCCCCTCTTCAATTGGAAGATACAATTTTTTCAGGTAGGAAAGGCCTTCTTGTTTATTTCAGGGTCACATTGCACTAAAATGTTTACAGGTTCACACCTGTTTCCATGAGGTCACTGCGGGTCCACTTGTAACTTTTATCAGTATCAGAAATATATCGTGACCTGAGCTGAAATCCAGAGTCGGATGCTGAACCAACTGAGCCACCCAGGGCCTCCCATTCATTGTTGTTTTCAAGCGTTGGCATTGGATAGGTGAAAAATGATATTTTTCTTATTATCTTAATTAGCTTTTTTCTCATTTCCAGTTAGGCTAGCATTTCACACTGTATTGATAACCCATTGTTTTCGTTCTTCATGTTCTCTTGATGGTTTTCTCAGGGCTTTTAGGCCTGGTTTTAATAGGCTGTTTATCTGATATTAGGACCTCATGATTCTGAAAAACTAAATATTTCCTATTTTTTTATTTTTAATTTTTTAAAAATTTATTCATTTTTGAGAGACAGAGAGAGACAGAGCGTGAGGGAGGGAGGGGCAGAGAGGAAGACACAGAAGCAGGCTCCAGGCTCTGAGTTGTCAGCACAGAGCCCGACGCGGGGCTCGAACTCACAGATGGTGAGATCATGACCTGAGCTGAAGTCGGATGCTTAACTGACCGAGCCACTCAGGCGCCCCAGAAAAACTAAATATTTCTCTAAATTTGCAAGGTACTGACCCACCAGCCCTTTGGAAGTGAGCTCGCTCATCTTTAAGTTTGACCCGCGGGAAGGATGGCAGTTTCCTTTTTGTCTGTACACTGATTGAGAATATGATTAGGAGCTCTCCAATTTCCTCGGAGACGAAATACCTGAAGATCACATGATCTTTATGCAACAGCCTAAAACATTAATATATTCATCTTAAAATAACAGAATACTTTGGTTTTTGATTGATTTCCATCTTTTCTTACAGTCTAGTGCTGAAGCTTTAACAGAAAGGTGGGTAAAATCTTCAACATCGAGAAAAGGAATCCTATTAACTCACTTTACCCTTGAACGGGGGCAAGATGTCTTGTTTTTCTGTTTTCGTTGTTTTTTGAAAGGAGAGAGTTTGCATGAGTGGGGGAGAGGGGCAGACGGGAGGGAGAGAAAGAGAAAGAGAGAGGGAAAGAATCTCAAGCAGGCTCCACGCTCAGTGCGAAGCCCTCAGGGAGGCTCAATCCCACGGCCTTATCCCGCGACCCTGAGGTCACCTCCTGAACTGAAATCAAGAGTCAGGTGCTCAACCACACAGGTGCCCTACACACTTGTTTTTAAGAGAAAAACTTGAAACTAAAACATAAGCATCCCAGAAAAAATTAATTTGGGGTATATTGACACATTCATCACCAAATCCTACACCTTCCACTAGAATGCAAATTCCCTAGAGGCAGGGATTTTTGTTTGTTTTAATTACTACTGGCATCCCAATGCTCGGAAACAGCTGGGCACATAACAGTAGCCCCATAAATAGTTATTGATTAAATAAATTCTGCCTCCTTCAGGAGACAGTGTGGGGTCTTGGAAAGAGCAGGGTCTTTGAGATTAGACAAACCTTCATGGAAGTCAGATGCCCGTAATTAGTTTTTATCGGAAATAACTGCTAGGTACCCGGGGTACCATATCGGCTTCTCTTCTCTCTCTGAGCTAAGAAGGGCCACCCTAAACTGTCTCAGGGTCTTCTGAGAAAGGCCGCTTTCTGAAGCATCAGCTCTTTCAGAGAAGGAGAAAACGGCCGTCGAAAACTTAGGGTATAAGGCAATTCGAGTCCTTTGTAAGTTCTCAAACTATTTGTAGTGAAGGACTAGGTGTTTTGTTTTTTACTCTTCATCATCACAGATCAACATTTTTACAAATACGATAAAAATTAATTACAAGAAAAATTAAAGAAGCAAATACAAGATATATAACCAATCTTTTATCATTATTATTAGATTCAACGGACATAAAATTAAAATTCAATAAATGTAGTCATAACAAACATAATATAGAGAAAAAGAAAAAAAATTACAAAAACTTTAAATGTTGCTCATTAAAAGAGTACGTATAGATGATTAAAACAGAATTGCACTTACACTTGTAAATTTCTGTGTTTTTTTTAGTATAATCATTTTATTTTTATTTTTTTATTATTTTTTAATTAAAAAAATGTATTGTCAAATTGGTTTCTGTACAACAGCCAGTGCTCATCCCAACAAGTGCACTCCTCAATGCCCGTCACCCACTCTCCCCCCTCCCATACCCGCCATCAACCCTCAGTTTGTTCTTAGTCTTTGAGAGTCTCTTATGTTTTGTCTCCCTCCCTCTCTGTGACTTTTTTTTCCTCCTCTTCCCCTCCCCCATGGTTTTCTTCTAGGTCTCTCAAAGTCCACCTGTGTGTGGAAACATATGGTATCTGTCTTTTTCTGACTGACTTATTTCACTCAGCATAATACCCTCCAGTTCCATCCATGTTGCTACACATGGCCAGATTTCATTCTTTCTCATTGCCGCGTAGTATTCCATTGTATATTTCTGTTTTCTGCACTTACGATAAATGAGTTAGTAAGTGAATAACTCATTTTAAACATCTGGATGCACATTAGAATAAACCCCATATATGTTAATTTTTTAATGTTACCAAATGAGCTCGCTTCTTGCCGAGTCTTTTATATAACTTATGCAGTCACTTTGCCATCAAATGATCCTCAGAGGATAATATATATCTTAATTATTTGCGTATTCTGCCTTCGTAGTAGAGAAGCTAATCTCACAAAAGTCTGTTAATAGGAATGAAAGAAGAGCTTTTAAAGCAATTTCAGCAAAGTCACGATATTTATTTCTAAATTTTATCCAAAATGAAGCAAGTAGAGCTGATTAATTTCAAAACTTTCATCAGTAACCAGTCCCTACACAGACCCATCTCGGCTCTGCCTAGGACCCTCTCCCAGCCCTGAGTCTAGCAGAAAGCAAGCACAGAGTCAGGAATGAAGTCGAGTTAGGAAAATGTGCAGAGTTTTATTTCTTCATGCTGGCGCTTGTGAAAAGAGATCCTCATTGAAGGTTTCATATATCAAAAAAAAAAAAAGAAAAGAAAAAGAAAAAAGACTTTTAATGATAGCTTAAGAAACTCCTGAAATCTACCAAAGACTACTGTTTAGTTTGATTTCATTGTGGGGGGGGCACAACCGACTTGAAATGAAGCATCTTCAAAAACGATTAGCTTTGGTCAAATGTCTTCCTTTAATTGGACCCCTTTCTTGTGTGTTTAGGGTAAAGGAGAAACATATGTTCCAGAAAAAGATACATTTTATAAGGTGTTAGAGCGGGGTCACAGCCAAATGGAAGGAGGAAAGATACAGAACGTGCAGCAGCAAATGACGGGCAGGCGGCTGTGATCAGTTGCTTTGGGCCGGAATGGACCCCAAATGCCAAGCACCGAAATAAGGAGGGAAACGAACCGCTTCTCCAGCATCTCTTTGGGTTACAACTGAACTCACTTAGCGAACAATAAAAAAAGAAATGGAATGATTTTTACTCTTTTCAATAGCTGACATTGCTCTGTTGATCTTTTCCCAAACAATAACAGAAGTAATTGTGCCAATAATAGATTTTATTCTGTTCAGTGACATTTTCTTGAAAGAGTCCCAAGTTTAATAAAGCAGAGAGACATTATTTTTTTCAAATCGACATAAAGCTTTGTGTCTGTAAGTAATAAAAACTAGAAGAAAACACCTCTAATATTTAGTCCAATGTTTCTGTTTTCCCCCAGGGTGGCTGATTAACAAACTCACGAAGCTAGCCAGAAAATTCCATGATGGGTCCGCCAGCAGGAGAAAAATTGTCGCTGAATCTGCTGGAAGAAGTAATTAATATAAGGCAAATAATGACACTGGGGGATTAGAGGGAGGCAGAAAACCCTTAAAATACTCTGGGTTTACTTAAATTACTCTTGGTTTACTTACTTAAGGAGTTTGCATGTTTAAGCCAATTACACTGGAGAGCACTGAGGACCTCAGCATCTGTTTTATTAGCAGCTAGGAACCCAGGCACACACCTTGGCTAACCTCTTCCTTGTCCGCTGAGGTAACCACGCCAGAAAAGAGATCGGATTTGGCCGTGAATGAAACATTCTCTCTTCCATCAAGCATTTTTTTCCTTGGTCATAAGGGAGTGCTCAACTGGTATTCCAGAGGCACACGTGCAAAATAGAATTATCTCTGCCTGGTTGTGGTGGCTCTTCCTGTCTCAGTACACTTTTATAAGGGCTGTGTCTCTCCCCAGTGGGACGTGTATGACTTCTAACTCCGGAGGGACGCTTACGCGCCATCTAATTGGGTGGTCGACATTTGGACTCAATTTTAAAATTCTTTTTCTCCTGCTGTCCTTATACACCAAACAGAATAAAACAAGTGTAGTTAATTTGGTTGTGTCTGGGCTTTAATTGTCATCCATCTGTACCTTACAGCTTAAATTTAAAAACAATGAGACAATGCAGACGACTCTTGCTGTTGGCAAAGCGTTCTCTTAACTGTGTGTGCATGTGTGTGCGTGTGTGATTCTAATAAAGAAACAGAAAGAGTCACTAGATTGTAAGCTCCTTGAGGACAGATGCCTTTTTGTTAAAGTTTGCATTTCGTGTGTCTCTATCTAGCACCCAGGACACAGCAGGCACTCACAAAATGGTTAGTTCGGTTATTTTCTTATTTAATGACAATCCTACCAGGTAAGCTCCATTATCCCCACTTCCTAGCTGTGGAACTGAGATGCAGAGAGGTTAAGTAACTTCCCTGGGGTTGCACAGCTAGTAAGTGAGAGAGCCCTCGACCCGGACATCCGTGCTCCCGATCATGCCGCACCCCCTCCCCTCTCTGCAGTCCTGCCCAGTCCGTACCAGCAAAGAGGCAAGCCCACTACCAACCACTCTATCCACCTAGGGCAAACATTCTTCTTACTGCACAATCATAACTTCGATAAGGAAACAGATGATCTGGTTGAGTTTTCCCCACCAGCAAACAAGCGGGAGCTTCAGGAGCCAACATTAGGGTAAGGATTCCATTTATCCAACCTTGTATGTGCCTGTGTGTGTGTGCCTGTGTGTGTGTGTGTGTGTGTGTGCACACACACACACACACACACACACACACAAACAGATGCATGAAAGAATACGTACCAAACTATGATGTTTGTAACCTCAGGGTGCTGGGATTTTGGGTGAATTTGACCCTTTCCCTTATATTTTCATGTATTGTTTGAATTTCCACAATATTTACAAATATACAATTTATATAAACAGAAAAGAACCATACTAAATTCTTTTTATTGTGAAATTAACAGCAATGGCTCTGGAGTCAGCTAGGGTTTGAATCACTTTGCTCCTGAACTTGGGCAAGTTTCTCATCCTTTCCACCGTGGGCTTTTTTATAGGCAAACAGGGGCTGATGGAAGTATCTGCTCTGGCAGTAGAGGGACTGAGCAGGACAGTAGAGCGCAGAGCCCTCTCCGTCAGTGTCTCGCTCTCATCGGGCCTGAGGAAGACGGACAGGATAAATGGCCCTGCGTGCAAGGAGCTCGTGCAGGCGGCTTCCGGAGAAGAAGTGAAATCTGCATGCTTAGACCTCTCGTTGGCTCACATTTCCAAGGATGGCCAGGCCGCCCCATGGCCACAACTCAAGCAGTAAGATATGTTCCGAGTCCATTCGGGTTGTCAAAACCCCTTCTCTGGTTTATATCAGGAGCTCAGAGCAGTCCCAGGCAGCAGCACTCCCAATGACTCTGCCCTTGGCTTTCCTTGCGTGGGAATCTGCGTGTGAACAACGTTCCAGAACGTTTAGTCCATTCATCTCCTTTTATTTGGCCAAAGAGGAGGCATTTCACATACAACGGGTACAGTAGCTTTTTTCCTTAATGCTCCATTAAGGAAAGTGGAAATGCTCCATGTTTGCTCTTTGAAGAGACCAGTGATTGGCAAGCAAATCCATCCTCGCCAGGAACGGAGGATGAAGACCACTGGGACAACTGGTTTCACCGCTGCTTGCGGGGTGGAGGACCGCTCTGCAGAAGGTCGTGGCGGCTTAGAAACGAAAAATGCAGCAACCCTGGGTCTGAGCAATAATAACCACACATTGCCACCTTCCCGGGCTGTGGAAGGGAGGAATTCCCTGACTTCCATGGCCAAGTTCAGTAAGAACCTGCATCCCTAGGTTTCCGTAACAGCCAGGGCAGGGCTGACGACAGACAGGGACTCCTTTAGTGGAGCTCACTCAGGTGAGACTTGTATTTCAGGGGATCTGTTCTATTGGTGAGGATTGCATGGAGGCATCTGGCTTCCAGAGGTGCCAAAGATTTACAATGTCAAGTTCCTGCGGGGCAGGGGGGCAGCGGGGCACAGTGGCCCCAGGGGTTCTGCCCACGTCTGGTGGGGCGGCAGTGGCAGTTTCCTGATCAGGCCATCCTGGGCTTGGTTTTGTCACTGCTCCTGGAAGCATAGCCTCAAATCACTCCATATCTTTTTACTAAAACTCTTTCTGCTTAGTGAGCAACGAGCTTCTTTAAGCCCTAAGAACCCTGAGAGGTTCAAGTGCTGAATACCAGAGAAGAGTTTTCAGCCGTCCCAGGAGGCTGAGGGCCACGGCTGGGCAAAGTGGCTGCTAACAAGTCATGTACTTCGAGACTTGGAGCACAAGGTCCCTCTTGGCCTGCCCTTATATCGCCATCCAGGACAAGAGACATCTGAAGAGGGCCGATCACAACTTCACCGCCCTGGGATTCTAGTGCCCTCATCATTCTTCACAGATGAGTTTTTGTTCCCATGTCAGTGGTTCTCAAATTTTACCACACGTTATGATCATCTGGGGAGCTTTTAAAACCTCTAGTTTAATCGCAGGCAAATTCAATGAGTCACTGGGGCCGGGGGTGAGGGATTGTGGCATCATTCATTTTTACGTGGCTGAGTCTCGGAACCAGTGGGTCTAAAAGTGCCTCCCCAGAGCAGCGTCACCTGAGAGCTTGTTAGAAATGCAGATTCCGGAGCCGCACCTAGACCCACTGAATCAGAAACTCCAGGGAGTGTTTGCCACCCCAGAGAGCAGCCTCGTAGGTGGTTTGGGGGCACAATCAAGTTTGAGAACCTCTGGACTAAGTCACTCTCAGACTGTCATTTAGGTATATTTTAAACCTTAATCTTTCAGTTCAGTGCTTACGAAATTTTTTATTCTTGCAATGAATACGCCATGATACAAATTTCTGCATAGAGAGAATTTTCTGTGTCCCTAAGTACAGACTCCAAACCAACTCAGTTCCTCCCATTCAAGTGTACAGTGAATCCATTTTTTAAAAATGTCCTTTGACTTATTTTGAGAGAAAGAGAGAGAGTGCTTAAGTTGAGTGGGGCAGAGAGAGAGAGAGAGAGAGAATCCCAAGCAGGCTCCATGCCACCAACCACAGAGCCTAATGTGGGCTCAATCCCAGAAACTGCAAGATCATGACCTGAGCTGAAATCAAGAGTCTGATGCTTAACTGACTGAGCCACCCAGGTGCCCCAACTGGGTCCCGTTTTTAAAGCCTAAAATCTCTATTTCATTATGTTTGTTTAACCAGACTACATTTATTTAATTTTGAAAGGTTAAACTAAAACTAAAAATAAAAATAAGGGGGATGATTAGCATATAGCCTCAACCCGAGGCTTGAACCATAGCAAATACACATGTACGTGCATGTATGTGTACAAATGCACATACTCACACATATGCACAGACTCTCATGCACACACACACACAATCCCATGAGATGAAGATTGCCTCTCCCTAGCAGCACTCCTGGACCTAAGGGACAGGAAGAAATTGGCTGTTGACCAGGAGAGGCCTATATGAGATACTGCATTGCTTAGTACGAACTCATACTAGGCGAGGAAAGGTAATCCTGTGATCTTTTCTGTGTAACAGAAGATCCGGCTTGCTTTCAAAGCCAGCTTCTGCCACTTACCAGCAATGAAATGAGAATAGTAAGTTTAATCCTGTAGTAACAGCTTCCATCAATAAATGGTTTTATGGTTGTTAATTTTATTATTGCTATTATCATCATCATGGCAGTGGGCGCCTGGAGTGCTTCCAGATACAACCACCCACTTGAGACTTGCAAGCACAGAGAAGGATTTCATCATCAAACTTATTTTTTCTGTCCAATCTTAAAAAAAGGAACCCTCAAAAAGCCTGAAAGGAGAGGGTGAATAACCTTTCATCACAACACCCCTTCACCAACCTTCAAAATAAAATGGAGCATCTGACTTTCAGGAGATCGTATAAAGAGGGTGGGTAATTAAGAATGTTATAGGGGGCGCCTGGGTGGCTCAGTTGGTTGAGTGACTCACTTTGGCTCAGGTCATGATCTTGCGGTTCATGAGTTCAAGCCCCATGTTGGGCTCTGTGCTGACAGTTCAGAGCCTGGAGCCTGCTGTGCCCCTCTCTCTGCCTCTCCCCTCTCCTCACACTCTGTCTCTCTCTCTCTCTCTGTCAAAAATAAATTTTAAGAAAATTAAATAGAAAGAAAGTTATGAGATGTCTATTCTGTATGTAATAGGCTCCTTTTTGTTATTTTTAAGATAGCGTTGTGATTTGCAGCCAACACCTTTCCCCTGAAGGTCCTATTAAAGGACTAACAGAAAAAGAAGAGCAATGTTTACGCCTCATCTTATGTGGTGGAACCCCTTAGAGGAGATTATAGCAACTTAAGAAGGAAGAAATCGGAATGCCAGGGGTCTCGGAAGTAATGGTAAAATCACAACCCATACTAATTAAACACTTAATTAATGCAAATGAAGCACTAGTTGTCAGGCCCGGAGATAAGGACCCCACCTCATTTTATCCAGGTCCAATCCTGAGCCCTGTTACAGGTGGAAACTGAGGCACAAGGATGTTGCTTGAAGTCTCCCAACTGGAGAATGTCTAAATTTGAACCTGTTTGCCACTCTTGACTAGCCAAAGAGTAAGAGATAACTATCCTTCCTCTCATGAATGAAACCTTCTAGAGTCTTGCTTACTCCTGTTTTAAAGACACCAGCCTTTGTATTGCTCACCAATTGTGTGGTAAGTGCCCTCTTAGTTTGGAGTGGATGTAATGGTGGATCAGGTAGGCACAGACCATCTTCCGGTGAGCATACAGAATAATAACTACAGTAGGATATGACCAGCGTCACCCTGGGGTCTTCTCAGTGGGAGTTACAGCTGAGCCAAGACCTGACCGTGTGTGATCACTGGCCAAGGAGGGTGAAGAGAATCTCAGACCGAGACAACAGGCTAGGGAAGGCCTGGAGGCTGGAAAGCATGGCCCTTCATCAAGATGCGAGTTCAGCATGGCTAGAATACAGGTCAAGACTCTTATTAGGTTCCTTAAGGACTTTCGACTTGACCTTGATAACTGAGGAGTCATCGAAGGGCCTTAAATAGGGAAGCGTCTTGATCAGATTTGAGTTTTACAAGATTGTTCTGATTGCAGCATGGAAAATGTATTGGGTTTGGATCGTTGTGAACCAGAGGCAGGGAGCCCATCAACGAATATTTATCGAGTGCTTACTATGTGCCGATCATCATTCGAACACTGGTTTTGTGGTAAACGAGACACTGGTTTTGTGGTAAACGAGACAACAAAAGCCATGTTTTCCTGGAACTCCCATTCTAATTGGGGTCGTGTGTCCGGATTAGTCTCTCCATACACAGAGGCCGTGGTAACCTCCCTTCAGGCAAGAGACTCCCCCATCCAAGCTTCTCAAACTATCTGTAGTGAAAGATTGGATTTTCCCCCATTCATCCCAGACCGATATGTGATTCTAATTGGTGTGATTAGTATACCCTCGTGCTACATGTGACCTATCATCCAAATATGACAATACCTGAGGTGTCTGCTACTCCATTCCAAGGGACAAGTCCATTGATTTGCACATAGATGCTGTAGCAATGGGAAATTGCAATAAAAAATGTTAAACCTTTACCCTCAATTGTTCACTAGGGAGGTTATGAGATAGAAGAAGGTCTGGAGGAAGACTCAGTGTTGGAAGTACTGATTATATCTGGTAGAATATGGGCGACGTCAGGGCAAATAGATATGGGGGTTTGAATTTTAATCCACAAACTCGGGTAGGAAAGGAAATATGCATTGTTACTTACATTAGTTTCTTCAAATCCACCTAAATCTGCTTCTAATTCACAGTCCCAGCATCTTGGATCAACTAATTTTAGTGATAAAGCTCCTTGCAAAAAGACTTGGAATAGAAATGTATGATATTGTTAACCAAATTATCTTTGAGGGACTTGAGTGGTAGCATGGTGGGGGAGGGAAACTGGGTGGAAGAGACCCTAGAAGCAGTGTGATTCCTAGTATACACAGTGAGCATGCGACCTGGCCCCTGTTGGTAGGAAACCGTATTTTCCCAAAAACCTTGACTCCTGGGAGAGGTCCATCTGTGGTCTGAAACCTAAAGAGAAATCCTTGTTCTATCAGCTGTTGGAAGCAGAGGGAGACCCCAGCTTTCTCCTGTTGGGCAGCCAACAGTGGAGACATAGTTTCAGTGGCCTTGCTTCTACTCTTGCAGTCAAGTTCTGGCATCAGGGCCTCGCTTCATTCTTTTCTAATGTCCTTCAGCCCTGGGGCAATGATAACCAACCATCCCAGAGAAGCAAACAGAAGCTTCTAGACAGAAGCACTTCGGAGGCCTTCCTGCCCCTAAGAGGACCTTTCTAACAAACATGGCATCAAAGGGAAAGGGCACACAACATTTAACCTTGCTCGTGGGGGTATGGGGAAGACTGGGGTGGGGGACAACTCTGCACTCCCCACCTTCCCTCTCCCTTGTTCTCTCCCTGCCACCCCTCACTAGAACCCCCCTGAGAGTCAGTCTCCTCTGCACTATCATTGGGAGGGCGGGAAAGCCTTTCTGCCTCACCTCACTGTGGAAAAGGGCCTCGCCATCATCCCAGACGCAGTGCTAGGTGCAGTCACAGACCAAGATGCACTTACAGACTGAGAGAACACTACACTGTGTCCCGTCACTAGGCCAGGGGCCACCATACTTTGAATTGATGCTTTTACAAGTCTAATTATTTTGTGGAAACGCCATTATAATATATTGTAGTTCTGTGTGTTTGAAAATACTAAGCAGTTAGGGGCACCTGGGTGGCTCAATCAGTTAAGCAGCCAACTTTGGCTCAGGTCATGACCTCTCTGTTGGTGAGTTCTGGCCCCGTGTCGGGCTCTGTGCTAACAGCTCAGAGCCTGGAGCCTGCTTCGGATTCTATGTCTCCCTCTCTCTCTTCCCCTCTCCTGCTCACACTCTGTCTCTCTCTCTCTCTCTCTCTGAAAAATAAATAAACATTAAAAAATTTAAAAAAAATGCTGAGCAGTTAAATACAAACATGTTTTAAATATCACAATTACCATCTCTCATTTCTTAAAAAGTAAACTAAGAATCTCGAATAAAGGAAATTGTCTGGCCCTCTCCCTCCTTCTAAGACACTTTGCTTCTCCCTCACTCACCCACCCCAGGAACCTGTTCATTTCCTTAGTTTTAAAAAAAAAAGAAAGAAAGAAAGAAAAGAAAAGAGAGAAAGAAAAAAAAAAAAAAAAAACCAAGAAAAAAATGATTTGCCCAGCAGGGGGCAGCAAGAGACAAAGAATACGATACAGTGAAGTTAGCTTCCCGCTCCCCCACCCCAACCCCACTTTGTCTGAAATCCTATATTAGAAAGGTTTAAATTGGGAAGAGGGCGGTAGGGGAGCAGGGACTGAATCCAAACCACAGAACCCAAATTCATAAAGTTAAGTGGATGCAGAACCTGCTGGAACAAGATCTACTGAAAACAATAGCTGCCATGTTTTGGGAGCTCTATGCAAGAAGGCAGCCCAGTGGAATTTTTAAAGAAAGTCTGGCTGTCCGTGGTGACGTCCACACACTTGGTAATAATGAATGTGATTTAGGAAATATCCCATAGATGAGAGGAAAGAATGTGATTCCCTTTGAATAAAATCTCACAACCTATATTCACGCCACTGTGAATTGGAAACATGGCTCTCACAGGCATGGAGTACCTGGGCATCTTAGGTAGGACTCACCTAAGGGTGAGAAGGGACGTGGGATGCCGGAAAGAGGGGTGGGGGGGGTGGCATGTGGTCCGGGACAGAATCTCTCATGAGTCCTTGAGGCATGTAAAGATGCAAACCCTGGCATTAAGGACCTTGGACCTGAAGGAAGAGTATCAGGAGAAGCAGGAAAGAAAAGGATTGTAGTGAGGGGTTCTGGCTGGGAAATGTTTACTTGGGGTCCAAGGCTGTAAATAGTGTGATTAAAAATTCTGGCAACAATTGTATGGAATACATGGGCTTGTGTCCATCTCGAGAAATCTGTATTGGTTTCCCAGGGCTACCACAGCAAAGTACCACCAACGGTGTGTCTTAAAACAACAGAAATTTATTCTCTTACAGTTCTGGAGACTAGAGGTCCTAAATAAGATGTTAGTGGGGCCTTTTTCTAAGGTTTCCAGAGAAGAATCCTTCTTTGCTTCTTCCCAGCTTCCGGTAGCAATCCTTGGGGTTGCTTGGTTGGTAGCTATATTACTTGATCCCTGCTTCCATCATCACATCCTTCTTCTCTGCGTACATGTGTCTGTGTGTCCGAATCTCCTGTCCTTTCTCTTATAAAGATACCAGTCACCAGCCTTAGGGCTCGCCCTGATCCAGTTTGACCTCATTTTAGTGTAACGCATTACCTCTGCACAGACCCTATTTCCAAATAAGGTCACATTTTGAGGTTCTGGGTGGACATGGATTTGGGGGAGCACACTATTCAATCCAGTACATACCCCAAATAGTAGTCATGTTATGACAATAAAGCTGGACAATGCTACCCTCACGTCCTGGCTCACCCTCCTTCTGTCCCTTAGTCTGCATAAACCTTGTGAAATGGTAGTGAGAATCTCTAATGGGACCGTGAGACAGATCAGACGTTATGTGCTTGTCACATAGCTGTTGTCACAGCTGGTGCACAACAGTGGCGAAGCCAAGAGGCTGGAGAGATACAGTGGAGGCTCCTCTCTCTCTCCTGTGCAGGCTGCCCCGGGGACTCATCCGGAGCTCCCAGAATGTTCCAGGCACCTTCCCAACTCCTTTGCCCCAGACTTGACTCTCAGGAGTTTTGTTTGCTAGGTTTCTGCGTGGGATCTGATTTACTAATCTTCCCCTAGGAGTTGGTGTGTGTCTCCTCCCAGGTGAGACACCTTTAAAGGGGATATGTCCTACTTAGATTCTGCTTCAACTTCCGTGCTTGGTGGCATGGGTCCCCGAGACCGTTGTGAACCAATGTGGGGAAAGGTTGGGGGCACTTTGACCAGGGCCATGATTCCTCAACCCTCAAGTGACACCCGGTGGTGACCGTCTAACCTTGCTACTGGCAGGGCTCATCTGGCTGTAGCAGGGCTTTGTTTTGGGAATCTGGAGCGATGAACAGTCCCAAATCCTGGTTGGGGGAAGACAGCAGGAACATTCGGAGTTGTGCTGCAAGCTTTTTACGGGAAGATTTCTTGTTTCCAGTGGCTCTTACTTTGAGGCTGGTCTAGGCCTGGTTTCTGCATTTACCCTCCACACCAGACTCACTGAGATAGATAATGACAGAAGTTATTTGATACTTGATATTGATATTCATTCATTTATTAATCTGAAGTCTTTTTTTAAAGATTTTTTTAATGAAGTTTATTTATTTAGAGAGAGTGTGTGTATTCAGGGGAGGGGCAGAGAGAGAGGGAGAGAGAGAGAATCCCAAACAGACACTGCACAGTCAGTGCAGATCTCGATGTGGGACTCAAACTCAACAACCATGAGATCATGACCTGAGTCGGACATTTAACCAACTGAGCCGCCCAGGCACCCCTAGTCTGAAGTCTTTATTGTATTTCTGTTACACAAATTTATTAATTCCAAAAGTGGATTGGGGAGGAGGCTGATAATAACCTTTTTCTGTTTAATCAAGGAAATATTTTCTTTTATAAGCCCAAGATTTTGTAGATCCTGAATATTTCTGAAGTAGGTCAATAATAGCTCACTGGAAATGCTTAATTTCCAGTCAGATTGGTAGAACCCAACTAGACAGAAACCAGTATTTTAAGGAAGCGCCTTCTCCATGCCCTACTGATTCAACAAAGCTGTAAGAACATCTAATTTTCTAATAATTAGACCCTTCCAAGAATGGACCTTCATTGAAATGTGCTTTGACCTGAAAGTGTCGACCAAATGGATTGAGTTTGTTGAGGGTATCATACAGTTTGTTCTTTCATAATAATTGGCATCAGACCATATCACCTCATTTATCCAGTTATCCATTCATTCAACAAATACCTAGCATTCTGTGGGACTCTGCTTTTAAAATGTCTCCCATCTCTACCTCTTGGTACTATGTACTTATACATCCCCTTTCCCATGAGTGTGGGCTGGGCCAAGTGCTCTGCTTCTGAAAAAAAGAACAGTGCAAAGTGATGAAATGTCACCTACAAAATTGGATTACAAAAGACCGACTTCTGTCTTGCTCTCATTCTCCATCTCTTTCCGTCTCTCCGTCTCTCCTTCTGGTCTCTTCTCACTTGCTCAGTCTGGTGAGGCTGGCTGTCCCGTGGAGAGATTCATGAGGTGAGAAAATGAATCTCGTGAACTACGTGTGTGAACTCAGAAGAATATTCTACCCCAGTCCAGCCTTGTGTTAACTGCATCCTAGGTTGACATTTTCATTTCACCTTTTGAGAGACCTTGATTCACAACACCCAGCTAAGCCATGCCCAGATTTCCATCCCACAGAAACTATGAGACAATGAATATCATTGTTTTAAGCCACCAAGTTTTGGAGTCATTTGTTACACAGAGATAGATACGTAATACACACTCTACTGGCCCTGAAGACACAAATGGGGAAAAAAATCCATGATCTTTTTCTCAAGACATGCAACAATTTCCTTAGAAAGCAATAAATGCCCTCATTAAAAATACAGAGGTTATACAAATGAAGATGGGGTCTCGGTTTTCAGTCCGAATATATAGAATTCCTATACTGACCAAATGTTAAAGTGATTTGGAAGTATTTTAATTATGTGAGATATCCGTGACTGCTTGGAAATGGCTCGCTCCGGACCAGAGAATATGCACACATTCCAGAATAAAAGGTATCTGGAGCTTGGAATAGGAATTATTTCAGGAGAGTGTATCTGCCTCTGCAAGATACATTTTTTGGAAAAGAACCACCGAAACAAAGCAGCAAAGGAGGTAATAAGGTCACCCCTTTCTGTTACTTCATTTTCTGTTACCGTATTATATATTTTTTCACTCTGGAGCAGTCGTAAAACGTAGACTAAAAATACAGTATACAAACAATATGTATGCCAATAGGAACAGAAAGACTTTGAAGGAAACGGAAAGACAAACCCGTTGATAAAATTTGGGGCCATGATGCTCTGACTCAAGATACTGGAATTTAGGGGCGCCTGGGTGGCTCAGTCGGTTGAGTGTCCAACTTCAGCTTAGGTCATGATCTCACTCATGGGTTCGGGCCCCGCGTCGGGCTCTGTGCTGACAGCTCAGAGCCTGGAGCCTGCTTCAGATTCTGTCTCCCTCTCTCTCTGCCCTTCCCCTGCTCATGCTCTATCTCTCTCTCTCTCTAAAAAATAAATAAATGCCAAAAAAAAAGTTAAAAAAAAAAGATACTGGACTTTAGGATCTGCTAGAAATTTCCTGTATTTTTGCTCTATCCATACCCATGTCACCAAATTTAATGTCAGAAAATGAGGTTGCTACCCAAATGGAGTGAAGATAGGCAGTGGTATATAAGAACCTGGAGCTTAGGAGAAGGGTTGAGGTGAGATGAGATCTCCAAGGGTGTGGTGGCGATAGAGAAGAAAAGAGATCCAAGGACCGAAGGCTGATATACTCCAATGTTAGGAGGGCTGGAAGAAAAGGAGTCGCAGAGGAAACCGAGAAGGTACAGCTCCGCCCAGTTTAAAGCGAGGTTCGCGAAAAGGGGGAGAGTGTTCGTGTTGACTCGTGAAGATGGAGTGCTTGGTTCTCTCTGTCCTCTCTATGCCCTCATTGTTAGTTATTGCATTTATTTGCATGGCTACTGCATATTCATACCCACGAAAATGATTTCAAAATCTATGTCTCTATTCCTCCCTCCGGACATCTCTACCTGGATTTGTACACCCCAGTGGTATCCCAGGGCAGTATGTCCTAAATCAAACTGTCTTAAATCTTCACACGGATGCTATTTTCTCCTGAGACACCTGCCTGGGTCACCTTCCCTAAATAAGCCTCTTATCCTTTCCCCAATCACAACCTCCTTAAATTGTTTTTATTTTCAGTAATAACACTTGACAAATGCTGAACATGATGAGTTTATTTTTTTTCGTTACTTCTTTCTCTTCTTATTAGACTATAAGCCCCATGAGAGCAGGGACTTGGCCTCTTTGATTCTTGATGTATCCTTAGCTCCTAAAATGGTCCCTGGTCATAGTAAGTGCTCAATAAATATTTTCTGATTTGGTATTTTTGAAACCTCTCATAACTGGATTTTCAAAATTAAACCTATTATTTTAATAGGTTTCAATAGGTTTAAAATTGAAATAATAGTTTTAACTTTAAGACGATTTTAGATTTACAGGCAGTTGTTAAGAAATAATATGGAAGGGATCCAATGCACCTGTAACCCAATTTCTCTCATCTTACAAAATTGCGGTGCAATATAGCAACCACAATAATGACATTGACACAGTCAATAGAGAGCATTTCCATGACCACAGAGATCGCTCATGTTGCCCTTTTATAACCACATTCACTTCCTCCTTGCCCCTCCTCCCTCCTTAACCCCCCAAACCACTAAACTGTTCTCCATTTCTAGAATTCCGCCATTTCAAGAATTTTATATCAATGGAACCATAACCATATAGTACGTAAACTTTTTGGACTTGGTTTTTCACTTAGCATAATTCTATGGAGACTGATCCGGGTTGTTGCATGTATTAACATTTTCTTGCTTCTTGTTATTGAGCAATCCGACACAGTATGCATGTGTCAGTTTGTTTAACCATTCAACCTTTGAAGGACATCCAAGTTGTTTCCAGCTTAGGGCCATTACAAAGGAAGCTGCTATAAATATTTGTGTACAAGTTTCCTTGTAAACATGTCTTCATTTCTCTGGAATTAATGCTGCAATGTACAATATCTGGGTTGAATGGTAGCTGCATACTAATATTTGTTTAAGTTTATTTATTTATTTGTTTATTTATTTATTTATTTAGAGAGGGAACGAGCAGGGGAGGGAGAAAGAGACAGAAAGAATACCAAGCAGGTCCCACACGGCGCTGAGCCCAAGAGTACAATGTAGATCCTGATGCAGAACTTGATCCATGAACTGTGAGATCATGACCAGAGCCAAAATCAATAGTCACATGTTCAACCGACTAAGCTACCCCAGCTGATTTTAACAACCTCGTCAAACTGTTTTTTAGAGTGGCTGTACCGTTGTACATTCCTTCCAGCAATGTATGAATGATCCAATTTCTCCACATCCTTACCAGCATTTTGAGTTTTCTCTATTTTTAACTTTAGTCCTTCTGATAGGTGTGTGGTGATATCTTGTGGCTTTAGCTTCCATTTCCAGAGGCCAGCGGCGTTGAGCATCTTTCACGTTTTTATTTACCATCTGTACCTCCACTTGGTGAAATATCTGTTTAGATCTTTTGTCTGTGATTTAATTGGGTTATTTGGGATTTTTTTTTTTTTTACTATTTTTAGAGTTCTTTATGTTTTTAAGTTGGACATATTGTTTGAAAATGTTTTCTCCCAGTCTGTCGTTTGTTTTTTCCACCTCTTAACAGGATCTTTAACTGAGAAGGAATTTTAATTTCAATGAAGTTCAACTTAACAATTTTCCTTTGAAGGACCATGCTTTTGGGGTAATATGTAAGAACTCTGTGTGTAGCTCTAGATACTGAAGGTTTCTCCTTGCTTAATTTTTCTAAAATTTTTATAGTTTTGCATGTAAGCTTACAATCCATTTTGAGTCTATTTCTGTATAAGGTATGAGACTTAGGTCAAGGTTCACTTTTTTTGCCTATGGATATCCATTCATTCCAGCATCATTTTCTGACAAGGTTATATTTCCTCCATTGAATTACTTTTGTACCTTTGTAAAAAAAAAAATTAGTAGGGCATATTTTGGGAGATCTAATTCTGGGTTTTCTATTCTGTTCCATTAATCTGTACATTGATCCCTCTGGCAATAACTTGATAACTGTAACTATTTAATAAATCTTCTTGAAATGAATCAACTGATTCCTCTCAATTTATTTTTATTTTTCAAAAACAGTTCTGGCTAGTGCATCTCTTTTGTCTTTCCATATGAATTTTGGCATAATATTCAAAAAATCTTGCTGGAGTTTTGATAGGAATTTCACTAAATAACATGAATTTGGGGAGAATGGACATCTTTGCTATTGAGTCTTACAATCCATGAACAAGTTATGTCTCTTCATTTATTTAGATCTTCTTTGATTTCTTTCACCAGCATTCTGTAGTTTTCAGCATTCAAGTCCTGTACTTATTTTGTTAAATTTATACCTAAGTATTTCTACCCAACCCCCACAATTATAAATGGCATTGTAATTTTAATTTCAGTGACCACATGTTTTATGTTTTATGAATTCTATTTGTTAATATTTTGTTAAGGATTTTTTGTATCTAGATATTTATATCTATATCTAAATTTCCTATTTTTAATTTATTTCTCTTAAGACCATGTCCTTGCAATTTCCAGAGAGAAAATACAAAACAAGAAACAGACTTGTTTTCAAATACAGAAACAATGGGTGGAGTTTAAAGCATTACTGATAACATCGTTCTAGAAGAATGTTAGCTTCTCCAGGGCTCTTCAATATTCCTGAGGAATAAACGTGATTTCTCTTTTGCTCCCACTGGGCTGTTCTCAGGCGTAAGTCACTGCTCCTGCTCTTCGACGTATTTTCCACATGGAAGATAGGGAGCCTGAAAATCATGTGACAATCGGAGTAGGCCATTCCCAATGCCGTGCCAGAACCAAACTCTAATGGCCACATTCTCCTTTTAAAGAAGGAAAGTGAGAAAATAAGTCGTAATCCAAATCCAGTACCTGTCTTCACGACTGCCTCTGCCACAAGCGGGTCCCATTTCCTGCCCAGCTCGGAATCTGACAGGTTCCCCGCCCACAGCTCCTGCTTTCCTTCTGTGTCTATATATTAATGGATTAATAATGATCCATAGCTTTCTTTTTATGTACTATGTTCACTTGGCTTTAGTATCAGGGTAATATCACCTTTATAAAATGAATTAAGTATTCCTTCCTCTTCGGTTTGTTGGTCGAGATTGTGCAGAATTGGTTTAATTTTTCCTTGTATGTTTGGTAGATTTTCTCCAGTGAAACCATTTGTGCCTGGAGATTTCTTTTGGGGGAATTTCAAAATTACAAATTCAATTTTTTAGTAGTTTTAGAGCTATTCAAATTATTTCATATTGGCTGAGTTATGGTAGTTTGTGTTTTTTTGAGGAATAAGTTTATCAACTTAATGTCAACATGATGTTAAATTTGTCATCAACCAACATTGAATTTATGTGTGTAGAGATATTCAGAGTATTTCTCTTTTATCCTTTTGGGGTTTGCAGGGTCTGTAGTGATATTCTTTGGGTCATTCCTGATGTTGATAACTTGTGTCTTCTCTCTTTGTTGGTCTTGCTAAAGATTTGTTTATTGGTGTCTTCTAAGACTTAGCTCTTTCTTTCATTGTTTTTCACTACTGTTTTTCTGTTTCAATTTCATTGATTTTTAACTCTTATCTTTATTACTCCCTTTCTTCTACTTGTTTTAGGCTTAATTTGCTCTACTTTCCAAAGGATTTTGAAAGGGTAGCTTATATTATTTATTTGAGAGTGTTTTCTTTTCTAATGTATGCATTCATTCCTATACATTTCCCTCTCAGTACTGCTTGCATTTTTTCCCAGTTTTATTGACATATAATTGACAAATAAAATTTGTATTTACTTACAGTATATGACTTGATATTTTGAGATATACATACACACTGTGAAATAATGTCCACAGTTAAGCTAATTAACATCCATCACTTCACTTAGTTACCGTTTTCATTGTGTGTGTGTGTGGGGGGCGAGGACACTTAAGGTCTATCCTCTTAGCAAATTTTATCTCTACGATACTGTATTATTAACTATAGTCCTATCATTGTACATTAGGTCTCTAGAACTTGCTCATCTCACAGAGCTGAACGAGCCTTACACAGTTTTATATGCTGTATTCTCATTTTCATCCAATGTATTTTTAAAATTTCCCTTGAAACTTTCTCTTCGATCCCTCAGTTCCTTACAGGCGTGCTGTTTCCAAGTGTTCGGAGATTTTCCTATTATCTCCTTTATTGATCTTTAGTTTAGTGCCTGTGTGGTCTGGGACACACTCTCGACACTGTATGAATTCCATTCTTTTCAATTCGTTGTTGTTTTAGGGCCCAGGATGTGGTCTGTCCTGGAGTGTATCACATGGGCACTTGAAAATAATAGGCATCCTGCTAATTTTGGTAGAGGATTCTCTGAATACCGATTCTATCTTGGGTGAATGGCGTTGAGTTCTTCCGTATCTTGGCTGATTTTGTTCTATTTATTTCAGTCGTCCCAAGGAGGCACCGAAGTCACCAACTGGAACTGTGAATTTGTCTATTTCTTCTTTCAGTTCTATCAGTTTTGCTTCACATTTTTTGTACCTCTGTTGAATAAACATTTAGAATTACTACATTTTCTTGGTGGATTGGCCTTTTCATCATTACATATGTTCTTCTTTGCCTCTGGTAATTTTCTTTGCTCTGAGGTCTACTTTATTTGATATTAAAATAGCCACCCTTCTTTCCTTTGAATAATGTTTACATTAACTTTTTCCATCCTTTTGGTTTCAACTGGCCTATACCATTACATTTGAAGTGAATTTCTTCTAGACAGCATATAGTTGAGTCCTGTTTTTTTAATTCACTCTGTCAATCTCTGTCTTTTAATTCATGTATTTGGACAACTTACATTTAATATAATTATTGACATTAGCGCATAAGTGTGCATTAAAATTTTTTATTTTCTTAGTTATGCTGTTTTCCATCTATTTTTCCTTTTTCCTTCCTTTCTATGGATTACTTGAACATTTTTTATCTATGGTAGCTTTGACTGTATATTAATAAAGATTTTTTTAGTGGTTGCTCTACATATTACTTTATGTATACAGAAGTTAACACAATCTACTGGCGTTCAATCTTACCAGCTCAAGTGATGTGTGGAAAACTTACTTTCCTTTATGTCCCTTTATCCCCCATTTACTATGTAAGTATCGTATATATTTTTCTATGCATGTATTTAGAACCATAAAGACAATATTATTCCTTATGCTTTCACCATCGAAAATAATTTAGAAAACACAAGAGGAGAAAAAAAAGTCTACTGTATTTATTAGTATGTTTGCTGTGTTCTTTCTTTCTTCCTGATGATCCAAGATTTCTTCCTTTACTGTTTTTTTGTTTTGTTTTGTTTGTTTCTTCCTGTTTTGAGAACTTTAGTTAATCATTCTTCTAGGATTGGTATGCTGGTGACATATCTCTTAGTTCCTTCAGCTGAGAAAGTTTTGATTTCTCTTTCCTTCCTAAAGCACATTTTCACTGGGAATAGGGTTCTGAGTTCATAGTTCTATCTTTCAGCACTTGGAAAATGTTGTGCACTGGCCTCCATGGTTTCTGATGAGAAACCCAACATCATTCGATTTGTTTTCCCCCTTTAGGTAAGGTTTTGTTTCTCTCTTGTTAATTTTAAGACATTTTTCTTTGCTTTTATTTTTCAGAAGTTTGACTATCATGTATTTTCGTCTTATTCCTTTAGGTTGATCCTGTTTGGGATTCATTCAGCTTCTTACATCTATGGACTTAGATCTTTTGCTCAATTGGGTATTTTTCAGCCATTATTACTTCAAGTACTTTCTCGGCCCCACACTCTTTCTTTCTCTCTTTTGGGGACTCTGATGACATGAATGTTCGATCTTTTGTTATAGTCTGACTCTCTTTAGTATAAGAAACGTCATCCTGATAGATTGCAGGGATGGAGTTTGCCATTTTTCTCACGGTCCCGGCCAGGCACTGCACCCCGCATGTGCGCAAAAAGAAACCCACGCCCACGATGATTCCACTTTTCTCACAACGCGGCGACCTTCTGTTAGGGCTCCCACATTTCTTTCTTTATTAAAGCCAGGTTGGGGCTTCCACAGCATTTAATGTGCTCTTTATCTCTTACCGACGATTTTATAAAGGGTATATAGAAAAGGCAAAATGAAACTTTGGGAATAATGAAAATGATTTTTAGAGCAAAAGATCAAAGTGGTACAAAGATTAAATATAATGCTTTGTTAAAAGGCTGGCTCTGAACATAATACTCCCTCAAAGAGGCCCGAAGAGGAATAAAATAGTGCTCTAAAACTCCTAATGCAGCCTTCACAACAGAGTGATTTCCACTTGATTAACAATTGGAAAGCCCTGTTACCGAAGCAGCTGAGCCTCCCTTATTGAAGACAGATGTTGCCACTACACAGTTTACCAGTGTTTGTAAAGGTGACAAGGCCATCATCTGTGTCAGCTCTGGTCTCCTCATCTGTGAGCTCATGCCTCTGCTACCCGGCAAACTAAATCCAGCTTGACTGACAGGTTCAGAGTCTAATGAGATCAGAACATCATTATTAGTCCCCAAACCTCAAAGTGCTTCCAAACCCTCCTGTACTTCCTCTGTTAACACTTGTCACACTTTGCTGATCCTCCTTGAACATCTGCATCTAAGGTAGACTCGGATCTGTGAGGTTTGATGAAAATCTCATCTTTTGAAGTCAACAGGGAGGGGGCACCGAATAAATCTCTAATAAATGCCTGAATGGACAAGGTCTCCATAAGTGTAGAAAATATCTCCCCACTTCAAGCTCTATACCTCATTCATTCAGTCATTTATTGCATAAAGGTTTTAGGGAATGTTTACTAGGGGCCGGGTGGGGTGCGAGACACTGTGAGTATAAGAGAAAAGAGATGTTATTTATATTCTGGCCAGGAGCTCCCATGGACGTAACACGTCTGACCTGTGCCCCCACACGTTGGCTTGGGCTTCCACATGTGTCCCCAGATCAGGCACTGGCAAATTATGGTCAGTGGGCCAAATCTGGTCATTGCTATTTTTTTTTAAATAAAGTTTGTTGGAACATAACCACACTCATTTATTTATGTATCATCTACAGCTGCTTTCACACTACAATGATGTGCAAATGCCTAGGATATTTTTGCTATCCGAACATTTACAGAGAACAATGTTGCCAGCCACACACCCCCAAGTCACGAATTGGGGAAAGTCTCATATACTCTCACCTTACCTGGAAGTTCCTGCAGTGTCACACAGGCAAAGTCAAGGTTGCATCCTTTAGGCAACACATCCTTTGGTCAAGAGTATTGGACAGGGGGGAATAATTAATTAATACACACAATATATATTGTCCCCAAAACGATCCAGATCACGTATCAGTGTCAGCCACAGTCCTTGATTCTATTAGAATGTCTTCTATCTTCATTAAAACTCCAGGATGGAAACAAGAAAGGTGGTGTGTGATCTGAGTTCAGGACAATTGTTTGGTTCCCATCACTTAGCAGCGGGGAACACTGGGGGGTTCGTGCATATTAATGTACAGCTCATGTCCCGTTGGTGTGCTTGGCCTGTTGGAGATGTTTGCTGAACAATGAAGGGCTCAGTGAGACTGGAGGGGAGTGAGGGAGAGGGTGCAGTGGGAGATAATAACAATCACTGTTGGGGATGGGTAGAGAGAGGGCCACTGAAAGGATGAGCCATCCATTGGTTTTGGGCAGAAAGGTGATCTGATTTGATTTGTGTTTGACTTGTGTTTGATTTGTTTTGTAACCACCCTGGGATGTGGTCTAGTCCCCACCTTGATGTGTGGGGACTAGGCTGTGGGGGTGCAAGGGTGAAAGCAGGGCCATCAGTGAGGAGGCCATTGGAATGATCTAGATGAGACATGACAGTGGCTAAGCCCAGGGAGTATGGTGGAGGTATAAGAAGTGGTTAGATTCTGTACTTTGGTGATGGAGACAATAATATTTTCTGGTGGGTGGAATGTAGGAAGAAAAGGAGAGTCAAGGAAGGCACTGAGATTCTCATCCTAAACTACTGGAAGGATAGAATTGCCTTGGACTAAGATAGGAAAGACTGGGGAGAATCAGGGTTTGGTGGTGACATCAAGACAAGGTATGTTTATCATGTCTTATTTTGTCCCAAATGTCCTCTTTCTCCCTTGGGTTACCCTCATTCTGAAGCCAGAGCCTCTCTGTTCCAGTTTCTAGGTCTGCCCTAGGTCCCTTCCCTTCATTAGCCCCCCCCCCCCAGAGATGGCCCTGTAGGATAGTGGTTAGAAGAGTGGACTCTAGAGACAAAATTCTGCATTCAAATCCAAGTTTGCCATTTCCCAGCTGTGTGATTTTCCTCAGGAAAATCACTTAAGTTGACTCTAATTTAGTTCTTCTATTTGTAAAGTATAAAAAAAAAAATCATTGTCTTTCTCTCAGAGTTGACGCGAGGATTAAAAGGGATAGCATATGTGAAATGGGCAAGCACCCAGTATTGGCTCTCTGGCTATATCCCAGGGTTTGGTCTCCAAAACTTTTCCAGTTTCCTGTGACATATCTCTGGACTGGGGTTCTTGTCGGGCGGGAGACAACACGGGGCAGGTGGGAGCAGAAGGAGCAGGGTCCAGTACAAGAACCCCTGCCAACTTTAGGATGGGCTGGAGGCAGGACACAGGTATGATTGACAGAAGACAGCTTAACAGGCAGGTAAGTCACGCTACCACTCTGCTTGTTCTTGGAAGTAGACCATGGCACCTCTCAGCCGTAAAAGGGGCAGATGGGGGGTGGGAAGGAGAAAGCCAGGACCTGAGAAGGGGCAGGGCCAGGAGAAGAGGGGAGAGAAGTGGAAGAGTAGCTGTGCAAGTAATGCCTGGTGTCCAAGGATGAGGCAAGAAGCACTAAGACGAAGGCGGTGGCCCGTTGTGGGCTTCCAAGAAGAAATGGAGGGATTCCCACAAAGACAGAAATGTAGTGATAGAGATGAGACATTATCTCGAAGGCTTGTGCGTGGCTGGGGGGGTCACCAGCAGAGCTCGGCCTCTTGGTGAGGATGACAAAATTACTCCTCCAGACCCATGACTTGCCTGAATCTGGGCTCGGAATCCTGCCTTTCCCATGCCTTACCTGCCCTGAGCATTTATTTTGGGAGACTCTTCCACTGCCCAGCCCCCTTGTTGGGGAGGCATATTCCCCTCACCCTCTAATAAGTGGTCAAGAGCTCCCGCTCAAGAGTCTGAAAGGCCTGGATTTCAAGACCAGCAGCTGTCCCGCTATATAACAGGGCACTTCTCTCGTACTCTTAAGCCTCAGTTTCCTGATCTATAAAATAGGCATGCCAGTAGTACCTCCCTTTCAACCTTAGTTGAGTCTCTATGAGACTAGGCACTGAATCTGTCACACAGTAAGCACTCCTGAGATGACGGCCATGACTATTCAAGCATGACTTTTCACTGCTTGGTCATCAAGCCAGTGACTGTCTCTTGTGGTATGAAAAAGACAAAATGAATCTAAAATTCCTTTTGTAGTTTAAAACTACAAATGAGTGCAATTTTTTAAGAAGGGTTTCATGTGTTTAGCAATGACATAAGAGGTTCTTAGGGAAAGATCTTTGAAAGACGGTCCTTGTTTACTTATAAGAATTCTAGTGCGTTTATTAAAAACCAGTCATGCCTTCATGTGTGAGACGTAAACCTCAGGAAGGGGGAAGGAAAATCTTTGATTGTCAGTAGGAGAGTTCACACATCCAGAGCAAAAACAGTCTTGCTTCAGAAAATCCCAGTCAAGGCGGCCTTGGTGTTCATTTTTCCTACATGTGCAGCCCACATGGCTGTCTCACCAGATGCCTTTTCATTCTTTTTAAGGAGATGCTTCATCTATCAGTTGTCTGGACTCTCACCTTTAGGAGACATCTGCCTACGGTTCATAGCAAGACATCCCCCTCGAGCTGTAATCTGGTTCTCTAAGGTAGCAAGCACATCTTCAAAGCAACATGGCACCATGTAGCAGAAGCCACAAAGATGTCAGAAATTCTATTCCTAAGAATTTATTCTAGGGAAATGTTCACCGGAAGGCAAAAACTATACGCGACACAATGCCTCCTGCAAATGTTACCTAAAAAATAACAAAAATATGACGAGGGAATTAATTGTACGACAACGTAGGAATAATTTAGTAAGTTATGGACTGTTGTGTGAACACCGAAATGTTTAAATATGAAGGCTCTGGAAACATAGAAACTGTTTTTGATGCGCTGGTAATTGAAAGAGCAGAATACGAAACAGACATTGCTTTGTGGTTGCAAGCGTGTAAGATGCTTCTGGGGGGATGAGCAGGGGTAGATAATGGGCAAAAAATGAAACATTACTTGAGGGGGCTGGAAATAGAATTTGTCCCTTCAAAAGGTTTGTTGATGCTGTTGCTATGACAACGTTTCAACCAAAATGTTTAAAATAATTAAGTAAACCCAAGGCACCAAAGATGTGGGCTCCCTAAGGCTGGGTGAAATGATACGCTCTCATATACACTGATTACACGAGAAAATTCCTTTTCTGTTGCTTAGGCACAGGTTATAGATCGCCTGCTGACATTTGTCTTCTCACCGAGGCGGGAAGCCACCGCTGCCTGGTAAATCTTCCATACATGACTCGCAGACATCAAAGTCCCCAAACCTACGTAGCCACAACCAGAAACACTTGCAGTCTCCACCTGCAAGTTTATAATGATTGATTTCCTGTCCAGAGAAACTGGGTCTGGGTAAAAGAAAAAGTTTGACGTATATCCCTTTACCTATAGGAACCATATGGCCCACGTTTTTGAATAATTAGTCCTCAAAGCCAGACTAGGCTTGTAAACAAATTCATTTTTCCTGGCCTGTAGTCACTCACTCCCTCACTCACTCACCGAGTCTTTATGAAACATCATTCATGCATCCAGCACTTGCTCTGCATGAAGAATTAAAATGCAGAGGAAATAATCTTATCGAGGAGCTCAAAATCTAATTAGAAAAGACAGACACCTCCGTAATTTTATGTGATGAGTTAAGGTCTTGCTTTCATCATCTGTGAAGTGGAGGGAGGAATTCTTACTTCACAAAGTCAAGAGAAGGTTTGATGAAATGATGCATGTAACTAAACACTCAGAAAAACAGACAACACTCAGGAAATGTTGGTTTCTTTCCCATTAACTTTGAGTGTCGGACTGCCGTGTCATTCTAACATGGAGGAAGACAGAATTTTAAGATTTTGCTAATGATAGAGAAGGCTCTTCAGAAGCAGGGACTCCCCTGCTGGGCCCAGGAAGATGAATGGGATTTCTCCAGGGGGAAGAGAAGAGACAGGACCATCCATTCAGAAGAAACTGGTTGTATAGACACAGAAGGGGCGGAGCCAGCCTACATGCAAGACTTTCCATGACCTGACCAGCTTGGGGTTCAAAATTAGGCTAAGTTACTTCCAATGCTCAATGGAAATAAATGAAGACCAGTTAAATGAGAACAAGCAAAAGCTATTTATTCAGTGCTTACTATAGTGAAGCTGCCATCATTTGTGCTTTGGTCAAGACCCACAGGCAGAGCCGCAGGAAAGTTCTACAGCAGAAAGAAGGAGAGGCTTCTGGTGTGCCCTGACTGGAGGTTGTTGGGCTGGGGAGGCAGGGAGGGAGCGGGGGTACTAACTAGAAGCAGGCTTCCTACGTGATTGGGAAAGAGTGCATATTTGGCTTTCTCTGATTGGTCCTAAATTGGAAGCAGCGACAAAAATTAGGGAAACTGACAGTTATCAATCAAGTCCTAGCCCTTTAGGATTGATGGTTATGGGAGTTGCTGTTTGGGGTCCTGGACTGTTGCTAGAAGTAAGTCTGACCTCCTACAAGTCTCACGGCAGGCTGCCTTTCTGAGCTGGTTATTCTAAATAATGGGTTGGTTTCCTGAACAGTTTTCTCAGGTGTGGGTCAGAGTTCTATTCTATATGGTCTGGCCACTGTCCATTCATGTACTGAGACTCATTTGAAACTCAGTTTTCCAGGTCTCCCATCTCACTTAAGCGAAAATGTCTTTTTTTTTTTCTTCCCTAGGTTTCACCAGAGGGCTTGCTTGTGTCCAAAGGACCAATCATGAAGGCTTGGAAGACGCCCAGCCCAGCCCAGCCCTCATGGTCACTGTGTCACTCCAGAGCACACTTCTTTCCTTCACACGCACTCACTGCGGTCATTTCTTCCGGCTCTTCCTGGTCCTGGCCTTTGAACCTGCCCCAGTTCTGTCCAAAGGCACCTTCTGGCTTTTCTTATCTCACTGCTGGAGTTGGAGCTCCGCTCACTCTCAGAAAGCAGACATTGGATTATAACCAACGACAACTCTGACTATGATTTTTCAAAAGACGGATTTTTCCCATCGATGGGTATTTCATATATTTCCCTCCACTAAAAAAAAAAAAAGGAAGAAAAAAAGATGAAATCACAAGTAGTCCCACCAAAGGCACTTCTGTGAAAAACTTGAATAATAGAGAGCCCAGACCTGTTGTTTTTCTAACAAGCTGACTGTGGGCAGGAGTAGAACGAGAGAACCGAGAAGAACAGGGAGTTAATATGCTACCATTTAGACGGCCTCCCTGAAGATCAGATGTCTCGAGTCCACTCTTGGCAAATGCCGAACCGCAACCAGTTCTTGGATAAATTTTCTGACAGGTGTTCAGAGTGATGATATTCTGGGCTGTTGATTAAAGGGTGATCCGTATGTTTTAGGTGCCAGATGTGCAGGCATTAAAATCAATAGTTAGTCGAGAAAATGTAGGAGCCAGACTGATATTTTCCCCACACAGACTGCAGGGGCATTGGCAAGTGAATGAAGTATTATTTTTTTAGGGGTTAGGTCATAAAGCATGAAAGAGATCACACATTCAAAAATCATTTTTAATCTACTCAGATCTTAATCAGTTTATTTTTAAGTGACCTGAACTTCCGTTTAAGAAAATAACTGAACTGATTGCCTATGAGACTAGCTTTCAACTTACTGCAAGAGAGGTATTTTAAAGGTAACCGTACTATAAAATAAAGGGTAACTATTCTATATTGGCTGATCCTCATAGCACTATTTTGAGCCAGTACAGGGCTACTGGCTGATTGAAGAAGGCATTCTGGCTCAAAGGGGATCCATCCTCAAGTTATGTTGACTTTCTAGATGCAAACACTATACTTAGTTCTACGGTCGGTGATCAAAGCAAGGTGACCTCTGTCTAAAGCAGTGATTTTCAACTGAACCGTTCTGTCTCGGAGACATTGGCAATGTCTAGGCAGGCGTTTTCAGTTGTCACAATTTGGGAGGTGCTGCAGGCATCTCGCGGGCAGAGGCCAGGGGTGCAGCGAAACGTCCTACAATACAGAAGAGAGCCTCACATAGCAAAGAATGATCTGGCCCCAAATGTCAATAGTGCAGAGGTGGAGGAATCCCAGTCTTGAGGGAGCTGTATGCTCACCTCCCTTCTCTAGCTTCACCTTCATGGCATGCCCCCATGTATCAGCCAGTCACGTCCCTGGGCAACCCATGAATCTCTAATAGAGAGACTACTAGTCTCTCTGCCCGCACATCCCTCTCCTCCTTTCTCTCTAGCAATTTCTTGACTAGACTTCAAGACCCTGTTTCAAGTCTAGACGCTTTCTTTCTGACATCTCTGATCCCCTCCTCCCAGCCCACCCTGCCTCTCTAGACAGAGAAAGTTCTCCCTTTCCCTTGCCTCTCACTGTAGCATGCATCGCATTGTACTGTGATCGTGTGTTTGCACTTTAGAGAAAGTTGAGCTCCTGAAAATTAGAGACGGAGCCTTTTCCACCTCTGAGCTCCTAAAACCTGGCATGGACGTTCTAACACCTTGTGGGTGCGCAGTGATTTTATGCCAAATTATTCCTTTGAAAGGCTCCCCAAGTACTATGCCTTTCCCACAGGGAGCCCAAATTTCGAAGAGAGAAACAGCTTTTGTTGTGACTCAGGGAGAACATGTGTTGTCTGGGTTGTATGTAAATCACCTAGCGTAGTGCCTGACACGTAAATTTTATTAAATGAGCATCATTTTCTTTCAGTTTCCCTTCGAAGCAGCCAGGGCAGCTCAGCGAGATGCGCGGTTGTCTTTGGGAACGCGCAGGCATGAAGGTGTCGCACCACGCTGCTGTTACAGACTAGTGATCGTCATTGAGCAGATGGCAGTTCTGCCCGGCTCTGATCATTGCCCCTCTCACCTGCATTCTGGGCCCGTACACGTGCGGCAGAGGAGACCGGGTGTACAGCCAGATCCACCCTTCTCGTCATCACACAGAGGTGCAGCTGAGAAGAGCTGCCTAGGTAAGGACTACATTGTCCGGGCTCCTTGAATTTTGCTGTGAGCAGAGGATCAGTTCTCACCAATAGAATGCAAGCAGATAAGATGTGTGTGCTGCTGGTCCAAAGCTTTCGAGAGCCCACTTGTCTCTTCCACACTCTTTCTTCTCTCCTGCCGGCCAGACACACTAGGGAAGGCAAAACCACAAGAGTGCCCAAATCCCTGCATTAAGGAGAGCAGTTGCCAGAAACCTTGGGCTATTATACTAATGTGAAATAATCTCTTCGATCAAATGCATTCTGGGATCAATTTGTTACAGCAATGTAGCCTCCCGTAGTCAACACAGTACACCAGGTTTTTATAATTAAAACAAGTGGAACAGTGTTTGAGGTGACAAACGAAGCATAATGCTGACCTCCTCTCTTTCCCATGATCGTGTTAAAGTGACACTAAAGAATTACAACCAGGACAGGAGGGACCCCATCAGAGTATGAGAGATCTGAGCAAGTTCCCAGGAGAATGGAAGTAGATGGAAGAATATTGGCACATGAAGCAGACTGGACAGCGCCATAACTAGTCCTGGCGGGCCCCGTAAGGACAAAGGCCGGAGTGTGTCGGGATCTTGTTTGCTAGAGTCCCGAGGACGTGCCAGCCTTGTAAACTGCATACAGTACAATGGAGGGCAGGAATGAGAAATGAGATAGAAAACACAGGCGTTATTTAAGAGCCAAATGGGACAAATCACCCCTTATGACACCCCTCCCCCAATTTGTGCTCAGAACAACCCGCAGTCAGGCATTTAGCTCCCCTACCCCCACGAATACATAGAGGGTTGTTCTCTAAAGAGACCACAGATGGGGAAAAAGGAAACCCTGTGCCCTATTGGTAGGAATGAAAATTGGTGCAACCCCTGCGGAAAACAGTATGAAGTTTCCTTAAAAAACTAAAAGTAGCATTACCATATGATCCAGTAATTCCACTACTGGGTATTTACCCAAAGAAAACAAAACAGTAATTTGGTAGGATAGATAGCACCCCTGTGTTTATTGCAGCCTATTTACAATAGTCGAGACATGAAAAAACACATGTTTATCCATAGACGAATAGACAAAGAAGAGGTGATACACACATACACACACATACACACATACACACAGTGGAGTGTTACTCAGCTATAAAAAAGAATGAGATTTTGCCATTTGCAATGACATGGATGGACCTAGGGAGTATAACGCTAAGTGAAATAAGTCAGATAAAAACACCACATGATTTCACTCATATCTGGAATTTAAGAAACAAAACAAATGAACAAAGAAAAAAAGACACACAAACAAAAAAACCCCCAAACTCTCAAATACAAAGAACAAACTAGTGGTTGCCAGAGGGGAGAGAGGAGGCGGGGGTGGGTGAAATAGATAAAGGGTATCAAGAATACCCCTATCTTGATGAGCACTGAGAAATGTGTAGAATTATTAATCATTATATTGTACACCTGAAACTAACATGACCGTGTATGTCAATTATACTTTAATTTAAAAAATTTCAATGAAATGTATTAGCTTAAATTTAAAAAAATAAAGAAACCACATAAGCTGTCTATGAGTTACCAGGATAGCTACTGTCAGTGTTGGTGTCTCAGAGAAATCTCTGCATTCTGAAGGGCCCCCAGCCTAAGGAACAGCTCTCTTCTTACCCTAAAGTGACACTTGTTAGCCAACAAGCTCCAGCTCCCACAGACAGAGCTCTGAGTCCTCCTGTCTATTGATTTCTATCTGAATTTAAAGAAGTAACCAAGGATCTCCAGAAATTTGAAAAAAAATGGAAAAGTTAAAGAGAGACTAAGATAAGCCAACTCCTAAAGAAACAGAGAAATTCAGAGAACTAACGAGACCCTTCCTGCCAAAACTTCTAATGACATCACCAAAAAAAATCGGAGAAGACATAGCATATGTGGGTGGGACACTATGAGAAAGGGACAATCAGAGAACAAGTTTGGAATTTTTGAAATTAGAAACGTGGTTACAGAGCAGAAGAGACAAATCTCCCATGCAGAACAATTCTAAGTAATGTATGTAGGTACTTAACCTTCAAGGAGTGGAGAGCTCTTCACTCCTTAAGGTGCGCAGTGTGCATACTGACTTCCTTTTGAAGACCAGGCTATAGAAAGGGGAGAAGGGAAAGGGTAGCAGTAGAGAAACAGGGCAACTACTACCCCAGCCAGCTGATCAAGGCCAGGGTCAGCAGCCATAAATTATACTGATGGAATGTGCCCTTGATAGTGATGTGATGAACATGTCACTCTGTGGTCTTCCTCCCAATAATCCCTAGCCCCATTTATCATGAGGAAAATATCAGACAAATTCCAAGAGTGGATAGGAGCCAAAAGAGACACGACAATTCGATGCGACGTGGTCTCCTGAATAATGCATCAGTATTGGTTCTTTAATTGCAACCGATATATCATACTAATAAGATATTAATAATACAGGAAGCTGGTGCAAGGTGTATGGGAACTCTCTGTACTATCTTTCTAATATTTTCTGTCAATCTGAAACTGTCATAAAAAAATAAAATGTAGTTACGGAATTCAAGAAGTCAACAGACCAGTTGAATAAGAAAACCGGAGAATTTTTCCAAAATGAAACAAACAAAAGTCAAGAAAATGGAAGGTAATAATATTAAGGTAAGAGATATTAATGATTTATTTGGGAGATTCCGTTTACTACTAATATGGGCTCTAGAAAGAGAAAATAAGGAAAAATGAAGGGGGGAGATTATCAAAGAGTACAAGAATATTTATGAAATAAGATGCTAGTCTTCAAAATAAAATATCTAGTATCAAATGCCAAGCAGCATAAATGAGAAAAAAAAAGATTATTAACTATAATGTTCAGTTGTTTGTTGTATTGTTTGAAAATAGGCAATCCTGCTATAGGAGAAAAGAAAATAAATATCATGGATGAAACTCAAGTCGTAAGCAGAGCAAGTATGTCTTAAACATAAATAGAAAGAATGCAAGAACCAAAAGGTAACTAATATTCATGAACAACTAAATATAAAAAAGGTGCCTGGATACTAAATATTGATAATATATTGAATATACGGCAGGTACTAAATACTCAAAACTCACTGCATATACATGAGGCATAAAGCACTCAGTCTATATTTGGAGGCCTAATTCAACCAGCCATTGGTGATGTCCGTCCTGGCTCTATGTGTCCTCTGCTCAAGAAATAATAAGATCCGGCGCTACTACGCAGGCTAATTGGCCAGCTATGCAGTGGCCCGGCATCCTTGTCCTGCCTCTGTCCAACAAAACACGTCTGTTCCATTGGCCCAGGGCACCTTCCATCTGTGAGCCCCCTTACTTAAACACTTTGGTCCTAGTAACCTACCATCACTGGGGAAGGCCGGAGTGGCAGAGGGAGGGAGGGAGGGAGAGAGAGAGAGAGAGAGAGAGAGAGAGAGAGCAAGCTGACACAGGAACATCGCATACCCCAGGATCAGTAGTGTTCTTTTACCCTGCTCATACCTTATCCTAAGGGCTAACTTACCCAATAACTTGCTTTACCTTCTTGCTGTATGCTTTCAACTGATTTAATAAACTATGTACTCTGAACATTTTAATTTTTTCTGCAAGCCTTTCTCTTCTGAGACTTGAGGAGGGGTACGCTGATGCTACCTCTACCAGCAAGCGGGTACATTTGGAAGCTCCATGGCAGCTAGACAATTTCCCATGTGACAATACCTAGTATATCACTGTGAAATTTCAAAACCCTAAGGATGAAGAGGACATTTTTAATGCTTTCATGAAGACAAAAGAGTTCACTTACAAAGAAATAAGAATTAGACAAGGACTTCTCACCAACAACTGAAACCTAAGGACACATAAGCAATGCCTCCAAGTAGCTCCAAAGTTATTTTCGAACCACGATTCTATGCACTCCCAAAATAACAGTAAAGTGTGGCTTCACGTTGAAGTTATGATCAGGTATGCATGGATTCTAAGAAACTACTTCCCTCATATCCTTTGTCAGAAGCTACTTGGGAATGTGATCTAGCAAAATGAGAGAGTCCAAAATCAGGAAGACATGCATATAGAATACTGGAAAGCAAAAGATTTGTGGATGTTTCTAGATATGTAATACTATGCATGAGGCTTAAAAATACAATTAAGAAAAAATAAAGGTAATTAGAAACAACAGAAAAGACTAAACCTACAAAAGGCAGAGCAACAGAACCAAAGCAAACCATTTGACCGTGAAATGAACATTCTTTATGTCATTGTAACAATATAAGCACTACTTGCCAACTTTGTACAGTTAGAGCTAACCTATAGACATGGCTTAGTTGTGCTCACAGAAAGAAACCCAAAGGTTTCAACCATGAAGATGACTGTAAGTCATGACTATAAGTTAAACTACCTATGGCAAAAGTTGAGGCAAAGAGACTACTATTTTCACCTTCTAAAGAGGGGAGTCGAAAGATCGAGATGATCTTTGTATTTGTATTTGGTAATTCAAAAAATAATCACATAAATCTTTTGTTTAAATTTTCAGAGGTAACCAATGTAAGCACTAGAAAGACTATTGAAACTATTTGGGAGACTGTTTTATGTGGACTAATCCCTCCTCTATCTGGGGAAATTAATACATAATTTCTTAAATTGGTAAGTTATACAGTCAAATACTTAGTGACATGGAGGACCCATCAGTAGAATCCAAAACAGAAACTATTAAATAAATTATAAATAATCGTCTCTGGAGAGCTGATCTTGGGAAGATATCGACCAGGGGACTGTTGCTTTAAGTTCTAAGTCTTTGTATATAATTTTTTAAAACCACATACTCACGTTGCTTTGATAAATATTTGCTATGCTCCTCACTCTATGCTGGCACCAGGCACCTGGCTCCATATCTTTCCTTTGCAACTAGGCATGAGGACTGGGGCCGAGATGTTGGACATCTCCTCTCTTAGTAAACAAGCTTCGGTGAAGCTTAAAGGCACAGCACAAAATAATTTTTTAGAATCAGGGTCATCCAGTGGCACGTTCAGCCCTTACATCCTGCAAAACTTTGACTCTTACAAAGGGAGAATGACAAAAAGAATTTAAAAAGGAAAAGCTGATCTTTCTTTCCTCTCCTGTATGTCCTCTTATACCTACCTCCACCACCTCCACTACTGCACACACACACACACACACACACACACACACACACAACCACATACATTCAGACGCATACACACTCACACAACCACACACACATTCTCATACACACACATGCGCACATATCCACACAAACTCTTATAAACAAATTCTTGCTCAATCTGTTCACCCTTCTGAGACTTTTCATATAGTTTTCCTCTCCTGAATGGCTTCTTTACTCACCTCCTCCACCAGCATACACAGACTCACACTCACACACACACACACACACACGCACACGCATGCACACTTGCACGTATGTTTTACCCACCTGGAAATCTAGCCATCTCTCAATGGTACCTGGTCCATGGTAAGGCCTCAAAAAAAATTTATTGAGTAACTGTGTCAGCGCATGTCCTGGGTGTGAGTGTCTACTTTCCACCCTATGACTGAACTCTCCAAAGCAGGGACCATGTCTTTTCTGCCATGACTCTAGAGCAGAGTGATTTAAGGCTTGAAAGCAATAAATGGAATTTTGAAAATACATTTACTAAATTGAAAAGTAGTGAATATTAAGTGTGATATGCACATTGAAGAGTTTTTTAATTCAACGGAAATCCCATAAGTGTCATTGTTTTAATTTACTATTAATCCACACATTTGGGCTAAGTTGTTATGTCTTAAGTCAAACTCAATACTTTTGAACTCAAAACAGTTGGTTTTTTTTAATTACCTTCACCATTCTCACACTTTGAAAAAAGCTTATTTTTTCCATAATTTAAGCAGGGTGTCTCCGTTGGTTGGATGGTATTAAGGCCAAGCAAAAGTACGGGGCCACTAAGAACTTGAATTCTAGAGTTCGATTACCTAGATTCAAATTCTTATCTCCACCACATAATAACTGAGTATTTGGGAGCAGACTATTTGTCTCTTACATGCCTCAGTTTCCTCATCTTTTAAATAGGAATAATAATAAGACTTAAGCTACTATTGAGCAGATGAAAGGAAATAGTGCATGTATTAGTCTCCTTGGGCTGTCGTAGAAAATATCACAGAATAGGTAGCTTTAACAACAGAAATTTATTTTCTCACATTTCTGGAGACTGGAAAGCCCAGAATCAAGGTGCCAGATTTCAATAAGAGCTCTCTTCTTGGGTTACAGATGGCTGCCTTCTTGCTGGGTGCTCATTAGGACTTTCCTCCATGGACATGCTTGAAAAGACAGAGAGGGAGCCTGCTAAAGCTGTCTGGTGCCTCTTCTTACAGGGACACTAGTCCTGTTGGATCAGGCCCCTACCGTTGTGACCTCACTTAACCTTAATTACATCTTTACAAGCCCCATCTCCAAATATAGCCATGCGGGAGGGGGTTAGACGCAACATGAATTCTGGGTTGACGCAAACATCGAGCCCATAACTGCATGTGAGGCAGTTAAGCAGAATATCTGGTGTACATGGGCAATAATGTTAACTATTTTTGTATGCCTCTTTCTATTTACAAGATTAATCATGCTAGCCCTCTCAGATTCCATCTGTAAATATTTATTTTATGCCTCAACCTGTCACTGGCTTAAATATGACTCAGTCCGGATGAGAAGACTGGAAACTAAAGCAGAGAAGTGAGTGTAAACCAGACAAGGTATTAATGGAGAGGGAAAGCCACGACAAAGAAGTAGATCAGAGCACAGCAGAGAATTCAAAACGAGAGAGGAGGGGAGGGAAAGAGAGGGAAAGCAGAGCAGGGGGTAGACAGTGAGAGACTGATGGGCGGGGAGGAGGACAGGCTAGCTGTGGACTCGGCAGGGACTCAAGAGCACCTGTCTTGGTGCTTTTGCGTCATTCCAGGGCTTGGCTCAGCTTCATAGACTCAGAATCTGGATCTCTGTCTTCGCATCGAGAATGAGTCACCTTTTGGAAAGAAACTCCTGATAAACAAGTTGCTGAAAATAAAAAGAATTAATCATATAACCCGTGTATTTATTCTTAATCATAGACTTATCTCCCCAAAGTCATGAATGCCAGATGCGTGCTCCCTGGTACCTACTATTGATGCACTTGAGAAATAAGATCAGCTGAAGATGCTCTTGGTAAGCAAAGCATCAGGTCAAAAAATGATCCAGAAGCATATTCCACAAGAAAGGGATCCATTATAGATTAGCCCTATTTGCTTCCAGCACATCCAGAACGTTCATATAGGGTTTTTCTCTTACTTTCTCTGCTCCCTTAGGACTAAAATTTAAAAACTAATCTCATTGAAAATCACCTCGGGCCCCCGGAGGTATGACCGGGCAGGCACTTAGAGAGTGCTAGTGGCTTTCAAAAGGGTGGAAGGAACAGGAGTTTTTGCATACATACTGCATAATAGGCATTCTGCTGGCTGTTTGAAATATTTTATGAAATATTTTAATCCTCAACACCACTTTATCACCCTCTAATTTTCAGTTAAGGAAATTAAGCTCAGAAGCATTGTTAATGACCTCACTAAGATCACACATCTGACCGGACTTTGAAGTAGGTCTAATAGCAAGCGTAATTGTTGGAGACTTCTGAACACAAAGACACGCAGATATGAAGAGTCCACTGGCATCAGGAGAGCTTGGTGGTTGGAGAGCGTGTAGATGGAACAGAATTATCCATATGCTAACAAATACTAGTAATCAGCAAATCATGTTAATGTATGTCATACTCGCGTTCTTATATTTGAACTCAGAGAGGGAAGGAAAGCCTCAGTGATTTGTCACAAGGCAAAGGTAGTTATGGTTTAAAGCTTATTAATAATGTAGACTGTGTCTCTGAGTTGAAGCGAAGAGAACCCAGGGAATCCAAATAGATGTCTTCTAATTAAAAGCAAATGCAACTCTTTGGCAAACATGATTAGTACGAGTTACTTTGGCTGTAAGGAAAGATAACCTGAGGTTGCCTGATGGCAAACATCTGGGTTTGGGGGAATGGATGACTGGCTGAATTGAATTGTACATATTTGGACAGCTGGATTATATCATATTTAGGGCACTGTCTTCTCACCACCCTTGCCCCGGCTTCCCACCAAACGAAAAGGAGTTACTTCTCCAAACCAGTGCCAGGTCTTGTTTCCAGTCTCCACTGGGGCGCAGATGGTTGGGGCTAGAGGCCGTCACTGCCTCCCAGGATTGACCTGCAGCCTGAGGCTCCCAGGCTAAGGCAGGAAGCTGAAAGCCTTCCAATCATAATCTTAGCTTTGCAGAGGCTTCGGCAATAAACATCTCTCTTGGTTTCTGAAAGAGCAAAGCCGTGTCGTCTTACTACTATTCCATCTCTCTTTGCTGTCTGCTTAGAAAAGGAAACAAGATCATCCTCAGATCCAAAAGTATGTTTTTTTATTTTCAACAATTCAAGGTCCCTGTGGAAAGTGACCATTTGGAACACTTTTGTTCTCCCGTAGCCTTCATTGGAGCAGTGATTGTTTGTTTAGCTTCCTGAAGGTGGGGAAGTAAAAAAGAGGGAAAAGGCGTGATCCCTGTTCACATACAAGAGTTTTCACTGTGGCTGTGTTCATTACAATGAAAACATGCAGACAGCAAGAATATCTGATAATAAATCATGGAACACCAGTAACTATATACGTTGGCACTATAAAAATTGTGCATTTAATTTTTTAGGGTTTATTTATTTTTGAGAGAGAGAGGGAGAGCAGAGGAGGGGCAGAGAGATAGATGGAGACAGAATCTGAAGCAGGCTCCATGCTCTGAGCTGCTAGCCCAGAGCCAGACGTGGGGCTTGAACGCACAAACCATGAGATCATGATATGCTGAAGTCAGATGCCCAACGAACTGAACGATCCAGATGCCCCCAACATTTAAAGAAACATTTAATGATATATAAAAATATTCACAATAAAACATGTTGACAGTTAAAGAAAACAGGTCACCCCCAGTTTTGTTGAAGAAACACAATGGTATAATAATGAAAGGATTGATCCCCAAACTGTTAGCTGCGGCTATATCTCATAACGGGAGTATGGGTAGTGTCCCTACAATTTATCATCCAAACTGAAACCAAAAAAAACTTTTTTTAATGTTTGTTTAATTTTGAGAGAGGGAGACAGAGAGACAGAGAGACAGAGTGTGAGCAGGGGAGGGGCAGAGAGAGAGGGAGACACAGAATCTGAAACAGCCTTCTAACTGTCAGCACAGAGCATGATTTGGGCTCAAACTCACAAACTATGAGTTCGTGATCATGATTTGAGCCAAAGTCGGACACTTAACCGACTGAGCCACTCAGGCGCCCCTAAACTGAAACATTTTTGAACATAAAAAAGGATACAGAAATAATTTAAATTACATAACCATTGAAATCATTATTTATTAACTGACCAGTGTTTTCGTTATATTGGTAAACCTACAAAATAGGCCTAAAAGTCATCTTCAAAATATAAAAAATATTTCTTAAAAACTAAAAGTATCTATGTGTCTTAAAGCAACATAAGAAACTTTTTTCTGTTGATCATTAAAAAATATCAGAAAGAACAACTATTTTTGACACACACTGACATACTTTGGTTCCTTTCAATGTACTTTACTCTTAGTATAACTTGCTATGTCACAGGTATTTTTAAAGAAAGTATTTATTCCAATATGCTTTCAATTTTTCAAAAGAATTGTCTGAAATCTTTTTCAAAAGTGCATTTTAAGGCTGTGGTAGATTGCAAAATCTACCACCCCTCCTTGTATCCTAGCCCTTTGCCAGGGTCCTTTGCCAGGCCATCGCCCTCCCTGCCTCTAGGCCCAGCTGTACCAGTGGGATAACAGAGGTGACACGAGCAGCGTCTTGAACCACCACCACAAGAACCAACCCAGGCTGCCTGCTGGTGAGCAAGGGACAGGCAGTAGAGTGGAGGTCATCCTAGCCAACGCCAGCCAAGGGCAGTGAACAGCCCACCGACACCCCAGCAATGAAGCTCAGGCAGGATCAGCAGAGCCCCTCACTGACCACCCCCCATAGATGAATCATAAACACCTCTCATTGTTTGTTGCTGAGATCGTGTGTGGTGGTGAGTTAGCTACGCAGCATCGTTGTGGCAATAGATAGTTGATGCCGTAACTACTACACTTAAAAATACTGACCTTCTCAATGGGCTCCTCTCTGGAGTCATAATATTTTAAGAATATTTTCTCCCTGGAGATGCTGAGTACTTGGTGGTTTTGGAGCCCACTGTGGTTAAGTGGAGGATATTCTCTAGTCCCTATGTTTTCTTTCATATCGAAATGTAGTACTATTATAATTGAAATATTTTCTTTTTTCTTCATTGAGGTTGCCATTTCTCTAGAAGAGAAAATGGAAAAGAAGAGAGCTGGGAGGGAGATGAGGGAGCCATGAAAGATAGGAAGAAGAATTTCAACTTGACAAGGGAGTGAAGGAGACGGCATGGCCAGTTCACAGTCCTTACAGGCGGAAGGAAAGTAGGCTTTGTATATATGTGCTGGATGAACTGGAATGAAGACAGACCAGAAGCATGGACCCCACCTAGGGAGTATTTGCAGGAATAGAGGCCTGAGGTAAAAAGCCCCTAGGCTATGTATTGGTCTAGAAGTGATGGTGAGGAGGCTGATGAGGTGCTGCTATGCATTAACCATGGTGATGAGTCATGGAGAGGTGATGAGGGAGGGACGGAGATGATTATGACGGTGACGGTGCTGGCGGGCATCGGTGGAAGAAGACGAGGAGGAAATGGCTTACACGTTTCTTTAGAGAGAATCAATGTGTTCTGAGCAACACCTACTCCACTCTCTCTACATGTTTAGCTTCCCTCAATGGTCCTGAGCAAATGGTCCAACTTAAGCATACAAGTGCCACCCTCACAGTTTTGACATATTCATACTTTATCTGAACTACTGTTTGCTTCTTTAAATCACTCACTTTCAAAATTCAAGGTATATTATTTTTTAAAGATTTTTATTTATCATTATGAAAGGGAAATTTATTTTTAAAAGGAACCCCAATTGTTTATTTTTACAAATAAAAACAATGTATGGTTTGGCATACATTTAAAACGCTAGTGGAATTAAAATCTGCAACCAAAAAAAACCCTCTGTAATTAAATTCTCAATGTGCCCAAGATTCTGAACATGTGATCTGCTCTTCCTTTGCAACAAACGAAGACTAGAATGTTAGAGAAATGTTCAAGCATAATAGTGCTACCCAGAGACGTTCCTCTTCGTGGAATCCAAAGGACTAAAAGAGAACTGAAATGAAAATGGTTTCCTCAGAACATGATAAGATGTCTTTTAATGGTGCATCTGGGTGTCACGTAAAATCACCTAAAATCACATCCCACGGTTTAGAAACACTGTTCCAGGGAAGAGTTGTTTCTGTACACCTGGAACACCTCTTGGGAATAATGGACATATGAGGGAAGAGGCAGCGACAGAAGAGAAGAAGGAGGGAGAAAGACAAATAGGCAGGGTCTGTTTACACAGCAAAGCCCCTGAGGGAGGGCAGCAGGCTGTTCCTAAAATCACCCTTGCTTGTACTTTTTTTTTTAAAGGTACCATTAGCAAGAAAGAAATCACAGATGATCATACACGTACTTCATGGTCAGGAAGTCAAAAATCGAAAGGGGAAAAGAACTTTGCTACCAACAAGCTTTGGAAAATGCCCATATGAGCAAACACATGGTCGCTGGCAGGCTCGTGGAACGCCATCTGTGAAGTGGTAGAATGACTGGGGTGTCATCGTCTGTGGAAATACAAAAGTGTGTATTTCTTTTCTGTTTGGGAAAAAAAAAAACACAGAACCTTGACATATGCCTCCCAATTTATGTAGCGAATTTCTTATACCCTTAAGAATCTAATCATGTCTTCAACAGTAAGAACATTGTTTTTCCTCTGGGAAGGGGATGGAAGGAGGGAGACAGGAGTGTATTTCCTCCCAACACTTCATGGATATTTACATAAATATTCTCATTTCTATCCTCACAGCAGCCCTACTAGATAGATAATTCTAGCTGTGCCCTTACCTAGGTCTGAGGCTCATAGATGCTGATGGAAGGCTAGTCTGAGGTTCATCCCAAGTCCCTGCCTTTCTCACCATCCCCACTGCTCCCAGGTAAAGGGAATGATCATTGGTGGTTTCAGAACTCTGTGTGTGTGTGTGTGTGTGTGTGTGTGTGTGTGTGTGTGTGTGTCTCTCTTTGTTCTCATAGAGACTTCCACACTTTGCTCAGCATTGAGCACCTTCGCTCAAGTGATAACGAGCAGTCCTCAGCAATTTGATGGTTTTTCTGCACCTAGCTATTAAGCTGCCTGAGACTCTGGTCAGCCCACAGACATCACAAATAGGTGGATAGAAAGCAAATGCCCAGAACTGGTTCCAAATAGTATCCAGAAAACCCACTGAGTCATTTGATTTTAAGACGAGGGTTTTCACATTCAGTATATACTTTTCTTTGAAAGGGGTTGTTATTCAGGAACTGGGAAATGTTTTTTGGCTTGATGAATAGATATTAGCCTTGCCAAGTAACATTTATCCAGTCCTCACAAGCATGTGAAAACTGCAGTACTGTTTGGTGTGCATGCAAATTAATTAGTGGCTTAAATGTTAATAACAAGTATCTTAGAAGCACCTCGAAAGAAATTGCCAAATGAGTATCTGAAGCTGACTCGAAGGAAAGTCCTGTGGTTATAATCAGCACAGAAGTACCGAGCTGCTTCCTGGGTTCCAGAGTAATTTTTATTCTCCCACGGGTACCATTTAAAATACCCAAGAAGCGAATGTAACATCATAGAATGAAGCACCTTCTGTTTATCCTCACGCCTCTACTAGAAAACTTTTCTTCCTGCTTCTGAAAGCACCACACAGCTGGGGGGGCGGGGAGGAGTCAGTGACATTACAGTTGGTCGGCGAGTCGATGTTTAGGGACTGCCCATGTGCCCAGATCTGTTCTCCTGGAAGATCCGGAGTTCCCGGTTTTGCTGAACGAGCCGATGACCACAGGGTGGTGTGCAGATGGGGATCAAGATGACAGATTTCTATTTCTACTTTTGCTAACTTGCTGGGTCTTGTGAAATGTATTATACTTTACCTCTGTAAAATGAGGAAATGAGTTAGAGAATCTCCAGTTCCAAAAAAACCAACCAACCAAACAAACAAACAAAAAACAAGCAAAACTGGGTGTTATATGTAAACCAATTTGAAAATAAACTATTATAAAATTAAAAAAAAAAAGAAAAAAAAAAGAAGATGCACTTGCACCATTAGGAAACCATAGGAGGCCCTGAAAGGCTGTCTCATCTTTGACCTCTGCTGGTAGAACAATTCCAGGTAGTGAGCCCCTTCCTCCATGGGTATGCTGTCGATTTGTCTAGTTCCTTCAATCTGATGACTTATCATCTCCTGCAGATTCACTTATCAATGACTGGTCAAACTTGACTTGCTGGTTTATAGATATTTTCTGAACATTATTTGAGATGGGTCAACAATTTACTTGAATACCAATATGTGGCTGACATTTATGAAGCAATGTTTCATAGGAGCCAGATATTTTACTGAGTGATTTGTATACATGTTGTTTAAGTATAATAACCTTGAGACACAGGTATGATGAAATGATGTAGAAATTTTTTGTTGCGATGGTTACACAACTATGTAAATATACTAAGAACTATTGTACAATTTAATAGAATGAATGATTTGTATGTGAATTATTAATAAAACTTTATAAAATCAAAAAAAAAAAAACAAGCAAAAAAAAAAAAAGCCACAAAACTCTGGAGCTTGAATTCAGCAGAAAATCTATAAAATGTGGTGTTTCTCAGTGTGAACTACCATAGTGAGGCTGAAATGTTAAAGAGGCTCTGTGATTTATCAGGTCTACAATAAGCCAGAGCAATGTCATCCCCAAGTCATTCTCTGCACATGCTCATTGCCTCTTCCTCTATAGAATTTGTAGAAGTGAGAAACAGTAAGTTGTAGATTCTCACTGGACCCTGGTCCCTCCGAATGCACCTCAGACTAACCTTGGTTTTATTTCATGAGCTGCTTTGTGCAGTTTATGAACCAACCTTGAGAACACAGGCTCTTCTGTGAATGGATGCTACCCACTGTCAAGCAGAATTTGGAGTTACAGAAACATGTGTTTTTAAATGCACATCTCCCAATCAGCCTGCAGGATCCCCCTCCATGGTTAAAGTGGACACCAAGCTTTAGTTCCACCTCGGTCTCAAGTACACAAAGAAGGAAAGGTATTAGAGTTAGATTGGGCTACGGGAGACAGAAAACCCAGAGAAGTATTGGCTTAAACCAGTGGAAAGTTGGTTTATCTTTTAGGTAAATGCAGATCATCCATGTGCAGAAGAGTTAAAGTAGAACTGTGAGCCTGCTGTCCTTGGGAAGGCTTGTCTGCAAAATCAGCCCTTAGCAGCTGGAAATTTGCCTCTTGGCTGTCCCGAGTCAACGATGAGCTGATAATGCGGACTAATGCAAGAAAATACTGGGGGATATATTTTTTAATTGAGATCAAGGATCTTATACCACTAAACACTGTGCATCGACTCTCTGTCTCCTTTCCTTGTGAGAGTTTGGAATTTGGGTGTGTGCTGGGCAGGGGGTGCCTACTATGACCAGTTCCCAACTGGGCACGGAGTCTCTAATGATCTTCCCTGAGCAGAGACATCACACACGTGTTGCTGCATTTTCACTGCTGGGAGAAGAGTGAGTTCTGTGTGACCCTCACTAATGAGAGGAGGAAAGCACAAGAAGGCTATATATGGATTCCTCCAGACTCTGCCTGTGTGCGTGTGTGTGTGTGTGTGTGTGTGATTTTTTTTTCCCCTTATGGTCAGGCTGTGTATATCCTTACCACATGGCTGTAATAAATCTTAGCCGTGAGCACAATTATGTGCTGACTCCTGAGAGTCCTTCTAGCAAATCTCCAAATGTGGGGGTGGGTTTGAAGAAGGACCAGAGGACCAGAGGGGCAGCTCCACAATGCAAGCTCTTCAACATGCATCTGGACCCGGGGATCTAGTATGGCTCTTCCTTATGTTTACATTCCAACCAACACAAAGGAAGAAAGGAACAAGAGAAGAGATACCCTCCACCACCAGTATTTAATACAACATCAATCACAACCCCTTCGCCAGAATTTAGTCAGATAGCCACACCCAGCTGCAAAAGTGGCTGGGAAATGGCATCTTTATTATGAGCCGTCATGTATCCAGCCGGCACCCTAGAGTCTCCACTCAGGAAGGAGAAAGTGGTGATGGGGAGCAGCTAACAGTCTCTGCCACAGAAGGCAAGAAAATAGTAGGTGATTTTTTTCTTAAATTGAAATCGAATTAAGAATGTGTATACTAGTGAACAATATTAGACAGCTCAAAGTATTATATCAATTTTAGGCTGGATCTTCTAACAGTGAAAAAGAGCCAAGCTTCTTGCCTATTAAAAGATTTATTCTGGGACCGGTGACCAGCTGCTAAATCATTTATAAGCTATTAAATGATTTACATATGGATGGAATTAAGAATTCCTGGACACTGAGTACCAGTTTTCTCACTCTCTCTGTCACTTCATTTCTAAATATTTCTAAAAGTAAGGTATTTTGACTAGAAATCTTGAGCCCAAATGGGACAGCCAAGCCCAAGATACTTGGTTCTCTATACATATCATAAAACACCTACTACACGGGACTGTACCAGATCATCATATTATAACTCTTGTCCTGGAGGAATTTCCTACTTAGGGGATGACAGTGTTGAATATTTTGATATATTTTTATACAAATGCACTACTACCAACCAGCCACAAACGTGTGCATTATGAATCTGGGTGTTTACGGATAGGCTCCATGGAGACCTATGGACAGCCCTGACATATACAAAATCATGTGCAAGTGTCCTTTTGTGTGGTTAATTTCATCAGCTGATCAAAGAAGTCCAAACTCCCAATGATTATGAATCTTTCCGTACATGGTTTACATAGTTCCATTCATGCTGACCTCCTGGAGACTAGCAGTGAGAGGGAATTCACCAGCCAGCCAGTCAGAGGTGCGGTCTGGATAAGAAGCAGAGCAAAGTAGCAGGCCCTAGACAATTAGAACTCACAAGCTAGACTTGAGTTACAGAGTGGCTCTACCGAGCAACACCTTTTCTTAGAACAAGTCACTCTTAAGCAACTTGTCTGACTTCCATAGGATGGCTTATAGTCTTCTAGGTCAGAATTAGTGCCAATCCAGGAACCCCCGTTTTTCCTATAAATCCTGAGCTCCTTCCACTGGGCCTTCTGCCGCAGTCCCACTGGCGTCATACCATGAGTGTGACTTCTGCTGTGCCCTGGCGAGGGCTGCAAGGGAGCATTAGGGCTTTAGAGCACAATTCAGAAGCCCTGGTTCAAACAGGTAGTGATCGAACAGATCACATCTACTCCAGGATCCTTCAGGATCCAAGGTCCACGAGATATGATAACAAATCAGACAATCAGTGTGTTGTTAAGGAAAATGGGGGGTGAAACTGATCACTGTCGTTTGGTACATTTCCTTCTCTATACATTTGACAAGAAGGCTGCAGAGCAACGTAATGAGATGATCTGAGCCATTCTGCTCAGCGAGGGAAAAGTAGACGTCTTCCGAGATTAGTCAGAGCGATTACAGACTCCTACTATTTGACATTAGGTATGTGCAGGACGTGGTCTGACATCTGAAGGTTGTGGTAGACTTCTAAAGCAGCAGGAACATCCAGGATCACACTGTTTAGTGATGACGACTGGTGATACCAGAAAGCAAATAAGCTTTTGTTAAGGGGTCTTAAATGACAACCCATCCCCTTTGGCCCCTTTTATATATCTGGCATGGGACAGCTCTGACACCTTGGGAAATTTTGAAGAGTGTGCTTACATCATGAAAATTCTATTAGTTAGGGAATAATTGAGGAGACAAAAAATTACAGTGGCTCAAATAGAAGACTGGAAGTTTCTGTCTTACCACCTGCCCAGAGGTAGGTGGGTGGTCCAAGCTCCACTCCACCAAATTGCCCAGGGGCCCGTGTTCTTTCTAACTTGCCAATCCACCATATCAAGGAAGACCACCAGCACCATGCCCATGTTCTGGGGCACAGAGGGGAAAAAGAAAGTGGAGAGCAGTAACCTTCCCCTCAGGATATGATGTCCAGGTAGCTTATAGGCACCTTTGCTCCCATTCTATTGGGGAGAACTAAATCAGAAGGTCACGTTTAGCTACAAGACAAGCTTGGAGATGAAAGCCACAGCTGGGAGGCCACGTGCTCTGCTGAAACTGATGAGGGTGGGAAGGAGGCAGTTCTGTCGCCAGAAGGAAAAAAGGAGAACAGGGATCTGTCTCTTACACAGCGTGAATTCCGTTTCACAGAACTAATCAGAGGCAGTCGGGTAGAGTAGAGAGAGTATGAGGTTTTGAGCAAAACAACCTGCGTCTCTCACTTAATATCTGTGTGATTTTGAACATATCGCTCTACTTCGCTGAACCTCAGTTTCCGTAACTATAAAATAGGAATAATAACACCACCTAAATCACAAATCAGTGAAGATTGATGATGTGTCCACAGCGCCTGGGACATAGGACAAAAAGATATGGATGCATGTGTACACACATATCTCCATATCATCTGTATCTACAGCCATCTATACCTATGTCTATCAATATATGCTTTCACCAAGTTGTGCAAGGAGAAGACACAGGGAAAGCAACGATCGAGGTTGCAGTGACCTTGCAAATGGAAATGAGGAATGAGATAACTTGCCCTTGCAAAAGTTCCATTTAGTCTGTGCCCTTAACCAAAAGACACATTCATTGCTGAGAAGGGAAAGAGACAGAATGTTTCCCTTGTTGTTAATAAGTCAGCAGATTTACAGTCTAAGGTCCTGTCCCATAATGAATTGGGAGCACCTAAGCTGACGTTATCGTTCAAACTCTGGCTAAAAGTTCGCCCAGGAACATTAAAAGTCTGAATGAATATTTCTTCCTTCTCCATAATATGCCCTATCTTCTCTGATCTTCAGGGTCTTCCTCTTTCAAGGCCCAGCTTACAAGCTAACTCTTCTTCTCAAAGCCTTGCCTGCCATGGGCAGAATGAATTTCTCCCTCCACCCTGGTTCCAAAATGGTGGCTTCTGCCCCTTCTGCCTACGTGACTGCTGGAGGTTTACCTGCCTGCAACCTCTGGAAGACTGTAAGCAACTTGAGGGCAAAAACCACATTTATATAGTATTTGTCATTGTCTCCCTCCCTCTCCAGCCCCCAGGACAAAACTTCACATGTAACACATGCAAAATAATCAGTGCTGGCTAAATGAATAAACGAAGATAAATAAATAAATTCCTGCTTGGCAACTGCAGGTCAACGTATCAGTGACTATGTATTCTGAGTAAAAAATTAGGACCTGTAGTCTGAGAACGGAACATATTGGGATAAAGTCCAGATCGCCTTAAATCTTAACCATCCCAGGGAAGATCTGAAACATTTGGTTACATTCAAAAGTCATGCATCTCTCAGTGAGTTAATATGGCCTTAAGTTTGTTTTTTCTTAAGTAAGACATGTAACCTTTAAAGCTTCTCATTTCTTCTCTTGGCCCAGGGTGGGTAATAATACTTGACATGCCTACCACACAGGGTCACTGTGATGAGGAGCAACTGAAATCACCATGTGGGCGAAATCTCCTTGGGAAATTCTAAATCACCGTAAGATCTGAGGTCATAGTTACAGAAGTAGCTCTCATTTTATGGAACATAAAAGTTAAGCCCCAATTTGGATCTTCTGGCCCCACAACCCCGTAATCTTTCAAGGCGCAGGCTGGAGTTTCTTCACGTTTGGGGGCAGTAACTTCTCATCTTTCATAGTAAGAAGTTTCAAGACTTGGAGGTCACTTCATAAACTTGGTGGTCTGAGTTAATCCAAAGAATGTAATGACCTGATTCGAACTTTCGTTTTACCCCATAGAGATCAGTCCCACTATTTCCTTTTTCTATCAGTGATGGACTTTCCTCTCTCACCTTTTGCCCCAGAATGTACAATAATCTACCATCTCAAAAGGAAATTCTATAAAAATAAAGTTTCACCGAAATGATGGATGAAGGCCACCCTCGCTGTTAAGATGTTAGGCTTCTGCAAAAGCAGAGCAGACTGTAAATTTAAACCTTAACCGGCTCAGCATCAATCTAAGATACGGCCTCATTTCCTAAGGCTACAGTCTACTAACATTACAAAGAGAGTTTGACTGAGGACCGGCTGCTCTGGTTTTAGAATTATGCCCGAGAGGAGGAAGAAGTGTGCAAAATTCTCCAGGAAACAGGAAACAGTCCAAGGATCAAAAGCTCTTGTCCCTGAAGTAAGCTTTCATTATTCATACAGTCCTTTTTGAAAAACCAGAAGGGTCCAGAGGAAGCAGAGAAGTAACATCCGAGTGCTGGAAGGCTCTTCTTGTGTCTGAACAACACGGAATACAAAGGAGGAATTCGGCGGAAAGGTGTGGGGGTGCCGCTGGTAGAGGAAGGAGGTGGGGGATGCAGCAAAGCTAAGGGCGCCTTGGAACGTGATTCCTTTTTTAAATCTCCACATTTTTTTAGAGCAAAGTTTCTCAACCTCAGCACGATTGTTTTTTGGACCAGATGATTCTCTGTTGGGGGTGTGGATGCGGATCTTTGCATTGTAGGATGCTTAGCAGTCTCCCTGGTCTCTACTCATTAGACGCAGGTAGCATCCCCCAGTCGTAACGACCAACATGCCTCTGGTCATTGTCGGATATCCCCTCACCACTCACCCCCAGTTGAGAACCATTGTTCTAAAGCCTATGAGTACCGGGGATGTGGGGGTCAGTTCTCAGCTCCCCATTCTCATGCTTAGTTCAGAAAGAAGTTCCAAGTGTGGTTCAGGAATGTGACGTCATTGCCGGATATCCCCTCACCACTCACCCCCAGTTGAGAACCATTGTTCTAAAGCCTATGAGTACCGGGGATGTGGGGGTCAGTTCTCAGCTCCCCATTCTCATGCTTAGTTCAGAAAGAAGTTCCAAGTGTAGTTCAGGAATGTGACGTTGTCCTTTGGTCTTGCTCAGATGTAAATGAAGCAGGCAAAGCTGGTGCGGAGGACATGGATTTGGGAGGAGAGCAGGACTGCTCTGGAAGGAACTCTACAGGAAAGGGTAGAATTCTAGGACAGGGTGGGCTGGGGGGACGGGGAGTATGCAGGCAGGGAAGATTGTTTCGGTAAAGTCAGCTCAGGCAGGAAGAATCCAGTTAGTACCACAGGCCAAGGCAAGCAAGGTCAAGCTTGTGTCTCCTGTCTCTAAGTCTGAGGCATGTTTCACGGACTGTGCTTTATAATTGCATAGTTCCTATGCCCTAAACGTTTTACAAAGCAGTGTCCCCTTGGAAGGTTTTCGGCTTCAGAGTTATATACAGAATGCAACTTAAAATGGCTTAACCAACAAGACTAGCATCTCAGATTACAAAAAGCCCAGAAGTAAAATGTCTTTAGGTTTAGGTGATTCAGCAGCTAAATAATGCGGTTGGACACGCAGGTTCTTCTCTCCTTTCTACTCTGCCATTCTCAGTGGGTTAGTTCGTCCTCAGCTAATTCCCTTCGCAGCTCCTGAATGGCTGCCATAGCTCCGGACATCACAAGGTGGAGGCAACAACAGAAGGAATCACTTCCTGTGCATCTCCGGCTAAAGGAGAGAAATCATTTTAATTTGCCTCCCAGACCTGAAGATAGAGCTTAGCTGCCTTGAGCCTGTGGTTCTGTGGTTCTGTACATCCCCAAATAAAACTGTGATCCATCAGCAAGGAAGAAGTGGAGAACAGGTACTGAGCAGGCATACAAGAGATCTACTCTATCTGGATAGTTTAGTTGAAACTTCACTATAATTCTGTAAGGGAGGCACTATTATTAACTTCATTTTACAGGTAAGGAGTCTTGGCAAAGTTATGTCACCCACGATCATTCAGCAGACAAGTGGTGGGGTAAGGTTTCAAATATGTGATCCGACTTCAGACCTCATGTTCCTAAAGAGTCATTCTACAGTAGACTGATTTTGCACCCCCTACACCCAACCCCCCTTATTTGTACTGAACTAGGCTACAGCCATTATCCAGGTCCCATTATTTTCCAGAAATAGGTCACACTTTTGAGGTCATTTCTAAAGAACTCGTAAGTTTTAGGGAAGTGTGTGTGTGTGTGTGTGTGTGTGTGTGTGTGCATGTAAATATAAAAACTAACAGTTGAGTTTTTCCTTTCTTTTCTCTTTCTTCCTTCCCTTTCTCCCTGCATCTCTCCTGACTCAATCTTTCACTTTTTCTTTAAACACCTAAGTCAATAAACAGATACTTTATTAGGATATCACTTCTCTTGTTTTAAACCCCCACCCAGAAATCTGTGGAAATATCTCCTGTACTACCCAAGAAATTGACACCATTTCTCCAAGTTACAAATAGTATAGTCATGATATATTAAAGGCAGTTTAATGAAGCAAAGAGAAAACCCAATAAACACTCTTTCTATGACACCATCTTCAACAATAAATGGAAGTCTAGGAACGAAAATAGGACTTCTGTGAAATTCATTGGATGTTAAATCTCCTGAGAAAATTCTGTGCCTGCAGTTAGGTCAGACGCCGGAATTAGCAAAACTGACATCAAGCCGATTTGCCTCTTAGCACTCTTGAAGCTTATTAAATATTTTTGCCTAAATGCAGAATGATCCTGCTGTGTTCAGAATACAGAGAGGCCAAGTCAGTGAATTCCTTGTTACATGGCCACTTCTCCATTACGTTTGGGCAGTGCAAGTGCTAAGAGTGCTACCGTCCCTGGAACTTGGAGGTTTAGGAATTCCTAGAACTAGCTGGGAGCAGCCTCTCGCTTCCTAGGGAGTTAACTGGCTGGTTCGTAGATTTTCCCGAATGCTGAGACAATGGCCGCATCAGTTAATGATTTTCTGCCTTTTCAGGTAGAAGGTAGAAAGCTCTCTCTCATTTCTCCTGGTTTTGTCAGGATTTGGCCACATTTAATAGGAAGAGAGAGAGAGAGAGAGGACCTCTGCTGCCGTATCAGAGCTGGGAAAAATGCCTGTCATGGGGAATGAACGACTTTGGAAACCCACTTCCTGTCGGTGAAAATTTAGGAGTTTAGAAGACCTTTTTTTTTTTTTTCAATAATAAGCTGTGTCCTCAGTTTGTCTATATTTTTCTGAGGCTTAGTTATAAAACATTGAATTTCATCCAAGTGCCCAAATTGTAGCTTTGTCATTTTTTCCCAAGAATCCAAGGACATCATTTCCTTCTCCAGACAATATGATCTTTAAGACTCTTGCTCTTAAAAGCTGTGAAAACAGCTCTAGTGAATGTTATGCATTCTGAAGTACTTGAAGGGAAGTATACTGATGTCTGCGCCTTCCTTAAAATGCATCAAAAAATAAAATGGATTGACGGATGGATAGGGGATCTGCTGAATGAATAGAAGTGTCATAAATCCAGTATAGTAAGGTGTTAGTTGTAGAATCCAAGTGTTGCCTATGTGGGGGATCACTGGAAAATTCTTTCATGTTTTCTATATTTAAAGAGATGTTCATAATGAGGCACCCAGGTGGCTCAGTTGGTTAAACGTCTGACTTCGGCTCAGGTCATGATCTCACGGTTCATGAGTTGAAGTGTGGGTTCATGTTGGGCTCTGTGCTAACAGCTCAGAGCCTGGAGCCCTTCTCAGATTCTGTGTGTGTGTGTGTGTGTGTGTGTGTGTGTGTGTGTGTGTGTGTCTGCCTGTCCTCCATTCATTTTCTCTCTCTCAAAACTAAACATTAAAAACAAAAGATTTGTAATCCTTTATAATTTCGTTTGTTCAAATTTAGACATTACGTGTCCTTGAAATAAAAGATGAAAATTTTACAGACATTCGGTCTACCCACCATATACTTTTTATATCGTTAGCATTATCTTATCACCTCTCTCAACCTTAACTGCTCACAAAAATCTCAGTTCAACTAAGCATATAAAAGGGAAATTACTTTCAATTATGCACACACTTTCCAAGTAAAACACAGACACACACACAAAAAATAGAGATACCATGCCCCCAAAACGAATTTCTATTTTGTTAAATGTATACTTACTCAATAATTTTTCCTTTTAAGATAGCCTTACACTAATTTAACTGCCTATTCAAAAATTCAATTAAAGAAAAAAACAGGCTCTTACAGAAGATAAAAGAATACATTTTCTTTGGCTTAAGATTATCAAGATACAAGTATTATATTTCTAAACTAGCAAAGGCCACTTCCTCCTTTTTTCAAAAAGTTTCTTTTACTTACCGAAAGACATTAGATTCAGATGTGCTCATTTTGTCTGGTGAAGAGAAAATTACATCTATTTAATCATCTAATTCAATTAATTTAGCTAAGAAGAGCTAGTCAACTAAAACCAACGTGCTCCTGCTCGTGGTAGCTACATCTGCATTAAGTGAGCAACTGTACGATATTGAAGAGATTGAGATCTATTCCGTGTGAGAATGAAAGGAAATGCAACACATATACACAAAGACAATCACATGTGTATCCCAGGATTGCCAGCCAAATGCACCTGAGAAAGGAAGGTGTATGCCCACGCGGGTGATGGCGCTGGCAGCATTCATATATTGTGCAGCCGTAAGCTCTGATTACATAAAAATTTAATTAAAATTATACAGCAAGAAAAAAGATGGGTTGTAAAGTGCCCATTCATTTTTATAGCAAGAAAGCAACTCAATTAACAATGTTGTAATAATTCTTATCAATGATTTAGGATTTGTATGGTGGCCGTAAAGATGCCTGCATTTTACCCATCATTCAATTGCTTCTAACACATACTCAGCACGAAATTCAGTTTCTTTATCTTCGACATTCACTACTCAATGCAGAGCTCTTCCTTTTCACTTTGACTAATGCTTTCCATGGAAGTGCTACCTGAAAGAAGTGAACTTAAAAGCATAAAGTGAGAGGCACCAGGGTGGCTCAGTTGGTTAAGCATCCAACTTCAGCTCAGGTCAGGATCTCTCAGTTCTTGAATTCAAGCCCTGCATTGGACTCTGTTCTGACAGCTCAGAGCCTGGAGCCTGCTTCAGATCCTGTGTCTCCCTCTCTCTGCCCCTCTACACCCACCCCACCAAATAAATAAACATTAAAAAGAAAAAAGCACAAAATGAGCTACCAAAAGGACCATCAGAACACTGCTGCCCTCCAGACATGATTACAACCATGTCATAAGTAGAAGGAGCACCTGGAGATGGAATGATCTGTGCACATTAGGCCACCAAACTAAGATGAGGGTCGTTTCTCTTCCTCCAAGCAAAAGACCAAGGACTGTTGACCTCATGGGTTCAGGTGCTGTGCAAGTGGCCACTCTGTATCAGCTGAGGCTAAAACCACCCCAGTCACATCTGTGAAGCTTCAGGAAAGCATACTGCATTTATCCTTAAATGAGCAGAATCTTCCCCACAACATTTAGCATCATTCCAGGTAGAGTAGATTATGTAGCAGAAGAACTGGGCTGCAGCTGGAAGCTGTTGGTTATCTCTACATGGGCTGAAATAATGTTCCTGCTAGTGGGAGCAACTCCACTTGTGAGAAATGTCAAGTTCGGCTGCCATGGCAGAAACAGTTACTGCAATCATTCCCTTCCAGGGCCGTGCTATTCGCTATTGCAAAATTTATCCTCTTATAAGGAAACAACTTTTCAAAGTTGAAAATGTTCTCAAGTCATCTTACTTCATATGTCGTCCTCTGAGAATGGAAGCCATTGTCATGGTTGCCAGCAACTGCACTGAGCTTCCCATGAGGTGGACGGCTCCACACCCGTCAACATCTTCACACATCATCCGTCAGCCTGGAAGGAGCCCCACCCTCTGAGCATCCCTGAGTACAGATGATTTTGGGTTACCGCAACCGTGGATGGTCTGGAAGTTTCTCTCCATTGGCTGTTTTCTTCATAATCCCTCTATCTAGTGACTTCTCATTTTCCCAAGTAAGTGACTATCAGCCAAGAACATGATCAGCGTTCACACAAGTTCCAGAACCCTTGTTCTCTACAAAACCTGGCGTTTTCACCTCAGGCCAACAATATTGAAAGATCACTAAGTAATGGGTGAAAAATTCACAAAATAGAAGACCTGCCAAGTGAACAGCCAGGAGCATCAACTTCAAATAGCTCTTCCTCTTTAATGCAAAAAAATTCTGCCTTTTAAATCCTCAACTGATTGAAGACTTTTCTTCTGCATAAATTCGGTTCCAGGGGTGACCTGTTAAATCCAGTAAAAAATTGCCATGAGAAAACTTGGAAATGCCAGGCCAGATGAAGACGTTGTCCAGATTTCAGCTTAATACCTGGGGTAAAGGCTTCTTGTTGGCACGCACTCACCAAGAATGAAGTATGCCTGTATCTATTTCCTGTTTCTCCAATCCCAGGTGTTTCTCTATTTACTCAGTTGGTTATTTATTTATTTATTTACTTACTTACTTACTTACTTACTTTTCTATTTTCTTTGGTCCTTAGCATTGCCACTTATGGAATAGGTAGATAGTTCCTTGTGCTTCTAGTCCTTGAACTAGAAGGTTAAAGATGAAGAACTGGGGGATGTGGCTTAAATTTCCCATCAGTATGGAGTTGGCTCAGGGATTTTTTAGGCGTTTGATTGTCACAAACTTGTCTTAAAGACGCTTTCGAGATAGTGTTCCCTCAAAACTTCATAGACTTCTGTTCTATTTGTTCCTATCGAAGTTTTCCAGTACTTGCAGCCAATGCTTCTGGTCTTCTAAGAAGTATACTTAACCACTCTGACTGGTGTGAGGTCGTATCTCAGTGTGGTTTTGATTTGTATTTCCCTGATGCTGAGTGACACTGAGCATCGTTTCATGTGTCTGTTAGCCATCTGGATGTCTTCTTTGGAGAAGTGTCTATTCATATCTTCTGCCCATTTCTTCACTGGATTATTCATTTTTCGGGTGTGGAGTTTGGTAAGTTCTTTATAGATTTTAGATACTAGTCCTTTATCTCATATGTCACTTACAATTATCTTTTCCCATTCTATCGGTTGCCTATTAGTTTTGTTCGTTGTTTCCTTTGCAGTGCAAAAGCTTTTTATCTTGATGAAGTCCCAATAGTTCACTTTTGCTTTTAATTCCCTTGCCTTTGAAGATGTGTCGAGTAAGAAATTGGTGTGGCTCAGGTGAAGAGGTGTTTTCCTGCTTTCTCCTCTAGGGTGATGGGCAGTGAGCAGGGCACGGGTTGAGATGAGCACTGGGTGTCGTATGGAAACCAATTTGACAATAAAAAAATTAAAAAAAAAAAGAAGTATACTTAAAGGAGGTTACTTAAAGAAATTACAAGAATAGTATTTGGGGGGCGCCTGGGTGGCTCAGTCGGTTAAGCGGCCGACTTCAGCTCAGGTCATGATCTCACGATCTGTGAGTTCGAGCCCCGCGTTGGGCTCTGTGCTGACGGCTCATCAGAGCCTGGAGCCTGCTTCGGATTCTGTGTCTCCTTCTCTCTCTGCCCTTCTCCTGCTCACGCTCTGTCTGTCTCTTAAGAATAAATAAAAGTTAAATTAACTTTTTTATGTACGATTCTGTAAGTTCTGAAAAATGCATAGATTTATGAAACCACCTCCACAGTCAGGTTGCAGGTTAGTTCCCTCACTCCTGCTGCTGCTGCTGCTCTGTGGTCAACCTCCTTTACCCCCAACCACCTCTAACCCACTGATCTGTTTTCCGTCCCTAAAGTATTGTCTTTTCTAGAACATCATGTAAATGGAATCAGACTGTATAAAAAGTTCTAAGCCTGACTTCTTTCATTTAGAAAATGCATTTGAGATCATCTATGTCATTGCAAGTATCAATAGTTCATTCCTTTTTATTGTTAAGTAATATTCCATTGTATGGATGAACTGTGTTCTGTGTATTCATTCACCAATTAAAGGACGATGGGTTGTTTCTAGTTGTGGGTGATTATGAATAATGCTGAAATGAAATGAACATTTGTCTCCAGATTTTTGTGTGAACGTAACTTTTCACTTCTCATTGCTGGGTCATATGGTCGGTATATATTTAAATTTATAAGGAACTGCCAAACAATTTTCTAAGTGGCTGTACCATTTTGTATTCCCACCAGCAATGTACGAGAGTTCCAATCACTCTACCCTTGCCAGCAACTGCTATTCTCAGTTTGTTCTTATTTTACCCCTTTTAATAGGCGTGCCATGGTATCTCATTTGCATTTTCCTAATGACTAATGATGTTGAGCATCTTTTCATATGTTTATTTGCCATCCATGTATCTTCCTTGATGAAGTGAATGTTCTTTTGCTTTCTTCTTAATTGGGTTGTTTGTTTTCTTTTCATTTTTGAGAGTTATTTTCAGATACGAGTCCTGTGTTAGATATTTGATTTGCAAATGTTTCTCCCAGTCTTGTTTTTTCATTTTCCAACAATTTCTTTTGCAGAACTGAAGTTTGGAATGTTGATTAAGTCCCGTTTATCATTCTTTTCATTTATAGATTGTGCTTTTCATGTCATATCTAAGAATTCTGTGCCTAAACCAGGGTCATGAACATTTCCTCTTATGCTTTCTTCTAAAAGTTTTGTTGTATTACATTTTACATTTAGGCCTATAATTCAGTTTGATAATTTTGGTATAAGCTGTGAAGATTCATCATTTTAAATATGGCTGTCAAATTTTTCAAGCACCATTTACTGAAAAAGTCAATTCTCCACTGAATTGACTTTACAACTTGGTCAAAAATCAAATCAATTGACTGTATATTAGTGTGCATCTGTTTCTTGACTCTATTCTGTCCCATTGATGTCTGTGTCTATACTTCACCAATATCCCATTCTCTTGTTTACTGTAACTTTATAGTAAGTCTTAAAAATAGGTAGTTTGAGTCGTCCAACTTTTTTCTTCTTTCTTAAAATTATTTTAGCTGTTCTAATTACTTTGTCTATATTTCATTGGATTTACACCTAAGCATTCCATTTTGGGGGAACTATTGAAAATGGTACTTTTGTAAAATTTTAGATTCCAATTGTTCAGTATGGAAATATACTTGATTTTATATATTGATTATGCATCTTGCAACTGTGCTAAACTCACTTATTAGTTCTAGAAGCTTTTTCGTAGAATTCTTGGGATTTTCTATGAGGCAATCATGTCACCTATGAATAAAGGACATTTTTTTTCTTTCTTTTCAGTCATTATGTCCTTATGTCTTTTTCTTGCTTTATTTCACTGACTAGAGTAATAAGTATGATGTTGAATATGAATTATCAATGCATACAGCCTTATTTTGGTACCAATCTTAGAGGGAAATCATTCAAACCTTCATCATTAAGTAGGTTATTGTTTTTGTGGGTTTTTTTGTAGATAATTTCTGTCAGTCGGGTTTTTATCATGAATGTACGTTGAATTTTGTCCATTTGTTTTTTGCATCTGTTAAAATGATCTTATGCTTTTTATTCTTTAGTCTATTAATACAATATAGTGAGTTATATTGATCGATTTTAGAATGCCGAACCAGCCTTGCATTCCCAGGATAAACCATTCCCCCCAACCTGCTTTGGTAGTGTTATGTTTTTATTTATAGCTGGATTTGAATCATTAATAGTTTGTTAGGCATTTGTGTCCCTGTGTTAATGAGGGGTATTAAGCTTCAGGCTCCTCCTCTCCTTTTTCTTCTTGGTGTTGACTTCCCTAGTTTTGCATGCAAGTTTCGCTGGCCTCATAGTATGAGGAGAGATCATGTAGAACTGATAATATTTCTTCCTTAAATATTTGGAATAATTCACCAGTAAAGTCATTAAGGCTTGAAGATTTCCTTGTTAGGAGGTTTTTAACTATGAATCCCGTCTTTTGTTTTTTGTTTTTTAATTTTTTTTAACGTTTATTTATTTTTGAGAGACAGAGAGACAGAGCGTGAGCAGAAGAAGGGCAGAGAGAGGCAGACACAGAATCCGAAGCAGGCTCCAGGCTCTGAGCCATCAGCACAGAGCCCGACGCAGGGCTCGAACTCACAGACCGCGAGATCAAGACCTGAGCCGAAGTCGGCAGCCCAACCAACTGAGCCACCCAGGTGCCCCTGAATCCCGTTTTTAAAATGTGTGTAAAACTACTCAGGTTTTCTACTTCTTCTTGCATAAATTTTCCTAATTGGTGTCTTTCAAAGAATCGATCCTTTTCATCAAAGTTGTTGAATTTATAAACATAATGTCACTGAGATCTATCACAATATCTCCTCTTTTGTTCTTGATATTGGTAATTCATGTCCTATCTTTCTCTAGGCTCAGAATAGATTTTCTTAATCTTTTCAAAGAATCAGCTTTTGTCTCATTGATTTCCTCTATTGTTTCTCTGTTTCCAATTTCATTGATTTCTGCTGTTTATTGTTCCTTCCTTCTGCTTGCTTTGGATTTAATTTATTCTCTTTTTAGTTTCTTAAAGTGTAATATCAGATTTTTATCTGAGACCTTTCTTCTTTATTAGTATGTCTTAATGTTTTAAATTTCATGTTTGTTTTTTTTTTTAATTCTTTAATGTCTATTGATTTTTGAGAGAGGGGGGAAGGGACAGAGAGAGAGGGAGACACAAAATCCAAAGCAGGCTCCAACCTCACAGTTGTCAGTACAGAACCTGACACGAGGCTTGAACCTATGAGCACTGAGATCATGACCTGGGCCGAAGTTGGATGCTTAACCGACTGAGCCACCTAGGCGCCCCTAAATTTCATATTTGTGTTCAACATTTTGATTTTCCTCTGAGCACTGCATTAGCTGCATCCCGCAGATTTTGATATGTTCAGAATATTTTTAAATTTTCCATAGCTAATTTCAACATATCTGTTTTCAAGCTCCTTGATTCCTGAGTTGTTTCCATTCTGCTATTGAACCATTCTGTGGGTTTTTTTATTTCAGTTCTTGTAAGATTTGATGTCTAAATATTCATTCGATTTTATTATTTAATTCTTTCTTTTACTTGTTTGCCCAAAATTTTATTTTTTTTTAAATTTTTTTTAATGTTTATTTATTTTTGACAGACATAGAGACAGAGTATGAGCAGGAGAAGGGCAGAGAGAGAGGGAGACACAGAATCCAAAGCAGGCTCCAGGCTCTGAGCCAGCAGCACAGAGCCCGATGTGAGGCTCGAACTCACAGACCGCGATATCATGACCTGAGTCGAAGTCGGCCGGTTAACCAACTGAGCCACCCAGGTGCCCCTGTTTGCCCAAAATTTTAATCTTTACCTTCATTTCAAGAGTGTTTGCCCTTACTTTATAAAGTATATGTATAATAATTGCTTTAAAGTCTTTGTCTGACACCTCCAACATCAGGGTCATCTTCGGATTGGAATCTGTTGATTGTATTTCCATGAAAATGGTTGAGATTTTTCCTGGTTCTTCGTACGTGAGTAATATCAGATAATATCCTGGACATTTTGAATATTTCGTTTGGAGTCCCTGGGTCCTGTTTAAGTCCTCTGGAAAATGCCGATGTTTTGTTTTAGCAAGTAGGAAATCTGATTAGATTTGGAAGACACCTTCTGATGACCCTTTGTGCACTGTGGCTTCCATGTCAATTTAGTTTTCAAAACCTTTGCTGTACTACTTGAGTCTGTCCCCATGTGAGCACTTCTTAGGTCTGGGACCTGAGAGGTGATTCACATTATAGTTTGGTTTCCCAAACATTTTCTGGGCTGCTTCAGGTCAGTTTCATGCATGTGCAACTCCGTGATGGGTCCAGGATTTGACCCACAGATTTAGATCTCTCTTTGTTCAGTTCCCTTCTCCCTGTGGTATCGCCATACTCTCCATCAACAAGGGGTACCTTTTCTGGTCCTATAGGTAGGAACCTGGGTGTTTATTGCCCCTGCATGGTTTCACACTCTCTGTGACTGAGTGCCTCAAGGACATAGCAGTGCAAAAACACAGGGCCTGCAAGGTCAGAGAGAAGGGTTTTTTTTTCAGAGACTTAGAAATCTCTGAAATCCTGAGGTTAACTGTCTTGGTGATTTCATGTACAGCCTCTTCTGCCTCTACCAAAGTGTAGCTTCACAACAGGGGCTTGCCTCAGAGTAGGACTGGGAGAGTGAATGAAGAGAGTAAGTGAAGGGCCATTTCTTCCCCATGTTCTTCCCTGTAAAGGTCCTACTTCCTCGTGACTAGCAAAAAAGTGAGGGTTTTTCTTAGAACTTTCTCTTTCCTTACTTTCTGTACAATTTCAGGATGCAGTCTGCTCTCAAGTATAAAGCAGAAGAAATGGACAAGAAAGAAAGAAAGAAAGAAAGAAAGAAAGAAAGAAAGAAAGAAAGAAAGAAAGGAAGGAAGGAAGGAAGGAAGGAAGGAAGGAAGGAAGGAAGGAAGGAAGGAGGAAGGAAAGAAGGAAGGAAGGAAGGAAGGAGGAAGGAAGGAAGGAAGGAAGGAAGGAATCTCTGTATCAGTCGTTCCTCAAGATTTTACTTTTTTGCCCAAATATGCCTACTATTATTTACTCTTCAGAGTTCCCCGGCAGTTGCTTATGTATTTAGGGTGGAGTGTACTTAATCCATTGTTGCCCCTCAAAACTTGTTTTGTTTATGAGCCACATATTTTCATTTTATTCGTTGACTGTAGAATCTAACCACCGATTTGAAATTCGACCCCACTCTGTTTTGTTTTCTCCTTGATCACAACAGCTGTTTTCAAAATGTCATCGGATGTTGCTAGCTGTCATTTCTCATGTGAAAGCACTTAATGCTGCAAAAGGTCTCACGAATAACAACATTGGGTCAGGAGAAGAGCATGTAGTTTGGTGACGAAGAACTCTGGTCGAGTCCAGTTCTGCCATGAGCCACTGAGGAAGCTCCTGAATCTCTGTGACCTGTGGTTTCACAGGATCATCATACAAACCTCGTAAGATTGTTGTGACGATGAAGCCAGACAATATGCGTGTAGGGCCTGCCTATACTAGACACTCAAGAAATGGCAATTATTTTTATTGCTAGGAACAGGTTTACATTGTTGATGTTTCTTTAGCCAATTTCGGTCTAAAGGCACTCCTTTGCTTTGTAGTCTTGTTTCAGTGCTCATAACAGTTACCATCACACCTCGGTCAAGGGAATACCACACTATGCATGAGGCCAGTGAGAAGCATCTTGAAAACGAAGATCCATAAGAGATCTGTTTATTTGAGTATTTTTTGAAGTTGTGATTATGACAGATGACGGACCCAACAATCAGCAAAACACACGTATCTTCCAGAGAAACATTTATGAGGGATTTGGCAATCCTTAATGAATCAAAATAGCTGTGGAAACACAAAGGAGGGTATGGGAATATGGTGACATATTCTACCTTTGGCGGAATTTTTTCGGCCTGCTAAATTTTTTGTTTTTAATTGTATCTTGGACTCATTTATTTCTTTGTTCCCTGAAATATCCTGATAGCAATTCTTTTCTATTCATCAATCCTCATTGTAAGTTTAAAAGCTTGTCGCTGCCTGGAATTTCTTTGTTGAAATTGAAGTAGCATTTTTCATAATTCAGCCTTTTGGGGGGGGCACTAATTATCTTTTTCCATTTGCTAATTAGTGGTCATAACTGTTCCTTTCTGAATTTCTATTGCCTTTCGCATATCTGGCAGGTTATAACTTGCTTCAGCGTTTGCTTCTTGAATTTTTCTTCTTGCTGGTTCTCTTGTTTATGAGCTTTAATGCTTGCCTGGGACTTTTTAATTGCACTCTATTTGAACACAAATGGCTTCTGAACTTTTTATTCTTCACATTTTTGCAATGATAATAAGTAGTAGAGTCAAATTTAACTAACGGAGAAGAATATCAAAAGTTCTCTAGAGCAGAACACCGAATAATACAGCATTTCATTAGTTTTCAACACCCACACTAGAAATCTCACTTGCTGATAATTCTTTTCCATTCCGTTGCTATTGCTTCTGCATTCACAATGTCTGCCATTATTTCAAAAGTGCCAAAATAAAGCAATGATTCCTTCCACGATGAGATATAGGGCTGAAATGAGCTGACTGCTAAGAAAGGAAAATTACCACTTATACTGAATATTGAAATTCCCAATCCATCAATAACCAAGTGTCTGTTCTCTACATGAGCACCTACTGTATACCTAGTAATGCAGAAAAATAAAAATGAAATATGCCCAAAGCTCCTCCCTTCTCTATGCCATCCCTTGCTTCCTTTTCATTCTTGCCAACCAATTTTTATCCCAAGTACTCTTTCTTGAAAAGCATGACCCTTAAAAGCTTCACACATTTAACTTTTCAGCCCACCAACAACTGTAGGTACAAAGAATCCCAAGAGCCTGAAGGAGCAGGCCACCAGATCTCCACTGTGTGGAGTGTGGTAATGCCACTTGGGTTTGTGAGGGTTCTTGCTGAAATGGCCCGGAAGCAGAGCGCAACTGTGAAGGAAGGTAAAACAGATCTGTTCTGTTTGGGCTGAGGAGTCTGGAAATCTACCCTAAAACGTGTTTATGTGATTCATTTTATTTTTTTAAGGATATTATCATGGTGGTAGGAGGAGAAGTGAACCCCTGAAGACAGATCTACATTATCAAAACCTTCTGAACTGTGATCTGGGTTTATTGTTGCCTTTTGTATTTCCATGATTTTTTTTTGCATTTCCAAGATTTTTAAATGTTTTTAAGCAACTAAGGAAAACAAATCTTAAAATGATAATGCTGTGTCAAAAATAAATTTCTAAAAGAGATGATGAAAATAAATGTCTATGTAACTTACTGTCAAGAGCCTAACTAGAGAGGTTTTCTTCCCAATGTGATGAAGTAATTGGTCTTCAACCAACTCTCCTGTTGAAAACAAGTATAAAACTGAAAATGATGCATGAAACAACTCATTTCTTTGCCTACAGGAAGTGCAGAACTGTGATCCTTGAGTGAAGGGAAGTGAATGAGGGGAGACCCTCAAGTGGCCTGGCACCTTCTGGACCATGGCACAGGAGGCAGAACACTGTTGGATGCTGACCATCTCTGAGAGCTGAGTGACACAGATTAGAATTCAGATTCTGGGGTGGCTCTGTCAGTTAAGCATCTGACTCTTGATTTTGGCTCTGGTCTTAATCTCATGGTTTGTAGGATCAAGCCCCACACTGGGCTCTGTGCTGATGGTATGTAGCCTGCTTGGGATTCTCTCTCTACCTCTCTCTCTGCCCCTCTCTGCCCTCTCAAAATAAATAAACTTAAAAAAACACACTTCAGATTCTGAGTTGGCTAAGATGTGAGGGAGCCAACTTGGCTACTGAGTACTGTCCCATCCACTGCCAGAGCTTTCTTGAAGCGACTTGCACGTCAAGGTATAAATGCTAAGCCTAAGCTCAGGAGCAAGACTGGCCCCAAAGCTTCCTGCCTGCAAGGTTGGCCAGGCCTTGCTAGGCCTTTACTAAAGTTTCACTTCTACCTTTAACCCATACTCCCCCTCTCTGAGTATAGGTGTTGATCACTAAGAGACATCTTTCACCCTCAGAGCCCATCTCAGTATTTGCTTATAGAGAATCTAACCTGCCACACTGGTAAATTCTAACATTTGAGGAAGATAAAATAACAGTATTGCAAACACTCTGAAAATAGAGAAGGAGAGAGTACTTCTACTTCATATGGACAGTGTAACCTGATACCCAAAGTCCGACAAGGACATTAGAAGAAAACTAAGATTGATATCCTCTAAAACATAGGTGTAAATTTTTTTAATTCTAAAAAAACCAATAACTTATAAAAAAGGAAAATATGTCTTGACAAATGAGGTTTATACTAGAAATGCATGATAGAATTACCATCTGAAAATCAATAAATGTAAACTACTGCCTAACAAAATAAAAGAGTTAAATCATGTGATCATTTCAATAGATTCAGAAAAACCTTTTGACAAATTTCAACATGGCTTCATGATAAAAACTCTCAGCAAAATAGAAAAGAATACCCTTCATCCGATAAACAGTATCTATGAAAAATCTACAACTAGCATGATATTAATGGTGAAAGAATGAGTTTCTTCCTCCTAAGATCAAGTATGAAGTGAGGATGCCTAAAATCAGCACTCTCTCCAACATCATCCTGAAAGTTTTAGCCAGATCAATACAGCAACAGAAGGAAATAAAAGGCAAAAAGTCTTTAAAGATAGGAAGAAACATGACTCTCTTTGTCCACAGAAAAAGGGAATGAAATCCTAATAAATATATAAAAAATGTTAATACAATCAAATGAATTTAGTAAGATTGTAAAATACAATGTCAGTACTAAAATCAAATATTGTTTATTGGGGCGCCTGGGTGGCTCAGTCGGTTAAGCGGCCAACTTCGGCTCAGGTCATGATCTCACGGTCTGTGAGTTCGAACCCCGCGTCGGGCTCTGTGCTGATGGCTCAGAGCCTGGAGCCTGCTTCAGGATTCTGCGTCTGCCTCTCTCTCTCTCTGCCCTTCCCCTGCTCACTCTCTGTCTCTCAAAAATAAATAAACGTTAAAAAAATTAAAAAAATAAATTGTTTATTTATACCAGTGACAAAAAGAACTGGAAAATATATTTTAAAACAATACAATTTACAATAACAAAAAATACTAAAAGTTTTAAGAATAAATGTAATGAAAAACACACCTCTATTTTGAAAACTGAGCCAATAAAGACCAAAATAACTGGAGAGTTATCCTATATTCATGGGCTGGAAGACTTGACCTTATTAGGATCTCATTTCTCCTCACATTGGTTCATCAATTGAAAGCAATCTCAATCAGAATCCCAAAAGGCTTTTTGTAATAATTAATAAGCTGATTCTAAACTTTACATAGGAAGGCTAAGACCTAGAATAAACAGAGCAATCTTGGAAAGGAGATCAAAGTTTGAGAACTTACTCTACTTGATTTCATGACTTAGTATAAGGCTATAGAAACCAAGACCACATGGTATTAATGAAAGGCTAAACAAATAGATTAATACAGAACAATAAGAATAAAGAATCCAGAGACAGAACTTAATGGTGATTGATTTTGATCAAGTAGTCAAGGTAATGCAGTGAGGAAATGGTAACAGGACGTGCTGGGATACCATATTGGGGGAATCTCAACTTTTAACTCAAACCACATAGAAAAATTAACTTGATATGCATTATTAGCCTATGCATAGATCCTAAAAGTCTAAGGCTTCTGGAATAAAACATAAAGAAAGTTTTTACAACCTTGAAATAGAAAAAGATTTCATAGACAGGACACTAAAAACAGAAAACACAACAGAAAAAAAATTGATAAATTAGCCTTGCATCAAAATTAAAATTTTCTCCCCTTTTCAAGACATTAAGAAAATATAAAAACAAGTTACACAATGAAAGGAAATACATGCAATACAAATGCCTGACAAAGAACTTATTTAAAGAACTCAGTATTAAAAAGACCGACAATGAAAATTTTTAAAAGGGCAAAACACTTGAACAGGCACCTCTCCTAATAGAAAATGACCCAGAAGCAAATGAAAAAAATGCTCAACATCATTCAATCATTAGGAAAATGCAAATCAGAACCATGAGATAATATTTCACGTGCACCAGGACAGCTATAACTGAGAAAGGCAGATAATAGCAAGTGTTGGTTAGAATGTGGAGAAACCGCAGCCCTCGTACGCTGATGATGGGAATGTAAAATGGCATATCTTTGTCCTCTAGAAAACAATTTAGTAATTCCCCAAAATATTAAAGTATACGACCCAACAATTACACTACTAGGTATGTACTGAAGAGAACTAAAACCACAAAATGTATACTGGTGTTGGTAGCAGCATTTTCATGACAGCCCAAAAGTAGAAACAACTAAATGTCTGCCAACTGATTAACAGATAAGTAAAATGTGATATATCCATTACATGGAATATTACATAGCCATCAAAAGGAATGAAATTCTGATACATGCTATAATGTAAATTATAATTATAACACATTACACGATAAGTGAAATTATAAATTATAATGGAACACATTACACGCTAAGTGAAAGGAGCTAGACACAAAGTGCCACATATAAGATTCCATCTATATGAAATGTCTAGAATAGGCAAATCCTAATGGACAGACAGTAGATTGGTGGTTGCCAGGACCTGGAGAGAGGAGAAATAGGGAGCCACTGCTGATAGATAAGAGGCCTCTTTTTGGGGCGATGAAGGTGTTCTGGAATTAGACAGTGGTGCTGGTTACACAGCATTGTGAATATACTAAACCCCACTGAAGTGTACACTTTTAATGAGCTTTATGTTGTGTGAATCATATCTCAAAAAAGGTAGGGTTTTTTAGTAGTATAGAAATAGAAGAATTGGCACAAATTCCCAGAACACTTCAGTCATTATCAAACTAGAGTTTCCATTAACTCCTTGCTAAAACCCATTGCTGACATGACTTAATTTTTGGAATGGAAAATATTGTCTCTGTATCCATAGAAATTATGATTTTTTTTCCCAACATCTCCAGACAGACCCACAGTTGTCCTCTCCCACCCACACACGAGGGAGAATGGGGCATGGAGTTACTTATATAAACCTTGCCGCAGCAAGAGGTTAATTTATTTTTGAGCTTTGACAAACAAAATCTGGATTTTAGTCTGCTCAATGCAAAATGCTTACAGTGTTTCTTTGTTCTAACACTTGTGTTTTTCCTTTAGTGATGTTGGCATTTGCTCGTGGAATTCAATCACCAAGTCAGCTACCAGACAGGTTTTAAAGGCCGTTCTGTTCCAGGTCTGACCATTAAAATAGCGAAATATGTTTGTTTTCCACATCTTCCCATCATTTCAGCCCAGGAAAAAACTTCATATGAAAAGCGAATTTTTATTTTACAGTTTCTATGGAGATTGCTCAACTAATGTGAAGCTTAAGATCAGCCTGACTTGAGAAGCAGCAGATGAATATGCCCCGTAGTGAAACGCAGTGTGTTTTTTCCTCTGAGATGTGACCTGAAAGACAAGGAAAGACTTTGTGGGGAGAACGTTAGACTATTAGGAAAGTAGATCTGGTCCTACTTCTGTGGCTCCCTGGTTTGTGGGGGCCACGGTGATTCTGGGCCCCAGTATTCCCATCTGTTACATATAGGGACTAAATAGTTGGTTTTCAGGTTAAAAAAAACCCAACCTGGTTTAGTAATGAGAATTCTTTGTAGAAACAGAACCGATAGTATATGGGGGGGAGGGGGAGAGTTATTATAAGGGTCTGGACAAGTGATTATGGAGACTGAGATGTTTCAAGATCTCCAGTCAACAAGACAAAGACCCAGAAGAGCTGATGGTGTAGTCGGCAGACTCAAGATCCAAGAAGAGCCAATGTCTTAATTTGAGCTTGAAGGCAAAGACCAACATCTCAGTTCGAGGCAGCCAGGCAAGAAGACTTCTGTCTTACACGTGGGAGACTAAGCCTTTTTGTTCTATTCAGGCCTTCAACCGATTAGATGAGACTCACTCACATTACAGAGGGCAGAAATCTGCTTTACTTGGTCTATAGATACAAATGTTAATCTCATCCCAAAATATCCTCACAGACACATTCAGAATAATATTGGAGCAAATATCTGTGCCCCCTGTGGCTCAGTCACAAAATTAACCACCACGACTGGGTGACACTTTGTTCAAACTATATCTAAGGCAGAGGTCAAATATGGAAAACAAATGAAAGGAGCTGCTGCCTCTGTTGGAAGATTTATGGTAGGGTCACCCTGTCTCCTCATCCTGGGATGATCCCAATGGCGGATGTGGAATAAGAGGCAGGACAGCCACATGTCCAAGTGCCTGGCTCTAAGGGAGCACTAGAATCCTAAAACATCCTAGGAAAAGGAAAAAGTTGCTGGTTTTAGATCAGTGTCCATCTTCCTATCACCCACGGTGGTTTTTTAACTGAGCATCGTGGTTTTTTAACTTTCTTCAGTCTTTAACTGAAGAAAGACTCTATATAACCTAGGCACCCTTGTGACTGAGTGCTGGCCAAAAGGATGAGAATGAAGTAATGCATGCCACTCTAGGCCCTGGCCTTAAGAGGAAAGGAAGCACAACCTCCTTCCTCTTTCCCCGTTCTAACTGGCTAGAATACAAACAGGGTGGTGAGTCATTTTGCACCATATGGATGAAAGCACCATCACACAGCTGGTGGGTCAAGAAGAGAGAAGAAGTCGAGGTTCCCAGTGATCTCGCAGAACAAAGCTGCTATAGCAGCACAGGTTTTTCTGTGTGAGAGAAAGAAACTTCTATTTAACTTACGCCTTTGCTATTTTGTGTTTCTGTTACATGGAATTGAAATTATATCCTAACAGGAAAATGAATCTATTGGAATTTCTCCAAGGGAGAATAATATGGAAGTTTAGAAGGAATATTTGGGAAAATGGGGTCCTTAATAAAGAGCATGCATAATGGAGACATTTTACATCTGTGAGGTAGGTGCGTGGGGTCAGTGATAGACCGCTTGCTTCCAGAGAGACTGATCATGACCATCAGTGACTTTGAGACTTCATCCGCCAAGTACAAAGCTCAGTTCCTTCTCCAAATAAATTTAAACAGAGGTTTTAAAGATTTCAGTATGAGGAGAAACTAAAGTACTAGCAGGTACAAGTGACCACGTGCCGCCATCCGATCTTGAGGGCAGCTCTAGGGATTGGTTAGAACTCCTTTTTTTTTTTAAGTTTATTTATTTATTTTGAGAGAGAGAGAGAAAGAAGGGCAGGGAGAGAGGGAGTGAGAGAGGGAGAGAGAGAATTCCAAGCAGGCTCCGAGCTGTCGGAGCCAGACACAGGGCTCAATCCCATGAACCATGAGATCATGACCGGAGCTGAGACCAAGAGTCAGACACTTAACCGAGTGAGCCACCCAGGCGCCACCTGGTTAGAACTCCTCTTAACAATCATTGGAAGATAGGGGCACCTGGGTAGCTCAGTCAGTTAAGTGTCTAACTCTTGGTTTCAGCTTGGGTTATGATCTCATAGTTCATGAGTCCAAGCTCCACATCAGGCTCTTCACTGACAGCAAGGAGCTTGTTTGGGATCTCTCTCTCTCTCTCTCTCTCTCTCTCTCTCTCTCTGCTCCTCCCTGACTTGCTTGCTCTCTCTCTTTCTCTCTCTCTCAAAAAAATAAAATAAGATAAATATTTTTTAAAAAAACGGTCACGGGAGGATGTGGTTCTTAAGCCCCCATCCAACACCATCATTCTCTAGTATATTCTTTCCAGATAACAGTGTCCAAGACCCACCAGCATTGTTCAAATGTAAGGAACAGTTACGTCATCTCCTCTGACCAACACAGAAAACAGTTTCTGGAAAGTTTTCTGCACTTTACTGTCCCTTCATTTATTCTCTTTAACCCACCTCAATCGGGCTTGCATTCTACCACTCCTTTTTAAAGTTGTTTTTTTTATTTTTATTTTTCATTGAAGTAGAGTTTATATATAACATTGTGTAGGTTGCAGGTGCACAACATGGTGATTCATCAGTTGTACACACTATGAGATGCTCACCACGATAGTATAGTTACCATCCGTCAGCTCGCAAAGTCATTACAATATTACTGACTACGTCTCCTATGCTTTTCATCCCCATGACTTACTTATTTTATAGCTGGAAGTTTATACCTCATAATCTCCTTCACCTATTTCGCCCATCTTCCCACCCTCCTCCCCTCTGGAAACCACTAGTTTGTTCTCTATAGTTACCAGTCTGTTTCTCTTTCTGTTGTTTTCATTTGCCTGTTCGTTTTGTTTTGTTTTTTCAGATTCCACATGTAAGTAAAATCATATGGTGTTTCTCTTTCCCTGCCTGACTTACCTCACTTAGCACAACACCCTCTGGGGCCATCCGTGTTGTCACAGATGGCACAATCTCATTCTTGGCAGTGTAACATTCTTACATGTTTCTTCTTTTAAAGTTACCAATGGCTTCCATCTTGGAAAAATGGATGGGCAGTTATTAGCACTCATCTTACCGTATCTCTAAACAGAATATGACAAGATCACTCTGTCCTCTTGGAAACACTTCCTTAATTTGACTTCTTCATCCTCCTGGTTTTCTGGTATCTCACTAGTTGATAACTCTCTGTACTTTGCTGGTTTTCCTTTACTGCCCCAACTTCTAAGCATTAGCATGCCCCTTAAAGCCTTGGTCTTCTGTGTTCTGTACTTTTAGTATCTGAGTGATCTCATTCAGTCCTGCAGATTGAAACACCATGTCTATATAATGACTTACAAATGTATAACTCCAGCACCAACCTGCACTTCAGACTCACATACCCAATTTGCATATTGCTATAACATCTCCACTTTGGTATCTAATAAGAATCTGAGCCATAACATATCTAAAACTAAATTTTATAAATTTATGCTCAATTTAAATACTGAGTATATTTTATCTATAGTAAAATACATAGATTTTTAAGTACAAACTTTGAGAAGTTTTGATAGATATATATGTCTATAAAAGATATCAAGATGGAGAATACTTTTATCACTCCAGAAAATTCCCTCGTAATCTTTTCTAGCCAAGCTCTCTTCCCCTCTGGCCCTGAAGAAGCAACCACTGCTCAGATGACTATTAGCAAGGACTGATGTTGCCTGTTCTGGCAACTATTGAGAAACACATGTTAATAAATGCAATTGTGATGTGTGTGTTTATTTCTTCCTTTACTTCTGTCGGTTTTGCTTTTTGTTGCTAATAAGTGCATGCATATCTAGGCTTTACTTGACTTCTTCATGGAGTGGCTTGTTTATCAACATGAAAAGTCTTTCTTTATCTTTGGTAACACTCCTCATCTTGAAGTCTACTTTGTATGACACTAATGTAGCCAAATCTGCCTTCCTATTATTAGTGTTTATATATTTTTCTATCCATTTACTTTCAAACTATCTTAGTGTTTATATTCAAAGCAAATCCCTTATAATTTTTCTTTCTTTAAAAAAATAAGTCAGGGGCACCTGGGTGGCTCAGTTGGTTGAGCGGCTGACTTCGGCTCAGGTCATGATCTCATGGTCTGTGAGTTCAAGCCCTGCATCAGGCTCTGTGCTGATGGCTCAGAGCCTGGAGCCTGCTTCAGATTCTGTGTCTCCCTCTCTCTCTGCCCCTCCCCTGCTCACACTCTGTCTCTCAAAAAGAAATAAACATTAAAAAAAAATTTAAAAAAAAATAAGTCTGACAATCTCTGCCTTCAGTTGGAGTATATAGACCATTGACATTTACTATCAATTTAGTGCAATTATATGGTTGTGTTGATGTCTACTATTTTCGTATTTTTTTTCTATTGATCCCATTGGTGGCTCTAGGGATTTTCATGCATCCTTTACTTTCACAATATACCTTGAATTACTATAATGCCATTTAACGTGTAATGTAAGAATCTTACAAGAGTAAAATTCTATTTACAATCTCTATTATCTTTTATTCTCTTATAGTATTATACTTAGATTTGTTATTCAACTTAAAATACATGTTTTTGCTTTAAATAATCAATTGTAATTTAAAATAATTAAAGAGGTAAGGCAATTAAACAAAAAATTCTTTTATAGTTATCCACATTTTATCCATTTAGTTTTCTTCATTGCTTTTGAATATCCAACTGGTCTTATTTTCCTTCTACCTGAAAAGCTTCTTTTAGCATTGCTTATAGTATTGCCAATGAGTCTATTGGCAAAGAATTCTCTCAGCCTTCATGGTTATGAAAACACATTTATTTCATCTTCCTTGCTGAAGGATATTTTTAGTAAAGGATTTGCAAATGACAGACTATTTTCCTTTCAGGACCTTGAAGATGTTATTCCTTGTCTTCTGTCTCCATGGTTTCTGATGAGAAATTAACTGTCACTATTATTACTCTTCTCCTAGACACGATATGACTTTTTCCTCTGAGTGCTTTTAAGATTTTTCCTTCTGTCTTTGATTATCAGCAGCTAATTAACAACATGTCTAGGTATGGTTTTCTTCATGTTTGTCTTCGTTAGGATTATTGAGCTTCTTGGTTGTGTGTGTTGATGTTTTCCACCAAATTTGGGTCTTTTTTGTTGTTGTTGTTGTTTTTTGCTAACATTATACCACACTGGCCTTGTGACTATTCTCAAATAAGTCAAGCTCTTTTGTTGTCTTTGCACGCACTCTTCAGTACAAATGTCCCGTCTTCAAGGAGGTCTTCCCTGACAGCTCTGTTTCTCTTTAAGGTCTTATCCCGCATTGTTTTTTCACAAGATTTTTCACCACTTATCATTATAGTGTACGTATATTGGATTGTTTTCTATTGTCTTCATCATCAAATTCCATAAAGGAAATGGCTTTATCTTATTCATCATTGTATCATCTATAGCAATGCCTGGTGAGCTGTAAGTATTCGATAAATCTTTATTATCTGTTAAGTACCTCAAAGCAAACCAGTTCACTCAATGATCTAGTACATAATGGCTTTATCCTAAATTAGGCTCCTAGAAAGATAAATTCCTTTGTGCTCCAGAATTCGGAGAGGCCCTTCATGGTGAAAGATGGGAATATCTTTCTAAAGAATGAGGGCTTCTTTGACTATGGCCTTTAAAACGTTACTGTGATCTTGTAAAGGAAAATTTGCCAATGAGAGGAAAGCAAGGGACGTGGGCTCAAAAATTTCTGTAGACAGTATACTCATATCTGCCTCCACTAATACACTCATGAAACTATGAATCTGCAGTCAATCAAATAGTGAGAGAGAAAATCTTTCCAAGAGCTCCTGTCCCCATGTCCAGTGGCTGGCTTGTATGACACCACTCTTCTAACACAGAGAGATGGCCATGATAAAATGGATTTCAAGAATAAGTATGTCACTGGGGGAGAAAGGCTGCCACAGCTCCCCTGTTCTGTTCTCTAGTGAAAGAAAGAGAACATTTGGATAACTGAAATGAGCTCAACTCAGTGCAACTTTAGAAACATTTCTCAAGCAAGCACTATGGAATGTGTGCCACAGAAGAGCAGAGGAAACAATGAATAAATACCTACATCACAGTCTTCGATCAGGTTAGAGTTACAGGAGTCTAGACTAGTCTAGGCAAGCCCAGTTTAAATACAGAGTGCACTTCTTTTCAATTCCTGCACTTACTATTTTGGATGGGGAATAGACTTTCCCCAATATGGTGATGTTTTGCTACATTTCAAAGCAAGCCTAAATGAAATGCATCCCCTTTCACATTGGCAGAATATATTACAATAGCTTCGCTGGAGTGATAATAGTCTATTGTCCTCTTTTGCTTGCTCTGTGAAAACATGCTATACTTTCATTGGGAACATGCGGGAAAAACATGCAGAAATTCAGCTGCATGGATCTAATGTGGCTGTCAACTTCAATAGAGTTTGTTTGTTGCCTTAGTCACAGTAATTACGGAACAATAGCTTTTAACAATCCCAGTGGAGGAGGTCGCTTTGCTTTGACCTTGTTTCTGCCTGTTTCTTCACTGATAAGAAAGACAAATTAGGTTTACAGTTGCCAGAGCTGTGCTTCATTTGGAAAGATCACATATCCCAGTCCAACTAAGAACCTGATGTTTAATTGGGGAGCTATGAAGCCAAAGGGCTTGCCATTCTAGTTGGCATTGCTGCATTTTACAGCTAATGTTGGTACCATGCCAAACTCCAGAAATGTGGTTCCTGGGGAGATAAATTCTTTTGTGCCGCAGAATCCTGAGAGGCCCTTCACGGCAAAAGATCAAAGTCTAACAAAGAAATATGTCGTCTCCTGTTGGGACATTAACACCATGCATCTTCATATTCTCCACTAAGGTGAATAGACCAAGTGTGCTTAAAATGTAAATACGGAGTGCATTTAGTTATTTTGCCGGGTCAGTCATTCAATTACTGAAATTAAATTTCCTTGCCGGAAGTGGCGCAGCTTGTGATCTGATTGGTCCTAGCACTTTCTTTTTTCTCACCCTGCCGCCACCCCCGTCCACCCACAACAGTAAGCATGTATCATCAAAAGCCTGACTACTTGACCTCTTCCTAAGCTTCATCAATTCACACTACACGAGCACGGATTTTACAATTATTCATAAACGCCTTACGCACAAAAGCTCTAATGTTTGTTCATCAAAATGAGAAAGGCTTCAATATTTATTCCAAGTTAATAAAGAGCAAGATAGGGGGAAGAGGAAAGAAAGAGTAAGAAGGAAGAGGAAAGGAAAGATAATAGGAAGAATAGGAGGAGAAGGAGGAGGAAGACCAAAACACTAGCAAGTCAGTCTCTGAGAAGCCAAATGGAGTAATGAAAATAATTCCTGTTTCTTCCCACCTTCACCGAGTTGACCCATGTCTGTCTCTCAGTTCTCAGTATAATTGTCACTTTTATAGGGAAGTCTTTCCTGACTCCCAGCCCAGGTCAAACCTCCATAACAGGTTCCCTTGACACTGTATACCTCTCTTTCCTACTCTCTAGGATGTTAGGTGACAAAACAAGTTTCAGTCCATTTAAAAGACTGATATCATACAAAATATCTTCCCCCCCCATGATGGAGTAAAACTAGAAATCAGTAATAGAAGGAAATCTGGACTATCCACTGATATGTCAAAATTAAACAACACACCTCTTTTAAAGTGATTAAGTTGTCCACATACAGCAGGTCCCATGGGGATCGGCCAAGTGTCAGGTCACAGTAGGTCAATGCCAGCTAGAGAACGCATGGGAAGTATGCTGGTAGCCATGATCGGAAGCTCCACAACCCACAGGAGCAGGCAAAGACCTATGAAGCTTTTCTTCTGGAACAATGTGCACTGTTTCCTCTGAAGACGATGTCATGGTCTGTGGATGTTGGCCAAGCTCTCCCTCAGTGGTTGCCTGGTGTGAGCCGAGAAGTGCCGGCCTGTATCGGGAGCGTTGCGTCCCCTTCTTCCCACCAAGTCAGAGCTTCCCCTTTGATGCCCCCTCATCTAACTCTTCTAAGATTCTCCTGCTCCATGTCAAACCCAAGCCCAGGTGAAGGTGCATAATGATCTCCTTCTTCCTCTATAATCCCTCCTAGAGACAATATGTTGTCTTTGACTGACAACTGTGAGGTCATAACTTGAGCTGAAATCAAGATGCTCAACCTACTGAGCCACCTAAGCACCCCTGAACCTCTGTGTTTATTGCAGCATTATTTACAGTAACCAAGATATGGAAGCAACCCAAGTGTCCATTCATAGATGAATGGATAAAGACGATGTGATGTGGTATATATACACAATGGAAGATTACTCAGCCATAAAAAAATAATAATAATGGAATCTTGCCATTTGCAACAACATGAATAGATTTAGAGGGTATAATACTCAGTGAAATAAGTCAGTCAGAGAAAGATAAATACCATATGATTTCACTCATGTGTAGAATTTAAGAAACAAAACAAAGGAAAAAAGAGACAATTAAAAAACAGACAACTATAGAGAACAGATGGTTATCAAAGGGGAGCTGAACGGGGTGGGGGGGTGGGAAATAGATGAAGGGGATTAAGAGGACACTTATCATGATGAGCACTGAGTAATGCAAAGAATTGTTGAATCACTATATGGTACACCCGACACTAATATAACAAAGTACATTAATTATACTGGAATTTAAAAAATAAATTAATTTTTAAAAATAAAAAATAAATTAAAAAATTAAGAAATTAAATGATACAACTACAGATCTTCCTCGACTTACGAGGGGTTACATCTCAATAAGCCCATCATCATTTGAAGATGTCGTAAGTCGAAAATGCATTTTAACACACCTCACTTACCGAACATCAGGTAGGCTTAGCCTCGCCTACCTTTATGTGTTCAGAACATTTGCATTAGTCTCCATTGGGGCAAAATCATGCAACACAGAGTCTATTTCTAAGAAAGGGTTGAGTATGTCACATAATTTATTGGCTACAGCACTGAAAGTGAAAAGTGGATTGGTTGTCAGTGTATCAGGTGTTTGCCCTCATGACCCCATGGCTGCCTAGGAGTTGCCTCATGGCCACCACTCAATATGGAAAGAATCTGTACCCCTCATCACTAGCCCGGGGAAAGATCAAAACTTAAAATTCAAAGGTCAGTTTCTACTGAATACATATCACTTTTGCACCATTGTAAGGCTGATAAGTGCTAAGTCGAACTATTATAAGTTGAGGACTGTTTGCACTTCAGAAAACTCTTTGGCCCTTTCTTAAAAGGTTAAACAGACACCTAGTATATGACCCAACCAATTCTCTCCTTGGTATTTACCAAAGAGATACAATAGCATATGTCCATCCAAAGACTTACATATGAATAGTTCATGGCAGCTTGTTTTGTAATAACCCAAACCTGAAAATAATCCCAATGCCCATCAGCAATTATCTTGGTCCACTTGAACTGCTATAACCAAAATCACAGAGGGAGAAGTTTATAAACAATGGAAATTTATTTATTTATTGCAGTTCCAGAGACTGAAGGTCTGGGATCAGAGTGCAAGCATGGTCAGGTGAGGTCTCTCTTCCTGATCAAAGAGTCTCACTGTATCTTCACGTGGTGGAAGGGGCCAGCATGCTCCCTGGGGCCTCTTCCATAAAGGCACTAATCCCATTTATAATGGCTCTGTCCTCATGATCTAATCACTTCCTGAAGGCCCCACCTCCTGGTAGCATCGCCTTGGGTATCAGGCTTTCAATATATGAAATTGTGGAGGGGGACACAAACATTCAGACCATAGCCATAAGTGAATGGAGTAACAAGTTATGCTGTATCCGTACAATGGAAGAATGCTCAAGCATGAAAATGAATGAGCTCCTGGTACATGCAAAAACACAGGTGAATCTCAAAATAATTGTCCTGTGAAACAGTCGGATATAAAGGTGCACAAACTCTTTGATTCCATTTATATGAATCTAGAAAATGCTAGCTAAAATAGGGCGACGGAAAGATCCATGGTTGCCTGGAAATGAGGAAGGCGGGCTAGGGAGGAAGGGATTAAAAAGGAAGAGAAGGAAACTTTTGGGAGGGGCGGTTATGCTCATTATGTTGATTTGGGGGAACGGTTTCATAGATGTATTCATATGTTAAATTGATCAAATCGCGGAATTTAAACATGGGTGGTTTATTCTATTTCAATTATCCCTTAATAAAGGCATTTAAAGAAATAGCAATGTTTTCTAAAACGAATTAGTGAGAAAGGTGTCATTGCTTGGTATTTCTGCACATTTGTTTTATCACTCTTAATAAAAGACAGCTGCATTCTCCTATCTGCTGGCTGCATTTAATATGTTGAATTATGTTGTTTTAGGTTAAGTATATAAAGAAAATCCATCTTCACACAAATATACAGCAGGAAAAGGGAGAAATATTCTAATAGCCTTTTCAGGTATTTGTTGATATTCTTTCTTGATACCAGATCAAAACCTGACTAGTGGAAGTTTCTTAAAAGTTAGTTGCGGTGTGGAATCTGAAATCAGATTAATGAGTTTTTCATACTCCGTTATATTAAAATCCCATGATTCATTTTATAGTTTGAATGGATCTTTTTCCGTGCATAGTTTTATTTATTATAGTATGCATTGGTCATTTGGAAACTATTCACTCACTGAATTATGCAGATTTTTAAAATGTTGACACATTTCATATGTGTATATATACATATACATATGTATATATATCAGTAATATATCACCGATCTCATCAAAAAGTCTTCAAGTACTGGAGAGCTGTCAGACTCACTGAGTTTTCCAAAGTTCCTAATTTTCCCTTGAAAACTCAAGTTTTATAATTGGCAGCAGATGCTATCGCTGTTTCTCTCAAAATGACGACCTCCTTTCAATCGTTTTATGAAAAAAAAAAAAGAAAAAAAAAGCCTGCCAAATATTCAAATCTAAATCCCCATAGATTCTATGTCACTTATTCTCTTAAAAAACGGTTTTCCCTAAGGCTAGTGGCGAGTTCAGCTTGCTACTCCACCCTCCGCGAGGGTTCTTCTTGGAGACAACCACCATCTTTGGTAGACCACAGAAGTGCTTCGTGCCTACCTCTCATTCTGTCACTCCAAATATTAAAATGTTTTTTTCCAAGGGTTTGAGACTGAGTAAAGATAGTTTTCACATTGAGAACATTCTTTTTCTTGTTATTTTTTAATGTTTACTTATTTTTGAGAGAGAGAGAGAGACAGGGTGCGAGGGGGGGAGGGGCAGAGAGCAAAGGAGACAGAATGTGAAGCAGGTTCCAGGCTCTGAGCCATCAGCACAGAGCCCAACACGGGGCTCAAACTTGTGAACTGTGAGATCATGACCTGAGCCGAAGTAATGCTTCATCGACTGAGCCACCCAGGTGTCCCCTCACATCAAAAACATTCTTTTTTTTTTTTTAATGTTTATTTATTTTTTTGAGACAGAGTCAGAGCATGAATGGGGGAGGGGCAGAGAGAGAGGGAGACACAGAATCTGAAGCAGGCTCCAGGCTCTGAGCCATCAGCACAGAGCCCGACGCGGGGCTCGAACTCACAGACCGCGAGATCATGACCTGAGCCGAAGTCGGACGCTCAATCGACTGAGCCACCCAGGCGCCCCCAAAAACATTCTTAAGTGACACTGGTCCTTCTATTTTGGCACGTGCATGATGGGGAATTGGACATTGAGTCCCCTGCTAATAGTAGTCGATGCCACCGCTCCAATGTGTACTAGGTCATCACAGGTTTACCCACCATTATTTCTGAACTTTCTGTCCAAATGTTAACACGACGAAAAAGAGTCTCTGGGACCCCCATGAGACCACAGATCACATGTTAAGAACTGCCTCCCTAGACTGAAATTACAATGCTTTGTGCCCATCATCCTGCCTAGAAACAGTGTGCCCTAACAAAACCAGCCAAGCTTCAAAAGTCCTGCGTGTTCATCTCGTACATGTTTACTGAGTGATTACTCTGGGCCAAGTCCAATCCCAGGTGCTGAGAAGAGAGTGAAGCAAACGTAAGTCTTGCCCCCTTAGATCCTATATTCTAGGAGGGAGAGACAGACCATAAATAAACAAAAAATAAATATTTAGGATGCCTGACGATGATAAGGATGGAGAAAAACACAGTTGGGAGATGGAGATACTAGGAGGGAACCTCCTTCAACAGAGTGTCGGGAAAGCCCCCTGATAAGATACTTGAGTTAAACCTTAAGGAAAGTGAAGGAGCTGACTGCGCAGTATCCTGGGGGAGGGCCGTTTCCTTCGGAGAGGAGCAAGTGTAAATGCACTAGATGCTTGGCAGGCTCATTGGAAGGACCTCGAGCACGAGGTGTGGCTGGAGGATGGAAAGCGAGGAGAGGAAGCTGTAGTAGCAGAAGAGAGGAGAGAGCATGCCACGTAGAGCCTTGTAGGCCAGTGGGTTTTAATCTGAATAGGATGGGAAGCCATCGAATGACTCTGACCCGGTGAATAACATGGTCCACTGAATGTTTTCCAAGGATCCTTCTAGTTGATGTTTTAAGAATGGTCATTAGAAGGTAAGGACAGAAGCGTGGAAACCAATACAGGGTCTATTCCAGAGCCCCAAGCACCAGACCAGAGCAGGAGCCGCAGAAGAGGTGAGAAACGGTCAGATTTGGGATATACTTCAAAGGAAGAACTAGTCACATAGTATCAGAGAAAGAGGTGGCATTTAATTCCAAGATTTGGGCCTGGGTAGCTAGAAAAATGGGATAGCCATTTATGGAGATGGGGAAGCCTGCTGAAGGTCGGGATTTGGAGGCCAGAGGACATGAAGAGCTCCAGTTTGGACATCTTAAGCATGAGATACCTTCGGCCATCCAAGTCTCCCTTACTCTTTCCTCCCTGGAGTCACTTTGCAACATAGAGTTGCTTTATGTTACAGGACACCAGGGCCAGTTTTACTGGCACACGGTCTGCACGGTTGGACAGAACCTCACTCTCAACAATATCCCATTCTTAATTTAATGCTCTACTGTCCCTGGCTTGAAATTCCAAAGAATTTTATCCTTGAACTTGTGCTTTGTAGGTCAAGTCTAATGGGTAAACGGAGCATGCCCGTGAGCAGCAGAGACGCACCAGGCAGCCGCACTCACTCGCAGGCACAGGGGGCAGCTGGTGTTCCAAGCAACTGGCCTGGCAGCTGGGAGCACATGTGTGTACCTCAGGGCGGTCTGGAGCCCGACTCCAAAGTGGCTGGGCTGGGACCTGGCTACAGGTTGAACGCGGTAACTGAGGCGGCAGCAGCAGCAGCGGTAGCAACAGTGCATGTGGCCAAGGGAGGAAGAAGGGCAACAATGAGACCCTTAGGGAGAGGCCAGCTGGCCCATCCGCCTCCAGAGCCCACCCCTGCAACATCAGCCCAGACAACCTCCGGACCCGAGCACCAGGGCCGGAAATGCTAGCTCTCAGGCAGTGACCTTTGCTGGTAACTTATTACAAAACGGAAACATGCACATGGCTATTGCAATAAAGATAAGCAGGGAGTTACTATAATTCTTCAAAGAAACTCCAGTTTTATAAACGAATACAACATCACAAAGCAAATATGCACAAGCCTAGAAATTAAGACGTAAAGATCATCACAGCTGATGAAAAGAGAGCAATTTTCAAATAAAGCTTCAGATGAACCAATCTTTAGTGAGGAAGATGATTTTAAAATGAGCTTTTGCTGCGTTGAAGCAAAACAGGCTTTCGGAATTATGCCTGTATCGGGTGCCACTTTCTGCTTCTTGCCCTGCCCCCACACGCTACAGGAACCATCAGGAGACACACTAAAATGTGATTGTATAAATTCACATTTAAAATTAGATCATTGAATTCAGACTTACTCAAAGCGGATTTAGATGAAGGGTTAAATCGCTTTAGAAAAATAGGTCTGTGAGGATCATCAGCTCTAGATGGACTAAAAATACTATTTTGAAAGAATTATCAAAACAAAGGTCAGTGTTGTTCGAACTGCAAGTAATCTTAGTAACTCTGATCATGGTTGTCAGCAGAAAGAATTTTCTCAAAATGGAAAATGATTAAAAAATGCTTTGCAATCTTACGTTTGTTGAAAGCAATTGATGTCTTTCAATCCTATCAATTGCAAATAAAGCTGCTAAAAGTATAAATTTTGATGAACTAATAAACTTACAGAAAAGTAAGCCAGAAAAAAAGAATCTTATGATCCATCAAGTTCTCACATTTATAAGGTGCTATTATGTATAATATTATGTAAAATATAACACTAAAAATATCTTTCGCAGCTTCCAAGTTTATGTTGTTACTCACTTATCACTCTTACCTCTATTACGTTTTATAAGTAACTAATGGTTCTAATGGAAAAAGCTTTATATTTTAGTAAGTATAATAGTATTTTTCCCGTTTTTTGTTTGTTTTTTTTTACACAAAAGCCTCCTGTCTGACAAACAAACCTGACCAAGTTTTCACTGGGTTCAGTGTATTCTGAGCAGAAGCCTACTCCAGACTCTCCCCATTGTCCACAAACCAGCAAGGCAGTGACTGGATCTGACCCATGTTTTCAGGCGCCTGCCAAAATTATCAGCATTGGCTGAGTGATGCACAAATTCACGGATACTCTGGCTTCTTTCACTGGCAATGCCAGGACACTTAGAAACTACGTTTTAAGGGTATTTTTCTTTTTTGAGAGACATAGAGACAGGACGTGAGCAGGGGAAGGGCAGAGAGAGAGGGAGATACAGAAACTGAAGCAGGCTCAAGGCTCTGATGAGCCATCAGCACAGAGCCCGACATGGGGCTCGAACCCACAGACCGTGAGATCATGACCTGAGCTGAAGTCGGCCGCTGAACCAACTGAGCCACCCAGGCACCCCTAAGGATATTGTTTTGAGTGTGGAAGCTAAAAGAACCAATGATCACACATAGTTTATTTAACTATGACCACGTTCATCTAGGAGTATGGATATCCTTTCTTATTTATTTATTTATGTATTTATTTATTTATTTATTTATTTATTTATTTATTTTTAATATGATTTATTGTCAAATTGGCTTACATACAACACCCAGTGCTCAGAGAATGGATACCCTTTCTATGCAAAAGTAGTTTTACTCGAGACCAATATAAATGTCATTGACTGAGGCCAAAGTGTAATGAAGAAGCTTATTCATAAGATCGTAGGTCCCAGCTGGAGTCTAAATGACGGCCAGATATGTCTGGGCACATTTGGTAAAGTGGCAGCATGGGTCTGCCAAATACTGACTGGCAGAAGAAGATACTGGATAAAACTACCAGGGCTTAATAGAATACCTGTGAGTAGAGAGGGAAGGAGGCTGTTTAGAGCATGGTGGTTGTAACTTGGCTCCTTCTCTGGTCCAAACCCATAGCTCGGTCCCAGGGTTAAAGACAGCAAAGTAAGAGCCATAATAACTACTTGGCTGAGGTGTGTAATTGGAGCCCAAGCAGCACTAGTATAGGGCACCTTTAACAGAGCGTAGCACAGGGGGCTCCTGGGTGGCTCAGTCAGTTAAGCATCTGACTCTTGATTTCAGCTCAGGTCATGATCTCATGGTTCATGGATTCAAACCCTGCTTGACAGCACGGAGTCTGCTTAAGATCCTCTCTTTCCCTCTCTCTCTGCCCCTCCCCTGTTTGTGCTCTCATTCTCTCTCTCTCTCTCTCTCTCTCTCTCTCAAAATATATAAATATGCTTTAAAAAATTAAAAACAAAACAACGCAGAGTGTAGCACGCTGCAAGTACAGACAACCACACAAGGTGGGGGGAAGTGGCAAGAAGCATGGACCTCCAAGCACTTTCATCTACCTTCAGTTCATTCTCCAACCAGCAGCCACAGGAACTTCTAGAAAACAAACAAGTTTTGCCTAGAACCTTTCAGATTAATCTAAGGACATGGTTTTTCTAAGATAGGATCTTGGGATAAAGTCCAAGCTTAAGTCACAAACGTGTCCACTAAACTGCTATGCAGAAGACAATGAGGGAAATTGTTCTTACTCCTTAGAAAAGATGACGAAACAGGTGTCCCATCCCAAATCATTGGTAGAGTGCCTAACACCCACAGATGTTTAGTGTGAGGGCACAACCAAGGCAGCATTGGCGGCAGCCGGTATCCAGGGTTCAGAGGAGGCCAGAAGAGCCAGAATTCCCCTGATACTTGATGGAAATCCCTGGAAGACCATTGGACTTGCACATAGCGTGGAATGGCAGTGTTCAAATAAAGCTCATGTAGATCTCAAAGAGTAGGGAGTTGCTGGTTGGCATCTGAGATAAGGTCGAATGAATGGGATGAATGAGGAAATGAATGAATGAATAGGAGTTAGAGGTGTCAGTTACTTTGAAGTGAAAATGGAGAATTTTAGCATTTCATATACTTGAGTAATCATAGAGTAGTCTATGATGATGTCTGAATATCAGACACTCCAAAGCCTATCCATTTGACTAGAAATATCCCCCAGTAATGCTTCTAGTCACTTTAGCACCAGATTTCAAGTTTTTATGAGTCTAAAACCTTGAGGTCAGCCTTGTATCCTCTTTTCCTCTCATACCCCACATCCCAGCTGTCAGTAAATCTGAATGAGTCTACCTTCAAAACATACCCAGAATCCAACTACTTCCCACCAGTCCACTGCTACCACCCCAGTCCAAGCCAGCAACACCTGTTTCCTGGATAATTACAGTAGCTTCTTTATTGATCTCCCTGCTTCCGTGCTTTCCTCCCTTGGAATGTTTCTCAACCCTTCTCAAAGTTTTCAGGCCACGCTACTCCTGCTCAAAACCTTCAGTTGTTTCCGTATCTTGGCTACTGTGAATAATGCCACTGTGAACATGTGAGTACAGATGTCTCTTCCACATAATTATTTGATTTCCTTTGGATAAATACCCAGAAGTGGGAATGCTGGATCATGTGGTAGTCTTATTTTTAATTCCTTGAGAAACCTCCATACCGTTTTCCATAGTGGCTGCATCAGTTGACCTTGATGGATGTGTTAACTCAAAGGGGGAAACCTTCCATGATGCATACATATATCGAACATATTGTATGCTTTAAATATCTCAGAATTTTATTTGTCAATTACACCTCAATAAAGGTAGGGGGGAAAAAATCTTCACCAGCTTCTCATCTCACTCAAAGGGAAAGTTACAGTCCTTACAATAGCCCACAAAGCTTTATGGGATTGGCCTGCCCTAGCCCCACCTTATTGCCTCATCTCCTACTATTGTCCCACCCTTCTCTTCACTTAGCCACACTGGCTCCCTGACCTTTCCTGCATGTGTCTCATGTCATGGCACTAGGCATCCCCTCTGCCTACAACATTCTTCCCCCAGATAGCGGTATAGCTTCCTTCCTTGATTCCTTCAAGACTTTGCCCAAATGTCACTTTCTCTGTGAAACCTTCTATGGACACCCTTTACAACTGTGAAGTTGTCAACTGCCTGGGACTCTTCCTTTTCCCCTTTCCTGGTTCATTTTTCTCTAACCATACATTATCATCTGACATAAGATATATTTCATTTAGTGATTTTATTTATTATCTGTCTCTGCCCAACAGTCTGAAAGCCCCACGGGAGCAGGGATTGTTATCTATTTTATCAGAAGTGGGTCCCTAGCTCCACTCACAATACCTGACCCTACGAGGTGCTCAACGAATAAACAAATAAATGCATTGGTCATTCTAACTCTTAATTTTTTTTTATTTAAAAATCTTTTTTTAATGTTTATTTATTTGTGAGACAGAGAGAGACAGAGCATGAGTGGGGGAGGGGCAGAGAGAGAGGGAGACACAGAATCCGAAGCAGGCTCCAGGCTCTGAGCTGTCAGCACAGAGCCCGATGCGGGGCTCGAACTCACAGACCACGAGATCATGACCTGAGCTGAAGTCGGACGCTCAACCGACTGAACCACCCAGGCGCCCCCTAACTCTTAATTGAGGCCATTTCTTCTCCCAAACCTCAGTTTATTTACAACCCTCTTCACAGCAACCCTATCCTGGCAGCTGACAGTGGCATGTGAAGGAAATCATGCTTGGAAAAACACAGTCCATCATCAGAGCCCCTAGGGGCATTGCTAGGGCAACAGAGATTATGGTTTAGCTAGTTTGGACTCAACTGCTTCCTCTCATCATTCATAAAGCTGGAGCTGAGATTGGCAGAGAACAAGTGGACTCTGGCTGCCCAGCAGTTGGAGGAGGGACCTTTGATAGGACCCCCTGAGAAGTCTAACAACCCTGTCCGAGACCCAGCTGGACTCTGGCAAAATCCCCAGAATTCTGGAAAGCTATGCCTCAGCACAGGAAGCACTAATTCTCCCCTTCTTGGCCTGCTGACTGATCATTCCCCACAGAAAAATCCTTCTCCACACACAACAACAACCATTACACCAAAACCAGACCAATACCCCTGCTCTGCTTGGAATATTTATGTTCCTCACCTACCCACTGGTTTTAAGATTAAAACCATGATATCTTAGGTTGGCTGTGCATCTGTCCATGAAACACAATAATTACAAGTTTCCTTTTGATAATGTTTTCCATAAGAATAGACTCTGGGTGGTGGCAGGGGGGGTGGTGGAGACATTCTAGGACAGGTAAGCTAATCTTGCCTCTCTGGCGTGGGTGCTGACATTGGGGGAGTCTACCAATCCCCAGCAATTCTTCCTTACTCTAACTCCCGAAAACAATAGAAAGATGAGTCAAGAAGTCTTGCTCCCTTGACAGGATAGATTTCACCACGTCATATGTGCTGAACTGTATCTTCCCAAAGTCATATGTTGGAAATCCCAAGCCTGGTACCTCAGAATATAACTACATTTGGGGATAATGTCTTAAAGAGGTGATTAAGTTAAAATGAGACCATTAGGTGAGGCCCTAATCCAGTATGGCCGGTGACCATAAGAAGAGGAAAGGGTGAGTGCACACGGGGACAATCATGTGAGGATACGGTGAGAAGGTGGCCATCTACAAACCAAGGAAAGAAGCCTCACAGGAAAATAACCCTTCTGGCACCTTGATCTTGGACTTCCAGTCTCCAGAACTGTGAGAAAGTAAATCTTTGGTGTTTATGGCCCCGCCCCCAGCTGTGGGATTTTATTATGGTAGCCCTAGCGGGCTAATGCAAGGCCTTGTTTCTCATGCTCTATTTCTGTTCCTATCTGATCTATCAAAATCACGAAATGCTAAAAGTTCTGAAGTTATGAGCGCCTTCTAATGCAAATGGATTTCTTTTTTTTTTTTTAATGTTTACTTATTTATTTTTGAGGGAGAGAGCATGAGGGAGAGAGAGGCAGAGGGAGAGAATCCCAAGCAGGCTCTACTCTGTCAGCGCAGAGCCCAATGTGGGGCTTGATCTCATGAACTGTGAAGTGATGACCTGTGCTGAAATCAAGAGTTGGACACTTAACCCACTGAGCCACCCAGGCACCCTTGCACATGCATTTCTTTTTTTTTTTTTTCAACGTTTATTTATTTTTTGAGAGACAGAGAGAGAGACAGAACGTGAGTGGGGGAGGGGCAGAGAGAGAGGGAGACACAGAATCTGAAGCAGGCTCCAGGCTCTGAACTGACAGCAGAGAGCCTGATGCAGGGCTCAAACTCACGGACCGTGAGATCATGACCTGAGCCGAGGTCAGACACTTAACCGACTGAGCCACTCAGGTGCCCTGCAAATGCATTTCTTAAGTACTCACTGCAAAGTTCTTGTAAATGCCTTTGGAAATTGCAGCCCACGAGATGATTCCTATGGTCGTGTTGAGACACTTTTTAAAATAAACTGCCATGGCACCATAGAGTAAGTTAGGGACAACCACATAGTCGATTTGCAGGAAAAAGCTGACTGGAATCTTGCTCTTAATTTTATTAGTGCACCAGAGTTGGTTGAAAACAAGAATGCTGATTTTTACCATTGAAACTCCTTGAAATACATAAACCAAACTACAAAAGTGTTACTAGACAGTGAGAGTTATCTCTCGCTAGTGGCTAAAATACTGCTACTTCTATCTGAGGCATGGAGTTCCCACTCACAAAACACTGTGGGAGACATATTGGCAACTGGTGATCGGAAGTGAGCCAGGGGTGCAGCATCATATCAAAGGGAGGTAGTGGAGAGTCACACAGGTGTTCTTCCAGGTCGGGGTCCCTGTGGCAGGAGAGAGCTCTTCTCCAGCACCAGAAAGCTGGTGCTTCCAGAGAGCATCTCCTTCACCTGGACAATGCCAGGTACACGGGCAACTTTGCACGCTCCAAGCTGATCCCGCCCTTTCCTGTTCGCCTGTTCTTTATCCAAACAGGACACTACGTGATTGATTCGACTTCCTTTTTCTAATGACAAATCACATTTGAGTTGGGAGTTTTAGCTGTTCCCAAATTCTCTGAGTCCTCACTTACAATTTCTTGCTTTTCCCTCAGATACGACAGTCATGTTCATTGTACGTGGATTTTACTAGATAAACAATGAGGGCAGCCATTGCTCCAGGCTTTAGGGAGCACATTAGCACTACAATTTCATGAATGGATAATAATACCTGGTTTTCAGTTCTAGGTATTATTGTTTATTTTATTCTCCTTTTTCAATTCCTGGGGGTGCAACGGCCCAACCTGAAGCTGCCTCTTGCTGCTCTTCCCCTGCTCCCGTGCGCAGTCATGTGTGTGTTTAGCTTCTCTGGCAAGTTCCACTTACGGCGATCAACATCCCTCTTGAGTATGTAGGACAATAGAAGTAACAAACACTTTACAGGATCTAGCCAGGATTTGTTTGTTACAAGAAATACCCAAACTAGTTTGAATAAAAATAAGACTTCTTAGCCAAGATACACAACCTATGGGAAATTGAAGCTATTAAGTCCAAACCTCACCCAGGCAAAGCAATCTGGCTCCATTGCAGGGGTGGGAGGAAGGGAGGGTTGTAAGAACTGGGATTTCCCAGTCCTGCAGCGATGGATCCCAAATTTGTGAGATCTTGTGTAAAACACACTTCAAAGTTACTTGGAGGTCCAAGAAGAAAAGAAATCGTTAAAATATATCTGTATGTGATTTTTTATTTAATTATAAAAAGCATTCTGCCCAACCTCAGGATGAGAGGCTGTTTTGATTGCAAAGACTCCCCGCCGTGCATCTTTCCTGTTCTTTCTCCAGGAACTGTTGGAAGATTGATTAATAAGAGTCTCTCACAGAGCTTTCAGGCAATCTTTCTCTGCATGTCACCCTCTCATCTGGTGTGTTCACCATTTCTCTTTGTACCTCACTTCCACTCTTTCCCTCTCTCTCTCTCTCTCTCTTAGTCAGCTGGGTTTCTCACTGGACAATCTCTGTACCTTCTCCCTTAACTGAAACTTGGCACGAGGCTTTGGCATCTCTTCATTGAGTCACAAGCTTATTCTGTAGAATCTTTCGGTGCAGTTACTCCCAGGCCAAATTTCCAAGAGGGTCTGATGACCATCAGGTAGCTGAGTAGGTCTGCATCAGGCAGCCCCCAGGGTGTAATCAACACTGAAGAAGGTAGAAGTGGCCGCTTCTCACATAAGATGGGGCACAAGAGGCCAAGAGGAAGTGTTGGGCAGCAGCAAAGAGATCAATAGGTTCTCCACTTCCAAGTCTCCCGGTTCTCCCTGGGGACACTGGCCCTGGAAGCCGAGGCTTCTGATGCCCATTCAAGGCTGCATCCACTATAGCATCTGCAGTGAATATGCTAACAGTAGATTGCCTCCATCCAGAATTAGCTGTCACTCGTTTTATGATAAAAGTGCCACCATACTGCAGTGAAAAAGGACAGCCTTTGCAATAAGTAGTGCTGGAACAGTTGGATATTCATGTGGTAGGGGAGCGAAAGGGATAAACTCTGACCTCCAAACTCAGGTCACACTCGAAAGTTAATTTAAGATGTATCATAGACACCAATGTGGAAGGTAAATGATAAAGCTTCTAGAAGATTCATAGAAGGATATTTTCTTGACCTATGCATAGGTAAAGATTTTCAACGGCACACAAACAGCAACTATAAAAGTAAAAAAAAATTTTTTTACAAACTGGGTCTCAATAAAATTAAGAACTTCTGTTCTCAGTATCAATATAGAGAACGGTCAAGCCGTAGAATAGGAGAAAATATTTGTAATATATAATACAGTGAAAGACTCATATCGGGAATATATAAAGAACGATGGCAAATCAATAAGAAAAAGACAATCAACCCAAAATAAAACTGGGCAAGAAAAACAAAAAACGCTTCTGGCCTATAAGGTTATGAAAATTTGGTCTACATTATTACTCACCAGGGAAATTAAAACCACAATGCGTTACTACTACACACAATGGCTAAAATGAAAAAGACTGAGATACCAAGCCCTGGTATAGATATCGAGCAACTGGAACTCTCATACACTGTTGATGGGCTCTCAGCCATTTTAGAAAACCATTTGGCCATCAACACTAACGTTAAACATACTCGTACCCTATGAGCCAGCAATTTGACTCCTGGGTAAGAACCAAAGAGAAAGTTTGAGTTCATGTGCCAACTAAAAGACATATGCCAGTGTCTCCTTAGCAGTCTTATTTATAATGACCCCATATTGAAAACAACCCATATGTCCATCAACCAGAGAATGGATGAATTCTGATAAAGTCAGCCAACGAAATGCATCACCCAATCGAAGAAAGAAAAATCTGCTGATGCGAGCAACATGAATGAGCCTCACAGACATGTGGAGCAACAGATGCCAGAACAAAAGAGAAACACTGTGCGCTTCCATTGATATGAAGTCCATGAGAAGGCAAAAACAATGAATGGATGGTGACAAAAATCTTAAGAGTAGTCAGGTCTAGTAGGGGGCTGCATATGGGCAAGGAAGAGCAAAAGGAACCTTCCGAAGTGCTGCAGATTTTCATATCTTGATCTGGGTAGTAGCTACATGAGTGCACGTGTATGTAAAAATGTGTGGAGCCCTCTACTTACAATTGTACGTCTTGTTTTGTGTACTTCAGCGTGCACTCATTTTCGTACCGCAATAGAAAAGTAAATACATCAGTTCTAAGTGAAAGTTGAAGTGGTGGAAGCAATGATTCTTCTCATTTTTTGTCTTTTCTAGACTATGCTCAAAGCCACGATGAAATAGGGGAGCAGCAATTAATAGCATTGACGCAGTAATGAATCATGAATAGTCTTAAAAGAATCATCGCATCACAATATTGGGGGTCTTAAAATCACTTGTGAAGAAATCCATATTTTCTCTCAATATGGAAATGAAAAATACTGTTACATTGTAAATGTTCTGGGCAGTCTTAATTTTTCTCACCAGCTACCCTTACACCACTCTGGAAATCTGGTGTGTTAGGAAAAATGAAGCAAGGAAACAGTTTTTATCTTCTCCAATCTGAGAAAAAAGAACAACCCTAAGGGTGTTTCTATAAAGAAAGAATAGAATGGATTGTTCATGCTATTTAACCATGTGTGCAATGGTTTCTCTGGTGGGCAATGCAATCACTGTACAAGTCCTTCCCACACTCGGTCTCCTGTTTGTTAGGAAAATAAGAAACAAGGTGTGAACACTGGGAAGATAAATCTTGAGCAGAACTCTGCTCCAAACAAAAGCAACAGCAGCAGCCCCCAGTTTGGACCTGAAGGGGAGAAGGGAGGGTGGTGTATACATTGGGATAAAGTCTAGGAGGCAAGAGGTTTGACCTGGAAGCAGAGTGCAGAAAAGCAGCGATAAGCTTGAGCAGACAGAAACCCTAGGGTCTGAATGATAGCTTGCCTCCATCCTAGTGCCTCCATGCTGACCTTCCAAAAACTAGATTTGTGCCTGAGGGAAAAGTTTGAATAAGTTTTCTTAGCCATTGTTTATTTTTGAAAATTTTAAATTTAAATTTAAAAAATTTTAAAAATTTAAAATTTAAATAGCCATTATTTATTTTAAAAAATTTAAGTCTTTAAAGAGGAGGGGTGGAAGAGTGGGATTGTAGAATCGAAAGAAATTTTCAAATATTTTTCAAAGCCTGGTTCTACTGTGAATGGGTTAGGTGGCCTGGTGTGAGTCCCTCTGTGTTTCTGGGCATTGGGCTCTGCACTTGCAAAACAGAGGGACTGAGTTAGAGTCAGACAGTTTTCTATCAGCCCTCCCTGCCCTGACACTAAATGGTGTTCCATATTCTCCATTTAAAGATCTTGTAGAAAAAGTGTGATAAAGTTTTAGAAAGATGTTCATCAAATATGCTTTATAGTTTTATTTGTTTATTTTGAGAGAGAGGAAAAGAGAGAGATAGAGAAAGATCAGGGAAGGGGCAGAGAGAGAGAGGGAGAGAGAGAATCCCAAGCAGGTTTCGAGTTGTCAGTGCACAGCTGAACACGGGGCTAGAACTCACAAACCATTGAGATCATGACCTGAGCCAAAATCTAGAGTCAGGCGCTTAACTGACTGAGCCACCCAGGCACCCTTCAAATATGCTTTAAAACAAAGATTGGTGCTTGAAGGCGTAAGCTTCTGGTAATGTGCCATTTTACTCCTCTGAACATCTTTTGTGAGCAGGTTTCACGTGGGTATTTTTCGTCTCTACATAGAGGCTCTTCCAAATGCCAGCTTCTTGGTTATCATCAGCCTCAACTCAGAACATCAACCACCCTCGTTCTATTTCTTTTCCCGCACAGTCTCAGGGGCCCCAAATAGGGGGCCACTAGAAGAGCAATTTTCATCTATTCAATCAAGGCCACAGCTCCCTCCCTTTGAGCCCCAGAACATGGAAACATACCAGCAACAAGGGAAGGGGGCTCACCACTCAGCAGTCCTACCAGGCTTTCTCCATGGGGCCTCTAAGGCCGACCCTGTGAACTCTGAGAACAGATAAGCATCACACCACACACAAAAGACAAAGTGGATTTTTTTTCTGCTTTTACGTCTTGCTGGATCTCAAGTTTTTGCTGCCCTAAAGTTTAGATCGAATCTGTAAAACGTCTCTGAAACAGAAACAATTCACAGTTCAGCACAACAGGTGTTTAACTTTGGATCGGTCCAACAAGTTTCTGACTCAAGAGTTTTTTTAAGGAAATTGCCTTTTTTTCCAGGACAGCCTGGCTGAAGATGATATCACGAGCCATACTTTATCATTCAAGTGGACCAGAAAGACATTGGACACAAGTGAAGGCCTTGGACCCAGGTCTGCTAGGCCGAGAGAGTTAAAAATCCTCTCTTCATCATAAAACGTTCTTTCTTTTAGTCAGGAACCAGCAGGAAGACAGAAGGCAAGATGCTTTGACCACAGTTGACCTTGAAAATGGTGATTCGGTCTCAGTGGACGCTGATCACAATCTTCAATAGAGCTCATGGGTCTGAAGGAAATGGCAGAATTTAACACCACACTTTCTTCTTTACTTTTCTAACTTTTCTGCATCAGATACCCTGCTCTCGATTTTAACATTTTCTGCTTCTGAAACTTATACTTAAAAATCCCAACCACAGTCACAAAAGCGTGTTTAAAAATACACATTCCCAAAACATGACCCATGAACGACCAGCATCAAAAATCCACTGGGGGTGGGGGCGTGGTCCTCGCTAAAATGCAGGTTCCTGGGCCCAACTTCAGAGCCAGCGAGTCAGAATCTGTGAAAATGGGACTTGGCCATGTGGGCTTTTAGCGAGTGTCCTGAGCGATTTTAAAACACAATGAATTTGAGAACCACTTATATATACAGCCTCACTGGCCTAAACAAAACTGAGGTTTCACTGTTCAGTTCTAACGACAGCTAAAGGAAGACAACGGAAAGAAGTCCTCGGATTTCTGAGCTCTTTGAGGAGAAGGCAGGGGAGCTTTTCTGGTCGACCAGTGTGGACTCTGAGGAGGCGGGGCGTGGCATGTCCCCATGACTGGCCCCACTCCAGTGGAGTCACCCTGTGGAGATGGGAGGCCTTTGGGGGAATCATCCTTGGGTGGTGGCCTGCTGTGTGGGCTACGTGAAGTTTGAGATGCTCCCTAGACGTGTAAATGTCAGCATCAATTAAACAGTTGAATGGGATTTTCGAGTTTGGGAGACTTTGCTTGTCCTCACCCACAGAATGTCCAACACCAAGAGTGAACCCTGATGTAGACGATGGACTCTGGGTTACGCTGAGTCATCGTGGGCTCATAAGCCATAGCAGAGGTACTGTCTGGTGGGGATGTTGGTAATAGGAGACTGTACACGCTGTGGGGCAGGGCGCATATGTGAAGTCTCTGCACCTTCTCGATTTTGCTGTGAACCTAAAACTGCTCCGAAAAATAGTCTATTTAAAACAAAGCAACAACAACAAAAAACAACCTACAACCTGGGATCCCACCACCCTGATACTGGCCACCAAGCCTTTAGAAGAGAACTTTAAATGACCACAGATTGTTCTATGATATGGGGTATGCGTGTGTGTGTGAGTGTGTGTGTACTTTTCATGTGCACAAGGCTCACCTGGGGATCTTGTTAAAATCAGATTCTGGCTCAATGGGTCTAGGGTGGGTTCCAACAAGCTCCTGGGCGATACCGGTGCAGCTGATCCATGGCCCACACTTTGAGCAAGAAGGGCCTAGAGCTTAGATCCAGTCTGGGGTTCTATATCTGTCTCACAACTGAAGGACCGGGTCACTGGCTTCTATTAACCCATGTAGCCTCTTATTGACATGCCTGCATTGGAACATTATGGTAACTGACTTGGCAACAGCCCTTTCAGAAGCTGGCGGCATTCTGAAAATAGTGATTAGTGTTTCAAGGTCATAAGTTTGGCTTCGTGTCCCATTTTCACCGCCTATTTCCTGTGAACAACCTTGGGCAGAATACCTAATAACCTATACCTTAGTTTCTTCATCTATAACGTGGGTATACTAATGCCTAACCCTCCACATTGCTGGCAGAATCGGGTGAGGAGATGAAAAGCAGTAATACTCTAAATTCAAAGGGCAGCATCACTTCATGGGTGATTGAGAATACGGGCTCCAAAGTTTGACAGAGCCATCGTTCTCCAGTTGTGGGGCTTTAGATGAGCCCCATAATCTCTCTGGGCTTCAGTTTCCTTGTCTGGACAATAGATCTGTCTCACGGAGTTAAGAAAATTAAATCAGATCATGTGGAATGCAAGGCCCATAATTGATACATTTTAAATGTTAGTAGAAAAAAGATTTTTTTTAAAAGGGGCACCTGGGTGGCTCTGTCAGTTGGGCGTCTGACTTTGGCTCAGGTTGTGATCTCATAGTCCATGAGTTCGAGCCCTGCGTTAGGCTCTTCTCCCCTGCTTATGCTCTCTCTCTTTCTCAAAAATAAATAAGCATTTTAAAAATGTGTTAGTTACAATTTTTAAACATATTTTTTATTTCACTATTAAAAGGGTTTCAGTACATTCTGATTTTTTAACGAAAATATGTACTATATTCACAAAGCAGATCAATAAATCCTTGTTCCTCATGTGACGACATTCCCTGGGTTTATCTAATGTCTAAACCCAATTAAACATGAATCTCCTAAAAAAGACCATTAGGAAAGATCAAGGGTAGGAATCTGGGCAGAGTGGGTGTTGTGGGCTGAATTGTGTACCCCCAAAATTCATATGTTGAAGTCCCCACACCTACTACTTCAGAATGTAATAAGTTTAGAAATAAGCTCTTTAAAGAAGGAGATGAAGGGGCACCTGGGTGGCTCAGTTGGTTAAGTGTCTCTTGATTTTGGCTCAGGTCATGCTCTCACAGTTGGTGAGATCAAGCCCGGCATCGGGCTCTGTGCTGACGGCATGGAGCCTGCTTGGGATTCTCTCTCTCCCTCTCTCTCCCCCTTTCCCTGTTCCTCCCCCACTTGCTCTCTCTCTGTCTCAAAATAAATAAATAAACATTTTTAAAAATTGAAGAAGGTGATTAAGTTAAAATGATGCCATTAGGGTGAAACCCTAATGCAATATGACTGGTATTCTTATAAATGGAAGACTCCAGAAGCGTATGGAAAGGAGGGCAACCAGGTGAAAACGTAAGGAGAGGACAGCTATCTGTAAGCCAAAGAGGGAGATCTTAAGAGAAGTCAACCATGTTGACATGTTGGACGTCTCGGACATCCAGACTCCAGAAGCGTACAGAAGTAAATTGTGTCGAGCCCTCCAATCTGTGGTATTTTGTCCTGATAGCCCTGGCACGCTGAGGTAAAAGAAATTTGTGTCATGCGCAAACTGTACTCCACAAACAGGCCGCTGTTTTCCAGGAGTGCCCCAATGCCACCGAATTACTATTACTTTCAATAAAAATACTCAACGCACAGCTGAAATGTGTCATTCTCATACTTTCACATGCGAAAGTTCACATTTTTCACCTGAACCACTTTATGAATCTATTTGTCAGACCACTGTATGCATTTCGACTCAGGCTCGGGTCCCCCCTCCCGGAGCTGACAGGTGTGCCTGTACATGAGGCTCACGGGAAGCCGCCACGCACGGGGCTGGCTCTGGCACCTGGGCCGCCTGGGGAACTGTGCCGCCTGAGGAGCGTGGTGGGCAGAATAACAGCCCCGCAAAGATGTCCACGTCCTACAACTCAGAACCTGTGAAAACGGTGCAAGGAACCTTGCAAGTAGGGTTAGGTTAAGTCTCTTGTGACAGGGAGGTGACCCTGGATCATCCAGGTGGACCCCGTGGAATGACAGGGGTCCTCATAAGAAGGAAGCAGGAGGGTCAGAGTGGAGAATAGGGGATGTGATGTTGGAAGTGAGAGGTTAGCAGGATGTGAAGAGGGAGCCATGAGCCAAGGAATGCAGAAAAAGACAAGGCGACATTCTCTGGAAGCTTCTGGAGCACCATAACTCTTCTGACATGCTGATTTTAGACTTTGACTTCCGGCACTGCGAGGGAATAAATCTGTGTTCTTTTCAGCCTAACATGTGATGACTCATGGCAGCAGCGATGGGGAACTAACACAATGAGCTATCACTTTGGCTTGCAGAGGTGACTGGTGTCCAAGGAGCGGGCCGTCTCCCCAGTGAGTAACAGTGAGTGTCGTCCAGGCCGTGCCGAATTCGGGAGGGCCCGTGGCCACGTCTGCCTGCTCCCAGCTGTCTGCTGCAGCGCGGGGCAGTGCCAGACCCCTGTCTCTGTCTGGGCACCTCACCAAACTGTAGCCTTTCCTGCCCTGCTCTCGGGCATGAGCGGTCAGAACTGTCTGTGCCCGGAACTGGAGTGAAGTCTCAGAGGCCCGGACTATATGGGTTCCCTCTGGTTTCTGGGGCCTGGGAGTCCGAAGGAGGGGTCTGGGCAGCTGGAGGCAGCAGGGCACAGTGGAGGGACACTGAGGGACCTGGGAGAGTCGCTATGAAATTATTTCAGCATTTTAGCCTTTTCGGCAGCCTCACTTATCTGACCTGCTTATGATCCAACCCAGCCACCCTTCTTGTGGGGTTTTGTCCTTGATCTCTCCCAGGGACGTAGGCCCAGCAGGTGGGTGACAGGGCCAGGACAGATGGGGTGTCCAACCCATGGACACTCAAACTGGCAGCACAGCCAGGCCTGGCAGCAAATCACAGCCCAGCCACGGGGCTTGCGTCAGACTCTAGCCCGCAAGACGGGAGGAAATGGCAAGAGACCAGTTACTGGAGCCAGAACTTGGATAGGGAAGTCAGAGAGGCCCCCGTTACAGAAAGAACCAGTTGGTAGCAGATCTGAAACACAGCCTTTCACGTGGCGGGATCCTGCTCTCCTGATACCGTGTTGCTCTTTGAAACAACAGTGATGGAAAACACCAGCAGGAGACCCGGGGTCCCTGGAACCCAGAGCAAGGAAGAAGGACCAACCGCATCTGCCCACACACACCGGCTGTTTGCAGCTGTCAGTCTACAGCTGTGCTTCCCCGTTAGAACCGAGATGACCTTCTGCCTTCAGATGCTGGAGGAACATGCTGGAAAGGGGCCAGGGAAGGCAGCGGGAGCAGGAGCGCTTTTAGCTTACGCAGCACTTAGGAGCCCAGATCTCCATCTGTGTTTCCCCCAAAAATGTTTCCGGTCTCTTGAAAATAACTCATTCATCTTATAAATGTCATTAGGGAAATTGCATGTAACAGGAGGGAAAGACAAGACCAGAGTATCTAGAGGCTTGAGAACTTACTACCCTGCTCTCCCCATCTCTTCCTATCTTGCTCCGTGCCCTCTGTCTCTCTCTCTCTCTCTCTCTCCCCTCCACTGTTTGAATCATGCAAATCTAGGAAGCCCTACTATTTGTAAAAGACTCAAAACAATAATACTTTTCAATAGCGACAAATGTTCAAAATATTTAGCGTTCACCCTTCATTTCTGTTTCCCTTCATGTACATTATACACACACAAACACACACATATCGGCTCGAGCCCTGTATGATCCTCAGCGCCACGCTGCCGTCTGTGACCTCGGGACTTGGAGATCTTCGGCTGACTACCAAGTCAGGAGGGCGGCAGCCTGCCAGATCGTGTCCCTTTCTGAAAGCTAGATGAACAGATAGATAGCCAGGGAAGCCTTCATCCTCAGATCAGCTGCCTGTCCATGGGCAACACTGTTTCATTCATATTATGAAGTGAACTAAGAAGATTCTTTGGGTGTTTTCGATGATTTCCAGATGGAACTTGGGTCTTAGAACCCACCTGAACAGCTCAGCTCCAGCCCTACACACAAGGGAGTTTGCCCTGCATATGAAACTTAGAGGCTCCCAAAGCATTTTGCATTGTCGTAAGCAATGTGTACGGAGCGCTCTGGCACTGACGTCTTGGGAGTCTATAAATGACACCCCCTTTGTTCCCACTCCGGAGCTTGGAACCTGAGCAGTGAGACACGGGATGAGAGATGGAGACCAGGACGCAGCCCTACCGCTGATGAAGTGGCCACAGAACAGGGCTTTAGATCCCACACAAGTAAGTGAATGTATCTATTTGATCGCTGAATTGGATTAGTCCTGAAATTACAGACAGTACTCCACAACCCCAGACCCCTCCCCCTGAGGGCAGAGCTGGTCCCCCTTAACCTACCACACTGCAGAGACAAACCAGAACACATTAGGCTCATTTCTTCTCCCAGACTCCATATTGGAGAAGTCACTCTGCTGTCCTTCTGGGCGGGGTTGGGGGGCGAAGGGCAGAAGTAGAGGCTGAGGAAAAGACTCTGGCAGCATTGCCCTCAAGTCCCTTCACCTGGTTATACAAAGAGTGACGTTTCCCTGACCTTTCTTGTCTTGGAACACTGTGCTAATCGTTTCCTTAACAAGCATTAATTTGTATAATGCCCCAAATAGCCTTGGGAACTAAGCTCTCTCATTCAACCAGAGTGGCAAATCTGGAAACTTTGGCTCAGAGAGATGCCCAAGATCATTCCGCCAGTGAGTGGCAGCACCAGAATTTGAACGCAGGCAGATGCTAGAGCAGGCAAGCTTAAATCACTGAGTTTTAACTGCCTCCCCCCATCGGTTTTCCTAACATCCCTGCAGAAGAGAAATCACAAAGGTTACAGGCTGAGAAGCAGTTACATCCAGCCATTCCACTCCTAAGGAAACTCACGTACCCGTGCACAGGAACTACGTACCAGAGTGTAGAAGGAACCATTGTTAGTGAGAGCAAGACCCAGAAACAACCGATGATGGAAGAATCGATAAATAAATGATGGGGCCTCCCAACAGCGGTGCAGCGTATGGCAGTGAAAGACGATGAGTCTCAGCACACGCAGCGATGAATAAATCTCGAGAATGTGATGAGGAGAGAGAAGCAAGCAAGAACAAGGGTATGGTTCCATTTAACCTAAGTTTAAAACATTCAAAGCTAAAATATACATTATTTAGAGACACAATCATTGGTGATAAGGCTATAAGAAAAAGCAAAGACTTAATTAACAGAGAATTCAGATAATAGTCACCTTCTGAGGAAGGGAGGGAAATTCAATCGGGAAAACCACACAGGAAGCTTCTGGGCTTTAGGAACATGGTATTTCCTGACCCAGGAAGTAGACACTCTTACCTTACGTTACGTTACATTACATTACGTTACGTTACGTTATGTTATATTATTATTCTTCACATTGTACAGGGTTTTTTTTTTTTTAGTTTATTTATTTATTTTCAGAGAGAGAGAAAGAGAGCAAGCAGAGGGGAGAGGTAGAGAGACAGGGAGAATCCTAAGCCGACTCCACACTGTCAGTGCAGAGTCCAGTGTGCGGCTTGACCTCACAAACCGCAAGATCATGACCTAAGCCAAAAATCAAGAGTCAGACGCTTCACCGACTGGTATGTTTTATACACTCTTGTATATAAGGTATGTTTTACAATAATGTTTTTAAATAAAAACATTAGGAACATTAAGACTCAAAAAAGTCTGCAGAGTGACCCAAGTACAAAGTTCAGGGAAGAGCTAAAGGCAAAACTCAATTTTTTTGGATGCATGTAGATTACAATCATTATGGCAAATTCTCTTCTAAATACACTGAGTCAACATCAACTCAGTCGGTGAGAAGCAGGAGAAGATTCCTTGGCTTTGCAAAACACCCAGCTGCCAATCAGTATCCTTTATCCTGGGGATGCAGGGGTTAAGAGTACCGACTTCACTGGTAAAATGAGCCTAAAAGTTACGCTTATCTGTCAGGATTGATGTGTCTTAAAAATCATTGTGCACATAAAACCCTTGAATCGGTCCCTAGAAAAGACAAAGTAAAGACTCAATGACCATTAAGAGTTATTATTGGCCTAGAGATGAAGAATCGTTTCAGAAAACTTAGCTTTCAGGGCACTAACAGAGTAGATGTTTCACACCTTTCAGGATTTTTGTGTTGGGGGTAGGATAGGTACTGTGGTTTTTCTGAGTTAGGAAATCCATGAACAGAAGAATCTGGATTCGCGGCCATCAGAAGGAAGACTTGGCGGCAGTCATGACACATTTCAAGAGTGGAATCTGGGAATCGGTCAGAGGCTGATTTCATCTTTTTTCATCTTTTTTCATCCTTCATCTAGTTTATTTCATCTTCCACCTGCCTCCAGCCTCTTTTGTGCTTGAATTTTCAGGGACTGAACTGCCCTCAAGTCCCTTTCCAAACTGAGGGTCTCGCGGGATCTCATGGTATCGTCTTCATATCAGGGGTCTTTATCCTTTGACTCAACTAGCCGAAGCCAGGGGTCTGCACACTGTTGTTAATATTAGTCCAGACAAGACAGAATCGGACAGGCAAATATGTTCTCCCATTAATGCCTCTGACACTCACCCCCATATTTCTTGAACTCTCTCTTTGCTTAATTTCCCAGATGCTAGGAGAGCAAGCTAGTATGGGGCGAGAACAAAGACACCGAAGTGTAACAAATCTGGGTCCAAATCTTAGGTCTGCCACAGGCTAACAGCATGACTTTCAGTGAGTTATTTATTCTCTCTAAGCCTCGATGGCCTCATCTATAAAATGGGCATAATACCAACTTTATAACAATTTCATTGCTGTGAGAATCAAATCATATAATGCATGAAAAAGTATTTCGCACAGTACCAGGCATATAGTAAGCATTCAAAACAACACTAGCTCTTCTTACACTTGCCCAGATGTTATCAGACTCGACAAACACGCTGTTGGTTTCATTGCCTGGCTGCCCCTTTCTGCCTGCACCATTAACATCGGGGGCTCATTTCCCCCCCTGTTTTGCACACTTACCCAGGGAACCTCACTCAGTCCCATGATTTTCACTGCCTACCACACACAGCACACACACTGATATGCCCAGAACCCTCTGTCCAATCTTGTTTCTAGTTTTGTATTTCCATCTATCTATTTACCATGTCATCTTAGATGCCTTGCAAACACCCTGCCAGAACCCACCATCCTCCTCCTCCAGTGAATATCACCTCCTGCCTTTTCAAGCACACACTTAATGAAGTCAATCTCCCAAGGTAGAAGCTGTGAGGACATCTGCAGCCCCTAACCCCCCAAAGTATTAATTCACATGGTTATGGTTTTTATCATTTACCATGAGTGAACCCTTCTAGGCCTTCTAGGCCCTCTAGGCCCCCACTACGCTTGCTTAGCACTTAGCATGCGCAGTAACTCATTCTTCCCTCCCTGCCTAACTCACATCATTGTCATCTTTATATTTTCAGACTCTGCTGTCATGCCTCACATAGAGTCATACATAACTTGTTAACAACCAGAAAATAATCTTATAGTTGACTTTTGTGCTTCCCTTTAAAAACAAAGACAATTGAAATTTTTCTTGAAGTCACGGAATGACAGTATAATTTTTTGAAGTATCTAAGTATTTTCCCCTCTTAATAATTCAGAAGTGGATTTTTTTTTAATTCGTTGGCTAGGACCAAGGAATGGGAAGGCAGATTTGACCTAAAACAAATGATTCATTTCCTAGCTTTGAGTTTCAAACTAGACTTTTTGTTAAGGGAGTAGGGAGAAAGTCCTGAAGGAACCGAAGTTTGGACAATGGAATAGACCAGAGAAGGACACCCTTGACGAAGCTCTTCCCCGCTGGGAGGGGGCGGCCTTTCCACTGTCAGGAGACGGTCAGTTTTTCCACTTTGCACATCCAGCAACTCAATGTTATCTGTGCATACAGGACAACTAAGTTTGGGATACCAGGCTTCATCCTAACTAAATTCATAAGAGATCCGTGCATAAAACACAATGTCAGGGTTTTGGTTTTGTTTTGTTTTGTTTTGTTTTGTTTTTATAACTTATTCAATCATTTAACAAGGACAGCAAAAGGTTAACACCAGCTCCAGAGTCAAACCATCTGGGCATAAACCATTCACTAGCTGTGTGACTGGGGCCACAGACTCAGTCAGCCTTTTTATTTAGTCCTTTCGCACACACCGAAGATTGTGTTCCCTCTCCTGTGGAGTCTCAATCTTCTATTCTGTCTATGCTTCTAACATCCTTAGATTAGCATCTAGGAAGAAGTTTCCAAATTTTAGCTATTGTTATCATTTGGGACAGGCAAAGAACTAAAGTTGTGGATACCTGATCCCTGTCCTCACGGTGCTCCCTGAATGCTGGACTAGAGTTCTGGTGCTCCTTGTCAATGCGTTCTTTCCCTACGGGCAATCTGTGGAAGCCAAATTATCAATGACTATGTCCTTGGTAAACAGTAGTCAAAGCCAGGGAAGTTAGTCGGTCCACTGGTTCAAGTCATCATACTTGGAAGCATCTTTTCCTCTTTGAAATCACAGATGAATGCTTCTCGAAAACAAGGAACTCATTTATTTTAGCGGAAACTGCTGTGTCTGCATCGAAGATTCCTTTTACTGGGCACGTACCTAATCTCCTGTCTCACCTTCCAGCTTCCCTTGCAGTTAGAGAAGGTCGTATGACTGGGCGTTAGCCAATGCAATGTGAGCGGAAGTGGCGTGTGCCCTTCCTGGCCTTGCACAGAGAAACCCCCACAAGCAATCCTCACGCTCACTGGGACTTTGAAAGCCACATATTGAAAATATCACAGCCACAAGAGGAAGAAAACTGGGTCTTCAAGTTTCTACTTGAATGAGGCATCTACTCATCAGCAACGCCCACCATGAACTTTATATGAGGAAGGAATAAACTTTCGTCATATTTGAGCCATTACACACTCTCGAGTCTATTTGGTATATTTGCTACACATTCCACAATTACGTCAACAAATACATCTGTCTTGATAGTCGTGAATTTATAGTTCCTGCAGCAGTGCCTGGTGCATAGTAGGAACTCATGCCCTCAGAACCCCAGATTTTACTAGAAACAGAGCCTGGTGTTTAAACAGCAGAGTAAGGGTCATCCTTAACATGCAGGAGACCAACTCTGGAACTTTGCAGGGGAATGTATGTAGTTCTTGAAATTTCTGAAACATGCTATATCCAGGATGAAAATATAAACTATTTTTCTCCAATTTCAGTTCTCCTCAGATTTCACAAATCGGATCATCCAGATCCAGAATGACTGGAAATGATTTCACTTAGAAAGAGTAGAAACTACAGCATTTAAGTGTGAGGAGAGCAGCCACGCTTTGAGAAGATTCTTCTTTGCACAATCACTGACGGCTATTTAAAGAGAATGAAAGATTGATATTGAATAGATGGGAGAAACTCTAGCTTTGCACTAAATAAAAAGACTGACTGAACCATGTGACCTCCAAACTGGCACTGTCCCGGGATACCAGCAGGGTCTGGATAGATGCCTGAGGGAAAAGAACAGTGTTTGGATAGAAGCCTAAGGTTTCTTTCCAAATACCTCCCACCCCACTCCACTTCTCCACATTCCCCAGAAAGTTCTTCCTCTGGGAAGAGTCCCAGCGTACTGCATTTGCCACCGATGGTGTGCAAGATGTGTGTGTTATTTCACACCACCATGAAACACTTCCTTCTTCTCAAAGTCTTTTTTGATTCAAGAAACAAAATCATACCAGCTCTCCACCACCCCAATCTTTTCCTCTCAGTTAAAGAGAAAAGTAATATTTGTGCTCTGCCCAAGTAAGGCAGGTGGCAGCCTATAAAATGTGATCTTGGGAGATGCCTGGGTGGCACAGTGGGTTGAGCATCTGACTCTTGGTTTCAGCTCAAGTCGTGATCCCAGGGTCATGGGATTGAGCCCCGTGTCGGGTTCTACACTTAGTGTGGAGTTTGGGATTTCTTCCCTCTGCTCCTCTCTCCCACTCATTCTCTCTCTCCCAGTCTAAAATATAAAAATAAATAAATAATTTTTAAAATGTGATCTTGGACCAAGAAGATGAGCATTAGACAGGAAAATGCCTAATGTCTTGTAGGTGAGAGTTAGAGGCACTCTACAGGTGTATAAGGGACAGGAGAAATCTTGGAACTCACCACTCCCGCTGATTCCTTATTAAGGGTTATACACAAGGTTACTCACTTCACTAAGCTGCTGGTCCATAAGCATAAATGGCCATGTTCTGTGCCCTGCCTCCAGACTCACAGCTGATTGAATGAGAGATGGACATCCAATCCAACGTTGTCGGCTTGGGGTTGACCAGCTGCCTATGTGAAAGCCTGGTGAGAAATTTCTTCCCACAGAGTTGGTGGCGATTAAGGCATCAAATCATCTTTCTCAGCAATATGAAATGCAGCCAAGAAGAGAGTCAGTCTTTGGTAGCAAGAGAGAAGGATAGCAAACGACACAGGAAAAGGACAAACAGGCTTGGAAAAAAATATTGGAAAGTCAAATCAAGGCAGAAATAATGAAACTTGAGGAAGCAGAAGCTATGAGGACACAGAAGTCAAAATACATGCCACATAGAGAAGAAAGTAGCTATTCACAGTGTGTTAGAGATATAAGCAGGAGATGCGCCCTCATAGTAGTTGACCCCTTGAAGATCAGCGCGTTCTACTTTCTCGGAAGGATAAGACAGGAGATGGAGCTGGAAACAAGATGACTGGTTTCAAGGACAGTGTGAATACTGAATGGCCTTCCTTGTGCCATAATCCATTCTGGGCTGTGTGGTGCTCTGCTGCCTGGTGGTTCTTATCCCTCTAGAGAGGTTATATGACTTTACATCAATTCCCAAAGGGCCTGGCAACAAGCTCGAGATTCCTGTTTTTCTTATTTCCATGTATATGTTAGCAATACCCACCTTAACTTGAAGTGGCACGGGTAAATATATTTCTTTGTATTCCTTGCCATCAAAGAGTGGAGTGTGTGTGTGTGTGTGTGTGTGTGTGTGTGTGTGTGTACAATGTGCATCAGTGTGTTGTGTGTTGGCAAGATGAGATGAGAAATCAAAAAATGCTGCAGGCAGCAGAGCGGTGATAAACTTGGGAGGACAGCAGGGCTATAGGGGAGGCGAGTCTAGTAATGGGGGTAAAACAGAAACGGACAAACTCATTGAGGCCTTTTCACACTTTGTCTGGCACCAATCTAGCTTCCTGTGTCCTTTAGATCCCTTTCTCTTAAATATATTGCATGCAAAGAGAAAAGGCCCCGTGTCCCTTCCATTCACATTACTTACCTATTATATTTACTCAGAAAGTCAGCTCGTCTTCTTCTAAGGAAATATGTTATGAGCTGATTGCTCAGGACTCTTGGTGGAAAAGGTGGAAAAGGGCAGAAGCTCAGTTCCTGCTAACTTCTGGAGTCGGTCTCTCCTGGCTCATCAGGTACTTTCTCACAGGCCTGCCATCTGCTGGAGGCAGGAACCATGAGGGGGCGGCTCCTGTGCTCACTCCTATCCCTGTGCCTTCACCAGCTTGGACCGCAGACACCCCTAGAGCAAGCGCTGTAACCAGAAGGGAGCCATCAGCTCCTCTTTGCATCGAATGTTAGACCCTTGGCAAGGCATGTGAGGCAGACTGGGCAAGCTGCTGGACTGGTTGTTGGGACCCCCTCATAGACTGTGTCTGTTGCCGGGACTAGGGGTCTCACTCTGGGCTGTGACCAGCACAGAGGCAGCTGCATATGGACGCACCACTGTGGACCTGTGACTCCCCTCCATCCCAGAAGGGGGCAGCATTGTCTCTCTCTGTCTGCTAGGCCCTGGCCTACCCACGGGCTGGGATTCCAGACTTCTGTCTCAGAAGGAATAGAATTGGAAAAAGATTTAATCTTAGGAAAACCGTCATGCCTCCAATGTCAAGACTCTCTGAGGTTAATCTAAATTTTCTTCCTCCTTTTACGGTCTCACATTTTAAGGGTGCCTGGGCGGCTCAGTAGGTTAAGTGACTGACTCTTGATTTCAGCTCTGGTCATGATCTCATGGTTCCTGAGTTTGAGTCCTACATTAGGCTCTGCGCTGACAGCACTGAGCCTGCTTGAGATTCTCTGTCTCCCTCTCTCTCTCTCTGCCCCTCCCCTGCTCATGCTCTCTCTCAAAAATAAATAAACATTTAAAAACACAATAAGGCCTCACATTTTAAGAGAGAATAATAATACCCCAAAGCCAGAAGGAGCCTTTCAGATTATGTCATATCCAGCTCTCTGGTTTAAAGAAGAAATAGGCCCTATAGAGGCAAAGAGACTCAAATACATACTTCAACATTTGGTAGCAAATTGCTAAGTCACCTGAATCAAACATAAAAAGTAATCAAGGATAAATAAAATATCTGAATGAAGTATTGGTTATCAATTTCTAGAAGGCAGGACCAGCCTTTCACTAGGAAAACAATCATAAAAAAATACCCAAATAGCCTTTAAGAGGAAACACTTGTACAAATGATTCGGACAAGCATTGTGCAACAGAAATATGATGTAAGCCACAGATGCTAAGTCATAGATGCAATGTTAAAGTGGCTATTAGAAAATGTTTAAAAGGTAAAAATAAACAGGAGAAATTAATTTTAGTGATACTCTAATTTTTAACCCATATATCAAAAATTGCCAGAGTCCAGCTCTGGCTGAGTCCAGGGGTCCCTGAAGGACGGATGGTTAGGTGAAAGGAACAAGAGAGGCACGAGATGTGGTCTGATGACCAAGCAGGCTTCTCTGGCTATTCTGGCATCTCTCTCTGCCTTGCTGGTCTCAGTATCATTATTTAAAAGTAGTGAGTTACATTACAGCAATGAGTGAAGCAATGAGTGACATCCCATCAGTAAGCATAGTTTGAACAATAATGTGTTTTTATCAGCAAAGCAGTTTCCTCAATCTTGCAAGTTGTTTTCAAGTTAATTAGCATATAAATTTAAGGCAGGGGGAGAGAACTGGAAGTTACCTAGGCCTGCCTATGTTGATGATCTATAAACAGGCCAGGAGTCATTCTGCCTATTCCTCCAACTACAATGGGGGAGGTGCAACCCATCCAGCAAGGACAGAATTCCCAATGCTTGTCCTTTGCTCGTGAATGAGTGAATTTACATAATAGGAGCCTAACGTTTACACAAATCACACCAATATTCAGCCAGCTCATAACTGCTATCAATTTGTGCAACCCATCCCCAAGATGCAACTTTAGATAACTTCTGGCCAGGCTACTCTCATTCAGATGTAATCCATCAAAGTATCATGCTCCAGGTCCTTCCCTTTTATCTAAATGCCATAAAACAAAAGAGCATTACATTCCTTGGGACCAACGAGAGTAGCTCAAGAAATCCAAGCCTGAGAAAGTATTTAGGAGATAAGACTGGGCGCCATCTTGGTCGGTGGGAGCTTTGCTTCAACTGCCTTTTCCACACAAGGAGGTGTCTCAACATGTGAGCCCACACAGGGAGGGGTCTCAACTTGTGAGCCCAAAATGGCTCCCAACAAAAAATATTATTTTCCCATGTGATCAATAAAAAAATAATGAATGGGATTTTTCACATTCTTTTTTCATACTAAGTCTTTGAACTCTGGTGTACATCTTATACTTAGAGCACAGCTCAGTTTGGACCAGCCAGATCTCACGTGCTTGGCCACCATTTGGACAGAGCAGAACCAAACACACATTCATTATGGACCTTGTGAAATCTTCAGGGCACCCTATGGAGACATTTATGCTCACCCAGAGCCCCCCGGAGAAGTGTTTTATACAAACAGAATATAATGGACTGATAAAATTTGATCAAAAGGAGCTTCCTGTTTCAAAATAACCCACTTTTAACTTCCCCTCTCCTCCTCAGAGAAACTCCCAAAGGAGGCATAATAATTGCATCATTATTATTCTTAAACAATGAACTGAAGTACACACAGGTCAGTGCCAATGGGAATTTGGTGGAAGAGGCTGTCCTGTTTTACTCCCTGAGGGACCCCCCAACTCCATGAGCCAGAGGGTTTCATAAGATCTCATCAGGCAAGCTGAGAACAAATGGGTATTTTTTTCCCCAGTATTGCAAACACCAGCGACAATTTTTGTATAGACACCCTCCTTTTTCATAGGAGATGTTAGGAGAGGCAGGCTGTAATCACAGTGTGTTATTTGAGGACAAATAGAGCATGCCAGGCAGTTTGCTCTTTCAAAAAAGCAAAACAGCTTTCAAGATTTCAAGTCACTTTTAAGTGCTCAGGGAAGAATGGCAATTTAAACTTGCCATCGAAAAGGCGGACAGTCAAAACCAACTGGGCATAGCAAGGAGTGGATTAAGAACTCCTTAAACCTCTCCTTCCCAGTAAACATGGAGGTTCACCCCAGTGTCCCTTTTGGGGAGTGGATGTTTCACACTCTGCCCTCCTCAGCAACAGCCTTTGAGATTTGTTCGTTATTGCTGTCTGGCATGGACAACGTTTGTGCACACCTCCAATCACCTCCCCCTGCTGCTGCGTCTCTGTCTTCCTCCAAGCCCTTAGCAGTGACCTCTGAGTTGAGGGTTTCTCACTCAACAGTGAGCCGCGCTGCAGGCAGGCCTTGAACCAGACTCCTCCTCACTGCATTACGTACAACAAACATCCACCCTAAAAGGAGGTCGAGTCATCCCTTTATTGATGGAGTCTTATTTCCACGGAAGAATCTGTGATGAGGATATTTGTCATTCCCAGCCTCCGAGTCTTTTGTTCTAACAATAATGATTGGCATTCCCTGATCATTTAACTACAGTCTCCTCTGGTTCGTATAGTAACTCAATGCCCTTTTTCTGTTCCAAGTGCTTTGCTTACTGTATCAGTTTTATGGGGCTGCTGTAACAAAGCATCACAGACTGGGCTTACACCACAGTTTTTTATGAAAGTTCAGGGTCAAGGTATTGGCAAGGTTGGTTTCCTCTAAATGTTTTGAGAGAGAATCAGCTCCTTGTCTCTCCCCTAGCTTCTGGTGGTTTGCTAGCAGTCCCTTGGTGTTCCTAGATTGTAGGTGCATCAACTCAATCTCTGCTTCTATCTTCACATGCATTCTCCCCATATATATCTACACACTTCCCCCTTTCTATAAGGACACCTATCATACTGGATTCAAGCCCACCCTAATCACATCATCTTAATTAATTATATCTACAGTGACCCTATTTCCTAATAAGGTCACATTCTGAGATATTAGAGGTTAGACTTCAGCTTATCTTATGTGGGGGACCAAATCCAACCCATTTCATATACGTTAACTCATCTCATCTTCCCCAAAGCCCTCTGAGATAGGTTCTTAGAAAATTTATCCCCATTCGCATAGGAGGGCACCTGAGGCACAGACAGAGGAAATGACCTGCCAAGGTCATATGGCTGGCCAGTAACAACGCCACTCCAGACCGTCCAGCTGCAGCATCCTAGGGGCAAGTGTGTGCTATGCAGTGCTGTGAGATAAGCATTGTTATTTCCACATTGAACTTACACCTGAGGAAACTAAAGTACACAGCAGTCATGCAACCCATGCGGTCTACACAGCTAGTCATTGGCAGATTTGAAATTTGAACCCACTGATATTTGGCTCCAGTATCCTAGCTGTCAACCACTAAGGTATACAACATCTTTAAATTAAAATAAGTTCCCAGAATTCGGGAAAGGCCACACTTTCCAAGGCTGCACAATGTTTTAGTATTGTTGATTCTATATCATATTAGCCCTTGGAAGGGACCGATACTGGTAATTTGTACCCAGTGGAACCAGGTTCATACCAGAAATGGGAAAAAGGACTTGGAAACTTTGCACGTGCTTGAGGCCGCTTCCTCAGCACTGCCCTGGACCACCTCAGGCTCTACCATGGCCACAAGAAAAGGGTGAACAGGTTCAGAAGCCATTCTGGGCTGCTTTGGCTACATAAAAAGGGGGGTGGGGGTGAAAGGATTCGGGCCTTTAAAAGAAGAGTCTTATAGACCCCACCTTATTCCTTCTTCATGCCTGGAAGTGAGGCTCCCCCCACTCTCTCAGAGGGAACGGGGGAGTCTGGCTCCTGAGCAAGCCGGCCAGTCTTGCTCTGAGTCACAGTGTAATGATTTTCTCTCTGAAAAATTTAAATGAAAGGACACAGAAACTGGGAGCTGAGACCTGAGTTTCACCCATGTCATCGCTGGGGACCACACAGGCCTCGGGACAAGCTGTTGAGCTTCTCCTGGAAATCTGAGAGAAAGCCGTTGAATTCCCCTCTCCCAACCCTGCTACTTGCTGTTGGTTAAGAGAGTTTGAGTTGTCTTTTCGATGCATTTAGAGTCCTGTATAGTCAAAAAAGCCATAGTGCTACATTTCATTTCATCATTCTAAAAAACCTTCTCCCCTGGTTTGTCCAATTTAAAGAAGTTTCCGAGAGAAGCCGGGCAACATGGCGGAGGAGTAGGGGGCTCCAGTATTTCGCTTGCCCTTTAAACGGGGACGACTGAAACCATAGTCTCTCTCAACTCCAAGAATCGGGGGGGAAAAGGTGCTACAGCTAACAAGGAACGAAGGCGAAAACAGACACGGCCCAGCTAAACCGGCAACTTCAAGAAACAATCCAAAACACATCCAGCCAAAATGACGAGACGGAAGAATTCTCCTCAAAAGAATCTAAAAGAAGCAGAGACAGCTCAAGAATTAGTGAAAACAGATATAAGCAACATAACAGAACATGAATATAGAATGATAATCATAAAACTAATCGCTGGGCCTTGAAAAAAGCTTAGATGAATGCAAGGGGTCCCACGCGGCAGAGTTCAAGGACCTTAAAAACGGTCAGGAAGAATTAAAAAAGACATTGGAAGAAATACAAGGGAAACTGGAAGCAGCCACAGCAAGGATTGAAGAGGTAGAGGAAAGAGTTAGTGCATTAGAAGATAAAATCATTGAAAAAGAGGAAGCAGATAAAAAGAGAGAGAAGCTGATCCAGGAACAGGAAAGGAGAATTCGAGAGCTGAGCGATGCACTCAAAAGAAACAATATCCGTATCATAGGAGTTCCAGAGGAAGAAGAGAGAGAGAAAGGAGTCAAAGGGGTTCTTGAACAAATCATTGCTGAGAACTTCCCCAACATGAGGAAGGAAACGGGCATGGAAATCCAAGAGGCACAGAGAACTCCCCTCAGACGTAACTTGAATAGACCTTCTGCACGGCACATCATAGTGAAGCTGGCAAAATACAAAGATAGTGAGAGAATCCTGAAAGCAGCTAGGGACAAAAGAACCCTAACATACAAAGGCAGACATATAAGGGTAGTAGCAGACTTATCTACAGAAACTTGGCAAGTCAGAAAGGAATGGCAGGACATCTTCAATGTGATGAGCAAGAAGGACATGCAACCAAGAATTCTGTATCCGGCTAGCCTGTCATTCAGAATAGAAGGAGAGATCAAGGTTTTTCCCAACAAACAAAAACTGAAAGAAGTTATCACAAATAAGCCAGCACTGCAAGAGATCCTGAGGGGCATTCTATGAAGGCAAACCTACAAAGAACACAAACTGCCAGGGACAGCCTTACAAACATGAAACTTACAGACAATACAGTAACTGTAAACCCATATTTTTCAATATTAACACTGAATGTAAATGGACTAAATGCGCCAATCAAAAGACACAGGATAACAGAATGGATTAAAAAACAAGACACATCTATTTGCTGTCTTCAAGAAACTCATCTTAAACCTGAAGGCACCTTCAGATTGAAAGTGAGGGGATGGAGAACTATCTACCATGCTACTGGAAGTCAGAAGAAAGCCGGAGTAGCCACACTTATATCAGACAAACTAGACTTTAAAATGAACGATGTAATAAGAGATGAAGAAAGACATTATATAATAGTCTCAGGGACCATCCAGCAGGAAGAGCTAATAATTGTAAATATCTACGCGCCGAATTCGGGGGCACTCAAATTTGTAAAACAACTAATTACAAACATTAGCAACCTCATCGATAAAAATGTCCTAACAGTAGGGGATCTTAACACTCCACTCTCAGCATTGGATAGATCCACAAAACAGAAAATCTCCGCAGAAACAATAGCGCTGAACGACACATTAGAACAGATGGGCCTCACAGACATCTTTAGGGTTCTTTACCCAGAAGCAAAGGAATTTATATTCTTCTCATCTGCACACGGTACATTTTCCAAGATAGACCACATTCTGGGGCACAGGGAAGCTCTGAATAAATATAAAAGAATTGAGATCATACCGTGTACACTGTCAGACCACAATGCTTTGAAACTTGAAATCAACCACAGGAGAAAGCCTGGAAAATATCCAAAAACATGGCGGCTAAGAAATAACCTACTAAAAGATGAGTGGGTCAACCAAGCCATCAGAGAAGAAATTAAAAAATACATGGAAACAATTTAAAGAAGTTTCCTTTACTTGGTTCTTACCAACTAGGTACCATACTTCAAATAGCTGCTTCTAAAACAAACCAATTCTCTTTACACCCCTAGTGTAAAAGCTCCCTGAGGATTGCAATTTCATCTGTTGTATTCACTTCTGTGTCCTGGGCACCTAGTGAAATGCCTGTTACACGGTAGGATTCGGTAATATTAATGACGGACAAGGAGTTGTGCATGAAGGTTCCTCCCACTTTACACAGTTGGTAACTGCAATACATACTGTTCTGCATGTTGCTTTTTTTTTTTAACTTATTCATATGCATCGGAGATTGTCAACTCTTAGAGAGGCAAGAGGCAGGAGGCGGGACTCTCGTCTCTGTAAAGAGTTCAAGCAAAAAAAGCAATTCTCCAGCCCCTTCATGCACTACTCCCAGGACACAGCCATCACCCAGCATGAGTTAAACCTGCGGTGCGGAGCATGCACGGTATGTGACAGAGCCTTCTCTTTGTTGTTTTGAAGCGGGATGACCCACGCAACAGCCACTATTTCTTAGCGCACAGCATTCAGGACCCAGCTAAATTTGTAAATGTCTATTTTGCCTGTGGACTCCTTTTATCTTCCTATCAAGCTAAATATGAGTGACGTCCACATCATCGGTACTCAAACATGTATGGGGTGGGTTAAAAGTTGAGGTAGACGAACCAATGAATTATATTAATTTTTTAATTAGGGTAATTACAATAATAATGAGACACCACTATGGTTTCTGGCTCAAATCCAGAACATTAACCACACCAAATGTTGGAGAAGATGTGGAGCAACAAGGACTCTCACTCATTGCCGGTGGGAATTCAAAATGGTAAGGCCACTTTGCAAGACGGTTTGGCCGTTTCTTTTAAAAAAAAAATTTTTTTTAATGTTTTATTTATTTTTGAGAGCAGGAGAGACAAAGCATGAGCAGGGTAGGGGCAGAGAGGGAGGGAGACACAGAATTCGAAGCAGGCTCCAGGCTCTGAGCTGTCAGCACAGAGCCTGATGCAGGGCTTGAACTCACAGACTGTGAGATCATGACCTGAGCCAAAGTCAGACACTTAACTGACTGAGCCACCAAGGTGCCCCCGGTTTGGCCATTTCTTACAAAGTTAAACATGCTCTTACCATACAATCCAGCAATTGTGCCCCTTGATAATTACCCAAAGGAATTGAAAACATATGTCCATTTGCAACAACGTGGATGGAGCTAGAATGTATTATGCTAAGTGAAGTGAGTCGGTCAGACAAAGACAAATACCATATGATTTCATTCATGTGTGAAATTTAAGAAACAAAACTGATGAACATATGGGGGGGAGTAAAAGAGAGAGAGGGAGAAACAAACCATAAGAGACTCTTAAAGATAGAGAACAAACTGAGGGTTGACAGAGCGAGGTGGGTGGGAGATGGTCTAGACGGGCAATGGGCATGAAGGAGGGCACTTGTGAAGAGCACTGGGTGTTGTATGTAAGGGATGAACTGAATTCTACTCCTGAAACCAATATTGCACTGTGGGTTAACTAACTAGAATTTAAATAAAAACTTGAAAAGGAAAAAAAAAGAAAGAAAATGTATGTTCATTCTAAAACCTGCACACAGATGTTTACAGTAGCTTTACTCACAGTTGCTCAAACTTGGAAGCAACCAAGATGGCCTTCAGTAGATGAATACATACATAAGCTGTGGTACATCGAGGCAATAAATGTTATCCAGTGCTAAAAAGAAGAGAGCCGTAAAGCCATGAACAAGGAGGGAGGGGCCTTAAACGCAAATTACTAAGTGAAAGAAGCCAGTCTGAAAAGGCTGAAAACGGTATGATTTATTTCAACCATATGACATTCTGGAAAAGGCAAAACTGTGGAGACAAAGAAATCGGTAGTTGTCAGGGGTTGTGGGGGTGGGGTGGGTGGGAGGATGAAGAGACAGAGCACAGAGGATTTTTAGGGTGGCAATACTCTGTATGATACCCTAACGGTAGATATGTGTTATGGTAGATTTGTCCAAATTCACAGAATGTACAACTATGGACTTTGGGTGATTATGATCGATTGTAACAAATGTACCACTCTGGTGGGAGATGCTGATAACGGGGGAGGCTGTGCATGTGTGGGGGCAGGAGGTATATGGGAAACCTCTGTACCTTCTGTTCAATTTTGCTGGAACCTAAAGCTACTCTAAAAAGTAAAGTCTTTTTTTTAAAAAAAAAATCAATACATTTTAATGTTTTTAAATAAGGTAGCCTTTGGAATAACCTTGGGGCTTAACACAACAGGCTACTTGTAAAATCATTTAAGTAGCTTGTCCCTGCTGTCTGCCCATCCATTCTCTACATGCCCCAGAGTTGAATTTTTCTGTCTGCGCTTGGGTGTGGACTGCTTCCATAAGAACCAGCTAATTCCAGAATTCTCTTCCAAGATGGAGTGTCAATTTTTTCATTTATGGCCAGGGACATCTTGGTTGCTTCCAGATTTTGGCAATTAGGGCATTGTAGGATAAAAAGTGGGATGTGGGCAGAAGTCTTGGGATCTAGAAGTTGTAACAGGGGGAACAAATGGGTCCTCAGAGCTAAAAGGGGACCGTTTATCAGGGTTACTCTTGTCATAGACTGTGTTTCTTCAGAGCATTTATATCACCCCCTGAAGTCATTGTGACCAAGAGCTTGTTTTTGTCTCTCTCTCCTCCCAATGGAATGCTTGCTTCGTGAGATCAGAGCCTCTATCTATCTTGTTCACAGTTCTACCTCCAGGGCCTAAAATCCCTCCTGGTATGTGGTCGATGCTCGACGGTTATCTGTGGAATATGTGAACAAAGCAAAGAGAAGGATGGAGATGATTTTTGGCTTTGCGCCAGTCCAGGTGCTCAGGAGTCCTTCATTTTGGGAACCCTTATGGAAATTATCTAAGAAAGCTGTTCCCTGACAAACAAGAGGATCGTTGAGAAAGGAGCAGCCATCTGGGCTTCGGTGGAAAAAATTCTCCAAAAATGCAGAGTTATACAACCCAATGTCAGTAGAGCCTGACTTCGGGTGTCTCCAGTTATTCCTCGGGCTTTCACTAACATTCCTCTCAAAGCCCTTCCACCCACAACCCCACTCAAAAATCACACTCCTATTTTCAAGATTTTGTTATGATGTCCTCCCTCTTCCAAGTATCGATGTCTAGATTAGTTACCAATTGCTGAGTAAAAACATCATCTCAGAGTTTAGTGGCTTTAAACAATTATGGCATAATGGGAAATATATAACTGGTCTTTGTCCCCAGTTTCCTACACATAGCTCTTAAAACCCTTGGAACATACTGACTGATAAATGGCTTTATAAGCTAATGAGATGAGGGGTGGCTGGGGAACCTGCAGATAGCTTCAGGATAGTGGCTGATCCAAAAAAACCAAGGCATTATTAACAAGTTGGCTCAGCCCCTCCCACCCACGCCCCAATGCCAACCAGTGGGGAGGCAAGAAGCGGAGGGGCTGAAGGTTGAGCTCAATCACCACTGGCCAATGATCTGATCGATCACGTCTATATAACGAAACCTCCAGCAAGGTGCTGGATGAGTGACGTTCCCAGGGATAGGATAGAAGCTCTGCCTACCACCCCCTGCCCTATATGTTGACCTATGGATCTCTTCCACTTGGTTGTTCCTGAGTTGTATCCTTTATAATAAACCGGTAATAATAAATATAAAAAGTAAAGGGTGTTCCTGAGTTCTGGGAGCAGTTCGAGCATATTATTAAACCTGAGGAGGGGGTCGTGGGAACCCCGATTTATAAGCTGATGGATCAGAAGTACGAGAGGCCCAGTCTTGTGGCAGGCATCTGAAGTGCGGACCATCTGGCAGCACTGAGCCCTCACCCTGTGAGGCCTGCACTAACTCCAGATAGTCAGGGTCAGAATCGAATCCAATTATAAACACCCACTTGGTGTGCAGAAAACAGGAGAACTGGTATTGGAATGGAAAACCCACACACATTTGGCCTCAGAAGCGTCATGAGTAAAAACAGGACAACGATAACCATTTACTACCATGTAGTTTCTGGAAGGAAGGACTTAGGGAGCTGCTTACCTGGATGGTTCTGGATGGGAGCCTTTCTGTGAGGTCGCAGTCAAGACGTCAGCCCAGGCTGCGGCCACCGGAAGGCATGACTGGGCCCAGAAGTCCACTTCCAACGTTCCACTTTATGGTTGCCAAGTTGGTGCTGGTTGTTGGGAAGAGGCCACCGTTCCTTGCCACTTGAACCTCTCTGGGGGGGCTGCTTGGGAATGACAGCTTCCCTCACAGCAAGTGCCCCCGGAAAGCAAGATGAAAGCTATAAAGTGCTTTGTGTCCTGGCCTCATAAGTCACACCGTGTCATTCCCACAATGTCCTGTGGGGTTCCCAGGTCGGCCCTAGTGTTTGTAGCAGAGAACTACATAGAACACGAATAGCAGGAGGCAAGGATCTTTGGCAGCCATCTCGGAGGCTCAAACACAGGGCTCAAATATACTCTTCAAATAAAGGAATGAATTATTTAATCAACTCCGAGTCCTCTAAACTCAGTCCATTTGGATCTAGTATTTAGCACAAGAGCTTAGGCTTCTGGCAACACAAAACTTTTTATGGGCTTTAGTGTTTTCACTCTGGAGAACCTCAGACAAATGATCTACTTTCATTGTGTCTCAAGTCTGAAAATGGGAGTTGTAAAATCACCATGAAATTAAATAACTTCAGAGCCATGAAGAATGTTCATTATTAAAACTCTCCCACAGGCCTGGCCCCAGGCAAAACTGCGAAGCCAGGGAGGCTTGGCTTTTCTAACTCGACTGCAAATCTCCACGGCCCTCCCCCCACCACCATCACCTCACTATGCAATATTCAGCGGAGTGGACAGACCTGTCACACACCTTGAGAAAGTTCCGGTTGGAGATAATACTGTGTAAGTGCATGTTTAAGTACATTCAATGAGGTCAATTTTTTTTCCTCTGGCTTTGAAACACATCACCAAATCTTGGGGCACCTGGGTGGCTCAGTCGGTTGGGCATCCAACCTCGGCTCAGGTCATGATCTCACGGCTCGTGAGTTTGAGCCCCGGCTCAGACTCTGTGCTGACAGCTTGGAACCTGGAGGCTGCTTCAGATTCTGTGTCTCCCTCTCTCTCTCTCTCTGCCCCTCCCCCGCTCACACTCTCTCTCTCCTTCAAAACTAAATAAACATCAAAAAACTTAAAAAAAAAAAAAAAAGCATCACCAAATCTCAGAAATCTCAGTTGAACATTGCGTGAAATTTTCCGCTTACGACCAGAAGTCGAGGTGCATGAAGATGCTTAGCAGTCAGAATGCGATGCTCCTTGTGGAGAAACAACCAAGTATCCGGCTCTCACCGAAGGGCACCGGATTCCCACGCCCCATCCCAGGCTCACCTGAGGAGCGAGCGGAAGTATAGACAGGGTTTATTTGTCTGTTCGTTGACCAGATATTTTCTGAGCCAGGCACTGTTCTAGGTGCCAGTCTCCTCTCGATTCAGGACTTTGCTCAAATATCGTTTCGATGGTCGCCTGACTGTTATACTTCAAACTGCAATTTAAAAAATAATAATATAAATAAATAGATAAATAAATAAATAAGATTGCCATTTAAAGCACAGCCTCCCCACATCTCTTCCTCTGCTCTATGCTTTCTTGTTTCATAGCGCCAGCAAGTGTTCTAACAAGTTACGTTCGTGTTATGCGCTCACATACGACAATGTACCTCCTTACTGTCTTTTCTTTGTGCCTTTCTCCCCCACCCACGTTCCATGCCAGAATTTCAGCTCCACAAGGGCAGGAATCTTCATCCGGTTTTTTCACTGACGTGGTGTCTGGCCCATAATCCGTACTAAATATTTGGCGAAGGAATGAATGAGTGCTGGGGTGCCAGAGTGACTAGAACAGACCAAATTCTGTCTTCTGCATGTTTCTCTTTCTCTCTCCCTCTCTCTCCAGCCACGCATACCGTTGCCATTCACTGGGTTCAGTCCAACAGTGAGGCCGGTATCCCGTCCTGGTCTTCCAGTTTTTTCCTGCAGACGCCTCTGGCGAGCTGTGGCTTTTCCTTTCCAGAGCAGCCCAAGTACCTTTGCTGCAAAACCTAAATCCCCGGGTCACTCCAGATTCCAATCTCACACTCGTTCTTAGGAAAATAATGTTTGCCTACAAACATAAACATTCCAGAGCCCCTGTCATGCTTCCTGAACTCTCTTCGGGGCAGTCCCTCTGGGTCCGGGCAGAAAACCTGTTTGTTTTCACTCCCCAAATGTTCGAAAATGGGTTCTAAGGCTACACACTTTTGTCAATAAAGATGACCCCACCCCCTTTCTTTACAATGAAAAAGACAACGCTGGTTACTGCCCAAAAGCCCCATTAAAAGGAAGAACATTCCAGTGACCGTTTATTAAAAATACAGGACATGCGAAAAGGAAGCACACGGAGAATGCCAACTGGAATCAAACACGGTGGCTGGACAGACCAGATGACAGCAACACAGTCAACAACAACCAGTCATGAACATTTAGAGGTGGGTTTCGTTAAAGCGCAGGAATGTGGTAACTGGCTTATGGAACATCAACCACCTTTCTCCACAGATAATTACGTTAGTGTATGTGCTACAGATACAGAGTAGACACGAGGGTCCAAGCACAAAAAAGAAAATGGGGACAAAAGGCATTGTGTGTCATGACCAACTGGTTGAAACACTGGAGAAATAGACATTTAAAAAAAAATGTTTATTTTTGAGAGAGAGAGAGAGAGAGTCCAAGCGGGCAGAGAGAGAGAAGTTGACACAGAATCCGAAGCAGGTTCCAGGCTCAGAGCTGCCAGCACAGAGCCTCACATGGAGCTCGAACCCACGAACCGTGAGATCTTGACCTGAGCTCCTGTCGGACGCTTAACCAAATGAACCACCCAGGCGCCCAAAAAGCCTGGAGAAATAAAGACAGAAGGTGAGTGGGGGCAAGTTGCCGAAACCAGCTTCTAAGAACGATCTTGGGAATTTGAAAGTGAGGATCTGAGATACAGGCAAGGGAGAAGGGGCTGGGAAAAAGTTGGGGGAAGACCACCAGCAGCGCCTCCCACAGCGAGGCGCGGCCAAGCAGTTTAGACATCATCTCCCTTCAGGATGTCACATGAGGTTGCTAATGCAGGCAGCGCCAGGTTATGCAATGCAGAGCCACGGAAAGGTGTAGAAAACACTGCAGCCAACACATCGATTTGGTCAGTAACACACCGGGAGGCAGAGGACAGAGAAAGAAGGGGAATGAGAGCGTAGCAATACCCGTGCCACATCTTCACAACTGTCACCATCACACGCACGCAGACACACACAGACACACATGCGCGGTCATCTAATTACTATTTGATTCAATAAAAACACTGGGACCTGTTAGTAAGCTCTGGTGCTTGTGGGAAATGGACTGGCTAAGACCAGGTCAGAGGCAGGGAAACTAGACTTTCCCCCCAAATCTGCTTTCGTGTCTAAACAGAAATTGGAAGCTAAGTTTGAAAATCCTACTTCATTATTGTATGATCTGCAGAAATATAAAAACTACCTTCTCCAGAATTCCTTTAAATTTCAATGTTTTAAATATCCAGAGAAATAGGGTGAAGGGAGAGGGTGAAGGCAGAAGAAAATTTCTTTAGATTCAAAAAACTTTCCAGCACATTTAAAATGGAACAATGGAGCTTTATACCACAAAGAAGTATCTGCTCGGGAGAGAATGCCCAGGCTCTCCTGAGCACAGCGCACCTCTCCCCAGTGCGGGAGGGGAAAATACTACCAGTGTTTCACTGAACTGTCAAACCACATTTTCTCTTCTCCATTCAGTCCTGGGCTTGATAGATAGAAAGTGTGCAAATACGAAATGGCTCTAAGATATTCTAAAATAATAAAGCCGCATATGCGATTGCTCTAGTGGAAAGGGTCTCTAAGCATTTTTCAATGGATAAGAAATATACATGATTACCCAAAGGCTCTGGGTGTTAATATTCAAAAGGCGTATTGAGAACAAGATTGAACAGAGAGGGTAAACGGAACATAAAGGTAAGCTGGATTATTCTACTAGGAAAAGTTAACCTTTTTGAGGAAAAGTGAATCCAACTATTAGGTCTTGCTTTTCTCCCAAATAAGTGATCAGCCAGGAGGTTTGGAGAATCCGTAGGGATGAAAAAGGACAATATGTAAGTGTACGTATATGGATTTTGGAAGGGGACTGAATATAGTTCATCTGTGGTGGGTGGAAAGGAAAGATATTTAAGTCCCCCTTTGGAATTCTCTTCATCGCTGAGTCGCCTCAGCCAGGTGCGACCTTAGATGAAGTGAGAAAGCCCACCGGTGCAGTGAGGGGGAGCCCTGAAAAAGCCGAGAAAATAAGCATCTCTCTACTGCTCAAGTTTCTGGGTGCCTCGCAGGAGCCTGACGGAGCCACGCTTTGCACCTCCCCTCCCCCGCCACCCACTCTCCAGCCATTGCTCGAAGTCAGCCCATGCCTGCTAAGTTGTTGCCCAGTCCTGGCAGGAGCGTGGTACAGGTGAGAGTGGTGTGTGTGGTTGGGAAATAAGGGAAAAGGGGAGAGAGGAGTTACAGAGAAACTGTACCCCCTCCTGCTCCCCCACAGTTCATCTCCCTTCGCCCCCTACCACACACACTTTGAGATGACTAATTTTATGTGTCAAACTTGCTAGGCCACACTATCCAGATATTTGATCAAACATTGTTTCAAATATTTCTATAAAGGCATTTTTTAGAAGAGATTAACACTTTAAACCAGAGATTCTGAGAAAAGCAGATTACCCTCTGTAATGCGGGTGGGCCTTGTCCCATCAGTTGAAGACCTTAATAGCACAAAGAAGAAGAGGGAATTCTGCCAGCAGCCACCTTTGGACTCAAGCTGCAACCCTTTCCTGGGTCTCCAGCCACTGTACAGATTTTTGACTCTCCAGCCTCCACTATTGTGTGAACCATTCCTTAAAATCTCTCTCTCTCTCTGTTGCTGTCATCTGTCATACTGAGGGAAGCAAGCAGCCATGTTGGAAGCAGCCCTACAGAGACACCCATCAGGGCAAGAAACAGACATCCCTAGCCAGCCTCTGAGAAGTTCTGAGACCTGACAAGAGTCACGTGAGTTGGCCTAGAAATGAACATTCTGTAGCCTGCCGGCAATGACCCCAGTGAGCCAAGAGACCATGTTCCAGTCAGGGCTTCAGCAGCCCAGGCCAACAGCTTGACTGCAATCACATGAGAGATCCCAACCAAGAGGACCTCAGATGAGTAACACCTAGACTCCTGACTGTAGAAACTATGAAATAATGGATATTTGTTGTTCTAAGCTGTTGATTTTGGAGTCATTTGTTACACAGCAATAGATGACTGATACGTTTCTAATGATAACACAACCACTTAGAAAGCAATTCACCAACATCTAGTAGGCAGAAGATATGCCTGCCTTCGAACACAAGATTCTAATTTAGGGAAATATAGTGAACAGTTATTCTTATTTTTGGCCACCAAATACTCTTTGAAAACTGCCCTCCATTTGAAAAATTCCTCCCTTGGAGGAATTTCCTACCCTTAGCACCATGTCTCTTGAGCAAAAGCCTGCCTCTTCTTTCCCAACCTCCCTTGCTGCTAAAGCTGAGGGACATGACCCAGCCTTCCCCGTTCAGATGCGCCCAGATGCACTTGTGATTTAGAAGAGAATAGGGTGGAACCGATTCTGGCACGGGGGATGATGGGACATCGGCCTTTTGGAGGCAGTAGACGTAGAATTCCTAGTGACGACATCCCTGCCTGGCATCACGGGCAAACAGCAGTACACCTGCTAAACACAGTGGATATGCTTCCTCACTCCAGGCTTCAAATGTGCTGCTTTGCTCCATCTCGAGCTTCCATTTGATTCAAAATCCTCTAATAGATCCCTTTTATGCAGGCCGAAAACAGCTAGAGCAGAGTCTGTATTTTTGCAACTAAGAACGCCAAGAAAGTCCAAGGAACTGTTGGGTTGAAGGCCTCGGTTCCTCATTCTCTGATGATCAGAGGCTTCTCTGGGTGTCTTGGTCCATCTGGGGTGCTATAACACAGTGTCACAGACTGGAGGCTAAACTACAAACATTTCTTCCTCACAGTTCTGGAAGTCGGGAAGTCCAGAACCAAGGATCAAGGTGCCAAGAGATTCAATATCTGGTGAAAGCCCTCTTCCTTCATCGGAGGGCTGCCTTCTTGTTATATTTTCCCATGGGAGAGAGAGTGAGAGAGAGAGAGAGAAAGGGACGTGGGGGTTCTACCCACATAACCTCATCTAAACCTAATCACCACCCAAAGGCCCCACCTCCAAATAACATCACACTGGAGACTGGAGCTTCAACATAAGAATTTTGGGGAGACACAAACATTCGATTCATAACACTAAGGAGAGTTTTGCACTTTTGCGAACCAAAAGACGTATACTAAAATGTTTGTTGCAGCCAGAAAATGGAAAAATAAACTGTGGCATATTTACAAAATGGAATTCTATACATAGGTTAAAATGAATGAAATATATATGTATAAACATAGATCCGAAAATAAAATGGTGAGTAAAAAAAAAATAGCAAGTCCTCATACCATTTTATAAAGACAAATACCACATCCGGGCAAATGGCTACCTCTGGGGAGGGGAGAGAGAGCATGGGATTGGGAGAGTGTCTCAGGGGAACTTCCATCTGTTTTTTAGACAGACCTTGTTTTATTCTGCTTCACTTTATTGGGCTTTGCAGATACTGTGTGTGTGTGTGTGTGTGTGTGTGTGTGTGTGTGTGTGTGTGTGTGTGTGTGTGTGTGTTTTGTATCAATTGCAGATTTATGGCAGCCCTGTGTGGAGCAAGTCTGTTGGCACCATTTTCCCAGCAGAATTTGCTCACTTAGTGTCATGTTTCGGTAATTCTCACAACATTTCAAACTTTTTCATTATTATTCTATTTGTCACGGGGATCTGTGATCAGTGATTACGACTTGCTGACAGCCCGGATGAAGGTTCGCATTTTTCGTATAAAAATAAAGGATTTTTTAATTAAGGCAAGTACATTGTGTTTTTAGACGTAATGTTATTGCACATGTAATAGACCGCAGTATAGTGTAAACAGAACTGTTAAATGCACTGGGAAACCGAAAAATTTATCTGACTCACTCATCTCCTTTGTTGCGGTGGCCTGAAACCAAACCCGCAGTATCTCAGAGGTGTATGTGCTGCTGTATTTCTTTTTTCCCCCAAATTTATAGAGATATAGTTAAGATAACATTGTGTAAGATGTACAACAAGATGATTTGATACACATATTGCAAAATGGTTGCTACAGTACGGTTGGCTAACACCTCCATCGCCTCATATAATTACTATTTCTGTAGGGAGAACATTTAAGATATACCCTCCTGGGGCACCTGGATGGCCCAATCAGTTAAGCGACTGACTTTCACTCAGGTCATGATCTCACAGTCCGTGGGTTCAAGCCCCCCAAGGGCTTTGTACTGACAGCTCAGAGCCTGGAGCCTGCTTCGGATTCTGTGTCTCCCTCTCTCTCTGCCCCTCCCCTGCTCATGCTCTGTCTATCTCTGTCTCTCAAAAATGAATAAACATTAAAAAAAATTTAAAAAAAAGATACACCCTCTTAGCAATTTTCAAGTATAAAATACAGTATTGTTAGCTACAGTCGCCACACTGCACATTAGATCCCAGAGCTTATTCCTCTTCTAATGTTTTTTTTTTTTAGCGTTTATTTGTTTTTGAGAGAGACAGAGGCAGAGCATGAGCAGGGGAAGGGCAGAGAGAGTGGGAGACACAGAATCCGAAGCAGGCTCCAGGCTCTGAGCCATCAGCACAGAGCCCGACGCGGGGCTCAAACTCACAGACCAAGAGATCATGACCTGAGCCAAAGTTGGCCGCTCAACCAACTGAGCCCCCCAGGCGCCCCAGCTTATTCTTCTTCTAACTGGAAGTTTTTACTCTGTGACACAGGTCTCCATCCACTCCTCGCTCCCCCACCCCAGCAACCACTGTTCTACTCTTTTTCTATGATTTTTAGATTTCTTTGATTTTTTTCAGATTTCATATATAAGGGATATCATAAAGTATTTATCTTTTTCTGTCTGACTTCATTCCCTTAGCATAATGCCCTCAAGATCCATCCATACTGTTGCAAATGGCTGAATAATATTCATCTATACGACATATGTAATATATATGTTACGTATTTATATCATATCTTCTTTATCCAGCCATCCATAGACAGACACTTAGGTTATGTCCTATCCATATCTTGGCTATTGTGAATAAGGCTGCAGTTAACACAGGAGTACAGATGTCTCAAGATCCTGATTTCATTGCCTTGGAATCTATACCCAGAAGTAGGATTGATGGATCATAAGTTAGTTCTATATTTAATTTTTTTTAAGTTTATTTATTTTGAGAGAAAGAATGCAAGTAGGGGATGGGCAGAGAGAGACAGATAGAGAGAATCCCAAACAGGCTCTGCACTGTCAGTGCAGAGCCCAACATGGGACTTGAACTCACCAACTGTGAGATCATGACCTGAGCTGAAGTCAGACGCTCAACCAACTAAGCCACCCAGGTGCCCCAGTTCTATTTTTAATTTGGGGGGAACCTCCATACAGTCAACAGTGCATGAGGGTTCCCCTTTCCTCACATTCTCACCAATACTTGTTATTTCCCTTGTCTTTTTTTTTTTTTTTTTTTTTTGAGAGAGAGAGAGAGACAGAGCATGCACCAGGGAGGGGCAGAGAGAGAGGGAGACACAGAACCCAAAACAGGCTCCAGGTTCTGAGCTGTCAGCACAGAGCCCAACATGGCACTCGAAATCATGAATCATGAGATCATGACCTGATCTGAAGTTGAACACTTAACCGACTGAGCCACCCAGGCGCCCCTGTCTTTCTTTCTTTCTTTTTTTTTTTTTAATTAGAATCATGATACCAGGTGTGAGGTGGTATCTCGTTGTAGCTTTAATTTGCATTTCCATGATGACGAGTGCCGTTGAGCATCTTTTCATGCACCTGGAGGCCATTTGTATGTCTTCTTTGGGGAAATGTCTATTCAATCCCTCTGCCTGTTTTTAAATTAGATTGTTTGGTCTTCCTGCAACTGAGTTGTAGGAGTTCCTTATGCATTTTGCGTATTAACCCCTTAGCAGATAGAGGGTTTGTAATCATTTTTTCCCATTTGGTAGGTTGCCTTTTCATTTTGTTGGTTCTTTTGCTGTGCAGAAACTCTCTAGTTTGATACAGTCACATTTGGGCTTGTTTTTTGTTTGTTTGTTTGTTTGTTTTGTTTTTTGCCTTTGATGCTTGTGCTTTTGGCGCCATATACAAAAAAAAAAGATCACTGCCAAGACCAATGTCAGGAATTGGTTTTCCTCTAGGTTTTCTTTCAGGAATTTTACCATTTCAGATCTTGTATTTAAGTCTGTATCTATTCTGAGTTAATTTTTGTGAAGCATGTAAAATCGGAGTCCAATTTCCTTCTTCTGCAAGCGAATACCAGTTTTCATCACATCATGTATTGAACAACTACGCCTTCCCCATTGAGCAGACTGGGCTCTCTTGTCAAATATTACTTCACATGTACGCAAAGGTTTATTTCTAGAGTCTTGATTCTGTTCCACTAGTCTACACGTCTGTTTTTTATTCTGCTTCTATACTGTTTTGATTACTATGTGATACAGTTTGAAATCTGAAGTGTGATGCCTCCAGCTTTGTTCTTCCCTTAACATGATCTTGCTATATGCTTGTCCTCTGGATCCCAGATTAGAAATAACCTCCTCTCTGAAGCTTTCCATAATCCCCTCTAGTACGTTGAATTTACTGCTATGCACCGTACTCTATGTACTGCCTGGATACCTGTCTGTTACCTGGAGGGCAAGGTTTGTGATTTACTCATTATTAAATGCCTAGATACCAGCAGAATGCTGAGCACAAGGCATATAATTGTTATATTGTTAAATGAATTTGGCTCAATCTTTTTAAGTTTATTTATTTATTTTGAGAGAGAGAGAGAGAGCGAGAATATGAGTGGGGGTGGGGCAGAGAGAGAGGGAGAGAGAGAATCTCAAGCAGGCTCTGCACTGCCCAACAGAGGGTTCAATCTCATGAACCGCGAGATCATGACCTGAGCCAAAGTCAAGAGTTGGACGCTTAACTGACCGAGCCACCCAGCCACTGCTGGCTCAATCTTTTATAGTACCAGAATATTATTTTATATTTGCTTTACAAGGCACTCACCACTCCACAAGACATCTCGGTTCAGGTTTGGAGAGTTCTAAATATGAGAAGACTGGCAACCTCCTTTGTGTAATTTCCACCAAGCTACTCCTAACAAGACCGATGTCTATTCCATCAATTACTCGTTGGGTGTGAGAACTCACACTCTCCCTTTCCAGACTGGGAAGGTCATCTCTTCAGTCTTCAGATCAAGCATCTGGATACTTCTCAACACATACGAATTATGTATTTTCCTAGTGAATGCTGTTTATAGGAAACCAAATAGATTTCAGACCCAAAGGAAGGAAGACATTTCTCAGGGCCAAAAGCTGCATGTTATTTCCTCTATATCCACTGCCAGCACTCAACAGATGCTCAAATTAAACTATTTTGTCTATTCTTTTCCTTTCATTGTATAAAAATGAAAAGAGAAGCATGGCTTCACAAAGTCTTCCCTAACATCACCCTTCCTCGTCCCCGTCCCCATCCCTGTGGGAAAGAATTCGCTGACCCCTCATGCACTTTCCACAGCACTTTGTACAAATCTATCTAAGCGTATCAAGATGTATATGATAGTGAAGTTTCTGTCTGTGTCTATTTCCCCAGGAGACCATGAACCCCTTGAGGGAGGCAGGGTCTCGTTTGTTCTTGTATCCTAGCATCTAGCACAGTGCCTGACACAATACATAGTCAACCTATGTTGCCAGTAAATGCAATAAAATATCTAAAATAAAATTACCTAATTTGTGCACAGGATTCCTTTTCCATTCACTTTTAATAAAGGAATAAAGCTCTGTTTTCCTGGGTCATTTTGGGGCAAGAAAAGATGACTATACTTATTATGCATCATACATTTTGGGGGGATATCAGAAGGGAGTCCTCGCAGGCTTTCTAGAAAGAAGATACATGTAATAAATTTGCAGAGCACAGGGCATACCCTGAGTTGAATTTAATCTCATGATTACTTCCATGAGAGCAGTCTGAAGTTCCCAACAAAAGCCCAGATAATGCAAATAACCGTGCCCCTTCAGGACAATTTCCATGGAGAGACAGGCATCCGAGCCAATACGTCTCCCCACCTCCTGCCCCTGGGGTATGAAAGCTTTAGAAGTCAACTCGTAAAATGAAATTTTCTTTCTTTTTTAAAAATTAATCTCCGTCGTCCCTTTAATCTTCTTTGGGGACCTACTGGATTGGTGGGTTAGAAGTCCATAGCCGTGACCGAATTTTCCCAGGAGGTATGTTCATCAGCTGTTATGAAATCGGAAGTGTGCGTGCTGAGCCTGGGAGTGACAGACACGGTCAGGGTGACTTCAGTTCAAACAGAACCAGAGCTACTGGCATTTGGTTGAAATGCCCCAAGGACAGACACTCAATCTACAAAAGTGGAGTCCAGACACAGAGTCCATGGCAACCATCACTAGAAGATAAGGGTAGAGTAAGAGAGAAGGGAGTTAGGAGCAATGGACTGACTTTTATCTTGTGGCCATTTCGGAGTTGGCTTTTGAGTGAGCCAAATTTGTGGTGCACCCATGACAAGGGTGCACTTACATTTTGTGCACAGCCTCTTTGCTGACTCCATTTTACACCTCAACCTTATTCTTTTCAAGCCCTCAAAAATTTGTTTGAGAACAAAGTGAGAAAAAACGGAAACTCTCTGTAGACAATGTTTGTTGACGGGTGGGCTTCTCTGGCAGGATATCAGGCTAGAGATCATGAATTGTTTTCTCTTGAGCTGCTTGGTTTTACCAGGCAGGAATCCTCCAATTTTCTGCTTAGGATAAAGAAGGGTACAAAACCTCTTTCCCTGTCAGAATGCAGTGGAGAAAGAGAACTTGCTTGGGATAGAAGGTATTCACTGTTCACTTGGTGTCCTCCTGTGATTTTGCCTTTAGTTGTCCCTTTACAAGACATTGGTGATGGGGTGAGGTGATAGAACGAGGTAAGCGTAAGTGTTAAACTTATCATGACTAATGGCAAGTCTTTCCAGTGATGTCTGGGAGAAGGTAGCCTCCTATAAGTGATTACATGAACAGGAAGTCAAGTGGCCATATAACCTAGAGAATACACGATGAACTTTCTGTACTAGAACCAAAGCTATTATTCTTCAGCTTACCTATAGTTCCTTGGACTATATGAACCTAGTATTTTCCTAGGGGATTAAAAGGATCCATCATTGAGAGTTGCAGAAAAGGTCCATACACTACGTCTGCCATTTTGATTCTAAGCCACTCCCAGTCACTAGGACTTCACAGTCTTTGGAATCACCGTTGGGAGAGGTATGGGAAAACGCCAGGATGGTCCTGGTCCACCTCCTCAAAAGGGCTACTCCAGATTAGATTAAAGGCTAGGGTCCTGCTAAGGGTGCCTCGTGTCCTTCTCTGTGATCCTCATCTCTGGAAAGTCCCTCCAGCGTTCTCAGAGAGTGACGGCCTTCCAGTTGACCCCCAAGCAGATTCAAACCTAGGAAGATTTTGTTACCGGGTGGACTGGGGAGACCTCAGGCCCTGTCCAGAAGATGTCCTCAAAGGCTCTTTTTGGTCATGAGAAAGAATTCAAGGACAGACACAACACAGGGAATTAGCAGTACAAGCAGGAAAGTTTACTAAATCGAAAGTTCACTCTGGAAATGTGAGAACAGGTGAGCTCAAAAGGGAGCTGAAACTGGGGTTTGGGTCTCTATCTTCTATTGAAAATTGTTAACAATGGGAAGGAATATTCATTAAGTAAGGTGGGGATATGTTGGGAATGGGGTTTCCGGCTTTTTCTTCCTTATTGGGCCAAGGTTTTCCAGCCTACTTTGTCAGCCATCTTGGGCCTATCTGGTTTGATCTGGCTTCTCATGGATTTTTTTGCTTTTTTGGGGGTTGTTTTTTTTTTTTTTTTTTGGAGTATTGCCAAGACAGAACTCTGCCTTTCTTGATAGTTAGCCCTGCCTTCCTCCCTGCTTGCCTCCAGGCATCCTGTTAGAACCTAACCAGCTGCCTCTAACAGTCTGGGAAGCTTGGACGATTTGGGTAGGCATTTTGTGCTAGGCATTATTCTACGTACCACCAATACGGGCGGGAAGAATATAAGGGAAACCCGGGCCTTTGTGGATCTTACATTCTAGTGGGAATGACGCAGAGCTTAAATTGAAAGGCATCAAGACAAGTTTTAGGAAAAACCTACCCATGCATTCTAATTTGATAAGAAGCGATTCACGTAGGCTTCTAAGTCTTAAGAAACTCAAAGAGTAAAGGCAGCAGAATGGGGTTAGTGGCACAGCAAGATTCAGTAATGTTCCCTGACCCCCAGTGAGGTCTGGACTAGATGTCCCTCCCCGTCGACTGCAGAGCTGGAGATCTAAGGTCCTAATTTCTAATATCTGCTTTTTCCCTACACAGAAACACATATAAAGGGCTGAACACAATGCTCAAAGGCTAAGTGCTAGTATTATTGCTGTTGTAATTAACTGTCCTCTTTTCTGCCTTTTGTTGTTCAAGGCTGACAGGGTGTGTATACATTCCCAGAAACACCCCTCTTCTCCGAAACTTTACTGTCCCGAAGCACTTGGATTTACACTCCAGATAAAACTTCTCATGCCACCCTGAGTCAAAACATCGGGAAATTTGAAATCTCCTTTTACCATTTAGGGAATTATAGACTTCTTTTGTTATCTTAACGTAGAGGGCAGGTTGAGACGGGAAGGATAATGGGCATTTGCTGATCTGGGATCATCCAGTATCCATTCAAGCTACTTCCATTAACAGGCTCTGTTCTCGTTCTTATGCCCTGGGGCTCAGACGCACACTGCCTCTCATTTACACCCAACCCCATCACCCCACAAAGCACCAAGGATGAGGCGTATGACCTCATCCAAGCAGCTCATTCAACCCCCCACCCACGGCGACTGGTCTGAGGTATCAACAGGTGTTCTAATCAGTGCCGGGGAAACACAGTGAGACCTTTTGCAGAAATGCTAAAAGGAAGCAAATGTTCTTTCCTGATGAATCTGAGCCTCAAACATTGGAAGCCCTAGGGCCACAGTCCTTCTGAACCAGGTGGGCACTGGAAACAGAGAGAACACTAAGAGAGAAAAGTTGAAAGAGTAAGAGAAACGAAGGATATAAAAGGAAAGAGGGAAGACCGAAGGGATCTTGGTGATATTATTTTGAACCTAGGTCGAACTGTGCTAGCAGCTGAAGATAGAGCGAGCCCTGACATTTCCATTAGTGAAGCAGTGACCTCCTGTTTCTCCTTGAGCCAGTTTGCATGGTATTTGTGATCACTTGCAGAGAAAGAAGCCTACTTGTTGAGCTGATGCAGCTACCTGCCACACAGAGTAGGGGGAATGGATGCCTTGCTGATGTGACTTGAAGGGGAACAGGCCCAGGACGGCGGATCTGATGGGAGAGATGCGTGAGCAGCAGACTCTCCTGGTCGTGCTCCAGGAGTTGGGACCGGGAGTTTGGAAAGAATGTGCCAACCACTGTGTGCTTCATGCAACACCGCGCCTACACGTTTGTAAGTGTGCGAGGACAGGGGATTTGAGAGATTGTAATTAGAGTAACAGTGGCACCTGAGTGGCTCGGTCGGTCAAGCGTCTGACTTCAGCTCAGGTCATGAACTCACGGTTCCAGAGTTCAACCCCTGCATAGGACTCTGTGCTGACACCTTGGAGTCTGGAGCCTGCTTCGGATTCTGTGTCTCCCTCTCTCTCTATTCCTCCCACTCGCACTCTGTCTCTCTGTCTCTTCAAAATAAATAGTTTAAAGAATGTTTTAGAAAAATAACCAACTGCCTAAAAGGGTAGACTTCTTGGGTCTCTCAGATTCCAGAAAGGAAAGGGCTCTCATCCAGTTCTATCCTACAGCTTCATCAACAGATCACGGAGTCAAGAGAAAGAACCCAGTTCCTGCACTGTAAACCCCAAGCAGCCCTCTTTAAAAAATTGTTTTTAAGCTTTATTTATTTTTGAGAGAGAGAGAGAGTGAGTGCACAAGTCAGGGAGAGGCAACGAGAGAAGGGGACAGGGGATCCGAAGCAGGCTCTGCACTGACAGCCCAATGCAGGGCTCGAATACATGAACCTCGAGGTCATGACCTGAGCCAAACTTAGCCGCTTACCCAACAGAACCACCCAGGCGCCCCCAAACCACCCTCTTTTTAAACCGAAGTACAAAGTAAACCCCCGTCTTAGCTCAGGCTCTTCTATCAAGACACCACAGGCTGAGACTTAAACAGACATTTATTTCTCGCAGTTCTAGAAGCTGAGAGGACCCATATCAGGGAGCCAGCATGGTCAGGGGTGAGGCGAGCCCTTCTCCTGGTTTGTAGATGGCTGTCTTCTTACAGCGTCCTCACTTGATGGAGAAGGTGGAGGCTCTCAGGTCTCTTTCCCCCCTTATACTGCCCCCCCCCAGTCCCACCATGGGGGTGCCACCTGTATGACCTCGTCTATAGCTAATTACCGCCCTCAGGCCCCAGCTCCCAATACCATCCCTTTGGGGTTTGGGGCTTCAACATATGGTGGGGGGATGGGCACAAACATTCAGTCCTTAACAATCACCACAGTGCTGCCAGCATTCAGAGCGCTCCCGAGCTGCCATGGCCTTTTAACTCTCATGCTATGACCAACCCCTTCTGGGTTTTCAGAGGCTGTTGTGGAGTTTTATAGCCGAGATTCCTGACCGTCCGTTTTGGCCGTGAACCAACGTGCCCAGTTCTCCTGGAGTGGGCGGGCTTTCCTCTTGTGTTTTCCTGCAACTCCAAGTTTGGGCCCAGTTCCTAAAATGGGTACACTGCCCTTGGCCGCTGATCGTGGTGACCTTCTAAAGGAGCTTAGCCCACAGAGTAATGCTTGCTCATATGAAAGACCCCTGCCGCGAAAGCTTAACTTAAACCACATTCCACAAATCGCAAACCCCCAGGAGAAGCCTCTGTTCTGAGGAGACGATTGCACTTTTGTCTTTTAAGTAGAGCTCCAGCTCCTGTAATTTTGTCGGGGATTCTCCATGGATAATGAGATTTGGGAATAGGATTAATACCAGAGTATGTATCCCGAAAGTTTCTAAGAATTACTATTATTTAAATCCTGCTTTTCATTTTGTTAGAAAAGGACATTAAAGGGAGGGCAAATTACTTGTTGGGTTGTTTGTTAATTAAAACAATATGGAGCAAGAATTCCTCTCGGGTCAGCTTGAACAAAGCCTTCTGTAGCCAGAGGATGTACCCTGTAAGTTCCAGGGTGTGGCGTCTATCTGGTCTGAGCAAAAAAAGTAAAAACACAAGAATAAACGAGAAGGAAACTAGGCAGCTATTCTCATCTGCTCTATTATAAAGGGTACACTCACAATGGCAGCGAATAATCCCCATCTTAGTGACTTCACGTGAGGCCATTTTATTTCTTACTCATGCAAAGCTCACCTGGCTGTTGGCAGGCAGTCTAGGAGGCCACTGTCTTCTAGCTGAGCCTTCGGGATGTCACTAGACCCTCTGCGCCTGGCCAGCAGACAAGGAAGGAAGGAGAGTCAGGATGCGCAGACAGGAGGGTTTGGGGCAGAAGTCTCACTACCTGCAAATGAGGCTGAGAAATGCAGCCCCGCTCTGTCCCCAGAAGAGGAGGCGTCGGTGACTTCTTGCTGACATCTGCTCCCTGTGATGCCTGGCGCTCAACCTCGAAGTCGGTACAATGGCTGCCCTTCGCCCTCGTCTTCCACGTATTCTTCCTTGTCAGCATCACAGTATTTGCATAATGCTGGGCCCCGTATAAAGCCCTTGCTTGTGCATTCCTGCAGTCAATCCTCCCAAGCGCTCTAGGAGTACCAATCGTTAATCTCCACCGGGTGATCAACCCAGGTCTTCGGGCTCCAAGGACTCCGTCCCCCAGGGAGGCAGCCCAGCGACAAGGGTGCAGGACCCGACTGTGGTGCCAGGCTGCCTGGCTGAAATGGGCCCCCTGGCGCTGGCTGACCAGCGATCGGGGCGCGCTGTGGACCTCTCTGGCGCCAGCCTGCAACGCGGGGCGGTGGAGAAGGGCCTCCTTCCCCGGGTTCGGGGGGAGCGGGGGACATCACGGGTGGTGACCGCCAGGGGGCCAGCAAAGCACCCGGCTTCTAAGAAACATCCACAATGATTTGCTGATGGCCGCCGTGGGCAGGAGACTGAAAGCATCCAGACTCTTGTCGGGCCCCTGCTTAGGCCTCCAGGGCTTCCTACTGCGGAACGTTTTCTCAAATGTCATTGTGACAGGGAGAAAAAGCATTCCCGGCTGCATCTTCATTAGCACAGAAGGGTGCCCTCTGTCACTTGGTGAGGGGCCCAGGGGCCAGGGCCCTCTCCCCAAACCATCGGTCATGTCACTCCTTCCTCAATGGCCACGATGTGCTCGCCCCAGACAGGGAGGCTACAAAACCGGAAACTCCTTCTGAGGGGCCAATGACAAGGCACCCTTTCCGAGGACCCAAGGGGGCCTTTAAACTTGGGGCGTACAAACACTTCAACCGTTTCAACCCCACAGGTAACTTCTAATTATCCCAAGGCCACACCGAGTTTCTGTGGCCTCTGTCACTTACAAAGGCATTTGTCATTTGACTGGCCCTCGTGACCCCCAAGAGGGAGGCACGGAAGATGCTATTAGTCCCCATTTCTAAAGCTAAGCAAACGGAACCTCACCTCACTTAAATCCCGTCTTCCAAGGCTATACGGCTATTGAAGAGCCAGGTCAGGACCGGAATATGCTGGAATGTGAAGTGTTACTCCTTTCTCAGTACGGAATCCTCGGAAGCAGATTCTGAGACCAGGGTTTGAAAGCGAGCAGTTCAGTGTAGAGGCGATCCCAGGAAGGGGAGAGATGAGAAAGGAAAGGGAAGGAAGTGGCCCCCCTGGGCGAGTGAGGCTGGCCTGCCGGGAGCCCTGGGGGACAGCATAAAGCCTGCCACTGAGCCATGTGTATCCTCTAACCTCTGCCCTTTGGTGGCTGAGGGGTCTTGCAACGGCATGGGCTCCCTGGCCCGTTCAACCTACCTCGCGCCCGGACTGACAGCAAACCTTTGTGTGGAGAGTCCCCGGGGCTGGCAACCGGACGCTTCCGCCGTGTGTGTGGATGGTGAGGCTGGAGGGGACGAGGGTGGGGCACCGACGGCGTGGCCAGGCTCCCGTGTGCGACCAGAGGCTCCCGCGGTGCCCCTCCCCCACCCCAGCCTATCGCCGCTGACTCCTCAGCCCTGGTGAGGACGGTGACTTTCCCAAGGGCACCACATGTTGCGGGAGAGGGAGGGGATTAGAAACAGCTTATGATGGGGACGCAGGACAAAGACTGAATCCAGTTCTGCCATTTCCTGCGGTAAAGAGCCCTAACCTATTAGAGTCTGTTTCCCACCAGGGAAATAATATATATTATAGCAGTGGATTCTTGGGAGAATTACATTTAGAAAAACTAAAGGGTGAGCCCAACGGGAGCAGGTACTGTGCATGTCTGAATCATCGGTGCATTCCCAGGACTTAACACAGTGCTGGTAATAGGTGGAAGGAAGGGAGGGAGGGAGGAAGGAAGGAAGGAAAGAAGGGAGGGAGGAAGGGAAGGAGAGAGAGGGAGGAAAGGAGAGGGAGGGAGGGAGGAAGGAAGGAAAGAGGGAAGGAAGGAAGGGTAAGGAAGGAAGGAAGGGATAAAAGGAAGAGAGAGAGAGAGAGAGAGAAAGAAAGAAAGAAAGAAAGAAAGAAAGAAAGAAAGAAAGAAAGAAAGAGAAAGAAAAGAAAAAGAAAGAAAAGGAAAGGAAAGGAAAGGAAAGAAAAAAGAAAGAGAGAGAGAGGGAGGGAGGGAGAGAAAGAAGCTGACAAATGTCAGTAGACAGAACCTGATCCACTAAAATTTCTCAGAAGTGTTGTTTCCCAACTTGCCCTGCAGTTTCTTGGCGATGACATACTACATCATAACAGCTGAATCAAGGAGAAAATGAAACGTTTAAGCACTATTAAACATAGTTTCATTTTTCACGAGAAGTATCGAGTTAGACAAGTGTTTCCCAAAAAGAGGCTCAGCCGTCTCCCTAGCTTGCAGTCTGTGAAACATTGTGTGGATTGGCCCTCTCTCCTCCCTCTGACTCCGTCCTGTGCCTTCTCCTGCTGGGACTGGTAGTTTACCTGCCCAGGACTGCTACCTGCGGGGGCGGGACAAAAGCCCCGATTTCCCTGCTGCTTTCTGTGCCTTTCCTCTTGCATCCTGCTTGCCACACACGACCTCTGCCTCCCCGTCTCCCCTTCCCCACTGCTTGTCACACACCTGCAGCAAGCCCAGGGGGGACCTCGTATCAGATAGAATCTCCTACCCATGTTGGGTTTCAGTGAAGGTTACTGTGAATGCCCATGTACCACGAACCCCAAAGCCAGAAGCATGCTGTGCACACTGACAGTCATAACGACAAAGCCGAGACGCCACAAGGCAACTCGCTCATTCCACAAACCTTTACGGAGCTACTGTTATATGCCAGGCACTGTGCCTGCCCCTGGGGATACAGTGGTAACTATGATAGAGCCTTTCTCTCCCGTTATGGAACTCGAAGCCTCGTGGGTAGGCAGTCAGCAAACAAGTCATCAGCCAATAAGTACGTATGATCGACCTTTGAATAATGTGGGGGTCAGGGGTGCCAACCTACTGTGGAGTCAAAAACCCACATATAACTCTCGACTTCCCCAAAATTTAACTACGAATAGCCAACTGTCGACTGGAAGCCTTACCAAAAGCGTAAGTGGCCAATTAACACAGATTTTGTATGTTGTGTGTATTATAAACTGTATTCTTACCAGAAAGTAAGCTAGAGAAAAGAAAATGTTATTAACATCATCGGGAAGAGAAAATACATCGACAGCACTGTACCGTGTTTGTGGGGAACACATTTGCATATAAGTGGACCCACACGGTTCAAACCCGCACTGTTGAAAAGTTAGCTATAAATACGCTCATATGCCAGGTGAAGGAAATGTATAAAGTCCTATGCGATTCTATACTAAAGATTGGTCATCTCACCTGGGAAGTGGCATCTGGTAGTGTGTAGATGCCAAGTGAGAGAGGAGGTATGAGAAAGAGGTGGGAACTGCCTGGTAAAAACTCTTCAGGAAGGAAGAAACCCAACATATGCAAAGACCCAAGAGGCTCAGGGTGGCTAAGGCGTGGTGAGCAAAGACAGAGCAGGACCCCGGAGGGAGCCGGAGACTTTCAGTGGTTCTTCCCAAAGTCACGCAGCCAGCACGTGTGGGGACTGACTAGATCCTGAGCTAGATTAGGCAAAGCATTGTTTAAGTCATTCATTCCACGGGCGTTTATTGAGCAGCTATTGTGGCCATGCACTGTCTGAGGCATTGAAATAGAGAAGGGAAGGAAACAAAGTCTCGGGGCGCCTGGGTGGCTCCGTCCGTTAAGTGTCAGACTCTCGGTTGCAGCTCAGGTCATGAACTCACGGTCCGTGAGATTGATTGAGCCCCCGCCGACAGCTCGGAGCCTATTTGGGATTCTCTCCCCCTCTCTCTCTGTTCACGTGTTGGCTCTCTCTCTCTCTCAAAATAAATAAATAAACTTTAAAAAAAAATCGTTTTTAAAGAAGAAAAGAAAACAAAGTCTCTTCTCTCAACGAGTTTGATCTCTGTCCAAAGAGCTCCAGACGCCGAGGGAGGAATTTCAGGCAGGAGATTAGCATAATCGAGCTTGCACAGTGAGGACTCCGGCTTGTTTGTGGCTCTGTGAATGGAGGTGCCGGGGGCATTTGGAGGTTGCTGCCGTGGTCAGGGTGGGAGCGAATGGTGGCTTGGACTAGAGTGTGACAGAGAAATGGAAAGAACTAGATGCTTTCAAGAGGTATTTCGAGGGTAACGTCTAAGGCACGTGTGATTAATTGGATGTCAGGGTGAGTGTGACAGGGACGTCACAGGTAACTTCCGGGCCTCTAAACATACTCAGTGCCTTCTGAATGAGTTCATGTGCAACATAGTTTAAATATTTGGATTCCTTAAATACACAGGTATCGGTGTGGGACACCGTCTGAACCAGAACCTGCCCTTTCCCCACCTATGTTTGGCTTCGGATAAATGAAAGGCGAGTGTGTGAGGAAGGCTGTCATTTGTACTGGCAGAAGTAAAAAATCTAGGTCTACGCTGCATTTTTTTCTGTTTTCGATTTAAAAATTTTCAGAAGAGTGCTCACCTCGGCAGCACATACACTAAAATGAAAAATTTTCGGAAGGTTCTTTATTATCGTGAAGGTTATATTAGTTTCCCGGTGCTGCCATAACAAATTACCACAAATGCGGCAGCTTAAAACAAGAGAAATTCATTCTCTCCCAGTTACACGAGCCAGAAGTCGGAAATCAGAATGCCGGCAGAGTTGGCTCTTTCTGGAAGTTCTGAAGAATCCATCCCCAGCACCCCTCTGGTAGGTTCTGGAAATCCCTGATGTTCCCTAACCTGCTGACACATCGCTCCAAGCTTTACCTCAGTCTCCACTGTCTTTCCCCTGTGCCTGTGTCTCTTTTTCTGTCTCTTATAAGGACCAGTCATCGGATTTAGAGCCCACCCTACCTCCTGAATCATGTCATCTTTAGCTCCTTAGTGTAATTATATCTGCTAAGACCATATTTCCAAATAAGGTCACATTCACAGATACCAGAGGGTGAGGACTCAGATATATCTTTTGGGGAGATACATACAACCCACTACAAGAGAATAGATACCTATATTAGAAAACATGATTGCAGGAAAAGACGTTCTGAGTTTTAAGGATGTGCATAGAAACGCATCAGTTTTCTCTTTGTTGATAAACATTAATTATGATAGTCTTTTTTTTTCCTTCCCGATATGCCATAGAAAAGACCAGAGGTTTCAGCAAGTTCCAACCCACAGTCTATGTATAAACAGAGGAAACAAAGGATTTGTTTCATTGTGCGTGGCCTTGGAGATATACACAAATTCTTTCAAGCTAGGACTAATTGTTTAGTTTAAAGGTTGATGATTTATTTGCCAGGAAGTCAGAAAATAACCGGAGCTTAAAGAACAGCTGTGGATGAATTAATTTTATCCCCAATCACATGAACAAGATCTGGAAATGTTCCAGGAGGAAAAGCAAATAAATGAGTCGAGAATCCTAGCTGTGTACCTCATGCTCGAGCTGATCATTTCCCATCTATTTCCCACTGCGGAGAATAATAAGAGCTCGAAACACTGAACGCTCAGAGCATTCCACAGCCCTGAGAGTTACCACCCCCATACTGCAGAAGAGAAGATTGAGGCCACAGGGAGTTAAGTAACTTGCTCAAGGTCACAAAGCTGCTAAGCGGTAAAGACGCCAGGCGTGGAACTCGGGCACATATCAGAGCACCTACTTGTAATCAGTATGCAATTTTTAAAGTCTTTTTTATTTCGGGGCCCCTGGGTGGCTCAGTCGGTTAAGCGGCCGACTTCAGCTCAGGTCATGATCTCACGGTCTGTGAGTTCGAGCCCGCGTTGGGCTCTGTGCTGACAGCTCAGAGCCTGGAGCCTGCTTTTGATTCTGTGTCTCCCTCTCTCTCTGCCCTTCCCCTGCTCATGCTCTGTCTCTGTGTCTCTCAAAAATAAATAAACGTTAAAAATAAATAAATAAATAAAGTCTTTTTTATTTCAAAACTATACATATAATAGCAGTTATTTTTCTGCTACAGGCAAAATGTTGGGTACAACCCTGCTGGTCTCTGCCAAGCACCCACGCTTCTCCTCCACCCTCATTTTCCCACCTTCCAAAATGACCATTGGACTCTATTTTATGTCTTTCTCCAAAAAAATGATAGGTGTAAAAATGTCTCTTCGGGAAGGTTGTATTTGCATAGCTAGCCGGTATACAAGGGACTCCAGGCATTGGGACAAGGTCATGTCAAAGACATCGTCCAGGATTAAAACCAAGAAAATCCAGATTGTGGATTTTGTTGGGGAGGGGAAAAGGATAAGAAGAAACCCTAGATTAAAAGAGACTGAAAAGGGGGCGCCTGGGTGGCTCAGTTGGTTGAGCGGCCGACTTCGGCTCGGGTCATGATCTCGCCGTCTGTGAGTTCGAGCCCCGCGTCGGGCTCTGTGCTGACGGCTCAGAGCCTGGAGCCTGCTTCGGATTCTGTGTCTCCCTCTCTCTCTGCCCTTCCCCTGCTCACGTGCTGTATCTCTGTCTGTCGAAAATGAATAAACGTTAAAAAAAAAAAAAATAAATAAATAAATAAAAGAGATTGAAAAGACATAACGGTTTTTTAAATGATGAAAAATAAACAAACCTCGTGTCCAAGGACGCACACCGGGTAATAAAACTATTTTAAAAACACCAGAGAGTGATAGCAGGAAAAGTCAGCAGAGCAGCTACGATGATAAGGCTGGGGCACACGGAGGGATGTTTGGGGTGTCTCCCAAAGTTCTGTTTTGTGTCTTGGGAGGTGGTTACGAGGTGTTTGGCTCACTATGCCCCATTAAACCATTCGTTGGCTTTGTGTGATTCTATTTTGTCTTAAGCACATATTTCAAAGTTTCATAATAATGCAAGCATATTATTTACAAATCCAGAGGTAACCCCAGGAGAAATGGCGAGAACAGGCGAGAGTGGATTAATTCTGGGCGATTGCATGACTTTTGGGTGATGAACTCCTTTATTTCACTGTAAATCGTTTGATGCGCGGCTTTTCTGATTAAAAAATAAATTAATTTTTAAAATAAAATCGACCAGGGATAGTAAAACCTTACTCTTGGCAGGACTGCCAAAAGGTTTAATTACGGATATTGGGCACCCAGAACCCAATGTCTAGGTTGTCTCAGACCCTCCATAAGTGGTTGTGATTCTATTTATTCTCCCGCCAGACTGCAGGGTGAAGAAACTGTCCTTGACCCCCAGCACCGCCTGGCACAAGGGTGCACTCAATAGATATCTACTTATTAAATAAGTATGGGAATATAGAGGTTTCCTTACGAAATTAAAACTATTTCAACATAAACTTCCTGGCAACACCTTGCTAGTTCTGGCTATGAACCAGCTAGGAAACGCCAAATCATATTAAAGCATTTGGAATTAGCATGAGGGAGGTATTAAAGCAGGGTCTGATTACAACACTTCAAAAGAATATAGCCCCTCTGACCCCAGAAGCAGTTGAAAAACAATTTTTTACTTCTAAATGGCAAAACGAGCATGTATGCTAAAAATATTAAAGCTGCCTTTGTCCCCACCCCGACCCCCAAGTGTGAGCTGGATTTGGTGACTTGTTTCCAAAGAATGGAGTATTGAATGGGAAAAATAGTGTTATAGCGGTGAAGTGTGCAGATACGACCTTAGCCGAGGGACCAAGATTAAGACGACAGCGGTTAAGTGCTGTTGGTAGCGCACACCCGCTGACTGGAGACAATGAGAAGACACCTCACCTCTGAGGTTTTCTTTCCAAAAATTCCGATCGTTGACCCAATGATGGGAATAGCATCAGATAAAGTGAAATCGAAGGACATTCTATAAAATATCTGACCAGGACTCCTCAAAACTGTCGAGATCATGAAAAACATGGTAATTAACTTGATTGTGGTAATTATTTCACAATGTATACATATATTGAGTCCCCATGCTGTACCCCTTAAAAAATATAAATAAGAGTTTGTTGAATGATAAAAAAAAAAAAAGTCACGAAAAACAGGGGATAAATGCAAAACTACTCCAGATCAGAGTAGGCTATGGAGACATGTCAACTGAATGTGTTGTCGTGTCCGAGACTGGATCCTAGGACAGGAGAGAACAGTAGGGAGACAAATGGGGAAACCTGAATAGTCAGGAGGTTAGTTGATAATAATAAGCCAGGGGCGCCTGGTGGCTCAGTCAGTTGAGCATCGGACTTCAGCTCAGGTCATGATCTCGCGGTTCATGGGTTTGAGCCCTGCGATGGGCTCTGTGCTGATGGCTCAGAGCCTAGAGCCTGCTTTGGACTCTCTCTCTCCCTCTCTGTCTCTGCCTCTCCCCCACTCGCGTTCTCCCTCTCAAAAATAGACATTAAAAAAATAAATAATAATATAGCAGTTTTGATTTCTTAGTTTTGACAAACATACCCAGGGAAGGTGAGATGTTACCACCCGAGGGAAAGAGTGAGGAGATTTACTCTGGAACTCTGGAAGATCTTTCCAACTTTGCCGTAAATCAAAACAGCCTAAAATTAGAAGTTGATTTGTAAATGCTGCCTTTTAGAGTCTCTTGTTGTAAAAAAAAAAAAAAAAAAAATCTTAGGAAAAAACAAAGACACCAAAACCTAAGCCTGCCACATGGGATTTGGGTCGTACATCAGTGTGTGCTAAGTCCCGGTTATAGCTCAGCCCGCCTTTGGGGCAATCTGGCATTAAAAACTGAAGCAAAGAGAACAAAAGACAAGTAGCCTTAGGAAGAGAAAAGGTTTTTAACAAAAATCGTCTGGCTGTCCATTTCAAAATAATGGCAATTCCGTACTCTATCTCTCTGCTGTAGCTGAACTCCCGGAATGTACAGACTGACCAACTGCAAGTAGAACGGGGTGGGAAGAGCTTCCCAGGGACAGGGGTGTGCAGCTCAAGGAACTGGAGGAAGCCTGGTGAGGCCAGAGCGCAGGGAGAGGAAGGGGGCGGGTGGGAGGAGGGAAAGTGGAGAGAAGCACGGCCGTGCAAGGGCTCTGTGCCCAGGGCGTGGAAAGGTTAACCGAGGGAGAGGCCGCCCACAGAAGCACCAGCCGTCCAACGGCTGATGTGACGCTCTGAGAAGGCACCTACTCGTGAGGAAATCTCAGATAAATCCAAAGGGAGGGGTGTTCTCTAACTGGTTGGCCTGCCCTCTTCAAAAATCCTAATTTATGAAAGACAAAGTCTGAGATTCAAAAAGGCTATGACATGACCACTAAATGTATGCTGGGGATTGGATCCTAGCAGAAAAAAACTATAAAGGCGATTTTGGGGACAACTGGCAAAATTTAAACACGGACGGTTTATTAATAACAGTACTGAATCAACATCGAATTTCCCAGGTTGGATCCTTGTACTGTAGTTAGTTTGTAAGAGGATGCCCTTGTCGTTGGAGGGTGCAGATTGAAATACTTAGAGGTGAAGGGCCACGACGTCTCCTGCATACTCTAGGTGGATGAGCAATACAGAAATAATAAATAATCGTAAGAGTAATAGTAACAAGATATACATATATGGGGCGCCCGGGTGGTTCAATCGGTTAAGCATCCGACTCTTAATTTTGGCTCAGGTCATGATCTCACACGTCGGTGAGTCCAAGCCCCACATCTGGCTCCGTGCTGATGACGCGGAGCCTGCTTGGGATTCTCTCTGTCCTCCTCTTGCTGCCCTTCCCCCGCTCATGCTTGTGTGCTCTCTAAATAAATAAATAAATGAATGAATGAATAGATAGATGATAGATAGATAGATAAAAGTAATAGTGATCTGTTGGGAGCCATTTTGGGCTCACAGGTTGAGACCCTCCCTGTGTGAAAAGGTGGTTGAAGCAGTTATGAGCTGGCTGGATATTGGTGTGATCTGTGTAAATGTTAGGCTCCTATTATGTAAATTCACTCATTCACAAGCAAAGGACAAGCATTGGGAATTCTGTCCTTGCCGGATGGGTTGCACCTCCCCCATTGTAGTTGGAAGAATAGGCAGAATGACTCCTGGCCTGTTTGTAGATAATTAACATAGGCAGGCCTAGGTTCCTTCCTGTTCTCTGCCCCTGCCTTAAATGTATATGCTAATTAACTTGAAAACAACTTGCAAGATTGAGGAAATCGCTGCTTTACTGATAAAACACATTATTGTTCAAACTATGCTTACTGATGGGATGTCACTCATTGCTGTAAGGTGACTCACTACCTTTAAATAAAGACACTGAGGCCGGCAGAACGGAGACGCCAGAATTGCCAGGGCTGCCTGCTTGGTCATCAGACTACCTCTCTCTCGTGGCTCTCTCATTTCCTTTCGCCTGACCGTCCGTCCTCAGGGACCCCAGATTCGCTGGAACTGGATCCCGGCAGTGATGGCAGTGATCGTAATAAGAGATACATATATAGGGGCACCTGGGTGACTCAATCAGGTAAGCCTCTAACTCTTGATTTCGGCTCAGGTCATGATCTCATGGTTCATGAGTTCGAGTCTCACATCAGGCTCTGTGCTGATAGCGCAGAATCTGCTCGGGATTTTCTCTCTCTCCCTCCCTCTGCATCTCCCCCTCTGTCTCAAAATAAATAAATAAACTTTTAAAAAAAGATACACACATACAAAGAGAGAGTGCAAATCTGGTAAAGTATTACAATCAGCAAATCTAGGTAAAGATATAAACGTGCTTATTATTCTGTTCTTGCAAGTTTTCTGCAGGTTTGTGGCTTCTCAAAATAAAAAGGTAAAGGAAATTCCTCAGGCTGCTGGGCCATGAATAGATCGGAGGGAGCAATCCAGAAGGTTGGTCCAGGCAAACAGAAAAGCGACTTGGTCTAGGCAGCTGACCATGGACGTGAAGGGATGCCTGTGTGCTTGACACTTGTCTTGGAGGCGAAGGAATGGGCCTGGGGCATGAAGAGACAGAGGTATCAGATTTACATTTGTCAGCGTCACACAAGTCTTCATGTTGGTTTCTTTCAGGTTGATCTATTAGCATAATACTATCTTACGATATATTACAATAATCCTTAAAGTCGCCCTAAGCATAAACATAGTGTTATCATTAATGTAATTATCACAGACTACGTATTCATAACTTGTTCCCACTGGTGTGACAAGTGTTCATGGAGGAAGTGTGACGATTAGTCAGACGTGGCCTACGCGCGGGTGAGACCGGGACGCTATGCTGCCGAAAGCCCCCCCCCACAAGCTCTGAGGCACAGTCGGGTTGGAGAGCCACTGCTCCACATGTGGACTTGGCTTTGGAGTTCAGTCTCTGACTCCTGTCGTGTTCTGCTTCCTCAGTGTTTTGGAGCGAGCCTCCGCTCGGGCTAGAGGCGGTTTATTAATCACTGTCCCAGTGATTGTCTGACAGACCAACAAGACGATTCCAGAGAGTCTAAAGTCAAAGCAACGTGTGATGGCATCACTTTCATGAAGACCTTGAAGCTGTAGCTCGGGAGGCCCTCCCTGCTCCGTTCCAAGTTCTGCCCTTCAGATTTCAGATCCTTCACAGTTTATCTCAAGAATCGCAGCCTGAGAATACATTCTGTGGCATTTACAATTTAAATCGTGTGACTTTGGCAACTGGTAAAAAAAACACTCCCAAATCAAGGAAAAACATTTCAGCAAAAAGACAAGACTCGCAAGTGAACCGGTCGGAAATTCTAGACCCTGGTGAAAGGGTAACCATGGAAAAACACACATTAGCAACTTTCAAGCTTCTTTTGGCCCTAGGATACTTGAAAGCAGCCCAAACACCGGAGGAGGATAGAAGTCGAGCCCATTTTATGCTGTCTCCCAGTAATCTTAAAATTATGTCTCCAGTTACTACCCTTAGATGATGGCTCTAGGGCCTGCGTATGTCAAACAAACATGAAACTAAACTATCTCTTTGGGCATTCGTAAGCGCAAGTAGTTCTGAAGTTCACCGTTAGCTCTTGTCCAAAAGGTTTCACAAGGGGCATCTGGCTGGCTCAGTCTGTAGACCACGCAACACCTGATCTCAGGGGTCGTGAGTCCAAGCCCCATGTGGGGCGTAGAGAATTCTTAAAAAAAAGAAAAGAAAAGTTTAATGAGTCCCTTGCAAAGATACTTACTATAAGTTTGCTTATAACAGCAAGTAAAGAACCGAATTATTCTTTAAATAAGTTACGATCTATCCATGTTATAGAAATATATGCAATGTTTTTTGTTTTTTTTTTAATGAAGTAGCTCTGGTATAGAAAGACCTTCGAGATGATTGAGTTGGAGGGGAGGCAAGTTGCAGAATAACATTTAGTAACATTTAAGTTTTAAAAATCAAAAGTAAACACACATGCCCGTTTCCATATGTACGTACATAGATGTGTGTGTTAATGCAAGAAAAGCTACGGAAGGGCTTTCTACAAGTTTTCATGACTCGTTACCTTTGGGGAAGGAAACGCAGTTGGGAGAAAGGAAAGGGGAGTTTCAGTTTTTATCCTACTTTACTGGGGAGCTTTGAATTTTCAACTAAGATCATGATTTGTACGTCACTTCTCCAATTTTCGAAAACTATGTGTGTCATGTACGTATGTATGGACAACAGGCATCGACTACTCTTATTTTAAAAATAAGGCAAAGTTGTTTTTTAATTTTTTTAATGTTTATTTTTGAGACAGAGAGAGAGAGAGAAAGAGGAAGAATGAGTGGGGGAGGGGCAGAGAGAGAGAGAGGGAGACACAGAATCTGAAGCAGGCTCCAGGCTCTGAGCTGTCAGCACGGAGCCCAATGTGGGGCTCGAACTCACAAGCTGCAAGATCGTGACCTGAGCCCAAGTCAGACACTGAACCAGCTGAGCCACCCAGGCGCCCCAAGGCAAAGTATTTTTTAAAAGAAAAGATAAATACATCTGACGTGAGCTAGGGAAAACAAGGGGTTTCTGATTTTTAAAAAAAAAAGCTCAGTAGGAGATTCCTAAATGGCTCAGAAAAGGGGCTGCAAAATGCTACAGGTTTGGAGCAGCCGGTTTGAGGGGCCAGTCTTCAGTGGATGGACAGGGAGCGGGAAGCCCTCACTGCGGGCCCCCGTGACTGTCCCTTTAGGCCCAGGAGAGAGATCCCCGTATCTGTGAGTCGGGGCCTCTGCAAGCCCCGCCGAGGCCATCTGCATGCGCGAGGGCGGCCGGCACCTGGCAGGCCCCTCGTCCTTCCCCGAGCGCAGAAACCGCGCTTCTGGGGAAAATGCTGACTTGTTTAGACACCGGCAGCAAGAACAGCTCCCAGGGGGGCAAACTTTGTCCCAAAGCTGCTTACAGGCCAAGTTCACGCAACGTACAGGATGATGAGTTGATGATCTCAGCTCCTTTCTGCCCTTTCTTTCACGGGCAGCGAACAGCGAGCACCTACGCCCAGCCCCTGATCTGCTGACTTCATTGCCCCAAAGGACAAGAAGGTATAAAACACTAACCTGAGGTTCTCTGACATTAAGTCTCTGCTCTTGAGGCTTAAAATGCAATGGGGCGGGGGGGGCATGCATTCCTTCTAGGAACAGTAGGTTTCACTGTTAACCTATTTGGGCCCAGAAGTGTTCCTCATCTGCAAATATGACTTAAAATCTGAGCCATGAGGGGCGCCTGGGTGGCTCAGTCAGTTAAGTGTCCCACTCTGGCTCAGGTCATCATCTCGCAGGTTGGTGAGTTTGAGCCCCACGTCGGGCTCTGTGTTGACAGTCCGGAGCCTGCTTCAGATTCTGTGTCTCCCTCTCTTTTTCTCTCTCTGCTCCTCTCCTACTCACACTCTCTGTCTCAAAAATAAATACTTAAAAAAGGAATAAATAAAATCTGAGCCGTGAGTATGTTTTACTTACTAAAATAAAAGGCTTACATGGCACGCGTGTGGAGGGTGGGGAGAGTAACCTTAAAATTAGGCCACAGCAGGGGCGCCTGGGTGGCTCAGTCGGTAAGCACGCGACTTCGGCTCAGGTCATGATCTCGCAGTTCATGGGTTCGAGCCTCGAGTTGGGTTCTATGCTGACAGCTCAGAGCCTGGAGCCTGCTTCTGACTCTATGTTTCCCTCTCTCTCTCCCCTTCCCCTGCTTACGCTCTGTCTCTCAAAAATAAATAAACGTTAAAAAATAAATAAAATAAACTTTTAAGAAATAAAAAAAATAGAGACGCCTGGGTGGTTCAGTCAGTTAAGTATCTGGCTACATCTCAGGTTATGATCTCCTGGTTCCTGGGTTCGAGCCCCGACTTGGGTTCGATGCTAACAGCTCAGAGCCTGGAGCCAGCTTCTGACTCTGTGTCTGCCTCGCTCTCTGCCCCTTCCCCCGCTCATGCTCTGTCTCTCCCTTTCAAAAATAAATAAATGTTAAAAAAAAATATACGAAAAAAAAAGAAATAGGCCACAGCACACACCAAACATGAGCTAGCGTCTCTCATGATGAGAGGCCATCAGACCTTAAAAGAAAAAAAAGAACTAATCTAAATGGTGTTAGCACTGTCTCACTTCTTTTTGAAATTAATCTAGGCGACCTCATTTGTTCCTATTTTAAATATGTGCCTAAGCGCAAGATTTGACTGGCGCCATTGTGTTCAGCTAGTCCAGACCTATTAATGAATTAATAATGACAAAATAATAACTAATACTTTCTGAACACTTCCAGCATCGAATGCGTTGAATGCACTGAACTCAGAGGCAAGACTTGTGCGATGCGGCCGACACACTTCATCTCATTTCATCCTCACAACACGGAGACATAAGTGCTATTATTTTCCTCATCCCCATTCACAGAGAAGGAAACTGAGGTTGACCAAGAACACATCGCAGGTGAGTGGCAGAGCCTGTATTCGAATTCATGGTAGTTTGATTTCAAAGCCTGGGCTCTGAACTGCTGTGTTACTGAAGGAAAGTCTAGTCTTCAGACAAACAAAAGCTTGGTTCTAAACCGTCTCATCTGTTTGTACCTGGAATTCGAACCAGGTAGCTTCGGTGGCAGCGGAACTGCCCGTTTCAGAAGCGCCAGCCTCGGTTTTCCCATCCCTGGTTGGGAATGATACTAGACCCCATCTCACAGGGTTGTTGTGGGAACCCACGGTGGTAACTCAGGTAAAGTGCTTAGCTTAGTATCTCGTACATAGCAATCGCTCAATAAATATGTAATACAAATAACTAGTACTTGCAAAACCCCAAATGGGTTTACCAGGATAGCCGGCAAACTCCGTGCAGAAATAAGGTCTGAGTCAGGGGATACTGAGCAGGAGGAAGTCCTGAGGAAGGAATGGAGAAGCCATGCGAATCCAGGTCACCTACCTGATGATTTTACTCGGCCCGGGGAACCCGCCCGGGCAGAACAGGCTGACTATTTTACCCTCCCTTCCATCTTCGGACCAACGGTGCTGACTTAGAGAAATAGTTAAACTGAGCTCAACCTTATCCGGAAGTTGCCGAGAGCGTAGATTTTTAAGTTCTCACAACAAGAAAAACAAAACACTATTTGAGGTGATAGATGTTAACTAAGGTAATGGCGGTAATCATTTTGCCACATATATGTATCTCATACATATTTACCTGGTACAGGGTTTTTTTTAATGTTTGTTTATTTTTGAGAGACAGAGAGAGACAAAGCGTGAGTGGGGGAGGGGCAGAGAGAGAGGGAGACACAGAATCTGTGCTGTCAGCACAGAGTCTGACTCGGGGCTCCAACTCACAGGCGGTGAGATCATGACCTGAGCCAAAGTCCGACACTTAACCAACTGAGTCACCCGGGGGGCCCCTTACCTAGTACGATTTAAATGGATACAGTGTTATGTGTCATTTGCATTTTAATAAAGCTGGGGGGGAAATCAGCTCAGTGTGCTGGGGGCGGGCCACGAAAGGGCAGCATTAAAGGCCGAAAGATGTTTGGGTAAGGAAATAAAGGAAGCCTTACTTTTTGAAGACCAGATCGCTAGTTTTCAAACTGTGTTCCACGGAACCCTACTTTCAGGGGTTCCAGAAATGTTTTCAGTAGGATTTTTTTTTTCTTTTTTTGAGAGAGAGAAGACACGAGTGAGTGAGGGACAGAGAGAGGGAGTGAGAGAGAATCCCATGAGGTGCAGTGAGAAAGGGAGGGGGAGAGAGAGTGTGGAGACTGGACCAGGACCAAGCTTACCCAGAGATTGCGACCTAAGCTGAAGTCAGATGCTTAACCCACTGAGCTACCCAGGTGCCCCATTAGGATTTTCCTTTTTATTTATTTATTTTTTTAATTTTTTTTTTTTTTTTTTGAGAGAGAGACAGAGACAGACAGAGCATGAGCGGGGGAGGGGCACAGACAGAGAGGGAGACACAGAATCTGAGACAGGCTCCAGGCTCTGAGCCGTCAGCACGGAATCCGACGCGGGGCTCAAACTCCAAACGGTGAGATCATGACCTGAGCCGAAGTCGGACGTTCAACCGACTGAGCCACCCAGGTGCCCCTCCTTTTTCAATATAATGTGGTTTAATAATCAACAGACATACTCAAGTGTGTTATAAATCAAATTTGAATTCCTTGGAGACTTCCAACTAAGTAACTTGGGAGGTTATTTTTACGAAGATTTCAAAAATAAAAGTTCCCCCACTATCTTCCTTTACTGAAAAGAATCCTGGAATTAGCAAGATAGTTCTTTAAAACACAAGAGAAACAAAACAAAATATTATTTGTAATCACATATCTGTGTGAACTTGGATTTTCTTGATCCTATGCAACCAAAACAAAATTCATAAAACTGGGTGCTGGGACCAGTAAAACACTGCCACTTTCAAAATACCAGGTTCGTTCATCAAGTCCTCTCATCGTTCTCATTAACTTTATAAAGCTAATTTATAAAAGGAATGTAGACTAATAAAATGTGATATAAATTACTGTATACACCCACAGTAAGGTTCTGCATAAGATTTTATTTTTCAAAAAAGATCGTGCTACTAAATGAAAAGTTTGAAAACCTCAGCCCTGGCCATCTGGACGCCCGTTTGGACGACGGGGTGGGGACGGAGAAGTCCCATGCACAAGACTCTCGGGTTCCTGCTCTACCCTGACTGCTAAGACCACCTGTTTCTCTTTCCCTGCCCAGACCCTGCAGCTCTGAGGTCCTGTCCGCGGGCAGAGGTGGAGACCAGATTCAGAGAGGGCAGGGGTCCGCCACACAACAGCGGCCCTGCCTCAAGGCCCCCGAGGCCACCTGCGCCAGCCCCTCCTGCCTGAGTCACACCTGCTTGGAAAACAAATCAAGCAGGTTTTGCTAAGAGCTCAGGGCTTCCGGTTCCGCTTCGGCATTCTTCAATTTACTGCATTTATCGGCGAGATCCTTTCCTGCTCTGGCAGGAGGGAAAATAGCAACAGGAAAGGATGGAGACAGATAGAAATGTTGAGCCTGGCCCCATCCCTCTGGAAAATTCCAGAAAGAGAAGGGGTAGATGGAAAAGTGAAGACCTGAAAGAGAAGGCATATGAGACGGATATGAGCCATGAAACTTCTCACTTTTGCATAAACGTACATAAGACCATCTTCTAAAATCTAGATTGATAACTAGATTGATAACTAAAATCTATTGATAACTAATAGAACGGCCATTATTCTCATTGTAATTTTCCAAATAAATGTGGTCACCCTCAAACCCTGCAGCTTCGGTTTCATTATATTTCATATTATTTGGCCATTATACAAGTTAAGCCTCCCTCCAGCATAAAATCTCTGTATCGCAAAACTGTTTTCACATGTGTGCAGAAAGATTTCGGCTGGAGGGACGACACATTGTTTCATGTTAGAGGAATGACAAGATAGACAGGAAGTCCCTTAGAGCAGGTTGTTAATCTGAACAGTACTAACACCTCATATATTTATTAGATATCCAGAAGAGTGGGGGCTTGTGAGTTTGGGTAACTTTCCAGGGCGATCCAAAAATTCTATCGGTGTAACACAAGACCAGCCGTAACCAACCGTTGAAGACCAGTCATGGGTTCGTGGAGGTTAAGTATTCTTTTCTTGTTTTGTTTTTTTTTTATTTAAATGATTTATTTTCAAATTGGTTTCCATATAACACCCAGTGTTCATCCCAACATGTGCCCTCTTTAATGCCCGTCACCCCCTCTCCCCCCTCCCTCACCCCCCTCACCCTCAGTTTGTTCTTAGTCTTTGAGAGTCTCTTGTGTTTTATCTCCCTCCCTCTCTTTGTCTTTTTTCCTTTCCCCTCTTCCCCTCCCCCTGGTTTGTGCTAAGTCTCACAAAGTCCACCTATTCGTGGAAACATATGGTATCTGTCTTTTCTGACTGACTTATTTCACTTAACATAATACCCTCCAGTTCCATCCATGTTGCTACACATGGCCAGATTTCATTTTTTCTCATTGCCACGTAGTAGTCCATTGTATATATGTACCACATCTTCTTTAATGGAGGTTAAGTATTCTATCCTACTTTTATACATATTTAAGTTTTCTTATAAGAAAGTTTAAATATATATGTGTGTACTTATTTATTTGTATAATCTGCCCTCCCTGAAATCTATTTTAGAATAGATCTTATCGGTCACTTTCATCTGAATCTCAGTGTGGCAGGAGTCACACACGGCCCAGCCATGCCTAAGAAGAAGAATCATTATTTCTCCCTGTTCCCTTTGGCTCTGCTATGCGATTTTTCTTCTTGGATGTTCTTCTCACTCCTCATTCTCTCATTCACAGCTCCTGTCCCCAAATGTCACTACAGACTTTCTGTCCATGTGTCACTCCCTCATATGTCTAAGTGGAGAAGAGAAAAATCCTGAGCCTAACTGTAATGAAAGTTCTGCTGTCTATACCCTATAGTTGAGGGTCAGCAGACATGATTACAAGTAAACGCCTCTGGCAAAAAATAACGTAAGAGTGCCCCAAAATGCAGAAGAGTTTTCTAGAAACTCTAAAACAATAAATGAGTCCCTACACCCATATCACCCTTGCAGAGGTCTTACAGTCTTTGTGCAGAAAAATCAGTAGCTTGCAAAGAAGGTTCACCAAAATGTGAATAGCAGAAAAAAGAGAGAACAGTATCTTTTCCCTTGGGCAAAACCGTAAGGATTAAAATTACGCCTTGGCACCTTAGCTGGCTCGCTGTGGGGCACTCTCTTCTTTTCCCTTCCAAATACGAGAGGAGCCGTCAGATGACTCACTTAACTCTTTATATCAGTTCCTCAGTGATGCCATAGTTTTTCCTTTCTTCTTTTTCTATTCTTCCCTGCCAGCTTTGGGACATTAACAAGCTACGTAGGACCAGGAATCAACTGTCCCCTGCTCTCCTGTCTTAGGTTCATCCCCTCTAGCCCCTGCCTGATATCAAGCACTTGTTTTCACTCTACAGTCTCTTCCAGGCACGAAGCTTCAGATAGGTAAGCAATACTTTTCTGTCTTCAAAGAGATCATTTTCTTCTCTCCATGGACCCTGCTGATACCTTGTTCCATTGCGCCATCTTGCAGAAAAGTGAGGGCCTGTTTGACTAAAGCCTCGATGTGGACTCAACGTAACTGTCGTCAGGGTTAGGGCTTGTTTGTAATTAACAAAAACCTGTGGACAAAGAGTGTATATAAAACGAAAGCAGACCAACAGGAATTCTTTTGAGAAAATTCAGGGGCATTTTTAGGCCATTCCCACTAGAGGGCGCTAGACCCTGCTCTATGTTCTCCATCACCTCTAGGACCCTGGGTCTTCCCCACCTTTCAATGCCCCTCCCCTTCACGGCCCATAATTCTAAAAAGCTATTCATCATATATAACAAGATCCAGACGGAACTAAGACCTTCTCTGTTGGAGCAAATGGGAATTCCTCAAATAGAGTTTGCACCATCCCTAGAGATGGAACTCCGGCCCATCTTGAGTTTTCAGACTCTGCCTCAAAATAGGGGTTCTGACACCTGGGTGAACCCAAGGGCTCTGGAGAGAGTCATACCTGAGCCGGAGAAATTCTAAGTGTGGGTAAGTGTGGAGGTACCAGGAATCCATGAACAATGAGCAATATATGTCATCCCCCGCTCCTGGTCCCCACATTATATGCCTGCCGTACTTTCCAGCGGTTTTCTGCTCATCACAGTCCTCTCACTTCATTTTACCGGTTAGGAAAAACTGAGGTCTAGATTTATCCGCAGTCACTTGTAAGAAGCCTCTCTTGGCACCTAGACCAACACCACCATCCTTTCTGGGCAGGAGGAGCTCCAGTCAGGGCAACCTGGAATGTGTGTCGCTCATTTTCTTCCAGCCGGGAGAATAGCAGAGCCAGGCCGGCCCCAGGAAGTGGCTTATCTGTCAGGGTAGCACACTCCTGTGTGGACCACCAATTACACAACTGTGGCTGAACGAATCGAATCGTGTTTAATGCTCGCAGCAGCAAGACCACACATGGTGCGGAAGCGTGGGGCGCTTGGTAACAGCGTGTAGAAAGATCCTACGGGATCGGGGCTTCAGTTTGGCAATTTGGGGAAGGGTCCAAGGAACGGGGGTTTGCTTTGGAATGAGTGCTGTCAGGAAGTGGGGATGATTCTTTGATGGCGTATTACAATATATCTCACCTAGGACAGAGGAGAGCAAAGCTAATGCTGTCGCTAGTAAAGCAGCGGCAGAGACTCGAACTTCGGTGGGAGAAAGGAATGTTTGGTAGTTTGTGGTCTGCAGTGATCTTGGTTCTGCCTGTGCTTAAAATTATGACGTGGTCTTACTTTTTGTGTCACTTCATCATGGTCACAGCATGACCTTGTCTGAAGTTGGTGTTTTGTGACCTTGTGTATGTCCAACCAGAAAACACGGTGGCCCAGCCGGAGTACCAGGTTAGCCCCTAACAACATCCAAAACGTAGCTGTAGCTGCCGCAAGCTAGCTCCTGCCTTGTCGGGGCTGTTTTTCTTGTTCTCAGCTGTGTGTAGGCTTGTCTTTGATGTCTGGAAGATGTGGTCAGATAAAACCAAGTAGTCCAACATGGTACCCCAGAACTTCTTAATTATTCAAATTAGCAGGGGCTCCTGGGTGGCTCAGTCAGTTAAGCATCTGACTTTGGCTCAGGTCATGATCTCACAGTTCAGGGTTCGAGCCCAGCATTGGGCTCTGTGCTGCCAGCTCAGAGCCTGGAGCCTGTTTTGGATTCTGTGTCTCCCTCTCTCTCTGCTCCTCCCCCACTCGTGCTCTGCCTCTCTCTCTCTCTCAAAAAGAAACATTAAAAAAAAATTCGACCTAGCGATTCTATGCTTTCCATGGTTTTCAGCAGCCGTGTTTTCATCTGCCTTAGAGACCCGTGGAGAAGTGCCCCTTTGCAAGTACCATTCGTTAGCGTCCTAACCCCAACACTGTGGCCCACATCTGACTTAGGTGACAGAGCTTTAGCACCACCCAACCAGGATGGCACAGTTAGGACGTGAACTCAGATTTTATGGCTTTTGATCCTTTGCTTGCCCCACGTGCTCTGCCGAGGGCACCAACTAGCGACCAACCCGCACGAGAACCTGGAGCGGATTGCGAGTCCGGTAGGGCTTACTACACCACCACTGAGCTGAGCCTCAAATTCTCTGGTCAGGGATCAGGACAATAACAAAGCTGGCATAGCACCTGGAGGCTGTACACGGGCCAGAGGCACTGGGGGGGTTCCCTGGGGCCCATCTAACCCTGCAGGGCAAGTGCGGATTGAGGCAGGTGCAGCAGGGGGACCCGGGCTGGAAGCTAAGCCATGATGTTAGAAGCGTCTTAACCTCCTTCCCCTCCTCTATCTCCTCTGAGAGATATTCCCCCTCATTCTACATTCTGTACGCGTTCCTACTTGAAGGCAGATTCTGAGGTGAGTTTGTTCCTCATAAACTTTCAGACTCCTCAGAGGACACAACTGAGGGACCAGGTCAATCAATGAACGTCCAGGAAGAAGGATCCTCTCTCCCCAGCCTTCACCCCTACTTCCGCTCTAAGTCCAGATCGGCACAGAGGGCCAACTTAGGCTGGCAACTCACGCTTACTTTCCTTCTTTGGGCTTTGGGGTTGCAGAGCTGGGAAACTCTTTTCAGAGTTTTCTCTAACAACGTATTCTGAGGGTGGGGGTGAACGAGTCTTCACACAGCTTTTATAACCCATTAAAAATATTTTTCTGTGTGCCTGGGTGGGTCAGTCGGTTGAGTGTCCGGCTCCACGCAGACAGAGCAGAGCTAGCTCGGAATTCTTGCCCTCTCTCTGCCCCTCCCCCGCCCATGCTCTCTTTCTCTCTCAAAATAAATAAATAAACTTTAAAAAAAAAGATATTTTTTACCCCTCAGTGTGGGAAACTGGGAATTCTCACCTGGAGGTGAGCTCTTTAGGGAAGACACTCTGCTTGCCGGAGAAGGGATGAAGGCTCACTCTTAAATTGTCTGTGTTTGTTTTCGGTTATCCCAGCACAGAATGCTCTCAGGTAAGGTGGATTAAAAGCTTCTTTAATACAGATACAGTTGAGTTGATCACAGAAGGACTTGGGTAAAGACATAGAAATGGTGGCTTTGACTATCAAATTATTTTGCCTCCTGCCAAGTCAAATCTACATCTGTTTTCTTCTCCAAGCTCCCTACAGTGAGGAGGAAGTAAAAACAAAGTAAGATTTCAACCCACAACACAAGTGCCAATCTTCTCACGGAGTTTCTGTGGAATCCAACACTGCCTCAGTAGAACCTGTGTGCTCACTCGTGAAGAAACGTCCATGTGACTTACAACACGGGTGTGCCACGCCAGGGTCATTAATCAAAACGTCATCGTGAATGATCACGTGGGAAATGCGCACAAAATCAGGAATCCTTCTTACAACATTTAGCGTCGTTTCTGACTCTGGGGCCTCACCAGCAAAATGGAGCTTTTCATTTGTTTGTAGGCTCCTAAGAAGCTTTGTTCCAAGCACCATTAAAACGTAAGGGAACTCGGGGCGCGTGAGCAGCTCAGTCAGCTTATAGCCTCCAACTCTTGATGTCAGTTCCTGTCATGATCTTGCAGCCACGGGATCGAGCCTCACGTCGGGCTCCGTGCCGAACGCGAAGCCCTGCTCGGAATTCTTTCTCGCCCTTTCTCTCCCCCACTTGCGCTCGCTCCCTCTCCAAATAATCATTAAAAAATAAATAAAACATAAAGGAACTCAAAAGAGGGGACACGGGTCGATAAGTCAATGAAGTCACTAGTCACAGAGCTTAGAAAGTCTCCTCCCCCGATCGGCGGTGCCAAGTTTGGACAGGCTTCAATTATTTGGTAATAACGTAAAGGGACTGCTTATCTTATTCATAAAAATCCTGTCAAGACTTTCGAAATTCTGGCTCTTTTGACCTGAAAGTAAGAGGCCAAATGCTCAAGTCCATTGCTGCAACGTAACAGATTTACACACTGTTTTTAAAAATGTGTTGTCCCTCCCTCAAAGGAGCAGGCAGAGAGGATCATGGGACTCCCGGAAGGGAACCCAGGGGACAGAGGAACCCGGCTGCCTTATCTAACGCCATCTGCTCCCGGAGACCAAGCGGCTCCGTTGCGATTCCCCTCACACACAGTACTCCCACAAATTAAACCTCTTCTCCACAAATCTTTCTTCTCTGAGGTTAAGAAATGAGAAAGGAGATCCTGTTTCCCCCTTTTGTCCTCCAACTCCCAACACACCTGGCATGTAACAGGTGCTAAATGATGGCTCCATTAGAAATCTCTCCACTCGGGGCATCTCCGGGACAGGTCTAAGTGGTCTGTTTTCAGTACTTTCCCCACAATCAAAATCTTCCCTGGGTGGGGGTGGGTGGGATGACTTAGCAAGTATTTTTATCTTTATGTAAATAGAAGGTAAAGAGAGACTTCTTTCTCTGTTAAAGGTGTTTTAAGTATCAAAGTACGGAAATGGAGGCTCCATGGAGCTCACTCAACTCAACGGAAACTGGGCTCCGCCGGCGGTGACAGGCCTGTCCTCGATAACCCATCTAACAGCTGGCCAAAACCAGGCCTGGAAAAGAAAAAGGTCTTCCCTTCCTACAGCCTCCATGGGGGGTACAGACGGCTTCCCCCACAAGCCTCTTTCCAGCTCAGTCACGTTCAGCTGACTCGACCCGAGAGAAGATGGATAGAGGCTGAGGACTTAAGGCCACGTTGTCCCACTCTCGGTCGGTGGCTTCGTATTTCCCACAATTGGACCCAGGCAAGTGTATTCCGATGACGAGCTCCTGCCCACACACGGCCCCTTGAGTGACTGGCTTGGGGCGGGGGAGGGGGGGGAAGGCTTGAGTTTTTTAACAGCAACCTTGAGGCTAGGGCTGGAGGCCACATACTGCCTCCACCCTGGCAGGCCAGTGTTGGGAGTGGTGTGCACCCCGCTGCGGGGAGCCCCCACCAGCTCAGAAACCACCTAGAGGTCCAGGGCTGGCCGTCAGTACAACAGCGCCACGGCCACACTCCCCGCTCTTGCCTAGAAGCCAGGTGCTGGAAGCTACTTCCTTCCTTACGGAATGGATCTTTCATTTCATCACCGGGAAAGGACATGTTTACATGCAGAGTCCCAGCTAAGGAATTCACCGTGATGCCGATATACCGAATATCCCTGCCCCTAATCCCCCCCGCCCCCAGCGATATCCCCAATTTGCTATTCCCCAAATAGAGGTTTCTGGATTACTTCTGTTGATCTTTTCTCCGCGAAAGCGGTGAGTTACCTCCAGAACCTTGATAGTGGCACTGCCTTTATATGTCACCATGACCAGAATGTTCTATACGTTTCCACCGCTTCAAAATGAAGTTTGGAATGATTAGCCAGACAGGAGACTTGCCAATAACTGACATTTTATAAAAAGGATTTTAAGTCCATGTGTGTAACATGACCAAGATATAATTCTCTAGGAAGGGAGTTCCTATTTTATTTATTTTTTTGCAAACAATTTTAGAGGCAGGGTGTTAAACTGATTGAAATTTCACAAGATTGACATTATTGCTTAAAGTGCTTGACTTGGTTACAAAAAAAAAAATTAAGGTACAGATAATTTTAAATAAAAACTAAACTTGCTTTCTTTAGCAACAAAGTGAAATGAATGCCACACAAATACAGTAACTATTTTGGTTACAAAGAAATGGAAGCCAAAAATAAATTAATGTAATACTGGAAAAGAGAAATTTAATTAGGCAGAAAAGTAGGAAGTACTTTTCCCTGACCCATGCCGTTCACATGAGTTAATCACACTAGTGCCGATAAATGCCCGTATGATAGCGAATGAGGGCAAAACATTTAGTGCACAATATTTTAATACACGTGAATATACAAAGTTGATCAAAATGCAATGTTTAAAGATAAAATCCATCTGTAATAAAGCTACGCTCCAATATCTAAAATAAGCCCTAAGCTCCAGTTAGAACATAGTTCATTGTTAGGCATGCCCATGAAATTAAGCGTATCCATGAAAATAAATGCGTAGGGACCCCTCCTGCCAGCCCCCTCCCCCCCGCCAAAATATACCAGGCTGTAAAACCAAACAGGACTGGCTTCCGAGTCCGACCAGCACCCTCCTGCGTTGTCCTTTGGCTCTCTGAGAACCAGTCCACTTCGTGCTGCCTTGGAAGGAAAAATGCATCCACATGACAGGACTGGGCGTCAGCATTTTGCCAAAAAGTGACTTTTAAACAAATGCCTTCTTTAGCAAACCGTACCATAATCTAGATGCTCAGCCAGCAAGTAACCAATGAAGCAAATACGTCTTCTCTAGGTCTAAAACACGGTAACTTATTTTAAAACCCCGCAGCAGTTAAAAGAAATACAGCAGGCCTACTCGCTCCTGCCGGAAAAGGACCCACAAAAACCCTGCCATTTGAGGGAATGTCGCTGGGCCTTTGTGCTATCGTTGACCTCAGAATGGTCTCTCATACCTCACACCGTTCCCTGCTTTGCACGATGAACAGGGGTGAACGAGAAAGTGTTTGCATGCTACTGTCTTTACATAGAGCGAAATGATTCCGGGGAAAGGTAGCTGCCTAGTGTTTGTTTCATTTACTGAAGAGGAAAGAAATTACCAGATAGCTCTAAGTTTAAAAAGCTGATGAGAGTGTTGCTGGATAAATGTGTTTTGGTCTTTCTCCAAGCTTCTTTTCCTGCATCACACAACCATTTTCGTGCCTTTGCATTTTATCTTCCATACTTGTTTTTATTCCTAAACTCAATCCATGAATTTGGAATTTGAACTGACCCTTTCAGTCACTTCTGTTAAGTAACTGGGAAAAACTCTTTACACATACAGGAAAAAAAACAAAAAACAAAAACAAAAAAACCCAATACTGGATCTATGACTTAGCATTTAGATACTACCTCCATAGGCTTCCAATTGAAACTTTTTTTTTTCTAATAAAGTAGCTTCAAGAGTCATTCCAAAGATAATTTTAATAGTTTTTCTTATGAATCAGTTCCAAATATATTAGATATGAACCATCTTTTTTTTTTTTTTAAACTTTGCAACCTGCAGTCAACTATATGGGTTATATATAGTACAAACAGTTCCTCGGATCAGTTGCCTTCAATTGCAAAGTGTCTCTCCTTTAAAAACGGAATAAATACTCACCTTCCAGGTAAGTGATTACTACGTATGTTTCATGGAGGAAAAAAAAAAGACAAAATATTTATAAATATGAATTTGCCTCTAAATAAGGCAAGGTATATTTTCGTTACTTGTATAAAATAACGTGAAAATCACCCTGTTTTGTGGTCTCCAGTGAAAAGTAAAACATTTCACTTCAAGCATGAACGAATGAAGTGTCGGCATGCTTATTTAAGTTCTGAGCAATAAACAGTTCAAGATATCTTAAAGACAAGAAATCCAGTTTTCATCTAGATAAAGTGCTATGCTCTTAATTGTTACAAAATGGCTGCTAACATCTCTGATTTCAATTTTAGTTCACATTATGCCAAACATTTGCATGTTCGTTCGCTGATTTATTAGGTAACAAAATAATATGTTCACAGTATCTTATAGTGTACGGAAGTCAACTGACTTCCCAAAGGAAGCCAAGATATATGACTCATAGTATTTGTAAGAATCCAAAAACCAGCTCAACAGTAAAACACCAAATTGACCCTTTTAATAAAAGGTACCAATACTCAAGTGATCTAATAAATACATACATAACAAAAGTGAAAAAAGTAAAAGTTAACTATAGTGAGATGAGGTTCTTCCAAAAAACTGTCTTGTCAAGCATTCTAGGAGTCTGAGCCAAAGAAACGTCGCCATTTTGTTCATTCCTCCACCCACCCGCTACCACTTCCTTCGACCCACCTTCGCACCCAGCTGACTCCAGTAATCCCTCTAGGGAAGGTTCCATATTAGTCCTGGGACTCGCCGGCGCCTCAATAAACAGACTGAAATGTTCGAAGGTGATTGCCTGTACAATGCGGCCAATGGTGGTGAGGGTGCAGTGTTTGGGTCCTTCCTGATGGAGAAGGATGTGAGTATTGACTGGCTAAGGAGCTGTGCCAGAAGCAGTCACCACGGCCCCTCGACCCTGCGGCCACACACTGCAAAACACCAGCAGGACGGGAAAGATACCTTGGAAAGCTTAGCAGCGCCAGGTAAAGGACAGTTACAACTCACAGGACCTTACAGAAGTAGAGCATCACTAAAAACAAATGGCGTAGGGTTATTTTCCTGAAACTCGTTTTGGTAGAAAGATAAGAAAAGGAACTTTGCACTGTCCACAAAAGCTTCCCCCTCTGGGCTCTGCCTGCCCTGAGCTCCTTGTCTTCTCAGCCTCCGGGATCCTACCGGCTAGGCGAGCACAGCCCCAGGCAGGCGCCAGCCACCGTGAGCGGCTTCTCTCCTCCCTGTTCCACCTGGACGATGAGTTTAGTATCGAGGTTACTCACTTTTAAACGCTTTCGCTTGCACAAACTTAAAGCTATAGCTGCAGCCCTAACAAGTGAGCTTCTACCCAATTCAGTCCTTGCGTTAGAAAAGAGGCAGAGAAGCTACAAATGGGTGGCAGTGCTTCCGGGGGACGAGTTAAAGGAATGCATTGACGGGAGATCCCGGAAGCCACTTAGGACGTTTAGCAGAGACCCAAAACGGCCTTAGACATTCTCGTAGGAAATGTCACTCTAATTCAGCCAGACACAGCCGGTGGCGTAGCGTTTATCCAGTCCTAAAATTAGCAACTGTTACTCATATAAATCTTACTACAATCTGATTGCAGTTAACTCTACCTCAGACTAAAATAAAACCACAAGTAGTGCTGCGTGTAAAAAACCAAAGGGAGAGGAAGTCTAACACAGCCAGACCATTAGCCGGCATAGTACCACTGGCGGGCCACGGGGGAGGAGCGTCTGCAGAGAAACCGGGGAATAGTGCTGGAAACGTTTCCCCCCGTGTGAACTAGTCCCACAGTTCTTCAAGTTATTCTCTTGACTGATAGAATAAAATATATCCGGATTCTGAATTTTTCGATATATCTGATGTCAGGCCATAGAATTCTTCAATAGCTTGGGCATCTATTTTCTGCAAAAAAGGGAGAGAAAACAATACAACTGTTTACTGTGATGACTGAGAGAAGGGAAGAAAAACAAATGGAATGAAGGAGACGACGGAAGCAACACTGTTACAAAATCACAATTGGGAACTTTCAACAGCAAACAGGGAACTCCACAGACCTGACAAAGGGGCACGAGCACATAAGTTCCGAATTGCGAATCGCAAATCATGGAGGAGGAACGCCCCCCTTCGCTCCATCAGGCAGACAGATGTGGGCATGCTCTGAGGCAGCCAGGACTCCTGTCTTCCAAATGGTAAATTGGGGGGGTTGGGGGGGGAGTCTGGGGAATAACCTTAATTCTTTCAGGTCATCAGACTTCATTCCTGTTACTGTCATCCTCTGAGCTAAAATGGACCTTGTCTGAGTGTGGAATTCTCTCCAGCTAGTATTCCTTTACCACAAAATCAATCTATGGAACACCTGGGTGTAATATAAAGATTGCCAGGTCCAACAGACTGAAAAAACATATTTAGACATCAGTGCATACAGGAAGAATTGGTATAAAGAAAGAGTGCTAACAGAGCTTCTTAGTAAGTTTATTATTTGGGCCTGTGCTGACGGCTCAGAGCCTGGAACCTGCTTCGGATTCTGTGTCTCCTTCTCTCTGCCCCTCCCCTGCTCGCACCCTGTCTTTCAAAAATAAATAAACATTAAAAAAAAAATTTTAATTAAAAAATTAAAAGTTTATTCTTTGCTGTGTACTAGAGAGGGCTTTAGCCACAGGAGAAAACAGGACTTACATATAAATAGGATTTCAGGGGACAAAGAGATTCCACACCTATGGCCGATCAGCTAAGGAGAAGGCAGTAGTAGTGAGTCCCTGGGCACACCCCTTTCTCCCTGTCTACAGACAATAAAGGGCAGCCGAATTTAGTGTTGAGAGAAATGTAAATGGTTTTTAAGCCAGGCTATGGGAAACCAGGCCTATTTTAGGCAATGTCCACACATACACATTCCCCCAGATAGGGTCTAGGCCACAGCCCCCCCCGGAGAGGAATCTGCATACCAACCTCTACAATGTCATCATCGAACAAAAGCCAGAAGCCATGACTCTTCACAATCGTAATATAATGCCCACGATTAGGACCACTGGAAAAGACCAAACACAAGTTACCAAGGTAGCATTTACTCCTTTAAAAAAACTAGGTAGTTCTTTTCAAGCAGTGACCTACCGGAGCAACCTCTCTCATCAGGAGAGAGAGAAGTGGTACAGGTCAGGTCTATATTCACATTTGGCCACAATTTATGGGGGAAGACCCACGAGGCGGTGCTGCGCTGAGCATAAAGGAATCCTTTGCAAAGATGCAAAAGTCAGGCCTCTTAAGACCCATGGTCCAGTAAGGAAAACAGATTTTCAAATTCAACAAATATAAATGAATAATTACTGCAGACCTACTATGTGCCAGCCTCTCTTCTGGCTGTCAGATGAAAAAGCAGTGAAGAGAACAAAGTCCCCGCTTTCCTGGGGTGAGGGCTGGAGAGGCACTGAACAAACTAAAATGGATTTTTAGATAAAATAAGTGCCACGAAGGGGCGCCTGGGTGGCTCAGTCAGTTAAGCATCCGACTCTTGATTTTGGCTCAGGTCATCTCACAGTTCGCGAGTTCGAGTCCCACATCGGGCTCTGCACTGACAGTCAGTGCACAGCCTGCTTGGGATTCTCTCTCCTTCTCTCTCTGCCCTACCTCCTCCCTCTCGCTTGCTCTCCCTCAAAATAAATAAATAAACTTAAAAAAAAAGTGCCATGAAGAATACAGCAGAGTAATAGCACGGTGGGCGACAGCGGGAAGTACAATTTGATACAAAGTGGTGACAGAGGCCTCGGCTAACACAGGACCTGAGCAGAAGGAACTCTCCCTGAAAGCCATGGGTGACAGTGCCGAGCCATGTGACCATGTGACGGAAGTTTAGAGCAAGTGCAAAGGTCCTGGGCCCGAGGCTGGGGTGGGGCGTGTGGGGAGGGGGTCCCTGCTGTGTTCACTGAAGAGCAAGGAAGCCAGAGCCGGGTGAGCCAGGGGGAGGGGCAAAAGGAGGCCGCAGATGTGGAGCACGGCGTGTCGTGGTTTGGATTTTGGGCTCTGCTGTGGGTCAGCCAGGAAGACACTGGGGAACTCTGAGGAGTGACATCATCCAAGTTCTAGAAATATGTTACACTATCATGTAGAGTAACCAGTGCTAAAATGAAAAGGTTCGAATCACATAATATGTAGTAAAAAAGTAGAAGTACACAGCTGTTACTGTTAGCTTTGCACCAACTGAGGGAATTTAACCCTAGATCTAGAGTTCTGTTTTGTTTTTTCAGTGTGCCATTAAAGTTCAAAACCCAAATTTGCTTTTTTTTTTTAATTTTATTAAGTAATCTCTATACTCACTGTGGGGCTCCAACTCAAACCCGAGGATCGAGGGTCACGCGCTGCACTGACCGAGCCAGCAGGCGCCCCTCTCTGCTTTCTTTAAATACAAGGTGACCCACACGAACGGTTTGTGCCTGTCTCCCGCGTCATCCAGCCACTCTCTCCCCGTCCCTGAGCTCCGGCCCACTGGTTTCCGGTTTCCGCACACCATTTCTTCACGCGGTGGGCCTCCGCCCTTGTGAGACTCTGCCTGAAACGGTCCTCTCCCGACGTGGGCCCTCCTGGCTCACTTTATCCCTTAGGCCTCAGCCCCGAACGTCGCCTTGGTAGCTACTCTTCACCGATCACCTTCTCTGAAGGGGAACCTCCCGCTGCTCTCTCTCAGCGGCCTGTTCGTTCGTCACAGCGCTCCTCAAACTCCTAAGTTCTCTCCCAGGGTTTTGTTCTGGTGCTGACAGGTGGTGTGCTTACTTGTTAATTACCTATCGTCCCACTAGGGGCTCAGCTTCATGGGAACAGGGCCCATGTGTCCTCATCACTGGTGTACCTTAGACTCTGCCACGCATCCAAGACACAAGGATATCTGTGGTAGAAATCAGTGATGAGACGGCACTGGCCGCATCCGTGGGCCAGGGGTCCTGGCGTGGACGAGGGAAAGCTCAGCCCCCTGACCTGTGAGCTCCCCAGTGCCCACAGCCCAAAGCCACCTGGTCCCCATGCGCAAGGCCAGCCCTGCTCCGTGTAGGACAGTCCTATGTCTAGTGGGGAATGCTGGTTAGTAGCACATGTGACTCGGCACCAATTCGCCCTTGCTGCCAGGGCCGCTCTGACCTGGCACCCTCATTACAGACAGTCACTATTCCGGAACCCGACCTCCACGTGCCCTCCAAGTCCCCGGTATGGGTCGCTGCCTTCTCGTCACCAGGGCTCCAGGGATTAGTCACTGCTCACAGAGGTCTGTACTGAGAACATGTATGTACTTCTGAGCGCTCTTCTCTCCCCGTCCCTGGCCACATCAGCCTACTGCCCACCTCGGCCGCAATGCCCTCCGGGTAGCAGGCTCTGCCTGCCCGAAGACCTTCCACTCCCTGCATGGGGCCTGCCCAGCATTCACAGCTAGTTTCCAGGTCACTAGCCTCCTGTGTTCTTTGGAAAAATAACTGGCAGAACTCCTCTTCAGGAAAACTGCGGAGCTGGCTTAGAACCGGCCAATCCACAGAACACTGGGAGTGTGAGACAGCGTCCTGTGACTTCGAGCCCGCTCTGCCTGGGACGAACAAGGTGCTTCAGAGGCGAAGCATCCGCCGCAGCACAGGGGGAAGTAAATCGGTCCGCTCTTTCGCGGGAACCACACATCCTCTGGTCGTGGTCCGTGCATCAACACCCGATCCACGCAGACGGAGAAGCAAATACATCTGCCTGGTGACACACCCCCATCTAAGACCCAGAAGGGCGGGGGAACGACGGAACACAAACCCATTCCAGCTGTGAGCACAGGACAACAAGCAGGTGTATTTTCAATGGACTTTTCCACACTTGCATCTATAGCTATGGAATAAAAAAATATTTGCTCAAAGGACTTTCAGCAAAACACTCGTCTTCTCCGTATCTAGGAGCCTTCTCTCTTACTCTCTTTTTTCTGATTGGGGCAGGACTCAAAGCTGCATAAAGAATATTTTTAAGAGCACATTTTGGGTTTATTTTGAGATGATAAACAGAGCTTGGAAGACATTCTCAAAGTCTCGTTATGACGGAGGCTCAAGCCCAGGAAAGGTACGGCTGGCTCTATTCGGCACCCTTCTCGCGTGCGCCCCCGCTTTTCCGCCTGCCCTCACCTGCCACAGTGAACCACCACAGCGACCAGGTCGTACATGCGGTCCAGGTTCACGGCGTCGCTGGAGGTGTTGAAGAGCCGGAGCTCCAGCGGGAAGACCACCCGGTAAGACAGCTTGGTGTACCTGTGGAGCTGCTCCATGTACTTGAACCGCTTGAGGTGCAGGGCCAAAATCATGGGCAGCTTTTTTACTCTCATCCTAAGACACCACAAAAGAGAAAAGAAGTTGCACCCTCAAGAGCTGTGAGGGGGACGGAGTACACTGTTGCCAAACCACTGGAGAGCAGAAGGGGTTTAACAGACTTCAACCCAGCACGTAACCACACCGCCTGCGAGAATGAAATGCTCGCGTGCATACAGCTGGCGTAACCTGCGTGCTGGGCTCCCCGGGCACAGCCAGCAGGAGAGAGCAAGCGCGGCTCTCTGTTCTCTGGCCCAAGGAGACAGTCCTGGAGTTTTGAACCAATACGAATACGGTGTGCAATTGCTTTCCATGACCGCCCCCTGCCTTCCAGAAAGGAACAGTATTTGGACAACCACGCCCCCCTCCACCCTGCCTGGTGATAATGGAGGGGAGGGGTGACAACTTTTGCAAAAAGGAGGCTGGGAAGAGGACAAGCGGAAGGCTGTGGTGTGGACTTCCAGGGCCTGAGGACCACGGGGGCGCTTCAGACCCTGCACCTCGGGCCGTCGGGAAACCAAGCATGCGAGGCTCACGCTCACTCTTGTGTCAGCCCTTCCCCTGGTCTAGCTCTCGGTTTCCCCGTTCCTAAAGCGTGGGGGTTGGCTAAGGGGTCACACTGCCCGAGCTGGGCTCGCGGAGCCCCGGAGATGTTAGCAGAGGCGCGGTTCCTGGGGCCAAGTTCGGACAGCGCTGCTCTCTACTCCGAAGCTCCTCCCTGCGCACTGGCAGACAGACTTTGAGAAATCCTACAGTAAAGGAACTCTCCTCTTCTGTTTGAGGCAGCATTTCCCAAACTTACACGAACGCAGAATTCTTTTTTCACTAGGTGACCACTGATCTTGCTCTCCATAAACAAGAGTTTACGGAGACAACTCTGCTGGAACAGAGGATCTTTGGTCACTTTCCAGGACCCCATTCTAGGAACGTCCTGAGTCAGGGTCAGTGCTGCTCAGCATGCATTCATTTTCAATGCATATTATTTGAAAAGGACAAATTTTAAGAGACTGGTGTTCAGGAATCTATTGAGGTAAAACCTGTTCATAAAAAAACAAACAAAAAAAAACACACCCAAAATAATGTCTGCAGAAACCTAAGAATCATGGGAAGCCCCATATTTTACAGGAACTCACAATATTTTAATGAACACACCTTCATGCCAGGAAGCCCTGGGCTGGCCTTGGGCAGACTGGGATTGTTCGGACAGGGAGAAGTGAGAACCCCTGAACACTCACAAAAGTTAACCAGCTGTCACTCCACTCCCATCTGCCACAACGAGTGACCTTTTGTAAGTTTTGATGCAGCAAGGAAAGCTGTGCATGTCGAGGGGGGAAGGGCAGGGGAGGCCGGGCAGAGAAATGATTTCAACCTCAGCTCGAGACCCCTGAAGGTTTGAGATGGCGGTAACGAGCTTCTGTGAGTTATTCGGAATATTCCACAACCAGGGGCAGGGTGAATCTAACTCACGGTGAGCCTTCACAGGATAATTAAAATGTCAAGTTTCTTGACTTCCGGGGGCAGATAACAGAGACTCGCTGATTAGCACACATTGTCCAGGGGCTGTCACCGGCAGATGCGGGTAAAAAGATAGGCAACTGTGGATCCTGTATCAGCTCGGAATGTGACACTTCTCATCACCTACCCATGTGACGGATGTGTTCTTGATTTCCTCACGTTTCCATATTAAATGATCAACTTTTTAAACCTCTTGTGCCTCTAAATAAGAAGTCGCAATAAGAAGTAACAATATTGCTAGGTATCTACTATGTGTTATATACTATGCTAAACCCTTTTTATAATTTGTCTTTAATCCCAAGAAAATTGTAATTAGATCTGACCACCACTCATCTACCCGGCGTAGTAGCTGATACACAGCACACAATAAATATCTGTTGAACGAATGAATGAACACATGATCAAACAATGAGACAAATGGACGAGTTTCCAAGGCAGGGATTCTTATCCTAGTGTATCCAGGGAGGAAGGCAACTGACTTCTTCAAAGCTACCTGGCCACGAGCCCATGGAGCTGGCATTCAAAATCGGGTATGGTTCCTCCCCTCAACGCAAAGCCACCCTCTGGGCTAACCCCTTTACACACCTTTTCTGGGCCTCCTGTTTGCTGCAGCACGTTTCACAATAATATTTCTGTTCACTGCACAGTGTTTCTGTGTTGCTGAAGTCTCTGCAGAGAAAAATATTTTCAACTCAAAAAACAGTCAAAATGTACTTGGTATACACCACGGTTTCAACCCTTTATCACCTGTAGGGTAATGTTTTAGTGAATGTAGGGAAAGAAGTAATGAGGAAAGATTTTTCTTATGAGTAAGGCACTGTGACTGCCGTCAGAACGTGCCTCCGGCTGTGTTAGGGCTTCGCCTTCGGAGATTCTCCAGGACAGCTCTATTTAATGGGACACAGATAGATATAAATTAGAGTTTCCGACTGAGTTAAAAAAAAAAAAAAAAAAAAAAACAAAACCCTCGAGGTTTAACAAGACTACCTGTACACTGGAGATTAAAAATTATAACAGAAAAATAGTAACTATTGTAAACGTCCATCATTACACTGTAAGTCAGGTCCCAAAACCTCAATCACATAAAATGCAAGGTGCCTTTATTGTGGAGTTAATGAAAAACAGGCTATCTCAGTAGTCTGTATTTTCAAAGATCACAAAAGTAAAGATAATGAAATTTAAATCACATACAACTGCCCTTACGCTGAGCTGAGAAAATCCCAAATTACCAGGGGATGCCAGCTTTCTACAACGCCCTGCCCCCCACCCCGCCCCCCTTGGCTCCTTTCGAGAACAAGTGCCATCGTGAAGTTCCACCGTATTCGCCTCCGTCACGAGACCCACTGTGCTACTTAGAGTTTTCACTTCTTAAATGTCATGGCTTTTCATTCTTTTCTGGTCATTGAGATTCTACTTAACATTCCTGTGGTACCGCTTCAAAGGCTGAGAAGAACATCCAGAATATAATAATACCCGAGAGTCTTGAGAAAGCCTGTGATGCTTCTTTATTCATAGGGAGTATCCCAGCACCAGAATGATCAGATTTTATTAAACAGAAAATGTTATTTACGTGGTGTTATTGACTCACACACTTAAACAGAGCTTACCAAAAGAACACACGGACGGCTCACTCATGCACCATTCAAATGCTTACCGACAGCACCCTGGGCTTGGTGCCGGGGGTTCGCAGAAGCACCTGCCCTCACACCGCCCACAGTCTAACGCACACACACACGGTGCCAGGGAGCCACAGAAGTGTTCAGTGCCAGTTAAAAAGTCATTTCAGGGGCGCTTGGGTGGCTCAGTCGGGTTAAGTGTCTGACTTCAGTTCAGGTCATGATCCCAAGGTTTGTGAGTTTGAGCCCCGTGTCAGGCTCCACACTTGTGGTATCTCTCTCTCTCCCCACAATCAAGAAAGAAAGAAGAAGGAAGGAAGGGAAGGAAGGGAAGGAAGGGAAGGAAGGGAAGGAAGGGAAGGAAGGGAAGGAAGGGAAGGAAGGGAAGGAAGGGAAGGAAGGAAGGAAGAAAGAAAAAGAAAAAATATAATTCTCCTGCCTAAAATGCTTCAACAGCTCCTTAGTACACTTCAAAAGGAAACACGAATTCCTGTTCATGGCCAGTGGGCCCTCAGTCCCCATCCCCCCGGCTGTTCTTCTCACCTCCTCTCCTATCCTGCCCCCCCCCCGCCCCCTTCACTCTGCTCAGGCCACATACTCTGCTTTCTCTAGTCCCTTCAGAATGCCACACCCTTTTCGCCTCCGTGTTTCTGCAGGTACTGCTTCCCCTGCCCTAACAGCTCCTTTCCAGATGCTTCCATGACTGCCTCCACTCACTGCGCAGAGCTCAGCACAAATGCTACCTCCTGGGAGACTTCTTTGTCTACCCTCTCCAAGCCCACACGGCCTCTATCATGTTTGCAGTCTTGTTTTCTTCTGAGCACTTACCCTTATCTGAAACCATCCTCCTATTTATTTGATTCCTTGCCTTCCCTCTGTGTGGGCAGTGACTGTCTCACTCGCTGCCACAGCCCCAGCACTATGAAGAGGCCCAATGCAACACAGCATTCCATAATATTTGTTGGCTGAGTGAAGAGAGAAGCGTGTGTATAAAGTCCAGGGGATAGCACAGAGGAAGAAGAAATGTACTTGGGGTAACGAGTCATTTCCAAGGGGTGATACAGAAGTCAGGTTCTGGAAGAAGGAAAGTGTGCCAGAGGGAACGCCCAGCACCGGGAGACGGGGGCAAGGGGCGGGTGTCTTAGAGGCTGGCGTGAACCCTGGGACTCTGGAATTCCACCGACGGGTCTCGGCAAGGAAAAGACATAAGCAGACGGTGCTTTCTAGAGACGCCATTTCCGGCAGCACTACAGAGGAAGAATAGGAGGGGCTGAGAGGCGAGAAAATAATTTAGGAGACAATTATACTTAACTCTCAGATCTCAGCTGCTTGGTGTGTAACACAGACTCAGCTGAAGGAACACAGGTTAACTCTTATTTACTTTTTAAAGTTTATTTATTTTGAGAGAGAGCGAGCGAGAAGAACAGGGGAGGGACAGAGAGAGGGAGAGAGAATCCCAAGCAGACTCTGCACTGTCAGCGCAGAGCCCGGCATGGGGCTCAAACTCACGAACTGTGAGGTCATGACCTGAGCCGAAGTCAAGAGTCCGATGCTCACCAAAGGAGCCACCCAGGCGCTCCTAGACGAACTAACTCTTTAATGAAGTAACTGATGTGAAATCCTTCCCTGGCCCACTCAGGACGGGGGTGGAATGGGGCCGGGGGACGCGGGGGCGAGGGGGAGGAGAGTACGGGTTGGTGATGGTGGAGATTCATATCCTTGGGGTGTCTACCACAGACACAGCTCTTTATCCAGCTCGAGAACCAGAATAACCAAGGCAAGCACAGCAGTGAATCGGGAGTTAAGCGCTTTCCACTCCTACTTTTCAAAGTTTTCTGAAGTAACTGCAGACCCACATACGTGGAAATACAGCAAAAGTTAGTACTTAATTGAAAGACCCGATTTAAAATCCACCACCACCCGTCGCCGCCCTGGCTGGCTGGAGGCTCGCTGCCACGACAGACAGGGAGATGCTTCTAGAGCATCTGCGAGTTGAGAACTGGAAAATGAGGCTGCGCGAGGGAAAGGACTGACCCCAGCTGGAAACTTTGAGATAGAGCAGGTCTGGCAACAGAGGCTGCACAGTTGCTGGAATAAAAGCAGGCAACAAAGGTTGAGGAAACCTTTCAAGGAGAAAGTCAAAGAGGAGGGAGAGTTGGCCTCTCTGATGCTCAGGATAAATGACCAAAGCACAGAGGTAAGGTAAGGGGAAAGTGCAAAATTCTGCATTTCTTTAAAAAGAGTTACAGTAGCAATAAAATGTCGTTCAAATACACACTCTGGAAATGAATCTAATAAGAAATAGAAGTCTTTATAAGGAAAACTGTAAGATTCCATACAAATGTATACAAGAAAACTTGAAAACATGAAGACTATGCTCCTTGGTGGAAAGACTGTAGCAAAGACAGCGATGGTGTCCAAGGTCATGTCCATGTTTGACACTTTTTTTTGTACAGTCTTAACTTTTCCACTCCACGAAACAGGTCAGAAATTGATTTTTTTAAAAATTCTCAAGCAACACTTCTGGTAAGTGTCCTGTGGTGACCCACACAGAAACGGCTACCCTGTGGAAGAGTAAACCACTGTGGCTCGCCGTCTCACTAGCCGGGGGCAGCTCCAGGCTCTGCCCACCCTCCACGGGGATCAATCCACACCTGGAACCGATTTCCTGCGGCACACCAGCTGGGAAACTTTGTTCTAGGGTTGACATCGGCAACATCGGCAGTTCTCCTGACCGCCGTTAGAATTACCTGGGGAGCTTTCAAAACAATCTCAATGCCTACTCCCTCCCCCTGGCCCCCACTCAATTACATCAGAATCTCTCCAGGGAGAATCCGGGCATTATTGTCCTTAAAGTTTCCCTTAAAGAATATGCTTCGAAGTCTGAGGGCCACTGTTCTCAGTGCTTTGTACACCTTAACACGCATTTGAATCTCATGGAGATCCTGTCAAAATGCAGACTCTGGTTTATTCAGTCCTTCTTCAGGAAGACCTGAGATGCTGTCCTAATGAGATCCCGGGCGGTGTCAACGGTGCCACCCCAGGACCACTGTTTGAGTAGCAAAGCTCTAGAGTAGCGGATCTCAAACTCTGGTGGTATTAGAATCACCCAGAAAATGAATTAAAAATAGTGGCCCGGGCTCGCTGAAGTTGAATATGGCCAGGACCAAATTATGGAAGCCACCTAAGTGCCCAAAATAGATGAATGGATAAAGAAGTGTGTGTGTGTGTGTGTGTGTATTTCTGCCATAAATATTATTCAGCCACAAAAAAAGAATGAAATTTTGCCATTCGCAACAACATGGGTGGAGCTAGAGAGTATAATGCTGAGCAAAATAAGTCAGAAAAATACAAATACCATATGCTTTCACTCAAACGAAACAAAGGAAGAAAAAAAGAGACAGACCCTTAACCACAGAGAACAAACTGACGGTTACTAAGGGGGAAGGACGGATGGAATAGGTGACGGGGATTACAGGGTGCAACTGTTGTGATGACCACTGGGTGTTGTATGACTGCTTAGTCACTATATTGTACATGTGAAACTAATATAATACTGCATGTGAACTATACTCGAATTAACATTAAAAAATCAAAAAAAAAAAAAAAAAAAGAATATGATGCCCAAAACAAATAACTCATTGTTGGGCTCCAGCTCTGAAAAGGGAGAAAGAAAAGAGGGAGAGAGAGGCCTGGGGTCGCTGGAGTGGAGCACTGGCTAGGCTCCTATTTTTACCAACCTCCCCAAGGTGATTTTCACACACACCAAAGTCTGAGAACCACTGAACAGAGTATTAAAGAAGACAAAAAAAGGAATCCACAAGAAACACTTAGATGTCAAATATCAGAAAATATTTTATGTCAATAATAACTCAACAGAGGTCAGAGAAACGAGACAGAGAAACCAATAAATGAGCAGGTGGCGATGGACACAGGTAGGGATGTAGGGGAACTCAGTACCTACACGAAATTTTTCAAAATAAGTAGAAAAGGAATTCGCTTTAGAGGATAAAGTTTTAAAACAGAGCCACGGGAGAATGAAAAGCCCCTTTCCCCCCAGCTGACCTCGGCAGCGCTGAAGAATGGACATTTCATATGCGAGGAGGACGGGAGGGAACGTTGTTTCAGAGGGTGGACAGCTTAAAGAGGTTTCTGTGAAGCAGTCACAGGGAGAGTCTAAGGCCCTGACGTGATAGGCAAAAAATACCCCAAAGGCCATAAAAGGGCAATTAAGATAAACTTCACTATTTGAAGTTTTTGCCCGAGGCCATCCCTGAACTTTTCAAAAGAAGAAAACACTTTCTTGATATGCACTTATGATACCGATCCCCTCCCCCCCTCCGCCTAAGACATGGTACTGACCTTTGAGATACGCGGAATACAGGTCAGTTACGGTATGGATTTAGTGGCTTCTGTAGGCCTGTACCCTGAATAGAACCACTATTCATTCTATCGTTTCTCTGCGACCAAAGCAATGAAAACACACTGCAATCAGTCATCTAAAGTCCCTCCGGAAGCAAGTGGCAAAGGCCTTACGTTCAAATCCTACAATTTCAGGGGCACCTGGGTCCTTTAGTGGGTTATGCGTCTGATCGGGTCATGATCTCACGGCTCCTGGGTTCGAGTCCTGTGTGGAGCTCACTGCTGTCAGCACAGAGCCCACTTCGGAGCCTCGGTCCCCTTCTTTCTCTGCGCCCCCCCACTCATGCTCTCAAAAATAAACATTAAAAAAAATCCTACGGTTTTAGCTTGATTTTTAACCTTTTCTTTGGCCATCAAAATGAAGGAAGGATAAAATATCAGAAGACATGCAGACATAAAAAGAAAATCCATAGTTCTAATTTTAAAAACAAACCTTTAAGAATGCAAATCAAATTAAACCATGAAAGGAGGCCCAAAAGATCAAGATGTAGTAATCATTCCTTCTCCTGTTGTCTCAGATAGAAAATGCTAATGGCTGGCTGACATCATTCATTCCCTGGGGCCTTTTCTGGGCACTGGGTCTCTGGGATAGGTGCAAAAGCTGTCACTGCCAACACAGAACTCTCGGGGAGGGGGGTGGCAACGCCCGGTGGGGAGGAGACATGGCAGGGCTGCGTGAGGGCGGGTACGGGTAAGTCGGTCGAGGTATAGTCTAGAGATGATGTAAAAAGGCAATTCGGGAATATCGGCCCGGAAAGTCCGATCGGATGCAAATCGAATGCTGTTTAAAAAGGCATTCTGAAGCTATTTCATCCTCACCCATTCCAGCTTTAACACCTCCAAATACCTCTACATCAAGTGTGCACGACTAATAGACATGTCTCTCAAAATAATGATGATAAAAATAATAATAATAAAATAGTAATAATAGAAACATAAATCTGGGGTACATTTCTTTATAACAAGGTTCCCCAAAGGGTAAAATTGTAACCAACAAGTTAGCCCTCCTCTACCTGGTTGACTGAGATCTCAAAGCTACAGCCACTGCCGTCCTGAGAAATTCCCAGGAATTTCTGGGAAGGGAGGGGAAGCAGTCGACCTAACTCCAAATTCTCCCTTAACGTCCACTTGTTAAAAAAAAAAAAAAAAAAAAAGGCGGGGGAGTGGGAATGGGCAAGAGATCTGTCTCCTCCCATTCCTTCATCTGCAACTGAAGTTGACAAAATCATAACTTTTCCCACTCCCTGGGATCATAAGACCTTGGGGAAATAAAAAATGGCTTGTCACAGGAATATTAGGCACCCATGCTATAAACAGAACCATTCAGAAGAAAGAGGCCCCCCTGGCCTACAAAACACTTTGCAAACAAAGAGTTAACACACTTGTCCTAGACATTTGGGCCTAAGGCACGTGGACACAGGCGCCAGTGTGCCACATCAACAGGAGGTGCTGGGTGACCTGGGGCCCTGGGAAACCAAAAAGCAATCAGCTCCCCACACCCTCACAGGACACCTGAAACCCAGATGAACCAAGAAGCCCTTCCATGTTGGCGCTGGTGCCTTCGCCCCGAAACACAACTTTCTAACAGCCAACCACCATAGCTGGTCTCCTTCTAAACGGTTCCAAGTAACCTGAACCGAAATCGCACTTCCGTCACCCAATCGCCATTGGTAGAAACCAACAGTGCCTTGTTAGACGCTATACAATGTCTCAGAGCTCCGGGCCCCTAAGCAACGGGGAGGCCTGGCCTGACCTCGAGGGCGATCTACATTGGCGCCCCCGTGCCCACGCACTCTGTGGGCCTGTTAAATGTCCTTCAAAGCACCAGTCGTTGCCTGCGGATCCCCCCAGGATGTAAGTGCCGCGAGGGCCGGGAACGCTCACCCCTCCATGCCCAGTGCCTACAGCAGGACTGGGCTGCTGCTAAACCCTCACGGCCTAGTGAAAGCAGGACAGGGAAGAAGGGAATCGCGTCTCCATATCAACTCCGGGCACATTTCCAACGTTAAGTCAACATACACAACGTGCAGGGAATCCTGGACGCGAGCTGCCCCTGCATTCCAGGCTCGGACCTTCTCTCGACCCTAACGAGGAAGAATTCCTTCCCATTAATGATCTCCACAGAGGCCGAAAGACGGAGGAAGAGGCAGTTCCCTCACCGGGTCTCCGCTCCAAAGTACATAATTTTTAATACTAGCTTACAAAAACAAATAAAGAGTAATGTGTGTAGCATTAATAACTGTGTGATCGTGTGTGTCACGGAGACAAAGACCAGAGAGAGAGAGAGGAACCAATGAAAGCCAAAAGCCCACATCTGTATTAAAGATTAAAACTTATTTTTAAACCTAATGACGAATGACTTCCACTTGATCCTCTTTCTTCTCCGCAGGATCCTTCTCTAGACCACATATACTTATTCTTAATCTCTCTTGGGAAAGAAGAAACAGAAAATAATAGGATTATATGGGTTTAACAGAAAGAGAGATTACCTCCTGAGGAAACACGGGATTCCCCCCGCCCCCCACTTATTTACCAGCCTGCTCCAAAGCTCAGATCGCGGCCGGAACTCATGAGGTTACCTCAGACAGTGGGTAATAGATGTATTCTGCTCCACGTCGACAGAGAGGTCAAGAAAATCTTCATCTTTGCTACTAACCTGAAGCAAAAAAAAAAAAAAAAAAAGTATTAGGTACAAAACACATAATGGACAGAGTAGATAAAATTCTGAGGGGCCCCTGGGTGGCTCAGTCGGTTGGGCGTCCGACTTCGGCTCAGGTCATGATCTCACCCTTGTGGGTTCGAGCCCCGTGTCGGGCTCTGTGTTGACGGCTCAGAGCCTGGAGCTGCTTTGGATTCTGTGTCTCCTTCTCTCTCTCTGCCTCTCCCCTGCTCACACTCTGTCTCTCTCTCAAAAATAAATAAACGTTAAAAAAATAAGTAAAAAAAAAAATTCTGAACGCTCCCAGGTAACCAAAACCCGTAACTGCAGAAATAGTCACGTGCGGTTTTGTATACTCGCTGGCAACCAGCTACACTGAGGACAACCTAGAGACAATCCTAAATTCTCAATCTAACTAACCCTATTCCCATTCCAGCTTTGAGGCAGAGCTTGTAATAATTAACACTCAACCAGATGTCTCTTCCTCTCTATTCATTTCCCCCATCATTTCAAAGTAGGAAGTTATCAAACAAACACCCACATGGCCCAGGCCGGCACAATGATAAAAATGGAAATGGAGAAAGGACAAGAGACTTTGAAAACCCACCGCTCAGACAGTCACCTCTTTGTGAGGCTGTCTACGCTTACTGCCAATCCCTCGAAATCACCCACTCCCACGCCTCGTCATCCACACCGCGTCTGGGGCCAGGGAGCCTGATGCGTGCCGGGCTGGAGAGTCACGGTAACCACACGCACACCTGTCCCTTAGCTTGGGAAGCGGCCATGGTTTGCAGAGCCCCGTGCCGTCTGTGGTAACAGTTGGGCCCAGAGCTGGCCGGGAGCCCTGGCGCACACAGGCCCCCCGCTGCGACTGCTCTCGGGAGCTGGTCCCTGGCCCGGCCGCTCCTCCGCTCCTGCCATTCACAGCACACCAGTCCCGGCTCCTGCACCTGTCCAAGTTCACCGAGTAAGTGCTCGCACGCCAGCAGCTCACTGGCAAGCCCGCCGCTGTACACTCTTGCAGGGGGAGGGACAAACGAGCCCAGCAACAACCTTGCAGTGTTCAGTCGATTGGCAGCAAAATGAGAAAACACTCCTACAAGTATGACAAGCACCCTATGACCCAGGATTCCACCACCGGGCCATTATCTAAAGAAGCATCCAGAACGGGAACACGATCTTTTATGCTTCTATTAGCAGCCATAAGGAAGGGTGCTGAGACAGGAGATGAGCCGCCCAGGCCCATATTCTGTCTCTGCCCCTCATGCAGCGGCCGACTGAAGGTCACTTAGCCTCGGTGTGCCTCAGTTTCCTCGTCTGTCAAGTGGGGACAGTAAGAGTATCAATTTCATAAGGCTGCTGTAAGAATAAAATAATGCATGTAAAGTACTTTCAAAAGTAAAACAGTTGGGGCACCTGGGTGGCTTAGTTGATTAAGCGTCCACTCTTGATTTTGGCTCAGGTCATGATCTCACAGCCCGTGAGTTCAAGCCCCAAGTCACGCTCTGTGCTGACAGCAGGGAAACTGCTTGGGATTCTCTGTCTCCCTCTCCCTCTCCCTCTCTCTCTCTCTCTGCCCCTCCCCTGCTTCTGCTCCTTCTCTCTCAAAATAAATAAATAAACTTTAAAAAAAAAAAAAAGGTAAACAGTCACCAAGCCAGAGAGGGACATAAAAACTGTAAATGGCCTCACACAGTCGAAGAGCTGGGAAAGGTTTACTGCCTGGAGGGCATCCTATTAAGTGAATGAGCAGGCGACACCACCATACATATAAGCTAACTCCAATTTTGTATGAAAAAGGCACGTACACATTTACGCACACACACGTGCCCCTCTACACACACACACTACATCATTCTCCTTTTTTATTTTTATTTTTATTTTCATGGCACTTGTTACTGCTATGGCAGGATGCATGAAAGGCCCCAGATCTTCACCACGGCCTATACTGGCTTCTTTGCCCTATGACCTTACAGCTCCTCCCATCAAGAGCTAAGCTTCCCTGTCCCCAACTCTGAGCTCAGTCATATGACCCGCTTTGGCCGGTGGGATGTTAGAGGACATGTTATAAGCGGAAGCTTGAACGAGCACTTACGAAATTGTTCTCTGGCATTTCTGTCATCACCGTAAGAACGATAAGCCCAGGCTAGCCCATCATTCCCAGGAAGATGAAAGACCCACGGAAGAGAGCTAAGGTGCCCCAGACAAGACCAGTCTGGAACAAAAAGCGTAGCTAGCCTGTAGATACACAAGTGAGCCCACTGAAACAGAAACACACAAGTTCAGTCAGGTCCAGCCAAGGTCAGAGGACCCTCGGCCAACCCATAGTTGAATGAATTATAATAAACGATAGTTGACTTAAGTCTCAGTTTTGGGGTGGTTTGTAAGAAAGCAATAGGTAACAGATACAACTACTTCACATTTTAAATGTTTATGTGTATTTTTTTTTTTTATTGTCTGACTCTCCCTTACTAAAATGAAAGTTCAAGACTGGCTCTAGCAATGACTAAAATCTTACCATTTCAGCACTCCTCCAGAAAACTATAAAACTCAGGTAACCATAAATAAAAGCAGCTACCTGAAAGTGTTAAGAGAATAAACACAAACAGGTAGATGGGGAGTCCACACCTGGGGGAGGACAGTTGTATAGAATAACTTTATGGTTACTTTGGGCTGCATTTATTCCCCTTTCTCTGGGGAATATCTTCCCCTTTATCTGTTTGGTTTTGGAACCAGAAAACTGAGTCCGGGAAGCCATGTCTACTGGCAAGAAGGAAAGGAGTCTGGGAGGGTATCCCCAACTGTCTGCCCTCATCTCCAGCTAACTCCCGAGTCACACGTGCACAAGATACACTCACAGCAGCTCGGCCACAGACAAAAGGGCTGACCCAAGATTCAAGCTGCCGTCTAAGAAACAGATCTGTAGTTGGAATCCAACCAAGATAGACTGCCTGCTAAAGTTCAAGAAACGTAATAATCACTGAAGAAAAATAACAGAACCCAGAGACTCTCAAATTTTACATCCTCCATGTCCTAGATGTCATTCAAACTTACAATGTGTGTGAAGAACCAGGAAGATGGGAGACATTCTTAAAACAACTAATACCGATCCTTAGATGACGCAGATGTTAAAATTAGCAGACAAGAATTTGTTTTAGGCAGGTAGGAATTTTTAAGAAGCTCTGATAACTATCCTCAGTAAAGTAAAATATACTCACAATGAACCAAAAAACAAGAAATCTCGGCAGAGAAATAAGAAAAAGAAAAAAGAACCAAATGGAAATTCCAGAACTGAAAAATTAATATGCAGACGGACCTAACGATGAACTGGAGATGACAGAAGAAAGAAAAAGTGGACTTGAAGACAGATCAATAGAAAATTATCCAATGAGAAGAATAAAGAAAAAAAAAGACTGAAATAAAAAATTAACAGATACGCAGAGAACTGTTAGAAAATAACATACATATAATTGGAGTCCCTGAAGGGAGGAGAGAGAATGGAGCAGAAACACTAAAAAATAATGGCTAAATATTTCCTCATTTGGTCAAAGATATACATTTATAGAATCAAGATGCTCAACAGAGACCAAGTAGGACAAATACAAAGAAGGCCATCCAAGGCACATCACAAACTGTTACCAGCCAAAGGTAAAAAGCAAATCTTAAAAACATCTAGAAAAAAAATGACACACTACAAAAGAAGGTTTCAATTGGAAGCTAATCTCTCATCAGAATTTACGGAGGCCAGAGACAGTGGAACAACATCTTCAACGTGCTGAAAGAAAAAACTGTCAATGCAGAATTCTTACAGTCCAAACACAGATCCTTTAAGAATGAAGGCAAAAATAAAGAGAATTCATTGTTAACAGACCTGCACTGCCAAAAAAGGTTAAAGGAAGTTTCTTCAAGCCAAAGGGAAATGATACAAGATGGAAATCCAGATCCTCAAGAAAGAAGGAAGAGCATCAAGAATGGTAATTTTGGAGGCACCTGGGTGGCTCATTCAGTTAAATGTCCAACTTCAGCTCAGGTCGTGATCTCATAGTTTGTGAGTTCAAGCCCCACTTCGGGCTCTCTGCTCTCAGCGTGGAGCCCGCTTCAGATCTTCTGTCTCCCCCTCTCTCCCCCTCCCCCGCTCCTTCTCTCTCCCTCTCTCTCTCTCAAAAATAAATAAACATTAAAAAAAATAGTTATTTTGACATTGCCCTGTGGGGTTTATAATGTACATAAATGTAAAACATATAACAACTACAACATAAGGACAAGGTAAGGGGGGGGGGCAGGCAGAAGGAATACGCACCTGTACGGTTATAAGCTTTCTATGTTTTATGTGCACAGTGACATTACTAACTGTAAGTGGACTGTGAAAAGTAGAGCATATATATTGTAATCTCTAAAGAAAACAACCAAACAATACACACACACGTACATACTAACAGGAAGATTAAAATGGAATTGTTCACATAAGCACATATGTATATGTACATCTATTCAACAGATACATATATTAAAATATTTTTTTAAAAAAGCAGAGGAGGAACGGAAGAATAAAAAACTGAGGGGCGATAAATGGAAAACAAGTGATAAAGCGGGAGCCCCAAACCCAACCATACTAGTAACTTGCATCAAACATTGGTGGTGGCCCGGGACTCGCAACAGAGATTAACTGCTGGGTGCACAGGGGTCTTACTGGGGTGATGGAAAGGTTTTAAAACTGGACTCGGATGACAGCAGCTCAACTCATCAAATTACTTTAAAAATCACCAAAAGGATGAACTTGATGGCATACAAGTTATACCTCAATAAGGATGTTTTTTAAAAAGTAAAAGATTTATGAAGCAAAAACCGACAGAATTAGAGGAAGAAATAAAATAACCCCATAATCGTAGATATTTTAAACCCCTTTCTCAGCAACTAATAGAAAGATTAGCTGGGGCGGGGGGACAAGAAAAACATTTCTCTGAAGAACTCTATTGTTAGAATAATGTATCCAATAACTGCAAAATATATATTCTGTTCAACCTAGTGGTTCTCAGCAAGGGAAACTTTTCCTTCCAAGGGACATCTGGACACATCTCCACTGTCACGTCTTGGGGAATGCTACCGGCATCTGGCAGGCAGAAGCCAGGGATGCCGTTAAACATCCCAGGATACCCAAGGCAGCACCCAAAGACTTCTCTGACTAGAAATATTAACAGAGACCCAGTTTTTAAGTACATTTACCAGGAATAGACCATGTGTTAGGACACAAAACATGTCACACTAAATTTTAAAAGACTGAAATGAGACAGGCTATCTTCCCGTTAACCACAGAGAATTAAACTTGAAATCAATAAAGTTAAGGTGTCTAGGAAAATCCTAAATAGCTGCAAGTTAAACGGCATATTTCTAAGTAATACATGGATCAAAGGGAAAAAAAGCACAAGAGAAATCAGAAAATATTTTGAACTAATGACAAAGAAAAACCAGAATTTGTGGGATATAGCTAAGCAGTACTTAAAGGGACATGTATAGGTTTAAAGGTGCATCTTAGTAAACAAAAGAGCAAGGACGATCTTTTCTGTTTGTCTTAATGCTATATCCCTAGTACTTAAAATAATTTCCAGCATTTAGTAGGTACCCAATAAATATTTACTAAATGAATGAATATATAACTGAACAAATGGAAAGATATCTAAATGCCGACAGTGGCGTCTGGAACACAGAATTATAAACGATTTTCATTTGATACATTTCTGTGTCTGATTTGTAAAAAAAATAATCCACGGGTATTGCATTTTTTTTAATTAGGAAGACTTTTTAAACCTAAATGGTCCTTGTGTAGGAGAAAATAAAAGGATTATAGCTGACTGAAATCACACGTAACTCAGAGAGGGGGGCTCAGGTTCTAAGAAAGCTTTTACTTGAAGGGGGCAAAAAACAAAGCAACCTGGTCTTTGGTCTCTTGCTGGACGCAAACCTTTTCTCTACTTAATTATCTTAGGGAGGGGAGAGAGGTACAAACCTAATTAACAAAATTAAGAAAGTTACTGTTAACTCTCCCAATTCCCAGTGTAAGCTGCTTCCAGAATGTACGGTGCGAGAAAGCACTGCTCAGGTAGATCAACCCCGAGGGGGGATCTGAAAAATGGCTCCAAACCCTTCCATCGGGATTCTTCTTCCCCGACTCAGACTGCGAGAGTCAAAAGCAATGGGTGACCAAGCAATTTTCCCCCCTTTCTATCTTCCCAGAAAACTGCCAGATAATGAAACCGTTTTCTTCCCACACACAAGGATCTCATTCTGGTCTAAGTGAGAATACAGCTAGTCTCCAAGGAAACACGTATGTCACTAAGACTCCAATACCCTCAGCAAGCACAGGCTACATCTTAGTCTCCTTTCTTCTCCCCTAGGTCTGGGCATGGAGCACCCCCGAAACTAGTGTAAAAGGTTTCTAGGAAAATTAAGTGACCCTACCTGTCCTTCTTTTTAGTAAATTACAAATCAATCTGTAGAACAAATTAATCTATAAGGTACACATACAAATCGGGAGCTTTCCAAGGGTCCTAAGTAATTGACATCATATTCAAATATGCTTCCAGTCCCCAGGCTCCTGTCCTTGGCTTGGCAGAAAAGGTGACCAGGTGGCTATTTGACCCAGATCAGCCAGGAACTGAAAACGTGCTACCTTGGAGCAATGCCAAGGCGTCGGGCTTAGGAAAAGTGGGAACGACAGCCCACCGAGGGACTCGATCACCACGGAGGGCTCTCACCTGACCGCATCCCCCATCCCCCACTCCTCTTCTTACAGAAGGGCTCAGAAGCTCTGCTGACTCCATTTTAACCTCTGCAAATGAAGCAAGAAGGAGCCGTACAATTGGAACTTAATAAAGCAGTTCTTTAGACACCCTTTTGGCTCCAGTGACAGGTACAAATGGGCCTTAAAGCCCCGAAAAGCACTAAAAACCACAAGTTTGCAAAGCAAAAACTCAGCTTAAGTGGAAAGGGGGGGAATTAACGACAACAAAATTAAGCTCCAAATGGCCCAGCAAATCTTATAAATGGAGCAAAGGACAACCAAAGGAGCACTGAGACTAGGCTGGAAAATCCCCATGCAGCAATTCTGAAGTGCCTTGATCAAGGTTATCTGGGCAAGTCGGCACTGAATGACCCCCTTAAAATAGTTTCTCCAAGTCTACTGCCGAGTGGAACTATTCGTCTCCATCAATCTCTCAGTTGACATTTGCACTGCAATCACAAGCAACGTTTACAAAGGGTAAGACCAAGAAAAAAAAAAAAATCCCTGTTTTCTGAAAGCATGAAAGCCCGCCCCAAGAGTTCTGCACAAGCGGCTGAGGTGGCTACATCGGCAGGGCTCCCTCCCTGCTCCCCCAGGGGCTCATTTGCTGCTCAGGATCTAGAGCAGCGGAATCCCACCGTGAGATTTCAGGAATGCAACTCAAGCACCGTCTAAAGGCAGCTTGCCTGGGGCAGAGGACCTTGCCCAAGGGGCCCCCCCGGATTTCTCGTCCAGTGAAGGAGAGCATTACTGTTAGGTCGTCTTTTACACGAAGCCCTCCACCTCTTACAGCAGCAACAACGACAACAGAAGCCTGCAGGCTGTGTATTTTCTTAGAAAGGAGACGGCTTTCCTAACCATTAGAGCTTTCTAAAAATGGAATGCACTGCCTGGGGAGATTGAGTTCCCCATCTCTGGACAGAGTCCGAGCAGATGCTGGCGACCAGCTGGCTAGGATGTCACAGAAGGGACTCGGGCACTGGGGGGGGGGGGGGGGGGGGAGGATTAGGTGACTCCTAGGATCCCATCCAGTTCAAGGATCTATGAAATGAAGGTGATGACCTAAGAAACTCCAGAGAAAACTCCTGCCTCAAATCGAATCACTTTGGGAAATAAAAAACACAGGTTTTTCAGAGTGTGCCATCCTCCATAAAGATACAGCCACACGAAAACAAAAGAAAACACTCACACACTCCCATTCAATTCCACCAACCAAGTATAAGGGTTGTGTAACCATTAGAATCCCATTATAACAAACTAGGGTCGCACCCAAAAGTTTAGAAGGGAATCTTTGGGCACAGCCACCACATCTGTGGTAACCCTCCAGGAAATAACGGACTAGGTGACGGTTACTGCCATACAAGTATCTGAGGGTGCGATATTTGTATTTGTTGGGATTGAATATCCCTGCCACAGACAAAAAAAGAAACTACAAATGTGACTAAGCCTCTCATCTGAGGCTTCCTGAAAACTCTCACTTAGTTTTCCACAAGATAGACTTAGGAACCATGTTAATTTCAAAGATAACCAAAAGGACCGGACCAGCCACACCATCTGCTGCAGGGTTCTTGGCTAAACGTAGAAACGTGATGGCCCACCGTTCTGGTTCATGTAGCCTAAGTTCACAGGGTGCTCTGGTGCTTCTCCTTCACAGCAGCTTACAACCTTAATTGCAAAGGTGATTATTTATTTTGTTATTATAAAATGTCTTCCACGCTGAAAGTTCCAGAAAGGCAAGGCTCTCACTGTATCCTCAGCATCTGTGCCTTTACACAGCAGATGTGAGGCAGGTTGGGGTGGGGGGTAATTTACTGAATAAAAGAATATTCATCTACAGAGCTACTATATTATCCAAAGTGAGGGCCATCTAAGGATAGCAGGTATAGACAAGAGTGTGGAGAAAGGAGAATGGTCCTATACTGGATGCGTAAAATAGTTCGACCACTTCGGGGATTTGATGTTTTCTGATAAGCATACCGTATGACTAAACACACATACACATATATATGTATAAATATATATATATATAGAGAGAGAGAGAGGGAGAGATTTACGTACACTAGATTATATGTACTGCAAAGTTTATAGCAGCATTGCTCAGAGTTGCCCCAAATTGGAAACAACCAAATTATCTACCAACAGTGAAATGAATTAGTGAAGTGTGTGTGTGTGTGGTATATTCATGCAAAGGAATGACTGCTACATGGTGAAAAAAATGAATGAACTAAAGAATCCAGCAACAACACAAGAGAACCTTACCAGGGATACTGAATGACAAAGCAAAACCAAAAAATAGTACACAAAAAAATACATACTGTATGATTTCATTCATATGAAGACCAAAGCAAGCCAAATGGAATGATACATTTTAGGATGCAAAATAAGTTGTAAGTTCTACCAAACACTCAAAGAACTAATAGACTGCTATATGTTGGCAGGACAGTAACAAGCAGGAGGCAAGAGAAAAGGCAGAAAATCCCAATAGGAAGTTACTGCAATTTAAATGAGACCACCTGTCAAGAGCTGAGGGGTGGCCTGAGCCAGGGTGTGACGGTGGGGGCCGAAAGAAGTAGAGGATTAAAAAAGGTGCCTGGGTGGCTCAGTTGGTTGTGTGTCTGACTTTGGCTCAGGTCATGATCTCACAATTCACAGGTTCGAGCCCCGAGTCAGGCTCTGTGGTGACACTTTGGAGCACGGAGCCTGCTTTGGATTCTGTGTCTCCCTCTCACTCTGCCCCTCACTGGCTCACACTCTGACTCTGTCTCTCTCTCTCAAAAATAAACATTTTGGGGCTCCTGGGTGACTTGGTCAGTTGAGCGTCTGACTTCAATTCAGGTCATGATCTCACGGTTAATGAGTTCAAGCCCTGCACCGGGCTCTCTACTCTCAGCACAGAGCCTGCTTCGGATCCTCTGTCCCCCTTTCTCTCTGCCTCCTCTACTCTCTTCTTCATTCTCAAAAATAAATAAACATTAAAAAATTTTTAATAAAAATAAAAAATAAAAAGAGATACAACAGGGGATCTGGCTGGCTCAGTCAGTTCTGACTCTTGATTTTGGCTCAGGTCATGATCTCATGGTTTGAGACCGGGCCCATCCGGCTCTGCACTGACAGTACAGCGTGTTCTTGGGGTTCTCTCCCTCTCTCTCTGCTCCTCCCTTGCTCACTCACTCTCTCTCTCTCAGAATAAACTTAAAAAAATTAAGAAAAAAAAGAGATACAATAGAATCTGATGACAGAATAGATACAAGAGGTAAGCTGAGAACGGTGCCAAGGAATTACTCCCTTATTAAAAAGAGGGAAGAAAGAAAAAAAAAACTATATATCTACAAATTATAATATTTAAAATATAGCTCTAATTTTGATGCTTAAAAGTCCATGAAGGTATTCTAAAAATACATTCAGTATCAAGAAGAATAAAAAATTGCAATGAATTAAAACACATAAAATGTTAAAATTCATGAGTTCATCACAAAACAGTAACACAAAAGAAGGAAAAGGTTCCAGCAATATTGGGAAAGTGGTAAAAAAAATTAACTAAGGCAAAGATGTATATTGCAAAGTCTAGAGTAACCTCTAAGAGAATTTAAAACTAATAATACACTCTGTCTCTCAAAAATAAAATAAACGTTAAAAAAACACACAAAAAAAATAACAATACAATAGATACAGAAGAAGGAGGAGGAGGTGGGGGAGGGGGAGAAGAATTCATTGACAAAAAAAGAAGGGAAGAAAGAAAAAGGAATATAAAATAGGATGTTCTTATATAAATAAGAACAAAGAATAGGACGGTAGAAACATACTACCATTTTTCTGTCCCTGTTAACACCCCAGGCTGCTTCTAGAATGTGGGAAATTCTACAAGACAAACCTGATTTCTTTGACAGCTAAACTGCAAAGAAAAAAGGAAGGAAGGGGAGCAGGGGGTGGTAACTTATAGACTGAGACACAGACTGGCTAAATGCAGTGTGTGGACAATGTCTGGACCCTGATGTGAATTGCCCGACTGCCATTAAAAAAAAAAGAAGATGTAATCTGAGAAACTTGAACACTAAGTTAATAATGATTTAAATAAATTATTTTTAGGTATGATAACAGCATTGTGCTTTTGTTTAAAAATGTTTTCTTACCTTTTAGAGATCAGTAACAAAGTGACAAAAGGGACTTCAAAGGAAGTGATATGTTATCTCAGATTTGCTTTTAAATGACCGGTTTAAAATGACCAGGCAAGTCGGGGGGGTGGGGGGGGGGGTGGGGGGAGGCATGAAACAAGAAATGATCACGACGGGCCGATGTGTTAACAATCATAGTAAAACCCATATGGGATTTACTCTACTATTCTACTTCCGTATTCATTTAGACCGTACTGAAATATGACATAAAAAGGGACAGAAGGAGAAAGGGAGGGAGGAAAGATCTCTAGATAGAAAAGTTATGTGTAGAAAATGTTTTGGCAGGATATATCTCAAAATGTTCAAGTGGTTCTCTCTGGGCAAATGTGATCACAATTTTTAGAAAATGTTACAAATTTATCATCTCTGGGTGGGGAGATCACTGGTAACTTTAAGTCTCTTTTCTCTTTTTGCTTAGCTATGCTTTCTAGTTGTTTCTACAAGGCACAGATCAGAATGTTGATTCGAAAACTGTTTAAAAGGACAGAAGAAAGACTGCCAAAAGAACAAAGAGCCTCCCACTTAAATCCATGTTTCTTAACCATTTCTGGGTTCTAGTCCCTTTGCAAAAACTAATGAAAGCTACTCTCTCTCTCCCCCAGAAAAATGCACAATCCTACAGAATTTTCCATACGATGTGAAGAAACTCTGAGACTCCTGATGAACTCAGAGGCTTCCTGCGTCGGTGGTGGTTGTAGTGAATGGTCACAGCTGACCTTACTGCCCATTCGCTGCACGCAAGCAGGGCCCTATGTGCTTTCCAGCTGTGAACTCGTTTCATGCTCCCAAGCAAACCGATGCCATAGGTGCTCTCCTCGTCCCGGATTCACAGACGAGGAGAGTGAAGACAGACAGACTGAATAATACGCCCACGGGCCCGTAAGGAACGGCAGAACCAGCATACAAACTCAGCAGCCCGGCTCTGGAGCTGGGCTTTTCCCTTCCAAATTATGAGGCCATTCCCTGAGTTAAATCAAATATACCAAGCAAATGTGACGCCCTGAGTCGTGCTCTGGGGACCATGCCTTCAAATTCAACTAACAGAAAGTGCCTACCATGTGCCAGACTCACCCAGATGAGCCCACCCAGCCCGTGCAACAGCGCTGAGGGACTCGCCCGAAAAACACCCAGCCGACCGCAGCAGGATCAGAAGCCGAGCTGACTTCCAACTTCAAGTTCACCACCCCACCGCTGACCGGAGGGATGGTCTGTTCTAAGTCTCACATGATCTCCGCATGAGCAAAATCTTTTCAAGATAACTGGCGGAGGTCTAGTTTAACAGTTCAATACGTGTACCCTAAATTTTGCCCATGATCCAAAGAAATCCAGCGTTTGAGATTTCCCCTCATCAGTCTACTGTAGCCACAGCTGAGACATCTTGGATGGAGACGTGCTTCCAAGAGTTTGCTCATATACATAAATAGAATTGTCTGCATATGCTGAAGACCACTGCCAGGTGCTGTATACCACAACGCACTCACGCACAACACAGCCTGCACACATGCGCACGAGCAAACTCCAGGAAAGCCCTCGTAATGCTCACAGTTTCACAGTTTAAGCATCGAGTTTCATTGGTGAGCGTTCCCTGAAAAATCTCATGGACCCAGGTGAGTTCTGGTTTATTATTCTCTGCGGGTTCGTTCATGTTGCCATTTTTTAATTTTCCATTTTGTTTTTCCTGTTTCTTCTCTTCCTGCAGGATGTCCGCGATAGTGTTCAGCAAATAATTTAAAAATTCGTGAGCGTCCTGCTGCATGTAGTTATCAAAGAGATCTGGAAAAGAGAAGGTCATTATTTCAATCTCTGGTTCTTGAAAAGCAAAGAAAATGCTCAGTTTTACATGCCACGCTTCGACGTCTCTATTGAAATGTCAAGGGGACGGGTATCACATACATTCGTCTCTATTTTGCAACTTAGTGGGTACATTTTAAAAGAATTTTTGTTCATTTGTTTGCCACCACCAAGAACTAAATTTCCCTATCTCCCCTAAAGTCATCATGCCTATAAAAAGCTACCAAAATTTTTATTTGTTCTACAAAATAAAAACAAAAAACAAAAAACAAAAACAAACCAAGACATTATTTGGTAAGTTCCCTGATAAAATATCAATATTTAATATGATGTGACCACCGACGATCAATTATTCATTCTGCGATTTATCTAGAGCAACAGGGGTCTCTTCCCAAAGATCGTATTAAACCCTGGACCAGACTGGCAGCAGCTTAAATGAAACACATATGGGAGATGAGGGATATACGTATCTATCTGATAGTGTTCTGAAACCAAATACAAACGATTCCAGAAGCCTGCTGCTGCTCCCTACCATAAGGACAATCAGGAGATGAATGCAGCTGTGAAACTTCATTATTAATCATGTTCGCGACAAGACTCGGGAGTGCTTGGCTTCCTGCTCAGATTAGTTTTATTCTGGTACTATAAACTACAACAACTTTAAAAGACAGCAATCAAATTAAATGAGACTTTATAAAACAAACATCTGATTAACTGTGCAAGTCTTGTTGGAGTAAGGCTGAAATCTAGGATAAACACGAGTTGCCACATCGACTATCTCCAGTCATAGAAATTACCAACGCAAGTCTTCTGGAATAACCTAGTCCCCCACCACTTCTCCCCGCCCCCCCCAAAAACAATAGAAAAACCAGAAGAAAAAAAAAATCAGGTGACAGCAGGGCGTGTTTACAGTATAACGATATCAATTTAATATCTTGATTGTCTTGGGCAAATAAAGTCAGAGGTACTATTTTTAAAAGAGCAGAGTCTCCGATTAGATAATATACATTTATTGTAATCGCTCAGGACAAGTTTACAAGAGTGCCATTTTATTCAATCACTGCATCAGCCTACTTATCCCAGGGTCCCGGCCCAGAAGGCCGCCTCGGGCGAGTTTTCTCTTGCATCAGTCCTGTCCAGAAAAAGCCCCTCTCCGATGCACGGCAAATAAAAAGACCATAAAATGAAATGATACAACTGAATTGGTAAGCGTATTTTTTTCTCCAGTTTTATTTTATGCATATGTGGTGGAAAAGGAGAATTGTACCTGCCTTGACGGCATCTTCCCGTGAGAAACAAGAAGGGGGGAGAAGCGTTTTGAGGCTAACGGCGCCATGAGCGCTCCGTATGTCGGACCTGCGGATGCATCACTCACCATTCTCCTTTCTCAGCCTCGAAATGAACTTCTTTGGGGGGATCACGCCAACCTTCTTCTTCTGCGTGGCAATGCTGTGGAACAGGTCTGCCAGGCACGTCAGTAAGTTTTCCTTCTTTTTTTGCTGGGCCTTGTACGCCAACACATTCTCCCGGAACGGCCGGCAGAAGTACAATGCCTGAAGCACGGAGTTACAGTAGCACGTGTTTCCGAACTGCCAAAGGACAACAGGGATGGTTCGGTTCGTGGCCCGGAGACGTGCCACCTCCGGTGGGGAGAGGGAGAAGTCCGCCCTCCGTGAGCCGGCCCAGAGTTCCCAGTACCGGAGGCCCGCTCGCCGAGTTGGAAAGCTAGCAAACCACTCTACGCACACGCCGGTGACTGAGCAACAGGGAAACAAACGCAGGCTGACATCAGCCGGGAGCCTCTCTAGCCCATAAAAAAGTCCGTTAAACAGATACGAAGTTCTCAGCCTTAATTAAAAAAAAAAAAGGGGGGGGGGGTGCCTGGGTGGCTCAGTCGGTTAACCGTCCGACTTCGGCTCAGGTCATGAGCTCACAGTTCATGGGTTCGAGACCCGCATCAGGGTCTGTGCTGACAGCTCAGAGCCTGGAGCCTGCTTCGGATTCTGTGTCTCCCTCTCCCCCACTCACGCTCTGTCTCTCTCTCTCAAAAATAAATAAACATAAAAAATTAAAAAAATAAAAAACCTAAGGAGACCTTCTGGTGCTTAAAAAGAAAGAAGAAAGTCAACATAATATGGTGACCCAAGAAAGGAGCTGGCTAAACGAGAGAGGCCGTGTCACGGGGCCCCTGGGTGTCTCCGTTGGTTGAGCGACCAGCTTCGTCGGCTCAGGTTCGTGGGTTCGAGCCCGACGTCGGGCTCTGTGCTGACAGCTCAGAGCCTGGAGCCTGCTTCAGATTCTGTGTCTCCCTCTCTCTGCCCCTCCGCCACTCACACTCTTTCTCTCTCTCTCTCTCTCCAAATAAACATTAAAAAGTAATAATAATAAATAAATGAGAGGCCACATTACGACATCTCTAAACTTGTATGACAGAAAATAAAAATCCAAATCAAAGAAGTCCAGGAAAAGGAACCATTCGGTCTGCTGAAACAGCCTCACCTATAGGAGGCCTTGTTCTAGTTCTGCTCCTCCGGGATTCTGGCGCCCCTGCGCGTTGCTTCAGACCCTATGTCCTCACTTACTCCAGAGCAATGGGGGCAAAGAGCTGCCTCCCTAGGTCACCCCATCAGCTTCTTCCCCTCCAACTGAGTCACCCTGTCACCCCCAATCTTTTTTCCTGCCACAATGGCGAGTGTCCCAACACAACAGCACTCAGTTCCTGATCTCCTACAATCCCGTCAGGACTCACACCCTAATACTCTGCTCCTCTCAAAAACCACGGATACTCAGATTGTGACCAACGAGGGGAAAAGGCATCACCTCACTGGTTTTCAACAGACTGCGACACCAGCTCTGTGGAAGAACGCAGCCCAGACTATCACTTCAGAAATCTTCACACAGAGGAAAACGGACAGGGAAAAATCTAAAGACACCACGAGACTAATAACATAGATTTCGAAACCCTTTGTAAGATTAAAATAGAACACGAACATCTTCTCAGGACTGGTTGTTGGCTTGTGTGTCATTTTCCCAAGAGTGAGACAGATGCTCCTCCATACTTAATGTGACATTTCTACGCATGCCGAGAGAACATTTCCTATTTTTACATAGTTTAATCTACTTGGACATAATTATGTAATAGGAGACAAACCTCTTTTTAAAGAGAAGCTGGAACTTTCATGAATTACCATTTGAAGTGAACATAAATGAAGCTATTAATAAATGTAATCTCACAATGCTTCCACAAACTAGGAAATGGCCTTCATTCTTTTTTTTCCCCATTTGTATTTTCCCTAGTTAGGGCAGAATTTTCCACAACTTGAACAACTGTATTCACAGAGCTCAGCAGAGGCATGTGCATAATGGCTAAAAAAAACTGAATTAAAATTAGAAGTCCAGGGGCACCTGGGTGGCTCAGTCGGTTGAGCGTCTGACTTCAGCTCAGGCCACGATCTCCCGGTTCGGGGGTTCAAACCCCGCGTCGGGCTCTGTGCTGCCAGCTCAGAGCCTGGAGCCTGCTTCAGATTCTGTGTCTCCCTCTCTCTCTCTTTCTCTCTCTGCCACCTCCCCTGCTGGCGCTCTGTCTCTCTCTGCCTCTCAAAAATAAATAAACATTAAAAAAAATATATTTTTTTAAATTGCAAGTCCATTATTTCACCAACCGAATGCCCTATATTCTAGTACTTTAGCCCTCCTTCTTCCATCCTTTTCTCTCTGATTCAGTGTATCCACCCTTCCCTTTAGTAATGCTTGGCCCTGATCCAGTGGACAACTCCTGGGAAAGAAAAGGAACTAACGTTTACAGAGTGTCCACAACGTGCCTCAGCCTCATGCCAGGGTCTTCAGTAGGAGCTCTCTCACGGATCCTTCACTATAACCCGAGAGAAAGATATTGTTATGGTGTCCATTTTACAGATGAAGAAATGGAGGCTCAAAGAGGCCAAGTGACTTGCTCAAGGTCACACGGCGAGTGAGCGGCACACGCAGAATTCAGGTCTGTGTTACTTCAAAGCCAATGTTCTTTCCATCGTGCCCCAAGCGACATTCACTCACTGAGAATACTTCTGGATTCCCCAGTGGAAATTACTACCTGTTACACCTGGGTACTGACACATTCTGCTCAGAGCAGTTGTACCAGAAAACCAGGTGCCTGTGAGGTGCTTATGAGATGGAAAAGCTTTACCCCAGAGGGAACGGATCAGGCGAGAAGAAACTCACAAGGGTGTTGGGTAATACCGCCTTACTACTTAGTCATAGCCAACTTATCGAGGAAGCAGCGGCTGGCTAAGTGTGGCCACATGCGAGGGAGCGCTGCTGAGCACAGATAAGATGAGACCAAGGAACTGTGAGATACACTGGTCCCAGTTTTCCCCCCACAACCCACCCCTGCTTTAAGTACCACCATCAAGTTATACTGCTAAACAGTCACTCGTGATGAGCTGGTAACACTTTAAAACTCCTTACCCATGCATATGGAAACAGACTGGCCAGAGAGCAGCTCAGCCACAGGACACAAGCAGCTTTGGCCATAAGGGCTAATAAAATTGTTCCACATGTTACAAAGGAAATCTCGTAAGCACAGGGGGGGAAAAGGGACAATGTAACCCAATAACGCAGTAATTAAACCTTTTTTTTCTGAGACAACAGACACTCTGAAAAACTGAACGAAATTTCTCCTCCCCAACATTTGCCATTTCTAGGAACTGAGGCGCACGGACAATTATTTAAAAACTGGTAAAAAGAGAAACTGCCATGGAGTTGCTTCAAGTACTCGAAAACATTTGATAAAAATAATACCTCTTTAAATACTTACGTTGACCAATCCGAAGTAGTGTTCATTGATTGGAAACTGCTCTGGACCAATGTCTTTTTCCAGAGCAGAGGCATTGGTGCCCTGAAAGAGAAAAAATAACAACATTCCTGTTGTATGTAAAATGCTCAATAGACTCTTGAGAGAGTCCACTATTGAGACCAGCCTCTGTCTCCTCCCCACAGTGGTTGATGCTGTTCGTGCTGGAAAAAAAAGTGTCAAAAGGAAATCGGTAAATGAATTAATAACATCAGCCTTATTCTTCTCTTCATCCAACGTAATCATCCCTTCAAACCTGTTCTACTTGGCTTCGATGATCTTCTATTAGGAACGTTGGTCCGAGATAGGCAAATAAGCAACTTATCATTAAGAACTTGTGAATAAAACACTGGAAGCCCAGCAGCTTTTATACTACTTGGTGGCGTAGAGAACCCTAGCACCACTCTCGAAGTCAACTTCTTCGTTCCGATAAGGCTTTCCTGCGCGCCTACCATGTGCCAGGCACTATTCTAGGCAGTGACAATATAACAGTGAACAAAACGGACAGGGAAGCCCACACTCCTGGAGCTCACGTTTTAGTGAAGAGAGCCAGAAAGAAAAAGCAAATACAATGGACAGTATACTGGAAGGTGATAAGTGCAGTGACAAACAATAAAGTAGGAAATGAGGGCTCAGGGAGGAGGGGGTGGAGGAGAGACACGGAGGTGGGGGGAGTGTACATAGTTGAAGCTTTAAATGCAGCACTCAGAGAAAGCCCTTAACTGGGAAAGTGAAATGTCCAAGGAATACTGTGAATAATGGAGCAATACGCTTTAAAACCCAACACTTCCCAAACGCATCAAATTGGTAAGCCACATGAACCCAACCTGAAAGCTCCGACAGGACGATGAGAAGTTACCGGGTACTCCTACTATGTGCCAGGGACTGCACTATTTATTCTCACAACAATCCTAGAGGTAAGTACTATTATAACGCCCACTTAACAGACAGGAACATGAGGTTTACGATGGTTAAAAATCTGCCCACGGACCACAGGCAGCAAGCGGCAGAGCTAGGACTTGAACCCAGGAGTCAGACTCGGGAGCCCCCGGTCTTAACCAAATGCTATGCAGAGCAATCGAGCACGTGGCGAAGGGCCGAGTGGCCACCAGCAATACCAGTCCCATTTCTCCCCGAAGGTCCAGGAGTCTGCTGGAGTTAGGAAAAGTGACCAAAGTTCAGTCGGACAAGGTGGAGGTGGGGTGGGAGGATCAGGCTCCACATACACCTGTGGCTCCACCATCATTCCACAGCCTTCTCACGTTCTCAGGCTGTCAGAGAAGGACTCAGTTCAGAGAATCTCAAAGATCTGGGAGACAGGAAGAGACACCATTATATTTTATAAGAAAACGAATCTGCTGCTGCTACTTGTTCTTGACTCAGGGGATGAGCATCTCCTGTCGTAGGAAGAAATGGCCGAAAGGTGAACTGAGAACCAGTCGAAACGGTCACTTGTCAGCAAGAAAGTGTGAAATGTAAAATCACCCAAATTTGAGCAAACAGAACCAGAGCAGAAATGGCAATTCTATGCCCTTCTCATCATGTCCTGTTTTCAAGGTCCGTCCTACAGCCCACCAATCTAAATTCCCTTTCCTGTCGGCTGAGACTTTGAGCTCGGTGCTCATCTGTCCATTTGATAGTTTCACTGTCTTCTCGTGTGTGTGTGTGTGTGTGTGTGCGCGCGCGCGGTTTTCATCACCTTTCCCAAGAAAGCAACACCGCATACATGAGTCTTTTAAATAACAGTTATCATATTACAGCAGGATTTTATGTATAGACAAAAACCACTGGAGATTTTCAAAAAAGCTCCATCCCAATCATAAATCAATATAAATAATGCATATTAAATACACCCACAGCCATATCTGAAGCAACATTAGAATATATGGCTTAGAGCCCAGGAGGAATGTCAGATATAAAAGTATAGCACATGGAGACAGAGCTCATTAAATCTCTCTTTATGAGGTAGCCATATATTCAAGTTAATCCATGATTTTTGCTATTTAGGAATTCTTGGATTGAGTCTGCTTTTTTCTACCTATCTCAATATTTTCCTGCTGGAGGGAGAGTTGGGGAGGTGATTACTCATACGGAGGGCAATGTTTAAGGAATAACCTGTTCAAAACACCTGTCCTTCGGAGGCCCACACCTCCCAGTTCTGTGCAAGGTCTCCTCTTCCTGGTTAACCTCCATTCACAGCTAATCTTCCCCCCCCCCCACCCCAGCATCTCTTGCCGTCATCTGGGGTCATCTCGCTATCCACGTAGAAGAGCATTCCCACAGCCTGCTCTCTTGGTAACTGGATGTCCTCTTTCCCAGATGTCTTTTATTCCACTCTACGCCAGCTCCTCACTTCCCAAAGACACCCTCTGGACCTGGTCACCGCCCTATAATCGACCCAGGCTCTGCTCTGCCGGCCGGCTTCCTTAAGCATGCCAGCCCCACTGCTTCAGTCACCTCACCTGAACCTGGCACTGCTTTCTTATTTGGCTTAGAGTCCAGGGGTCATGACTTCAACTGCTCTTACAAACAACCCTTAGCCTGTCCTCTGGTCACACCGTCTGGCAAAAAACTAACCGAGTAGGAGCCCAAAGGCCCACCGTCTCTGAATGTACACCCACCCATACAGACGCGCAGTGCCAGTGGGAGAAGTCCCACCCCCACGCTGGCTGCGCTCGCCTGAATTCACCAAGCAGGCCCTGAACCCGTCCCACCTGCAACAAGGTCTCTTCAGCGCACTCATTCTCTCCACGGCCACTGTTCCCAACTTCCCTGGAGCTCCTCAAAACGTCAACGACCCCTAGTTCCCCTCTGCCCCTCTCACTGGCCTCCTGCTCGATACGGAAGAATTTTTTTTAACTGGATTAAATTAAACCAGCAGAGAGGAACTCCCTTAATTTCATTCCCAAACCTCTGAACCTACGAGCCTCCTTCTGTCACTGACAGACACCTCTCTCTGGTCCAAGCCAGGCTCTCCTCCAAGGTCAGAGCCTTCCCATCGGAATTTAACATGCCTATCGCAGAGCCCTGCGTAGGGTGTCGACGTGATGTGATTTCTGCCCAGTGCTGCGAACGTCAAAGTGAGAAATTTAGCACGCCTAAGTGTCTCTCCCACCAAACACGCACACGTGCACACCCGCCCACACACCTCCCCAGTGACCTCCGCCTTGTCACTGCCCCATGGGAGCTCCACTGCTTTAAAGAACTCTCCACTCTGAAACATCTACAGATGAGTCAGATAACTTCTAAGACTGGTTTGAAATAACCCAGTGGTGAGGTGGGGAGAAGTGGGGACACGCTGTGTTGGTGAAGCTGCGTGCTGGGTATATGGGGCTCATCATACGATTCTGTTTATACTTGAACATGTACGTGTATAGGCAGAGTAATGATGCCCTAAAGATGTCCGGGTCCTAATCCCCAGAACTTGTGAATACATTACCTTACATGGCACAGGAAAATTCAGCTTGTAGATGGGATTAATTTGCCTATCAGTTGACCTCAAAATAGGAGGACTGTTCCAGATTACCTTGGTGGGCCCAATGTTATCATAAGCATCCTTAACAGTGGGAGGCAGAAGCAGAACGATAGGTCAGAGCGATGCCATGTGTGAAGGACTCGATGGACCCTTGCTAATTTTGAAGATGAAGGAAGGGGGCCAGCAGCCAAGGAACACGGGCAACCTCTAGAAACTGGAAAAGGCAAGAAACAGTCTCCGCTGGAGCCCCAGGAAGACCCCAGCCCTGTACACACTACATGTTCCCTCAGGGAGGCCCATTGCAGGGCTCTGACCTCCGGAACTGTAAGACGATGAATTTGTATTAAGGCTCTAAATCAACTGTAATTTCTTAGAGCAGCAACACGAAGCTAATACAATTTTTGGAAATTTTCCAGAATGAAGATTCTTCTGTTTCTTTGCCTCCACATCTCTTCGTCTGGATTCTACCCCCCGCTTCATCCCTGATGAACTCGAAACACTGCCGACTCCAGGGGGCGCTTTTAGCTACCTACCGGCTTTCTACAGGCACTGAGGCCCTCTTCCCTCTTCTCCATGCCTCTCTGTAGGGTCCAGGCAATAACCACTCATGCGGCATTAATCAGCAGCTACCGTTTCCAATTTCATCTTCATTCCAGAAAACTTCTGAGTTCATTCAGACCGAGTGAATATTGACATTTCCACTGGTTTGTCTCCTAGGCCCTCAAAATCAATCTACTCCAAATTAGAGCATTCTCTTCTCCTTCTCCCCATTTCCAACCCTTTCCTGGTGTTTCCCCACAGATGACAATGCTGCCACCTTCTTGGCTGATGCTAGATCTAGCCTGGGGGTCTTGCCCGACCCACGCACCACCATGTCTGTGGGTTCAATCTCTCAGGGCCACCTTCTCTTTCATCTTCTGCCGCCAGCAAGGCCAGGCCCCCCAGCATCTCTCACCTGAATTACGACAGCCTCCTACGTGGCCTCCAACACCCTCCATACCCACCTCTAACCCCACTGTCAACATGGCAGCACAAGTGTTCTTTGTAAATACAAATCTACTCTAAAATCCTCCGGTGACTTCCCCTACTGTCTCCAGCATCACTTCTCACCACTGGCTCCTTTGCACACTTGGCCTGTCACAACGGCCTTTTGTTCCGTTCCTCACACAGCTCAGGTCACCTCAAATTCCACCCCAGCCACCACCTGAAGGTTCTTCCTCAACTTCCTCACCTGGCTGTACCTCATCATCCTTCTCGGGGCGTTCCTCACTGACTCCCTCCAGGGTCTGGCAGTCCCTGTGACAGAAAGAATAACGGCCCCTCCACACCCTAATCCCTGGAATCTGTGACTCTGTTACCTTACATGGCAAAAGGGACTTCGCAGGTACAGTTAATGTACGGATCTTGAGAGGGGGAGATTACCTTGGATTATCTGGGTGGGCCCAGTGTAACCACAAGGGTCCTCAGAAGAGGGAGGCGAGGGGCAAGAGTCGGCGAGGAGACGTGACGACAGAAGCAGAGTTCCTAGAGGGGATGTGAAGATGGAGAGCCCCGGGCCACGGTATAGGCAGCCTCTAGAAACTGGAAAAGGCAAGGAAACGCATTCTCTCCGACAGCCTCTGGAAGGTGTGCTGCATAGCCGGCACCTTGATTTTAGGACTTTTGACCTCTGGAGCTTCAAATGAAGCTACTAAGTCTGTGGTAATTTCTTACCGCAGCAATAGGAAACTTCACCCACACAACCTCCACCCCCCACCAGGGGCCCCTGTATGGTATCCATACCTACTCCAAGGGGGCTTGGCAAGTGTGGCCTTCGCCTGAGCAGCCATGACCAGCGACCAGCTAACATCAGAAATGGAAAATGGGCACCTGGGTGGCTCAGCCAACTGAGCGTCTGACTTCAGCTCAGGTCATGATCTTGCAGTCCGTGAGCTCGAGCCCTGCATCAGGCTGTCTGCTGTTAGTGTAGAGGCCACTTCAGATCCTTTGTCCCCTCCTCTCTCTCTCTCTCTGTCCCTCCTCTGCTCAGTCTCGCTCTCTCTCAAAAATAAATAAACATTAAAAAAAAAAAACAACCAGAAAATGGATATTGGGAGAACAACCAGCAGTCAGTGTCTCAGAGCAAGGTTTGTGACAGGAAAAAAGAAACAGCTTGAACTGGTTAAAAAGTTATAGTAATCCGTATGATGGAATACCACGCGGCTATTTAAAAAGCAAATTGCCATACAGGTCCGGTTATGAAAATCTGTCCAAGACAGAGCAGTATGTGGAAACGTGATGGAGAGGGACAAGGGGCAGGACAATCCTGGAAATGTCGTTCATTTAATCAACAGACCTCGAGCCCTGCTTTGTGTCCAGCACTTCTATCGGAAGCACGCGGCACACGCAGACCAGGCCTGTTTAATGCCTACTTTTAATTAGAGAGAGAGAAAGAGAGAGAGAACACGTGTGTGTGCCTGAGTGGGGGAGGGGCAGAGGAGCCCGAGCAGGCTCGAGCTGTCAGCGCAAAGCCCGACGTGAAGCTCAAACCCACAAACCGTGAGATCATGACCTGCATCGAAATCAAAAGTCAGATGTTCAACCAACTGAGCCACCCAGCAGCCCCTCCACGCTGACATTCTAACGGAACCCCCTTCCAGAATACTTGGGAAATTATGAACACTAGTCACCAGGGTCTAGGAGCGGGGCCAGGAACCGAGGAGGCCACCGAGGGGCTTTTCGTATTCTCTTCCCAACTGTTCAGTTTTTACTCTGGGCATTATGTTATTTTTGTCATTAAAGAAAGTTAATGAAAACTAGCAAACTAATAGCCTGCAGACCAGTCATCTCAAGCCCACAGCACACAATTCAGACTGTATTTGGCCATTTTTTCCTCCCAGTAGGAATCTGCCTTTGGTTTTGGTCACTCCCCTCTCTTGGCCTTGGTTTCCTGGCTGGGGAGGGGTTCGGGGTGGGGGGAGTAGCTGGCATCCAGCCAACCTCCTGCTCAGGGTGACAGGGAGGATCAAGCAAAACTGGGAATGTCACCAGCACCATGCAAATTGCAAGGTGCACTACGAATCCCAGCGCCTACACTCCCACTGCCAGCGCCCAGCACGGAGGCACGAAAGGCAAGTGGGAGGCACTGAGAATAATTACTCCCTGACCAGATGCTGAACAAAAGAACTTATCAATGGTGGTAAATCACAGGGTCTGGAGGTCTAGAAACATAAAGATCTTATTTCCATCAGTAAAAAAATTTGGTAACCTTTAAAAAACAATGCGCCACGCTTTATTAAAAATAGAATCTGAGCTGGGACAAGTTCCAACAAGAAGACTGTAATGTTAGCTCTTCAAAGCACTTCTGAGAGCAATCCTGCGCCTGCGGAGGGGGCTACAGCACCACCAAATAAACACCCACCGCCCCCGGGAAGGATGAATCGTAAATGCAGAAGATGGATATAGAAAGGCATTTCTTTTTACAGGAATTTGAAAGGCACTTTATAAAGAAAGCATATTAGAATTTCTTCGGGGGGGGGGGAGGATAAAAGGGAGATAGAATCTCGCTCAGGAGGATGATACGATCAGAACAACAGCACTGGAAGGTCTAGAAAAGCCGATGAGAACACTGCCGTACTACGGGAGCACCTGAACAAAAGCCGCAGGGACCAGAAAGGGCCCTGGGAGGCCAGCTAGACCCATTTCCCAGAGGAAAAAACTCAGGCCCAGAGAAGTAAGCCTGCTTGGCCAGGATAACCCCAGGACAGCCCATCTGTCAGCATCCTGGGCCAGGCAACCTCTCTCTCAAGTTTGTACAAAGTAAAGAAGGGCCACACACAAAAAAGGCCAACGAGAACATGGAAAAATTGCCAAGTATACAGAGAGTAAGTCATTAGTTACAAACTCGGAATTAAAATACGTGACAGGAGAAGAGAATGTTGTTGCTAACGACCTATTTTAAGGTCTATGTTCAAAAGGCTATTCTACTTATTAAGTAAGTTTTCAAAGTACAAAAGTACATAAAGAACTAGATTTCAAAAGGACTACTATTCCCTGACTTGTGTTGATTAAAGTCACTCCTACGGCCTTACGGAGAGAGCGAAACAAAAATGAAGTGATACAGTCCCCGATCTCAGGGTGAGCCAGGAGCCACCTCCCAGCATTCAAGGATGGTTGCGGAGGACGAGGGCCGCTGGCTCCTCAGCTGTAGTGAGTAATAATAACAGCAACCACTAACACGAACCATCCTCATACTGCAGTCACTGCTCCAAGGACTTGATGTGTATTTTACTCATTTTACACCTCTAATCCTCTAAATTTAACTCCACGACGTGAACGCCATGATTGTTCCCATTTTAAAGAGAAGACAACTGGGACCCAGAGAGGGTAAGTGACTGGATCCAAGTTCACACAGCCAATAGAACTGGGTGTGGACTCACACCAGCGTGCTCCCAGCCACTGCGCCGCACTGACTCTCTAGGAGGTCGAGCCCCTCAGAGTCCCAGAGGGGCAGAGAGAGAAAACTTGGAGAGGTCACAAAGTTGTACGGACAAACCCGTAACTCCGAGGCACCCCTTCAAATAGTCCACAATGAGCAACGCGCGCGTCCTTTTCTATAAAATCTCTGCAGAATACTGTAGGAGGCTACGACCTGCTTAACGGAAATGTACAATTGAGGTCGGAAGTCAGGAAAAACTCAGGATGTGGTCAAAAGAAAACAGACTTTTTTTCCCCCAACATGGTTTTAAGGTCTGTGAATCTTTAGCCAAACAGAAAAAGAAAACAATCTTAAGTTTAACAAGGCAAAAAGAGAAAACAGCATCGAAAAATGAAAATGAGTTCTAAGGGGTAAAACATTTTATACCTAATAATGAAATAATGTACAATCTTACTACTCTAACTTCTAAATTTTTAGATACTGACAATATACTGAAAACACCTGAATAGAGAAAAAATCTACCAAAAGAATGCACAACAAAATGTGATTAAACACACACACACACACACACACACACACACACACACACACACATTTTAGGTTTTTTAAAGTAATCTCTACACCCAATGTGGGGCTCGAACTTACAAGTCTGAGTTCAAGAGTCATATGCTCCAGGTGCCCCAAAATGTGTCAATATATTAATACGGCTCATCTCTCAGTGTTAAGATTATAACAGGAGTTGGGGGGGGGTGGGAAGGGGGAGACAATTGGCATAAAGTATATCAGGGGAAATTTTCCATTTCTGTTTAAATTTTTTTAATCTTTATTTATTTTTGAGAGAGAGAGAGAGAAAGAGCATGCGTGGGGGAGAGGCAGAGACAGAGGGAGACACAGAATCCAAAGCAGGCTCCAGGCTCTGAGCTCTCAGCACAGAGCCCGACGTGGAGCTCAAACTCACGAGCCATGAGATCATGACCTGAGCCAAAGTTGGGATGCCTATTTTCGTTTTATTTCAAAGAAAGCTGCAGAATATTCAATGTACCTCCAAAAGACAGAAATGCAGACTGTAATTCTGAGTCTCTCAGCTAACAGCTAGTGTAGCCAGTTCTCTGGCCTCAGGGGCTAGGCCCCCTGTAGCTGCCCTTTCTTCCTCTGGCTACCTTCTTACCATTTTGCTTCAAAGTCCCTTCTTCAAAGCTACCTTTCTTGACCTTTTTCTCTCACATATTCCTGTGAGATTCCACAGTTTTATAAAACCTATCACGACGTCTAATAACATATTTGTGATTATTTAACACGTTTTCCCACTGAGCCACAGTTGACAAGGGATGATCCATGGGCCAAATCTGGCACAACTGCTTTTGTAAATAAAGTTTTATTAGAACACAGCCGCGATCATCCATTTACCTATTGTGGCTACTTTCACAATGCAACAGTAGAGCAGTTGTGACGAAGACATCACGGCCCGGAAAGCCCAAGATATTACCATAGAGCCTTTTACCAAAAAGCCTGCTAATGTCGACACTGGACCATAAACTCCAGGGGAACAGACTCTATCACGTCTGACTGGTTTGCCAGCACCTAGCAGAGCATCTGGCATATAAAAGGCGCTTACATAAATTTGCTAATTAAATAAATTTGGCAAATGGGGAGGAGTAAGTGGTATGTGCCACTCATTCAGAAACTTCATGTCTGCGTATCCACTTAATTTTGTCCACTAGTCCAAGCCAGATTAGATTCTCCCTGTTCTACACCTATGAAGAAAAGAAGGGAACCTGCCCACACTGACTCAGTCTGTAAAGGAGACAGAACTCAAATGCAGGCCGTTCGGGTCCCGAGCCCAAGCCCCTGACCCCTAGTCAGGGCAGATGATCTTTTCATCTGTATTTTTAGATTCCATAGCTGCAGATTACAGGGACTAGGCAGGGAGCCAGAGCGGTCTCTGAGCACGAGCTCTCTGACCCTGGGTCACACACATCACCTGGTCACCGAACCACCGAATCCGCAACACCCCAGTATGGCTAGCAGTGCCCATCCTGCTTAGGCGGCAGACAGGTCACCTGGGCCCAGGGAGCAACACTGAACCGAACTCCTTCCAGGTAAACCACTCCCAGGGACCCACTGGCCCCATTTCACAGGTAAGGGAAATAAGGTTAGCGGGGGTTTAAGAACTTGCCACAGTCAGGTGCTAGTATGACGCAGAGGTCCGTTGTGAACCCACGATCTCAATACTAACACGCTGCAGCCCCAACTCCTGCTGTGTGCGGCTCGTCCGCCTCCCGGGAGGCGGGCTGCAGGCTTTCCCCGGGAGCCAGCGTCCCCGGAAGGCAGTGAAAACACATCTTCATTCTGCACCACGACAGCATGACATTTCCATGCTTTATAAGATACTGGGTAGGGAGAAACACGCGGAAAAACTTAACAGGATTTCATTTAATGATCATAACACAGAAACAAAAACGCCTGCTACTGAAGAAAGATGACCCTGGGACACACAGTCATCCCGGGAAGGGGCATTAAAGAGCAGCTAGAGACTCTGGTTTGTAACCTAGCTCTCCGCGTGCGCGTGCTGTGCCGAGAGACACTGTAACAAAGTCCTCATGCAACAATAAAATTTCCACCCAAACGCAGAACAAAAGATACTGGTCTGTGTCTATCTCCTCTGGCTGAAGGTGGAGAAAAAGGAAATTTTACCCACAGTCACTGAACTCGCTGCACCAAAAGCAGAAACTCATTCCAAATCCAACGTTCTGCAAAGCCGCCAAGGTGCCACCTTGATGAAGAGGTCTCTTAACCTCTTACTTTACCCAGGACCCCTTCCTGTCACTTCCGAGAGAAGCAGCACGAGTGGCACAGGACACTGGCAAAGCCCCAGGCCACGGAGGTCAACTCTGCAAACTGGACTAATTGGGTGATTTTCAGCATTCTCCACCCAACCCCGTCTAGTAGTTCAAGCTTAAGGTCTTCATCGAGGAAAAACCAGGACCCCAGGATTGCATGTCACAGCCTGGGAGAACTGAAGGGGTTAACGTACCCGGATGGGTTTGCGTGGCACCCTCCCTTCTGGATCAGGACTGCCCCATCAGAGATACGCTGCTCTCACGGAGCAAAAACACCTAGTACTGATCGTGAAGCAGAAAATCTAGAATCCTGTGCTCTCTTCTCTCATCCCCAAACAGGGCTGCAACGGGAAAGAGGAAACGAGTAAGGAGTTCTTTACAACAATACCACTCAAAGTGTTAACACTGCCACGAGCTAAGTTCAGAAACTAAAAACAGGTATCATGAACGCATAGACTAATTCTGTATCTGTCAAGGTAAATCACAGAAAATAGGGGTTTGTGGGGCACCTGGGTGGCTCAGTCGGTTAAGTGTCTGACCGGCTCAGGTCATGATCTCACAGTTCGGTTTGTGAGTTTGAGCCCCGCATCGGGCTCTGTGCTGACAGCTCAGAGCCTGGAGTCTGCTTCAGATGCTGTCTCCCTCTCTCTCTGCCCCTCCCCTTATGAGAAGGCTCATGCTCTGTCTCTGTGTCTCTCAAAAATAAACAAACATTAAAAAAAAAAATAGGGGTTTGTGTGCTCATGTATCTTTGAAGTTTTTAATTCTATTTTGCTAATAATTCTTTTTTATCTTTTTTTATAAAAATATCAGTCTGCGACAGTGAAAGTAAAAATAAAACTTGTCCATCCTTACGGACTTTGAAAATAATTGCCAACGACAAAACAGCTAAATGAAACTGAGCTGGTTTCCTTGAGTGTGTGAATAGCTGCTCAAGCTCACTTCTAACAAGAGAGACGCAAACTAAAAATACACTAAGACTCCATTTTTCCCCTGACTGGCGAGGATCAAAAGGTTTCTGGATAGCACACTGCTTTGGCAAGGCTGCGGGTAACAAGAGTCGCACATATTGCTGGTGGAGGGCAATTTGGCAGAATCCATCAAAGTTACAAATGCAAATCCATTTCTAAGAAGTACGCCGACAGCTATATTCCCACACATGTAAAATGACATATGGACATATGGATGTATGTTCCCTACAGCCTTGTTTGTAAAAACCAAAGAGGAGAAAACTACCTTTACACCCATTAGTGGTTAAGTGAATTCAATACATTCGAGCAACTGAAGACTCAGCAGCCATTAAAAAAGGAGGATGCTCTTCACATACTACTAGCACGGATCTCCCTCCCAGGCGTAAAAAGCAAGGGGCAGATCGGGGCAGATCAGTGTAGGCCAGAAGTACTATCTCAGTTTTTAAAAACTGAGAGAGAAATACAGAGGCGCCTGGGTGGCTCAGTCGGCTGACGGCCCAGCTCTTGATTTCGGCTCAGGTCATGAACTCCGAGCCGTGGGATGGAGCCCCACATCGGCTCTGCACTGAGCATGGAGTCTGCTCAGGATTCTCTCTCCTCCTCTCTCTCTGTCCCTCCCCTGCCCCTTCTCTCTAATTAACACGTAAACATTTTTTAAAAATAAAAACAGGGGCACCTGGGTGGCTCAGTCGGTTAAGTGTCTGACTTTGGCTCAGGTCATGATCTCATGGTTCGTGGGTTCAAGCCCTGTGTGGGGCTCTGTGCTGACAGCTCGGAGCCTGGAGCCTGCTTCAGATTCTGTGTCTCCCTCTGTCTCTTCCCCTCCCCTGCTTGTGCTCTCTCTCTCCCAAAAATAAATAAAACGTAAAAAAATATTTTTTAATAAAAATAAAAATAACTGAGAGAAATAAAAACATATTTGTTTGTATATGCATAAGATACCTCTGAATGGAAGCAGAAGAAACTGCAAATATTAATCATGTCAGATATAAGAATTGGGTGGTGGGTATATTTTCAATATACACCCTTTTGTATAATTTGAAATTTCCACCATAGGAGCTCATATTACCTTTTTAAAAACTTTAATTTTTTTTTTAAAGAAACTGAGCTCAGTTACTTATGTATTTCTCAGGTAGGAACACCTAACTGCGGATGCCAGGTAATACAAGAGGGTATGTCATACGTTCATTAGATGATGAAAGGTCTTGGACTATATGGTGTGCCCTCATTACCAGGAAAGGGAAAAACACTGCATCCTGACCGATGACTACAGAAGTCTTGCCACGCGCCATCTGCACCGTGTCCCCCAAGGACCTTTCAGTCAGAAATCACAGCTTCTTCCTCCTCTTGTCCCCTCCCGGCTTTCCCACCCAAGTCCTGTCCCCACCTGGAAGCCATGCTAGACTGCAGTGTGCTGCTCATCTTAGAGACCCAGAGAGGTCTAAGTCACCTCCCAATGTCGGCAGAGCTACAAAGTGGCAGGATCAAGACTGGAACCTGTGACCGCAGACCCCAGGGCAATTTCCACTCCGTCCTTCGGACTCTATTGCTTATGGGAAAAACAGGGGCACTAGAAGGCAATAGTAGTAAAATGGTCAGGCTTGGAGCTGACCACTAGACATTAATGAGTCCGTTTCAGTTCTGCAATACCACAGGGAGAGAGGTTCTCTTGCCACCGACATTATGGGTGACAGACACGCAGAGTCTCTGAGAAGGGGTGCGTTGGCAACTCTCACACCCAAAACCAACGACATGTGGAAACTCCAACCAGATCTCCTCCACACGCTAACGTGCCTCCCAAGGAAGCTCACCAGCCTGTAATCTACAAACCACTGTAACAGTATCCCTCGGGAGGCGCATGACCGGCTCAGCCCGTGGGGCATGGGACTCTTGATCCTGGGGTCATAAGTTCAAGACCCACATTGGGCATGGAGATGACTTAAAAACAAAACAAACAAAAAAAAGTGTTCCTCCAATAATCGGTTATTTGAACCACCATAAAGAACCTCTTATCTGAGCCAATGCCTCCCAAACTAGGAACCATGAATCCCAGAGGGAGGTGAGATAATCTTAGGTGGCACTACTATGAACGCTTTTAACTCCAGCAATCATGCATTTTTTATTGAGCTATAATCGACATACAGCATTAAATTAGTTTCAGGTGCACAACATAATGACCTGATATTTGTATCTATAGCGATTATGTTTCTGATATGCATTAGAAAAGCATATAACTAGCTCACCAAACCCATTACTTCGCAGATGTCTTAGCACAGAATGGGGCCAAATTAAAAGAAGTTGGAGAGTTTTAAGGAAAACTACTACTAAATTCAAGTGGTTCAAAGATACAGGGAAAACTTGGGAATAAAAAAGATACAGTGAAGCCTGGGAATGAATAAAAACACCAAAACCGCCGCACACGATACACACTAGTTCTCAGTGTCCCTTTTATCGTACTTGTATTTGCCCTCCTCTCTCTATACCACACTGCCTCTCTCAGGAGGATGAGACGGTATCGCCAATAAATAAAGCACCCTGAAATGTTGCATTTCAATGGCAGTGTCCTTTGGTGGCTTAACTTTGGGTTGACCACAAGGCCTGGTTCGCCCTGAATAGCTCTGATTACACCTATAGTAGATCAACTAAAACCTACTAACTATTTGGAGCACCCCCTCACTGTAAGAAGGGTCTGACTTGTGGAAATAAACTAGACAGCCTCCCTACTGTCCTATCACCTGCTGCAGCAGAGAGCTGAGTGGGAGAGAGCTCTGGGCCTCTGTCTAGTCCTGTTCCTCCCCCTACCACCAGCCAGGGAGAAGGGAACCCCGCTTGCCAGCACCTGCAGTCAGAACCACACAAGCTGAACTTTGCCTCTGCTCTTGCCTGACCCTCTCCCCGACCCCCCTCCTCCCAAAATGCCGGCTAGATGTAGACAGCAGGTCAAAATGAAAGCAGAATTCCATTCAACCGGTGATTCTCAGATGTCAGTGTGTTACCCTTTGTGGTTTTCGGTGTATCTGTGCACTACCTGAACTTATTAGCTTTCCCTAAATCTGTTCGACTTCTTTTAACAACAGCTTTGTGCTCTGAGTAACCTGAGGGAAAACATTAATTCCCTGAAAGAACGAGAATAATTATGGAAAGTAGTGTGTGTGAGGGCATCACGGTGAGGCAGCAAGATCTTCTTTGATTCTTCCCAAGAATGCTGTGAGAAAGGTATTTTATCATCTGCCTTTTTGTGTTATCAAGAGATGAGGAGACAGGCTTTGAAATTTACCAAGCAGGATTCCAAATCCCAGACTCCTCCACTTTAGACAAAAAAAAAAAAAAAAAACATTTTCTTTTTTTTTCCCTGGGGACTTGTGGTTCTGAGTGTGCTTCCCCGACCAGGGCACTCTGGCCATGCTAGAAATGCAAAACCTCGGCCCACTAGTAAAGGCCTCCTGAATCAGAACCTGCATCATAACCAGCTCAGCAGGTGGTTCTGGTGGACGGTGAATTCCGAGGAGCGCCGTTTTACTACAAGGCAATTCTCCCGTTCTCCCAGGCTCCAGCTCTTCATTCAAGCATCCAGGGATCAGCGGCTGAGCCTCTAGCCCGGATGCGCCGGCACCGTGCCGAATGCTGAGGAATCGGCGGTGGAGAAGATACACGTGGCTCCCATCAAGGAGCTGCTAATCTGACCGTGGTTTTCTAAGCTTCGGCTGCTCCTCAGAATCAGCTGTGGCACTTCAAGCACTCGCAGGTGCTTAAAACCCGCCGCAGCCCTACCCACACCTCTGTCCGGTCGGAAACTCTGAGGCTAGGGCCTCAGCAGCGACACATCCAAACGGCTCCATTTCATGCAGCCACCTTGGGGAGCAATCCGGCAACACCTCGGAACGCCCCAGACGGGCACGCCCTGAGAGCCGCGCTTCCCTGCCGAGGCCTACGACCTGGAGAACCGAAGGCACCTGTGCGAAGACAGGCATGAGCACGTTCACGGTGGCCCTGTTTCCAGAGAAACCCGCTGCCTTTCGAAAAGAACTTCAGGAAGCAACTGGGTGAAACAGGAAAACTCCGCGAGTCCGGCCTCGCTGTCGCTGTCGTTCTCACCGGAAGAGGCCCCAGACACCAAAGCCAATTTCAATTAAACAGAGCATGAACGACACAACTTAAACTGAGAGGCCCGGCCTGCCTGACAATGTATCCAGAACATACTCTCTCCGCTCAATGTATCTTCTCACTTCTGGTCTGTGGTCTTTTGGCTCCAAGTTTTCGGCCCCTTGCTATCACTCCTTCAACCTCTATCTTCCGTGCCATCCCTACCATTCTCAACTTGTTCTCCGGTCTCCCCACTTTTAGTCCCCCCCCCTTCCTCTATTTTCAGACAAAACAAATGCAAGCCTGACTTTCAAGCCCTGGAAAACCGCCCCGGAGTCCCTGGATTAAAAACAACCCAGCACAACAAACACATGAAAAGATGTCCAGCCTCATTAGTAAACAGGAAAGTGCACATTTTAAACCACAAAGCTACTATTTCACACCCATCGGACTGGCAAAACATCACGTCTGACGATATCGATATCGGGTGTCCGAAAGCATGTGGAGCCGCCGGAACTCCCCGGCGCTGCTGGTTGGAACGCGAATCGGCACAACTGCTCTGGAGAGCCATATCTTAAGAGTTGAAGATGCCCATTTCCTTTGACCTGGCAACCTCTCTTCTAGGTTATATGCCACAGAGAAACTTCAAACATATGCATACGGAGACAAGCTCAAAACCGTCATGACAAACACAAAAAAGTGTACACCCAGGGGCTTGTCGACAACAAGGTGAATATACTGTAGCACACGCAAGTATAGCACTTAACAACCGAGCATCACATACACTTTAATGGACAAATCTCGAAATCATCATTTAAACAAAAGCAAACTCAGTATCAGAGAGCACGTTTAAAACGTGAGAAAACGACACCGCCTGTGGGTGCTGAATATCCAAGTACACAGACACGGGATAAACACCAAATGCAGAAGAGCGACCACTGTCTGGAAGAAGGCGGAATGAAATGAGGAAAGGTCGCTTGTATTTATAATATTTTACTTCTTCACTGGGTGGTGGATGGAAACCCATGGGCATGCACGCTATTATTCTCCGCATTTTTCTGTGGGCCTGAAATTTACCACCCCCCAGAAAAAGAGTCTCAAGTCTGAACTACTTTAAAGCATTTTCAGGCTCTGAATGTGGCATCCAAACTGGAGGGGCAGGAGAAGACTGGACGGACATGTGAAACGCGAAGCTTTGGGAAACCAACAGGGTTTTCTGCCACACGCTCTTAAAAATATCCAGCACAAATAACCACTCTTAAAATTGTAAAACCTCACGTAGAGGACTTATGACATACCCAAAATTCTTGGCAACAATCTCAGAACACAAACATTCCAAAAAGCCTTTAATGCTAGGTTTGATTGTTGACACAGAATTTATTTGTCTCAAAAAAGTATCTCCTTGTTCATTTTGGAGTGGCTTTTTCTCTTAAAAGATCAGCAAGGCCTTTCAAACCCTTAGATTAGCATTGGTTTCACCACAGCTGAAGGTGTAAGAATTTGCAATAAAATATTTAGTCAGAGCACTAACTAGACGAAAATACACCAAACTCTTCCAGTCCATTTGCTTTGGGCCGGCTCCATGAGAAGGCTTGAGATAACACCACCAGCAGACACCTTTTTGATGATACCACAGAATTAAACACTATTATAAAGCCTGAAGTCATTCAAACCAACTAGACAGATGAAGCTGGGGGAGGGGAGGGGGGGAAGGCGGCTGTAGGTTTAACTACTAAAAGAATCAAAATGGAAAATTATTTTCAATTACAACCGAAAAGACCAAAATTCCACATTAGTTAAAAAATAAATAGATTTGGGGGTGGCTGCATGGCTTGGTCAGTTAGGCAGCCCGCTCCTGATTTCGGCTCAGGTCATGATCTGGAGTTTGCAGGTTCAGGCCCCACGCTGGGCTCTGTGCTGACAGTGCAGAGCCTGCTTGGGATTCTCTCTCTCTCTCTCTCTCTCTCTCTCTCTCTCTCTCTCTCTCCCCCCCCCTCTGCCTCCCTCCCACTCATGCTCTCTCTCTCTCTCAAAATAAATAAACATTAAAAAAAACAGGTTTTATTCTGTGGGTGAACTGAAACATAAAGTTGATATCTAGAAAATAATATTATAATCTATAATGCTAACTAAATATTGGCATTCAACTTTATTTTCCTCTAGGAATCTAAGAAAAAACAGAGAAAAATCTATAGGCCTAATTGTCAGGTCCTGACCCAACACAAACATCTACATATTAGACCAAGAGGCCAGAAGTAGAGAACTTTTCTTTAAATGTCGGCCCACCCTACCCCAGGCTGCAATCTCTAAAATCTACTACTATCGGAGTAGAAGCTCACGCATGACTTTAACCCCCCCTGCTGCTACATTAAACTAAGCTGAGTCTCCAGTTCTCTTCGGGAAGGGGAAACAACAGTAACAGTACTAGAGGAAGACAGAAGTTAGGTCTTCTCCCATATTATAAAATGCACATACTTTTCGAATAGTTTGAAGAAATTTTTCCAACTAGTCTCAAAATGCTGTCTCAGGCAATCGACTTAGCAAGATAAAACGATCTCTATAAAATCCTCTAGCTTCGTTCCAAGTTTTTACTAAATTTACTTTCCCTTCATATCAAGGTGACTTCATTTATTTAAAACAATTCAAATATGGCACTCACTGGGGTATCCAATAATATCCTGGCACTGTTCAATGAATGCAAAAATGCTAATATCTGGTACATTCCACACAGTTTTAAATAAGCTGGTCAAGTCTTCAAATGGTTGCTAACCAACTAAGAGATGAAGATTTTTTATAAAGACTCAAAGAAATACTGTTCACTAAGAAGCTCCGGACAACCCAAAAAAAATGTATGAGTTTTACAAGGTGAGAAAGACTAAGGTCCCAAGAAATACAACAATTTGTCCAAAGACACCCTCAGACTTATGCTTGAGAGAGACAGCCATTGCAACACATGCCAGTTCCAAGTTACACTGACTATTATAAAATAAAAAATAATCCAACTTTGGTCAAATGCAAATTACATTACAGGAACATCCTGCTGTGTTCATCAGGCTTTTCTTCGTATTTTCTTCTGAGATTCTGTTCAACGCTCACCTGTGCAGGTACCACACCGTACTGAAATTGTTTCGGCTTTACCAATGTTATGGCCACAAAATAAGAAACTGCTGAGCTCTGTAGGGACAGGGCCTCCCCTCATTCATGAAGCACCAGCACATAGTTTATGCCAACCCAAACACAGCAGGTCCTCAACAAATGGCTGCTTACGGGAACGAGAAAATGTAGTCTATTTGACACGCATTTTCTCTAGGGTACACCTTAGAGCGCTGCTAACAAATGAAGATTCAACGATTCAGACCAATTTGCGCTGGTACGAGTCGCATTTCTAGGGGGCACATTTGGTTTCTCCTAACAGATGCTTCCTCTTTAGAAAATCTCTCAAGCTCTTCAAACCAAAAACAGGAAAAAACAAAACAAAACACAACAAAACAAAAAATACACACCTTTTCATTGGTAGGGCCATAAAAATACACAGGAAGTTGAATCCATTGGTCTGGATAAAAATCAGAGGATTATCAACAAGGGACATTTCCTCATGCTTGGCAGCAGCTAGTACATTTTAAAACTTACAACACACTAACCAAACAAGCTTTACTCTCTCCGAACCAGACGCGCTGTGTGGCTAAGCTGACACAAGCGGGCTGATCCAGAATCACCACGGCAGGAGTTCACATGGCAGTGAAATGAAAACAAATGAGAACGAGCATGAAACTTCCACGAGACAATAAAATGTCAGCGGGCAAGGAGACAGGCAGAGGGGTGTGCATATTTTCCAAGACGCCTGTATCTAAAACCGGCATGGGAAGTGTGGGGGGCGGGGGGGAAGGTGATCATTTCTCAATCACATAAAGGATTAGCTCCAAGTTTAGTTTCTGCTCTGTTGGGTCCTTTCTTGTCTGGTAGAGGAAACAAACCTACTTTTCAATGCGAGGTCTTGGCTTGTTCAAGTCTTACCTGGATGGATGGTATCTTCTAACACCCTTTCTAGACACATCGGCCTGTTTAAAATATGCCAAACGACCTGCTTAAAACAACAACAAAAAAATCCAACTGCCACTTGCTCCTACTGCAACTACTCAGACCAGCCAAGACCTACTCACGTTCGCAGTGGGAAAGACGAGTCAGAGCCCCAGAGAGAAGCTAACCGGTGAAGAGAGATTCAGACGAGACCTACCTGGAAACAATTCATAATCGAGTGAAGAATCTAAAGGCGGATCCGGTGAAAAGGTACGTGGGGCCAGGTGAAAAGACAGAGTCTCCTCATCGGCAAGCCTCTCCGCGTGGGAAGGAAGACTGGGAGGGACAGGGGTGATCTGAGCAGGCTTTTATAAGGGGCGGGGTAAAGGGCTCCCATCCCGGCCTTCCCATGCCTTCCCATACAGTCTTTCGGCGTGGTTTGCATAAATGATCGTGGAGCTCATTTACAGCAGCAGCTGCTTCGACCAGGTCCAAGAATGTACCTTCATTGTTCTTTAAACCATTGGAAGGTGACATAAGAACAAAAAAGATGTAAATAATAACGGCTAGCCCTCACCGAGAACTTGCTAGGTACCAGGCCGTGTAGTGCAGGAGCCCATTTAATACAACAGCCTGATGAGGGGGAGCCACTGTCATCCCCTTTTTCTAGATAAGCAAAGTAAGACAGCCACCTTTCCAAGGACAATAAGCGGGTACGTGTTAGAACTAGGACTTACACTCGCTCAAGACCGTGTCCGAACGGGAACGGGAAAACCTTACTTAGGAATTACTGGCCTCTCACTTCGCCTGGGTGTTGGTCCTAACCTTGGTGCCTCTGCAGACGCCACTTAAGGCGTCGACTCTCCAGACACAGTACCGGCCTGCACCTCTCATGTCCTCCCTGAGCCGGCCTCCCCGAGTTTTACTGGAAACTGGTGGTGACATTCCGCCCAGGTGTGCCAAGAAGCCCCAGCTGCACTGAGGTGTGGGGGGGGGGGGGAAGCTGGAGGCTGGCTTCCTCTTGGGACATGTAAGCTCTCAAGTTCCCAGCCTACTTCAATCCACAGAGGCGTCACCACATCCAAGCAGGAGAGGAACACCACCAAGGGCTGGGACCGTGCCTCACTGCCCTGTCAGCCCGAGGCCACACAGCAAGCACGAGAGAGAGTATTAGAGCTGCTCTGGTTTCCCAGTTCCCCTCAGGAGCCGGTCCTCGCAGAGAGAGAGAGAGAAACCGAGAAGAAAGGCATCACCTTTTCACTGCACCAAGCAACGTGCAAGCCACTCGACAGGAAGGGACAGGAAGGAGCGGGAGACCCGTCTCTGCGTGGAGAAGGAAGGAAAAGAGAGGAAACGGAAGGGCTCCAGGAGCCACCCACCACATCTAACTGGTCCTGCGCCAATACCTTTGCAGCTACCGCTCTGGGAAGCCCCAGCATTTGCTCTGCTGGCCACGGCAGCAGCGACGTCCAACGGTGCTGAAAACTGAAGCCAGTGCCAGTGGGTCCTGATGCCACCCCTAGGCTAACGACACAGGGCTCCTTAATGCTCCTTTGCCATGTGTTAATCTTGTAGGAGAATGTGGGACAGAAGATTTAAAAAGCTGGGTGATGGCGGCAGGGTAACCAGATCACCTTACCCCAAGGCTCCTCAATCAAGCCTTCTCAGATTCCCTTTAGGGGCCTGTATTACGAGCTTCAAGGGAGGTTTCCCCCAAACTGGCATTAAAAGAACACATGTTCCAGCTGGGGGCGGGAGGGGGGGCGCTTTGATGGAAGGAAAGGGGACCCTGGAGAGTGGAGGCAAAGCACAGTCTCTCACCCTGCACGGGAGGGCAATGCCTTATGCCAGGGGGCAAGCTGAGCTTCGCAAAGCTCTGACAAGTGGGGGGTGCCAGCAGGATGCACCCTGGGAACCCAAAGGGCTGGAGGCTGTTCCCGCAGAAACTGAAAAGGAAGGGAAAGCCAAGGGAGAAACCCAAGTTCAAGTGAGTACCACACCATGGCCCCAGCCCCACCAGAGCCCAGGGCCGGCCCCTTGCTGCGTCCACGCTCACCAGCCTCTGCTGGGTCTACAGCGCATCAGGCAGGATAACCCTGGAGACCTCCTCCAGGCCTAAAGACGGCCCCACCCGCAGGGCCTCCACGCGCTACCGCCAAATAACCTTGACCCTCCTTCACAGGTGGGGAAATTGAGGCATCCACGACAAATTCCCGTGCTTTCCCGAACCAGGTAGAAGTTCACTTCTGTACCTACAATTCTGCACTTCTTTACAGCTTTAATGCATTTCGAATTTCTCCAGATACACCGACCGCCTTTGCAAAGTGAATTTTAAATACAGTTTAAGGAGTGAACTCAAAATGAGAGGAGGGCGGTCTGGGAGACAGGCCGGGCTTTATCTACCGCAAGGGCAGGATGGGTGCCTCCGATCCCCAGCATATCCCCCAACCCCCTCCCCCCTCCAAGACGCCTCCACCGCAGCCCGAGGGCGGAGGCGCGGCGGCGCGGCCGGGCACCCGCGGGCGAGCTCCCGGGTCCCCGGTGCGGGGAGGGGGGCGGGGGGGCGGGAGGGCGGGGGATCGGGCCCCTCCCCCCCGGCCGCCCCGGGGGCTGCGGCCCGCCCGCCGAGCGCTGGGGCCGGGAACTTCTGGCCCCGCCGCGCGGACCCCGGACCCCCCCGCCCCCACCCCGGCGCGCCCCGCGGGTGTGCGGCTCGGCTTCCCTTTCTTCGCCCCGCCACGCCTCGGGCGCGACCCCCGAGGCGGCGGCGGCCGCCACTCACCATATTACAGATGGAGGCGATGTTTCGGACAGTCATTAGTCTAAAGGTTGCAGCGATCCCGCACCGCCATCTTTATAAGGTGAAAACAGGACTGTCCATGGTGGAGCGCTCGCGGGGAGGCCGGGCGGCGGCGGGGCGGCGGCGGCGGCGGGGAGGCGGCCTGGGGTCCGGCTAGCAGTTTGGCTGGGAGAGGGAGGCCGGGAGGGAGAGGGAGGAGGAGGAGGTGGAGGAGGAGGAGGAGGAGGAGGCGGGGAGGGCGGGGAAGGCGGGGAGGCGGGAGGGAGAGCGGAGGGGCGGGGAGTGGCGGAGCGAGGGAGCCTGGGCCGCGGCCGGCGGCGCGGGAGGAGGGGCGGCCCGAGCGCGCCGCGTGCGGCCCGCGCTCCGAGCGCTCCCGCCGCGCGCCCGGCCCGGCCCCCGCCCCCGGCCCCCCGGCCTTTCTCGAGGCCTCTTTATTTCCTGCTTCACCCTCTTTGGGCTGGAGCGCCAGGCCAGGCCCTCGCTCCCGTGGCTGCAGCGGCCACACCGCGCGGCTCCCCCGGGCTGACTCCGACTCGGCGGCGGGCCCTCCGGGGGCCCTCGGGGAACCAGGGGCGAGGCGGGGGCCGCCGAAACGGCGGGCGGGGACCCGGGGCCGTGTCCCGTCTTGGCTTCTTCCTTCCTGCCGCTCGTTCCCCCAGCAGCCCCGGGCTTTTCATTCGGGGCGAGTGTAGAAGGCCAGGGGGTAGAGATGACTACGTCCAACTTTGAGTTTCTTCCCGGGGTTCCAGCCAGATGGCAGCGGCGGGGACCCAAGAAGTAAATGGGGTCAGGTCATGGGGTTGTCGGAAAGCCCTGGCCAGCAGCGGGCCGGCCGCCTGGTAAAAGGCGCCGGGAGGGGACGAGAATCTGGGGCTGGGCGGAGGCCAGCAACGGCGCACTCGGGCAATTCGTGACATTAGCAGGTACAGAAGGGAAGTCTCCGTTCTGGGCGAGGACTAGAGACTGCCCGAGGAGCGATTTGAATCGGATAGAATGGGAACCAAACTTTTACGCATCTTCAGGAGAGACAGAGCTCTCTCAGGCACCCAGCCTCTTTAGGTTTTGGTAAGGGCGCTGTATGGTTTCCTGCTCGGAAGGTCCTGGCTTCTGGCTCAAAACGCCAATCTACACGGACGGTCGAGGCGATTTGTTCGCCTGGAGGAGCGGTTTCCGAATGTGTGAAACAATTCTACAAAGTTGCAGTTCAGTGCTTTCAACAGAGAAGTTATACAGGTGGAACCCCTGGTAGTTCTGAAACCGATGTGTTTAAAAACAAATGTATTTCATGACAAATTGAAGTAGAAGAGAAACGAATATAATTGAAGGCACTTTTTGCTAACTAAGGCTGACATACTGGCAAAATATCATGCCTCCGATCCTCCATTATTAATGTACTGTTATTCGCGGCAGGGATGAGGGCCACTGATTGCTGGAAGCTCTAGGACCTGGGGTGGAAGTAGAACAGACAACTGCTAAGTGAAGTTCTCTGGAATCATGCTGACTCTGTATAGTTATTTTTTTTTTAAGTTTATTTATTTATTTATTTTGAGAGAGAAAGGGAGGGAAGAGCAGAGAGAGGGAGGGACAGAATCCCAAGCAGGTTCTGCACTGTCAGCGTAGAGCCCCACAAGGGGCTGGAACTCAAAAATGGTGAGATCGTGACCTGAGCGGAGACGAAGAGTCAGATGCTGAGTCAGATGCTTAGCCAGCTGAGCCATCCAGGCGCCCCCTCTCCCCAGCTCTGTATATTTCGGTGGATTTAAGGAATAATATTCCTGCTTATGTGACGTCATTCTGGCAGCGTCTTATTTCCAAACAGGTCCTGATGATGACAACAGCTAACCATGATTCCTTACCGTTGTCAGTCATGACGTTCTTTACAGTCGCCGCCTTCAGGCCCCGCCATAGCTATCAGACGATGATTATTGCCTCACACAGGCTGGTAAAATAAGGCAGAGCGCCGTGGGAGAGAAGAGGACCACAAGACACCCAATATGGCCAGTTGGATAAAAGGCCTAGAGAGGTTTGAAGGCTGGAAGAAAGTCACAAAATAAGTTCAGGGAGCACACTTGAGGCTAAAAAACTCAGGCCTCAGGACTCCGTTTCACAGTCCATTCTAAAGGCATTAATCCAGGGGCACCTGGGTGGCTCAGTTGGTTAAGCGGCTGACTTCGGCCCAGGTCATGATTTCGCAGTCTGTGAGTTCAAGCCCCGCATCGGGCTCTGTGCTGATGGCTCGGAGCCTGGAGCCTGCTTCGGATTCTGTGTCTCCCTCTCTCTCTGCCCTTCCCCTGCTCACACTCTCTCTGTCTCTCAAAAACAAATAAATGTTAAAAAAAAATTTTTTTTAAGGCATTAATCCAAAGCCTTAAATGATATGGAAATTTTATACCATAATAGAGTTCAGTATTTCTGCCAACATCGGCACAGTGGACTGCAAAGTCCAGAGGATTGAAACCACCAATGACATAATGAAAATTGAACACCATCCAGTTACTGAGCGCCATGTCAGCAAGTTCCAAGGATCTTTTGCATGCCTTTTAACAGCCTACAGCCTAAACCTGACGTGTTCAATACAGACAAACACCCAGATTGAAACCCAGGCAGTGAATTACATACACAACAGATCAATGAACACCGCAGATCTTGTCAGACTCATGAATAATTGAATATATTTTTACACTACCGCAAGGTTAGTGTTCACAGGTCTAAAGGCATCAGTTGAAGAAGAATCCTAACCTCTGCTTCACTCAGTGAGGAGACATTTGGGGGTGATAGAGGGAAAGTCATAAAAATGTTGACAAATTAATGAGAGAACTTTGAGGAGAAGCATTTCACCCAGAGGCCAGCCGGTATGAAGGTACAGAGTTAAAACAGGAAAGTAGGCAAATGGAAAGAGGAGATACAGCCCACCCCTGAACAGTCGAAGTAAATTTGAGAGAGGCAGTCGTTCCAGATGGTAGTGGCCCCTGCTCCGCAAAGTGGGGAACTTTCTCATTTTCAGAACCTAAGGGTCAAGTGCGGCCGCCCCTGCCCTCTGGCTCCAGAGAAAAGTACGTAATCCAGGCCTGGCCAGTGAGAGCACCTCATGGCCCAGCCACAGTGCTTGGTTCAACAAGGAGAATGTACTATACACTGAGCCAATGCGAGTCTTCACCCAGCCTTCGGAGAGATAAGTGCTCCCCTTCCTGAGTTTGCCAGACTGATAGGATAAAGTCTCGAGCTTCCGTATCTCCACGCCCGAGATTGAACCCAACCTAGAAAAACGGAACTGAGGAACGGAAGAGAGATCCCGACAACATCACTTATCTACTTGCTGCTAGCTCTATAGTCTGGATTTTTCGGCAACTCAAGCTAGGAAAGCCATTGTTTTCCTTGGCCAGTTTAAATCGAGTGTCTGCTATCCACAATTGAAAGAATCCTAAAAACCAATGACTTCCTGTCCCCCAAGTTAATTAGGTTCCATCTGAATTATGTTTCCTTTTCTTCTCTACAAACTAAACCAATATTTGAAGGCCTTCCTTCAGATCCGCCTCCTCCAGGAGGCCTTCCAGATCCCTCCCCCCCACCCACCACCACTACCGATGAACCACACTATATCCAGGTGGTTCCATAGCCTCCCCTTCGTCGTGGACCAGTTTCATGTCTTCCCCTCTCCCACTTCCCCTTTTTGCTTGGTTAGCACCACTGAGCCCTCAGGGGTGCCCGGGTGGCTCAGTCGGTTCTGCCTCCCACTCTTGAGCTTGGCTCAGGTCATGATCTCAGGGTCATGGGGTCGAGCCCCAAGTGGGGCTCCACACTGAGCCTTGGAGTCTGCTTGGGATTCTCTATCTCTTTCCCTCTACCCCTCTGCCCTTTTGTGTGCTCTCTCTCTTTTTCTAAAAATAAATATTAAAATTAAAAAAAAAAAAACACTACTCAGCCTTTAGATAAGTGAAGAAAAATTGAGATGCCCTGTTCTGTGTGTGTTTTTAACATATATTTACTATTGAGAGACAGAGAGAGACAGAGCATCAGCATGGGAGGGGCAGAGAGAGAGACAGATGCACTCAGAATCTGAAGCAGGCTCCAGGCTCTGAACTGTCAGCACAGAGCCCGACGTGGAGCTCCAACTCAGAAACCATGAGATCATGGCCTGAGCTGAAGTCGGATAAGTAACTGACTGAGCCACCCAGGTGCCCCTTGTTCTGTGTTCTTAGAGCACCATCCATCTTCCCCTTCATAGACCTCATATTTGTAAATATGTCTTTGCTATATAGCACACAGCATGGCGGCAGTAGAACGGGTGGTTAAAAAAATGAACCTTGAACCCGGACTGCCTGGACTCGCTGTATGACCTCGGGTAAGTTTCTCCACCTCTCTCGCCGCAATGTCTGCCTCTATAAAATGAGGGTGGTGAGAGCACCCCTCATAGAATGTGACTGCATTGATTTATGTACAGTGCTAAAGATCCACCCGGCACATGCTAACACTGTGAAAGATAGTTGGTCTTATTGTACATGTGATGACTTAATGTCCAATTCCCAATCCTTATCAGCATAAAGGGACCGAGAGACAGACCTGTTTTCATTCACCTTTTTATACCTAGAGAAAGACACAATGACTTATCCTTAGGAAGCGTCAAGAGAGGGAATATTAAATTTGGGGGCAATTGCCTCTCTCCGAGTGGCCCGGAAGCTCCCGGAGGGGAAGGAGGGGAAGAAGCTTCTCGTACATTCATACATTCATACATTCGTAAAGATCTCATCCGGTCTCAGGCACGTTCCTTCCTTTGTTTTTTTCCTCATTGCCAAATAGGCTACTGCAGCTCATTTGACATGCAAATGCTAGTAAACATTCGGCTGTCCCTGGGGAAAACATTTTGCTGGCTGTAGAGTTTGCAACCGAAGCGTTTTCCGGGGAGTCTACTTCCAATCTGTGAGGAACTGTATGGCAGCCGCTTTCCTTCCTCACCATGCACCAGACACCTATTCACTAGAGACATACCTTGTGCCGGAGGCTGTGTGAGCCCCCGGTCATCCGAGGGTACAAGAAGGCAGTCACAGTCTTCGCACTGCTCGATTCCCAATGTGGAGTTTGCTGGCGCTGTTTATGGATGTCCTGGCTACTTTTTGCATGCAATTAGTATAACGTAAAGACCAGCTAACTTTGGAGTGAACATGAATTTAGAGTTCCTACAAGAGGGAAACTACATCGAAGATCATGAGAGTGTTTATGGGTGGTTAAGATTCCCTGCACCTTCGGAACAGTTGGCTTATTTTGAGGTGCCAATTGAAAACTCCGGGGATGCATTTTTAAGATAGGTTGGACCATGATTAGATTGTTATTTGCTTATACATTTTGATTGACTGAAAGAAAGCTGGCTACCATCTGGGGAAAGAGGGTTGAGGAGAGCAAAAGCTTTCTTTGTGAGGCTAATGAGAAATCTGTGGCAAGGGGCACCTGGGTGGCTCAGTTGGTTAAGCATCTGATTCTTGATTTTGGCTCAGGTCATGATCTCATAGAGTTCCTGAGACCGAGCCCAGCATCGGGCTCTGCCCCGACAGCCCAGAGCCTGCTTGGGATTCTCTTTCTCCCTCTCTCTCTTTGCCCCTCCCCTGCTCATGCGCTCTAGCTCTCTCTCAAAATAAATAAACTTTTTAAAAAAGAAAGAAAGGAAAGAAATATGTGGCGAGGAAGCTGTTGGGAGCCTGAGTCTACGTAAGTAGCAGCAGTGGAAAAACAGAAAAGGGAACAGATCGAAGACTCTTTTCGGAGGTAGTCAGCTGAATCGAGTGATGGACTGGGATGAGGAAAAACGATGAGTCAAAGATGAGTCCCAAGCTTCTGACTAGGATGAGAAAGAATGTCGTGTTTTACTGTAGGGGATGCCGATGGAGAAGGTTCAGGGGCAGGCGGTGGGGAAGAAGTGACATCGGGCTCACAGGTTGAGTTTCAGATAACCATGAAAAACCAAGTACAAATCTGGGGCTCAGAAGAAATGTCTGGACCGGAGGTGATACATCTAAAAGTAATTAATACATAGAAGACAGAGCAGGACATGCCTTGATGGGTGCAATTGCATAGGGAGAGTGTCTAGAGTGAGAATAGACAGGGGTGGGGGTAGGGTGGAGGGGGGAGACATGAAGGGCTCCACCATGGCAGGATCGGGTGGAGGAAGGGGACCCAAAGAAAACTAATACAAAGCTTCCAAAGTGGTAGAGGGAAAGCAAGCCAATGTGCAACATTGCGAATGCCAAAGAGTATTCCAAGATGGAACGGTCAAACGCATCGGGTAGAGCTAAGGGATCAAGGAAGATAAATAATAGGAGCAACGTTCAGTTATTGAGCAAGGCTTTAAGCTGTGTTTAATCCGTCCACCACCCTTTGAGGAAGGCAATATTATCACCCCCATGTTAGAGAAAACTGAGGCACAGAGAGTGTCAGGTAATGCGCCCCGATTGGTGTCTTACCTCAGTAGAGCCTGTTCCTCGGGAGTCCTTTGGATTGTCTCCAGGGCAGTCTGCAGGGACTGGTGAGGAGAGAACACAAATTGAAACGGGGTGGTGAGTGAAAGGGAAGTGAGTGGATAAAGATGTTCGGCTTCGAAGGGAAAGAGATGGGGTAGTAGAAGATTGAAGAGCTCGAAAGTACCTTCCTTTAGGGAGAGGCTCTGCCTGCCTGGCCAGGACCTTCCTAGTGTGGCTCTGCCCCTCCTCCGCCAAAGTTTAAACCACACATTCTCCCCATCTCGTGCCTCCAGGCCCTCAGGCTCATGGCTCCCCTCAACCCTCCCTGAGCCAATTATTCTGCCTTCCGTTTCAAGTCCACCCATTCCCCAAAACTCAGCTCACAAACCTTTCTTCCAGAGAAAATCTTCTCAGCCTCGTCTTCCTTGGTAAGTTTTCATCAAAGGTCACTTTTTGTATTTCCCTAGAAACCCAACCTTCCTGGCACAATGCCAGGCACACAACAGGAGGCTCTCAGATAATTAGCAGGTAATTATCTTACCTGAAATGCTAGGCTCACTTGGTCAGAACCATTTTACTCACCATCCTGCGTTCCTGGTGGTTTCCTCTTTTCCCCACGTTCTGATCTGACAGCCTTCGCTGGGCATGGGGAAGGCGGGGTTTGGAAGGTAAGTGGGCAGTAAAGAAGTTGAAGCAAATGAGCCTGCTTTAGAAATGAGATTTTCTAGAGAGATTTGGCGATAAAATAAGGAGAGATCGCACCAGCTTATGGAAGGCAAGAGAATCGGTGGAAAGTTTTGATCATATTATTTGTCCCTTTTATCATGACTATTAGTCTGGCGAGACCCTGTGTATGTTTGTCATCAAAAAACGAGGGGCTTGGGGCACCTGGGTGGCTCAGTTGGTTAAGTTTCCGACTTCAGCTTGGGTTACGATCTCACAGTTTGGGAGTTCGAGCCCCACTTTGGGCTCTGTGCTGACGGCTCAGAGCCTGGAGCCTGCTTCGGATTCTGTGTCTCCCTCTCTCTCTCTGCTCTCCCTCTCTTGCTTGTGCTTGGTCTCTCTCTCTCTCTCAAAAATATATAAACATTAAAAAAAAATGAAGGGCTGATGAACCCAGCAGTGAAACTTCATGGAGGCAGTTATTAGAAGGGGAGAGGAACAGATCAGGAGCCCTAGGGCTTTGGAAAATCTATCCATCAGGTTGAGGAAATCAACACGAAATAACCCCCATCTCCTCAGTAAAGTAGGGAGTAATGTAGACTCTGTCACTCTTAAGAGGTTTTGACTGCTTTGTTCACTGCCATATCCCTCAGAACTGTAAGAGACATGGTAGGTGCTCAATAAATTGTTGAATGGGGGCATGATTAAACGTGTTTGAAAGAAGACCGGAAGAAGTCCAAGTATGGACTCTCGAAGTAAGGTGAATTGTTGTTCTACAGCCTGATCAGGCTTAGAACAGGCTTTTGTTGGGGGCATTGACATCCCTTCCATATCCATAAACACTATTTTCAATAAAGGGAACATAGGTCTTTTTGCCAAATTATACCCTCGTGTCCTAGCAGCCCACACGTGATCACTTCCGTAGCTTTAACAAACCCCGCGGCCACCGCCCCCTGGTGGGAGGGCAGGGATTCACATGTGGCACCTGGAATGAGTTTTTCAAGGGACAGTACCTATAATTCTCCTCTTTGGTCCTGTCCTTCTGAGAGTTGGCAGCCATTGAAAACAAGACCATCCCGAACTCTCTCACTGTATAGCTTTGTCCCCAGCCAGGGATTAAGGCTCTCCTCTTCCATTTCTGCTTAGAAGACAGATTGGCCAGATTAAGGGTGCCACCGACAAAGCCACATGAGCAGCATGGTGGCGGACGTGATGCTGTGTACCTTATAAAACACTGTACACATCCTCCCCATCACTTACCGTCAGGATGGCCCGAGAGAGGCAGGCCGTGAGCAACTGCCCGGCTTAGAATGCTGGAATCACTGGATAAATGAACCAAAGTGATCAAAATCTGCATGAACTAAGCAAAGGGATTCAAAAGTTTCAAAAGTACTACTTAATTTAAATAATTACAAATGGTTTATGCTGTTTTGTTGGTATTCTGGTTCAGTTCGAACCTCTGTAACGATGATACTGTAGATGTTTTAATTTTAGGCACACTACCCCCATTGTTATGAGTATTGTGTGTACTCTTTTTTTAAATAAGGACAGTTCAAAATACCTTACTGTTTTGTTTTTGTGGGGTTTTTTGTTTTTGTTTTTGTTTTTTTCGTTTTTTGCTAGAGAGCAGTGTTAATTATGAGCCATTTGGTCAAAGTCAGCATCATAAAATAATGAGCTTTGGGACCAGCTATTACTGATTCATATAGATTATGATAACTTTTTAAAGAGCTATTATTTTGACTAAACACAGAGCCTCACATTTTTGTTTTTAAGATTTTTAATTAAAACATACATTCAGAAAGGTGCGTAAATCTGCAGTGATTGTCACGAAGCAGACGCACCTGTGCAAGCAGCACCGGGTGAAGGAATAGAACGTCACCAGCTTCCGCGAGCCTGTCCCCACATTCCTCACGGTCACGGACCTCTCTTCACTCAGAGTAAGCCCCCTTGTCACTTCTAACACCGTAACTTAATTTCGCCTCCGTCTTTGGTTTGTGTGTGCTTACGTAAATAAAATCATGCCGTACGTAATTTTTGCACAACATTATGTATTTACGAGATTCAGCTCAGAAAAGCTGTGGTGTGTTAGTTTTCATTGGTGTATAGGATTCCATTGCTGAAGCTATCACAGTCTGTTTACAAATTCAATACTGGCAGATACTTGGGTTTTGTCTAGCTTGAAGATATTGCCAAAAATGCTTCTGTGAACATTCTTGTATATGTTCTTTGATGTCCATAGGTGCACATTTCTGTAGGCACAAGTTGGTCATAGAGCATCCTGGGGAGACAATGCCTGACACATTTTCAAAACGGTCATACTGACACCCCCACTATCAGATGTCCAAGTTCCAGTAGCCCCATGTCCTTCCCAAATTTAGTTAATACTAAATAAATTTAGTATATACTAATACTTTTTAACCTTAGCCATTTTAGTGTATGTATATATATATATATATATATATATATATATGTATATACACACACATAATATTTAAATAATTACATGTATTTATGTCATATGTGTATATTTATGTAGTTATGTATATATGGTTGGGTATATATATAGTCATATTTCATTGTGGTATTAAAGTATTACATTTTATTTTATTTTTTTAGGATTTTATTATTTTGGGGGGGGCCTGGGTGGCTCAGTCAGTTGAGCATCTCACTCTTGATATCAGCTCAGGTCATGAGACTGAGCCTTGTGTTAGGCTCTCCACTAACAGCTGACAGCATGGAGGCTTCTTAGGATTCTGTCTGGCTCCTTCCTGCCCCCTGCTTGTGTGCTCTCTCTCTCTCTGTCTCAAAGTAAACAAAATTTTTTTTTAAAAAAGATACTATTATTTTTAAGTAATCGCCACACCCAACATGGAGCTTGAACTCACAACTCCGAGAGCAAGAGCCGTGTGCTCCACCCACTGAGCCAGCCAGATGCCTTTAAAGTACTGTATTGTAATAAATGCTAATGGTGTTTTCTTTTATAGCAGAACAGGGAAAACCGCATATGATTTCAGAATGATCACTAACATAGTTTTGGTAATGAGTGCACATCATCCATTTTCCTTTTAGGCTCATCTCAATGGTCAGTCCATGTCCCAAGTAATACAAAAAACAAGAATATTGACATGTGACATGTCCATCTGAACTATCCAGCAAACAGAAGGATTCATCTAACATCTCCTCGAAAGAAAACAACGTAGAGAAATGAATAGTCAATGACTATAAGCAATAAGAGAAAACCAACCAATTTTTTGACACAAGTATAAATGGTAGAATAACTGAATATTACAGTTGGATTCATCTAATTCAACTAACTTAAAGCCACGAGAAGTTAAATGATCAAGACCTAGACCAGATGCAGACAGTGCCAGAAGTAAAATTCTAGCCCGTACACCCTTAGCCTTTTATAGAATACCTAGAATTTTATTTAACATACTTTCTGAAACCTAAACTTTCTCTTTAAACCAAATTTAATTCCCCAAAGTTCAGATTCATTTTGTAGGTGCACTAAGTTAACCATGAAAATGCCACTGTGTCTTGTTAAAGAATGAAATTCAACCGAGTAAGTTGAAAGATCTACATGGCTTTATTTAAGATTCACATCCCACCTAACAAACAGAAGCGTACTCAGAGGAGTTGTATAAAACAGAAGGCTTTGATAGACAGAACCAGGGTTGGGCAAGGAAGTTCCCAGCCAAAGAAAAGGAAGGGTTGTTTCTGGCAAGGTCACCTTTCCTTGGGGGGAAAGGGAGGGGGGTCTTAGATCACCTCACTAGTGCTGATCAGGAAATTCCAGACTGAGTTTAAAACCAAGAGAGGTTGAAACAGCACTTAGGTTTGACATGAAGTCTTGGTGCATCTTAACACCAGTGACTCCATTTGGGGCCTGTTGTTTCTTTTAACAGTTCCCCCCTTTTGATCAAACTCTCAACCTCACCGAGAGATGGGATCAAAATTTAAGGCATTAGCGCCTCTCTCGGTGGTCGCTCTAGTTCTTGAAGCATTCATTCATCCTGGGTTGGGTGACTCTGTGGTACTCACAGGGTCATGACTTCAGGGTCGCCATTTTTCAGGTGGTCATTTTCTTTGTTTCTTTTTTGTCATCCCAATCTTAGAGAGATCATTTCCTTGGTGGTTAGTGGCTGCAACATGCAGGTAAAGCTTTCAGGAGAATGCAGCACACCAGGGAGATTACTATAACTATAAGCAGAATAATTCCCAACATTTGGAGTGCACTTCAGAGCCATGGTCCCCAAGACCAAACCAATCAAAGGATGACCCCATTGAAGAAGTCCCCCTTTTAAGCCACACAGTAATCTTATATAACAGGGCTGCAGCTTCCACAGAAGGGTTAATCCAGGCACAGCGCGTTGTGTTGGCTACAGCACAAACACCTCCTTGCTCAGAACAGCTTTGGCCAGAGAGTCTAAGGGTCTTTGCTGGGCACCTAGTGTCTTAGCAACAGAATCTGGAGTGTGTCGAGTTAAGGAGAGGTTTCTAATCATTTTCTTATTTGTATTTACTCCTAAACCAGGGGTCAGTCAGGTTTTTAGTGTGTGTAGGAAGAGAATCTCCAAGCCTGAAACAAAAAGTCATCCTAAGTGCCTTACAAAGATGGGTGCTGCTGGTGAGATTTCTCAGTGAATGGGGACAAATCTGGTCTAGATAACCATGGGAACATAGGTCCAAATGGGCTAAGATTCACATAGGTAAATGTGTCTAATTAGGTATATTCTTCTAAGGGGGGGGAGGTGTCAGGCATAGTTTGCACTGACGTTGGGAATTGAAGAGAAATTGGTCACAGGGGGGATCTCTTGCATGATGACAAATCTTGCAATCCGAGAGTTTACCCCCCCACCTTCGCAATGGCCTGGGGGGTACGAATGAGGGCATTATCTCTCCATGCCAGTGCCAGAGTAAAGAAAAGAAAAAGGAGAAAGGGTTTCATGTTTAGTTAAAGTATAAAATCTTGATCCGGCATCCTGGGTGAAGTGAAGTCTACCTCCATGTCAGCTACCTCTCTTCCTCATCAATTCCATTTGTAGGTCTGCAACCTCTCCCCAGGGCCAGGTGGCAGGTGGAGCCTTCTTTACCGGTGACGGTGAGACTTGTACCCAAGGCTCGGTGTGTTCTAGTTTTGCAGTAGTGTGTGCTTGGGAGCACTTGCTAAGGTCCTTTCCAAGGAGGCACAGTGAGGTTGTCTTCCTCTGATGACATTTCCAGAATACCCAGTCAACAGGGTCTAGACTGTGAACAACAGGATCTCTTGAAATGGGATCCAGGAAAGCTTCTTTAATCTATTGATGATATACTTAAACATAAGACAAGCATAAGACTTACTGTGGCTAGTCATACTAGCGCGAAGGTTGTATATCTTCAGCAGAAGGTTGTTCACCAATAGACACTGGTCTGCCAATAACTATCTTGTATAAGTGACTTTCCCAAAGGGAGTGCTGTGAACAGTCAGCAGGACCAAAGACAATACTGTCGGCCATGGAAATCCAGTGGTCTCTGCAAGTTAGACATTTCACGTTTACGGATCCATTATTTCTCTCAGCCTTGCCCGATGACTGAGGGGAGTAGGGACAGTGGTAATCCCAGGAGGTCTGCAAGGTATTCATTCAGGCTCATCTGGTTTGCCCAGTGACGTGGGTGCCTTGATCACTGGAGATTATAGAAGGCATAACCCAAGTGGGAAACACATTTTCCAGCAATTTCTTTGCCGCAGTGAGGGCATCAGCCTGTGGCAGGGGATGGCTTTCGCACACCTGGAAAACACACCTGCAATAACAACATATTGAGAACCCATTCCAAGTAGCAGTTGAATGAAGACCAGCTGCAGGTGTTCAGAATACAGAGGAAGGAGGGCTGAGGCTTCTGGGGACAAAATCCTTGCCAGGATTATGGCCGTGGCAGGTCAGACATAGCTGGTAGACTTGTTCTTGCAATCTTATAGAAGTGTCCCTACCAATATCGATTTGTAACGTGAGTCATCTTGAATGCCCTAAGGGGGGCAAAGGAATACAGAAACCGTAACATGGCGTTAGGTTTAGCTCCGACTGTTTGTTTACTTTACAGCCAGCCTTTACCCACCTTCATTTCTCTGATTCAGGAGCAGACTGTTGCCATGTTACAAGGACATCAGGAGGGCAAAACTTAGGCGATGCGGAGCCATTTTCACAGACGCAGAATGGACTTCATCCCATGTGCCACAATCTGTACATTCAGTTGCTCCTGCCTCGGCACGAGAGCCAGCCAGGGCGTTTCCTGGCACTCCGTCCTTTCGGGGTGAGCCTCGATTTTGATAACCGCGGTTTCAGAAGGTAAGAAAATGGCAGAATAGCAAGCAGGAAGAAGACCATTTACTGGTTGCCCATGTTTGATTGGAGTCCCAGAGGATGTAAGAAAACCCTTTTGTCTCCAGAACATTCTAAAATCCTGGATGACTCCAAAGGCACACCAGCTATCGGTATAGATATTGATAGTTTGTCCTTCTGATAACTGGAATGCTCAGGGGAGGCGTGGAGCTCTGCTTGTTGGGTGGATTTAACTTGTGAGAGTTTTCCACTTTCCAGTCGGTCATATGGAGGAATAACAGCAAAACCCGCTTGAAAATTTCTTTTTTCGCCTCTACGCTACGACCCATCAATCAACAAGGTTAGATCAGGATTAAAGGGGTATCTCAGAAGTCAGGATGAGGTATCACGAAACTGGAGCTCAGACCTCTGTCGGGGGCTCGCCTTCATCAGAAAGACGTAGTAACAGAGCCAGATTAAGGGTGTCGCAATGTATAAGACGTAGTTTAGGTGGACAAAGCAGAAGGGCCTCAGGAAGTCAGTCTACTTGCGGAGAAATGTTGAGTCAGTGCAGAGTGAGGAAGACTGCGGACAAAGTGTGAAGTTTCCAAGTCAATGTCGTTCCCTAGGGTCAGACCTGCGCAGGCTTCCGCTCACCTAGCGGCTGTGGCTCTAGCTGTAAGTCCGCTGGGACAGGCACCAGTGACCGAACCGCACTGTCTGCTGTCACAGGCGGCAGGCCTGTGTTATTACTACGTCTGTGCGTGAGCATTCATTCCCCTCCTTGCACAAATAAGATGAAGAGTTTTGAACAGTTAGGTAGGCCCGCGGCAGGTGGTTCTTGCAGAGCTTGTTTTTGTCTTATAAAAATCTGCTCGTGTTTGTCTTTCCAAGCAAATTCGGGGACTGAAATTCTAGAAAGTTTATGGAGTTGGAGAAGTTAAAAGAGGATGATTAGGAACCCACAGTCTGCAATAAATCCACAAAGCTGTCACTTCCTTGTAAGTCTAATTCATTTTGGAGACAGCTGAATTCCTTCAGAGCCTGGATCATGACCTAGGAACTGAACGATGTCTAGAGATCATTGTAATTTTTCCTTAGAGGCTTGCCATCCCTTTTCAGCTAACTGTTGAGGCAAATGAATAGAGGATCCCTGTTTTGTAGCCAGGCACAGCAGAAAGGTTATCTGCATACTATAAAAGTCTCAGTTTCCTGGGGAACTGGGGGGTACTTAGAGCTCAATGAAGTTACCTGAGAAATAAGAAAGGGCCTCGGTGAACCTTTCAGGCATAACTGCCCAGGTCCAGTGTTGATAGTTTCAAGTAAAGGCAAATACTGGCTGATGATGTCTCCAGAGATGCCCAAAAAGCAGCAGTGAACCGAGTCAAGTGGAACTTGGGACATGAGGGTGTTCGGGTTTGGAACAACTGGGAAACCGGAAATGGCCCTCGTATCCATAGCTCCCAAATCCTGAACGACTGACTCGCCCTCTCTGTCCGTTGGGTTTCAGCACGGACAAGATCTATAGTGACTAGTGCAGGGAATGATTAGCCCCTGGGCGGTTAGGTCTCCTACTAGGTGGGGTGAGGCGTTGGAGGGCCTCACGCTTGACGGGATGTTGAGATAACATAGGGAGAGCTTCACTTACATCTGTCTGAATCATCATGGGTTCTGGACTTCTTATTCTTCCGGTGTCAGTCTCAGAAGTAGCCTACAGATTTTCAGCCTCCTCCATTAAATTCGGGGACTTTTGTTGGAATTCTTCCTCTCCCGTGCAAAGGGCAGACTATAAGGAACATAAAAGATCAGGTTCAGGTGCATCAGGAAATTCTAAGACGAAGTCTCCTTTGGAGGCAAAATGTATTAGCCCTTTTAATTTAGACAGGAGAGCCCTGCCTAATCGATTGACTGGAACCGATTGACCCAGCAGAAAGGAATGATTTTCAGTCCCAGAAGCATTGGTACTGGTTGAGATAAAAATTCTCTCTGAACTTTATTAGACACCCCCCCCATGGAAACCTCCCTTTTGCTTTGAGGGTGGGGTTTAAGGGAGAAGGTGTAACTCTGGCATCTATTAAAATTTGGTGAAGTTTCCTATTAATTTTAACATTAGTTTTCCCTTGCCTCTTTGAGGGAATTTCTGGCAATAGTTTAGCAGAGAACCCCTCAGAGTCCTTCAACCATGAGAGGCCCCCCTTTGAAGGTAAGTATGAGGGCATTTGAGAAGAATCTGCATGGGACCATTGAGGACAATCTCTTTCCCAGTGCCCCAGTTGATTACGGCTGAGACATCAGTCTTTGGACCAGAGTTTTGATAACGGGCTCCTAGGGAGGCGCAGTGCTGGGGGCCCGGGTGTTGTTTGGGTCTCTGGCCTTGGAGCTGTAAAGCTAATAGCTTGGCAGATGTTTGTTTATGATCTGGCTCCAGGGTCCTTTCAAAATCCTCAGCTGTAGTCACGAGTTCAGTTAGACTAGTGGCCTCCCATCCTGTTTTCTGCCTTTTTGTTGATCCGCTAATCTCGAGAGATGATCCATGTACAAAGAGGGCAGCCAGAACAGGTGGGGTGACCGTATTGATGGATGGAACCCCGAATGCCGTAGAGAACGAGCTACAAATAGACTTCGAGGTCTGCCAGAGATTCACCGTTTGTTTGCGAGTTTGTATAATAGACCAATGAGGACGGGCAGGGAAGACTCTAGGAGGGGCTGGTAAAAGTTCAGCTGCCAGTTTGTGAGCTTTTGCTGGCCCCAGAGATGCTACAGACCAAAGATCGCAAATATCATCTTTGGCGTTTTGTCAGCTTGCTTCCTGCATCCATATTTGGACTTTACCAAGTCCTGCCAACGTGTATACGAGCTGATGAAGATCTGGTCGCCTGGGGTCATAGATGCTGAAAATGACTCTAAATACTTCAAAAAACTTTTGGGGTTCCTCCCTAGGTTTAGGACATTCGTTACCCATGGCCCTTAGTTCAGTCTTTGGCCAAGGGGTGAAGGGTACCTGAGCGGGTTCACCTGCAACCTCAAAGTTTTATTTGAAAAGGTAACTGTCTGATAATCTCTTCAGAATGGAAGGGTAGATCAGACAATTATTGACATGTGGGTACTCGGGTACAAAAGGATGAGGGGTCATATCAGTCTTATTATCTTTTTGTTTAAGGTGCCTCTCGTGTCTTCAGTTTTTTATTAGCTTTCGTAACAAGTCTTTTAATGAAGCTACTTTGGAATCTTAAAGCCTTTTGAAAGCTTCTGCCCACCAATTAAAGTGGGCATCCCATTCTGTTTTTTCAACTTGGGATCCCTTGCTCTCAAGTGTGTTTTCTAAGTGAGCGATCTTGTCTAATTGGGATGTTCCCCGTAGTGGCCGTTGTAATTCTCGGTTAGCTTTAGTAAAGTTTTGCCGTTTTGCTAGACAACACGCGGCTTCTAACACTATACTTCTTAAACATAAAATTAGCAGGTGTGCCAAAAGCTGGTGCCCTCAACTGTTTGGATATAAAGGATCCCCTTTCCTTCTTTCTTTCTTTCCTTCTTTCTTTCTTTCTTTCTTTCTTTCTTTCTTTCTTTCTTTCTTTCTTTCTTTCTTTCTTTTTTGTTTATTTATTTATTTTTGAGAGGAGGTGGGGCTCAGAGAGAGAGAGAGAGAGAGAGAGGAGAGGGAGAATCCCAAGCAGGCCCTATGCTGTCAGCGCAGAGTCTGATGCAGGGCTCTATCTCATGAACTGTGAGATCATGAGCTGAGCCAAGATCAAGAGCCAGACGCTTAACCAACTGAGCCACCTAGGTGCCCCTAAAGGATCCAATTTCTTTTTTTTTTTTAACATTCTTCTTTTTTTTAATGTTTTTATTTTTATTTTGAGAGAGAGAGAGAGAGACAGAGTGCAAGTGGGGGAGGGGCAGAGAAAGAGGGAGACACAGAATACGAAGCAGGCTCCAGGCTCTGAGCTGTCAGCACAGAGCTCGATACGGGGCTCAAACTGACAAACTATGAGATCGTGACCTGAGCCGAAGTCGGATGCTTAACCAACTGAGCCATCCAGGCGCTCCAAGGATCCCATTTCTTAATTTAGCTAGGTCTTTGGGTTTCCTGGAGCCAAACTAATACCAACGAGGGCCTATCATGGGACTCCTTGAAGTGGCACATGCTCTAACCACCTTTACATGCTGGATCTGTGCCCACCGAATTTATTGACTTCTGAGATTCCCACTAGCAGTTAACCTTAGGTGATATTCACCTCAGGCCTCCCACTGGGCCCAGTCTAGCCCAAACTGGACCCAGTCCAACTTTGGTTGGTAGCCACCAACAGTTTCATGTATGGAATCTAGGGACTGGGGAAAGATTTGAACCAGCAGATCCCAAAGAACAGGACTGGGGACTGATTCCAGACAGCTGCCACCAGCAGGTCTCAGTGTGGAGTCAAGGGAAAGAACCAAGGGCTGGGGTTTCCAATCAAATGGGGAACTGTGGAAAGTCAGTTAGATCAGGAGCTCAATGCAAAGGGAAAGGAGATTAGAACAGAGAAGAACTTACCAATAGCCCTTGGAAAAAGGAGGAGAACTCAAAGGGCTTGCAGGTGCCACACCTGTGTTTCTTGTTCCCAAATCTGCCAGTTCTCTTCAGTCCCATCCCTGTCACCAAATCTGTTAAAGAATAAAAATTCAACTTAGTAAATTAAAAGATCCAATTGATTTATTCAATGTTTCGTGAATTGGGCAGGTCCCTTAGAAGGGTGTTCGGGCAGGATGAGAAAGTTCTTTGCAAAAGAAAAAAAAAGGATCGTTTCAGGCAAGATCACCTTCCTTTAGGAAGATGAACAGGGGGTCTTAGGCAGATCACCTCACTAATGCTGATCAGGAAATTCCAGAGTGATGAATTTTAAATTCTACTCCTAGGAGAGGCCAAAACTGCAATAAGTATTAAGGTATTAAGTCTTGGTGGGGCTTGCTGTTGGCAACTCCATTTTGGACCCGTTGTTTCTTTTGAACAGTCCAATGCAGTAATTACCTGGTCATGCTTTCTCTTTCTGACTAAGTAGAAGACAACTTGACACTGAAATCTAATCCCAGCAGAACGCGTTATCTGGCTAGCACTCTTCAGAATGAGGGAAGCAGTCTGTCTAAATTCTCACTATCTTCTTTTCCTGCAGGTCAAGCCTTCGAGTTTTAATAAAGCAATCCACATAAATACTCAGCTCCGTTTTCCTGTGAGGATTCAAAAAGGGGGGCTAGCTCTGGAACGATAGCTTTCTTGTAGGAAGAGGTCACCCCTGACCCAAAATCAGTAGAGTGTGAGCTTTGAGTCACGGCTCTGCACTGACCCATAAGCATTCATCCAGAGCTTCTAGGTGACAAATGGCACACAACTGCAAAATTCTAGCCTCTGGCTACTGACCAGAATATAGCTAATGTCTCCCTATAAGCTTTATGGTTTAAGTCTCTGCTAATGGCATCAGCCAACCGGCTTTAGACTCTTAACTTTTACTCATCTTGATCTGGGAAATACAAGTTCTCTTCTATTTCACTGTGATATTAAAGTACTGTATCTCCCAAATCAAAAGCCTGAAAATAGTGGCCCATGGGTATATTTAGTTTAATCATCGCTATGTTTAAAACCTGTTTGAATTAATGCCAACATTTGAAATCTAGAGAGGTCACATAAAATTTCAGATTATTGGGGCACCCGGGTGGCTCAGTCACTTAAGCATCTGACTTCTGCTCAGGTCATGATCTCACGGTCCATGAGTTCGAGCCCCGCTTTGAGCTCTGCGCTGACAGCTCAGAGCCTGGAGCCTGCTTCAGATTCTGTGTCTCTCTCCCTCTGCCCCTCCCCCTCTTCACCCTGTCTCTTTCTCTCTCTCAAAAATAAATAAAACATTAAAAAAAATTGTTTTAATTCAGATTATTGGCTTCTCTTGAAAGCTCTAGCCCCTCAGGGTCCACATTCCTGGCCACAGCCAGAAGAAACTGAATGGAGTAACCTGCTTCAGCAGAGACAAGTCTCCCTAACTCACCAGTCTCCCATCCAAGTCTCTTCACTCCTTTAGGTTACCTTCCTGGCCCCCGTAGGCATTTGAGTCAACAACCCCCGCCCTAGTCAAACAGTCTCAAGCCCAGGGTTCTACTTGGAGGCAACAATGCCAGACATGGGCAGCAACTGGAAAAATCTCCAAACAGGCCGCATATAATTCTGGTTCCCTGCAGGACTGCTCAACCCTGGCCTTTCCTTCGGCACGCCCTTTCTGTTGGCAGGATATTGGCACAATACAGAGCTTCGCTGGCATACAGTGAGTGGGATTTCTACTTGCTCCAGGACCCTGATTCCCATACTCTCTCCCCGAGTACGAGGGCAGAAAAGTGCTGAGTGATATCTTTCAGTTGTCTCCAATCAGCAAAAAATTCAACTGACAGGCAAGTTTGTTTCCTCTTTCAAACATCTGTATTTTCCCTCGTGAGTCAGTGCATTCAACAATGCTATTTAATATTCAATAAATCGAGGCAAGTGAAATTACAAAAATGGATCATCACTTTTATGAAAAACCAACCAAACAAATGTTTTCCTTCAAATGTCAGGCACCGGGGGACTTTAATAAAATATTGAAAGTGAGTTCCCTAGAGGAGATGAGCAATTCGAAAACAGCATGAGGACAGTGCTAATTGATACTTCGAATATGAATGGCACCCCGTGTCCTAATGAATGAGGAGCCGTGTTACCTGATGAGATGACACGACTCATGCTGGGGGACTCTCTGGGGCCCGGTGGACGGCAGCTGTGTAGGATCTGAGGCCGTGGATGTGAACAGCAGCGGTCCACGGGAACCCACAGGAGAAATTAGTTCACTGCTATGTAGAACCACACTGTACAGGATTTATGGTTATGAACGTTTCCCAGAGTCCTAATAACAGGGTGTAGTCGGAACCCAGATTGTCTCCGCCAAGATGAAGCCGTGCAGGGAGGCAGCACTGCAGAGCACTGCTCTTGTCTGCTGCGCCCTCCTTGCAGGACCTAGAATCCACCCTCCCTTCTCTTGAGTTATCAGCGGTTAATCTCATACTCTTGTTTTGGAGTAACCGCTTAGGTGTGTACCCACTTTGCTGCTTTGTCCCCAAGCTCTGAGGAGGTGCTCCCAAAAGGCTATCCATTCCCTAGCTATTTTAGAAATCCCTAGAAGAGTTTTTTAGGAATGCAGATTCCAGGGTTTATTCCCAAAGACTCAAGCCCAGGAGGTCTTGGTAAGGACCAGGTATTTACGTGAGGTCCCAGGGGACTCTGACGTAGGAATGGTCGGTGGCCATACCTTAAGGAATGCTCTCTTAAAAGGCTGATGCCAGCATTTCAGAATTCCATCCGCAGCAACAATTTAAAAACTTCCTTTCGAAGAAAGGTAAAACACATTAAAACCCTGAATTCATAATAGTGTGAAACCTCCTTGTTATTATTAGAGGTTGTATTACTTTGAAATTTGAAAAATAAAGGAAAGAAAAAGAACTCGTCCTGCCTTTCCTGTATGAACGGTTTTGGGGTGGGGGCGGGGGTAACCGAACAGTGTTTGAGGGAAAGTTGTTCTTTATAGAAATCCAGCTAATAAAATGCAGAAGAAATTATTTTTTGGCAATTTCGAATTATAGCTACTAATGAGATAGAGAGTTTAAGGAATGAACCTAGGTGGGAGCTAAAGGCATTCCGTAAAGGGCGATGGTTGACTTTGTAATGGAGAAATCACATGGACACCCTCCGAACCCACTAAGGAAGCCTAGAAAAATGGCACAACTGTGCCATTGTGTACCGTGTGATGTGATGCACGAGGAAGTATGACGTTTTCTTGCCCCCAACATTCAACTCAAATCTCATCAAGCCAGTTTATAGGAAATAAGTTAAGTGACGCCAAAGGGAAAAAAGAAGACAAACCCAGAATGTGCTGGCGCTTTACAGGACAAATTACTCAATTTCTGTAACAAATCAGTGGTCAGGTAAGGAAGGAGGATCGTTATAGGATAAAAGAGACTTAAAGACGTAACCAAATGGATCGTGTTTGGGTTCTGATTAGAAGAAGCTAACTGTAAAAAGACTGCTCAGAGACAATAGGGGAAATCTGAGTACGGACCTGGTTTTAGATGATAAAAAAGAATATTGTTAGGTGTGCAAGTAGCATATAATTACATTCAAGAATGTTTTTATTGAGGGGCACCTAGGTGGCTCAGTTGGTTGAGCGTCTGACTTTGGCTCAGGTCACTGTCTCGTGGTTCATGAGTTCAAGCCCCAAGTCAGGCTCTGTGCTGGCAGCTCAGAGCCTGGAGCCTGCTTCGAATTCCGTGTCTCCCTCTCTCTCTGCCCCTCCCCTGCTCACGCTCTGTCTCTCTCTCCCTCAACGTAAATAAACATTAAAAAAATTGTTTTTATCGATTTGAAATGCATACTGAAGTTTTACAAGCGAAATGACACAATGTGTGGGATTTTCCTGAAAATGCTTGAGCAGAGCTAAATCCACTCGAGTGGATGAAATGAGATTGGCAAAACATGGCTAATTGCGGAAGCCTGATGCCGGGTATGTGGGGCTTTACAGGATTCTCCTTATTTGAGGGTTTACTTGGAATGTTCCACAATAAACAGTTTTTTAAAGTATACCTTGCTGTAGGCACTCACTCCTTATAAGTCAGGCTAAGAAGTCAAGAGGCAGAGTTCGTTATTATTCAGGAATTAACATTCCTTTCTAATGATGACTCCCCTGTACACGCTCTTAGAAAGGGATTTGAAAGTCAAAGCTCAGTTTTCATAACCAGAAATCCATTTTCCCCCCTCTCATGGCCCAGAAAGGCACCAGCGGTTTTTCCTCGGCCACATTACCCTCTTCTGTAATAGCTTAATGAGACGAAGAGAGTAAATGGAATTCTATTTGCTGCTTTGACGTCTAGAGAACCATTAAAAGACCCTTAAAAGCATCGCTCATCTATTAAGTGAAAGAAAACTCATCATTAAGTTAAGGGAAAACAACTCTTCCCACTCAGGAGTTTTGGGCGTGAAATACACTAGATAATGAAAAGAGTAGAAGCAAAAACGTCCCTACTCTGCTGTTGCTATTCCAGAGCGCAAGGAGAGCTGCCTTAGAATGCCTACCACGGACTTTCGTCTTGGTCGCCAAGAAGAAAATGGCTTCAGATTAAGAATTAAAAATTCCTGAACCAAAAAGGACTCTCATTATCTGGGCACACTTGTAAATTTTGAGCTCGATACTGTAAAGATGGGTGCGGTACTTTAATTCTGAAAGGCTCCCTGACTCTCATTGCCATTACAGCCGCTTTTGGCAGCTTCACTCACTCGGGGCGGCCAGTTAACACCCACAGCACAATTCTCCTGGCCGGGATTCCTTTAAATGCCTACCTCCAACCCACTAGACATCGGCTAGGATATTCACCTAGGCTGTTTTGAGTAATTCTAGTAACATCTCCAACTTTATTTTTAAAAAACCTCAGCCAATGACCTACCAGTTGCTTTTATGGCTTTCCTGTGAATTATCTAGTATCGTTAAAGCCAAGTTCTAAGGACAGACACCCAGCAGAGCTTCTCGAAATGTGTTCTGGTAGTACCCTCGTCAGGATCAACCAGTGTGTGAAAAGATACAGCATCCTGGCTGTATCCTGTATCTCAAGTCTACAAAGTGAGACTCTGCCGCTGCCGGGGCTTGGATTTCTGCTCCTTGAAGCAAGAGGGCCAGGTGGTTCTTCCACACACAGCTTGACAACCAAACTTTCCGGAATGGGGGTTGCTCTGAAGTCTGTGAGAAGAACAGAGGATAGAGAAACAAGGGAACCCACATCGGGAGGAGGCAGCGAGCCAGCATGTAGAACACTTTAGAAGACAACTGGCCTGGTTGCTTCAAACAGTCAAAGGCATAGCCCCCGGCTGATCGATGCATTTTAAATTGCGGAATATCCAATCAATGCGGCCGTCAGAAAGGGATGGAAGAGTCCAGCACTGCCTCGCAGTACTTTGGTGTGTTGGGCCTTGAAAACAGTATGCCAAGTAGAAAAAGCCAGACACCAAAGACCACATGTTGTGTAATTCCACATACATGGAATGTCCTACGTAGGCAGATCCATAGAGACAGAAAGTAGATTAGTGGGCTCCAGAAGATACGGGGAGGGAGAGGGAGGGGTGACTGCTAGTGGATCAGTTTCTTTTTGGAGTGATGAAAATGTTCTGGAATCAAATAATGGTGATGATTGCCCAAGTCTATGAATATACTAAAACCCACTGAATTGTGCACCTTAAAGGGGTGAATGGTATCTGAATCATATCTTGAAAACTGTTACTAGAAAAGCTGAAGTTGATGAAGTTAGCTCCTATATCAGGACTCACAAAACGGAAGCCACGCCAGGGGCCTGGCCCACCTCATAAATCAAAACCTAGGTCAACCTGCAAAGAAACCTAACATACACCAGTCATGATCCTCCAACTCAGACTAAGTGAGCTTACCTTCTCCTAGAAAATAGGACCAGCTAGTTTTATTTAAAATCTCGATTTCCTACCTGTTTCCATTGCCCCTCCTAAGGCTCTATAAAGCTCACTTTTGCCCAAAATCCTTCCGGAAGAGTGCCCAACAGCTTACGAGGCATTGTACTCCCCCAAACCATGGACTGTTTTCCCTTGAACGAAGGACATGAAACTTGTAACTAAACTGTTTTGGTTTTGTCGTTTGAGAAAGGTGTTGCTGAAAAAAAAAAGGGCATTTTTTTTCCTTGACTAAAACAGGCTTAACAGAAACAAAATATAACCAAATACGGTGAGTAGACCTTGTTTGGATCTTGATCCAAACAAACTGTAAAATAGACAATTTTAGGCAATGGGGAAAGTTGAATGTAGATTGGAATTATTGTTTATTTTCTTCGCAATCATACTGGCATTGTTAGGTACGATTATGTTTTTTTTTTTTTTGAGATGAATACGAAAATATTTAGGGGTGAAATAACATGATATCTGGCTTTTCTTTAAAATAATTTGGCAAAATTGCGGAATGAATGGCTTTAGTCGATAGTTGTTGACTGAAAAATAAATACACAGGAGTGTATTGAATTTTATTTTTGTGCATAGTTGGATATTTTCATGATAAAAAGTTAAGACTAAAGTAACTCAGGGTTTCTTGATTATCTTCTTTTGTTTTGATCCCCAAAATTTCAGTTGGATGATTACACACTACAGCGTCAAGATGAGATTAAAGGGCAGATATTAGAGATAGGTCTTTCATTTTGAGCTTTCCAGCAGGAAAAAGCCGAAGGGAGAATTTGAGTACTTCCTTGAATTCGGAGAAATGAATGGGCAAAACGGAAAGGCACTGGGCTCAGAGTTCCTCAGTCATTTTAAAAAAGAAAATACCTATTCAAATTCCTCCCAAGCCTCTTGAAGTTCTAAGAGGATGAAATCATTGTTAACTAACTATGCAGCTGACACTTGAAGCAACAAATTAATTTCACATCAAAATCAATTTGTGTCTGATGGGTTGGGCTCAACATTTCCTTGCGTAAGACTTCCCGTGGTGATCTATTGCTTCAGAACTGAATTTTATGATCTTACTAGAGGCATTTATGTGCCTCAGAGATCTGCCTGCCACTGTATACACGCTCACACATGCATATATAACTTAATATTGTATAAAATTATATGCATGTATATGTATAACTCGAGGCTGAATCTTTGGCCAGGGAATTAACGCACATGATCGTCTCCTTCATATGGGAGTATACCAAGTGTCTTCAGCTTCTGATGTCAGCATTCCAGGGGAGGGTGGCCCGTGTGTTTCATAATCAGAATCCCATATTCTTCTCAAACGCCATCTGGCCTGACTGATAACCCTCTTGCCACGCGTTAATTAGGATTTGGAAAAAACATTGACTAGGAAACACTCTGCCCGGACCTCAAAAATCTTGGACATGTGTAAGATTGAGAGATTATAAACATTCTTTTCAGGTTATCGATACCGAGGTCGCTGGTTCCAGTGCCCTCTTTGTGAAGATCCGTGGAGGAAGTTCTTTCAGGAATATTTGTGTTTCTCTTGAGTGAATTGTTTCTATTTTCTGATTTTTGCATCGACTGCCAGGCGGTTCAGAGCAACATTTTTGGCCTTCCTCCAGCAAGCGTACAGAGCCTCATGGGTATATTTTGTGTACTAGCCCCTGCACTCCAATTTCCTCACTGTTTTGTTTTTGTTTTTGTTTTTTTTAATCTCATTGCAATGTATTCTTGTAAACTACATTCAAGTCCTCTTTGGACTAAAAAGGGGGGTATAAACAATAAAGAAAGAAAGAATAAATTACAAATAAGCAAATACAAAAAATATTACAAATAAATACAAGTCGTTTTCAAGTACTTGGTGAACACCATTTCACTTTTAACATGTACTACTTCCTTCCTCCTTTATATATGGATGTCTGGCTCCCTTCTGACATTTTTCACCTGGGAAACGCGCTGGGGTTTACCATAAAATGTCAAGAATGGAGAGAGGGCAAGACTCAGAAGGCTTTGGGTATATTATTAGGACTTTCCTCCATTGGGAAAACAAAAGCATGCCTTCAAGAGATGGTCTGAGGTGTGTGTGTGTGTGTGTGTGTGTGTGTGTGTGTGCGCGCGCGCGCAGCGCGCGGAAAAAAGAGCATATGAGGTATGTTCCATCGCAAACAGGGCGGGGAAAAAGCAGCGTCAGACTGTTCCCCAGGCGTTCCCAGCAGCTTTTTTATCCAGAGGGCTTGGTGGCTGTTCAGAGCGTGCAGGCAATGGACCATTTGCATGTGTGAGGTTATGGCTCTCACCCTTTCTGCAGGTCGACTCATCTTTTCGGAGTCTCTAAAACCAATCTCATTTTGTATCAGAAAGATTCCTAGCGCTCAAAGCCAAGCTTCTCCACACCTGCCCTCCAAACTTGGCTGAGACCGTCTGCCCCGTTCCGGTAACTGGTTCCACCTTCTAGTGACCTTTCTGGTCACTTATAGACCTGTCCGTTCTTACCAAGCTCTTCCTGGAGCCAGGGTCACGTGGTTGATCTCAGCGTGCCGACCCAGGCCCTGCTCTCTTGCACCAGTTCCGGAGTCAGGCGGAGGGAGCACTGCAGCAGGAATTCCAGAGCTAGAAACCAGTGCCCGCCCCTGCGTGCGTTTCAGCACACAGCGGCGGCCTCTTCTGGGGCGAGCTATCACCTGTCTGGGTCTCAGTTTCTACGTGTATAAAATGAAATCATAACGTTACATACTTCTCACTGTTAGTGTGAGGATTCAAGGAGACATTACATGTAAAAAACCAAGAACAGTGCCCGGCACATAATAACAAGTGTGCAATGAAAGTCCACCATTATTCTGACGATTTAGCGAGAAGGCCTTGTGTTACGCGAACGTGGGGTTTTCTCCCTGGCTGTGCCCTGCTGGGGATGTTATTGAAGAAGAGCCAAAGCTTACCTTTTCTCACGCATCCGAGCAGCACAGGCCGGTTTAGCATGAAGCTGCTGCAGTAAAGTTCAGGTTCTAGGCGTGGGAGGGGCCCTATGATGTGTTTACACGTTTGTATATTTTTGCTCAATGCGCACGAAGAAGGATGTTTTTGCATTCTTTTTCTTAAGAAGGACGGCTCAAGCTGTCTAAGCTTCAGGCCTCATGAAGTCTGGCTCCATCTGGTATCCAAGTCACATCACATCTCTGGAGCCACCGCGACATGGCCAGAAGGGTGCCGGCAGCAGGAAGACTTAGCAATATGATTGGACACGTTACAAAGGCTGATTTAAAATGGTGGCTTAGATGAGCCACCTTTGCTCCAAAATAAAGAATATAAATTTTCTTCGAATCTGGCTTTAGAATTGAATGAACACTTGCATAATGCCCTGAATAGGTGGCTCTCTAGTCTAGAAAGTGCCACCTTCGCCTTGCTTCTTCATCAGATTTCACAATATTCTCTGATTTTGCAGATGAATTGCTGTGCGGAATGTTTCGGCCCCAGGCGCTGCTGCCTCCGCGGCACTGGTGGCTTTTTGTGGCCCTACTCTGTAACTGGAGCTCATTGACTTCCACAGCGGATCCCACTAAGCCTTGCAGAAATTGCATCCCCCAGCTCAGCAAAACACAGTTTGCCATGAATTTAAAATAGCCTCTGTGGGTAACTGTCACACTGTTTTCCAGTGAAGAAAACATCGCCAAAACTTAGAAAAGAATGGAACGCAATAGCGAACGTACAGAAACATTGGTTCTTCATGGGGCCAACTAAGATGCCCCCCAAGGTGCCCAAATGCCTCCGCAGGTGCCTGTCGTGATTCTCGGTGACCCTCTTGCTACACCTGACCCTGCTTTGAGTCTGCAGCCAGAGAGAAGAACCCAGGCAGGGGATGGAGTGATCGTCCTCACTACGTTAGGATCTCGTCTCTTGGGGCACAAGGGTAGACGTGAGAGACAACAGCAAAGGCGTCACAAGGGAGATCATGATGATGTGTTCCTCATCTCACTTCAGTGAGTGCTTGCCAGAGAAAGATTGTCCCCAAAAAGGGTGCCTAGGCGGCTCCGAGCCCTTAATCAAGTGAGCGACTCTAACTGCAGAAGGTGTCGGCTCTCCTTTTGAAAAGCACTACACAGGTGTCCCCTCGCCAACACAGGTTTGGGCCACCCCGGTCTGCTTATGTGTGGATTTTTAAAATAAATACAGTGTGATACTGTTAGTGTGTTTCTTTTCCTCATGATTTTCTTAGTAACATTTTTCTCGAGCTTTATTTTAAGAATGCAGTATATTAAACATATAACATACAAAATTGTGTTAATTGACTATTCATGTTTTCAGTAAGGCTTCCAGTCAACAGTAGGCTTTTAGTGGTTAAGTTTTGGAAGAGTCGAAAGTTATATGCAGATTTTTGACCATGCTGGAGTCAGTGCCTCTAACCCCCACGTTGCTCAGGGTTCAACTGTACTTTATTCTGATATCACATTGATACAGATATCTACAGAAGGGGAAAATAGGCTTTCTTTTATTTTATTTGTAATGAAAATGATTATTCTTTTATTTATTTTTTTAAACAATTTTTTAATATTTATTTTTGAGAGAGAGAGAGAGAACGGAGGGGGGAAGGGCAGAAAGAGAAAGAGAAAGAGAGAGAATCCCTAGCAGGCTTCATGCTGTCAGCACAGAGCCAGATGCAGGGCTTGAACTCAAGAACCGTGAGATCATGACCTGAGCCGAAACTAAGAGTTGGACGCTCAAACAATGGAGCCACCCAGGCACCCCGTGATTATGATTTTATTTTCTGATTATAAATAATATACACTCATTGTAAAGAATTTGAATACTACCTCAGAAATATATAAAAGAAGAAAACTACATGAAACCCCACCATCCTGAGAGAAGTACCACTAACAGTAACCATATTTTCATGTAGATACACAGACCATATACACTATGTGCACATACGGGAATAGATGCAGATATGTAGATCCTTGGGGTTACAAGAGACATGTAGTTTTATCACAGACATTGTCTCTCTCCTTCTCACTCCTCCCCACCACCCTCTGTCCTCCAGATAACCTTACTAAGACTATGTTGTGCTTGTAGATGCTGAGTCTTGAAGGACAAATAGGAGTTAAGGAACAGAAGAGGAGAGGTGAGGGGCAGGCCAGACGAAGGAAACAGCATGTGCAAAGGCAAGGAAGCAAGAGCTCCGAGAGCAGTGCTTCCCGAAACTGCAACGTGCATAAAAAATACTTTGATTGAAATGCAGATTATGAATCGGCAGATCAGGGATGGGGCCTGAGATCTCTCTCTCTCTCTTTTTTTTTTTTTTTTGAGATTCTTTACCTCTGACCAGCTTTCAGGCAGTGTGCACGCTGCCGGACATCTTTGAGATCTAAATTGCTGTGCTATGCAATACGGTATCTCCCAGTCACATATGACTATTTAAATTTAAATGAGTTAGGGGTGCCCGATGCCTCAGTCAGTTAAGCGTCCGACTTCAGCTCATGATCTCGACATTCCTGGATTCCAGCCCCAACGTCGTCATCCGGCTCTGTGCCGATAGCCTGGAGCCTGCTTCAGATTCTATGTCTCCCTCTCTCTCTGCCCCTCCCCCACTAGTGCTCTGTCTCTTTCTGTCTCTCAAAAAGAAATAAACGTTAAAAAAAAATCCGAATTAGTTAAAAGTTAGGGGCACCTGGGTGGTCCATTAAGTGTCTGACTTTGGCTCAGGTCATGATCTCATGGTTTGTGAGTTCGAGGCCCGCATTGGGCTCTCTGCTACCGGTGCAGAGCCTGATTCGGATCCTCTGTCCTCCTCTCTCTCTGCCCCTCCCCCGCTCACACAGGTGCATGCTTTCTCTCTCTTAAAAATAAATAAAAATAAATTAGTTAAAAGTCACTAAAAATTGAAAATCCTTCCTGTGTTGTCCTAGTGACATCTCAAGTACTGACTAGCCGCCTGTGGCCGCCATAATGGACACCACAGTTATAGAACATTTCCATTATCACAGAGAGTTGTAGGGAACAGTGCTGGATAGAGCATTCAGGGAACTACAGATAGTTCGGTATGGCTGGGTCATAATAGGTGTGTGGGGAGAGGGCAGGTAGAAAGATAGACAGGGCATTGGTCTTGATCCTGGTGGTGGTGCGGAGCCAATGGAGATGACAGCGGTGTGGAGGTTGTACTAGGGGAGGGAAGACTGGAGGCAGGGGGGCTGAGCCGGGCTGCTGCAGTGGGCCAGAGAGTAGATGATGTAAGCTGGAACTAAAGTTTAACAGGGAGGGGGCACCAGAGTGGAGACTCATGGGATGGTCTATAGAAAGAACTGACCGAATAAAAGGAGGTGAGGAAGCAGGGTGCTGAGAATTGGAGAGGAGGCAGAAAGAGGAAGTCATCTGGGCCGAATCCTGGACCGCTGGGCTAAGGAACTGTTATTCGTCAAGAGGACGTCAAAGTGTGGGGTTGGAAGAAGAGAATGAACTCTGCTTGAGACAAGCTGATGTGTGGTGTCTCTGGGTCCCCCGGATGAGGGTACGTGTGGGGCTTGTGGGTGTTTGGTACCTGAAGCCAGGGAGAGCGGTCTTGGCTGAGGGATCGCCTCTGCATGGGGGGTGGGGTGGGGTGGGGGAAGGCAGACAGGCTGGGAGTCGGCCGACTTCAGCTCAGGTCATGATCTCATGGTCTGTGAGTTCAAGCCCCACATGGGGCTCTGTGCTGACGGCTCAAATCCTGGAGCCTGCTTTGGAGTCTGTGTCTCCCTCTCTCTCTGCCCTTCCCCTGCTCATGCTCTGTCTCTATGTCTCTCAAAAATAAATAAACTTTAAAAAAATTTAAAAAAAAGAATTGTCTTATGAATTAGAGATGGCATGTGCAAAGTGTCTGATACTCAATTAATGACTTTTATTATTGTCATTCCTGGGAGGTTGGTCAGCAAGAGCAAACAGCAGAAAGGGAAGAGAGTTGATAAAGAACGTCGCCAGAAAGGGTAGGACAAAGAGTGAGAAGGAAGGGTCACAGGTGTAGGAGGAAAAGCAGGGAAGAGTGGAGACAGAAACCAGAGGGAAGAAGGAACCCAGGAAGCAATGGTCAGCTATGTCCAATGCCACGGAGAGGCCAGAGGAGATAAGGAGCATTGGATTTGGTCACCAAGAGGTCACTGGTGACCTTGGAGAGCAGTATCAGAGAAATAGGCAAGAAGAAAGTCAGACTATGTTGACCTGAGGGCTGCATAAGGCTCAGGCTGAATAAGGCTGGTGACCTGTGTTGGCCTGGTCTTTCTGAAGGGGAGGAGAGTGTGGTATCTGGGGCCTGGGGGACATTTAATGGAAAGAAGGTCTCTTCAGGTTGGAAGAGATAGAATATATATACAGAGAGAAGCTAAGAGCCAGGCAGAAGTGAGAGAAGACACAGGGATGGGGGGAGGAACTCAAAATAATGGATAGCTTGCGAGGTTGTGGCAGGCTGGTAGGAACGGAGCCTGGAGCTGAGGCGCAGGGACTTAAGGGGGGTGTAGGGGAGATGGATCTGTCTATTGAGGGGGGAGTTTGGGGAAATATGAAGACAGTACGAGCCCATCGGATCTCCTATGCCTTTCCACCTGGATCTCGGGTCCGCTGGGTCAAGCTAAATTCTCTCAGATTGGACAAATTTCTCCAAATAACCAGATCCGGTAATAAAGCCAACTGATTCCACTTTTTTTTAAATTGAATTAGAAGCATTTTTCATACCAAATACAGATTACACTGAATTTATGCATTGAGTTAATTTTACTCTGTCATCTCTATGTTAATTTTAATTAAGTACTTTTTTTAATAGTTGAGAAGACATTTTTCCTCAACACAAAATGAATGGTTTTTGCCTTTTCCAATGAACCGCAGGTGTCATTCAGCCAGAGTTGTGTGAAACCTTCAGATGGGGGTGGGTTTCTCCCGGAGTTCAAGTTAAACACCATTTGTAAGTATTTCATAACCTCTTTCAGTTTTTATCACCCGGTTTGGGAGGAAGACATTCTGAACAACTACTGCCAACTCCGCTAGGTCACCATTGGATTCCTACATTAGTCTCTTTATTGAGATTTTCTTCTCTGTCCTAAGATCCGTATCATGCAACTTGCCCACATTCATTGACATAATTGAAGTAAAGCTTAATACCCCTCAGCTATCCAAAAGGACTAAAACAAGAACAGATTCAAAACCAGAGACATGTTTAGAAGAATCTGAGATAAGAAAGGCAAAGGACAGCACGATGGTGTCTCCTCTGCCATTTTAACCCATCTTACATTCATCTGATGAGTGTCTACAAAAGTAGTGGCTGGCTGCCAGGATTTATTAATAAAATTTACTCCATTTCTTCACCTTGGCAAAAGCAACCTAATGACTCTCAGACCACACCCTCCATCAGATCCTATCATTTCCACTCCTAACAGCTGCCTGAACGCGCGTTCCCTTGTTCTTAGCATGTAATATGCATTCTACCAGGGCCTCCGACCTGGTCTGGTCCTGAGCCACCCTCATTTCAGACCACTCTGCTCCTATGTCCTTAACTTCCATTTACACTCTGGGGGCCTTAAATGGGTGAAGTGCTTTCCTGATCTACCACAAGCTGTTCTTTGTGCCTGTTGAACCCCAACCACCCGGGAGATGGCCTGTCTTGATCGGCCAGTCAAATGTAGATGCTACGTTTCCCTTCCCGCCGCACCTTACACATCTGTGGAAAAGCAGTGTAGTACAGTGTTTTGAGGGGCTAGACTTCCAGACTTTTTGAGTTGGAATCCCCGATCCACCACTTGCTAGCTACTCTGTCACCTTGGAAAGTTACTCAATGCCTCCGTTTCTCCGCTTAAAACGTGGGGCTGATGAAAGATATTTTGAGGACTATATTTGATAACGGATGGTAAACTCTTAGGACTGTAATACAAGTTCTCATTTTAGCATATACTTGATTTTATTCCACTTGTTTGTCAAGTTTGAGTCTGTCACCTAGGGGAGGTTTATGGCGCTCCCCGCGACCCCTTGCTGGTTGAAGTCAGCTCGGCTCGTTGACCGCGATTAACGAAGCAACAAACTGGGGTCCTTTCAGATCTAGGAGGGGCCGCTGGGTGGGCCTGGTCAAAGAAACAAGCTCCGGCTTCTCTTTAAGCTTCCAGTTTAGCAGGACAGACTCTAAACACATACCGGACTGGTGTAGTTGTAGGAAAGGGAATCTCTGCGTCGCCGCCCAGCCCTAGAGTAACCATGAACCCTCCCTAGGAGGGGTCCTGAGGAAGACACAGTGCCTGGGAGAACCAGGTCCTCGAGGGCCAAGGGGAGGCGCTAGGGCTCCGGAGCTTCCAAGAAAGATGCTCCGCGCAGGCCCGCGTCCTCCGACCGCGGATTAGCCCGGAAGAGCCCGAAAGAGCCCGAAGGAGCCCGGAAAAGCTCGAAGGAGCCCGAAGGAGCCCGAAGGAGCCCGAAGGACCTGGGCGGGCGCGCCAATAGACGGGCCCGCCCCGCCCCCCGGCCGAAGACTTCCCGGGATTGGCTCCCTGCCGCGCCGCCGTCCTCGTTGCCGCGCAGCCGCCGGGGTCTCTGCACCGCACACGAGTCGCCGGCCTCAGGCCCGTGGAGCTGAGCTGTGAGTGTGGGCTGGTGGCGGGAAGGGCGCCCGATCCGCGGGCCCGGGTGGGACTGCGCTCGCCCCGCGTCCCCTCGAGCTTTGCCCGCCCGGAGTTCCGCTGCTCCCCGCGGCCAGAACGGAGGGGTAGAGCAGCCCTCGGCGGCCCGGGGGGCGGGCGGTCCAGCCCGTCCCGGGGCCGCGCGAGGCACAGACGCCGCGCGGAGCCGCCGGGAGGCTTCCCCGCGAGCAGCCCCGGGCGCCCTAACAACCTTGCGCTTTGCTCCCCCAGGGCGCAGCCGCGGCTGCTTTGCGGCGGGTTCCGGGGTCCGGCCAGTTTGGGGAAGCCCGACCCGGGGCCTGTGGAGTCGGTCTCCGACGTGTGTGGGGTTGCAGCGCCCTGACTTCCACGCGCAGGTATGTCCCGGTCCTGGAGGGAAATGCGGGGAGCTCAGCCCAGAGCACGTGGCCAGTGGCGACCGGGGGTTCCCACGCGTTCGGTTCCCAGGCCCCCCAATTTGCTGCCCTTCGAATAGAGGGAATGTGCGTTCCCGGACCCCCCCCTTCCCTGCAAAACAGCTACTTCCGGTGGGTTTTTGGACTTGCCCACAGAAACCGCTGAGATCCAGAGATATTGACGGGAGAGAAGAGCAGGGGTCGTAGAGAGCCCTGTAGAAAACCCAGGCCTCCCTCTCCTGTGCCCTTTTAAGGTTGACGCAGTGCTTTTGCTGGGAAAATTAGTTCTGCGCCAAAGATGGCCGACGGGACTAAAACAAGCTCTAGCTCCTAGTTTAGAGACCCCTTTTCCGGGTTCTTCCTGCTGTGTTTGTTGAGCGCCCGAAAACTGGCACGAATGTGCAAGCTGACACTATAAATTACCCTTCCCACCTGTGATCAGGGCTCAGACCTTTGGAGAAACTGTCTCCTCTGAGCCTGCCAGTGTTAAATAAACCTCCGAGCCACCAAGATCTCCGAGTGCCGCTTGGTTTTTCTGCCAGCGTTCCAGCCTGGTTCCATAACATATTTGGTTCCCTTACCGGGAAATCCAGCCGCGCTGGCCCATTGTTGCCACCGGTTTGGGAGAACGGTGAGGCAGTAACGGAGCGAGGAATCGAGGGAGAAGGCCCGCCCTGCCTCAATTCCGGCAGTCTCCTGCTTGGTCATCTCGGGCCACCCCGCTCTGTCACTCCGTCGTTCTTGCCGGTCTCAAAGAGACCTGGTAGGTGAGGACCTGGACCCGAGGTCGGAACTGGTAAGGCTGGGACCCCAATCTAGTCAAGTCCACCCAGAAGGGTGGAAGGGGGACCGGAACACTCCCCGGAGACCTCAGTGGTTTCACAAGTAGAAAATTCTGTGGGAGGGAATGTAATAGTCTCTAGTGTGTATGTATGTGTGAGTGCGTGGCTCGGCCAGGCTTGCCAGTGGAGTTTGAGTTTGTGGCTCCACGACAGGCACCTTCAAGGTCCCCAAAAATCTACGGAGTCTGAGTGGACTCACCTGTGTCGTAGTGAAAGGCATACGGTCCAGGGTGACATCGGATTAGACCCCAATCGCAAGTCACAAAGCTGAGTCCCCCATGGCCAAGCCTCACCTAAAGCTTCCCTTGGGGAACAGGGGCAGTGGAGCATCTGATTGGTCCTCTCATCTGCGGGGATACCCCCCCTTTGTCTTTCTCCGTGGCTCAGGCACTGAAGGAGAAAGGGATTAATAATGAGATCAGAACAGTAAGCCCGTAATTCTAGAAGTCATGCTCAAAAACTTTAAAAGGGGGTTCTCAGGCGACTGTGGAATAAAAATGACACCGGGGAAGTTAAGAACCTTTTGTGAACTAGAAGGCCCATGTTCAATGTAGGATGGCCCCAGAAGGGACATTGGATGCCCAGGTGGTGCAGCGGGTTTGGCTGGTAGTCACTGGGGACCCAGGTCACCCTGATCAATTTCCATATATCCACTCTTGCCTTGAAATTGCCCAAAATCCTCCACCTTGGGTGCGATTCATCCATAGTAAGCAGAGCCAGGCAAAGGTTTTAGTCGCCTTACCCGGAAACTCACCCAGAGAACCGAAGAAGCAGCCTACAGCTCCCCCAGTATTCACGGGAGACCCAGAGTAAGATCCTGCATTTCCACCACCTTATAACTCACCAGGCTCCCTCCTCCCTGCCCCTGAGCTTGAAACTCCTCCGTCTCTCTGTCTTCTGGCCCGGGCCTGCCGACCCTGGCCCGTCTTTCCTCCGGCCCCAGACAACCCTTCCCCACTGGGGCCAGCGGCCAGACTGCGCCCCAGACCCAGACCTGATGCTCTCCAGATACCAGTAAGGGAGACAGTGCACCTGAAAGACAGAATGAGGACGGAACAGTCCAGCCCAGCTGTTCCATGATGTGTTATCAGCCTTTCTCTACAACCACCCTCCTCAATTGGAGGCACAACACTCCATCATACTCTGAAAAGCCACAGACAATGGTCGACTTGATGGACTCCCTCTTCCAGACCCACTGACTGACTTGGGAAGATTGCCAGCAGTTACTCCGTACCCTATTTAACACAGAAGAAGGATAATTAGAGAAACACGGCAGTACCTAGAAGACCACACACCGCCAGGGATGAATGACCCTGCTGCCTGGGCTTGAGCTGCCGCACCCGAAGAACGCCAGACATGGGATTTCACCACAGAAGGAGGACAGCCTCACATCCGTCAGTATCGGGAGGTTCTCCTTAAGGGAATCCAAGCTGGAGCCAAAAAGCCCACACACCTGACTAAGATGTAATCAGTCATACAGCAGTCTCCGGAGTCTCCCGGAGACTACTATGAAAGACAGCATGAGGCATACTGTGTATACACCCCATTTGACCCCAAGGCACCAGAAAGTCAACAAATGGTAAATACCTCCTTTGTGGCACTGGCTGCCCTGGACATCAGGAGAAAACTCCAAAAGTTGGAAGGCTTTGCCAGGATGAATATCACTCAGCTGATAGAAGTCACCAATAAAGTTTTCGTGAACAGGGAAGTCACAGCCGAGAGAGAAACTTTTCTGAAAAAAGACGAAAGAAGAAGGCCACCCTTCTTGCAGCAGCACTGAAAGAAACGGACACTGCAAAGGTGGGAAAAGCCCAACCACCAAAGGGGGAGAAGCCCAGAGCCCCGTTAGCAAGGGACCAGTGTGTCTACTGCAAGGAAAAGGGACACTGGAAGGGTGAATGTCCAAATCGGAAGGGGCTCCCAAAACCCAGTCGATATTGGGAGGAACCTCGAGGCTGGGACTTCATTGGTTGGTCTGGCCGAGATAAAATCAAACTGAGGGGGCTGGGCTCTTTCTCCCTTGGCCCCCATGAGCTCATGGTCAGAGTGAAGGTAGGGGGCTGAACAGTAATTTTCATGGTTGATGCTGGGGTAGAACATTCGGTTGTCACTTCCCCGGTGGCCCCCTTCAGCCAAAAGACAGCAACCATACTTGGGGCTACTGGAACACAGGGCAGTACAACAGCCCTTCTTGTCAGGGCTTGGGGTTGCAAGGTCGGCATGAGTTCCTCTACTTACCTGACTGCCTGATCCCCCTTCTGAGCCAAGATCTGCTCTCCAAATTTGGGACCCAAATAACTTTTGAACCCACTGGACACACTAGCCTCCAATTAAACCCGAGGCAGAAGGAAACCCTAGTCTTGGCAATTACCATGCCAAGGGAAGAGGAATGGAGACTATTCTGTGCACAGGCCCAACCCCCGCAGTCTATCAGAATTCAGGCTTGCATTCCCCTCTGTATGGGCTGAAGATAACCTGCCTGGGCTACCTTGGAATTGGCCCCCATTGTTGTTGATCTGACCCCTGGAGCCCAACCTCAAAGACAAAGACTCCAGGAGCACCTCAGTGGCTCAGTTGGTTAAGCACCTGACTTCAGCTCAGGTCATGATCTCGCAGTTCAGGAGTTTGAGCCCCACCCGCATCAGGCTCTCTGCTGTCCATGCAGAACCTGCTTCAGATCATCTGTCTCCCTCACGCTACTCCTCCTCCAGCCACTTTTTTTAAAGACAAAGACTCGAGGCTAGGAAGGAGCACCTGACCAAGCTCAAAGAAGCAGGTATTCTAATTGATTGCCAATCAGCTTGGAGTACCCAAGTACCCAAGACTGACCTCTTGCCAGTCAAGAAGCCAGGAGGAGGACACCGGCCAGTACAGGATTCAAGGGCCAGTAACAAAGTGACTGTTTCCTTACACCCAGTGGTTCCGAACCTGTACACCCTCCTCAGCCAAATTCCGGGGTCAGCCAGATGGTTTACATGCCTTTACCTAGAGAATGCTTTCTTGTGCCTCGGCTTGGCTCCTCAGAGTCCACTGTTATTTGCCTTTGAATGAACCGAACCCATTACAGGATGCCGGATGCAACTGACCTGGACGCGACTTTCCCAAGGCTTCAAGAACTTGCCCACTCTTTTTGGGGAAGACTCGGGGTACCGGGCCTCTTGGGAAAAGGCACTGATTTGTCAACAGCAGGTCCGATACTTAGGCTTCTTCCTCACAAAAGGAAAAAGAGAACTGGCACCAGAAAGAAAGAAGGTTATCACCCCATTGCCACAGCCCCAAACAAAACGAGGCCTACGTGAAGTTTTAGGGGCCACAGGGTTCTGTCGCATTCCGATTCCCGGATTCTCAGTCATAGTGAGGCCCCTCTGTGACCTGCTGGGAGGGCCAGACCGGGAGCCCCCTGCTTGGACTGAGGAAGCAAGGGCCGCTTTGGCAGAAATAAAGTCGGCTCTAGGACGAGCCCCAGCCCTGGGTTTACCTGACATAGACCGTTTAACCTCTTCGTATGTGAAAAAGACAAAATAGCCCTGGGAGTGCTCACTCAGAACGTAGGCCCTGGCAATGGCCAGCAGCCTACTTGTCAAAACTGGATTCTGTGGCTGCAGGATGGCCACCGTGTCTCAGGGCGCTAGCAGCCACAGTCCTGCTCTTCAAGGAGGCAGACACTCACACTGGACAAACACTTAATGTTAAGGTCCCACACGCAGTCGGTCACGTCCCTCGTGAACACCCAAGGATATCATTTCCTCTCCAGCTCTCAGCTGACACAATATCAAAGCCTTTTCTGTGAAAACTCAAAGGTCACTCTCGAAACAGAACGCTGAACCCGGCCACCTTCCCACGGAGGAGGGGGAACCCGACCATGGCTGTTCCGAAGTAGTAGATGACATCTACGCCAGCCACCTGGACCTCCGAGACCAGGCTATAACAAGCCTGGAGATCACCCTGTTCAGCGACGAGAGCAGCTACTTACAAGAGAGCAGCCGAAAAGCAGGATATGCAGTAACCACAAGCACCGAAGTTTTAGGAGCCAAGGCATTGCCAGAAGGATGGTCGGCACGATGAGCTGACCTGTACGCCCTGACCCGAGCCGTCATCCTCAGCGAGGACAAACAAGTCAACATCTGTACTGACTCCCGGTACACCTTTGGTACCGTGCATGTACGTGGAGCCATCTATGAAGAAAGAGACCTCCTTACTGCTGCCGAAAAATTATCAAAAACAAGGAAGAGATACTGAAGCTTCTTGAGGCCATATGGCTGCCAAACAAGGTAGCTATCCTACACTGTAAGGGACACCAGAAAGGAGATGACCCCATAACTCAAGGAAATCCCCTGGCGGACAGAACAGTCAGAGCACCGCCTGTGGCGACCCAGAGAGAGCCCCTACCTACACTATGACTCTCTCACCCCAGAGGGAGGCCTTCCCGCCTCTTTACACAAAAGAGGAAATAAGTTGGGCCTCAATAGAAGGGGGCACACTAAGCAAAGGAGGGTGGCGGGTCATGCCAGACGGGCACATCTTTGTCCCGTCGTCCATGGGAAAATACCTGGCGAAGGAATATCACCAACTCACGCACCTGGGAAGCACTGCACTACAGGCCCTCAGAAAGAACTACTATCCCAGCCAGCTGCCGGCATTATGCCGAGCTGTCAGTGAACAGTGTGTGACGTGCCAAAAACAATGCCCGGTCTGCCCTGTGGCCCCCACCTGGCACACAAAGAATGGGTCTGCCTCTTTCGAAGACTTAGAGGTGGACTTTACTGACATACAGCCAAGTACAGGGTTCAGGTACCTTGTAATGGTCTGCACATATTCGGGATGGGTCAAAGCCTTCCCAACCAGGACAGAACGAAGTTGTGAGGTGGTTGAAGCTCTTCCGCGGGAAGTTGTGCCTCAGCTTTGTCTGCCCTTAACCGTACACAGTGACAGTGGACCTGCATTTGTGGCAGACATTATACAAACCCTGACCAGGTCTGTCAGCGTTACCTGGAAATTGCACACTGCCTACCAACCCCAGAGCTCAGGGAAGGTAGAGCAGATGAATCACGCCTTCAAGGAAACCCTGGCTGAGTTCCACCAGGAGACTGACCTCCCCTGGCCAGATTTACTGCCGCTGGCCCTCTTGCGTGCTCGATGCGTTCCTGGGACACTAGGATTCTCTCCCTTCGAGTTACTGTATGGGCGGTCTCCCCCATGTTTAGGGAAACTCCCAGGAGACCTACACCAGATTGGAGATAAGAGAATAAGAGAACAGCTTCAAGCCTTGGAGGCAGTCCCAAACAAGATACAAAGATACACCATGTTAGAATTTAGAATGGCACGGAAACGGAGAGAGAGAAAAAGGAGACAAAGATCAAGTGAGGGGAACAGCAAGAGATTTTATTGGGGGGACCAAAGTTCCCGGGCGAGGTTCCGTGACTCGCAGGTAGGGGAGTCAGGGAAGTCGCGCCCGGGGAGGGCGAGGGCAGGTCTTTTAAGTTGTGGCAGTTCGGGTTGGATTCCGACTGGGGTTGGCGCCAGATATGGTGTTCAGCTGAGTTGAGTCCTTGTGACTGGTTAGTGATGGTTCCTCTTGGGGTGCTGGATCCTCGTCATTGGCTAGGGGTTGTTCTTCGCAGGGTTTTTCTCGTTGAGACATTTCATAGTGTAATGGTGCAATCAGCAGGTGGGGGGTGGTGATTTGGGGCAAAGGTGGGAAAAAACCTTCCGGGGCCAGGAGGAGGCTAACACACCATAGAGAGGGCCCCGGTTTCCTTAGGGACCCCCGTTCACCCCTTTCTGCCAGGAGACTCCATATGGGTCAAAGATTGGAAGAACCTCTTAAGGAACCGCTTAAACCACAGTGGACTGGGCCTCATACTGTTATTCTAACAACTCCTACAGCCCTTAAAGCTTCAGGCATCACCCCGCGGGCCCGTCATTCCAGAGTTATTCGTCATTCCAAGTTCTCAGAAGAACCCTCAACTTGGCGAAGTGATCCAGATCCAGTCAACCCACTTAAACTGACCTCAAAAAGACACCCCTGAGACCTCCAGCCCTGCCCCAGCCACACCCCAAGCTGGCTGGCCTGCGCATGGCAGAAGTTTGAGGAATCAACGTGTAGACCGAGCCCAGGGGTTCGGATGCAACTCTGCTAGCCCCTGCCCCTTGCTGGGGTCATAGCCCCGGTCTTACTTCTTACCGTTGGGCTGATAGCGACTGCACCAACAAGCTGGACATGGGACCAAGGATGCATACTGGGTCTCACATACCTTCTCCGGTTGGGAGGACCATTAAGTATTGCCTGTATGTTATGTTAATCTCTATTACCCTCACAACTGCCACTTTCCCACCTTGCCCCCAGGATTGTTATAAGACAGTAAAGATAGGATTCCGTGGTATTAGGAACGCAAGGGCATTCAGCTCCCTCACCTCCCTCCACAAAGATTGCTATAAGGGAAAGATGCCCACTCTCTGCCAATCGCCAGATGCCCCATCGCATAAGTTTTGGACCGTAGAAATAACCCAAAATAGCAGGAACCCATGTAACAAACAGAGCCTCCAGAAAGGAAAGCGAGCCTGCTATACTTACCTTCCCCAACTAGGGACTTCGGACGGGGAAGGGGTGCAAGATAGGGCCCTTCAAAAGGTCATAAAGGATACCCAGGCTAGGCTAATACAAGCCGTAAAGGCAGCCACTCTCCACGGCAACATAGCAGGGTTTAAACCTTCCAGCCCGTAATCAAATGCTGACCAATTCACTGCTCCAGCGTTGAGCCAACACTACAGGTCCTCCATAAGATGGATAATCACACCCAAACCTGCTGGACGTGGTTGCCTCTCAGCCAGAGGGCTGGCTTAGCCACTACCATCCTTTTGGTCTGAGAAGCTCCTGAAAATTTCACAACCAACACCACTGTCTTAATTGGACATTTGGCCACTGGGGTCCGTCTCACGAATGCTGATAATTTGACTCGTATGGTCCCTGAAGGTATGAACGGCACCTCCCTATGCGGGAGAAATATAACCTTAAAAAGGAATACAACCCTGTGTTCAACCCCTGGGGTGTTCTGTCTGTGCTCCAGTTCGGCCTATCAATGCTTGGAGGCCCACTGGACTCAGATGTGCTATACCGTTTTCCTAACCCCAGGGATATCCATATGCACTGAAGATCAGTTCCTAACAGCCCTTAGCCCCAAGTCTCGGGCCAAATGGGCAATCCTGCTCCCCGTTCTGATAGGAGCAGGAGTTGCAATGGGAATAGGAACTGGAATAGGAGGCATAGGTTCATCCGTAGGCCCAGACCACAAACTCTCTTGAGAACTAAATGAGGACATGGAACAGTTGGCAGATTCCCTGGTAACCTTATAAAACCAAGTAAACTCTCTGGCAGCAGTGACCCTCCAAAATAGGCGAGCCCTTAACCTCCTCACTTCAGAAAAAGGAGAGACTTGTATCTTTCTGGGGGAGGAATGTTATTTTGTAAACCCGTCAGGAATAGTCACGACTAAGGTTAAGGAACTCAAGGAAAGAATTCAACATAGACAACGGGAAAGTATCAGTCAGTAGAAAGGATGGGATGTCACAGACGACATCCTGGCTCCCTGCCCTGGCAAGGCCTCTCCTCTCTGTAATTTTACTTGTGACTGTCGACCCTTACGTACCAAATACCCTGGTACGTTTTATTGAAAACACTGTTGCTCACCAAGCTGCAGCATATATTTTAGCCCTCCGAGGGTACCAAACCCTAGAACTAAAAGGCAATGAATGCCTACTAAAAGATTTTTAAAGGCATCAAAGGGAGGAATGTTGGAAAAATACAGAGGTCTGCGCCAAAGATGGCCGACGGGACTAAAACAAGCTCTAGTTTGTAGCTTAGAGACCCCTCTTCCGGGTTCTTCCTGCCCTGTTTGCCGAGGGCCTGAAAACCTTCACAAGTGCAGAAGCTGATGCTATAAAAGACCCTTCCCCACCTTTGTTTGGGGCTCAGACCTTTGGAGAAACTGTCTCCTCTGAGCTGGCCGGTGTAAATAAACCTCTGAGCCACCAAGATCTCTGAGTGCCGCTTGGTTTTTCCGCCAGCGTTCCAGCCTGGTTCCCTAACACCTTAAGAGGCTAACACAGAAGGGTAAAGTAAGTCTCCATAAAACCCAGGGAAGAGACTGTAAAACTCCTCTCTGGATCCTTTCTGGAGTCACAGCTGAAACAGAGGAAATCTTTCTTTTAAGTTTGAGCACCTTTGTGATATTTTTATACAGTTAGTAATAGCACAATGATAAATTTAAACTTAAGCTTAGTTTTGATGATCCCTTCAGAGATGCCTTTTTTTTTAATTTGACAATTTATTTTGAACAAGAGAGAGCAAGAATCCCAAGCAGGCTGCCCACTGCCACCCCAGAGCCAGAAGTGGGGCTCAAGCTCACAAACGGTGAGATCATGATCTGAGTCGAAATCTAGAGTCCCAGGCTTAACCAGCTGAGCCACCCAGGTGCCCCAAGTGCAGCTTATTTTTAAAGGTGAAAAACCCAGGTGATGGAATAGCGTATACAAGGCTTTTTCTGGACATCCTTTGAGACAAACTGAAAAGAATGTACCTTAAAATTTGCTTTCTGTTTAAAGGTCATTTGAAATTTTTTTTTTATAGGTTGAAAACTACAGGTACAAGCCACAGAAGCTGGAATACTCTGATGCTGGTATTTTAACTCATTTATACCAGCCCTGCAGTTTACGGTATACACAGGCCTCTAAAGAGGTCAGATATTCTTACCTCACTTGTAGCAACCATGTGTCCAGTGCAGGACAGTGCTGGCAGCGACAGGGCGGCCCCGCAGGTGTTCGATTTCTCATCTTGTCACTTAGTTCTTACAACTTTGTGAAGTTGACGCCATCCTCTCATTTTACAGATGAAGCAGTCGCAGGTTAGATACTGACTCAAGGTCCCTGTCACATGTGTAGCCCTGAACACGGGTCCTCATGTAACTTTCCGGCTATGTGACCTCTTGGGAAGTGACTTCCCTCTCTAGGCATTTAATGTTGTAGCGTGACAGTAGGAATACTGACACAGATGAGGCCGGTTTGGTCAGGGGAGACCACGGTTAGGGCTGCGAAGAGCTTCTTCGTGGTATTTAATTTCATTGAACCTACAGAAGTTACCCAGAATTTGGCACAAAGGGAGCATCTGTCAGCATGGTAACATGGTTTTGATGAACGAGCCTAACAGCTGTGAAAGGGGATTTAAAAGGCACAATGGTGCTAGATTGTTGGGGTGTGAAGGTACAGGAGGTGATGGGGGAAGATTTTATAGGGGAAGAGATGTGACGGTGTAGCAAGGTGAACAGAGCCCAGTACTGGCTGGTTCTCCTGCTGACCAGCCCTGATGGTCCGCAAATACCTCATTTTCCACAAGTTTTAAATAAAGATAATTAATATTCCCTTTGGAGTCACTTTTTTTTTTTTTTTTTTTTTTTTTGAGGGGCAGTGGGAGAGAGATTCTCAAGCAGTTTCCATGCTTAGCTTGATCCCACAACCCTGGGCTGAAATCGAGTTGATGCTCAACCCACTGAGCCACCCAGACACCTTGGAGTCCCTCTTAATGCTTATTTCGTAACACTGTTGCAGCCTTTCTATTTAAACTACACTTTTGAACATTCCCTATTACATTGTAAAACCCAGCCTTGTGGCTTTTAAGTAATTTACTCAACAAATGTGTTAGGCTATAATTGCTAGAGGGGGGAAAGGGGGTGGGGGAGGGAAACAGGAAGTGCGTGTATTTGCACTGTGAGTGGAGGACATCAGCTCAGACAGCTGGCCAGGGAGTGCTGAGGACAGAAGACCTGAGGGAGGGCGGTGGGGGTGTGGGTGTGGGTGTGTATTTGGGTGAAGAACGTTTCAGGCAGAGTGAAAACAAAAGGTCCTGTGAGCAAAGCGTGTAAAGGTTCGGGGGAATGCAAAATGAAGCTGCAGAGGAATGACCTTAAGGGGAGGGTTTCATGACCACTTGCATGCAGGGCTAAGGTGGGTATTACAGACTATTCTAAAATGGCAACTTAACTTTCTGGCCTCTCGGCTCTCAGAATGCCCTAACGTTTACCTAAGAATGCTCCCTGCCACCATACTTTTCCCCCTCTTCTCCAACTTTTCTGTGGCCATAAGTGTTCTTCTGGAATTCTCCAGCATCCTGTAATAGCCTTAGAATTCTAGTTCATTTTGTGGCTGCTTGTCTACTTGCCGAATGCCCCTGCCCCCTGCAGTCTGCAGACTCTGGATTATCACAGGGAAAGTCCATTTGGGCTCCCATCCTTTTCCTAGCGTCCAGTCAGGCTCCTGGCATTTTATAGGTTCTCATGTATTTAACTTGAGCCCTAATTATATCGGGTTGAATTATAAATGGCATTCAAATGAGTGGTTTACAGCCATCTCTTCTTAAAGGCAGCATCATACTAAGCCTAGGTTCAAACCCCCACCTTTCCATGGGATCTCAGAACACTTAGCTTTCGTCTGTCCGAATGGATGGTCAGAGTTTATACATGGTGATCTACCAGTGAGTAGTAAGCACTCAGTAAACGTCATTCGTTGGTAGCACTATAGGATCATTTTTTAGTGTCGTTAAATAATAGAGCATGCGTTTTAGGCCAAGTAGTGCTCTAGGCATTGTGAATGCATCAGTGCACAAAGCAGACAAAAATCCGAGTATATGGCTGCAGCCGATCGGTGGATGAGAGTCTGGTGTAAAGTCCCGCGAGGCTTCCTTGCTGCGCTGAAACCAGTTAGCAATGTGGAGGCTGCAGGGGGCGGGGCGGGGGGGAGGTTTGGTAGAACAAAAGGCCTATGTGAGGCAACTTCAAATGCTAAGCAGGTAAAGGGAAAGGAAAGCGGAGAGCCCTAACCCTTTCACAGGCCTCTGCGAGTTCTCGCAGAACAAGGGATGCATAAGACATTACACCAACAGTGGCCCAGTGACAGTGACAGAACAGCTGTGCTAGCTACTGTCCAAAGGTGGGGTAGGACTGCAAGTGTCAATGTCTGACTGAAGGCTGTAGCAAACAGTTTCCAGGAACAACCACTGGTGTCACAAATGGCTCCAGTACCACTGGCGGTGGCTCCTCGCCCCTTGAAGTTACTTGGGCCGAGCCGAGTGAACAGGTGGAGACCCTGGGTCCGCCATAGGCCCTCCTCGCTCTCCCACTACCAAACCTCGGCCAGGGCAGCCTGCTTTACACTCTGGTTTCCCAAATAAATTTTTTTTTTGGTAGAAAGGGTTTTGATGCTAAAAAGCTTAAAGTCCACTAGACTAAACAATAGCAGCTGAAAAGTGTAAGCAGCCTGAAGCCAGGCAGTGAAACAGTGCGGAAAAACAGGGAGCTCTTTTTTTTTTTAAGGTGCCACAGAGCCCAGAGTTCAGAACTATAGATACAAGAACTGCACTGTCCAGTGTGACAGCCATGAGTCACATGGGCTATTTAAATTTCAATCAAAACTGAATAAAATGAAAATTTCAGCTCCTCAGTTATGTTAGCCACATTTCAAATGCTCAGTAGTCACATGTGGCTAGAAGCTACTGTACTTGCAACAGATACAGAACCTTCCCGTGACTACAGGAAGTTTCACTGGCAGTACTGTTCTAGAGGCTCCAAGGTGTTTTCCAGAGGAAAAAAACCTATGGTATGGGGGACTGAATCAGGACTCCCAAAGATAAGTCCTAATCTCAGAGCTGTAAATGTTACCTTATTTGGAAAAGGTGATTTGCATATGTGATTCTTGAGATGGAAAGATTATCCTGCATAAACTCTGTGAGCCCTGAACCTAATCACAAATGCCTTTGGAAGAGGGAGGCAGAAGGAGATCCCATGCTCAAAGGAGGAGGCTATGTGAGGACAAGTAGAAAGAGATTAGGGGCGCCTGGGTGGCTCAGTCGGTTAAGCATCCGACTTGGGCTCAGGTCATGATCTCCTGGCTCCTGAGTTTGAGCCCCGTGTTGGGCTCTGTGCTGACAGCTCGGAGCCTGGAGCTTGCTTTGGATTCTGTGTCTCCCCCTCTCTCTGCTCCTCCTCCGTTCACACTCTCTCTCTCTCAAAAATAAACATTAAAAAAATTTAAAAGAACAAAAAAGAGATTTGATTTTGGCCTTGAAGATGATGTAGATACAACTTCAGGCTAGTCGAGGATGGCAGCCACCAAAAACTGGGAGACTCAAGGAACAGACACCCCCCCCCCCACCCCCCCAGAGCGTGTACTTGATTTGACCCAGTGAAACTAATTTCCGGGCTCTGAAACTGACAATAAATTTCTGCTCTTCTAAGCCACCAAGTTTGTAGTAATTGGTTGCAGTAGCTAGCCTCTGGTAACTAATACTTAAGATGGAAAGCTTCAGATCACAAATCTAGCCGGAGCTGTACCTCGCCGCACTGCCTCCGGCACTGTGTGTTTATTAGTGCCTTATCGGTCTGTGGGTCAGGGGCGTAGATCTGATCTAACCATTAGTTGATTTTTTAGAAATTTCAGAGGTATGGCAATGAAGTTCAACTTTATTTAGATTTCAATCATGAGGGACACGAGCATGTGGCTAAAATATGGAGGATCAGCAAAGGCCTCATAAAACAACACAGATGATCAACACTAATATAAAAAAATCAATTTATGGTTTATTGGGACATCAGTTATTTATGTACACTTTCAGTAAATTTCATTTACACAGTACAAAGCACCTCCAAAGATCAAGCTGTAAAAACTCTAATAAAAACGAATTAAGACAATATGAAAAACATCATTCTAATCATAATTTTTGCCTTGTGGCCCATACAGCTTTGACCAGCAGTGTCCCAGAGGTAATATGGACCATTAAAATGAGACAATTTTTCCATAACGACCTCAATTAGTTTTGGCTCATGTTCCACAAAATGTAAATTTGGATTTCTGGGAGTCTTTTAAAACAGCAACAAAAAACCTTAATAGCATAACTAATAAAACTAGTCTTTTCAGAGTTACTGCCATGGGGCTCTGACTTAAGTCCCATACATTGCAATTTTGGTGTGTCTAATAACAAAAATCAGTTTTGGTAGTCAATACCAAAACTGAATGAGAACAGTATCCTACTGGAGACTGGGAAGGAAATTGGGGCAAAAACACAAGTTTCTGAATGAGAAATTCATACCTGTTGTACTCAAAATTTCTTCTTATGGGAAGGAACAACACATGAGTCAACTAGCTCCTTAAACTACAATGCTAATGTTAATGGATAAAAGTAACTGAAATTATTTTTCTAGGTTTATCAAAATTTCTTTGATGTGAAATACTTTTTCCCCTATTACTTCGTATCTCATTCTGACATGAATTACCAATGCTTTTTTATTCATGTTTCAGCAAAACTACTATTTGACTTGTGGCCAACTGAATATTCGAGATCATACCTTCCCTCTGATGAATGCTCATTAGAGCCGAAGCTTAGGATATGACCACCGCACTCCATCAGTAGTTCACGTGGAGAATGTGACGGTCAGAGCTCGGCTCCTTGCTGTCGATGAAAAGACTGTGTATGTTGTTATTCACACGTTGCTAACTGCAGTAATGCCTTTCAAAACTCGAAGCCTGGAATCTCACTTTCCTGGTGAAAGAAGTTAGGAACAAAACTGAACTCTATTTGTCTACCCTTCATACCAAATTCCAGACCCAAACAGTTTATACATAAGCATCCATTTAAAACTGATATGTAGATTACATAAAGAATAGAAAGTTTTGTGGGCTTTTGACCAACATCAGGTTCTGATTTGGGGGTGGGGGGAGTGGAAAGGAAGAGTATATTTTTGCTAAAACTGGCCCACTATTCCTTATCCCCTCTTCTGTTTGGTTCTTGCTGACAGATTGGAATACCTGTTTCCAACATCTGACCTCAATCTCCCACTACGAGAAGTTTCATTATTACAAGTCTGAATATTTCTGCCTAAAGATGGCCATTCTTTTCTTAACGCTGTTGAAATATTTCCATAAAGGGGCGCCTGGGTGGCTCAGTCGGTTGAGCATCTGACTTCGGCTCAGGTCATGATCTCATGGTTCGTGAGTTCAAGTCCCGCAGCAGGCTCTCTGCTGTCAGTGCACATCCCGCTTTGGATCCTCTGTCCCCCGCTCTCTCTTTGCCCCTCCCCTGCCCACACTCGGGCTCTCAAAAATAAACATTAAAAAAAATAATAAAATGAAGTATTTCCATGCAGCGTAACATTGATGTCTAGCTCCCTGTTGAAAGTTTAACTGCCCGGACTGTAAGTAACCTACTGATTATTCAAATAAGCTCACCCTGAAAAAACAAGGTAGAACTTTAAGTACCAAGGTAACAGTTTGCCAGCTTCCTAATAAACTATAGGCTCCACCATCTCTGCTTTGTCACACTCAACTCTCCAGGTTTGACTCTGCTCAAATCATGTACCTACAAAGTCAATGGAACACGTTTGAAAAGGCTCAGCTCGCGTTAGATTCAGACAGAAATTACTCCAAGACCAGTGAAACTAAACTGTAGGATTGTGCCCTGAATATATATATATACCTAAGTGTCAGGTTCATGGGCAGCTGTTTTTGTTCGGCCTCTGCAGGATTCCAAACCACAACAGAATGAGCTATAACCCTCTAGGAACTTTCCTCGCATGCAAGTTTTCTTTCAGCATGAGTCTGTTTCCTGGTCTAAAGTTAACGTTTTGGCTATCTGAGCCAACCCAATTTCTGACCCTCCCCAGTGTTTTCTTGTGTTCTGTGAATGACTGGACAGTCGCTTTTCACATCACCACGGATAGCATCTCTGCCTTCTTTAGACCTTTCGTGCCAGTCAAAAAGTCTTGCTCTTGACATTACTTCTTCACCATAAACACTTTTAACATCTCAAGTGTCTCACTTGCAGATTTATTTAACTTTACACAAAACTTAATATGAATTCGTTGCTCTAAATAATGGTCACTCATTTCGATGGTGGAAGAAAGAATAGTTCTATTCACATGGACTCACAAGGTTAGCTGGCGACCTTGAAAGCACCGTCGTGTCAGCTAAACATGTATCTGGGCAACAGTCACTCCTGTGATTTCACAAGCTACACATCAAAAATAGTCAAAACCGAAGAGTACAAACGGTCTCTGGAGGAGTTGATGAAGATGCCGGCATCGTATATACCATCTCAGCTTGAATGCCTTTTATTTTCCCATATACAAAAGGGGAGAAAATAAATCCGCATTTTTCTTACTTGTAGGATGGCTAAGAAAATGATATTTGAAATGCGTGAATTATGTGCAGGGAGCATTTACCCTCCCCACATCCCAAAAAAGCCCCTAAGATAAAACCCAGCCTAATAACAGTATGGATGATGCCATTCGTCTTAGCTGTATGTTTAGAAAGAGCTGGTTTGAAATTATGGGGCTTTTTTGTTTGCTTTTAACATTTTATTTTTTAAGTTTATTTATTTTGAAGGAGAGTGTGAGTGGGGGAGGGGGCAGAGGGAGGAAGAGAGAGAGAGAGAGAGAGAGTCACAAGCAGGCTCCACACTGTCAGCACAGAACCTGATGTGGGGCTCGATCTCTTTAACCATGAGATCATGACCTGAGCCAAAACCAAGAGTCAGACACTTAACAGACTGAGCCACCCAGGCGCCCTGAAATTATGGTTTTCTAATGATATTGATTGATAGGCCAAATGTAAGATACCAAAATAGTGTATTTCTAAATACATAACAGGAAAATGGGTGCTGTTGTCTCGTCTGTATATTACAATGCATGGAGTTGAGTGTTTAGGAATTCTAACATTTAAATATTGTTACCCATATCCATCCTGCACATACTACCTAGACACACCTACGTTGAAAAACACCACCCTGTAAGCCATGAACATGAATTTCTTTCATTTAGTTCTCATATCAAAATTGAAAAGGTTTTCACAAATTATGTTTTTACAACACAAATGCTGGAATTAAAATTAAAACAAGGTTATCCAATGATTGGCTGCAAATTTAGATTGTATTTGAAGAGTGGTATTTTTTGTTTGTGTGGTGAAATATACATACCATAAACCATCTTTAAGCATATAATTCAGAGATGTTACTTATATTCGCTATGTTGTGCAACCATCACATTTCCAAGACTTCTCCATCATCCCAAACAGAAATTCTGTACCCATTAAACAGTAACTCCCCATTCTCTCCTCTCCCTGCACCTCTATGCCACTGTTTTGTCTCTAAGATTGACTACGCTAAGTACCTCATATCCGTGGAATCATACAGCATTTGTCTCTATATCTGGCTTATTTCACTTGGCATGTTTTCAAGGTTCTCCTATGTTGTAGCAGGTATTACTGACTCCTTGTTAAGGTTGCTAACCACTCCAAGCATGTTTATACCACATTTTGTGTATCCCTTCATCTCTACATTTATTTGCCTTGTTTCCACCCTTAGGCTACTGAAACAATGTTACTGTGAACATGGAGGTACCAGCAACTGTTTTGAGTACCTGCTTTCAGTTTTCTGGGGGATATACTAAGAAGTGGAATTGCAGGCTCATATGGTAACTCTGTGTTTAATTTTTTGAGAAATCAGCAAACTGTTTTCCACAGCAGCTTCACCATTTTACATGCCCACTAGCAATGCACAAGGGTTCCAGTGTCTCCATATCCTTGCCAACACTTATTTTCTACAAACTTTCACACCGGTAGCTGAAAATTCCGGTATCTACAGGGTTAATTATTTGCTTCCCAATCCTCCTTTGCTCCCCCTCTCCCCAGGCCCCCACTGTTTTGGCAGTGCCTTTCCTTCAGTGAAAACACAAATAATTTTGTGGTTTTTGACAAGTGCAAGAATTCGATACATACTGACAGGTTCCTTTACTGGCAGAATCTGTATTACCTTTTTAGGTGAATAGGACTGCTTTAAGTAAATGTCTGCATTAGAAACGAAGTTCAAAATATAAGTGTGACTCCACCTGAACTCTGTAAATTAGCAGAATAAGCACGTGTTAAAAATAGGATGGGACACAAGAAGACGGTTAAACCCTAGAAGCATGGTATACTGTAACGTATAAAACTAAACTAAACGAACTAAAAAGTGCGTTAGCAATAGAACAAGTTCACCCACTATTCTTAGTCCAAATGTTCCTTTCGAGGTTGCAAACCCGTGAGTCAGCACCTGGCAGAGCTTGATCCGGTCTCGCTTTGCTACTGTGTATGGGGTCTTTCTGCCAAGTGGCGGCAGAGCGTCTCCGCCAGCCCATCGCCGCTCCTGCGGAGAAAGCGGGTGAAGGTCCAGCCCGAGAACCCAATGCCGGGGCCGCGCCTCACCGGGGCCTCATGCACGGCGGCTCCAGGGTGGGCGGAGACGCAGCTTCCAGCCTGCGCCTCGTCAAGATCTCAGGCCGTCCCCACGGCACCACGACAGCCCTCCACTCAACCTGAACCCGGCATTCTAGGCCTCTAGGTCTCGGAGGGGCCAGACCACTTGACAAAGCACTGCCGAAAACCGGACCTCTCGCGAGACACAAGACTCGCTCCCATAAGCCGCGAGAAACTGGGAAGCGCGTTGTGCCAATCAGCGGATGGGGGCGGTCCCGAGCGTATTCAATTGGTTAAACATGGGAAAGCTCTCGTCCCATTGGCATCTTTTCTGGCCCCAACTCCACCCCCTCGACCTGAATGCCCGCCCCCTTCAATGCCCCCCCCCCCCCCCCCCTCTGAGCTGAGTGGGTAGGGAGGAGGAGGGGAAACGCCCATAGTTGAGCTGGGCTACTGGTGCTGGAGCTGGGTCCCGAAATAGTCCTAACCTTTTACCTGTGGCACCATAGGAACAGGTCACGCTCAGGTTCTGACATGTTCTATGGTATTCCTTACCTCGGCCATTTACTCTGTGTTCCATACTATCCAGTCTTAGGCAGGGAATGATTTTACCCGTGCTTGAAAGAAGGCAAGGTGGACCAATTAAGATGTTTCCCTTAAAGCTTTCTAATCCAAATACCTTGTATGTTGCTCTGCATAGTATACAGTGAGCATTGATTTGTTTGTTTTATTTGGAACAATAACTAAACCCATTAAGTGCTTCTCATTAAGTCATCAAAATAGCCCCCAATGAAGTAGGTACTGTTACTGTCCTTGTCAGCCCTATTGCCCTACTTTAATTCATGCCTTCATAATCGCTTGCCTGGATTACTTCTTAGCTCCCCCCTTAGCCCCTCCCTTAGCTCCTCTCCTTGCTATCCTCTACAAAGCCAAGGATTAAATTTTCTAATGCAAGTCTAATCATGTCTCAAATCCTTCTCAAGTCTCTCAAATGTCAATCCTTCTGTGGTCCTGTACTGCCCACGGGTTCTGGCAGAAGCTGCTTTTTATTGAAATATTACATACCTATAGTAAGTACACAAATCATAAATGCGCAGCCTGCTAAAATTTTATAAATGGATCACACTAGCAACGAACTGAAGAAACAGAACATAACTAGCATCCCTAAAGTTTTTTTTTTTTTCTAATCACTAACCACTTCATTCCCACCCCAGGGTTATCCACTAATCTTAGAATCGTAAGTAGTAGTAGAGTAGTATCCTTCTGTTTGTACATTATATAAAGGGGACCATTACAGCACGTAATATTTTCTATCTAGTTCCTCTAACTCACTTATATGTTCATCAACTTCATCCATACGTTGACTACATTTTAGTGTGTTCATGAGGGTGCCATATTGCCTTTCACTGTGTGAATACACCACAATTTATTTATCCAGTCAATTGTTGATACACATGGGAATAGTGTATATTTTGGAGCTATTAAAAATATTGCTGCTATGAACTTTGTCATAGAAATCTTTTGATGAACATGGTGAATGCATTTCTCTTGGAAATATACCTAGAAATGGAATCGTCAGGTCATAGGTTGTACCATGTTTAAATTTAGATATTTTTAAAGTTTTACAAAGTACACCAATCACATTTCTATCAGCAAAATATGACGGTTCCAGTTTTTCCACGTTCTCATCAACACTTGGTATTTTCCATCTTTTTTCATGTTGGCAATTTTGGTGGATGATAATCATGTCTCATGAGATTTTAATGTGCACCTCCCTGATGATTAATGGGGTTGAGCACCTTTTCACATGTTTATTCGTTGTTTATAAATTTATGAAGTGTCTGTTTAAATTTTGCCTATGTTTGTCTTTTTTATTTGTATTTTTCCTAACATTTGATTATAAAAAATTGCAAATGTTTAGCAAAGTTTAAAGAATTTTACAGTAAACATACATAAACCTACCACATAGATTCTATGAATAACATTTTATAAAACATGCTTTATTACATTTCTATCCTTTATCCATCTGAATATCGTTGCATTTCAAAGTAAATTGCAGATAGTAAAATACATGTCCTCTAAATACTTTAGCCTGTATATCACTAACTAAAATTCGATGTCTAAGGTTTCTTTTGATGTACAACTTCCACGAAATTAAATCCACAAATCTTTATTGTATATTTGCTAGGTTTTGAGCAAGTGAGTCTTGAGTTCTATGCTTCCTCCCAGTCAATCTTCATTTCCACTTTCTTGGGGACACCCCCCCATTCTGATTTGTTCTCCACCGTATAGCTTTATGTCTTTCAAAACTGCATAATCTGGAATTAAACAGTGTGCTCTCTTTTGAGTAAGCCTGCTTTCACTCAGCATACTGTATTTCTGATTCTATGTTGTTGCATGTGTCAGCAACCTATTTCTTTTAATTGCTGGGTGATATTCCACTGGACGAATATACCACAGTCTGCTGATGTATAAGAAGTTTTCTTGTGTGCATCCTTTGTCAGGTATATGTGTTGCAAATATCTTCTTCCATTCTGGGTTTCTTTTCATTCTGTTAGTGAATGAAGCTTTGAGAAATAAACAAATTCTTAATTTTAATATTCCGATTTGTTGAGTGTTTCTGATTTAAGAAGTCTTTGCTTCCTCCAGGTTATTAAGATTTCTCTTCTGTTTTCTTCTGAAAATTTTACTAATTTAATTTGCCCATTAAGAGCAGTAAACCATTTGGAATTGACTGTTGTAAATGGTGGGATATAGAAGTAGATCCGGATGCCTTTTTTTCCAGGTGGATAGCCAATTAATCCAACACGTTAAATTGCAAGACCATTTTCCCCATTGCCGTGTCATAAATCAGGTGGCTATATATGTGTAGACTTATTTGCAATGCTGTTGTGTTTGATGGGTTGGCTTTGTCTATCTTTGCATCAATACCACATAGTCTTCATTACTATTTGCTGTATAATGACCCTTGATAGCACATCACTGAACTGAATTTTTAATTTAATTAAATTTTAATCTGAATAGCCATGTAGCTAGTGACCACCGAATCGGGCAGCACAGATCCGGAACATTTCCATCCCCATGGGAGGTCCTGCTGACGGCCCTGCTTTGGAAGATGTCTAGAGGCCAACACCAGATCCTTCGTATCAGAGCTACAGGCCATTGTGAGTTTATTGCTGGGCCGCTCTTCAAAAATATCTGTGTAAAATCTCATTTTAGAAATTCAAAACACGTCTTCCCACATGTAGGTAAGACACCCAGTTCCTTTGACCTTGCACTTTTAGCAATGAAAATATGCTTTGGGAGACATTTCCTGTGATGGGACACCATAAAAGATGTAGCCCTAAATCACATGAAAGGATTCCTGCCGGAGTACCACTATATGTAGTTTATTATCTGTTCTGGTCCAAGGTCACACTTAATTCTGTTTCGGGAGGTCTTTTCGGGGCTGTGGTTGAGAGAGTTTGCCCTCAGACCTACCATAGAAGGCTCAGTCAGATCTGGCTCCTGTGTGTAAGGAATTCCTTAAACCATTTTGTCCTGTTTATTCCATCAGTCCTGTGCCATAAGATGATGCACGTGTACTTGTTACGTGCTTCACGTGTTACTTTTTACAGTAGCTGTATTTGTTTCTCCCTACAATGCTTGAACTTGATAACTGTTTTTCTTTTTTGATGTCTTGTGTTTTATAGTACTTTGATGGCTATTTTATTTTTTTAATATTTATTTATTTATCCTGAGAGAGAGAATGTGTGGGGGGGAGGGGAAAGAGAGAGAGAGAGAGAGAGGGACGGAGAAAGAGTCCCAAGCAGCCTCTGTGCTGACAGTTCAATGCAGGGCTTGAACTCACGAACCATGACATCATGACCTGAGCCGAAATCAAGACTCAGACACTGAACTGACTGAGCTACCCAGGTGCCTCCTCCGATGGCTATTTTATTTATTTATTTTTTAATTTTTTTAATGTTTATTTATTTTGAGACAGAGAGAGACAGAGCATGAGTGGGGGAGGGGCAGAGAGAGAGGGAGACAGAATCCGAAGCAGGCTCCAGGCTCTGAGCTGTCAGCACAGAGCCCGACGCGGGGCTCGAACCCGCGGACCGCGAGATCATGACCTGAGCTGAAGTCGGACGCTCAACCGACTGAGCCACCCAGGCGCCCCCCGATGGCTATTTTAATTTGTCATCGATTTCCAGACTTGAGTATAGCACAGGGCTTTCGTGGCGATCTACATCTCCCCTGGGGCAACAAGTATTTATTGAGCGCTACTCTGCGAGCTGCCCTGCGCGAGGCCCTGGAGACAGATTATGACGAATAATAGATAATAGTTACCACTGAGCACCTATTATAGCTCGCGCACCTACATTTGTTATTTTTAATGATCGAAACAATACTCTAAGGTAAATATTGTTACCTCATTTTTCAGATGAAAAACCTAAGGTTTTGGAGGGTCAAATTTCTGCATCTAATAAGTGCTAGAGATGAGATTCAAGCTCTGAATCCCTAACCTCTCTCCCATCTCTGTGAGACCCTTCAGACTTCAAAGGAGCTTTGTTTCCTCTCAAGGAACACCTTCTCCAGTAAAGGAGACAAACATGATAAGCACAACCCACAGGAGAACAGATATTACAAAAGAGAGGAGGAGGTACAGGTAGGCAACCTGTGGGAAATGAGCCACTTTGCCCCACAACTTGGTCTTGTGGATGTGTCCTGAAATCCCTTCTTCCTGAACTCCTTCTAGAATGATCTGAGAAGTAACAACCTTTCCTCTCCCTGTCCTATTCGGCAGCTATTCTTGACCCTACATCTGAGGAAGAGGCATGCCAACAAATGGCCAGGGCCTTCTTTAGGAGTACAACACTCCAATGACCACCTCGGAACCAGAGCCTACAAAAGAAGTGTGCCCTGCAGACAGCTTAGTGTTAGCCCAGTGAGACTGATTTCAAACTGTAAGACAATAAGCATGCATTGCTTTAAAACCTCGCATTTGTGGCGATTTCTTACAGCAGGAAATTCATAACACACCGTAGCACTAGTCGCATTTCAGGAACACACTGCTAGACAGTGCAGTTTCTAGAATCCTTTGCTGGGTGAGGAAGTATCTATGATAGATTTCCTAGACACTGCATCTTTCAAAGTTTAGAAATTCTAAATATTAGTAATTTTCTACTTGCATCCAGCATGGATTTATGAGACGATTATTTTGCGTAGGAAACCCAAGCCAAGAACACTGACGTATCTCCTGCTGAAGCAGTTCGTCATAACTACTGTGAATCAAAGCCTTTCTCTGACACTGTGATTCCTTTCTCTCAGTCTCTCAGGACCATTTCTAAATGGCCTCATTTACCTCATGAAAATTGATAGTAATCAGAGATGCTTCCCTTCAATTCATCTTTCTCTTTGGAACACCAAAAGCGTGATCGAGCCAGATACAAGTTATACCTCTCTCGATAAACGTCTCACTTAATAAATGGTGATTTTGAGGTCTCGGTTTTGTTTGGTGTGTCCATGTGCAGTTCAGGTGGGAGCGCGTCACAGGTGTGAGGATGGAGGAGGCTCACCTCTGATCTTTGCTTCAAAAGGCCCCATGAATAGGCCTCCTGCTGCTGTGCTGCTGGCTTCAGTTCATGCCTCCACCGTCTGCATGCATGGGAAGGTTTTATGAGAGCCAACTGTGAAGAAATTAAAAGGGCAACCATCTTTGAAAATGGTGTGGGGTCAGGGGGGAACTACCACCAGACAAACTCTATCTATTAAGGCAATTATTAAACCACCTTATATTCTATTCCTTAGCAATAACACTCTAGACCTAGTTGGAAAAGGTGATTCATATTCCACCACCAGCAACGGTTTTTGCTTGAATTATTTTATTTTTGTATAATATACATAACACAAAATTTTACCACTTTTACCATTTTCAGTATATAATTCAGTAGCATTAGGAGCTTTTACAATGTTGTACAACCATCATCACTATCCGCTCCAGAAAATTTTCATCTTCCCAAACTGAAACTCTGTACCCATTAAAGAATAACTCCCCATCCACTCTCCTCCCAGTCCCTGGTAATCTCTGTTCTACTTTCTGTCTCTGTGAATCTATTCTAGGAACTTCACACGAGTGGAATCCTACAGTACTTGTGTGTCTGCCTTATTGCACTCAGCATGATGTCTTCGGGGTCCATACATGCGGTAGTGTCTATCAGACTTTTGTTCCTTTTCAAGGTGGAATCATCTTCCAGAGTATGTACACACCACATTTTCTTTATCTGTTCGCAACCGTCAGTGGGCATTGGGTTGTTTTCGTTTCTCACTATTGTGAATAATACTGCTATGGAAATTGGTGTATGCACTGGTATATTTTAGTAGTAGCCTATAAAAACCTAATAACCAGAATTTGCACAGTGGGAGAAGCAGGTTCAAAGTCTCCCCTGATCACCTGGGATGTTTTAAAAACTTCCCAAGGCCCACACTGCACTCCAGACTGATATCGGCCTAGCTGGGAGCGGGACCCAGGAATCAGCACGTCATGGAAACCTTACCAGTTGAGTCCGAGGGGCAGCCAGGCGTGAGAACCAGTGCTCTAAACAGTGTGTTAGTGAGCATGGTTTCATCTCAAGCACGTTTCATTTCCCTATAATCTCTAGCTCATACTTAGGTTTCTTAGACCTTCAAATCCAATTTAGCTGAATTAAACTCATTTTTATATTTTCAAGATCTGCTACGCCAAAGCACTTACGTTAGAATTTAAGTTTGAGGTGTGGCTGGCTGGCTCAGTCAGTAGAGTATGCAGCTCTTGATCTCAGGGTTATGAGTTCGTCTCCCACGTTGGGCGTGGTGCCTACTTTAAATTAATTAACTAATTAAGTAATTAACAATATAATTTAAGTTCCAATGGGAGGGAAATCGCAGATCTACCTATCATTATTAACCGAACGTTTGCTCCTATCAGAGACAAGATGAATATATTCAAATATGTTTAAAAAATACGTATGCAATTTGGTCCAATAATGAAACTCTCAACACATCCTCTTTAACTTCAGGACTAAAGATTTATTCCCACGGACACAATGATTCAGTATTGCTTTGGAAATTCCATGTTGATATAATGAAACATGAAAAGAGAAAAGCACCATTATTTATAGGTGATGTAGGTGATGTTCCTAGAAAATCCAAAGGAATCAGCTTAAAAATATCCTGGAGATAGAAAAATAGGTAAATGGCAATAAAAATAGATAAAAGTCAATAGGATCCTTGTATGACTAGTCATAACCGGCTGAAAAATAAGAGATCGAATCTATAACAGCCACAAAAATATAAAATACTTAAAACAACAAAAGATGTAGTATTTGTTTGTGTAGTTACAAACCACGTCGGGTAGTACTTCAGAGACTGGCCTGTAGACAAGGCTGCCTGGTGCTATTCTTGGATTCCACCCTTCTGGCTGTAGGAACTGGGAGGTTACTTAACCTCTCTGTGATTTAGTTTATCCATTTGTAACATTGGGATAATAATAGTGCCTACCTTATACAGTAGGGAAAATTACAAGTTGAAAATGTAGAGTGCTTAAATCAGTCCCTGCTACATGGTAGTATCATTTCAGTGCTAGCTTTTAACTTTATTACTGGGAGTCTTTTGAAAAAGGAATTGAATAGATGGAGAGCTATAGCATTTTTTTTTTTTTTTTTTGAGAGAGGGAGAGTGAGAACAGGAGTGCAAGCAGGAGAGTAGCAGACAGAGAGGGAGAGGGAGAATCCCAAGCAGGCACCATGCTGTCAGTGCAGAGCTTGAGGGAGGCAGGATTGTTCTCGAGAACCATGAGATCATGACCTGAGTGGAGATCAAGAGTCCGCCGCTTAACCAACTGAGCCACCCAGGCGCCCCATTCAGCATGTTCTTAAATGGAGTGAGTTTACAGGCATAAAGGATGGAGGGAGACAGAAAATAAATAAACATTGGATGACCAGGTACGGAGGAAATTAGTTCTGAAGCTTGATGCTAAATATTTTTATGCCTGTTTTTCCCTCTTGAATTTATCATTACATACATGTGTATAAATTATGCAATTTTTATTTTCCTACAAATCCAATTAAATATATAGAGAATGCTAAATATAGGGAAAAATTTATTTTTTAATTCACATAGACAAAATAAATTGATTAGAATATAAACGAATGCCCAGAAGAGGAGAGGAGGGCTGTTATCAGCTTTTACAACCGATTACGGAGCTCAGAACAGCAGTGGGATAGCAGAATTCTACTTCAATGAACAAGAATCCAGAAAGAGACACAACTTCACCTAAAACAGAAACAGAAAACCTGAAAGAAGACATGACATGAGAGACTCTCAAAGAATAAGAACAAACTGAGGGGAGAGGGGGGTGTGATGGGCACAGAGGAGGGTACTTGTTGGGTCGAGCACTGGGTGTTGTATGGACACCAATTTGACAATAAATTATTAAAAAAAAAAAGAAACAGAAAACCTGGTTGTATATGATTTTTCAAAATCAAAAAGATAAGGAAAACTAATGAATGTCTTTTGATAATTGATCCAAAATTTGAAAATACATAGTCTATAGATAAGAAACTAAATATAAAAGCTTAAATTCATGGAGAATTCCTAGTAGACAAACTTTTGAAGCACATCTGTGGAAGAAAAGTCAATTTCTCTCTGCATTGAAGAACTCCGTAGAAAAGGACTGGAATATCTGAATATATGTTACGACTTTAAATTTCTATAAAATGGAAAACAAAAGCACAATAGCAAAACAGGAGGTTTAAAAATCAAGTATGACACAAAGTTCATCCCTCACTTCTCTTTATCTCCATTTCTACTATCTTGGCTATAGATCTCTTACCTTGGCCTCCAAAATAACCCTTCCTCCAACTGGTCTCTCCGCTCCTACCCTTTCCTTCCTAACACTCCTTTCTCTGCAAGACAGGCTAAGTGATACTTTTTATTTTTTTATTTTATGACTTTTTAAACGTTCATTTATTTTTGAGAGAGAGTGCATGCGCAAGTGGGGGAGGGGTAGATAGAGAGAGGGAGACAGAGGATCTGAAGCAGGCTCTGTGCCGAGAGCAGAGAGCCTGAAGTGGGGCTCGAACTCACAAACCCTGAGACCATGACCCGAACCGAAGTCGGACGCTCAACTGTCTGGGCCACCCAGGCACCCCGAGTGATCCTTTTTAAAGGATCGTTGCTTTTCCGAAGCACTTAAATAAAATTCACAACCTCTGGCCAGGCTTACACAGCACATGAGCACTCGCCCTCTGGTATCCAGTTTCAGTGGCTGAACTGTCCCAGCTGACTCTTTGTACCAGCTGTTTCCTCTGCCTGGAATTCTCTTCCTGGCCCCCATCTCCATAAGGCTGGATCCTTTTAGGTCTTTTAGGCCTCAGCTTAAAGTTTTCTTCCTCCAACAAACCTTATCTGAGACTCCAGTTTAAAGTAAAAATGAAACTAACGTTTATAAATTATTTTTCTATAGGTCAGGCATTTTCTGATACTTTGCGTGCAAAACTCACACTATCTCACAAAAACCCAATGCGATAGTTTTACTCTTTGTCGAAAAAGAACCTTTATTATTACTTATTTATAAGAGCCTCTCACGCTTTTATGCTTTCTTGACAGAGGCCTTCGGAGCAGGCCTTTCTGATCCTTCCGAGCCTTTGGAGGCTCCGCCTTCTGGCCAGCAGCTTTCAGGGCAGAAACCTTCTGGGCTGGGACCTTCTCGCCCACAGCAGTCATCTTTTCTGCTGGCACCGTTGCAGCAAGCAGCTGCTGAAGCCGCACCTTTAGCAGCAACTGCTTTTCTGGGAGGAGCTTTCAGGAGAGTTGCTTTTTGTAGCTTCCTAACTTCAAGCTTGATTATTCTGTTCCTCATTTTCTTTGCCTTCATGACTTTGTAACGATCAGAATCTGTCATCTTGGCTTTCGTTTCTCTGGTTTCAACTTTCTTGGCCCATCTTGTTGCTGCCCATGTTTGGTATCTGCCTTCTGCCAGGCTTGTTCAGACATACTTCTGGCAGGCTCCGTGAGGGAATTTGAGGATGAAGTTAGCGAGAGGCATACACTTGAAAGGCATAGCCTATCTCCTCACCCAAGAGCAAGGTCCATCAGCCGAAGCCCTGTTCTGATCAGTAACACCTGCAATCATGAACAGCTTCCCAGCGTCAGGCCCAAAGGAGACGCAGGCCACCTCGGCCAGTCTCCACGAAATGCCGTGTTGGCGGCATTCGGCGAGAAGCTGGATTTTATCATTATTATCATTCCCATCTTATAGTAAGGAAACTGAATCCCAGCAAAGGTATGCAAAGATTGCAATATAGCTGAAAGACAGTAGTGTGTCAGAGATTTCATTTAATTGCTCTGCTGCGTATAAGGTAGCCTGCCAGCTACTCATAATTGCATCATTCTGTTTTTATTTTTACTTTCTTGAAGTGTGATTGTTTTGTTTGTCTTTCTTCTCTTGATTCAAAGCAAGCCATGTGTCTGGGACCTGGAACAATGGCGAGCACATAGTAAGTACTCAACTATTGTTTGTTGAAAGAATGGATGAGTAAATAAGCAGATAATTAAGAATACTGAACTTGATGAAGAAAACAAACAGGATTACAAAAGGACAAAAGGATCATTTTAAAATTCTCATTCAAAAGTTTACTCTGGAAAAAAAAAAAAACCTTTTTACTCTGAATTACAGATTCACAGAAAGTTGCAAAAACATTCACCCGCATTCCTGCAGTAGACAAAACTATAATATCAAAACCAGAAAATTAACATTGGGGGGTTTCCGGGTGGCTCATTCGGTTGAGGGTCTGACTTCCACTCTGGTCATGATCTCACAGCTCGTGGGTAGGAGCCCCAAGTCCGACTCTGTGCTGACAGCTCAGAGCCTGGAACCTGCTTCAGATTCTGTGTTTCCCTGTCTCTCTGCCCCTCCCCAACTTGTACTCTGTCTCTCTCAGAAATAAATATAAAAAAAATTTTTTTTAAAAATTAACATTGGTATATGTGTGCCAGTGTTCCATGGTTTTATGTGTTTTGTCATGTGTAGATTCATGTAACCACCATCACAATCAAGACACAGATTTATGTCACCACAAGGATCTCTCTCAAAACTAGATTAAATCCTAAGGCACTCAGTTTGGAAAATTGAGAAAATCATCCATATTTTCCTTAACAATTATTTTTATTATACGTGTTTACCCACAGTTGTTATTACTATGTGCTATCATTTTTTTTAATGTTCAATGGGCATCGTCTTAATCTTTGGTTTTTGCAGATCTCTTGGTTTGAAAGTCACATTCTACAAAATCGTTGCAAGGTAATAATGCAACTGTCCTCCTGAAATATTCCTTTGCAGGAGTGCTGGTTAAGACTGCTGCATTTAAATACTCTATGTCCTATAAAGTCACAGTGTAATCATCAGAATAAAAGGTATTTGTTGCCCAATAGTTCATCTTTGTAACATAGAAGTGAGAAAACTGACTTCATTCCCTTTAAGTGGTTTTCTTGATCACTTCCATTTTGTACTTAGATTCTCTAGATTCCAATGATGGATCAACTTTTAAAGAGGTTATCTATATACCTATTCATTTATGATATACCTCTGTGTGTGTGTACACACCTGTACATATATGATGAAATAGTTCATTGTTTCAGAAAAAAATATAGAGAGTGATGTGAAAAGTTGGGGTCCAGAAGTGAGTGGTCAAGAAAGAATTTGGTGCAAAAAGTTAGTCTTACTAAAGGGGACAGGACCTGTGGGCAGAAAGAGCTGCACTGGGGTTGTGAGGAGTGGCTGATTATACACTTTCAAGCTGGGAGGGGGTTAGGGATAGCATAAGTCTCTAATGAATTTGGAAGCAAGGTTTCCAGGACCTTGAGGGGCTAGGTGTTGTTAGGATATTACTGTAGTAAAGCCTTAGTCATGAGACCCTTCAGATGTGTATGAGTGGGCCGTGTGCTTGGAGGATGATTGCTAATGTATATCTTGGTGGGGTGGGTAGAGATAAAGGAAGTTTCCAAAGGGATTTTTACATGATCCTGGAGGTCAGGCTAATGTCAAGCTGAAGTTGCCTTTTTCCTTTAACAAAGTATTAGTATCAAGGCAGCTGAGCTCCTTGAGGAAGGTCACTCTGCCTGTCCCAAGTACTTGTCAATGGGCTGTAAGTTATAAGGAAGTTTAATTTTTTTTTTGGTATTTCTTTTGCCTTTGTTCTCCACATCATAGATGAGTTGAAGAAATCCGTATGAACTAATTTATTTTACTATGTCTAGACATAGAAATATAGGTACCAACACACATACATGGATTCATGGACACAGATTTTCTAGCTTTGTCCATCAAAGGTGGACACTATAGTAGCAGTGACAATGAGCATACTTTGTACCCTGCTTTTGGTTTCTCAATAACATTATCAGTAAAAGAAACCATGGTTCCTTGGAATGTGATGGGTTCTGAGGCTGGGGAGGAAAAGATTAGATAAAGTTGGAGCATCTTGATGCTCCAGAAAGGAAGTGTTAAACAAACAAAACAAAGGATGGGAGTATGTCGAAATGATGCGGGAGCCAACTTGAAAGAGCTCTCAGAGGACATAGCGGGGACAATTTGAGCAACAGTAAAGTTGACAGTCCTGCACTTACAGCCAAAGAGTAATGTCTATATCCAAGAGTCCATACTGACAAAAATGATTGAAATAAATCTTACAGTAGTTTCAATTAATAAACACAGAAGTAGAAAATCACCATGTAAAGGCCACAGTAATAATTGCAACGGCAAGATCTACTGAATGCTACAATTTTGCCAGTTAAACTTTAAAAAGAAACAGGTCATTTGCATAATACTTCAGTTTTGATGTTTTTAATTCAGGATACTAAAACTTCTAAAATGGTATCAATTTGCAAACAAAGCACTTAAAAGCAATGTCTTTTGGAGAGCCACCTCAGTCCTATTTGTAGGTTAAGATGTTGAAATCATTCACCACTGTTAACAATCATTCGAAGGATTTCTATTAATTCTAAAAGAATTGATTCCAATGGCTCTTGATTTGTGGCATCTTTGAGTCTCAGTAAATGTTGGTAAATAATTCAGTGAATTGCTAAAACATCTGGTGAGCCTTTTGAGCTGGCTAATAAATGGTGAACTCTTTTCCCAACCAATGTATTGTGTTCTGTTGAATAATGAAGATATGTCTCCTGTAAGTTTCACATATCAAAAATGTCTTTGTGTCCATCGTTAGTAAATTTGAAACTATTTTCTAGGACTGTCCATCCCCTACAAACTTTAAATTTGGAAGCAGGAGAGCTTCTTCTAACCCAATATTGGGGAGCTTAACATACCTCAGAACCGCTCATGCTGTTTGATAAGACTATCCTGGGGCGCCTGGGTGGCTCAGTCGGTTAGTTGAGCATCTGACTTCAGCTCAGGTCACGATCTCAGTTTGTGAGTTCGAACCCCAGGTTGGGCTCTGCTGACAGCTCAGAGCCTGGAGCCTGCTTCAGATTCTGTGTCTCCCTCTCTCTCTGCCCCTCCCCCACTCATGCTCTATCTTTCTCTCTCAAAAACAATCATTAAAAAAAATTTAAAAAAAAAAAAAAACTATCCTTCCAGTAATCACTCTCATTTCACTTTGTTAATCATTGACATTGTGGAACAAGGGCTCAATAAATACATTTGCATGTATGTATGAGGTTTCTGATGTATCTGATTACTTGGAGAGAAAGAAAGTAACCCAGAACAAGAACTCCAACTTTTATAATCAATTTTATTCAAAGGTTTTCAAATTTACACCTGAGAAAAGTCAATGCAAAAGTTCAAATCTGCCAGATACTCATATTGGCTACAGGTGAACTCAGTCTTACATTTAGTCAAGCAAAGCCCATGGTCAACTGGGAGGGCTGTGCATGCATTGTTCACTGCTCTTCACTGTGATTCCAAATACACCGGTCTTTGTGAAGCTTACATTCTAGCGGGGAGCAGACAGCAGGCACACATGTGAATAATCTAGTTTGTCTTAAACCTCTTTAACAGTGACTCTGGAGCACTGAATCCAAGAGGCCAGTGGCTATCGACCTTCTCTTATAATGAAATTACTAAGACTCATTTTTATGGCCAAAAAAGGTGAGTAAGCAGTACTGGCCCTACCCACCCTTTACAGTTTAACTCCATTTTACAGAAGAAAATTGAGGTTATTATGAATCTAGATTTCTTTTCCTAACATTTTCCCTCAATGGCTTCCCACTTCTGCTACTCTAACTATAGCACCCTGCATCCTTCAAATACCTTATGATCCACATATCATACCGAATGCTGAGACCTGCGTTCTTATCTTTTAGTTTCACTGCCAAGGGCTCAGCCATATTTTGCTTAACACACCCAGGAAAGGAACTACTATCACACTCTGTACCACTGGAGTAGTCTGCTTCTTCAACCTTTTGACAACACTACTACGAATAATAAACCCACTTCTAAGATGTATCCAGAATTACTTGGCTTATTTTGCAGAACTTGTAAGAATTATTTTCTGTACTTGAAAAAGTTGTCAATTTGCTAAAATATTCACCAGTTTGTTTATATTCAACTTAAAAAAAAAAAGGGTGAGACTCTCACTGCCTGTGCCCCTTAGATGTAATCACCTTCATTAGCTCCTGACTTATCCTTCTGAGTGGTCTACTTGCAAAACCGAGTAACTATACATATGTACGCATTAATACTTTATTTCCTCTGCTTTAGGAACAGTACACCAGACACCCTGTTCTGCACCATTTTTGGTTTCAGTAATGATATAATCTTTAACATGTTATCTACCCTTTGAGTTTATTCACCTGCAAACTGGAGAGGATTCGATAGAAAAAAGAACCTCACCACAGGACTGGGCAGATGACATGTTCAATACAATAAATGCTGCCGTCTCTACAATCCTACCCCCTGCGGGTGCCCACGGGAAAGCAGATGGCTGCCATTCACCCCAGACGAACTTCCCCTTTAGACTGGAGACTAAATGTACACGAGCAACCATGAGAGCACATCAAATCCTCTCAGTTATTAAATGGTTTATAGCTTTCTCTAGCAGGGAAAGTCTTCAGTTATTAAATATACAGGTTCAAATGGCTGAGGGCCTGTGAATTAACAGATTAATAGCAGCAACATTTATTATATATGTATGTGGACGCAAGGGCAGCTGCTGAACAGCCAGGGATAAGGTTTTATATACCTGCTTAATGCGATGGGGGAGTGGGTATTAAGGCTTCAGTGGGAAAGTATGGAAAGTGCAGTTAGGACTTACTTACACAATTCTTCGGACACCCAGATACCAAGTCAGGCTCCTCCCTTACAAAAGGCTCCCTCGGAGAGGGGTTTAGGACAGCTGAGTTCTCAGAGAGGCCTGCTTTACTCATCAAAGAGCAGTTTGAAGTAGGCCTCCTTCTGCAGCTGCTGTTTGTTCAGATGTTCTGGGTTTAAAGTAGTCTTTATGCCCTTCTGGTGGGGCTGGTCCCCTGACTTCCTTGTTTGAAACCTCGCATGGAGTTTCACAGGCAAGGAGCCCCATGTACTGCTGTGAAGAGGATGCTTGGGCAGGAACTCGAGAGGTAAGAGATCTACGAACGGCAACACAGGTTAGAACAAAGATGAAGCCTAGAAGAACAAATCCAAACACCTGGCCCCACTGTCCACTGAACCAGTCTCTCACTCCCGAGACCAGGTCAGGCCACTTAAAGGATAATTCCCTCATTCGACGTCGATTCTCGATCCCTTCCTTCAAACTGTTCAAATGAAACCTTATCTCTTTTGAATTATTTACGTAGAGGCAACACTGGCTGCCAACGATCGTACATGTTTTCCCTCGTTGAGCAGCCAGTAGATCCAGATGGTGATTTTGGAGCGCAGAGAGTAAACTGCTAACTCTTGACTGGCGCGCTTCCGAGGTCCGCACAGTGGCAGCGAGTGCTTGTTCAGTGACTTTGGAAATGTTCCGAATGGCTTCTTCTAGATCAGAAGTTCCCAAACTTGACAAAAGGGTACTTAATGAAGTGGGTTTGTGATAAATGGGTGGACGGTCTATGATGTCTCGTTGGGTGCGTCTGGGTGGCGCTACTCTATGTATTAAGGAGCCCATATTTGTAATCTGGCTACCATTGAAAGCGGGATACCGGGTGAGGGAAGGTGCCAGGTACCCGAGTCCGCATCGCCCTGACCAGTTAGGTGGGAACTCCTTATATACCTTATTGCCACATAAGATAAGAAGACCAGAGTTGTTCACAGACAAGGTCAGAGTGGAACGTGTGACCCACCAGGCTGGCATCTGGTGTCCATCGTCACCTCTGTCATTAGTTAGGCTGGCATCTGCACACCTCCATTTACCATGTGCCTCTGTCAGCCCATAGGAACAAAACAAGTTGCGAAATATCTGATATAGAAGCCCTTTGGTTTGATTCTGGCAGCTATAGAGATAGGTGTCATTACCTAGCCAGGTCATGCCAGAATTTTGGTCCACCCATATGTAGTCTTGGGTATTGGGCAGACCAACGAGCGGAAAAGCCAAGCTGTCCCAGGTCCCACTCGTGTGGCCTGCAAACCGGGAATATTGTCCAGCGACTAGGCAAACATTTGCAACATAAGACTCAGTCTTGGACTCATTTATAACATCTACAGAAGGTCTGAAGGTGCCGTCTGTGGAATCAAACCATAGTGTTTGATTGCAGTATTGTTTTGGTATGTCACCTAGGAAAGGTCCAGTACCATTTTTGTTTTCAATGCAAAGAGAAAAATTTCCCTCCAAAAGTCTCACCCGAGTAAATGATAGACCTTGAGCTTCCCTAGAAGTTTCCCAATGCCAAAGGACTCTATCATAGGAGGAAGTAGAGTTACTTTGTCCTCTTGTTTGTGGATACCATTCCCTTTTATACATCCACTGTCCAGAATGGGTCCACCAGGTACCTGCACAGGCAGGAACAAAAACTAATTCAGGTTCTTGTGCGTTATCTAGCTGTTGACATAACCAACAATCAGATAAATTAGCTAAGGTGGCCAGGGTTTGGAAGAGGGGTCTGAGTGTGTACTGGGATTGTGCAAGAATTGCTGGAAAAGCAACAAGGGTTAGCTGAAGCAAGATGCAGTTTGAAAGGGAGCCCATAGTAGAGGGACAGAGGGACATAAGATTAAGACAGGCAAGTTCCAACTAACCTTTCTATAAATAAAAGAGAGTTTGGGGTTGGTTTGTTTTTTAATTTCTAGGTCAGAGAATTTTCCAAGGGAAGATAAATGAAGACAACATTCTTGATTCAAGATCTTGGACAAAGCTGCCTACTTCATGGTGTCATCTGCCTCTGGAGCCTGGAATTCCTCAGTTTGGGGTCACTCATACGGATGGCCTTCCAACTGTCATGGAGGTGACGATCTCGATCTAGCTTGCTGTGTCTCATGTGAATTCAGGAAGATTTTTATTTTGAGGACAGTGTTAGCAGTACTTCCTAAGGCCTCTCCCAGTGAGGTGATGATGCATGTTTTCTCCTAAAAACTTTGATAGATGCCACATCTCCTGGCAGAAAGGGATGGCAAGGCTATTTAGTAAGTGAAGATCATGTGTTTTTCACCTGTTGACGACACCCTCCAATAGTTCTTCTACGTAACTAAGTATTGTTCACTCAAGACCCCGTAATGCTCACCCAAACAAGGAATGGAAGATTTAGAGATGTCGGCAGCCATGGGGTGACCAAAAATGGGTCAATTTCAAGTGTTCTGGACCTGTTATTTCTACCCAGTGAGGTGTGGCTCCACAGGCTTTGACCTTTGTGAGCCAGTGCCTTCAGATGTTCTCGATTTATAGTCTATGTCATTCTCCTAGGTTGTTGCTGCCTTCAGTGACCAATACCAACTCTTTAGCTGAATGTACCATCGATGCTAAGGTTAAGTTTGAATTCACCATTTGTGCTCTGAGATGTGTTAAAATATCACAAGGGTGCTTGAAGGAAAGAAAAATTTCCTCCGGTTCAGCTGTGACTCCAGACAGGATCCAGAGAGGAGTTTTACAGTCTCTTCCCTGGGTTTTATGGAGACTTACTTTACCCTTCTGTGTTAGCCTCTTAAGGCACTGCGTCAGCCTTAAAAGGGCACAGGAAAGGGCGGCGTCGGCCTAAGTTTTCTACAGGGCTCTCTACGACCCCTGCTCTCCTCTCCCGTCAATATCCCCTGGATCTCAGCGGTTTCTGGGGCCAAGTCCAAAACCCCACCGGAAGTAGCTGTTCTGCGGGGGAGGAGGGCCCGGGAACGCACATTCCCTCTATCCGAACCGGCAGCAAATTGAGGGGCCTGAGAACCGAACACGTGGGAACCCCCGGTCGCCATTGGCCACGTGCTCCGGGCCGAGCTCCCCGCATTTCCCTCCAGGACCCGGACGTACCTGCGCGTGGAAGTCAGGCCGCTGCAGCCCCGCACATGTCGGAGACCGACTCCGCAGGCCCCGGGTCGGGCTCCCGAAGACTGGCCGGACCCCGGAACCCGCCGCAAAGCAGCCGCGGCTGCGCCCTGGGGGAGCAAAGCGCAAGGTGTTAGGGCGCCCGGGGCTGCCCGCGGGGGAAGCCTCCCGGCGGCTCCGCTCAGCGTCTGTGCCTCGCGCGGCCCCGGGACGGGCTGCACCGCCCGCCCCCCGGGCCGCCGAGGGCTGCTCTACCCCTCCGTTCTGGCCGCCGGGAGCAGCGGAGCTCCAGGCGGGCAAAGCTCGAGGGGACGCGGGGCGAGCGCAGCCCCACCCGGGCCCGGAGGCCGGGTGTTCTACCCGCCGAAAGGGACCTCAGAGTCGAGCCACACTCACCGCGGGACTCAGTGAGACACAAAAGCCCGCGAACGCCGCAGATCCAGTCAGAGGCCGCCGGGCTGGAAAATGGGCAGCCAATCCCCGGGAAGGGGGCGGGGAAAGGGCGGGGCGTCGGGGGAGAGCAGCCAATCTTAGGGAGGTCCGGGGCGGGGCGGCAGGGAGAGCAGCCAATCCTCGCGAGGGCGCGGGCGGAAAGGGGCGGCCCAGCCGTTGGCGCCCAAGATCTCCCTGCGTGGGTCTTTCCGTTCTGGCTTAGGCGGGAAGTCTAGTCTAATTGAACAGGGCTTCCTGTTTGGAGCTTGAGACTGCTGGGGCGGGAGAATGGCGTCCCTCAAGGCCCTCGCGGATCTGGTTCTCTCAGGCCAAGGCTCCTTACTCGGGGACTATCCTGGAGGGGCTTTCGCCGTTACCTCTCCCCAGCTCAGCACCTGGGCCACAGCTCTGGGTCATACGGCCTTCTGAAATCCTTAGCTGTTCTTTCCTGTGCCACAGTTTTGTCACATTTGGGTGCCTGCTATGTGCCATGCACGTTCCTAATCCTTAAATGGGTGAAACAAAAGCCTTAGTCAGATGTTATAGTGGAGAAGAAAAATCAAGACATAAATATCCACTATGTCTTAGGGTGACAAATGCTAAGGAGAAAAATGTAAGTATTTATTACCACTTGGAAAAACTAAAGAAAATAGTCATTCCTGTGAACAAATGTCCCTTACGATTCCAAGAAACAAATATAAAATATTTTTATAAAGTTATATTTTATAAAATTATAAATATAAATACTCTTTAAGGAGTGATCCTTGCACTCCTGCTCAGGAGTAGGTCCGTAGTTGCTAATGCATATTTTGGTCCATATTTGATAATGCAGAGGAGACCACAATGGACAAGGCCCATTGCTCTGGGGTGCACATTCCTGGTGGAAATCACTAGAGAGGGAAAGCTTATGAAGAAGAATGTTGTGGGGGATGGGGCAGGGCTCTTCAAACTCTTCAACTTTCCAGTCCTTCCTCCCAGCCCCTGAATGAGCCCGCAGTTGTGGTGTAACTGCTATTTGTACTGCCCCTTGTTAATGTTGACTCAACAGCCATTTCTGTGTTTCTCTCATTGATATCTCTTTTCTTCACTCTTTTTAAACTTAAATTTACATTTTATTTTTCCCAAGTTATTTTAACCTAGTAAATGCACATTTTCATAATAGAGTTAAGGCCAGGGGTAAGGGGAACAACGATTATGAAATAAAGTGGAAAGAGAAACGTTAAGTCTTTGGGAGCCATAACCTCATGCTGGGATGTGTTTATTTACTTATAGAACCCATATGAATTGAGAACCTAACACATGCCAAACACTGCGATAGAACTGGAGGTATACAGATAGAAAAAAAAAAAAGCCCAAAACATGAACCTCGCCCTGGTGGAAGGATCTAGTGGGTAAAATAAACATGGATCCAAGAATCGCACCAAAAATGCAAAATTAGCGCTTAACAAGAGTTACAAAAGTAGTCAAAGACTCAGCTTTTGATTAAGCAGAACATTGAAGACAGTTTATGGGGCAAGGGAGAGGACCCTGGGGTATAGTTCCACATAGAGGGGGATGCGCGTGCAGAGTGTGTGTTCTAGGAAAGAGCTCAGTGCTTTCATGGAAAGGCAGGAAGGCTGCTGGGACTTCTGCACAACAAGCCAAGGGGTGGGGATGGAGAGAGACACAGGACAAGGCATGATATAAACTGGGCTGCAGTGCGGGGTGTGGCGGGAGATGCTGGTGGCTGCCAGACCATGCCTGCCCCTGAAATCCATGCTAAACCTGGCCAGAAATGATGCTTATTGATAATGTGTTGTATAAATGTATGCCAATAAAACATTGCCGTCTGCAAGGCTGGTGTGTGTCAGGCCAGTGTGTTAAAGATATCAAGAGCTAACCTTCGCGGCGCCCTTACTACCTGCTCTGTATGTATATTGCGCTGCATAGATGATCTCATTGAATCCTGTTACCTGCCCACTGGGTGCAGCAGGCAAGATGAAATTCCTCATTTTGTTCCTGAGGATCCACGTATTGCTAATATTTTGTGAGCACTGTTCTATTCCCAGTCTATAGGTGGCTGGTGGACACGTTCGGATCTCTGAGCACATGCGGACACTAGCAGCACTGACTCAAGTTCCACTGCAACACTCGTGCATAAACGCACAAACTTAGGGGAGGAGACGGAAATCAAAGCTGCAGTGGCCAGATGGTGGACACAGGATGGCAGCATGGAATTCTCAATTTCGGAGACTTGGAAGGTGCTTTTTCTTAAAAGTGGTTGGGGGTTTCATTTAGAACCCTTGACAATCCACGATTCTACTCAGGCAGCTATGTTAGAAGTTGCACGTTGACCTGCTGACCCTAAACAACCTGCTTGCGGTCCTGTCGTGTTGATTCTGTTGGATTTTAAATATTGCTTTTTCTTAAAAGAATTCCTTTAAAATGATTACATGCTACCTATTATGCTGAGCATCCAATGTATCCTATGAACTCACTGTATAAATGATATTTGGTTGGTCAGTTAAACTAATTAGAATTAGGTATCCACTTGAAAGTACAGCCAAGATGACCTACTTCATTCTATTAAGGAAAATTGAGTGAAGAGGCAGGCTGCTTCTTCTGTAGCACAATTTTAATGAGACTGCTTGAGTCGAGTCCTGTTCTATATCAAAAAAGGAACACGAATGCTTTCAGGTTCTATTTCTGGCTCTACCACGGGTTTTGCTATTATACCCAGAGCAAGACGAAACCTGTTACTTTTTTTCCATTTGCAAAATAAATGTGGGCAGTGCTTTGAGCTTTTTCCACAGGAGTGGCAGGATTAATAAGCCCCACAAATGACCCTGACCTGTTTTGTAACTGCAAATGCGTTTGTATTGCCATATTTTCATGAAAAATGAAGATCGGCTAGTTTTGTGGGGGTTTTTCCTGATGAGTTAATATTAACCTAAAACTCTAAAGCCCGGGATATGTGCTTTATCAGCTGCTCTTCAACATTCCAGTTTCCAAATTCAAACAAAAGGAGAAGAAGATAAATCTCGCCAGTGATAATCAAAACAGTAGAAGAGAAGTGAAAGAGTCGCCTTGTAAATGGAGGTCTATTCATTTTTTCAAAATTGCACTCTGTTTTCAGTAAGATGAGTAAGAATATCTGAAATACATTATTAAAGCCTATGATGAACGAAGCTGGCTTGCTGGAAAACAATAATGTTGGGTTGGTGTGTCAGGATGCGGTATCCATGGGAGTTTACCGGTTTGAGAAGTTTTTGATAATACGCTTTTTAGGGTGATCGCTGACCACTCTGAGATCTTTCTATCGATCCCAATACTGACGCGGTGGACCTGGGATTGAGGGTACAAGAGGCAAGGAAACACTCTTATATTGGGGATTTTGCACAACTCCAGCTCCTTGGAAGGTTCTTGTATCTATCTATTCTAGGCGAGTGTTACTGGTCTACCCACTGTGGGCGGGGGGCGGCCCTTATTGCAGTGATTAGATCAGGCACGCATGTGATTGACTTGTGTTTGAAAGGCAGAATCCTGGTCAGGATCACAAGGAATGAAATCGATGACTTGAAAAGACTGAGCTGGTTCGTGGGAAGTGCCCGATTCCCCACTCCTACAGAGGTATTTTCAGTAGGATAACATACCGGGCTGTCTCTCCTCCCTTCTTCACTCTTCTTCAGGGAAGAAGGAGCTCCTTTTCCCATTGATGAGTCTGAAGAAGGAACTGAGCTTCGAATGCCAACCTCCCTCTATGCCTCTGAGACCGGCTGACCTGCAAGATCTAATATGAATTTTGTTTTTTGCAGCTGATCCCTCTAATATATTTGCTTCCTGCTTCTGGCCGTGTGGATATTAATGTTTGTTATTTGGGCTCTGGGATGAATTTTACATAAAAAAAAAGTGAAAATAATCTCTTTTCATAAAATTCTCCCAAATCAACTCTCCCCTCATTTCAGTAACTCAGAGTAGAAATTGCCCTTTTGCTGTGGGCTGGAATTCAGATGAGATTGAAAATAACAAATATTTTGTCTTTCGCTCTTGCTCACATTCTTCTATGGTTGTAGAGGCACAGAGTGAATGGGAAAAGTGTAACGTTTTTACATTTGATCACTGCTATTCTTATTTTAATTACGACTGTGATCTGTGTGAGGCCGTATCATTAGATCTAGCACAGTAGCTAACATGTAGTTGAAACGCAACACATATTTGTTGAGTAATGAATGATTAAGTTCAGGGTATTTCTACTGAAAATGTTTAAAAACCATAATGCCCTCAATCAATAGCATAGGCGGTTACTCACAGACGATCTCGTCAAGCCTGGGGGTGTTATCCAATTCATATTGGGGAGGCTCATCACGGAGGGCATGGGTGTACAGAACTGAAGAAGCCATCCCACAAATGAGGGTGCAACCACGTTAGCCTGGACCTCACACAAACACATAATAAAGAAATATGAAACCCCGGCCAAAGACTTCTGGATAGATAGAGTTAAAAAGGATAGAGTCCATCTGGACACTGATTACACAGAAAATAACACCAGCCCTCTGGTGTCTGCAGCTCTAGCCCGGGCGCTACAATGGCTGTATTATCATCTCTGTCACCTTTAGCCTGTGCCTAATGCACTCCTTTCTAGTGAGTGTACTTCTCCATATCACAGACTCCAGCTGCCCATCCTTGCTCCAGCTGACCTATCCCCAACATGCTGGCTCTCCTTTCCTAGAGTCCTGGGAACTCTTGTTTCCAGCCTGTATGCAGGAAGGGTGGTCTGATTTGGACAAAAGGCACTAACTGAGCACCCACTGTGTGTTGGGCACTGGGCTACATGTCTGGGATTCAAAAATGATCCAGATACGGTCCTGGCTCTCTGAGAGCTCGTAGATGATGTCGTGCAGTCAGTGATGTGGCTGAGGCTGCCCCGAGCACCGCGGGACCCCAAAATGAGGCATCGAAGCAGCCTGGGAAGTGTGCCAAGAGCAAGGCCTCTCTCCTCAGGTTGCCATGTTCCAGAAGAGATGGAGATTGAACCGAGAACTTCGAATAGGCCCCAGACCTAGCCCAAAAGGCTCTGTGAAGCTGAGCATGTACTCAGGAGAAGAGGGGTAATTCGTTGTGGGTTCTGGAGAGGAAGAAGGAAAGGAAAGTTCTGCAGACAGGACAGAGAATGTCAGGTGTTTAGATTTTCGGGCTTAGAAAGAGCACCATCCCTCTTTGTGATGGAAACTTGTCGGCACCCTTTTAAGGTAGGTGTTCGAGAATCAGGGCTAAGGGGTAAAAAGTGCCCATTTGCTAAATTCTCTTATAATACATCAGGAAAAAATCGTGTCTGTCGTGTAGGCATTTTTACTGCCATTTTAGAGGAGGTTTACAGTTTTCTAACAAGCTTCATTCATTATAATGCACATACTTGTATCAACAAGTTGAGGAAAACCTGATTGACATTAATCTCAAAGGTGTTGCTGGGAAGGTTTTTTTGTTTGGTCGTCTTTGAAGTGAAGATCAGAGGTGATCCTTTGTCACCCACAAAACTTTGATGTTTTCCTGAATTACTGCTCACAGCCAGGATGCAAACACCAACATAGCAGGCAACGACCACAATCGCTTTACGACCAAGTGAGAAATTCGTTGAGGAAAATATGCTTTGCTAGTGCTCAGTGTGACTTCGGAATGTTCCTGGGTGTTCTGGAGAGAAAGCTAGTTCTAGAACAGAAGCATTAACATCCCTGAAGAAAGTCTATGTAAAAAAGCGGTTTAACTGACTGCAGACAAATGTATCAAAGAGGCGCAGGAAGGACGAGCTTTGGTACAGTCGGCGTGGGAGGGAATGTGTGTCTGAGTCTGACTGCTAAGGTATCCCGGACAAGGCTGAGGTTTTGCACCTGGACAGGCTCAGCTTGGAATCCCGGCTCTGTTATTTACTAGTTGTGTGCCTTCAAGAGAAGTACATCCGCTCAGCTTCCTTGCAAGCAAAGTGGGGATATTAACGCCGTCATCAGGATTAAGTGCAATGACATAGCCTAATATATAAGTGTATGCTCAGAACTGTGGATACATTGATCCAAATGGTCTTTTTACAAAGTTTTAAGTCTGAAGTCTCAAGGTACATGTCTTAGTTTTAACTGTACTAAACACCTTGCTTGCCCAGGTCTTCCTGGTGTGATACTGGCATACCTCTATCCTCGTGGCCACAGATGTCTGAAGATGCCAGACAGGACTCATCAAAGGTTGTGGAAGAGATCTGGGGGAGAACCTGAGGGCCTGTTTATTCACACATGTAACTACAGTCATTTTACATGTTAGATTAACAAAGGCATGGATGAATTCTGGCTCTCTCTTACAAACATTATCCTCTCTTTAATTTAATTTGTCCTCTCTTTAATTTATACATAGAAGGAGGTGAAAGTAGTGCTTAGACTTTAAACAAAAGAATGGTCCTCCAATAGCTGGGGAAGTCCTACTGTGCCTTAAAGCCTCGGGGAGAAAAGAACAGGGAATTAAAAAGAGGAGGAACTCCACGTGGTCCATCAGAACAACCAAATTCATTTTTGCATCCATCCATCCATCCATTCAACCATCTATCTATCCACTGCCATGTTCAGATGCCTGCCCAGCATCGGAGCTGCCTTCCTGTCTGGAGAATTCCCTATTGTATGAATCTTGGCCAAAGGCAGGACCTGTCTCAAACATACACTTTCCTCTGCCCTTTAATATCCGGGACATGGGAATATGCTGTGGGTTGAGTTAATGGGACTCTCCTGCCTGGGATCTTAAGTCTGAAGCAAATTGGCGAAGAATCGAGGACGCCGTAGAGAGTTTGCGCATGGATGTGTGGCAATGGTTTGAGAAACAGCATCAAATGTCTACAAGTAGCAGTGTCTAGTGGTATGGTGCCCTCTCCAATTACGGCATGACTTTGCCTTTGTCTGCTCAACTTTTCTCCTGCCTCCAACCTTGTGGTGAGTCCGGTCTTGGCTTCTTGATCACTAGGTCTTCGGCACTCAACATGGAGAGAATGCATCTGAGAGACGGGCAGGTGACAAGGGACAAAAGAGAAAAGAGAACAAAAGGAAAGACAGAAAGATGAAGATTCTGAGGCAGTGTCAGAATATGGACGAGTAGGAGCTCTGGGATGACAAGGAAGTGTTGCTGTGGTATCTGACTCAGGTTCCTATACTGGCCTTTGAAAATACAATTAGTGACTACAGTTACTTTTTAATTACTTTCTTGTTGCCAGACTTTTCTTTGAGTGTGCTTAATATTCAGCTTGGCAGTATGAGCCCAACGGACAGGCTACACTTGAATGGCCACTCCTTTTGTTTGCTTGGGTCATTGACTCTTCTCTGTGACTAGTTGAGTCTATTCTCCTTCCCGCCCAGGGGAACGGCCTAGTATCTTGTTACAGGTTGAGGATGAAACTGACACAAAGGAAGGCAAAGCCAGTTAAGCCACCTGCATACAGAATCATAGCCACAGAATTCAGATAATACTGAATGGGTTCTACCTCCGGACCTGCAGTGAAGGGTGCCAAGCAATTTCCCTGTTACTTAAGTAAGATCAATTGATGTTCTGACTTGCAGTTAAAAGCATTTTAAACTGATATGGTCACGTGGTGGAAATAGCCCTTGGCGTGAAGCAGAATACTTGGTTTACTCCCAGGACACAACCGGTGGCTGTGTGACCGTAAGAAAGTCACTTCGCCTCTCTGGGACTCATCTTCCTCATCTGAAGAGGTGAAGATTTGGAACTAGATCAGTGGTCCTCAACCATGGGGAGTTCTGTTCCCATAAGAGATATTTGGGGAAATGTGGGGCATTTTTCATGATCACAGTATTTGGCAGGCAGGGGACAGAGATGCAAAACATCTGCTGTTGGGAGCCGTTTTGGGCTCACAGGTTGAGACCCCTCCCTGTGTGGAAAAGGTTGAAGCAAAATTCCCACCAGCCAAGATGGCGTCTAGTCTTACCTCCTTCTAAATAATTTTTCAGGCTTGGATTTCTTGAGCTACTCTCCTTGGCTCCAAGGAATGTAATGTTCTTTTGTTTAATGGCATTTAGATAAAGGGGAAGGACCTGGAGCGCGAGGCTTTGATGGATTACATCTGAAGGAGAGTAGCCTGGCCAGAAGTAACCTTAAAGTGGCATCTTGGGGATGGGTTGCACCTCCCCCATTGTAGTTGGAAGCATAGCCCTCAAAGCAACACCCTGATTTCTCCTGTTTACAGATAATTAACATTAAGGCCTTAAGGAAACACCCTGTTCTCTCCCCCCACCCTAAATTTATATGTTAATTAACCTGAAACCAACATACAAGTTGCCGCCTTGCTGGTAAAAACGCATTATTGTTAAAGAGATCAAACTATGGAATGTCACTCATTGCTGTAATGTCACTCACTACCTTTTAAATAAAGACACTGAGACCAGCAGGGCCGAGACGCCAGAATTGCCAGGGCTGCCTGCTTGGTCATCAGACTCCATCTCTCTCATGGCTCTCTCATTTCCTTTCGCCTGACCGTCCATCCTTCGGGGACCCCTAGATTCACCGGAACTGGACCCTGGCAATCTACAAGGCTTGCGATGATCACCTACGATGAAAATTTGTCTCACCCAAATTGCCTCTTGAGATACTGCTTTAGATGTTCCTCTTATCTCTTACTTCTCTTATGACTCTGTGGTCATTTATTTATTTCTCTTAATTTTCTGCTTTTATACTCTTTAAAATTTGCTGACTTTTATATGGCTGTCTAGATAGAGTCTTTATATCAGTGTTCCTTAATTTTGGACAATATGAATCACCTTGGGGAATTGCTAAAAATTCAGATTCAGAGTCTCACTTGAGACCTACTGACTCAGCATCAAGATCCCCAGGGGAGGCGTATACAGTCTAAAATCGGCTTTACTTGTTTGTCCGCCTCACTGGGCCATAAAATGCTGACAATATAAAAGTTTTCTTATGAAACTTAGAAGTCACAGATGCAGAGAACAAGTTGGTAGTTGCCAGAAGTGGTGTGGGGGGTGCGGGAGGTGGGCAAAATGGGTGCAGGTGATCAAAAGACACAAACTTCCAGTTATAAGTCCTGGGGACATAATATGCAGCATGGTGACTATAGTTCATAACACTGTATTATATTTGAAAGTGGCTAAAAAAGTAGATGAAAGAAGTCTTATCACGAAGAAAAAAATGATAACTTTGTGGTGTGGATGCTAACTACACTTATTGTGGTGAGCATCTCATAATTTCTACAAATATCAAACCATCACATTGTACATTTGAAACTAACATAACTAATGGAGTGTTATGTCAACTATATCTCAATAAAAAACTTATAAATCTTATAAAGTCATTTATAATATTTGAACAATATAGTCATTAGTCTTGGAGAGCCTTACATAAATTATTTCATGAACCCTCACAGAAACCTAATAAAAAAAAGTACTATTCTCATTTGACAGATACAAAAACCAAAGTTCCTAGTCCCATTTTATGGGCCAAGGAAAGTGCTTCCTTATTATAAGCTAGTAAGTACAAAGGCTGGGACATGAGCCCAGGTATGCTTGACTCCGAGGCCTGAAGTCACCCTCTTATACTACACAGTCTCATACTGGTCTCTAGCTGTGTGATATTAGCTACCAAAGAGACACGTCAGAAAATGCTTTGGTTGCTAATTGCAACCACGCTCTGTTCACATAAATGATGGACATCTGAAATACAGGTGACAGATGTATGATTCAATATATTGCTAATAAAACGCCAGTTAATAAAAAGGTATATATAGTATGACTCTATTTGTTAGCTATATTTCAAAATGTTAATAGTGGGAGTCATTATGGTATATGTTTTTAATGTAATTATTTTATACCAGTATGACAGAGATGGCTGGCTAACACTCATGTTACCCCCTTCCTTAGCTTAGAGTTATCACCTGGACATAGCTGCCCAACCAGGAACTACATTTCCCAGCCTCCTTTGCATCCAAATCAGGACATATGGCTAATTCTTACCAACGGGGTATGAATAGAGTGGTGTGTCACTTCTAAACAGAGACTTTTAGGGGCACCAGGGTGGCTCAGTCGGTTAAGCATCCAACTTTGGCCCAGGTCATGATCCTGCAGCTCATGAGTTCAAGCCTCGCATCGGGCTCTGTGCTGACAGCTCAGAGCCTGGAGCCTGCTTCAGATTCTGTGTCTCCTTCTCTTGCTCTGCCCCTCCCCCACTCACACTCTGTCTCTCTTTCTCTCAAGAATAAATAAACATTAAAAAAAATAATAAACTGGCACCTTTAAGAAATGGAGTGCGCCTCTTTTATGCTCCCCTCCACCATCTGGTAGCCACGTTCAGAGGACTCCAAATTAACAGGGGCTCTTGAACCCACGACTTGGAAGGAGCCCAGGTTCCTGAATGACCACGGGGATGAACACTACTGGTTGAGCAAGACACCTACAATGAAGTGTTACGTGAGCAAGCAAAGCACTTCTGTTATGCTATGTCACAGACATCTGGGGTTTGTTACAGCATCCTATCTGATTCGACTAATAGAGTTACCTTATCTAATACAAGTTATGTATACTCGTCAATAATTATAATCTTACTCTCTTCTTTTTACACATATGTGTGAAAAAATATAACATTTCTGAGATTCAAAGGTTTAGTTACAGCAAGGAGCATCCTCACAGATTTTTAACTCTCAAAACTCCCATCACATAAAGGATATCGTAGGAACCGCAGACGAAAGAGTGCGAAGCTGGCGGATTCACTCACCGCCTCTGAACATCTTCTCTCACATGGAATCTGACCGTATAGAGACAGTCATTGAAACATCCTTGAATTCTTACCACACCAGAGAGACAAAGAGGTACCGGAGATGCCGAAACCAGCTATGGAGAAGTTTGCTTTTCCTTGATTTGAAGGGCATTTCATACGTAATAAGTATGTATAAACATGGGGCAACGGATTAAAAGCGCTGTTAAGGACAGAAAGAAAAATAGATAAAAGATCTGCCTGTCTTGAATAAATAAAGGACGCTGAGATTAATACCTAGTCGACTACAAAGACTCACAGGTGTTTTGAAAGGCTGAAGCCTGCGTTGGATTTAATTTCCAGTCGGTTATGCTGCAGTATCTTATCCAAAAACTCATAATGAACTGCAGTAACCTCATCCAAAGGCAACAAAGGCAGCACTGCCTTAACCACGAGGCCCGATAAGAACCTGAATAGTACACGTCAGCCGCAACAGGTTAAAGATTTCATCAAACTTTAGAAAGGAGATGGGGGAAAGATGCAATTGCTTGAATTAACAGAAGAAATCAAAATGGTTACATTACTTAGAATGAGAATTAAAGCACAAAATGAAAATTTCGTGAAAGATCTTACCCCTAAATAGAAGGGCATGTTTAGTCTCATGACAATATCAAGGTCAAACAGCGACGGCAGTTTTGTTTCTCACGATTCCACGAACACTGTAGTCTTCCCTTAGTGAGGGCTTCCAGAAGGATGGAAACAGACCTCTGTGGACAGAGGCTTGATTTGAAATGGATTATTTACGCTGCCTGCCTCTGTCTACACAAAACCAAAATACCTAGATAAGGAGTATAAAGCTTCGCAAATGCCAAACGATGCCAAGGTTTCTGATGTTTCCAAATATCCAAGTGTCTCTACAGATGTCTCCAAATATGTAGACGTGGATGTTGGCTATTGAGTTGACAAAATTCAGATAAAGACTGGGACTTTTTATTTTTAGCACAACTATTCTTAGCACGAGTTTCTATCAGTGCTTCGGGATGGATAATAGGGTAACTGCTTCAAATTCCTGACCCCAGGAGGGGCCCATGTAGTCAGGGAGGGCTTTGGAAAGATGCTTATCCCTTCGGGCTTCCGTGGGGACTGTTACCCCTGCCACTCAAAACCCTGCAAGTCCTCTAAGCATCCTGAGTATTCTGGAGAGGTAAAGACATGTCAGTAACACGAGGAGCTGGTAAAATGACCTAATGAACCACCTAGTGCTGGACATTCAGTAGATGCTCAGTAAATGCAGGAGGGCGTGCAATGGAAGAGACTGTTCACAGACTCCCTTTCCCAGAGCCTGAAGCCGCGTCTTGGCGTAGATGAATTTCCCATGCTTCAATCGCAAATGGATTTTTCCGGTTTCCATTCGCGCTTGCCTACTCAAGATTCGGTTCCAGCAGCTCTCCTCTCTCCTACCGCAGAAAGTTTTCTCTCTCTTTCCAAGACCCTTTCCATACCCTTGCACACAGGCCATCACCATTCCCGTTCTGTAATGCGCGCGTGCGCGCGCCCACACACACACACACACACACACACACACCATCTTTCATTATACTTCCTCAGCCAGCCCTAAACTGAGAGTCACATGCCATACACGCTCCCCGGTCAGCCCTTTAAGGAGGCTCCTCAAACTTAGCACCCCCCAGTTCAACTCCTCTGGACGGCAGTTCGGTCCTTCCAGGTGCTCAGGTCAAAGCCGTGGACCCCCTCCTTGACTCCTATTTCTCTCCTACCCCACACTCAACACATGGCCCACAGGAAATCCTGCCGGTGGTACCGTCACGACATGTCCGGAATCAGACGCTGTGGTCACCTTAGCTACTCCCCACCCTGGGTGGAGTCACCAAGACCTCCCGGTGCAGGGGCCCCTTCACAGGCTCCCTGCTTCTACCCTTGACCCTTGTAGCTTGTTCTCAACACAGTGGCCTGGGAGATTTTTACAAAATGTGAAGCGTCATGTCACTCCCGTGCTCAGAACTGTGGCTGAGCTCTTGGCTCCCCCGCCAGACCTCCGTGGTCTGCGCCCCTGCCCCCTCTCTGACGTCATCTCCTCCCAGCCTCCCCTTTAAGCCCCCTCACCTGTCTGGAAGGCTCCAACATGCTCCTGCTGAGAGCCCGTTCTCCTGTTATCTGCCGCCCTAACCCCCTCATCCCCTTCCAGTCTTCCCTCAACTGTCACCTTCTCACTGGCGCCTGTTCTGATTACCCTTCTTAAAATTCCAACCCGAGCCCTCTGAATTCCTGGAAATCCTCGCTCCGCTCTGCTTCTTCCGCTCCAGCGTGCCCACTGCCTTCATAGACTGTGCAATTACTCGTTTGAGGTGTCCGTTGGCTTTCATGTCGTTTGTCGTCTGTCCCCTCCCTCCCCCCGCTAGAACGTGAGATCCGCGAGGGCCACGATCCTCATCGGTCTGTTCACGGAGGCCCCAAGTGCCAGAAGCGAGTCCTGGCCTGCAGAGGACACTCAACAGCGTTTGCCGAGAGAAGCGAATCAGCAAGTGGAAGAATCTGGTTGTCAGGGTGTCCTGAGGGTGACCACGGACGTCATTTGCCGGCCTCCGCACTTTATCTCATTTGATCCTCAAAACAGCCGCACGACGTATGTTCATCTCCGCCACGTTTCAGAAGTCTGAGAAATCTCACGTAACTGGAGGGCGCAGAGGCAAGACGCGAACTCGGGGGTGCACTTTCACCTTCCCCACGGTCCGTACACGTTCCCGGTACACAATCGGCACAGCTTTTCTGCAGGGTAATTCAGCCTTATAGGTGAACAGATATTCATATCCTTTAGTCCAGGGAACTAGTTACAGATGTGCCCAAAGGCCGATCTACACCATTGTTTGTACAAGCAACTCATAGCTGGGAACAGATTTTTTTTTTTAAAAAATCATGGTCTATTCATTCAATGGAAGACGACGTAGCCAATGCTGATGATGGTATGGAAGAACGAATGCCGAGGTGGAAGAAGCTCCCCGGCATGTGTTGGGAAGAAACAACAGGAACAACACACCAGGATACAGAATTGTAGATGCTTACGATGCCCCAATTTTTAAAAATTACATTATTTATGCAGAGAAGATATACTTATCTGGAAGGACGACTCCAGAATGTTAATACGGTTCTCCCTAAAAGTGTGATTATGGGTGATTCTAGACATTTCGGTGTAACTGTGTGTGTGTGCGTGAGCACATGTGTGTGTAACATTTCATAATGGGAAAAATGTTATTTTTTCAAGGAAACACTGCCTCAACATTAAAATGTACTTTTCCCTGTATATGATACATTAAAAAATTTTATGACAAAACTAAACATACGTGAATAGCTGAATGGAAGATTAGATTCCTGTGAAATGCTGAATGGGTTCTAAGAAGTCAGAATGTTACAACTGTATCCCAGACTAAAGTAGTTTCACTGTATTACAATATCTTTATCAAGATCAACTGTAATGAACCATTTCCCTGAAGCACACTAGATTTTCCAAGCGTTGGTAAGGTTCGGTTTTTCTTTTCCTTTCTTTTGGAGCTATCCCCCCAAATAGGCATGACATTCTACTTCTCTTTAGAGCACTTGGATCTCTTGACTTGGAGAGAAGTATCTCATTCCAGAGCACAAAGTACCTTGGTAAGTTGTTTCAAGAACTTTACAAGTAAAACATATTTAGACCATGTCATCACATTAAGAAATTACTGTGCTCAAGTGCATTCCTAAGCAATTGCTTACATATATAAGTTTCTCTTTTAATGCCATTCCTGAAGAATGTATTCTTTAAAGCCTGTCTTGGAGAATATCATTTTGTTTTCTGATTATGAGCTATTTTAAGAGCTGTCAGAAATCTACATAATGCAAGGAAGTACTGTGGGGGCTTCTTAACATCAAAAATCAAGACAATGCCTAAGTGATTAGTTAACTCACTAAACAGAGAGGGAAAAGGACACATTTAGATTTGCTTATGAAACAACTTGAAGGATTCAAAAAGGATAATGTTCCCAGATTAATGATCATGCAATTTGAAGTGACTCTTTAAATATATACTTTCTGAAGCCCAGATAGAATCTTAACATTCTTGTGGGTTTGAAGATGAAATGTTTCAAGGGATTGGGATGAATTTATTAAAGGAGAGGCTGGGAACAGAGTGGAAGAGCTGACAGAAGGTGCCATGCTGGGTGGGAACACACACACACACACATGTGCATGCACACGCACTTGTATACACATGCAAACACATTCATGCATGCACAGATGCATGTACACATACATGCACATGCACACACAGTGCACACATTCTTGCATGTGCATACGCATGTGCACACACATGCATACACACACATTCGGGCGTGCACAGATGCACGCACACATATATGCACATATATGCACATGCACACACAGGTGCACACACATTCGTGCATGCACAGTTGCACGCACACACATGCATGTGTGTGCACACGCATGCATGCACACACGCATGCATGCACAGATGGATGCATACACAAACATATAAGCACACATGCATGTGCATGCACATGCATATACATGCACACATTCATGCATGCACAGATGCACGTGCACATACATGAACGTATATGCACACACAGTCTTGCATGCTCGTATGTACGTACACACGTGTGCACACATGCGTGTGCACACATGCATGTGCACACATGCACACATGCACGCACAGATGCGCGTACACATGCATGCACATATATGCGCACATGCATGTGCATACACATTTAGGCGTGCGCAGATACATATATATTTGCACATGTATGCACGTGCACACACAGATGCACACACGTTCATGCATGCACAGATGCATGTACGCGCATGTGCACACATGCACGTGCGCACACATGCATGCATACACATTCAGGTGTGCATGTGCACGCACACCCCCAACTGTTTACACAGTCCCTATAGCAAACAGGGCTCAGTTCGGAGAACTTGAATATGAGCCAAATGCCTGCACAGGGGACTGAGTTCACGAGTTCAGCACAGGTCAACATAACCTAAGAGAAAGGGACAGCTATTGAAGAAAGAACAAAAACGCCATCGACTTCAAAAATGGGGACGAAGGTGCCTGACTGGCTCAGTTGGTAGAGCACGTGATGCTTGATCTTGGAGTTGTGAGTTCAATATTGGAGTTGTGAGTTCAAGTCCCATGTTGAGCATAGAACTTACTTAAAACAACAACAACAAATGGTTACGATGGCGTCAAAGCTCTACATCAGGAATGAAGGACATAAATTCACGGACAGGTGCATCGTTTTCCAGAGTATCACAGGGCCATCTGCAGGGATAAGAGAAGAAGGGTAGTTAATCTGCGAGAACCCCATGGACCAGAGATTGCCAGTGGAATGCCTGAGCAGAGCTGGAAGCCTGGTGGTCACCTACCGCAGCTCGGCTTTCCCCCACACTTCTACACAGTCTTACTTCTTCCTGTGCTGCCAGGACCTGGCCCCTCTCCCCTCAGGGAGGCCCCGCTCCAGCACCTAGAACTGCCTTTCTCTTTCACTGCGTGACTGTAGGCAGCAGTCGGGTTTTCTAATGCTGCAAGGGCAGGAAAGGCCCACGAGGGTCCTCTCAGAGCCCCTGCCTGCAATCCATGCACCCAGCTATTTTTGCCTCTACTCAGGTTATTTTTACACCCATTTTACTCACAAGGAAAACTGAGGCCTTTTCTAGGTCACTCAGCTAAGAAGCAGGAGCATCAGGATTTAAAATTTATTCTGCTTTGAGGAGCCTGGGTAGCTCAGAGAGTTAAGCATCTGACTCTTGATCTCAACTCAGGTCTTGATTTAGCAGTTCAGACCCTGCGCTGGGCTCCTCACTGGGCATGAAGCCTACTTAAAACAAACAAACAAACAAACAAAAAACTCTGCTTTTCTCCAAGACTCAGATGCTTTAAATCACACTGTCATGCCACGTAGGAATTCTAGTCCTAATGGTAAATGTTGACAATTTTCCGTGAAATGTGGGTTTTAGACCTTTAACAAATGGTGGCAAGAAATTCTGGCAGAAGCTGGTTTAGAAACCCTGGTTCTTGGGGCGCCTGGGTGGCTCAGTTGGATAAGCGTCCAACTTCAGCTCAGGTCAGGTTCTTGCCGTTCATGAGTTCAAGCCCCATGTCGGACTCCGCTGACGGCTGGGAGCCTGAATCCTGCTTCAGACTCTGTGTCTCCCTCTCTCCGCCCCTTACCCACTTGTGCTCTGTCTCTGCCTCTCAAAGATAAATAAATATTTAAAAAAAAAAAAGAAACCCCAGTTCTTGACTTTCCTCGTTCTTACCCTTTCTTCTGTCTATTCATTCTTTCCCTCCCTCTCTCCCTTAATCTTTTCTTTCTTCGAACCTTGAAGGAAGCCTTTAGCTCCTTCCGCGTCATATCCAGCCTGCCATCATCTCCGACAGCACGCTGTGAAATGTTCTCCGTGAGTGTCAAGTACAGCCTCCGAGCAAGTGCGCTTACCACACCCCGCTGTCCAGCCGTGCACCACTGTCACCCCCACACAAGTTCTGGGCCAAGCCCACCTGCTTGCGCATCTAGTAAATCCTAGCCGAATATCTAGAACACCGCGGCTCTCGGGAGGCAAGGCCAGGGACCCAGGCTGCCCCCACCATTCCTGCCGCGCTGTTTCTGGATCTTCCTTCCTTGCAATGGGCTGGAGTCCCGGGTTTTTCGTGTTTCTTACCCCTATGAGAAAACAAAGAGTAAGAATATTCAGATGGGTGGGGGCAAGACACGGACCCTTCCATGTGAGGACCCCCGGAAGAGCAACGGAAAATTGAACACGTGTTAGAGTTCTTTTTCTGTTTCAAGGTTTCCGTTTGCCCACAGAACAAAATGTTCTCCATGGAAACGACTTTTGTGGGGATAAAAGATGAGAATGAAGGTCATAACAGGCCCGCGTGGTAAGGAAGTGTGAGCGGAAGCAAGCATGACCTGGATCTCACCAGGGACCCGGCTCTCCAGACCGGGGTGGGGCAGGAGCAGATGTGGGCCTGGCCTCTGTCGTCCTCTGGACTCTTATGCGAGGCTGTGTGTTGCTCTAAAATCTGCTGGAACCTAAACTGAAACACCTGAGCCATAAAATAGGCGGGCTGGCTTTCGAGAAGGCCTGCCCAGCTGTCCTCACTAATGGTACAGCCGCTCTGTTTGTAAAAAAATTAGGAGGATCAAACCGATGGATTAAAAAGGAGACATTATAAAGCAGGTGTGTGTGTGCGTGTGCGTGTGTGTGTGTGTGTGTGAGATGTATACGATTTCAGACACATCGAGGGTATTTGAATCAGAGACATCAGGCCCAGTTCAAGTGTTGCCTCCTCCAGGAAGCCCTCCCTGACTGCTTCTTGCATGGCCTCCAGAATGGGTTAGGCCTTCCTCCGATGTATGCAACAAGCACTCAGCATGCCCAGCAGCACTTTACCCAGTGTACCTCCTCACCACCTTGTGAACTCCTTGAGGATTAGGATCGTGTCTTTTTTTTTCTGCCAACAACACCAACACCCAGTCCAGAACCCGTCACATAGAGCCCTTCGAGGCTTGTGTGCCGAATTGAAAGTGAAGCAGCTAAAGACTTTAGGTGGTTGGAGGCAGGGTCATGAGTGGTTTGCATTCAAGGGTTATGGAGCCAGACTTCCTGGGACAGATCCTGCTATTAGCCTATACTACCCGTGGCCTCTGAGACCCCAATTTTCTCATCTGGAAAATGGAGGCGTGATCGGGACCCACCTCTTTGGACTGTTGAGCATTGAATGAGAATTTTTTAAAGAGCTTAGCCTAGAGTCTGCTGCTTAGCTTAGTAGGCAGTTCATAAACAATAGCTACTCCATTATATTATTTGGTACAGGGAGCTTTGGGAGCAAGAACAAATGGACTCTTTTGTTGAATGAGTTCTGCCTCAATTTTGCCTCCAACCCAGAATTTAGAGACTGACTCATCCTAAATCCTGTTTCTCTCTGTGTGACATCTGAACACGTCTAGCTCTGCTGGAAACTACATTCTGGTCATTCATTTCAGAGATCCGAGCTCTGAGACCAAAGGCGCATGACTGCTCTCTGCTCAGGGCGCAGGTCAGTTTCACTCTGGCATTTCTGAGGAAGCCTACTTTCGCCCATGCCAGGGCAGTGAGCATCTTTCCACTTCTGTGCTCTTAAGAGTTCCTTACTGGTTGCCAGGTGACAGGGTGAGCCGCAGAAAGACAGAGCAGCATTGTTTATTTCCAAATCTTTAAATAGTTCACAGATTGGATAAAATTAACATCCTCCCTCAAAATGATTATTTCTGCTCCTGCTAAGTCCTTTCATTATTATGACCTCATTAGTTAACGCGATATTTTCGGGACCCGAGCAAGATGGCCCCCCTTTTGCAAATGTAGAATCGAAGGCCCAGAGAAGTTAAGAAAATTCTCAAGGTCACCCAGAGAACAGTTCTGTGTGTTGGAGGGGCACTAGAACTTGAGACCCTTGACAATGAAGCCGATGTCCTATGTGATAACACATCTTGGCCATGTAAGGAAGATTCCCTTCCTGAAAGTATTCCAGCACTATAGCAGAGGCTGCTGTTTGTTCATTCTTTCTGTCTTCCTTTATAATAAAGTATCTAATTTTAACAAGGCACATAGATGCCTTCCATTCTCCAATCTCCCTAACAGACAAGGGTGGTTACATGACTAAGCGACTAAGTTCCGGCCAGGGAGAGTTGGTGGAAATGATGTGTCTCCTGAACGGGAGAAAACATATCTTCCTTCCTCCTTTCTGCCCACTGCCATGTGGGTGTGATGGCTGGAGTTCAAGCAGCCTTCTTGAACCATGAGACAGGGTAAACTATGCTCTGAGATTGGCTGATGGAAGATAGAAGGTGCTAGTCTCTGAAACCATGGACAGGCATCCTGGCCTCTGATGGATTACACAAAACTCAGTGCACATGAGAGAAAGATATATTTTTGCCTAGTTTAATAGAGTATTATTTTGGGTTTTTGTCATTTATAGCTGAACCTAACCTAAACAAACAAGTGTTTTTCTTTCGTACCAAGAAAAAAATCCCAGATTATTCAGTGAGGGCTGTCGGGCCATACACAACCCATCCCTGGCTTCCCTCTTCAACCTCACTTTGTACCCATCTCCCTCTTGCCCCCTCCCCGTTTGGACCCTACTCTTACTTCGCACACACTGTTCCTTCTTCTTAGACTGCTATTGACCTGGATAGCTCCTACTCAGCATTGGGGTCTCAGTCTATGTGCTCCATTTATAGAGAGGCATTCCTTGACCAAACTCCTTTTCTTCCTTCCCTTTCTCATTGTCCTTTTCCCTTGTAGCTTCTCGCTGTGGAAATACATATTTCTTTGCATGGTTATTTGTTTTGTGTCTTCCTTGCCTACCAGATGCTAGCTCTAAGGACCGAGGAGCCCTCAACACTATACCCTGGCCATCCACAGTGCTCCCCTGTGGCAGGCCAAAGATGTTGGCAACAATATTTCCCCTCCCACGTCCTCCTCCGGAAGGCGGCTTGCCGCTCTCCCTTCAGGAGGTAGGGTGTGTTTCTCTGCCTCTTGGAATCCGGGTAGGCAGCCCTTGTGACAGCTTTCGCTCATAGAGCTTGGGAGCAGTGACGCAGTACCTGTTCTAGGTTTGGCCCTCCCCCAGCCCAGCACATTCTGCTTTCTGCCTTTGGAAGCCAGTGGCTACGCCAGAAGTGCAAGTACCCCGCGGCCGCCATGCTGTGCAAAGCCCGGGCCATGTGGAGAAGGCCAAGAGGGTCAAACACTACATGAAGAGAGAAGGAAGGTCCCCGGAGCACCACGTGTCCTGCTGTGTGAGGGAGCCTTCGGCGGTTCAGCCCAGACGCGCCTTTGGACGGCTCCAGGCCCAGCCCCGGTCCGCTGGCAACCATGAGAAACTCAAAACGAGAAGCTCCCAGCTGGCAATAGATCATGTGAACACTGGCATGGAGTCGGCAGTCAGTAAATATTTGCTGAGTGAATCATGGCTGGATTTTACTCTTTCCATTATTTGGTCGTTGGCGCTGAGGATCCATAGTACTTCCGAGACAGACCTAGAACCAGAATGTCTTTAAGGTGGAGCTCTGGCCTTGGGCCGTACCACGCTCACTGGAGGCTTTGCCTTAATCCTTGCAAGACAAATGCAAGTCGAAGGTGGCTTCTCCTGCGGGAGTAGCGTCAGGAGTTGAGGACCCAGCAAGAGAGGAAAGGGTAGGAGAATCAGCAGGTTGTCATTGGTTTGTTTGCTTCCTGCGGCACGTGCCACCTTTAAACCACCATAAACACAGCGAAAGCATCTGAACAGAGAACGAGATGGGCAGGAAGTGAGGAAGGTCATGAGATGCAAAAATATGGGGGTGGGGCCCAGTGTGCGAGACAGTGGGGTTAGAGCAAATTTAAAACACTTTCTTTTTTATTTAAATAATTTACTTTCAAATTGGTTTCCGTATAACACCCAGTGTTCATCCCAACAAGTGCGGTCTTCAATGCCCGTCACCCCCTCTCCTCCCTCCCTCACCCCCCTCACCCTCAGTTTGTTCTTAGTCTTTGAGAGTCTCTTGTGTTTTGTCTCCCTCCCTCTCTGTGTCTTTTTTTCCTTTCCCCTCTTCCCCTCCCCCGTAGTTTTTGCTAAATCCACCTATGTGTGGAAACATATGGTATCTGTCTTTTTCTGACTGACTTATTTCACTCAGCATAATACCCTCCAGTTCCATCCATGTTGCTACACATGGCCAGATTTCATTCTTTCTCATTGCCACGTAGTAGGCCAATGTTCATAGCAGCACTTTCGACAATAGACAAATCATGGAAAGAGACCAAGTGTCCATCAACTGACAAATGGGTAAAGAAGATGTGGTACATATAAAACATTTTCTTCCCGGGGCGCCCGGCTGGCTCAACCGGTAGAGCACGCGACTCTCGATCTCAGGGCCAAAAAAAACAAACAATCAAAACACCGAAAAAAACCCCACTTCCTTTGGCTCATCCAAATTTTCTAAACATCCTTCAACACATTTCTTCCTGCTTTATTAAAAATAAGAAATAAACTTTTATTTATTTATTTATTTATTAAATGTTTTTATTTATCTTTGAGAGACATAGAGACAGAGTGTGAGCAGAGGAAGGGCAGAGAGAGAGGGAGACACAGAAAGTGAAGCAGGCTCCAGGCTCTGAGCCATCAGCACAGAGCCTGATGCGGGACTCGAACTCACAGACCGTGAGATCATGACCTGAGCTGAAGTCGGCCGCTCAACCGACTGAGCTACCCAGGCGCCCATAAACTTTTATTTAAAGACTTCGGTTGTGCTGTGAACTTTATAGAAAGTGGAAAACAACAACAACAACAACAAAAAGAACAAGCCAAATTGAAATAAGAGGAAACAACCAAACAAAAACCCAAGCTCCCACACTACATTCTTAGCAGCCAATAATTTTATTTTATTTTATTTATTTTTAGTTCTAAAGGCCACCATTTCAGGAAACAAAGAAATGAGTGTATCCCAGAGTAGCTTATAGGGGCAATGCGAGTGAGCATGCGTGGGCTGCCCGGGGCACGGCAGGCTGGAAACCAGGCACAGAACACATCCCCGTCTTTATCTTTCCATGGAAGGTTTGATTTGCTCCTCGTGGGTCATCAATGCTTCATCTAGCAGTACCTTGGATTCATCAAACCCTCTGATTTATAATTATCCGGCATTAAGTTGCTCTTCGGAAACTATTTTTGGTCAATATGCTCATTTGGTGTGATTAATTATACCTCATTAGGAGATCAGAATTTATTCTCTGGAAGTGTAACCTTTTCTAATTTGGAGGGAGTCATTTTCAGCTCGCCCAGCTCAGGAACTGTTTCAGACTGAATCACCAGGAGAGAATCACTGTCCTGAAGTGGGCAGCTCGGGATTTGGAAATATGATGAGGAAAAGAAATTAAAAACTAGATAAATAAGTTTGGGAAGGGAGGAGCTCTGCTTTTCCAGTTAAGACCTACCCGGGGTCTCCGAAGGGGGGGTTCACGGCTGTTTAATCTCGTTTCATTCAGCAGGAGTTTATTGACAGCTGGCTGTATGCAGTAGCATATAGGCCGCTGGTTCCCCATAACATGTGGCACTCATGCATTCATTTACTCAGGAAGAGTTTCATGAGCACGTACTGTGTGCCAAACATTCCTGTAGGTCTAGATTCGTATGTTACATCGATGAACACAACTTACACTCTAGTGGGAGATTGCATTCCAGTGCAAGGGGAGAAGAACCATGAACTTATCCAGGAGTAAATGACATAGTATGTTGCCAGGATTCAAGTACACCGGAAATAAAAACAGGGAAGGGCGTCAGGAGGACCACATGTGGGCACACACAATTTTATAAATAAAAAAAATTTTTTTAAATGTTTCTTTTTGAAGGAGAGAGAGGCAGAGTGTGAGCAGGGGAGGGGCAGAGAGAGAGGGAGACACAGAATCCAAAGCGGGTTCCAGGCTCTGACCTGTCAGCACAGAGTCCAACGTAGGGCTCGAACTCATGAGCTGTGAGACCATGACCCGAGCCCAAGTCAGACGCTTTACCAACTGAGCCACCAAGGTGCCCCTTAAATTTTTTTTAATGTTTATTTATTTTTGAGAGAGAGAGAGAGACGGAGAGAGAGAGCATGAGTAGGGGAGGGACAGAGAGACAGAGAGACACAGAATCTGAAGCAGGCTCCAGGCTTTGAGTCGTTGGCGCAGAGCCCAATGTGGGGTTTAAATCTGTGAACCTCGAGATCATGACCTGAGCTGAAGTCAGATGCTTAACCAACTGAGCCACCCAGGCACCCCTAATTTTGTAATTATTATATAGGGTGGTATAGTGGATTGAATAATGGTCCCCCAAGAGGTATGTCTGAGTCCTAACCCCTGGAATCTGTGAAAGTGACCATATTTGGTAAAAAAGTGACCATATTAGCAGATGTAATTCAGTTAAGGGTCTTGTATTAGGATTCTCCAGAGAAACACAACCTGTAGTATCGATGGATAGATAGATAGATGGATAGACAGACAGTTAGATAGTAGAGTAGATTTGTTGTAGGAATTGGTTTATGCAGTTAGAAAGGCCAAGAAGTTCCATGATTTCTAACCATGAGCTGGAGGCCCAGGAAAGCTGGTAGTGTAATTCAGTCTGAGTCCAAAGACCTGAGACTCAAGGGGCTGATGGTGTAAGCCCTGATGTGTGTCTAGAAACCCAAGCACTGAAGCACCAGAGGTCAAGGGCAGAAGGCGGATGTGTCAGCTCAAGCAGAGAGCGAGCAAATCTGCCTTTCTCTGCACTTTTGTTCTAGTCAGGCTTTCAGTGGATTGGATGCTGCCAACCTGCGCTGGGGAGGGCTGCGGCTCTATTCAGGCCGCCGATTCAAATTCTAATCTCTTCCAGATACGACCTCGTGGACACGCCCAGAAGCCATGTTTTGCCAGCTCCCTGAGCGCTCCTGAGCCCAGTCGAGGTGACGCAGAAAGGTAACCATTAACCATCGCGGGCCTTGGGAGAAGATCACCCCGGATTATCTGGGTGGGCCGTACATCCAGTGACGGATGTGCTTAGGAGGAAAGGAAAAGGCGGAGAAGTATGAGGCATGCAGACAGCTACAAATCCACAAGCGGAAGTTGGCAGCCCCGAGCCAACCAGAGGCTGGAAGACAAGGGAGGACCCTCCCCTAGGGCCTGTGGAGGCAGCGCCGACCTCTCAACACCTTGACTTTGGGCTTCTGGCCCCAAAAACTGTTAGAAAAGAGATGTCTGTGGTCTTTAAGCCACCCGCGTGGTGGTAATTGGCAATCCCGAGACATGAATGCGGATGGAAAGAGTAGATTCCATGGAAAAGTGATGTCTGAGGAAGTCCTAGAGGCGGTGGGAAGTCAGCTGGGTGAATGCCCAGGGGCAGGGCTGTGGGCACAGGGAATGGCCCGCCGTCAGGGGAGCGTGCCCGGTGAGCGGAACCACAGGGAGGCCAGCCGGGCTGGGGCAGGAGGGGTGAGAGGGGGAGGAACGGGGACGACAAGGACAAGGAAGTACCAGAGAAGCCAAAGCAGGCTGACAGAGCACTTGGGGCCTCCTAGGTGCTGCAAAGCCTTCGGGATAATGGTGCATGTGGAATGAACCATATAAACACCACTGGCGAGCCTCTGTGACATGACTGGTCCTGTGACAGGTTCTTCAGGTCTCGTGCTGAGCCCGGCCCTGATTCCTGACCCACAGCATCACGAGCGATCATGAAGAGGGGTCAAAAGTGACCACGTTTTGGGTGGGTCGTTATGCAGCAATACATAACCGATAGACTGCCCGTGTCCCCTCTCTCGGTTCCTGGGGAGTATAAGAAGTCAAGACAGAGCCTTGTGCTTCGACTCACAGATCTAGGTCAGACCGGGAAGGCCTCGGTTGAAGACCCTCTCCCTGTCTCTACTTGGCTTCAGGCCCCCAGTAAAGGAGGTCCGGCTCCATTAGAAGGTGCTTGTGACACTAAAATGTTATTAGTACATTCCTTCGGTTTCCCTGCATTTGTTCTATTTTCCTAGAATGAGTAAAAACTGCTTCAGGAATGAGGAAAGATACACTCTGTAGCTCTCTTCCGTAACCATGGGAGCCACTGTTCCTCCGGGGGTGTCCTCTCCCTCCAGGGGAGAGCCTTGCGTTCTCCACACATGCTTCCTCCAGGTGCCAGGAGCTCCTGCTGGTGGGCTGCACACAGCCACGCTCAGTCCTATTCATCTTTCCCGTTGGGCCTTAAAGAGCCAGACATTCATTTTCCTAGTCCCATTGCAGCTGGAGGTGACCAGGCAACAAAATACCATCCAGTAAGATACGAAGGCAAGTGAGATGAGGGGTTTTGGGGCAAGAGTTTTCCTTTCTTGGAAAGGAAGAAAGAGAGAAAGAGAGAAAGGGAGGAAGGGGGAAAGAGAAAGAGAGAGAAAGAAAGAGAGAGAAAGAAAGGGAGAGAGAGAGAGGGAGGGAGGAAGGAAGGAAGGAAGGAAGGAAGGAAAGAAGGAAGGAAGGAAGGAAGGAAGGAAGAGAAGGAAGGAAGAGAAGGAAGGAAGAGAAGGAAGGAAGAGAAGGAAGGAAGAGAAGGAAGGAAGGAAGGAAGGAAGGAAGGAAATGAAGGAAGGAAGAAAAGGAAAGGAAGGAAGGAAATGAAGGAAGGAAGAAAAGGAAAGGAAGGAAGGAAGAAAAGGAAAGGAAGGAAGGAAGGGGAGGAAGGAAGGAAGGAAGGAAGGAAGGAAGGAAGGAAGGAAGGAAGGAAGGAAGGAAGGAAGAAGAAAGAAAATAAAGAGCGAGCTACACAGGAGATATTTATTTATTTATTTATTTATTTATTTATTTACTCTCCTCCCTCTGCTCCCTGCCTTTGGACATGGTCACCTAAGACTGTGATGTCTGGAGGTCTTGCAGCTGTCTTGTAACCATGAGGCAACAAGCCCACTGTTAAAAAAAAAAAAGTCTGCTCTAAAAAAAACCAAAGAAACAAGGAACAAGGCTCTTGACTTCTTGATATCATCATTGGCTGCAGAACCAACCCTGAGACCAACTGTCAGCTACCTGTTAACTAATGACAAATCTTTTGTGGCCGCTGAAATCCTTCTTAGATCATACAATAACCTTATGGGTACTTAACATTTTCTTACTAGTACTTAGTTTCTCCATGCAGCTAAATCCAGTTTCTCCACTGGAAATAATCCTTTTCCCTCTTATTTTGTCTCAGTGGAGACAAAGACTTGTCGGTTACCAATCTTTGTGTAATTAAGCCCATGAAACATGGAGGCTGTTGTAAAGCGGCTCCCAGTCCAGTGTACGGAACCTATTTGCCTGTCTTCAGCTCTGATGGCGACGATGTCACTACTTTGCCAGATCCGGGTGTTTTTGGCAGACATGGTTGGGTGACATGCGTCCTGCTGCTCTCCTTCTTGGCCTCACTGGTACTGCACCCCCATAGTCGCCATATGCCCCATTTGCGAGGACACACGCAGGAAGCCTACGGCCCTGCATGATTCTAGCAGAAGCAAAGCTAAGGAAAACTTCAGGTCAGTCTCAGCCACATGACCTAAACTTAGTTTTCTGCTTTTATTTAAACTTTAAATTATGACAATTTAAAACATATACAAAAATGGAATAGTATTACAGTCCCCCGTATACCTAGCATTCGGCTTTAACAGTGAATAATTCATGACATTTTTTAATGTAATACTCCTACCCACTTAACTACTTCCCGTATTATTTTGAAATAAACCCAGACATCATGTCATGTCATCTACATACATTACAGTTTGCATTTCTAAAAGCTAATGAGTCTTTTAAAAGTATAACAATATTATTAGCATACTTAAAGATAATTCTGTAATATCATCCAATATTCAGTCGGTGCTCATATTTCCAACAATGCTCTTCTCAAAACTTGTTGAATTACGTTTTTTTGAAACTCGGCACAAAAGTAGCACGTACTCATGGAAGAAGTCTTGCAAAATACGAAAAAGCAGATAGAAGACAATTTAGACTCACTCGTAATCTCTGGGGCTGCTGCCAATCTATCTGGTGCCAGGCATGATTCGCAAAAGACGGGCCCTCCCGGCTTGCACGGCGCCGTGTCAGGATGTCCGTCACTGCTGGTCTCTCAGGTGGATGCCCTTGGGTCTTGCACAAAGAACCATTGCACGAACTATTCACAGCCCTGAGTATTTCATCGTTGTTTACATTTTCGAGTATAGCTTTTCAGATTTTCTATGGAGATATACATAATTTTTACATAATTGCTTTCATACTGCACATTCTGTTTTGTAAGCAGCCGTTTTCACTTAATAGAAGACCATAAACGTTTCCCCATGTCATTCGATTTGCTTCCAAAGCATGCCTTTCTGTGGCTGCTGATGGTACCATAATCGGTTTAAGCAGCGGCCAATTGTTTAGGCCAATTGTCCTTGGAGTGTGGTGCCTGTCTTTGGTAGATAAAACCCGGGCAAGAACACTATGTCCTTCTTGGGAGAAACATTAAAACGACGCAGGGGAGTTTCTGCACATGCATGGCATGGTCATGAGGTTTAAATTGGTTCCACCCGTTGGTTTGGGAAGAAAGCAAGGTATGGTTCCACTTAGTTCAACTCATGCCTCGGGGGCAGGGAGAACCGTCCCTTGACGTGTTTAGATTCCTAGCAATTCCATAGTAAACAAGAAGCTTCGGTGAAGAGCAGTGAGGCAAGAAAATAGAACATGTTGATTAGGACAGTCACCCCCAAAGTTATGCAACCAAGAGATCTGGGTTTGGGCGACCCAACTCAGCCAATGTGTGAGGTTAACAGAAGGTAGCGGGCCCAAGGGTTCTCTTGGATGGGTTTTGCTGGCTTTCAGGTTATGAACACAGCCATCCTTGGAGGCAAACCACCAACGGATGCCTTCTAAGCAATATTATTACAGACGGAAGGATTTGGCCAGTGGATTCTCAGAAAACTTCCAGCTCGTAATCTCCATCTCTCGAGAATTAGGATAGACATTAAGGTGAACTGCAAAGCATCCATTTACTCAAAGCCGCAACCCACAGTCAGCCCTGCGCCCGAGCCGCGGTATTTTTTATACTAGCTCTTATCTTTACTGAATCCGCTGAACTAAATGGCTCAGTTTAATGAAGTCATTGGGACAGGGTAAGGTCAGAGGGCAGATGTAAACCAGAAATTCCTAACCCCAGAGGACACTCCCCATGGGTCATGGAGTTTGGTAAGGGCCATGAAATTCCTCAGAAGGGAAGGCCACTTAAAAGCAAATGTCCAGTGTTATGCTGGACAGCTTAGGGAAGGATTTAGAAGGAAAGTCCCTCTGATTTTACGTCAACTCATAAATTAAAGTTTAAAAATTGATAAGGAGCCTGTATCGTTGGGCTTCGATGGAGGGCATGTCTCAGGATAAGAGGAGGCACAGAGGGGTGGGTCTTTCCCCAAAGATGGCTCGCACACAACACATAACCTGCTAGGTATTATAAAGTCCTTCACCCATAATTGAGCCTTCTCTCATTCGGTTCCAAGGAACTACATTTTCACCCAGAATGTCACCCAGTTCTTGTATCGGAAATGCTATTGGATGATGTGTCACTTTCCTGGGGCTACTGTGACAACGTCCCATAAACTGGATGACTTTGAACCACAGAAACGTGCACTCTCATAGTTCTGGAGTTTAGAAGTGTGAATTCCAGGTGCTGGCGGGACTACCCTGTCTCTGAAGCCTCAGAAGAGGACCCTCGCTTCCTCCTTCCAGCTTGGGGTGGCGTCATACAGAAGTCCCTTGGCCTGTGACTGCAAAACTCTGGCCCCTGTCTCGTCTCCACATGGCCGTCTTGTCTCTGTGTGTGTGGCTCGGCTCACATGTCCCTCCTCTTATAGGAAACCCGTCGTATTGAATTAGGGTCTACTCTAATGACCTCATCTCAACTTGATCACATCTGCAAAGATTCTGTTTCCAAGGTCATCATCATGGGCTCCAGGGGTTATGACTTTGGCATATCTTTTGGGGACACAGTTCAACCCACCATGGATAGAAAGTCAAAGGTCTAGGATTATAGATCCAGTTTTATCGCCCACTGCTGTGTGATCCCGGACAGTCACTTACCATCCCTGGGCCCCAGGTACCCTCATCTGTCCCTACAGGAACCCTTGTGGCCTGCAGACTCCAGGTAGTTTGGACAAGAGCCTAATTTGTTTCTGATTAGCCAGTGAATATACTCACGGTAGAAAGGGTCTGGCAGGGTAGAAGCAGCAGCCCAACTCAGAGGCAACGCGGGGACAAGAGTGGGCTTCCTATCATGGCGGATTGGGTATGTCGAATGGGGAATGAAGGGTACAGGATCCCTCCAGCAGTGTCCGGCAGGCCCGAGCCCTGAAATAAAGAGCAATCGGCCAAGCAGCCATGTTCCTTCCCCCCACGTACCACAGCCTACCAACCCCCGCGGACAGCATTCGTCAGCACTGGTCCTAAAGCCCCATAAGCACGGTCCATGGTCCTTGGCTTCCAAAGCTCATCGTGGAACCAGCACAAACAGGTGAGACCCACTTGGCTCAGCGACTCCGTGTCATCAGTTCTGAGGAAATATGCCTCCCCTTAGCCCAGCTTAAATATTTAGACAGCCACAGTGCGTGTGTGCTTCGAAGGCGAAGCCGGTGAGTAGGTGAGAGGGTTTTAGCTCTGGTGAGACTGAAGGGACTTGACATGTTATTGAATTGGGGGCCACAGAAGGTGAGGCCGAGCAGTTACACATTCCAGGAATGCGGATGCGGCCCTCTCAGTGTGTATCTGAGGCTGACAGGGTTTGACAGTCTCCATCTGGGAACAATAACCTGCGAGCTGCAGACCAGGCCGGGAGGAAGGCTGCTCGGCCTCCCGCTTCTGCCCCCTCTTCTGCCCCTCTGCTCTGGGCTCCCATTGAGCTGGGGAGGTGGTGGGGAAGTGCTTGTTCCCTGTCCCCCACCCCCCCACCCTCCCACTGCCCCCCCCCCCCCCCCCCCCCCCGGCGTTGGGCTGCACTCCGGAATCTTGGAGAAGGCGGGCCTGGGGGGGTCGGCTCGCTGAATGTTTGCAATTCCAGGATCAGCAGGCTGGGGACAGAATCCATTTCCCCCACTCTGGGAGCCCCGGGTGGAATGCCATGGGGGGAAGGCCATTCGGGATGCCAACTGATCACCCAGCCGGCTGCCTGGGGCCTGCGGTGGGGCCAGGAGGTGGCAATGTGTTTATGTCACGTCTCATACCTTGGGATTTCTTTGTGCGAAGGGGGGAGGGGGTTTTCCTCTGTGAAGTTCAAAGCACCTTTACAAACTTCCTCTGCTAATCCTCACTCTGATCTGAATTTTCTCGTGTAACTAAACTGATTACAAGAATTTGGTGCATCAGGCCAAGGCTCGGCCCCTGGGGCCGACTGCCTCGTGCTTTGCCCCTTCATGGTGCGCTGGCCCTGGGGCGAGGCACTGAGGTCTGGGAGCTGGTGGCACAGAGAATGTTGGGGCAGAAAGGTGGCTCAGGGACCGCATCACACAGCCTAGTAGCATCCTGTTTTATGAATGTGACACCAAGGGCGCCAAATGGACAAGACACACTTGTGAGTCCCAAATCTCTTTTCTGTGACCCGGAATGACATGGCTGACTGCCTTCTGGTCATCCCTGTGGGTCTTTCAAACGCGGCCTGCCCGGAACTCAGCTCAGCATCTTCCTGCTCCTTCCTCTTTCCCTGCAGTGCTGTCCTTAGACTGTCCCGGGCCCCTTCCCATAGGGACATGTCCACCCGGAGCCCACACCAACCCTGCTCATGTTCCAGGGCCCCAGATTCTCCTGCCCACATGGCTCTGAACTTCTCCCAGGATTGTGCAGGCCTCTGGCCCTGGTCAGCCCTGTGCAGGGGCGGCTGTGGGAGGGCGTGGGGGGAGCTGGGCTTACCGGCTGTGCTCCTCCTGGTGCAGGCAGAAGGGCAGGCTTTGGCCACTGGTCCCACTGAGTTCTCCAGCTCTGCTCGACATCACTGTCCGGGGTTTCTGAAGCCAGAAACGCGCCATCATATTCGAATCCCTCCTCCCATCCCAAACCGACCTTCCCCATCAACCAGTCGCCCCGTAGTCTCGATGCCGCGTCCAGAATGGCTCTTGCGTTCCTCTCCTGCTCTCCATCCAGCTGTCTCTGCTCTCTTCTGCTCTCCTGGATGAAGTTACAGCCTCCTCATTGGTCTCCCTGCCTCTATACTTGCCCCTCTCCAATTCTTCCTCCGCGTTCTGCCTAGAAGGATCTTTCATGCTCTGATCTCGTGACTCCTTTATTATCCATACTCTGAATAACCTCTGCTTGACCTCTGGCTCCCGACTTGGACGTCACTTCTGTGGAAGTCTTCTCTGACACTCCCAGATATGGCCAAAGATGCCGCCGGTGAACTACCAGGGAGCCTCACACTTGGTCCCTCAGCACATCCCCACCATATGTTATAGGTGCCTGTGAATCTTCTAGAAGCCCCACTGGACCGTGAGCACTGTGTTGGTTCTTGGGTCCACGACACCTAGCACGATGTTTTAGGCAGGTTAGATGTTCAACAAATACTGGTTGGATAGATAAAGGGTCCGGACAGGTGGTATCATTGCCAAGATTAGGGCTTGGATCTTCTAGCCAAAGCCAGACTTCTGAGTGCACCTGCCAGGTATCTTCTAGACCACTGGGTTTGGAAGAGAGTTTAAACATTACTGTTAACCTAAAGCATCCTTGGAAATGGAGAGCATGGAGCAAACTTAATTTACCAGAACTCCTCTGGAGGAGAAGTACAGTATAACATGGTTGGAAACAATTTTTTGACATTCTCTAGGGGATATTGGAGTAACAAGAAGTATGGTGCTTCCTGACATGTTGTTTTGGGAGGTGGGCATGCAAGCTTGGGGCCAGAGAAGAATCGCTTAGGACAGTAAACTGGAGGCTGAGCTACTACTAACTGTCCTCCCTCTCCCCTTTCCTGAAAACCACTCTCCATGTCTTCATGTATAACACAGCTTCCTCTGCAGTCAGGAGCGGCTGTGTGGCCGGGCTCTGGCCTTTGAGATGTGAGTAGAGTTGCTATGGGACTTCTGGGAGGTCTGTGTAAAAAGTAGAGGGCGTGCATACTCTTTTTGCCCTTCCTTGAGTCCTCCTTCCTGTTGCCTGGAATGTGAATGTAATGGCTGGAGCTCCTGGCAGCCATGTTGGATCATGAGGCAGACTTGAAGGATAAAAGCAATGAACTGGGATGGTGGAGCAGAAAGCTACAAGGAACTTGGGTCCCTATCGAGTTTGTGGAGCCGCAATAGAAGCCCCTCTAGACTGTTAAGTGGGAGAGGAATAAACCTCTTGCTGAGGGTGTCACGGTCAGGTCTCCGATGCTAACAACTAAATACTATTTCCAGTTGAGTTGGGGCCAAATGTTTAGCTTCCCTGGGTTGCTGTATGCCTCAGTTGGGTCTGCTGCTGGCCCTTAGCCCAGAACTCTCCTTACTTTTCCTTCCTCTGCTTCCTCTTCCCATGTTGGCACAGCCCCGGGTACCAATGGCTCCTGTCGGCTGCCCATGAGCGAGTCCCTTCTAACTTAGCCAGGTACACCGAGTCTCAGGTAATGCATCTGCGTGCAACAGGAGACCGGAGTGCTGAAACAGTTATCGGCAGGGGAAACTGAACCGTAAGCAAGACCCTAAAGCACTGCAAACAGAGACTCTCAGAAAGTTTGGCCTTTTTGTCTATCGTGGGACCTGTTCCTTGGAATAAGTTGATGTGATGTGATTGTTTTCTTGAAACGACAGACAGACGAGAACAGCGCAGGAGAGGATGTTCAGAGCACTTCGTACAGCTCTTCCAGGGATCCAGGCTGCAAGGGAGACGTGGGGGAGAATGGAGAAGATACCCTTCTTCCAGTGTGGAAGGGAGACGGAGTAGGAGGGGCAGACATGCCGGTCCCCAAATTCCTGGCCTTCCCACACCGACACTCTTGCTTCTGACGGTGGCTTCATAATTCCCGCACGCGCACACCTCATCAGTCGCTGTGCCACCTGAACGTGTCACTGTGGGTTTCCCCCGGTCTCAGACCCTGGGATGGGGTGCTTTGTGTCCCTTGCCGTGTGACCTGTGAGCACCCCAGAGGGCAGGAGTCCAGGGCTTGGAGGAGTGAACTGACTTGCCCAAGATCACAGAGCAAGTCAGCACAGAGTCAATTCAGTGACAAGAATGACAACAGTGAGAGGAAGACCTAAGAGCTGTATTATCAACAGAACACACAATAAAATAATACCTCATCTTGTGACATTCTTCTTTGTCCTTTAATCCTCAGGACAACCGCGTGGGACATTCAGATCCCGGTGTTATAGAAGAGGGGACCAAGATACAAGCAGGTCAAACGCACTCCCAAAGTCACCTGGCTGGTTCACAGCAGAACGTGGGCGGAAGGCCGCTCAGTTCCGTGTTTTTTCTACCATAGCACTGGGGCTTTTAGAAGGTTTCCAAATGAGAGCAATTTTTGGAAAGGCACTTCTTCAGTGTCTTCCTGCAGTGGCGTGCTTCCATCTGTGTGTGACAAGAAGAGAGAGACTTCAGGGACGGGATGGAGCCACACATGGTGTGAGGGGACACGGTGCCAAAGGCAGAGGAAACTTTGCTTCCTCGGTCCCAGCTCTGTTCTCTTCTTCCCAGGCGGGGAGGGCCTTGATGGGCAGTTTGGCAGGCGACATTCCCCAGGGGTGGTGTGAGCGGATGACCTTTGAGCGTCTACACTGGGGACAGGTGAAACATTAGGCAAGAGGCGCGCTGATTAAAAGCTGTCGCATTATTTTTACAGACAGGAGCCTGTTTGAAATGCTTGAGAGTGCTGTGTGTGCAGCTTGACTGAAAGCAGGTGTGTGGCGACTCCTCTACAAAACCTACTCTCGACCGTCAACCTTCTACCTTATCTTTCTTGAAAATGTACGTTTTTGATGTAAGTATTGTGTAAATCTGAGCATCTCTTTATTTATGATTCTGAAACACATTCCGATGCTCCAAGGGCAAGGGCTTCTGGGGGTCGGTAATGCACCTCGTGACATCCCCATGGGTGAGCACTCTGCAGGCATCGAAGTGGATGTGGCCTTGGCCGTCAGGGAGCCGCTCCTACATCCAGTGGGGAGCCCCAAGCTCTGCTGTGTTCATGTCAACAAACACCAGTATGTTTTTCCTTTTTATATCTAGTCACACCATGTATGATCTCATGGCTTAAGTACCATTTTTTTGCCTCTGACTCCCACATAGATGTCCAATTGTCACTAGTCAACATCTTGACTTGGACGTGCAATGGACACCATGAACTCAACATGTCCAAGCAGAACTTCCAGTCACCCCCTTGCAAATACCTCACCCACGGCTTTCCTCTCCCAGTTAATGGAAACCATCTTTCAATATTTCAGGCCAAAAGCTTTGGAGCCACCCTTGACTTCCATCTCCCTCATACCCAGCATTCAGACGCTCAGAAAATCTTATTGGTCCAACTTTCAAACTATTTCCGGAATTTGATGGCTCTCACCACCCTCACTGCCACTGCCTCGGTCCACGTCACTTTCTTCTCTCACTTGAATTATTGTGTGACCTCCTAACTGGCCTCTCGGCTTCCATCTTGGCCTCTTCTGTCTACTCTCGACATGTTAGCCAGAATGAACTTGTTAAAATACAAGTGGGATTATGTCAGTCCTCTATCCAGAAACTTCCAGTGGCTTCTTGATCCTCAGAAGAGAGTCATAGTCCTAGCTAGGATCCACAAGCACCCCTATGATTTGCTTCCTCCTCCCCGTGACGTGGCAGACCTCATCCGCTCCCATCCCCCGACGCCACTCTGCTCCAGACTCTTTGCTTCCCCTTAACCCGCTGGGGCCACTACCACACCAGAGCCTTGCATTGATGGAAACTCTTCCCTCTTCCCGAATCTGTCCCCAACACACCCCTCCCCGCCTTGGTCACGCAGCCAGCTCCCTCACTTTGTTTGGGTACTTTCTCAGTGAGCTCTTCCTGTCCATCCTATCTAGAATTTTATCTTCCCCCTGTACTTGACCCTTTCCCCCTCCAAGGTAGATGCCAGTGCTGCCCCACTCACGCGGCCCTGCACCCACTCCAAGCTGCTGGGAACGTTGGCTGCCAATGGCTCCCAGATGTCCTGCTTCTCTGGAGAACTGCCCTCGACAAACAGGTGCTGCCCTGCCCTTGTAGCCCCTTCCTCTCTCGCTTCTGGGCAGCCCATAGCCAGGAATGCCCTCATGGAAAGCATTTGCGGTTATTGAAGCCAAACAACATAGACAGAAACCAAGCCCAGAGAGGTAAGTAGGTCACTGACTAGTCAATAGTGCAGAACCTTCCCGATCTGAGCCCTGCCTGGATGGTCTGATTCTACAGCTCCAGCCTCAAAGTCACTCTTGGCTGGAACACACCCCCAGCACCCCCTGTGAGTTGTGCCCGAATTAGCCTTTAGAACGAGCAAGCCAATGGCTCTCGGCTTGCTTTGGCAGGATTACAACCCAGAGAAGAAAGGAACTTTCCCCTTTGCCCTTGGCCATTTCCATCTCTATCGCACATTCTGATCGCTCACCCCAGCAAGGAAGAACAGGTCGCCTGGATGCGTTCTGCCTCTTACCTTTCCTCATCCACCTCGTTTTCAAGGCGCACCTGTGTGCAGATGAATAGATTTCCCTTGTTTATCATTTGACTAAGACAGGAGCAGGGAGACCGTGGAAGAGAGGGAGAGAGGCCGGCAGCTGAAGCTCTCGGTACCTCTATTTCCCAAGTTAAGATGTGTATAATAATAATAAGGCATACGAATACCTACTTGACAGGATGATTGGAAGGATTAAATAAGTTAATATATATCAAGCACTCAGAATAGAACAGCCATATTCACTGTGGGCAAGGACCACAAAAGGCATCAATGCTGTGCCCGCCCGCGCCCTGTCTTAGGTCACAGCCCAAGTATGCGGCCCAGGGCTGAAGGCAGTGGTGGTGGACGGTAAGAACTTGTGTGGCAGAGGGACAGGGAGAGTAAGGGTAACACCTTCGCTTCGGAGGTGAGGAACCTATCCTAGAACCCCAAGTTTCCTGATTCGAGTCCATTCTTTTCATTTTATTTTATTTTTTTAATATTTATTTATTTATTTGGAGAGAGAGAGATCACAAACAGGAGGAGAGGCAGAGGGCAGAGAAAGACAGAGAGAGAGAGAGAGAGAGAGAGAATCCCAAGCAGTCTCCTTGCTCAGCGCAGAGCCTGACTCTGGGCTCAATCCCACCACCTGTGAGATCATGACCTGAGCCGAAATCAAGAGTTGGACGTTTAACCGACTGAGCCACTCAGGCGCCCTGTGACTCCATTTCTTTTAGAACCCACTGGTCACCCCCAGAGTTGCCTCCCCATTACCCAGACCATGTGATTATTCCACACACACCCCCCAGCTACTACCCCAGCAGACATTCATTGTCTGCCCATCAGCCCCCCATCTCCCCATTTCCCACCCTGGCCGTGCTGTGGCTCCTGAGGTGTTCTGTGCACCACCAGGGGACAAAAGGTGGACTGTTTATTCAAGCAGAACCAAGGATCCGTTAGCAGCGTGATCAGGAGGCAAAGTGAGGCTGATGATGAAGGTCAGAAAGAGGGGGCGATTTTCAGGGGATTCTCTCTGAGCCCCCGACCCCTCCCCGACACGCTGCCCCGCCCCAAGCGGCAGCGGGTTTAAATCTACCCATGCGTGCTCTTTGTCCCGAATAGGCTGCTAGAACCCAAGGGAGGATGAGGGCCAGTCAGCGTTTTCTCCCACAGACAAATGTTTCTCTCATCCGGCCCTTTGCGCAGGAAAGCCTGACCTCCTCAGAAAGAGCAGCCAGAAAAATCCACACTCCTCATAATCCTACAATTTCCCACTAATCAGATGTCTAGACAAGAACGGTCCCTGCCCCTTTCCTGTTTGCAAATCTGCCTTGACAAGTCGTATCCTCCCGACAGCACCATTAAAATGTTCTTTATTTGCTCTGTGGGCCTTCGGAGACTCGGCTGCTGGAAATACTATCAGTCTCTGGATCAGCTCACTTCTCTGGAAATCACTCTCTGATATTCCTCTGCTTAAATTTCATTCTCTTGAGAGGAGCTTTGTTAACAAGGCAATTAGTACTGCTTTGAGCATAAGTAGAGTACTGTGGGCTTTGCGGCCAGATGGCCCGCCAGCCGGACCTGACTCAGGGCCGCGGTGACTTTGGGGAGGGTGCCATTCTTACTGTGGCCCGGCCCGGTTTAGACAACACAATGTGCTTCTTTAATGCCGTGGGGGAAACGGGGGTGGGTTTCAGTTTCCCTCCATCCACTGGGGACCAGAGAGGCTCTCCTTTAATTTCCTTCTCTTGCTATGCTAACATAATGGAGGCTTAAAGCAAAAATCTCCTTTATTTATTTTTAAATTAGCAATAGAACACTAGGGATCCAGGGCTGCCGGAAAATGAATCCCCAGGTGCTTCTCTGAGGAGCTGAGGGAACCTGGGCACTGGGTACCCAGTCGTCACCACCCCCACCTCCTTCCAAAGCCCGCCCGCCCCTCCCTGTGCCTGCTGGGAACCGGACCCGGCAGTCATGGACCCGGGCAGGGGTGGCATCACCCTCCGGGTCAGAAATGGCTGCAAGGACTCTCCCTGATGTTAAAAAAAATAGTCCCTTGATTATGTTTTAAAAGCATCACATGCGGATGGTATTTGGAGCCTCTCTGCTTGGAATCAGACACCAGCCGTACCACCGACTAGAGGTACCGCTTCTCTGTACCTGTTTTCTCATCTGTAAAACTGTCACAATAATAGTTCCCCCCTCTTCGTGGTATGCGAGGATCAAGTGAGGTTATACACGTGAAGTGCTTAGAAGAGTGTCTGGTACGGAAGATGTGCCAAGTCTATGTGAGCGACGGTAAAAATCGTTTTTAAAGAGCTTTACAATTCAAATATCATAAATGGGTATATATAGTGAAATGCAAAATTTTTTTTGACCTCTAAAGTCAAATTTCTCTAAGAAGTCTAATTTGTCTAGAAACAACCATCGTTACCAGCTTATTAGCTATCAACCGAGGGACGGTCAAAGCACATGCATGTATATAGAAACTAATACAGATATTCACAAATGGAGAGATAGAAAGCTATAGATACAGATAACTTCCAATCCAAAAAAAACCCCCACACCACAGGAGATATTATATATTGGTCTGTACTTTTAAACAGTGTACAATAGAGGGGCCCCTGGGTGCCCAGTCGGTTAAGCGCCCCACTGCGGCTCAGGTCATGATCTCACGGTCTGTGAGTTCGAGCCCCGCATTGGTCTCTGTGCTGATGGGGCGGAGCCTGTTTGGGCTTCTCTCTCTCTCTCCTTCTCTCTCTGCCCCTTCCCCACGTGCTCTCTCAAAAATAAATAAACAATTTTAAAATGTACAATTGTACATGTGTTATAAATGGAAAACAATAAAAAATTGTTCTTTGTTAATTCTTGTAGATCTAGTTCCTTCTTAACAGCTAAATAGCGCCCCTCTCATTGGTGCCGGGATTCCTTAAATGGGGGTCTCGCTGCGGGGCGTTTGGGTGGTTTCACCCCTATATTTTGATGCCTTTGGCTTTGCTGCTCTTTTTCCTTCCCTCTTCCCGTTTCGGCACGAGACTCCTTCATGAGTCTTTTCATGAAGAAGTTGAAGCAGATCATCATGTCCCCCAAAATGGTCCGGGCTCAGTTGAACCCCGGCTAGCTTCTGACAGCAGGCTCGGTCTCCGCCAGGTGGCGGTCCCCCCAAGTCCATGGGAGAGAAATGCGCAACACCTGGGCTTGTTGGTCTTACCCAGGTTGGTCGAGTCTCAAAATCATTTTGGGGCACCTGCATGGCTCAGTCGGTTGAGCGACCAACCACCTTCGGCTCAGGTCACGGTCTCCCCAGTCATGAGTTCGAGCCTCACGTTGGCCTCACTCCTATCAGCACGGAGCCTGCTGTCCCCCCACCCCCGCCCCTCCCCTGCTTACACTCTCTCTCAAATAAACATTTCAAATAGCTTTAAGTTATTTTCAAGACACCACCCCAAGGAGATCTCTTTGGATGTATGAACAGTCGTAGATTACAGACGGATTACAGTCTGCGTGTGCCCTTGCACGTCGAGCTTGTTTTTCTGGTCTTTGGGAATCTGAAGAACAAGCCACTGAACTTACACAGCCGTTGATCTCACCTTCTGATTCCATTGTTTTCTTTCTTTCTCCCGGTTGCCCTGGAAGAACATTTAATTTTAGCACCGCATAACGGCAGCTCTAAGAAATAGTCTCCCTTCCACCCCGACAGGCTTTGCCATGCAGTAACTTCAGGTATAAACAACAATTGGCACGTCAGAGGATCGCCCAAAGATGAATAAGGCTGAGAGAAAAAAAACAATGTCTCGATTTCTCTCTGGAACAGGAAACATCTTTTTCTGGAAGCTAAGCCTTGAGGCGAAATTTCGAATGTTGGTGAATGTGTTTGAAATAACCGGAAGGTGGTCTGGGACGCGGCTCTGAATCACGGCAGGTCACGCTTTTCGGCCAGGTGGGGCTGCATGGGCCCCACCGTGTCTTGGCTGTGTCACCGTGGTGACCTGACCTGCTCAAACCTCGCAGACTTCGGTTTGAGAGGGGCGTAAGGTGAATTAGCAGGACCCAGTGAGAGAGAGGAGCACCGCCCTGGGCGGGCCGGGCTGCAGCGGGAGCTCCATCCGTATTCGTCCTTGCAAGCGCCCGACATCACTCTGTGTCTAAGGCTTCGAAGCCCAGAGACGAGAGCAAAGAGTCTGGCAGCCTTTCTTGTTTCTCTTTCCTTTTCAATTATGTCTTCGCGGAATGGGAGCGAGGGAGCCAGGCCCACCCCTCCCCCCAGCCTCACAAAGGGCCAATGTCTGTGGGCTTGGGACGTCTGGAAAAGCCCATTAGGCTGACATGGGACCCCGCCAAGTTGTCATATGGTTTTCATATTACCAGGCTTGTGTTGACTTCCGTGAGCTTTCTCGCCACAATCCCTCTGTGACTCCGGGAGAAAGGACGTGCAGGCCATCTGAAGTTTAGGTTGCACGCGTGGCGGCAGCCCAGGGTCCAAGGAAGGAGAAGGCCTCCCGGGTCAGTGCAGAACCTCCGTGAAGAGTTCCCTCCGGTGCCCACCTCCTGGCCCTCCTTCCCTGCCTCCCAGCCTCTGGCACGCCCTCTCTTTCCAAGGACTCAGTTGTGTCTCCTGTCTGCTTCTTTCCCAGAGGAGGATGGGCGGGGGAATCTGGCAGGCGAACCAAAGCCATTAGCAGCGTCTGGTCTGGCTGAAGCGGCTGCCCTTGGACTCTGCCGGGGAGATGTGGGTTGGTCCCTCCGTCAGCTGCCCTCTGACAATGGGTCCCCAGGTCAGTTTCAATTCGGGCAATGGTCATCCGGAAATAAAGACGGGTCCTTCCTAAGTGCTGTGGAAATGGAGGGGGTCTGGACGTAGCTTGTGAGTACTGTATGAAGTCCACAATCATAATGGCAATAATTAATGTTCGATTCCACAAAGATGTAGTGAGCTCCCTATTTATTGAGCTCCAACTCTATACCCGGCACTGGACTAGTTCCGAACAAAATAAATAATGGCTAAGGTTTATCGTGTTGGCCCTGGTGCAAAGCACTTTTTATATATTACCTTAGTTGGTCTGCCCATTAGCCTCATGAGGTAGATATTGTTATGAGTCCCGTTCTTCAGATGCACCAACTGAGGCTCAGAAAGATAAAGCAACTTGCCCCAAATAACACCACGGGAATGGAAGCCACAGGTAAGGTGGTGCATTTGGGCAACCAATGAGCCCAGGACCCTGACAGCCGTGGCGTGACTGTGACCCTCCAGTGTAGACCACGAGACGTCCACCTCAAGACTTCTGTATGCGTAGCCATACCTAACCATAACCGCTGCTCTGTGAAGTACCTTCCAGCTCTGGCATTCTGATTATGAACACAATGCCCCACCTTCTAACCTTTACAGCCAGACACAGCTCTCCCCCGTTCCTCGGCTTTTACCACCACCTGGACTCAGGACTTTCCTTAGCCCAAGCAATGGGAGGGATTCTCGGCCCTGAAGAACACCCCCCTGGGGAGGAGATCTGCCTCTACCTGATCTTGCGACCACTTCTAACTCCTGAGCTCTCACCCTGTTCTGAGACTAAGCCTCCATTTCCGCCAGAACCACCCCTTCCCCTTGAGGTCCTCCTCACCCAAGGCCCTGTGCTGCTGCTCTTTCTGGCCTTGGGATTCTTCTGGGAATCCCTGCTGGGAGTTCGCTACCAGGATAGAAAAGAAGGAGAAAGGTTTCAAAGCTCCTCTACTTAGAGAAAAGCTTCCAGTTATGACTTACATGGATGAGTTTGGTGGGAAATAGAAGGATAGTGGCTTTAGGGTTTCAGGCCTTAGGTCTCGATATGGAGATCCCAGGAAGGAGGAGAGTGTTAAGTCTTTGCCTGCATTTTCAACACCGGACGCCATATTTTATCATCATCTGGTCAGGCCCAACAACTGCACCTCCTTCTTCATCTCCATTTCAAGCCCCGCTCTGACCTCCACTTTCCACTTCTCCTGCTCCCCTCCTCCAGGAGCTCGGCTCAGACTGTTCTTTAGCCTCTGGGGGTGAAGACTCCGTTAGGCAGCTTACTGCCCCCGCTTAACTCCGTTTCCAAATTCTACCTCCAGCTTAGTATCCACGGTCCATGTTTATAGTCACTTCCTTTTAAAACCCTTCGACCCCTTTCCTTCTCCCTCTTTTCATTGTACTTTCCTGGCAGTAACGAGCCCTACTGAAATCCTATTCCATGTGTGCCTACAAGCTGATAAGTCTGCTCAGTAATTCCCGTGTGTGTTGCTAGGACCTCCCCCAGCTGCCCCATGACTGAGTCACACCTCCACCTCCCTCCTCCATTCCCCAACGCCTTCTTCCCTATCCTCACACTCAGGCGATGGTCTTGCTTCCCGCCTCACTGCAAGAATGGAGCCATCGGAAAAGAATGCCACGTGCCCCGCCCCCCCCCCGCACCCTCCCCTCTCTGCTTTGCTGCTGGGGTGCTGACCTACCCCTGTTTAGGAGAGAGAGAGGCAGTGTCAGCCGCATCAAGGCAACAGGTTTTCCTGAAACGGTCAACAAACTTTCACTTCCTTTATTGCGTTGGCTGGAGATGTGTTAGATCCTCCACGCTGCCAAGGACACGCAGAAATCAGAGGTTAGCCTTTTCTGTGTCCTCGGCAGAAGCAGCAAGGGGAGGGGGCTGGGACTGGCTGGCGGATAACAGTCAATAGTGTCTGTCACAAACACAGTCTTATTCCCTGAGACTTGTTCATGCCATCAAAGTGGTTTCCTGTATGGTATGTTTTTCTCCTGGAGGTTCCCTCCATCTTTAAAGTGCGGGGGCCCCCATGGACACAGTCATGCGTGGTGGCAGAGTGTTTTCTAGCCAAGCTAAGGGGAGCGGTGCAGCTATTCCAGGCCTTTCGACTTCCCAACCCCAGTCAACAGTTCAGCCTTAATCAACATTCTAACTACTACTGTATCCAATGTCTCAGACTCAATCCCTGCAACCTGAACATGAGTGTGGGGGTTGGGTTTTATATATTTTTTTCAAGATCCCTAAATATTTCCTCTTATTCCTCCAACTCCTTATTTATGTTGGGAATTTAGGCTGGTTTATTAAAAGAGAAACAGATGCATTGAAGCAGTGAACTGATTAAAGCAATGATAGAAGAACAAAGGCTTAGCAATGAAGATGTGAAATAGTTAGACCAGGAATATGCACCCTGTTAACCTTCAGTCTCAGAGTTGGGCTTCCTAGGGTGTGTCATGGTGTGTGGTTGTCATCAAAGAATGGAAGGGTGTCTCATCAGTCCATTGACATGGCTCGTAAAGTCTGCCACGTTTGAGATCTCCATCTTGGCCAGCTCCTTTCTGCCATGGAAACCCCCCAGGAAGGGTCATGGCAGTGTCTACTCTAACTGGTGTCATGATCAAGCCACACAGCTGCAGAGGATCCTCCCTGGAGACCGGAAGTAGGAGGTGACGCATGGGAACGTGAAGAGCCATTGTGAACGATTGGGGAACGTTCATCAACTGTGAGGTGTTACGAGAGACAAACACCAACACTCCAAGGACGTTGCCTTTGTCACAATGCCCCTGTGGAAAAAGTAAAAGCAGCCACACGTGCACAAACGTGGATGGACAAGAAACCCTCTAGGCGAGCCAAAGAGGCCTGTCTCAGAAGGACACTCTCAAAGGCCCATTGACCTGCACAAAAGGTCTTTGGTTGAGGAAGACCCTGAAGGACCCCTCTCATGAGTTTATTTTTAGCAGTATGGGAAGATCAAAGTAATTAAAGTCATGAGAGAGGTTGCCATAGTTTTGGTAACCTTCAGTGACCGTAATTCTGTCAATCCAGCTATTATTCAGAAGGACACAGCAAATGCCACAGAAGTACCCCAGCTGTGAAGTGAGGGGAGCATTGTCTGAGGGTTGGCCAATGCTTTGTCCAGCCCAAAGTGGACTCTTCAGTGGTGCTTGAGATGTGGCTTTGATGGAACCACTTTCCTGATGGGCAAAAGCTTCAGTGGTGATGGCATTTTTTGTTTTGTTTTGTTTTGTTTTGTTTTTGTTTTTTAGTTATCCTTTTTTTTAAAGTTTTTATTTAAATTCCAGCTAGTTAACACAGAGTGTCATACTAGGTTCAGGGGTACAATACAGTGATTCATCACTTCCATACATCACCTGGTGCTCATTTCAGTGGTTATGGTGGTTTTAATGGCAGCTGTAGAGGAGATGGGATACGGTGGTGGCAAAAGGGGTGAATGGACATGGAAATGATGGAGGTCACAGAAGGTACAAGGCAATTTTAAGAACCAGTTAAGCTTCAAAAAACATTTTTCTTTTCAGGAAAGGACCAGGTGGCTAGAGGGGGCGCAAGAGATTTTAATCTCTGCTGCAAAACAAGCCTTGGTGGGAGTGGAGGGCAACAGATGTGACAGGGAAGTTGCACTTTAGTCAGGGCTGACAGGCATCCTGTGTGCCCTGTGTGGCAGCCAGGGTCCCTCCTGACAGGTCACTCTGATGGCTCAGGTTGATAAATATTTCCAAAGTCATTTCTGATTAAAACAGATTTGTGAGCTCAGCCAAGCAGCACCTGGCCCGCTGGGTCATACTTTACAGTGTGCCTCTTTAGGCCGAGGCCTCTGGAAAGGTCCCTCAGGACTTCTCCTCCTTCCTTCTGTTGGGCCCTATGTCCTCCAGGGCCCCCAAACAGCCCTGGTTCAGTGGTCTGAGGATCAGGGAACATCAGAGTCATGGGGAGACCTTAGAAATGTTCTAATCCAACAACTTCACAGAAGAGAAGGGTGAGGTACAGAGAGAAGGGTGAGGTACAGAGAGGTGACCACCAATGTTACCGTGCAGTCAGTGCAACGAGAATCTTTGTCTCTTTACTCTCACGTCTCTGTCATCCCAATTTATCTCTGTGTGTGTGTGTGTTTTTAATTCCTTCACTCTGCAGATTCATGAAAACTCGAGGCTGTACCAGTTTGGATTGCACTTGGAGCAATCATTTAAAATGAAAGGACATTTCTCAATAGTTACTTATAGGAAGTCTTGGACGGAAATGCTTTCATTCCTTTTTCACTGACCCACAGCTAACCACAAAGAGCCAGCCTTCGCATGGCTACCGAGCTGCCTTTTTATCCTCGTGCTTGCTGCCTTCTGATCACCAGACGGTTGCCACAGCTCCAAGCATTGTGTCACCAGACCAATGTCTCATGCAGAAAAGAATGGGGCAGGAAAGAAAACTGTATTTCTTTTATCCAGCTAGAAAGTGATTCCAAAAAGCTTTCCTTTATCTCTCATTGGCCATTCTTGGTGGCAAGGGAGCCTGGGAAAGTAAATACCTGGCAGAGGGAAATGGGAGAGTTATGGTTGGCCATGGTTAATCATGATGCGCTCTTTCAGGCTGGGCACACTTCTACTCAGAACAAAATAGGATCTTGTTGGTTAGGAAGAAAGGATCGTGGGGGAAGAATATGGTGTCTAGGGACCACCTATAGCATCTGCCACAGAGAGCACGGAGCATGGCGGAAGGAATGTAGGCTTTGGGGCATGATCTCACAGGTTGTGAGGTCAAGCCCCACCTTGGGCTCCGTGCTGATAGTGAGGAGCCTGCTAGGGATTCTCTGTCTCCCTCTCTCTCTGACCCTCCCCCACTCTTTCTCCCTTTCTTGTGCATGCATGCCTTTTCTGTCTTTCAAAGTAAACAAACAAACAAATAAATCTTAATAACAAAAGTGCAAGTAATATAAATAGTATATGTATTGTCTGACACATAGTAGGGGCTCAGTAAATTGCAGCCATTGTTATTACTACTGATCATCCATCAAGCACTTCCTCATAATTTCAATCATGTCCTTACCAGTCTTCGAGGTGGGGAGTCTATAGTAATTCCTTAGATGAGCCTAAGATCGCAGGGGAAGCAGGTGGTAGAGGTGGAACTTAGATCTGGAGATGCAAACATCTCCACCGCTCACCGCCTCAGGCGGTTTTCATTGTCCTAGGCTTGCGGGCCGGCCATTAGAAATGCCATCTAATTCCACTTTCCCGTCTTTCAGAGAGACACACCTAAATGCAAGCAAGAGAATCAGAAAGCTCTCTGAGGGCTCCATGGCAGCACATCCTGGCCTGGGCAGACCCTGTTCTATTTCAACATCAGGAGACAGGCCCCGTGGGAGTCAAGACCCCAGAAGAGATTATTCATGTATGGATTATTCATGGATGGATTCATGTATGGATTATTCATGAAGGAGGAGGGCCTAAGTTGGAGATCTGATCTTTTCCCTGCGGGGGCATCCATCTTACCATTGACGACCAGGAGCCTTCTCACCCCCGGTGCAAGCAATTCACAGGGGCTGACCCCACCCACGATGCTGCAGGGCTGGCACGTGGTCTAGACCGGGACAATCAGCATTTTCTATTCTCTTGGCCAAGACGATTGATTTTGGGTTGGGCGTGTAGCGTGTAGCCTGAGCCAGGTCAAAGACACTCAGTTCTGGAAGTTTTGCTGGCATTACTGGGAAAGAAGTCTTCTCTTTTGGCAGAGAGTCTCTAGCTGTGTGGCTGATGGAAGCCTAGAGCTTCCAGGGACAACCACTTGGCCAGAGCCTGTCTGGGAAGGCAGAGAGGCAAGGGAGGAGAAGCCGACGGGCGAGCTGCGGACCTCTGGATGTCGTCGGAGCGTATAAACCCAGCCATGCTGGAAACCGCCAAACGTACCTTTAGATGTTCCAGTTACGCAAGCCCAGAAATTCCATTTTGATCCTTTCGCCAGTTCGAATTAAGCTTCTGTCATTTTTTTCTCTGACTAATTCGAAACAAGATTCTTTTCCTACCCTCCCTGTTTAAAATGAAAACCACTCCAACCAGCTTTGTGGGTCCTCTGCTCCCTCGCTGAGACCAGTCCCACTCTCTTAGCTAACAGCATCATGGATTATTCTTCAGCATCAAAGGTTGACACTGTGACTGACCCCATCTCCCACAATGACCCAAGGATCGAGGGATTTCAGCTTGAGTAAGAGACAGCTGTGAGCAGAGGCTTTCTGTGGAAAACACTCGGCTTTCTATTGCTTTGCTGGCTCAGGCTTTCTATTCAATGAAATCTCTTTTCATCATTTCAAGCAATTAGACATCCGCTGTGGTATTATGGCCAGTTTACTCCTATCTAAGCCATCAACGTGACATTAGTATCGACTTCCGGCGAGCATGCCTGTGCTCTCTGGGTACCACCAGGCTTGGAAAATCATGCAGCCAATGAGAAGGCAGAGTTGAAGTTTTGCAGAAATGAGGGCAAGGCAGTCCATAAATTTTTACTGACTTCACCTTTCTCAGGCAACTAAGTGTTTAATGAGGGAGAGAGAAAGGTGTCATCACAGGTCTGATATTATTCTCCACCAGCAGCGTTCCGGAGGGAGTAAGGCCATTTATCTCTTCAACAGCACAAGCTTGGCAATGAAGCCATTTTCGATGTCTGGTCTCTCTCCTGAGGGGCTGATCCCATTTGTACACATGCCGACCTTTCATCATGGAAGGAAGGCCACGTGGTTGGAGGCTCTGTAGAGGAGATTTTCTGAATCTAGCAGGTGTCTATAAATATACTTTGAGTCTCACCTCTTTCTTTGGACCTCCCTGCCTTCAGCTTTCTTCACATCTATTCTAAGCGGGAGGACAAGAATGAGTGGGCACGAATATGAGCGGGCTCCGTCCTGCAATCTGGCAGGATTTGCCTGGGGGCCGTGTACATGCATATCTTGCTCTTCTGTCTTTCCCTGCCCTTCCAACCTCCAGCCTTGACTGGTTGGCTGGTTCCTATTCTTGGACTCACCCTGGAACCCGTATTCATCTGCACCCACAGCAATGCCAGGCCCATGGTAGGTATGCAATCCGGCCACCCGAGGGCACAGCTCCAAACTCACCATTTGTGTTTCCTTTACCTGGTGCTCGAGGGGTGCCCTTTATATAGAAAACAATGTGAGTGGGGCCTCCTGGAATTGGACAACTAGGCAACCACACTAATTCATTTTGTTAATGAATAGATGGATGAATGAATGAGAGAAATCCTGATTGATCATGCTTTGGCTGCCCTGTTTGGACACCCAGAGCTCTCCTTGTTACTAGCTTGCCTTTAAATTCTATTGATAAATAGTGGCTAAATGTTATCTACCTCTGGATTAATTCCATTCCCCTATCTAACTGCTTTCCATGTAAGTAATTTCACTGCTTCTTCTAGCTTCTGGACAAGTTCTGCTCAACCAGCCAGTTCGTTAGGTTCCTGGCCCTCATTGTCCTCCTTCTCCAGATTTGTGGCCACTCTTTACCCTCTCTCTCCCATCTTTCTTTTACTGCTGCTTGATACTGCAAGGGCTTCTGCTCCTGGAACATCAAGGCACCAGGATCAGTAGTGTGAGCTTCTTTGTTTCTCGTGCAATAACAAATGTCAGAAACGGGCCACGATTCAAGCCAATCATTGCATTGCGGTCCATTTCTGACATTAACCATGGTCACAATGCTTCTTCTCTTGGTTCCTTTGGTCCCTCAAACTCTTTGGTTCTAGCAGGCTCTGGAGGGCCCCTGACTTGCCAGTTGACAGAGCTGGCCACTGTGAGAGGGGTTCACCACTGAGTTTGGGCCCTACCACATACCAAGTCCCAACACTCAAGTCTAAATGCTCTGCTTTCTGGCTTCCGAATCCTTCCATAATCTGATGTCATCTTACTCATCCCTCTGAGTTCTGACACCCCATCCCAACATGATTCATTTCATCAGCGAAGCCTCCTCCACTCTCTCCATGAAGCCACGTCAAGTCCTCCTTCAAATGCAATCCCTCATTCATCCCTACTTCTCCTTCAAGGTCCAACTCATTTCCAGCTCCTCCAGAGAGCCTCCTATGACCACCCCAGCCCCATTGATTTTCTTCTTTCTCCTTAAGTACAACTTGGCATGATTAAAAAAAATTTTTTTTAATGTTTTATTCATTTTTTTTTTGAGAGACAGAGAGGGAGACAGAGTGAGCAGAGGAGGGGAAGAGAGAGAGGGAGACACAGAATCCAAAGCAGGCTCCAGGTTCTGAGCTGTCAGCATAGAGCCCAATGCAGGGTCTGAACTCACGAACCGTGAGATCATGACCTGCGCAGAAGTTAGATGCTTAACCAACTGAGCCACCCAGGTGCCCTCAATTTGGCAAGAGTTTTATGCATCATAATAAATCATCCATTCTTTCCTCTGTAGATCTTGTCTTCCTAACTAGACTACCCATTCCTCGGAGGCAAGAAGATTGTCAAATTATTCCAGCGATCCTCAGATGGCCTCACACACGTGTGGCAATTGAGCCAATAAATTCGACTAACCCTACTTCATAGCTGAACACCTAGTATCTCTGGACTATCTTCTTTTTCTTTTAATATTTGCAGAAGCACCAACTTTATCAACTTTTCAGCATCATGTTGATAAGGACAATTGAAGGTAAGTTTGCCGGGGAAGCAGAACGAACTCTCTGCCTAAGACAGAAATAGAATCCTCTCTTCCAACCCCCTGCTGGAACCTGTCCTCTATACATAATGGTCACATGGGCAGAGCATACGAAGCAATCAGAGGTTTTGCGGATGATTAAATGCTCAAGTGGAGCTGTGGCATTTGTCAACAGCCACCAGTGTTCAGCAAATGTGCCGCTGGTCACCGCGCCGGGCTTATTGTGAGGCATTATCCCTACTCTGAATGGAGCTGCGGTTATGTAACAGAAAGACAGAAGGTGGAAAAGCAAAACACGACACAGACTTTTTTTTAAAGCACTTTACAACTTTGCAGAGTACCTTGGAGTTAAATTGAACTCCGTCCATTGACGCCATTCTGAATGATTTCTTTCTCTGGCTTTGAGACTTCCAGGCAAAATGAAGAGCTGACTGAATCGAATGCTTAAGTTAAATTCAAGAAGTGATACTCTTGTCTCCTCACCTACTAGGAATCGGCTGAAATTCTTGGTTTTGGCATTGCTTTTCCAGGTAACTTGTCCTAAGCTTCTTAGACTCTGACCCAAAAGCCACGTAGGTGACCTCCTGGTCAAATCCCGGTCCCATAGCTGTGATCCATACAGCTCTGGGTGGAAATGCTCTTACCCTGAAAGATTACATGTGAAGTCACTTTTAACAACCGCAGCCTCTACCCAGTTCCCCCCTCCACGCATAGCTGGAGACTCCAGCCACCCCCCCCCCCCCGCCAACCTGCTGCCCTCCTCATCCTTACATTTCACACATTCCATTCCAAGTACAAACCACCTCCACCTGCAAGCTGCGTAAAGGAAGAAAAGGTGAGATAAAGGCGGAGGATAGCGGGGACTTTGCCCGGGTAGCTAGCCAGTAGAACCCATTGAGAAGTGGGCAGCAGGTTGTGAGCTGTGGCGGTCTGGAGCCAGACTGTCTAGGTTCAAATGTGGCCTTTCCCACCTCCCACCTGTGTCGTCTTGAGCAAACTGCCTATCTTTCCTGGGTCTGAGTTCCACATCTGTGAGCAGGCATGACAACAGTATTGGGCTAGTCTTGTAGGTTTCTGGTAACGATGAAATGAGTCAGTACGTATGGAGCACTTGGAACAGCGCCTGGGACACCGTACGTGCGTAATCAGTATCACTCCTCCTTGTAGGGGAGGGCACGCAAGTCCCCTAAGACCCACATGAGACAGTGAACAATAAGAAACTGCATCTGCCAGTTCTTACACAGAATCTTCTCTGTTCCTTTATTTTATTCAGTAACGACTTATTGACCTAGTATATGCCAGGCACTTGCTGGATGCAGAGAATACAGGGGTGGGGAAAAAAATCATAGTACTTGCCGTTGCGAGCGTACAGTCCAGCCTGTTTGTCCCTTCCCAGGCTGTCTCAGCAGGCGGCGTGCAGCCGCCGGTTGCTTGGCGTGTAGCACCGTGGCTGGCCCACAGGCAGCGTCAGGAATTATTTCCCAGCACTCTCCCTCCAGGCGGGCTCCTCATGGACATCCTCGATTCACTCCCCACTTAGATTCCAGAACCAGGCACCCACCCAAATCCCGATTAAAGTCATCCCCTTGGGTCCCTGAGACTCCACCCCCTTTCCCTGCTTCTCCCTCCCCGAAGAGCATGTTGGTGCCTCCAGCACACTCCATATTCCTGTGCTGTCATTTCAGCTCGTGCTGTGCTTCTCCAAGGCAGGCTTAGTGCATGCACTGGCCCCATTTGGTTCCCGCCAAGCCTTCCCCACTCCCACTCTGCCGCTTCCGGGTCCTACCTCCCATCCTGGGCCCTTGACCTACATCCGCTCCCCTGATACCTGAGCCAGCCGTCGGCAGCCCTCTGTCCACCTGCACCTTGACATCACCTCGGACCACAAGCCCACCCTCTTCGTCTGTTTCCTGGCATCAATGGAAGGAGTGAGCCAAGACTCAGCCAGTGTGTGGAGCCGCCCAACATCCTGTCTCACCTCTATGTTCTCGTCCCCGCCCTTCCAGTCCTGACTCTCCCAGGCCTCCCCTTCCACACTTCCAGCGTCCTCAGGCCCTCACCACTGCCGCCTTTCTCGAAGCATATGAAATGCCCAGATTCGTTCGTTCATTCATTCATTCATTCTTCACAAGCACTTATGAAGCACTACTACGTGCCCCTGTACCAAGCGCTTTTCTAGGTTCTGGAGATAGAGCAGGGAAGACAAGACCCTGGCTCTCTCAGAGCTTACACTCTAGTGCGGAGAGTTGGACGATAAACGAACAAATAATACAGCACGTCGAATGGTGAAGAGCGTAATGAACTGGAAGCACCCATCCAAGTGCGCTGGGCTTGGAGGCGAAGGGGAAGGGTGGAGGAAAAGAGCATGGCGGCCTGTGCTAAGGAAGGGACCTCCTCAGGGTCACACTCTGTCATCGAGGCGAGGGAGAAGCTCCCTGCACCTGCGGCTGCACAAGGCCGCAGTCTGGGTCTGATCTCTGCCCTCTTCCTGGGCCTGGCGGGCGCTGTGACCACAGGGAGGCTGTGCGTTCTGCCCTACGACCCCGGCGGGGCTGGTTGACAATGCAGCACACTAGTCCGTCCAAAAGCAATCATTCCGTCTCCTGCCTGTGGATAGGGAGCAGCCGAGTGCCCTGGCTCTTGGCTCGCCTGTGCGCTTTGGCAAATGAACACAAGAAAGGCTTTGGCTCGCTCTTTCCAGCCTATCTCCTCATCTGGGCCCAGGTAAGGAAGAATTTGGGAGAGGATTTGACTGCGTTATAAATACACTACTTCCCATAACTGATTAAGGGACAATCTAACCGGAGCAATAACTCTTTGCTTCATCCTCGTACTGAAGATATCAAAGCCCTATAATTTCCAGGGCATTTTCACATGCCTGATCTCATTGGATAGTTAGTGTATCGTATGTCACCACATCTGTTTTAATTCATTTACCATTGAGCTAAATATATTTTCCAGTTAGCATGGAGGTACACATTCTGTACAAAAAAAAAAAAAAAAAAAGGAACATTTTTGTTATTGTTTGGTTTTCGAGCCAGTTATGAAATCTCTCAAACCACACTGGACTTTTCCTATCTTGAAAAACTTAAGGGCCTGGACTGGATAGCTTTACATTCCAAATGAATCATTAATGGGCTTCACAGAACGTCCCCGGCAGAATGCTCCGGCATACCAACCTTCGTGTTCCTCATGCTTGGGATGTATAATTCCCCTACGAGCTACATTCTGCTGTGGGCAACTTCTATTTTGGGGCGAAGTTGTTCCTTTATATAGAAACCTTGTCAAATCAAGTGAGTACATGAGTCACTTGCGCATATCCTAAAAGCCATCCCATCAAAGTCTTCTCCTCTGCCGATCTCTTTTCTTTTTTCATTGGAAGGAAGTATCTTGATGAATGTCCTAAATTTCCGCAGACTACGGTTAGAAAGGTCACGCTTTTTGGCCGTGGCTGAGTTTCATGGTCCTTTAAGAAATGATCACATCACCAAGTGTGTTTTCACTGACCAAGTAGCTTCTGCATCTCTGCAAGCTTGGGGCTCCACTTCTGTAATCCACACCATGGCCTGTGATGCTTTAGACCCTGGCGAATGGCCTGACTCAGTGGGGCTAGCCAGGGCTTGGAGAGTATTTGTTACTGTACTTCTGAGAGCTAGATAAAGCAATGAGAATCAGTGGCTTTGGGCCCAAACAAGACTTCATTCTTCTTCATTCCACTGGCCAGGTGCTTTGAGGAATGGAGGGAAGGGAAGCTTGGGCTTTCCTCATAACACGGGTGGATAGTTATGAAGAGTTGTGATTTCCTTTTAGTTTTGCATAGTATGCTAAGGAGCTGAGGCTGTGGGGAGAGGCTTTGCCCTCTGTGCCTAGGCAAATAAGGATGGTTAGGGCATCCTTTGGTGACCTTTAAGGCACCCTGAGGGGAAGTTGGAGGGCAAATATTAGGTGTGTCCCATCTACTTAGGAATTCGAAACCCAAGATTCTGTCCAACAATTGGCTCGATTGTCTGAATCTTTCTGAACCTTTCTGCTTGGGCATATTTCCTGATCATAGTATCTTGTCCCATGTCCCAAGAGCGCTCATTCCTGGGGAACCAAGACTGCTACTTATCTCTCTGTTCCTTTGTTTTCCGCACAGAGGATGACTGAGACCAGGAAGGGGCAGACGGGCGCGCTTGTAGGTGTGAAAAGAAGAGGGAAATTACCTGCAAGAACATTAGCACTATAAGGTTTCATTTAACTGAAGGAACTCCGAACAATGGCTTTATTAATAATACAGTAATGTCAGTTCCTGACGCTCCATGTTCTTTGGGAAAATGGGCGCCGTGAGCTTTCTTGCTCTCAGTGAAAACCCAGTGGAAATTCACTAGCTGTTCCAAGTAACGTTTAACACTTGAATTTATTCTGAGTTGTGGTCATCAGATTTCTTATCAAATTCATTGTCTAGATTCCCAGAAAAATGACTTGGGTTGTTAAGACTCGAATCAGTGAAAGGAGAAGAAAATATCAGACTTTGCTCTGAATGAAGACGGATTCTTTTCACCTTTTCTTTGACTTTCAGTTTATATATTGCATTGGAAAAAAGAAAGAGGGTGGAGGAAACCTTCCAGAATAAGAAAGATAACATCTGATAGAGTAGCAGGGGAATATAATTGTAGAACACTAGTCCTCTTTCTCCCTGAGTGTGGAGAGGGGGAAAATGCGGGCCATTTGCTGCCATGGAAACCAACCAAAGTATGTGGGAGGGGGAGGGAACGCTCATTCCAGGAACTTAAAGATCTTACTTTTTTCAGAGTTGAAGTGTTCTAGTCAATAGGTGATCTTTGTGATGGCAAGAGGTGTGTGTGTGTGTGTGTGTGTGTGTGTGTGTGTGTGTGTATCCTTTTTATTTAATTGAGTTCCAACTTGCCTTCCCTCCTACTTTGCCTTTTGAACCTAGTGATTCTGTCTTTCAGTACAGCTTCAACTAAAGAAAAAGTTGGCAATTAAAAAAAAAGTCATCGAACACCCACTGTGTACCAGGCATTGCTCTGTGTGGCGGAGACATCTAACACACGCTGCCTAGAGCCATTGGCTGAAACCTTATATTACGCGGATAGTTGTATCCATTTCTATTTTCATACTCAGAGATCTCTTAGAAAATGAGCAGTTTAAAGTTCATTTCCTCCCCTTTTCATCCAGGTCTTTTTAATTTTTTTTAAATGTTTATTTATTTTTGAGACAGAGAGAGACAGAGCATGAGTGGGGGAGGGGCAGAGAGAGAGGGAGACACAGAATCCGAAACAGGCTCCAGGTTCTGAGCTGTCAGCACAGAGCCCGACGTGGGGCTCGAACTCACAGACTATGAGATCATGATCTGAGCCGAAGTTGGACGCTCAACCGACTGAGCCGCCCAGGTGCCCCTTAATTTGTAAAACTGAATGTTAAAAACACTAGTCATCCTCGACGCAGATGCAAGAGACATGCCTCCTGTGTTTGAGGTTCCTTCACAGTCCATGTCTCGGGCGACTATCTTTCCTTTTCCCTCACCAGCGCTTTAGTCCTTCGCGAAGGAAAATGACAATGGGCAATAGATCAGGTGTTAGGGAAGCTCCTGAGCGGGGAGTCAGCATCTGCGTTCCTGGTAGAAAGCTACGGGAGAAAAGATACGAAATCGGCCTAACTGTGGGGAGTCCCCCCCATCGCTGGAAGTACTCTTGAGTAGGTTGGACCATCTCTTCGCAGGAATATTGTAAAAAGGAGTTGGACGAGATACTCCATCTTATACATGGTTTTAGATTCACAGCAATATTGAGCAGAGGGTACAGAGTGGGTGCCAATAAACCCCAGGGGTTCACTCGGGGCTGGGCCAGTGAAATTCCTCCCCGACAGGTTTGCTGGTAAAAGGATGCTACATTTGCCCCGGTGTTAATCAGCTGGTAGCAAGTGAGCCCGGGCCTCCAAGTAGCCACCCCAGCAGCCTTGTTGGGGAGTCTGCTTCAGAACAATGCCGACCCAGAGGAGAGCAAGGGGGCCAGCACACTGATGGTGTCTTTTCGAGCCCTGTATTAAGTCAGGCCCCCAAAATCCAGACTTATGCCTTGAAGTCCCCAGTCACAAGAGTTCACACAGTCACTTTCGAGATTAAGCTGGTTGAGTTAGATCTCCGTCACTTGTACAGAACACGCTCTCACACATCCCGTGTGCGTGGAGTCCCGCTCTCTGCCCAGGCCGCACTGAGACTGACCCCGAGCATCAACGACATCCCTCATTCAGAACCCTGAAGCTCAGCCATTCCTCCGTCACTGAAAGTCACGGCTCTCAAGCTGTCCCTTCCTTTTATTTCATCTTTGTGGACACCCTATCGGTGCTATCCTGCAAACTATAGAAACACACAATTGAAAAGGATATTAGTGCGTCCAGACAATGGAACAGTCAGCACTAAAAACAAAACAAAACACAACAAAACAAAAAAAACGAGCTATCACAACACGAAAAGACATGAAGGAAACTTAAATGCATACTATCAAGTGAAAGAAGCCAATCTGAAAAGACGACCTAGTGTTTATTCTGACTATCCGACATTGCGGAAAAGGCAAGAGTAAGAAGGTAAAAAGATCAATGGTTGCTGGGGGGGGGTGTGGGTGGGGGAGGGGCAGAGATGGAGGGATGAACAGATGTAGCCCAGGTGACTTTTAAGGCAGTGACACTACTTGGTGTGGTACTGTAACAGTGGACACATTTATACGACATTTATACGACATTTATACCACAGAGTATACGACACCGAGAGTGAACCCGAAGAGAAATGTTGGGCTTTGGGGGACAGTGAGGTGTCAATACAGCTTCATCGGTTGAGACAAACGTACCCCTCTGATGGGGGGCGTTGAGAGTGGAAGGGCTGTGCATATGTGGGGGGAGGGGCTATAGATGGGACTGGTATCCCCCCACTACCATGACCTGAGCAACACGAGAGTGGGTAGGAGACATATCAAAGGCAACCTTAGGGTGCTAAAGAATGGAATAGGATTCTGTGCCAGACTGTAGAGAAACAGTTTAAAAAAGCAAGAGACGAGTGTCGATACATAGAAGCAAGGAAAACAGTGGTTTCAAAGCAATCAGTCGAAAACGTTACTGTATTCCTTTATAATTGAAAATTAAATGTTTGGTGGGGACTGATCTCTCTTTTCCTGTGACTACAAGCTCTTTGGGCTGCTGGAGGAGTAGGGAGGAAATGTCGGGCTCCCAGCCTCACTTCTGTTCATTTCTCGTGTGCGGCCGAGACTGGGAAGCTAAACCCACACATCTCCCAGACCCCCTTGCATCTAGGGTAACGGATACCAATTAATTCCATTAACTAGATGCTCTCAGCTAAGACTCGCAAGGCAGAAGCAGGGACGACTCCATCTCTCTGTGGCTTGGTTGCTTTCTGCTGTCAGTCTCCACTGGGGTGACTCTGGGCTTTTCTGCCACATCCAGCCACTAGCTTTGTGCCTTTCGAGAAACACTCGAGTGGAAGAGGTAGAGCTCCCTGGGCGGGCCGGTGCCACAGCTCCAGGAGTCACTTCTGCGGGCTTGGCCTACCCTCCAGGCCTTCTGACAACATCAAACGCAGGTAACTTGTCATGTTAAATAACTTTTCTGTATAAATTGCTCAAGAGGCGTCTGTTTATTGGGTCTAAAGAGGCAGAGTTAATAAAAGTTTAAAACAAACGTCCAGATGCCCAGGGAGGTCTGACGTGGGAGCAGCCCTTGCTGACGTGGGCAGAGGGGAAGGTCATTTGACTTCCACGGGGCGTGGTCCCACGCGAGAAGGGAGGACCACACACCACTTCTGGGGCTTGTTTTGTCCATAACTGTGCCCGTCCTTGGAAATCACCAGGACTCTTCCCTCTGACCTTCGGGATCCTCTCAAGGTAAGGCCTTTGCCTTTATTACCGAGCAGCTACGGTCCACTGGAGATGCCATTTCCCCCGCAGCCTCACCCACGTCAATCCACACTCCCATCTCCGAGGTCTCTTTCGCACGCGCTCAAACCGGCGCGTCCGTGCGTGTGTACACACACGCGTGCCTGTACACAATACACAGCATTTTCAACCGCTTGAATTTCTCCATGTTCTTCCTTGACTCTCACAATCCAGGCTTTTTGGTCTATCACGTGATCCTGTGGCTCCTGACTTTTCCCTATCGAAGCATTTTCTCACGCTGTATTGAAATTGCTCATTCATGTCTCTTCTCCCAGGCTAAATATAACTGTGATGGCAAAGACCGTGTCTGTCTTGTTTGCCAGTGTAGACCCAGGACCTAGCACAGCGCCTGCTATACCCGTGTCCCAGACATTTAATATTGAATTTATATGCTGCTGTTCTAAGGGCTTCCAGAAGCTGGATTGTCTCTGAAGCTCTAGGAAGTTCTAGAAGATCAGAGATCAGCTCTGAAGATCAAAGGAGGTGACAGAAACTCCAAGTGCTAAGGCAAAATCGGGACCTGGCAAAATGTTTCTTTTCCTCCCTAGGTCTCTCATGTTCCCCACCCCCCCAGCCTCATTTCTTTTAGCTCAATCCAAACAAACAAAACAGTGAGAGAGACCAGTTCAAACCACTTTTCGGCTTTGTATCACAGGAGCCCGGAGCCCGTCTCATCGTGAACATCCTGGCCGTTTTCTATGTTATTCATCCTTCTCAGGCTTTGGCCCTGTCCCTTATACAATATGTGGTCTCGGAGGAATTTTTAACCTAAGACTGTTTTCTCATTTGGAAGTGGGGGGCATTACAGAAGGCCGCAAATTCCTTTGCACTGTTCCCATCTAAGGGTGGGATCTGTGTCCCTGTACCTTGTCTGTTAATCCGGGTGGGCTTTGTGATTGCTTGGCCAATGGAATAGAGCAGAAGCGATGCCCATTTCCACGCACACCCTTAAGAGACTGGCAGCTTCCTGGGGCACCTGGGTGGCTCAGTAGATCAAGTGTCTGACTTTGGCTCAGGCCATGATCTCACGGTTTCCTGAGTTCGAGCTCCACGTTGGGCTCTGCTCACAGCCTGTGTCGGATTCGGTATGTCTCCCTCTCTCTCTGCCCTTCCCTCACTGGCACTCTGTCTCTCTCTCACTCTTTCAAAAATAAACATTAAAAAAAAGAGAGAGAGATTGGCAGCTTCCGCTTTCTTAGAATACTAAGGGAGGCTACCGGCCATGCTGTGGGGGAGCCTGAGCTGACCACAGAGAGAGGTCAGATAGTGAGAGAGACGCCGGCTAGTCCCAGCTGTCCCGCCATGCCAGCTGAAACGCAGACGTGTGGATGGAGAAGTCATCTTGGACATCCAGCCCAGAGGAGCCTTCGGATGCCTCCAGCTAAAGCTGCCATCCAACTACAACGTGGACCCAAGCGAGGACCGCCCAGCAGGGCACAGGCAGCCCACAGAACCGTGGGCCACTAAGGCCTGGTGTGGTTTACTAAGCAGCAATACGTAACTGCAAGTGGAAGTAATGGTCGTATCTACCCCCTGGGACTGCTGGGAGGGTAAAAGATTTTTGTACGTTGAGTCCCTAGCCTGCGGCCTGGAATAAAACAAGCTTTCAGTATATATCAATCCCCCTGCCCCTCCCCCTTCCTTTTTATTAGTTCTACGAATTTCCAAGAAGGGGTAACTCTCAGTGTTATCATCTGAAGCAGGCAGGGTGGAGGTGGGCGATTTGCTAGGTGTTTTTTGAATTCGAAGAGCTCCCTTTCCTTTTTTCAACTTTCTCTGGTGTCTTTCTTTTCTGGGTTCTTTAAAGCACAGCCAGATCATTTAGACCTAAAATAAGAATACCAAATCCAGCCTTTGCGTGTGTGATTTTTCAGACAGAAAAATCATAGGTTTAGCGCAGGCTCGTGGCCATGAAAATCAAGTTCCAGAAGCGAAAATGATTCAAACCAAAATTCCTCTGACCGTTTTTGTCACGTCTGTGTATGAGTGTGCCTGTATGTGTGTGCAGAAAGCAGTTAAAAACTTGAGACTACGCAATTTTTTAACGAGGTAAGCATCATAGAATTATAGGCTTCTTTGGGGGAGGGGTTAAAAAGTCCATGATTACCTGTAATTATACTTTGCTAAGTTAGATTTGATAGAAAACAAAATTCAAGCTTGATTTAAACCACGCAGAAGACCTGGTGCGTATTGGAAGTGCTCTTTTTCCTTCTAACTCAAATGGCAAATTTATTTCATTCTCCTGATCTTCCTGGAAGTCAACCTTTTATTATGTTTATTGCCAAGGTTGTGTGTCTTGCTAATTATGTTTCCCCTCCTCCACTTGCTACCGAGGCAGTTTGAGATTACCCTTCTATCTCGCCCTTGGATTCCCACAAACACCTAAACTGAAAGACAAGAGGGTTCATCTCAGAGTCTGAGCTGGGTCAGCCTAATCGACTCTGTCAAATACCTGGTCACTTAAGTGCAGGACACGAAGGGCAATCAAACTAGATGCCTGACACGTACAGATAAGAGAATTGGTTTATTTCACTTTTTGTATTTCAATCTTTAACGTAGGTGTGGACTACCATATGCCCCCAGGATAAAAGCTTCTGGAACACCTGGAGGCCCATGAGGTTAGAAGGGTGGGGAGGAGGGAGTGGGCCAGCCCGAGTGTGCGGTGACATTCTGCATTCAGTTCCAACTACAGAATGCTGCCCGGATGGGGCCTGCCGCCGAAGACTTTCCCTAAAGAGAAAGTAAGGGGCTTGAGCTTGGGCTTGAATGAGTGCGAGCCCACGTCTTCCTTGGCGTCAAGTCCGTTAACTGAGAGTCTTGCCTTTCCTTATAACCAGAAACTAAGAGCTGCGGACCCTTTCCAGGTTCTGTCTCCCAACCCTGTCGGTAACCAGAGACAGCTGGGGCTACTGTTTTCTTTCCATTTCACAGCTCTCTGAGGAGGTGTGACTGTGTGTGAAGCGCTAGAGAGCTTGTTCTATAATTACCTTGTGATTTGCCTCTGAGCGCGCAGTACCCCCACCCGACCGTCTGTGTGTTCACGTGAGCCAGCCAGAGGTTAAGCGATCTGCTGCCCCGAGCGCTGGAGTCGGAGAGCGTGGGGCTAGAACAAAATGGGTGACATTACTTTGTCCCAGAGTTAAATGTCACATCTCAGGGGAGTGGATATGGGGTCTTTGTAATTAAGTGCCATCATAGCCAAATCTACGATCCGGACGCACTCAAGTCTGTACAACCACGCCCCAAATGAAGGAGGCTGCCCAGAGCTAGGCAGCAGGACGCGCGCTTCGGACCCTAAGCGCTCACACCCCCGAGGCCCTGGCCAGCAAGTTCCCCAAGCGTGGGCCTGGGCGGGCGGGCCGGAGGCCCCGCAGCGTGCTTCGAGAAGTAGGCGCACTGGATGGGGACCCAGGGGAGCCCCTGCCCAGGAACTGCTCTTGGAGGGCCTGGCTCGCCGCCGCCGCCGCCGCCGCCACCACGGCACTCCCCGCGCCCGCCCCGAAGCTGAGCCCCGCCAGCTTCCCGGAACCCGAGGCGCCCCCAACCACGCAGCCACAGCATCGGCCGCGTGCCCGCGCAGCGGGACCCCGGTCCGCAGCCGGCGCTGCCTTCCTCGGCGCCCGCCATTGGCTGCGTGTTCGGCTCGCGCCCACACGTTGCCCAGTCTCTGGTCCGCAGCCCCACTTTCCGCACGCCTCACGGGGCCCCACACTGGCTCCCGGCGCCCCTAGGGGCGCAGGGCGCGCGGAGCGGCGCCGGGGGCGGAGCCTCGCGCAGGACGCCCCGGGATTGGCCGCGGGAGGGAGGGGGCGGGGCTAGCCCCGGAGAAAACAGCGCGCGCGCAGCCGGGAGGCAGTCCCAGTCCGGATCTGGAGCTAGTCGGAGTAGCTACGCGGCTGCGCTTTGGTGTTTGGTGCCTTTATACGCGGACCCTTTGGGCAGGGTCCTCCCATCCACTCCAGCGCAGCGCAAGCGTCCTCCCGTCCCGCAGGTCCGGTGTGGTGCAGCCCCAGCTGGAGCGGCGATGCGCCTCATTCAGAACATGTGCACCATCGCCGAGTATCCCGCCCCGGGCAGCGCCGCCGCCGCCGCAGACTGCTGCCTGGGGGCGGCGGGCCGCCGCCTGGTCAAGATCGCGGTGGTGGGGGCCAGTGGTGTGGGCAAGACCGGTGAGTCTTCGCGCTCGGACGAGAACCGGTTCGTCCCTGGGACTGAACGTGGGCGGCCCCCCCTGGGAGTTGCGTGTGAGCGAGGCGTCGGGGAGAGGTGGGACCTGCAGCTGACTGCCTGTCCCCTCCTACTGATCCGCTGCCCCTCCGGAAGAACCATAGCCAGCATCGCCTCCGACCCCCTTCTTGGACAGATGAGGGAAACCGGGATCCAGAATGGGCACCACCGGCGCAGCAGGGATTAGAACTTCGGGGTTCTTGAGCCTCTGGCAGTGCCTGAACAGAAAGGGAACTTAGTGAACGGAACCCCTCCTGGAGATCTTTAAGGTTGGGAAAGACGTTCGTCTCCTGGAAAGCTTAGGTGTGGCTCAGGCGGGCTCAGAGCAGGCGGGTGGGCCAAATGACCCTTCCAGCTGGACAGAGCCATAATTCATGATGCCTTCTAGCCCCTCTCCGTCGTGTCTGGAAGAAGGGTCAAGGAGCTGCAGGGTAGGAATTTCACTTGGTGGCCACCCGGCTTTCTTTCTCTGGGAGAGCTGTTTCCCGGGCTGGGGGTGGGGTGGAGACCAGTTTAACTTCTCATGCCAGAGTGAACTCTCTCTCTCCTTTTTCTCTTCTGCTCTGCAGCTCTAGTGGTCCGCTTCCTCACCAAACGATTCATTGGGGACTACGAAAGGAACGCAGGTGAGGAGATGCAAAATTTGGGGAGCGCCCTCTCAGCTTGCAGGGTACTGCAGGGTCCCCGAGGCGGGCTCCTGCCCAGTGACAGTCTGAGCGTCAGAATCCTGCCACTTCCAGGAGTTTGGCTTGCCCCCTCCCGTGCTCCCCCCTCGCATAACTGCCATCTGGCCTCATTCCATTCCAAGCCCATTCATCATTTTATCAAGTGCCTGAAAAGTATTCTCCTTGGTATGTTTTAACTATAGGGACCCCGGTTGGAAGCACCCTTTGTACTCAAGAGCCTCTCCCTTCAAAACACTCCTGCAAAAGTCATAAAAAAAAAAAGATGGCCAAATCCTCCCCCCTCCCACCCCTCTCCCTCTCTGTTGGCTGCCTTTCAGAGGTGACCTTTTAAAGCAAAGGCCAAAGGAAAGCAGTTGTAAACCTAAAGTTCTCTTTTCTTAACAAAGAAAAAATAACTGGATGGTAGAATTTGAGGAGGAGACCTCCCGAAGAAAGGAGAAGACACTATTTCAATCTCTCTGATTAAGGATGGCCACTGGGGAGGCTTAAGGGCTTTCTACCTGTGCTCTGTTAGCAAATTGTTTAAATCCTTAGACCATATTTAGTACCTCAGGGGATTATTCGAACTGTGCTGTATAAACCGTCCCCAGATAAGGCATGGCAGCCTTCCGCTTTGATGTAGATTTGGCTACAGTCACGTCACATTTTTATTCCAACTGATAATGTTGGCTGTGCATTTACCAGCAGTGTCTGCCTACCAAGCTGTTGCACCTTGTGATTAAGTTTACATCAAAGAGTAGTAAAGTACTAAGATTAAAACAAACGCCATGCATGCTGAACAAGAAAGTTTACTTCAAGGAAATACTCTACATATGGAAGCTCCATTTAAAATTCGACCAGTCAGTTTCCAAAATCCTGCAAACCTTGCCTTGGATTTAACAAAGCCACTAATCTGGGGGTAACATTGCAGTTGTTTTAAAAAAAAAAATAACTGAAATGAGCTCATGAAACAGAATAAACTATAGCTTATTTTTGTGCATCGGATCAGGTTATATTGTCTTTTCTATTTAAGCAATCCCACCATGTGTTAAAAGTTACACAAGAAGGATTTTTTTTTTTTTTTTTTTTTTTTTTTGCCTTTTTAGGTAATCTCTATACCAGACAAGTCCAGATAGAAGGCGAAACCCTGGCTATTCAGGTTCAAGACACGCCAGGTATTCAGGTAAGAAGCTCGGAGGTTCGGGACTAAGGCTGTGGAGTCGTTCAGGTCTCAGGATGCCTCATGCTGAAGAGGAGAGAAATTTAGGGGAGTCACGTCTAGGCTTTCACATGTTGCTCGGCACTTCAGTTGTATTTGGCCGTCGATCAGTCTCCGCCTGGCTTAATTTGGGAGATGTGGCCAAGAGGCAGAGATCTTCTCTTAGGAGGATCCTGTCTGGGGGGAAAGACCAAGCCGAACACGCTTGGAATTGGCAGTGTCCCCTGCTGTGGTTAAAAAGAGCGGTTTGTACATGTGTGTCTTTGGCATTAAAAATCAAACATTCAGGTGGAGTCCGCAAATGCTTGCGATCACTTTTATATCGTGGAAAGTTACTCCAGAGACAAAAGAGCCATGCTGGTGTGTGTGTGTGTGTTTTTTTTCCCTCTCGCACTGGGCAGTTCTCCAGGTTTAAATGCTTGCAGCTCCTATCTTTACTTCCCCAGACTCGCTGTCTAGCCAGTTAATTTCCCATTTTGTGCAACTACAAAGTCTCTGTGCGCGGGGTTCTCTGCAGGTCAGCTCCCCACTTGAGTGCGGTGAGCTGCCCTGTTATTTAGTCCAGCCGCGTGCAGCTGGACCAACAGATGTGGAGAGAGCCGAGGCGTGTGCGGATAGACCTTGTTTCCGGCCTGCAGCCTGGCCTTACCGGCGAGGGCTCTCCGCGGCCCTCACCGTCGCCTCGCCGGCGCCCCTCTCTTGCAGGTCCACGAGAACGGCCTGGGCTGCGGCGAGCAGCTGAACCGGTGCATCCGCTGGGCAGACGCCGTGGTGATCGTGTTCTCCATCACCGACTACCAGAGCTACGAGCTCATCGGCCAGCTCCACCAGCACGTGCAGCAGCTGCACCTGGGCGCGCGGCTGCCCGTGGTGCTCGTGGCCAACAAGGCCGACCTGCTGCACGTCAAGCAGGTGGACCCGCAGCTCGGACTGCAGCTGGCCGGCGTGCTGGGCTGCGCCTTCTACGAAGTGTCGGTCAGCGAGAACTACCACGACGTCTACAACGCTTTCCACGTCCTGTGCAAGGAAGTGAGTCACAAACAGCAGCCCAGCGGCACGCCCGAGAAGCGGAGAACCTCCCTCATTCCCAGGCCCAAGTCCCCCAACATGCAGGACCTGAAGAGGAGGTTCAAGCAAGCCCTGTCTGCCAAAGTGAGGACTGTCACCTCCGTCTGAAGCGGGGACACTCGGGGGGGTTTGGTCTTCCCAGGAAGAGGGCCTGAGGTTCTTCCGGCGCAGGACCTTTGGGTGCTGGCAGTCGTTCATGGTTCCAGAAGGAGCCGGAGCAGAGGGGCCAGGAGGGGCTGCGAACTGCTACAGACGCGGAGGCTTTCTGAGCAGGGGGACAGAATCGCCGGGGCTCGAATGAGCCCACGGAGCCGCCCTGAGTGTGTGAGCCGCGCTCCACGTCTTTTCCTCTGGAGTGGGGAGGGCGGCCTGACCGTGTTGGATTTCTTTCTTGACCTTGTAAATGACGGTCAGTTGTTTCCGCAGCTACACTGATGTGGTTGACGGTGGGAATGAGAGAACAGATTAAGCACTCCCAGCCTTTCCACATTTTCTCTTCTTTCTTTCTTTTTTCCCTTTTCTCCGCCCCCCACCCCCACCCGGAGGAAGGACTGCTTATTCTCTTACAAGTCCGGTTCGCATCTCTGGAACACTGTTCCTTACAGAATGCCTTTCTGACCTGAAGGACGCCTGAGATTCCTCCTCTAAAGAACCAGGAGGAAAATCCTACCCCCACCACCAATAAAGGGCGGGCTTTATGGGCCAGATGTTGTGTATATGGACAGACTTCCGGAAGCGTATACGGCTTGCAGGAGGGGCTGCTTCCTCCTGACACGGGAGGAGTGTGTTTAGTTGAGCATGTGTTAAATGGTTGAGGACTCAAACTCTTCAGCCCCAGACTTTGAGTAATTGTGGGACTGTAGAATTTTTTTTTTTTTTTTTAGCGGTTGCGTCAGGTACCGGAGGAAAAGAAACAAACTGTATTCCTTGATTTTGATGTGATTTGTCTAAACGGCTCACAGCGATGACGTTGGGTTGTTTCCTAGGCCTGGCCGAGTGTGGCTTAAGTACGGAAAACACTGTCTTACAGCGAGGGAACAGCTACAGGGGCCACCGCCAAATCCCCTACACAGATGCACTTTAAAAAGCCACTCATGCTTTGGCTTCAACTGTAATTAATTTATTTTCTGTACAATAAATCTTATTCTAAAAGAGCAGACATCTGGCTTGGTCTCTATTGAAATGTTCACCTTCGGTCCTTCGGACAGAGGTCCCTCAGTGACTCGTACTTGCTGGGCACTTGAGTGAGGCATTCTGCCTTCCCAGGGTTATGTCTGCAGTCTGGCGGCAAACCGACGAGGTACGTTCTCTTCGCCCCCTTCTACAGACGGGGACACAGGCTTACAGACCCGCTAACGAACCCGTCAAAGGCCCCAGCCTGTGAGCGCTGGAACCGTAATTGGCTGCTTTCTAGTCAAGAGTAGCGTGTCTCCTATTCATTTCCTTCACGACCCCCCAGGTAACGCGGAGACGAGGGTCCTGCTCTATGTCTTCTGTTCAGACATCTCAGCGAAGCCTCGAAGATAACGTGCTTCTGTACAAGATTGTGCTTCTATGTATACACGTGGTGTATTTGGCAAACTTCCTTGGGGCATGCGGCTTTCAAAACGTGTGCTTTATTCTCATTGTAGAAGCTCGGAGCTGTCGATCTGGGGCTGGTCAGGAGCCCTTCCTGTGTCTCTGCTGCCACAAACGTATGTGCTGAAGCTGCCAGGCTTCTCTCCCCTGCTTCCTTCTGGGCCTTTCATGCAGGCCACGCTGAGTTACCATCTTTAAGGGCAGATGAAGAGACCTCTGAGGAGGGCTTTCACATACGTGATCTCATTTAATGCTCAGGGTAACCCTGTGAGGAGGTAGGGGAGGAAGTACTATCACTTACAGGTGAGGAAAACAGGCTCTTTGAGTTTTGAGCGACGTCCTCAGGTTTGCACAAAAGACAGGAATCGGCGTCTTCTGAGTGTAGGCAGTGTTCTTATTTCTTTATAATATTTCATATACAGAGTACTGCTTGGCCATGGGACCAAGGGAAGCAGCCAAAATGGCCGGCTACTGAGGGCCAACTGTGTTACGGTGCCAGGCTTCCAAATCTGGTTTCCCACAGTGTAAATCTCCTGCCTGCTCTTGACAGGGCTTCTGGTGACGTCCCAAACCTTCCTTATTTGGAGGGCAGTTTTCCATACTTACCCATAACCCAACCTAACCTCTGAGAAGGAGATGTGTGTTGGGGGCAGGGAGAGAAACGGTGTTCACATGAGATTCTAAAAAACACCTCAGTTCAAAGCACGGACAATCATCTCCAATGACTTTCTGCTCGCTTTTAGTTTTATTCATTTTATGTGGTTGTGTTACAATGTCCAGTGAATTAGAAATTAACCTTTATATACTTAGCAGTGGTCTTCTACCCATGTTCCAGAATTAAAGAAGACGTAGGGTTTTCCTGGGGGCTTTATCCATCAGTCGCTGGCACGCTGTTTCCTTCCCCACCCCCTTGCATCTGTTCTCCAAGCCCGCAGCCCTCTGGGCAGTCCTCTCCTCCCTTGTAAGCTTCACGTCCTGACCTCCTGACACTTCATCGTTGTCCCTCTCTTTCCCACTGTGCTGAACTCACGCTCTCTTACTTTACCTCAGAAGTTAGGGTGGGAAGGGGCTCTCAGAACTGTCCTCCATCCCGGGGAATGAAGTGTTTGTGAGAGAGACCCTGCTGGAAAACCTCCCAGGTCCCAGTTCTGTGCAGTGTCTCAGGCTAACTTAAATATTTATAGTTCTGGGACACACCAGATTTTCTTCTCACGAATTTAGCTTCATGTTTCATTACCTTCGCTCATCTCTTTCATTATTAGTATTTCTTAATCCCTGTGTGTTTGTTTTAAAATTTCTGAACTGCAACCGTATGGCGCTGAGAAACCACCGTCTCCCACCTAGGACGGGGACCGCCTCCTTGGCCACCAGGGAAAGGAAAGGGAGGGTTGGGAGGGTGACGGAGAAAGAAGAGGAATTAAAATTTATTGAGCATTTATAATGTGCCAGTTTATAAGTGATCTCCTTTCATCTTCCGAAGAATCCTATGAGGAAGGTAATACTAGCACTCCCATTTTAAAGATGAGGAAACTGAGGCTCGGGGTACATCACCTGCTTAGGGCCACACAAGTAGCAACAATGAATGTTTCTGTTTTTTGAAACCTGCGTCAGGCTGTAGGGGGTATCTGAAATAATTATGTTCCCCACGCCAACCCCACAGACAGTTTTAGTCCCTTTTACAGATCTGGAGAAAGGAAGCTCCAAAGAACTAAGGAGCTGACCAGCTCCTAAGTAGTAGATTCAGGGCTCCCCCACCCCCACGCCTGTCTGGAGCCACAGCCTCGTCCCTGGGCAGCTGGCCTCAGCTTCCCCCCTCCCCTCCTCCAAGCCAAGTGCCCCTGGGTGCTCCCCTCTTCTCTGTCTGGCAGAGCCTGGTCCTCCCTGCCCTGGCCCAAGTGCCCTGGCCCACTTTCCCTGCTCCCCTCTGTGGCAGCCTTGAGTGTGCGGCTCCTCCCCGGCCCCAGGCCTCCTGGCCGGCCACATCTGCTGTTGCCATCAGCCTCGCTCACTGGCCTCCAGTCCCAGCTCGGTAATAAAGACGCAGGCAGGGGCGGGGGGGGGGGGGGGGCAGCACAGCCCACAGCCCCGTCAGCCTCACAACCGGATCCGTGTCTGTCTTGCTGTCTGGCTTTCCAGTTTCCTCCCGCCGCAAATCAAAACCATTCCGAGTGCTCCGCGCGGCCCGCCGGCTGCGTGGTGTGCCGGGGTGGGAGAACCTTCCCGCCTTCCCCGGGCTCCTGCCAGCCCCTGCCTGCTTGGGAGCTGGGCGTGCCACGGGGCGCCCCTTGTTCTGGAGACACAGGAGATTTCGACATTACACCCCAAGAGGGAGAAAACACATGCGTCTTCCGAACAAGCTTGTGGGCAAATCCCTCACAGATGAGCAGTTGGGTAACTCCTGGTCCTGCTGCCTCTGCAGGGGTGGGGTGTGGGGATTGCCCCGCAGAGTCTCTGCCGGTAAGTTAATACAGGCCCTCAGGGGATGGGCAAGACAGAATTACAGGGCTTTATTTATTACAATATATACACTAGGAAAGCTGATGTTTTCTGCACTCCCTTTAGAGTCTAAAGAGAGAAGTTTCCAGAAAGTTCTTGCCGTCCTCATTACTTTCCTAATTTGGTGTGAAGAGAACAGGATTAGGGTTCTTACTGATTCTGGCAAGATCCCAGCCACCCCCTCTCCCTTCTCAAATACCCTCCATCATCTGGTTTTGTCTTTTACGACTCCTTTAAGAGAGAGATGGAGTTTTTTTTAATGTTTCTTAAGGAGGGTTGGCCAACAATATTTATAATACTGGATTATTTGTTATTGAAATGCTGGTTCTGTTAACTGAGGTAAAGTAAATAATTGTGGTCTTGATTGGAGCTTCATGGAATTCTTTGTTATTGGGATAACACTGTGACGGAAGGGGCCCTGGTGTAAACAGAGCCCTTTCTGTAGCCCTGGCCCTCTGGGGACAACCTTTGGCTGACGCGCTCCTGAGCGTTTCCAAACACTTTGCTGTGCCCGCGCCGTTTGCCGGGAAGTGGACTCCAGAAGGGAGGTTTACAAAGGCAGAAGTCAATTGCTGCACAGTATTTACACCTCTATCAACTGTGTTTATAAAGAGCGGCCTATGAGGTCCTTGGCAGAAGGTTTGCATCTGCGTGTGCTTGTTTTGGCTCTGCTAGCCCAGAGTTCAGGTGGCAAACACTCAGACCCGGGCCTGAGAGAGAAGAAACCAGCACTACCGCTCAGCTCAGTCTTTTAAGCCACCTTCGGGCAGCCGAAATCCCTTTAGAATTGGTACCTTTGCATGGGGTCGAATCGGGTGTCAGCCTCAGGAGGTCGAGCTCAGAATCTACCCAAACGCGGCTAACATTGGCGATGGAGAAATTTCTGCTGGAGACAAGACGAGGCCCTGAATGAGCAAACATTAGACATTTGCCACAAATAACGGGGATTCTTACGGGCTCTTGGCCAGCTTGCCATGTGCCCCGTTCTAAGTGCTTTACACGGGTTTATCATTTGGGTTCTCACACCAACCCAAGGAGGCTGGCCCTAGGATTGTCCGATTTCATAGTCTGAGGAGACCAGAAGTGAACTGTGGTGTCGAAGAGGTGGGACTGGAACCCAAGCCACTGGCCCCTGGCCTCTGGGTGACACTGTCTTGGGAGTCTGTGGCATGTAGGTATTCTTCCTCCTCTATTTTCTCATCTTCCGTGACCCCCCCCGGCAATGGCTCTGTATTTTCTCTCTTCGTTGGACATTATTCTCCTGCTGAGACTTTATCATTTTGTGAGGAGACTTCCTTGGAGCCTTTGCTAATAAAAGCCCAGTCCTTGGCTGTGCTGTGTCAGGGCTGCCTTCCGACTCCAGCGGCGTCTCCCATGAGGTAGGTGCCTTGCATTAGTGTGTGTAATTTCCGCACGGAGGCCCTGAGCTCCGCGAGGTCCACACGGCTGTTTGTGGCTCGGATGAGACCGAACCCAGGGAAGACTTTGGAGCTCTGTTCACCGACCTTGGCAGGAGGTCAAGAGGACGGCCCCTTTCTCCCTTGTCCTCTCTCACTCCTGGGCAGCGAGTGCCAGAAGAAGGCAACACCAGAGAGGTTCTAGGAGGTTCTCAAGGGGACAACGTGCCATTTTCTGAGTCCCTTCTTTTTCCTTACCTGACGAAGGCTCTTTGCGGGATTATACCCAGTCTCCATTATGCTCCTGCTTTTAATTCAAGGGACAGGGTTCTGTCCTGTGTCTCCTGCCTTCTTATTCAAACCAAACTCCGGCCACCATGAACTTCCTCTTTTCTCCAGAGCCTACCACTGCCTGATTGCCTGTCTAGCTCAGTTCCTCCAAACGGTGACCACAGAGATGGAAAAAGATGGTTATAAACCTAACCTGTGACATTTCCCCCCTCCACACAAAGACCGCCTCTGACCATATTTAATCCAGTGCTGAGAGCATTTGGGGGGCATGGTAAGCACGAAAGGACAACAGGTACAATCAGGAACTTCCTTCTTTTGTTAATTCCAGACTAGAAGCTTTTGAGCACTCTTTTTTAGAGAAAAAATTAACTTGTAAAAATACACTAAAGGCACAGAAGTAATACACAACTACATGTTTGCTGTGAGGGAAATTCAAACCACACGGAAGTGTATCAAGAGTGAGACTCCCCCTTTTCTTAGCCCCTTCCACCTTTACCCCTGCCCAGAGGTAACTGCTTATTGGTAGTTTGGTTTCTGTATTTCCAGAAAGTTTCCTTTGCATGTGGACATATGGTGTAACACCTAACCTTGACCAGAAACTCACACAGGGCCGAGGCACCAGGAGAAGCCCCAGCTGCCCATTCTGTGAGAGCCACAGAGTCAGGGCACGTCTGCCTCATTCAGGAACAAGGCCGGAAGCTAGAAGAGTGCCTGGGACGGGCCGCTCAGTATTTGGGAATGAATGAATGGCTGAATAAGTGAACGAAGGCACACTGAGACACAGACAGGGTACATGTTTATTTTATTTTAGAAAATAGTGATCTCTGCTTTGATTATCATTTCTTTTGGGCTTGCCATTTTCTTCCTTATTCAGATTCCGACTTCTAGGTTAGGGGAATGGGAGAGGGAGAAGCATCTGGGGTCTCTGTATTTCAGCACCGTGAAAGAACCGGGGTCAGGTGGAAAACATACTTGGACCACACAAAACAAAAAAAAAGAAGATTGGTGTCTATAGAACCTGCTTTGATGTATCTCAGAATGATTTCCAACTTCACAGTTTTTTCCTAAAATAACATTGTGGTTTTTTTTTAAGTTTTTAAATGTTTATTTATTTTTGAGAGAGAGACAGAGTGTGAGTGGGGCAGGGGCAGAGAGAGAGAGGAGACACAGAATCTGAAGCAGGCTCCAGGCTCTGAGCTGTCAGCACAGAGCCCGACATGGGGCTTGAACTCACGAACCGTGAGATTCTTAACTGACTGAACCACTCAGACACATCTAAAATAACATTATTTTATAGGAGCTAAAATCAGAGATACGTGAGTGTTTTGATCTACATCTGACTTCCCCTATCTGTTTCACCCACTCTCGAACTGTCAGCTTTCTCTTTTTATTACAAACATCTTTTAGAGACACCAGAAATGTCCATGAACCACACACCACTACACACTACAAATCTATGGATTAAGCAGTTACTTTTTTAACAGAGTTCTTAAATAATGTCACTAGTTGGGGCCTGGTTTTTCTGCTATGACCAGAAGGAAAAGATAGGCAAACAGAAAAGAGAGCTTTCTATTTCAATAGAAACACCACCTCACAGGAGTCCCAGGGGGCGGGGTTCCAATCTAGACTCCCCGGACCAGGTATCTTTATGGGGTCTTCCTTTGGGAGGGGAGGACACCTTTTACAGGCAGGGACAGGCCTCCCATCAACCTCTCTCCCACCTCTGTTCCGAGCAGACAGGCGGGCCGGCCTGGTGAGCCTGGGGAGGGTGCTGGGCTTTGTCACGGCAGGTGGCCCACCAGCCCCAGTCCTGTCTGTCACTCACCCTCCGTTCCTTGCCTTCTCAGCGAGGTCTCAGATCCCATTCATAACGTTCCCTCCCCAGTTACGTAATCTGAAGGGAAACCAAACTTTCTTCACTCTCATGAGGTAAAGCATGTCTAGTTTCTTTTTTTTTTTCTTAATATTTCTTTAATTTTTGAGAGACAGAGCATGAGCGGGGGAGGAGCAGAGAGAGAGGGAGACACAGAATCTGAAGCAGGCTGCAGGCTCTGAGCTGTCTGCACAGAGCCCGACGCGGGGCTGGAACCCATGAACTGTGAGATCATGACCTGAGCCGAAGTCGGACGCCTAACCGATTGAGCCACCCAGGCGCCCCAAGCATGTCTAGTTTCTTGAGCAACTGCAGATCGAATGGCTTGTAACCTACCGACACTCGCCAACAGGGGTTTATTTAGAATCAGCGAGCTGGGGTGGAACCGGGAAGATCACGAATAGGGGGTTAAGGAGGAATGGGAATTATGTCGGACGGGGCCAGCTGAAAGACCGCTTGACACCTTTAGAAAAATGGAAATACTTTTTTTTTTTAAATCATCGGAAATCCACACAAAGTCCTTTGCTGCATGGGTGCCAAGACCCTTCGAGCAGAATTCCGTCATACCCAGGAGTGGTAAGAGGACACTGGTTTGGGAGGCGTATCTTGAATGGTGACAGGAAGTAGTATCAGTACTTCCAGCTTGGGTAGGTCTCCTCCTCTGAGATGCTCAGAAGCCAAGGTCTGGATGCAGCCGGTCAGTGGCGAATAACAGCTCAGGAATGTTAAGTGGCTTCAGGAGTCGCGTGGACAGCACAATAACCTATCAGCAGGAGGGGCAAACACAATCCCAGGTTATTGGATGAGGGGAAATAAAATGCAATGTGTTTCTACGGGAAAGGCATGCGGGGGGGTGCCGTGGAGATAAGGCAGAAGGTGGCAGCTTGACTGCCGCTAGATGCTAGTCCTGGGTGGAAGGAAGGGTGCACAGCCTGGGAAGGAGGGCCTGGGGGACAGCGGGGCTATGTTTACTGAACCTTCGGCCACTCGGCACTGAGAATGGCCGTGCCCAGGCACCGCCTTACTGCTGACCTGAATCCAATCGTACCCTAGCTTTGTGATCCAGTAATCTGACCTCAACATAGAGGTTTCTCTCTTCTCCAGGAAGCTTTTGCTCCTTCAGGGAGCCCGAGAAGGCACCCCCAAGAGGCGGATGTCCTTGTGGGTGATGATGCTGCTGACCGTGTTAATTTCCTAGTGCCCCAAACTGGGGTGGCTTAAATAACCGAAATTTATGATCTCATAGTTCTGAATGCCAGAAGTCCAAGATCAAGGTGTTGGCAAGGTTAGTTTCTCCCAAGGGCTGTGAGGGAAAACCAGTTCCGTGCTCCCTCTCAGCTTCCTGCATCTCACCCTGTCTTCTATCTATGCATGTCTGTCTCGCGGTCCAAATGCCCCCTTTTTATAAAGACACAGTCACATTGGATTAGAGCTCACCCTCATGACCTCATCTTAATCTGACCACCTGCCAAGACCTATTTCTGCAGTCAAATGCTCTACCACTGAGCTATACCCCCAACCTATTTCTGATAAGGTCCCACTCACAGTGTTCAGACTTTGGTATCTTGGGAGGGGGACACGATTCCACCCATAACAATGATGTGACGATGATGCTATCAGCTAATACTCATTGGTTCTTATGACGTGCCTGGTACTGAGAATGGTCTCATATAATATCCATTTCATCTTCATTACATATGAAACAGGTATAGTATTCCTATTTTGTAGGTAAGGAAAACAAAGTACAGGAAGGTTAAATCACTCGTCCAAGGACAGACAGGAGATAGTTGAGTTAGGATTCCAGCCCAGGCAGGCCGACTCCAGTGCCCAAGTGCCCATCTGGTCACTTCTGTCGTGTCAAGGGGTCTGGGCAAGGTCACTTTCCTCCCTCATCTGTGGGGACCTCTGGGCCTCGCTGGCCTGTCGCTGTGGTGACCCTTCCTGCTTCCTCATTCTGGACCTTTCCTCCGGGGCGGATTTCTCTCTGTAGCACTGGAACAACTGTTCCCCAGGGCCGAGCTGGGTCTGCGTTGCGCCGTGTAAGGGCTGGTGAGGTTTCGCACAGGCGGCTAGGTGAGGAGGTGACTATGGAGAATGGAGGGGGAGGTACTGGAGCTGGAATTCCATAGCCCAGCGCCTGAGCACAGGCGACTGCCAGGCTGGCGGCGGGACCGGGCTTCACCTAGCCACCTGCCACCGGTTATGCGCAGGCTGGCACCGCACGCCTCACTAGCTTCCCCTCCTGCCCTCCAAAACCGTTCCAGGTGCACTGAAACCGATGACTTAACCAATGCCCAGCGCACACTGGTCAAAAACAGAGTCTGTACCCCAATGTGGAAGAAAGGCCGATGGGGTCCAAGTTAAAGGAGGAAGAAGAGAAGAAAGCATTTTATAATTTTCTTCTTTGTCTTCTTGTTAAAGAAGTGTGGATTGTTAAAAAGTTTTCTGTTTAAAATAAAAATTAGCCTGTTGAAAGCAGCTATTTTACTTTCTCTCGGAAGAGAACGATCTGAAACAATATATGGTTAATGTCGGCCAAGTTATGTTTTTGGCCGAAAAAAGTACACTGAAACCTGTGCTCACGTTTGTCCCGGAAAGCCACGTGATGAGCGTTTGAGAGCAGCACGTGAATCTTAGCATCCCTCATTCTCTGCACGCATGGCGTGGACACCATTCGAACACGTGGCTCTGGCGAGGGAGGGTCTCTCCTGACTCTCAGGGTCCTCTATGCCAAGCCATTAGGGGGGCTAAGAATTGTGGCTCCCGGGCCCGCACCCTCCCCAGCGCCCGGCAGAACCCAACTCCACTGCTGCTTGGCTCTATGGCCCAGGGAAGGTCACTTCACTTGGAGCCTCGCACTGTGTGTGTGTCCCAGGAGGAAAACAACAGCCCTGAGCTGGCAGCATCGTGGCAAGGATTACATAAAGTCAAGTGCGTGGAACACCGGAGGTGCTCAGGCGATTGTGAGCTGCTCTTTTATGGTAGTTTTGTGACTGGGTCATAGGTCTCCTTCTGAAGGTAATAAAAGCTAAGAACTGTCTAGAAAATGCGTGTCTGTTCACACACACGAGATTCAGAATATAGTTTTAGATGAGGTTTGTGTACAACTAGATATAGACCAAGATAAGAAACTCTTCTTCAGATATTTTTAAGAATATGTGCCAAAGGCCCCTCTCCTGCCCTCATGACTTGACGGTTCCCGCCCTGCCCCACTGCTGGCCCCTGTGGTCCTTCAGAGCCAAAATGGCGGAGGCTCCTCTGGCTGAGGCGCAGGCAGGCATAAGGGCCAGCAGGAGTCTCCCAGGATGCTTCGGTCTTGCCGGCAGGACTGAGGAACTCGGAGAGAAAAGGCTATAGCCACTTCTAGAGCAATGAGAACTGAGCCGAAAGCATCCATCCCTCGGCTCGTGTGCTGGGCTTCCAGCCACGGCTGACAGAGACGGGGGTGCATGACCTCCACTGGGCCTGGAACCGAAGACAAGGCCTCTGACATCTAAACAGGCAAGGATTCAGCATGAGGGCTGAACCCGAGGGTGTCTGGGCCTTGTTTCATGGAGGGCTGAAAAAACATGGAAACCAAGGCTGGGTGTGAAGTGAGCTCGGGGGTCTCTGAGGAGGCGAGAAAGCTGAGACCAAGGACTCTTGCCGGATGGTACACCGGCTAAGAGCACAGGCTTAGGAGCGGCTAATCTGACTTGGACCCTAGCTGGGCCCCTTACTGGAGGAAGGACTCTGGAGAAGTTGCTTAATCACTCTGAGCCTCAATTTCCTCATCTGCAAAGTGGGAATGATATCCCTGACATGATTATTATGAAGATCGCATGGGAACGTATATATAAAATATTTAGCACGCTAGAGGGGCATAAAATGGTACCTGCTAGTATCGTCTTCATTGTCATCCCCATCCTGACTGTTTTCATCGTCTATTCATCCAGCTCACAGCAGGCCCCGGGCCAGCACAGGGGAGGAAGAGCTGGCAGAGCCATCTTACCAAGTATAAATCAGACCATATTACTCATTGGCTTCAAGTCCTGACTGCCTCCTCCTCGTCCTCTGACTAACCCAGCCCTCCCCGAGAGCACCCCAGGACTGTAGAATCCGAGGGCCTCTGAGCACTCCGCACGCCACCTCCTCGCTGCCACAGCCCCTCACCGGCAGTTGTACGTTGTGGTCACCCTACGCTATTTGCAGTCTCACAGGTAGAACTTCGGGGATGCTTCCTTACCCTACTCTTTGCCTGAAGACCTCTCAGTCCTTCAGCAATCTGCTCATGCATCACCACCTCCAGGAAGCTTTCCAAGACCACCCCTCCCCAAAGATGGAGTGGGTTCTCACAGCTGTTGGTCTCACACTATATTCCTTGCTGTCTTAACCGAGTCTTCCTGCGGTCTCTTAACACGGTGCCTGAAGCGTAGCAGGTCCTGGATGTAGTGAGTGAGTGAAGTTGCGTAGCAGGTCCTGGATGTAGTGAGTGAGTGAAGTTATTGAACGATTGCATGAATGAACCAAAACGGTCGGACAAGGAAGGAGGCAGCGAGTTTCGCGATGGTCAGCAGGAAGATTTTCACACTGGGGGGCTCTAGTAAAAGGGGGCTCAAATAGCTCTGGGAAAATTGTTTCAAATCAGTTCAACTATTTGTCTAAATCTCCTACGGGGAAGACAAGCCGGACTGCACGGCTGACACCTCATTTATACTGTGATAGTTGATGGTCCTTGAACATTGTCACATCTTAGGCATCTTTTGGTCTTTAGACTCACTGGAGCATTTTTAGAGGTTTTTAGCCCGTTCGGCTAAGACATTTCTGCATTATTTGCTTAAAACAGCTCTAAAAATCCTAAAGAATTAGCTCTATGGGGGACAAAAAGGCATCAAAAATGAGAAAGAAAATGCTTAAAAGAGCCTGAAATCAGCCCGTTAGATACAAAACTAAAATTTTATAAACCACCATCAAATGTGTGATATTCAGCAGATGAGGCACGAGAGAATTCCTTTAAGAGAACTCGTTTTTTCCCAGGCAGCCAAGCGCGCTGATGAAGACTTCTATCTGTGAGACAGGGGTGGAGGACACCGGTGCCCCCCGGAGCCCCTGAGCAAGCCGGGAGGCGGCCTGTGCGCCAGCGGGAAGAGGAGGGTTCGGTCTCTGTTCTCAGATGGCCCCGGGGCTCCCGCAGGAGCAGGCCAGCCTCCGACACTGACCAGCGTCTGGCTTTCTCTCCGTTTTCCATTCCTGCGGGCCACCACTGCAATTTGTAGGTGCCAGCATCTTCCTGTTCTATTTCTGCTGAACGCGGCGGAAGCGGGCAGGATTTAGATTCTGAATCCATCTCGTTTCTAACATTGTACGTTGAAAGAAGCAGGGGTGACAGTGGTTTTTCTCCTTTCTTTCTTTTAAACTTGGGAGGTTCTGGGGCGCCTGGGTGGCTCAGTCGGCTAAGCATCCGACTTCGGCTCAGGTCATGATTTCGCAGTTTGTGGGTTCAAGCCCGGTGCTGACGGCTCAGAGCCTGGAGCCTGCTTAGATTCTGTGTTTCCCCCTCTCTCTGCCCCTCCCCAGCTCACTCCTCCACTCTGTCTCTTTCTCAAAAATAAATAAACATTAAAAAAAAAGATAAATTCAAAATCCCATGGATGTTTTCCTCAGAGTAAGAAGCTTCGGAAAAAAATAAATCTAAACTAAAAAGAGAAGAAAAAAAAAGGAGGTCCCTGGACTCTCCTTGGGGCTTTCAATCAATTTTAGAATGACCTGAAGCCAGGTTTTAGAGCCGAGACTTAGGTATACTGGACCCCTAAAGTTATGCAAAACCGCGTGTGTATGAGCATATTTCTCGGTCTCCTTTTTTTTTTTTTTCTATCTATTCTCACTAGAAATTCAGCTCCAGAAATGGAGAAGTGCTCGCAGGTGTGGGAGGGCATCGCGCACCTGCCCGTGGAAAGCGGTGGGTGGCGGGGCCGACTCGCCCACACGGCCTTCCTCTGCCTCCGGAGCCGGCCTTGCCCTGTGTTCTCCGGAAGGGCCCCTCCCTCTTACTTTCCTCCCACAATCTCGGCCTTCTGCAGGCCTCCTGGCCACCATCCAGCCACAGGGTTTAGCCTGCAGAGCCATCGGGGTATGGGGCCCCACACCAGGCGGTGAGGGGGGTGCCAGGCGCTGCACCCCAGAGCGAGGGGAAGCCTACCAAGCTTCCTGCCTCGTGGTGGTGGCTGTTTGGGGTGGAGCGGGGTGGGGGGAGTTGACTCTTTGATCCTCTTTTTTTTTTGGTAGTTGGGAAGGAGGGCTTCTGCGGCTGCCCGCTTTTTCTCATCGGCGCGTTGTCCAACAAGCACGGGCAGAGAGTGGAGTTTCGGAGCATGACAACGGTCCTAGAAGACCAGCAGGTGCGGGAGTGGTTTCTGGATTCCTTGTCTCGCGCTACCCTTGTCGCTTCTTGGGGAAGAGAATTCATTTCTGGATGTGCCTTAACCGGGTTCTGTTTCCTTTGAAGAGCTGGTCGCTGAATGCCTTTCAAGCCTCAGCCCACAGGCCTTCTCCTCCGGGAGGAGCTGTGCCATCTGAGGGACCCCCCCCCCCCGCCCCGTGCCCCCACTCATTCCCACCATAGCACCTGTCTGTCTTCTTAGGACACCTATCTCCGGCTGGAGTTTTCATGTTTAACGTCAGTCATTTGTTATTGGAACCTAAGTTCCATGAGAGCAAGCCCAAGTCTGGCTTGCTCCCTGCTCTATTTTTAGCACAAGAACAGTGCTTGGTCCAGAGCAGATATTGGACAAATGTTCACGGAATGATCAACTAATCCCACTTAGTAGATGTGACTGTAGACTCCTGTACTTGGGTCCAGAAAGCACCCGTGTAGATATAAAGGTACGGATTAACAGCGATTGGTACGGAAGTCGGACTGCTTGTAGTTGTGTATAATCTCAGAATGAACTGACAGGCTGGCGAATTCTCCAGAAGGGCTACTTTTATCTTATACTACAATCGTGTAAGTGAAATTTCTAGTGTTCAATGTTCAACGTTGAATGAATAGTCATGACACTCAGCAATCCTGACCCTGTTTGGGGTGCTGGGAATAAAATCGTAAAAAAAGCCCAAAGTCCTGAGGCTGGCGGGGAGCAAGCAGGCAGAAGAGCGGTAGGAAAAGACCGGAAGGGAGGCACTCGGCTCTTGCGAGGCAGTCGAGGCCTGCATAGCCAATGTGCCAAAGGCCCCTCTCCTGCCCTCATGACTCGCTGGTTCCCCCCACCGCTGCCGGGCCCTGTGGTCCTTCCAGAGCCAAAATGGCAGAGGCCTCTCTGGCTGAGGCGCAGGCAGGCGTAAGGGCCAGCAGGAGTCTCCCAGGATGCTTTGGTTGTGCCGGCAGGACTGAGGAACTCGAGAGAAAAGGCTAGAGACTCCGTTGATGTCGACACTTCTAGAACACTGAGAACCGAGCGAAAAGAATCCATCCGTCAGACTGCGTGCTGGGCCGTGTAGGCTGTGGTGGGGACAAGGAGGAGGGGACCATGACCGCCTCGGGGCTGGCCCATCCACACTGAGGCATGGCTCTCTGTTCCAACGAGTGAGAGAGGGAGAGACAGAGTGGGGCTGAGGGGAGCCACCACAACCGTCCGGTCGCTCCCAGATGCATGTCACGGGACGAAGAGCCTCGGTTTGGAGAAGAGCAGAGCCAGGGCTAAGTGTGTGGGAGAGGGACCAGCCTGATTTGCCTGTGAATTCTGAGGGGCCCAGGAGCTAGAACCAGCTAGAACCAGCTAGAACCAGCGCTGATGAATGAGGCTCTAGGAGGCAGATTGAGAGGCATCTAGGGGAGACCGTCGTAACAGCGAGGCCTTCCGAGACTCAGGTAGGCCGCGGGGGAGGGGGTAAACCCTCGTCACCGGAGACATTCAAGTGCAGGCTGAATAGTAAAGACAGAATATAAGTGTTAGATACGTATATTATCGCTGTTTACATCGACAGTCAAGTCCGAGTCAGCTTCTCGGCTGAGGGTTTGCTGGGTACATAGACTCAGTAGAACCCATTCCTTTCAGTCCATTCACCTGTGTTCTCCAACACACATGGATATCTGAGCGGATAAAGGCACCAGGACGCATGCCATTTCGTGCACAGCGAGAGAGGCGAGGCCTGATTTCCGCTGCCCTTCTAAAAGCGGAAAGCTGCTCCCGTCCCGGATTCGGGCAGAGCCGGCTGCAGAATCAGGGCGGCGGTATCCTTTGAGGTCGAGAAAGGGAGGACTTCCTGGACAGGCGTCACTCCGGCAAACATCTAGGCGATCCCCCTCCTTGCAGAAGCTTGGAGACGGAGGGCACTCTGGTGCACCTGCCTCCCCCACCGGTCTTTCCTGCTGCCTCTGGGGTCTTCCTGGGGGCCTCTCTTAGCCCTTCGGGGGAAATTTTTGCACAAGGGACACAGAGCAAGCCAGGCTGCTCCGTAAGCCCCAAATTCTTTAAGAAGCTCCCTTTGCAGGTGCCTGAGCTCGCCGTCAGATTAGAGCCCCGCCCCTGCAGACCCGGGCTCTGGGCTGTCCAACGCAGGTCACGCGGCTTTGAAAACGTGCGCATTTTATCCTTTGAGAGTGGGGATTAACATGTCTGTCAGCGTGATACAACACACTGTTCCAGAGAGCTAAGAATTCGGTTCACCTCGTTAGGGGCAGCGAGAAGTGTACCTTCTGATTTTAAAAATGTCTTGCTCAAAAAGACAATTGCTCACTACGCAGATCCTCGACACTGCCGAAAGGGTGTTAAATGAAGCAGAATTTACAACTTGGTCAGAAATTTCACCAGCTGTGGCCATGACAGGTGGTAGTGAGGGCAGAAATGGTCACAGCCAGTGTCTGGTCATTTCCTTGTTCGAGAACTTACTATAGCTGCCAAGATACTCAGGTCCGTTCCTAAGCTGGGCATCTGAAGACCACCAGGGCCCGGGCCTTCTCTGCTTCACCAGGTGGTCCGGCCGCTCAGTGACACGAGGCCAGCTCTGCGGCCCATCAAGCCAGCAGGCCACAAGGCTTACAGAGCTCCTGCCATGTGCACAGGCCTGGGAAGCCCCAGCCTTTGTCCCCAAGGAATCCGTGTCTGTTCGTGGAGACCAGGCAGCGAAGAGGAGGCAGTCCGCGGGCAGGCCAGTGCTACACTGCCATGGGTGCAGGTAGGAGCCAAAGGCACCAGCGCCACCAGCCCCGGGCCTGGGCTGGCACCCCATCTGGCTTCTGCGCAGCTATGGTGGGCGGTCCCCTGCCAGAGCCTGCGTTCCGCCCGAAGCCCTGTACCTGCCCTCTTTTGCCCTCTCTGGACCACGGAGAGCCGCTCATCTGCCTGCAGAGGTGGTACAAGGCTGAAGATAAGCCGCCAGAGGCGAGTCGCAAATGGGGGTGAGGGGAGAGAGTCAATGGGAAGATGTCTTATGTCGTCCTGGCTCCTCGGGTCCCCAGAGGACAGAGCCTCGGCTGCCCAAGGCACGAACCAGCCCAACAGTGCACTCTTCTCTGGCTTTTCCCTCCCTACGGTCTCTCTCTTTAGATTCCCTCACTTCTGCTTCTTGGGATCCTCACCCATGTAAACCACCTGCCCTCACGTCCCTGTCACATGGCCTGTTTCGGGGAGCCCCCTAAGGCAAGGACGTGAAGTCTTACTGAGTTACAGGCTCTGCCTCCCCGGGAAGATCAGGCTCGCCTTCTCCCGACGCCCCTCCCCTTGGGCTGCCACCCTGCCCCTCGGGCCAGCAGCTAACACCCCTCCCGCAGAGCAGGGTGGTGGCTGCTCAGAGACGGTTGCTAACAACAGTAGCCACCATTTATTGAGAGCTAAGGAAGGACACTCTTCTCCCCTTATCTGATCTAAGATTCACAGCCACCCTCGCCCTGTTCCATCAAGGAGAAAACTCAAGGCGTTGCTCTCCAGATCAGCTGGCTAGTGAATGAGAGGCAGGACTCAAAGACAGACCTATAAAATCAAAAGGTCCATGTTCTTAACCACAGGGCCACTTACAAGGGGGAATGAGAGGGACCTGGCAGGAGGCGACAGAGGAGAAAGATACCGCAGTTGTCACTGCCTTGACAACGTGCCTCATACAGCGGGGAGATGGTCCCCGGAGCTGCCCTCGTTATCTGGAGCCTGGAAAGCAGGGAAAACTCTTGAGTAGTTAAGAGTTTATATACCCCTAGGGACACAGGAGGCTATAGGCCCCTCAGGAATCAGGACAGGGGACAATAGCACCTTGGCCCTTGAAGCCCAGAGGCAGAAGAGGGGACTGTAAGGGGCAGCTCTCCTCCCTCCACCCCCATCAGGAGGGCAGCGGGCCCTGGAGCAGAAGGAGGGGTGGGTGGGGAAGGAAGGCAGGATGGAGATGGGGAGAGGCGCCAGGGAGCCCAATGAAGGGCCCTCACCCGCCCTCTCGCTTCTGCCTCAGGACCCTCATTCACAGAGGTCTCAGTACCTGCGTTCCTGGCTTCAAGGACGGCACAAGGTCTCTGATCATTTTGGCTTCGGAGACTGTGACCCCGCCCACTACGAAGAGGATCAGCAGAGGGTGGTCGCTGGGATGAGGCCGGCTCACCTGCAAAACAAACCCCCACGGGCATCAGTGGCAGAGCGCTGAGCAACTGGGTGTCTTCTCCCTTGTCCCTCCGTGGGGACCCCAGGGCTGCCGCCCCCTAGTGCAGGTGACATAAACAATCCTTGGAGGGAGGGTGATTCATTAGGGACCAGGTGTGTTCGTGGATTGTGAACCCACCGACCAGAAAAATGCAGACCATGTCACCGTGTTATACCCCTTTGAATATTTTATTGAAAGAAAAGATAAGGTAGTGGGCTAATAAGGAAGAGAAGGCTGAGGGGTAACTTATTCACTCCTTTCTTAGCAGCTTTCAGGTGTCGGCATAAACATGCGTCTTAGGTGTCACAGAGCTCTGTTTATGTCCTTCGAAGAGCTTGCCACAGCCGGTGGTTATCAGATTTGTTTGTTTCCTTATTGGCTGCCTCCTCTTCTAGAACTGGGGGTCTGGTTCACTGCTGAATTCTCAGCTTACCTAGTCCGGCACATAGTAGGTGCACTTCCATCCTGTGGAATGGATGGACTCTCATAGCCCTGGGGGGCTGGTGGTGGAGTAAAAAGAGGCATGAGCCCAGCTTCTGCCCTGGGAGCTTACAGTCTAGTGCAGACTTCACACCCTTAACTTCTGCAAGCCAACCTTAGCTGAGAACTTACTGTGCATGGAATGGCCCCCTAGATGTCGTGGAGAAGTCTCCTGATGCCTTATGATTTCGCCAATAAGGCAAAGTCTTTTTTTTTTTTAATTTTTTGGTAACGTTTATTTATTTTTGAGAGACAAGCGTGAGCAGGGGAAGGGCAGAGAGAGAGAGAGGCAGACACAGAATCTGAAGCAGGCTCCAGGCTCTGAGCCATCAGCACAGAACCCAACGCGGGGCTCAAACTCACAGATCATGAGATCATGATCTAAGCTGAAGTCGGCCGCTTAACCGACTGAGCCACTCAGGTGCCCCAAGGCAAAATCTTATACACCAAAATTAGAATGACTTGCAGAACCCCCCAGGAAATGCAAAACGACCAACACATAGACTTGGTGACTAATGGAAGGGCACAACAGGCAGTTTCTGAAGACACTGTGTTTGGAGCCCTACCTGGAAGCCAGAGTGGATGTGGGGAGGAGTGGGCACGAGAAGCGGTGGACCCAAGTTCTAGAGGCAAATGGCCATCGGCCGGGTGGAGCAGGCTGGGGGCCCAGCCAGGACAGTGCTCTGACTCCACGAAGGGAGGGTCGACAAAGGCGGGGAGCGTATACACCCATTCACACTAACTCCCAAACCATCTTCCGGCCGCGCAGACCGTCCCCGGGAGCAGCAGACCCAGGGGAGGCTGGTCCTCCTGCCCCTGCTCCAGCTCCTTTCTCAACTGGGTTCCTCCGGCTCCCCTGCCTGAATAGCCCCACTTCTCAACATCTTATTTTAAAAACATTTAACAAGGTAATACATTCAGTGTTTCTAGTCATATCAGTTACTCTTTGGCTTCTGGAGAGGAAATCCAGAATGGAAAGAAGGAAGGAAGAGAGAGAGGGAGGGGAGGAATGAGAGAGGATGAGGGGGGGGAGAGGGAGAGAAGAAAAGAGACAGAGGGAAGGAGAGAGCAGGAGAAGAATAGGGAGAGGGAAAAGGAGGGGGGGGAGAGAGAGAGAGAGAGAGAGAGAGAGAGAGAGAGAGAGAGAGAGAAATCTAACCTTTTCCAAAACGGGTGGTGGTGAGTACTGGGAACTCTGACCTTTAGGAAGACAGACTCCTCATTCCCCTCTAGCTTCTTGTCCTATAGCTCTCCTTCCCCTGGAATGTGTTTGTTGACTGCTTTCTTCCAAGCCACATAACTCAGGCCCGAGACAATCCTGCTTTGGTCGCACTGTTCCCCTGGATTTGCTCCCGCTGCGGCCATCTTGGCCCACACATGTAGGAGTCAAGGAACACTACTTTGTCTTCATCTAAGAGGTCATTTCTGTGGCCTCTGTCACAGTTGACGACACCCTGCTTGGCTACTCCCATAGCACTCTCTGTTGGCTGCCCCTTCTACCTTTCTAATCATTTTCTTCTCAGATTTCTTCAGGAGTCTCTTTTCTTGGTCTGCCCCTCTAGAGGTCCATGTTACTCAGGGCTCCATCTTGGCCCCTTGCTCTTCCCACTCAATGCAGCATCCCTGAAGGACCTCGCCACTCTTTGCCTTCCACAGTCTTTTATATACTTCCCGAATTTATGTCCTTAGCACAAACATCTCCACCAAGATCCTGTGGACATGCCCACCTGGGCGTCTCCCAGGACCCTAAACCCAACAGGTTTCACATTCGATGGGTGATCTTCCTCCAAGTCTATTGCCCACGTTGACTTTTAAAAAATTTTTTTTATTTATTCATTTTATTTTATTCATTTTTTAAAATTTATTTTTAAATTTTAAAAACTTTTTTTAAAACTTTTTTTATTTTATTTTTGAGAGACATAGAGACAGAGTGTGAGCAAAGGAAGGGCAGAAAGAGAGGCAGACACAGACTCTGAAGCAGGCTCCAGGCTCTGAGCCATCAGCACAGAGCCCAACGCGGGGCTCGAACCCACAGACCGTGAGATGATGACCTGAGCTGAAGTCGGCCACTTAACCGACTGAGCCACCCAGGTGTCCCTAACGTTTATTCATTTTTGAGAGAGAGAGAGAGAGACAGAGCGAGAGTGGGGGAGGCACTCTCTGTCACTCTGTCAGCACAGAGCCTGATGTGGGGCTTGAATCCACAGACCTCGAGATCATGAGCCGAGCCAAAGTTTGGAGCTTAATCGACTGAACCACCCATGCCCCTGCCCAAGTTGACTTTCTAACAATATCACCATCTTCACAGTCCTCTGACCGGACACCTGACAGTCACCTTGGACTTGACTCTTTTTCACTTCCCAGATCAAGCCTGTTAATTTGTACCGCTCCCCCACCCTCAAATTTGTAGATCTCTCCTTGAGTTCCACTGTCCCTATCGTGGGCAGGCCCCCATTCCGTCTCTACTAGATCACTGCCACGGCCTTCTGGTTCACCTCCCTGTGCTGGTGTGGCCACGCCCCATCCATTCTCCTCTTTCCTGCCTGAGAAAGCTTTCTCAAACGCACGCATTCACTGTCGAATATAATGAGCACTCTACTAAATGTTTTCGTGCAGTACCTTAGTCAATCTTCAAAATATCTTTTGGAGGCAAACACAGTCATGGCTGCATTTTGCAGGTGGAGGGTTTTAAGTTTACACGCAGTAACTCAACTGTGGCACCATGCCAAGCTCCAGGGGACACGCTCTGAAACGCCCCTCAGTTCCATCCGGTGCTTGCTTTCTCTGCGAGTCTCTGAGGATGAAGTTCAAACTCCTTACCTCGGCATGCACAACTCTTTCGAGGTGCCTTTGCTTCGTGTCTCTATTTCCATCTTCTATGCACACTGTTCGCTGGAGCCGTTCACAAGAATTTGAGCCATGCCTGACTGCATGGTATTTGGTTTTTTTCTGAACATTTTGGTAAACATATGTCCCTTTATTGAACACTGGCACTGAAAATTGCATTTATCACAGTGTTGGGTTTGGTTTATTTTCACAAAGTAAACAAAGCCCTCGAGATATAGAAAGCCAGCACCTTGGAGCCCCACTTGGGCCCCTCTGCTGTCATGACTTCACCAAGGGTAAATACCACCCTGACTTCTAGCACTCAACAGTGTACTTTTGCTTTTTTCTATAAACGCTGGAGACTGTTCACGTTAGTAGGGGAGATTGTGGGCCACAGGCACCGGTTGGGACCATTCCAGTGGGTTTTGGCCTCTGTGCCATGGCACTACAGTTATTAAATATTTTGACAATCACTGCATCATAATGTTTTATGTAGCACGTGTAGTTTCCTCTGTGTGAAGCACCCTCTTACTCTCTTGAAAAAGCATTCTCTCCTCTGAAAAGTTCTAATTGTCTCTTGACTCCTCCTGCCCCAAGGACCTGAATCTGACCACACCTCTGCCTTGGTCTCGTCCAACCAGACTGCTGCCTTGATACACCTGCCTGTCTCCTCTCCTAGACTGTGAGCTGCTGGAGGCTGAGGACTGATCGTATTTATCTTAGGATTTTGGTACTTGTGGCTTTGAGCGTAGACCTTGCTCATGGTAAACTTTCGACAAATGCTGCATGAATAAAATAAATGGATAGAGGAATAAACGAGACCCACGGGTTAACTGGGATGCCCTTCTTGGTTCTTAGAGCTCTTTTAGAAAGCCTTTCTTTGCTTCAAGTGTAGGTCTTGCTGGCTGAGTAGCTAACCTGAGGTTCCTTCTCGCCCTGTAAATAACGGTTCCTCACTTGATCCTGGAACAGAAATACAACTCGCTCCACCACGTCAAGTGGTACAGTCTGTTCCCTGAGACATATGCTTTCCATAAGAGAGTCTGGACTCTGAAGTACCCTGGCAAGAGCCTTGGAAGGGTATATGGAAAGATGAAAAGGAAACAAAGAACAGTAACAACAAAGAACAATACCCTGGAGCCAAGGAGTTGAGGGAATGTTGGTTTTGGTACAAATAAAAGGGTCCGATTAACGTGCATTGCTGTTGGTTCTTGTGGTTTCTGTTTAGATTTCTGTTTTGATACCAGACTTTCCTTCTAGAACGTGTCAAGTGGGCTGGCTATTGGGAGGAGGAGCCTTTTAAAGTCTTTTCCATCAGAATAACACATTCCTTATAATCGGCCCTACATGGCTGCGGCCTGCGTGTATGTGAGTTCGTGGTGTTAGGCACATGCAAGATAAAAGCTTTAAGCATGACTACTGCCGTCACGAAGACACAGATTAATAAAGCGAGCCTGTCTCACTGCTCACTCTTTCACTTTCCAAACCTTGGCTGGCCGTGATTTTCAGGGCTCCTGGTCTGAGAAGACAGTTTCTCTCCCCCATCCATCCATCCATTGGAGCCAAAACCCTCTGTGCAGCTGTGGCCCCGAGAGAGCTTTTCAATGTCCTGATTGGTTTCAGTGAGCAGGGTTTCCTCTGCTGCCGGGTTCCCTGGCTCCCTCCAGGAGTTCTGGGGATCCTGCTGCCGAGTCTCCTCTCCTCCTCGGTTTCTCTCCGCATGTAACCCCTTTGTCCCCAGCACAGGCAAGGGTCAGGTCCCCATTCTCCGAAAACAGCAGAGCCTTGGAGAAGGGAGAAAGTGCAACAGGAGCTTTGGCCTTAGAGGGCGCGAGGCCCCTGAGAACAGCTGTGCCAGCTTTGAAGATGGTTTGGCCATGGATCTCTCCCAACAGAAATTAGTAAGGGCACTTCACCAAACGCTTGGGACTGTGCTGTTTATCCAATGGCACTGGGTAACATCCATTCAACAAATATTTAGGGAGCGGCTACTATGGGGACAGACACGGCTCTAAGCTTCAAGGATTCAGCAGTGGACGCGCCAGAGAAGAATCCCTCCTGGCGTACAGTGCATACTTCAGTCAGGGAGAATGACAAAGCAGGTAAGTACACTGGTAAGGAAGGAAGGCGGTAAGTGCGCTGGAGGAAAACAGAGCAGGGGGTGGGGCCGGCATGACTTTGTGCAATCCCGAGAATCTGTGGAGTGGGTAGAGGCTCCAATTTACAGATAGAGACAGCAAGGCCTGAAGGGGTTGAGTAACTTGTCCCAAGGCTCCCAATTAGTAAGCTGGAGGGCGGAGGCCGAAATCCATGTCCCTCACTGAAGAGTGAGACCGCCCCACACACTGCCATTTACGAAGCGATTCTTCAAACCAGAAGCATTTTTACTAGCTTTCATCTCTGAAGGCCGCACTCTTCACTCTTTAGCGGCACCAGCCAATGAGCAACTCAATTAATCACACTGCAGAAGGTCTCCATGCTCCCAGAGCCACTCCGTGGTGTGGCTTGACCCCCCTGTCACATTTGCCGCAGAGGATGGCGTCCTCTTTCCAGAAACTTTCCCCACTCCGTCCAGTTTCTAAGCCCCCTCAGTCTCTCTCCTTCGTCCCTGGACTCTCTATAGAGGGCTCGGCATGCGTGACTTGCTCCATTACAAATGGTGTCCCTGACTGCTCGGGCCTCTGGCCCTTGCTCTTCTCCCAAACACCCTCCCTGGGCGACCCGGGCCCTGCCCATGGTTCTTGGCTCACCTGCACCAGCGGCCCCAGATTGCTACTGTTGGCCCGGGCCCTGCTGAGCTGCAAAGCTAAACTGTAAGATGCAACTTATCTTGCTCTCGCTTCCTCCTTCTCAGGAATGTTAACACCATTCACCCAGCCTCCCCACACCGGGCAAGTGACCCTAGACAGGGTCTTCTCATTTGCTTCCACATCTAAACAACACCCTGTCCTGTGGAACCTGCCAGCACTTGCATCCCTGCCCTCATGCCCCCGGCCCGGCTTGAGCCCCGGCTCTCCCCATCTTCTCACTTTCCCCCTGCAGCATGATGCCAGTCTGGCCACATTTCCCCCCTCATGTGCCACTGCCAGGGCCACCTTTGTAAAATATAAACTGGTTATATGTTCCTAAAGACCATTCAATGGCACCTCAGTGTTTTGGTCAAATTTCAGACCTCTAGTCTTTCCTGATCTGGCTTTTGCTTATCTCTCTGTTTTCATATTCTTCCACTCCCTCCATCCACCTTCAGCTCCACCCATTGGGACCCATCCGTAATTCCTTCAGTGTACCCTGGCAGCCACTGGGACCCATCCACAATTCCTTCAATGTACCCTGGCAGCCATTGGGACCCATCCACAATTCCTTCAGTGTACCCTGGCAGCCACTGGGACCCATCCACAATTGCTTCAATGTATCATGGCCAGCCACTGGGACCCATCCGTAATTCCTTCAATGTATCATGGCAGCCACTGGGACTCATCCGCAATTCCTTCAGTGTACCATGGCACTGATGACTCTCTTCCTAACTCCTTATTGCTCTGACGTCATTCGACTCCTCTGGAAGCTTTCTCTGACTCCCTGCCTGGCTCCTCCTGCTTTGTGCTCTCCTGTCCCTTCTGGCACACCACTTCTCTCTCCTCCCTGCAAGCCTCAGCTTTTCTGTCCATCTCCCTAACAAACCACAGGCTCCACGGGGTGACCTCGGCCATGGTAGGTGGGCTACCTCGTTTGTCTCTATGTCTTCCTCACCCACAACAGTGGCGAGCACACAAAAGAGGCTCTCGATAATTGCTCACAGGCCGACAAAGATCGTAGACTGGCCAAACCAAGTTTTTGTTTTTGCTTAATGATTCCTACTGTGAGAGAATCCATCTCACTAGAGCTTATGGATCATATTTAGCTAGTGTTAGGCAAAAATCAAGCCTTACTTCATAGTATGAAGCATAGTTAAGAAGAAGAAAACATAAACAATGGTTATAAATAGTGTTGCAAACAGGAATTCCAGGACGAGTGCTGATTTAATCAACAAACGCCAAATGCCGACATGGTTTCTTCTTGTCAGAAATGCCGTTGAATATCGTGGACCTAAGCCAACGGTCCACTCTCCGTCTTATTTTCCCATGTAAACAATGAAGAGCTGGACTAGATGATCTGCCGGCATGCCCAGCTCTTATGGTCTAAGGATCAGACATCAAACCTCACCTGAGGCTCATCATTGTTGCCCTTCAACCCCATGGCATTCTTCGCCCCTGCAGGTGTCTGTCCAACACACACGTGAATGGCCTCCTTTATCCTCACGGTGGTGGGGTGGGCTCCCGGCAGCCATGTAGTGACACTGTGATCCTGTCCTTCAGACCGGTTCTGGAAAGGGCCGCTGACCGAGGTTGGCCACTTCCAGACTCTCCCCTGGGAATCGAGACTTGCCCAGAGATGGGGGAGGCTCAGTCAAAGCTGAGCTCCTAAGGAGAACTCAGAGTTGTGGCACAGCTACCCAGCCATTCATCCGACTAACACTGAGCACCTGCGAGATGCTGCCCACTGTTCTTCACGTCTTCTGCAGGCCAGAGCGAGTCTCAAAGAACTGTCTGGTTTCCTGATGGCTTTCCAGATGTCGGTCCCAGTCCTTCCTGAGGCCCACCACACTGCTGCCCTCGAATTCCCCGAGACACTCCTTGGTCTCCACAATGAATGAGCCACAGTAAATCATTCAGTGGAGCATCTTCGCTGCAACTGGAAGAGTTTCAGTTCTGATCCCCTCCCCACTACCAGCTTTTCCGGGCTTGTTGAGCAGTTTCTCCTGTGGACCCAAGGCAATGGAGCTCTCGTATCGATTCACAGAGGGGCCCGGAGGCAAGCTCTGGATCTTCTTCGAGTCTTTTTCACAGATCTTTTATTTTTTTCCAGTTAAGCATGGCCACGTAGGAAATGGAACCACAACCACAACAACAACAACAAAAGCCTTCTTAAAAAACATGAAAGGAGGTAAAAGGGCCGCCTGCAATTTCATTAGATAAAACCCACCCTCCTCATGCCAATTCCAGCAGAGAAAACATCTTGACAAATCATGTCCTTTAGTCAAAACAAGTTGGGGGCCAAACACATGGAGTAGATATAAAATATATTATTTTCAGGAGACTGAAATCCAAACCACAAATTCCAGAAATGCATTGAAAAAGTGCTGCCTATTAGACATGCTAGTTTTAAATTAAATTAATGTTGAAGTGAGAGGGGTAAGGTATGTTTCGATTTATTTATTAGATCGCTATCGAGCTTTCCTGCAAGGAGATCAAGGTGCCCTGTGCACAAGCAGCTCGGAGAAATGCTTGGCTGTTTGCAGAACGTCGGGTACTGCCAAGGCTGTTTCTCCCCAGTTTGATAGCCCCCTACCCCGCAGGCATCGCGTTTTGAAGCCCACAGCCTTATGTGGCTAACCACAAGTCTTCCCTCTGGTTGACGAGTGCCTTTGGCCGCCTTGAAACACTCTCTCAGAACCGCCCGAAGAATGATCTTGTGGGTATATTCCCTCTTCTCCCCAGCTTGTCTGCCTTCCTTCCCAGGGCCTGACACAGAGGTGAGAGAAGAGGGGGAGGAAAGTCGTGCAGTGTCTAATCACTCAGGAAGCTTTTGTTTTGTGTCTGTTTGGTTGGTTGGCTGGTTTTGAGATTATATTGTTCAAAAAAAAAAAAAATTATGGCAGCCAGGCAGGTCTTACATTATCAAAGCCTTTCTGGAAGCACTTCTTCTGAACCCAGGTCAGGAGCACGAGTGAATTTTCTATCCTCTGGACTGGAGGGAAAACTGTTAGACTTAGCCCGACACTACCCTGTCAGGCTGGACAGCCAAGTGTACGTGTAGGGTGAGCACAGACGGTGTTTTCCAAAAGTGGCCATAACCATCTTTTTAAGACGAAGAGAGTAAGTTCCTTCTCCTTGAATCCAGGTGGGTACGTGTGACTGTCTCGACGGAGTACTGTGGAAGGGATGGGTACGACTTCTGAGGCTTCTAGCTGGCTCCCTTTCAGGATGCTTGCCCTCGGAATGCAGCCTCCATGCTGTCAGAAAGCGCGGCCGATGGAGAGGAAGTGCATCCCTTGACTCGCAGGCCAGGCTGACCTACCGTAGGCTGACAGTCGCACCAACTTGCTGACCGTGTGCGACTGGCCATCCCTCTCTTTTTTTTTAATTAAAAAATATTTACTTAATTTATTTTTTAAATTTACATCCAAGTTAGTTAGCATATAGTGCCCCAATGATTTCAGGAGTAGATTCCTTAATGTCCCTTCCCCATTTAGCCCATCTCCCCTCCCACAACACCTCCAGGAACCCTCTGTTTATTCTGCATATTTAAGAGTCTTTTATGTTTTTGTCCCCCTCCCTGTTATTTATTTATTTATTTATTTATTTAGGTAGGTAGGTAGGTAGGTAGTTTTAGGGACTAGGCCATCTTAAAGGTGAATCCTCTGTTGAGCTCTGCCCAGAGTGCAGGTTCATGTACAAAATCAATGGCCAACAGTATGTTGAGTCAATGTTTCGGGATGGCTTCTTACGCAGCAATAGACAACCAGAACAGGTGGGGATGGAAGACTCCTCTGGACAGTTTCATGCAGGAAAGCACACTAAAGCAATGTGGGAACATCACGGGAACAAGCTGCAGTAGGTTGCAAAGGAGGTTTTGACTTTAGTGTGGGCAAAATCCAGCAGCCCTGACCTCCCTATCACAGAGTTTTGGTTTGATGCCGAGAATCTTAGACACACATCTTGTATCATCTTCTCTCCACGGACTTCAGACTCTCTCTCCTGATGGCTTCCCTCCATCTCAAAGACATAGCTCCTTGGGAAATCGCAGTTATTCCTCAAAGCCCTGCTGGCTGTTCCTCTTTACTTTTCTTCCACTTATTCTTTTTTTATTTTTTTTTTTAATGTTTATTATTTCTGAGAGAGAGAGAGACAGAGACAGAGAGACAGAGAGCAAGCAGGGGAGAGGCAGAGGGAGAGGGAGATACAGAATCTGAAGCAGGCTCCAGGCTCTGAGCTGTCAGCACGGAGCCCGACGCGGGGCTCGAACTCACAGACCGCGAGATCATGACCTGAGCTGAAGCCGGATGCTTAACCGACTGAGCCACCCAGGCGCCCGTCGTGCACTTATTTTATTGAAGTCCCGAATGTAGGAGCCAGAGGTAATTTCCCTTTTCAAGTTCTACGGTGTGGTAGGAAGCCAGTGAAGCGTGTGTGGAAACAGAACCAAATGACTCTCCCTCGGGGTGCTGGGTGGGGAGGGCTTCGTGGCCAGCTCACCGAGGCCTTCCCACCCCCTGCAGACAGATGACATCCCCTGGCAACTGAGAGCAGAGGCCTGGCAGCTGGGGGCTGAGGAATGGATTCTGACAGCTGCTGGGAAAACACAAATTCTCCTTTTTTCTGAAATTCATTACTTGGAAACCTCCTTTTGAGATCAGTGTCAAGGGGCCAGTGCGTTACTTCATGGGCCCTAACTCCAGGGATATGAATGGAGAGAAACAGGGCGGCCCAGGATGGCTCCAAACACCTTCCGAGGCCAAATCCTTAGGACAGTGAAGCTTCTGATCCCAGGAAGAGCTGCAAAAAACACTCTGCAGAGTTTAAAGGGGTCATTTAGAAATGTGATAGGTCGTGGTTCATGAAACAGTAATGGAAAACGCAAGCGGTTGGTCTCCCACAGGGAGGCTCTCTATTGGCCAGACAGTTGCAAAGGCCATTAGCATATTCAAGGCACTGTGCCTTCAGAAACAATTTAATTTGTTGTTTCACCCAGTGTTCCCCAAACATATTTGGTCACAGGATCCTTTTGCTAAGAAACAGTTGTTTCTATCGAACATTGCTGGACAAGAGTGAGTCGGAGGCCTCCTCTCGCCTGTACCATGCCTCTTGGCAAAACTGGAAACATGTATAGTGACCACAGGGTAGACAGGTTGGAGCCTCCACTATGCCCTTGGCCAACCATGAACCGCGAATGACCAGCCAGCCTCAGACCTCACTGACCAGGGCCTGAAAGTCCCCACATGTTATTTTAGTCTCTCCTAAGGTTAAGTCCAAGCTTGTGAATGAAGGAAGAGGGCGCTCAATGGGTGGAGGCTTCAGAGACCACGCCTAGCCTGGAAGTTTCTACAGGAACCGGCCATCACGAAGGGCTACTGGACCACCTTGGGCTTACATTCAACACAGGAGCCCCCAAACGTGTTCAAGAAGTTGATCTGTAATACATTATTTAAAAAAAAAATAAAGAGGGGAAAATCCACCAGCCATGCGGTACAGCAGACACAGCTGATAACTGGGGGCAGCAGGAGGGAGACCTGGGCAGCCCCTCCAGCTGCTTTACTGCTTTGTCTAGAGTCTGATTGTCTGGCTTCTGTCCTCTGGCTCCTGGAGTAGACCCGTTTTCCTGGTATATGCATTTACTGAACTCTGAGAAGGCCAGATCTTCTATGTAGATTAATTCATGATTTCAAAGGCGCTTTGAAGTAGGCAAAACATTCTGTTATTTCCAAGAGTTATTACAACTGAAATCCTGGTGCAGACTGGGAGGCCAGCCTGTAATCTTGTTTAGATCCTTTTAAATTTAGAAACTTTATAGTAAGTTAAAAATAGATCTCATTTGTGTACTTTTCCTCCTTTTATCCCCACGGCAAAGGCTGTTCAGTCATTTTTGACCTGCCCTTGATATTAGCCAGAGAAAGTCTACCACTTGCCACCTGGGAGTCTGCTGGGCTAAGACAAAAGTCATTTCCAACTGGATTTTGGGGTGATGCTAGTCACATGACTGAGGAAGGTTATTCACTATCCTCCATAAGCTCTGGAATTAAGAGTAATAGACCACCGGTAAGACTAGGATATGCATTAAGTGAAACTGTGTCAGGAGGAGAGATGTGTTCATTAGTGCTATCCTGGAGGGCTTGGATCCTTAAAATGGATTGGAAAAGACCACGGCACTGAGGTCAAAAGAAGCTGGATGAGGCTGGCAGGTCAGGCTGTTTATAACCACAGTCAAATAAAGATTGTACCTGATTTCAGAAGAGCCAAAATACTGGCTGTTATCTTATACGGTCCTCACCAGGGTGAGCAGGGTGCCCGCGTTTTCATGCCCAGCGAAGAGAACATTACAGTCAGCATTACCTCTTCATGGTTACTTTACCTTCATGAACATGCTAAATCCAGTTTTAAGGAGATCGGTGAGGCCCGCAGACATGTGTTCGATATCCACCGGCTCTGACCTCTCGGGATTAAATATTTCCTCCACGATCTGCCTCAACAGTGGCTTATAGGATGCCTGGAGAGACAAAATATCGTGCTGTGAGTGAACGGGTGTGTTTGGTTTGTCTGGAGCAAAGATAGCGTTATCTGCACCAGATGAAACACAACAAGTTTATTTTGACACCGAGCAACGGCTATGATTGCGTGTGCACGGAAAGACGATTAGAACAGCGTTGTTTTGTTTTGTTTTGCTTTTTGGTAACTTTCACCCTGCTGCTCTCGCACTGTGTTTTTTTTGTTCTTCCCCTTCCTACAAGCAAATATCTCTTACCAGAGCTGTAATCCTAGCACGACTAGTTTTTCAATCTGGTTTTAAAGTGCCAATGTTATGTACGAAGAACACTGGAGAGCAAGTATTGTCATTTGATACAGACACGAAGAGGGTCTCCAGTCTTCCTTAACATCCTCAGAACCACGCTTCCCTCTGCTAGGAACTGGAATGTTTTTGCACGATGTATGGTCATGAACGCAGCCTCAAGCCATCTCTTCTTCCTCTGTGGAGCTCATCTCCAAGGAGGACTTGGCCAGAAAATGAAGCCAAGATGCCAAACAGGAATCTGACCAAGGTCAGGGCTTAGACAAAGCAAGCCACATGGCACCAGAAGAATTTCAGTAGAATTAAGCTGATGTTGATTTGCTGCAGCTCCTACAAGTTGATGAAATGTGCATGTTTAGATAATGTTTGGAGGCCCCTGACCAGTGCACTTGCTTTTTTTTTTCTTTTATATGTTTATTTATTTATGAGAGAGAGAGAGAGGGAGAGGGAGAAAGGGGGGAGGCAGAGAGAGATGGAGACACAGCATCTGAGCAGGCTCCAGGCTCTGAGCTGTCAGCATAGAGCCAGACACGGGGCTCGAACTCACAGACTGCGAGATCATGACCTGAGCTGAAGTCGGACACTTAACCCACTGAGCCACCCAGGCGCCCCTTCCCGGCACTTTCTGAGCACGTTCCCTGCCCCTCGTGCCTTGTTCTCCTTCCTGCCGCGCTCTTCCGCCTCCTCTGTTCTTCCCATTGCTGACCGCTGTCTCTGCTGCTCTAGCCCCACAGGGCACCGGAGTCTGGAGCATGAATGCCGAAGGAAGAAGAAATATCTCCTCCTCAAACCCTCTGATGGTGACCACAGCCTCAGAAAAGCCAGGTTCTAACAGAGCCCTGCCTAGATGTTTTGAACCCCTTGTCTCTTTGCATTGGCCAAATCCATGACCTGACTCTGGCAGGAGTTGAGGCTATTTGGTGAATTAACTTCATTTCTGGCTTCATCTTGCTTTTCCTACCGTCTTTTTTTCTTTGGTTTGTTTGTTCCTCTTATTTTTCCCTTTATTCCAATTTCCTTACTTAAGATGTTTTAGAAATAGGGGTGACTGGGTGGCTCAGTCAGTTAAACGCTGGACTCTCCATTTCACCTTGGGTCATGATCTCAGGGTTTCCTGAATTCGAACCCGCATCAGACTCTGCGCTGACAGTGTGGAGGCTGCTCGGGATTCTCTCTCTCTCTGCCCCTCTCCCGCTCACACTGTCTCTGTCTCTCTCAAAATAAATAAATAAACTTAAAAAAAAATAAAATGCTTAAGAAATCAACCAGGGTAGGGGCACCTGGGTGGCTCAGTCGGTGAAGCGTCCGGCTTCAGCTCAGGTCATGATCTCACGGTTTGGGAGTTCGAGCCCCGCGTTGGGCTCTGTGCTGACAGCTTAGAGCCTGGAGCCTGCTTCCTATTCTGTGTCTCCCTCTCCCTCGGCCTTTCCCCCACTCATATTCTGTCTCTGTCTCTCAAAAAAAAAAAAAACATTAAAAAAATTATAGAAATAAACCAGGGTATAAACCATCAGAATAATAAACAATTTTTTAGGGGTGCCTGGCTGGCTCGGTCGGTGGAGCATGCGGCTCTTGACCCTGGGGTTGTAGGTTCAAGCCCCATGTTGGGTGTAGACAATACTGAAAAATAAAATCTTCAAAAAAGAAACAGTTATTTGGCTGGGACATAACAGGTGCATTTATCAGGGATAAAACACAGGGAGAAAAAGCAACTATTCGGCTGAGGGTGCAACCTTCATGCTTATCAGTCCAGCTGCCTACTTATCTGCCCAGAGGTCCCACAGGTAAAATGCTCATGAAAGGTAAAACGCGGAGCAGGAATTTAAAAGACAGAAACTTAAAAACACAAAAGCAAAAATAATGAGTCTGCTTTCCTCGTGATAAAGCTGTTTCAGATCTATTTTTAAAATTTTTCAGATGGGCAAAAAGGGAGAGGCTTGAAAACACGCATGTCTGATGAGGCCGCGGGGAGACCGACGCTCTCATATATTGCTGGCGGGAGTAGGAGTCGTTGCAGTCAGCGCGGAGGGCAATGTGGCGGTACCTATTACGATGACGAGTGCGTCTGACCTGGAAATTCCACCTCCAGGAATTTATCCTATAGATACGTCACCATATGCAAATGAGACCCATAACGGGCTGAGTATTGTCTGTCATAGAGAAGACTGGAAACAACTCAAGTGTCCATCAGTAGGGGCTGTTGAATAAACAGGGTAACTCCACTGGAAGAAATGCCAGGAAAGCAAAGAGGGACCCTCTTGTGTTGACCTGGCAAAAAGCATGGGGCAGAATAAAGTGTGGGCGGGAAAAGCGAGGTGAGGAACGGTGTGCGTGCTGGGCTGGCATTTGTATGAAATGTGTCCCAGGGGATTCGGGAGCTTGTATCTGCTGAAATATGCAGAAGATCAATTGCAGGGTGATTTGCGGAGACTCCCGTGAGCAGTGATCATGGCGTGGAGGGCGGGACGAGGGACAAAGACGGCGTGGGGGGTTGGGGAACACTTTTCAAGAAACCGCTTTTTCAAAACACACAGTTAAAACACCACTACGGGGGCGCCTGGGTGGTGCGGTTGGTTAAGCATCCGCCTTTGGCTCAGGTCATGATCTCGAGGTTGGTGAACTCGAGCCCCACTCTGTGCTCCACACTCCCTTTCTCCCTCTCTCTCTGCCCCTTGGGTTCTCTCTCTCTTGCTCTTTCTCTGCCCACTTGCTCACTCATACTCTGTCTCTCAAAACAAAAACAAAACAAACCAAAAACACCCACCACTACAAATAGCAAGAGTGATTTTTTCTTTTACTTGTTAAAAATTAACATCATTTACACACGGAAGACACTGAGGCAAAGCCCACCGAAATGTGAATCAGGGTTACCTCTAGGTTCTGGGAGGAAGGGGCTTTATTTTTTTCTTTTTCTAAATTTTCTAAAGTTCACAAGTATACCTTGGGAATCATAAGATAATCCAATTCGATGTTAAAAAAACCAACGGTGTGGAACGGCCTCTGAATTCTGCAGGTCATCCTCTCTGAGTACACTGTCTTGAGAGAAATCCTATCTCAGCCTTTTTGGACATTTACTCTCAACTTCAACTTTTATCTCTTTAAACTGCTCCCCAAAGAGAAGCCCTTTGTCTAATATTCTGCCACCTTTGCCAGCAAGATCATCAAATATTCATCAACTTCTTCCTTAGTAATAGCATCTAATTTGTAGCTCAGCACACCATTCACCGGCTAGCCTTCCTAGCATTCACTGGCTAGCATTCTCCAGCCTTCCTTACCGCTGGGTACAGCTGAGGAACTAAGTTCCGGACAATGAGATAGAAGCAGAAGGGTCCTGGGACTTGCAAAATCTCCTTTTTTAAAAGGGCCTTTTTTTAATGGCCCTTTCTATGTTCTGCCACTTGGAACATGGAAGTGATGTCTGGAGCTGTGGTAGCCTCAGTGGAAAACAGGGCCATTCCTTAGAGGTACAGGAGCAGAGAGCCGGAAGAAACCCCCGCTGGTGATGGGTAGGAGGGCATAACACGAACAGACTAAATCAACCTACTTTACATGACGATACAAAATGTCCTATGTTTAAACCATTACTTTTCAGGTCTCTGTGTCTTGCAACAGAATGAAATTCTAACTGATTCGAAGCACAAAGGAAATCTAAAGAAATAAAGGGCCATGCTTTTCCTCCAGGAGCTTACGTTTATTTATTTTATTAGCCTATGTACAGTTGTGTAGAATAACTTGAAGCAGAATCCCAGAGAAATAACACTTAGGCTGTCATGATTAAGAGAGGCGAGCATGGATGCCCCTCAACCTACAAAAAAACACAAAAACATCATTGGTCTCTAAAGGATGCACTTCCTGCAGGGAGAAAGGACTGTGTTGGTGGAAGGACCTCGGACACAAGAAAACGCCTGTAATCCAGCGAAAATGCTGACTGAGTACCTCCTCCGCGCAAAGAGCAGCGGGCCAGGTGTGAGGGGATGGTCCTCTCTAGTGCAGTCTGCGGAAACAGGGGACAGAAGGAAGCATGGAGGGCCTGGGGAGCTCGTCTCCTCCCCTGTTCCACTTCCGGCTGAGCTCCGGGGAGTGAAGCACCCGGGAGAAGACGCCCACTGAGCTGGGGGTCCCCTCGGGGCGAGCAGAGGTTTGGAAGGGCTATTCCCTTAACAGTTCCATTCTTGGGATTTTGTGATCATTGTAGGTTATTCGGGAAGGCTGTAAGTCCTTTTTATTTTATTTTTTTTTCTAAAGGATGTAGGTGACATTTATTTAGAGTGAGAAAAGAGGTTCAATACAGAAAGTAACAGACAGCAAACACCCCGCATAATCTAGAAAAATAACATAGATGCTTTTATTGATTAACTGCCTGATGTATCTCCGTGATGCTTGTTGCTTAGATTTCTTGACTGTGTTCTCCCTGATTATCTTTTCGTTTGATGGCAATTTTGAAAAACCATTTTCTATAGACATGCGATAGTGATTAAGCTATTGTCTCTCAACTCCAAACCCTGCCAACAGGGGGCGCTAGATGGACACTGGAGGCAGGAGGAGTGAGTGGTGCTCTTCCCCATTTATTCGCTGTTCCCACCAGCATCACCCCCTTGATGGCTGCTCACTACTGGATGGTGTCCCTTCTCTCCACTTTTAAGTCATCTGATCCAATACAATAAATTGCCTTTCTTGTTGAAGCCAGTTTGAGCTTTTTTCTTTTATTTTCTATTTTCACTTGTAACAAAAAGCATACTGAATCATATGTTTTATTAAAGAGATGTTGATAAGGTTTTCTCACTTAAATAGATAGAAGACCTTTAATTCTCTACTAAAACTACAGAGTGCAGAACAAGATAACATTGTCCATTAACATTTTTTTTAATGTTTATTCATTTCTGAGAGAGAATTGGGTGTGTATGTGCATCAGCGAGTGGGGGAGGGGCAGAGAGAGAGCGAGACACAATCCGAAGCAGGCTCCAGGCTCTGAGCTGTCAGCACAGAGCCCAACTTGGGGCTCGAACCCACGAACTGTGAGATCATGACCTGGGACAAAGTCAGATGCCCAACCAACTGAGCCACCCAGGCGCCCCTAAACACTGTCCATTTAAAGAGAACAATTTGGGAAAGACTTTCTCAGGCATAACGCAGTACTGGCCTCATGACTTCTTAATAAACACACTTCTTAGTTTTTCCAAGTAGGGTTTTAATGATGAGAGCCTTTGGCTCCTTCCTCTCAGCCACTTAAGGTTGGATTGCTTTGTGCCTCAAAGCATGGCTTTGAAATCTGATTGGAACGCACTGCTCCGGCAATGGCTTCTTCGATGAGAAGCCTCTAACTGTAATGGAATTCTCTATTTAGCCAGCAGCCACCCACTTCTCAGGAAAGGACCATGTAGAAGGTGGTGATAGGGGAAACAGATGTGTTCCCCTAGTGCTCTGCTCAAAGTTTTCCTCACACGCCAGAAAGGACTGGAGGGGAGATCAGTTGTGTGGTTTGCCTCAACACTACGAGAGTTGGGCATAGTAATTTAACTTTCCCAATCGAACATTCCCTGTCAGTTCACCCTTGGCGAGTAGGGAGGAGAGGAATTAAAAACACATGCAAATTCGTTCTTTCCTTCTCTTGCTGGTCATTTATTTCTTGCTTATATCCCATCTGGTGTCTGTTGGCAGTCGGTGGTCTCCGCCCCCCGCAACCATACAGGTACCCGCAGGTCCCTCCTATTGAGATTGAGTGGCTCCACCACTCTCTAGGGCACTGGGATTCCACACTGACGCCTTTGCATCTCATCAGCAGATGATGGAAGAGAGAGACTATGGAGGATTTCCAGGAGAATTTATAGGCCTAGCCTGAAAGTGTTCTGTATCACTTCTCCCCATGGTTTACTGGCCAGAATTAGTCACAAACCTACATTTACCCAGAAGGGAATCTGAAAAATGTGGCCTAACTGTGCCCAGGAGGAAAAGGAAATGGAGGTTGGGGAACATATAGCATTGTCTCTGCCACAGACACACTGGAAAGTGCGTACTGAAACACTAATATAATTATTTCCTGAACTGGCAAGTTGCATATTATAGGCAAAGGATTATTAAGCCCTTTTCCCTTTTTCTGCATAAGAATTTGACCTTTGGTTGACTTTCTAGCTCTGTTTCCCTGGAAACCTGATAAGAGAAGAATGTCAAACTGTAGCCAGGCAAGATGGCTTATGATAAAATTGACCCCTGCTTGGTAAATTGCAGTAGACAGGAGAAAGCTCTAAATATTGTATAGAAAGCCAAAGCTTTGGGCTTCTCTGAGTATGGTGACTCTTGTACAACTGGGCATGTCCCTTGGAGGAATGCTGGAGGCTGTCTGTGGAATTGTTCCAGAGACACTGAGTCCTATAGGATATGAAGCTTTCAAGCCAGGAGACTTCTGCCCCCGCCCCTCCCCCTACATGAGTCTAGTTCCCTCGCTTCTGAGCTGTTACCTTGGAACCACACTGAGTAGCTCCCGGGGAACTGCATGGACTGCTTCATGAATGGTCACAAGGACTACTCCGGGGAAGAAAAATGTCTACTCTTTCCTGAGGGTTAGCTATGCTCCTGTCCTAAGAAGACTGGTGCCAAGTGGGGGCCTTGACCACACAGCCTGCTAATCCATTAGGCACAGAAGACACAGTGCCTAGGGCCCACCAGACTTGCAGGGACCTATGTAAATGTATTAGTTTAAAATCAGAAGGAAAAAAAAATGAACTTTTAGGTCAAAGATAATGTTTTGATATATAATATTGTTTCTGTACCAATTCAATTGTACAATACAATTAAAAACTTTTTTTTTTAGTTTACATATTTATTTTGAGAGAGAGAGTGTAAGCAGCGGAGGGGCACAGAGAGAGAGAGAGGCAGCCTGACATGGGGCTCGATCTCACGAACAATGAGATCATGACCTGAGCCGAAACCAAGAGTAGGACACTTAACCTACCGAGCCACCCAGGCGCCCCATACAATACAAATTTTCATGTTTTTTTTCTTTTTTTTTTTAATGTTTATTTATGTTTGACAGAGAGACAGAGTGTGAGCAGGGGAGGGTGAGAGAAAGAGGGAGACATAGAATCTGAAGCAGGCCCTGAGCTATCAGCACAGGGCCCCATGTGGGGCTCGAACTCACAGACCGGGAGATCATGACCTGAGCCGAAGTCGGTGCTTAACCGACTGAGCCACCCAGGTGCCCCCAAATTTTCATATTTTTAATTTTTATAGAGGAAGGGGTCCATAAAGGCAAAAGTGACTGGGGTCATGAACATCATAGCATGGCCCTTCATGACAGGCTCATGAGGATATCCTGAAGGTTTGGTAGGGCCTAATGAGACCTCTGACTGATGTTACACATGCGAAAGTTGAAATTTCAAAAAAATTGGTCATATACCAGAAAAAACGGCCAGTATTTCTTCCAGAACAAACTGGACTTTAAAAATATCGTATTTAATCAAAATATGAAAAATAAAATGTGTCTATGTCTCTGGTTACTCTTTTAGGGTAGATATAATGTGTGAGAAGGTCTAGAAGACTCTTTTATTGACCCGATTCTAGTTCTTGAACGAAAGTACTGAGTACAACAGTGGTTTCTGACATTATACATAAGTCAGAGACCATTTTAAGAAACTAGTCTAACTCCAACATCTTCTTGGATTGGTGCACCTTAAAGATGGTCCAAGATAATCAATATTCAAGAAAATCTGAGCTGTTGCCACACACCACATCCCCCCCAGTCAGCGCGGCTGCCCTTGGCTTTGGCGGTTGGTGCTGGTGCAGCCACAGACCCTCTCAGTCCTGTTACTGAAGATGCTTCTCCCTTTTCTGCAAAATTGATTCTAAACAGTCAACTTCTCAGGAAAACTAGACTTGTCGAGAGACTATTCATTTTGTTTCAACCCATGACTGTACAGAAAAACATCTGTTCAAAACTGCTGATGGCTTTGTCTGTTCCATGGCTCATTTATTTTTATATTTTGCTATACTACGAGTGATTTTTTTCTCCTTTCATCTTCTTAAAAGGAAATGGTTTGCTCTGCAGATTAAAAAGTGGTTCATTAAAAAGTGGTTCCTATCTGTTCATCCAGCTATCCATCCATCTGTCCATCTGTCCATCCATCCATCCACCCATCCATCCTTCCTTCCTTTAAACAGAAGCAGATTACTTTATAAAATTTTGAGTGTAATCCTTTTAATATGGAAAAAACCTAAGCCCAAAGCTATTAACTAATCTGCTTGAGTTCGTACGGGCAGTTAGAAGTAGACTACAGGACAGAGCCAAGTTTCCTGGCCCCCAGCATAGTTCCATCTTGTGCTGATTCTTTCAAAAAGGACACTAGCAGGTCTGGAGTTTGGTAGATAGAATCAGGAGGAAGAAGAGAGCTTAGCACTTGGAAAGAACTCTGGCCGCCAGGGCTGGGGATTGTTGACAAAGAGCCTGGTCCTACGGACTGTTCGGAGAGCCTGTATTTCACCAGGCACCAGATGAATCGAGTATCCTTGGGCACTGCTGGCTCTCAATGCTCTTGTTCAGTGTGCCAGAGGCACAGGAGACAGTACACATCTGTGGAAAGTTTTCTCCAGCTCAGCCCAGCACAGCACTTTGAGACTTCTGCCAAAGCAAGTCATGCGAGAGTCATAGAGTATTTTGTCTGAAAGGGCACAGACGCTCTTCGCCCTGAGACATCGGCCTAATAGCCTCCTGATGCTGCAGCTGAGGAAAAGCAGCACATCAAACACTGTGGCAATTAGGGAGGAGGCGAAACCTTCCATTGAACTGGACCATTTGCAGTAAGAAACAAGAGCAGGAGACTTGCTGCGCAAGCAAAACCGGGGGCTTCGGTTTCCACTCAACAGAGTCTATGAACAAACACAAACTTCCCCAACAAACGGGCGTCAGCAAGACTCTGACCATACACAGCAGCTAAGGGTGCAGTCAGCTCGAGAGTGACTCGCCTTCTATGTGGCCCTTCTCCCAGCAAAGGAAAGGTGAAATGCTATACAAGAGGGCAAAACAAAGGCCTATTTTGTCCTCCACTACAACTGTTAGAGTAGATACTTAGAGTGCTATCTACTTCAGCTCTTGTCCTGAGAGCTTCACATGTACCAACTCACCCAATCACTAGAGCATCTTGATGAGGGAGGTACTGTTATCAGCTCCTTTGTACAGAGGAGGAACTAGGCACAGGGAGGTGAAGTAACCTGCCTAAAATCACACAGTTAGGGGCACCTGGGTGGCTCAGTTGGCTGGACGTCTGACTTTTGCTCAGGGCATGATCTCACAGCTCATCAGGCCCAGCCTCGCTTCAGATTCTGTCTCCTTCTCTCTCTGCTCTCCCCCCCGCCCCGCTCTTTCCCTCTCTCAAATATAAATAAACATTAAAAATAAATAAAAAATAAAATAACATAAAATCACACAGTTAATAGGATTATGGACCTATGAACCCAGTGCTGCTATGCTGGGCCATGAATCCAAATGCTGCTGTTAGCCTCCGTGCTAACCTCCGTCTCACTAAGAATTAAGAGTATAAGAAATACCATTGTAGATGGACCCATCTGGTCCCACAGTCCAGAAGCCTTCCATCCGTCCATCCGTTCATTCAACCATCCACCTACCCACTCACCCACTAGATGGCAAGTATTGAGCTAGACTCTGCAGAAACCATGGTGAACAAACATGGATGCTGTCTCCAGTTTTGGTAGTATGTTCTGGAAGTCAGGAGCTTCAATGGCAGTCTCAGGATCTCCATCGTGCCCACTCTCCTGGCCCTAGCTGAGGTCCTAGTTCCCTTGGAGGGCCAGGTGTGTGGTGATCTTCTGGGCTCCTTTCTGGAGATACATTCTAACTCCCACTCCTCCAGCTCTTCCAGAGATTTTAAATGTACTTAATTTCTTCTATGAAATCACGTTCTCCTTAAAATGATGAGACTGGTGCTCTCTGGGCTGTGGCTGACACAACTTCTAAAGGGCTAAAGGATGAAGGTGAAAGAAGAGGTGTCCTTGGTGCTAGCAAGGGTAATGGGAGAGGCTCTGAGAGCCAGCTTGTGCTCTAGAGCAGGAGAGACGGGTGCTAAGAAGGGGTCTGGGGCAGGGAGGAGCCCTGGGATCCAGGAAAGAGAGCCTAGATTTGCAACACTGCTCAGAGGTGGAACAGGAATCCGGAGCTAGACCGGGTCTAGTGCTTTCCTAAGGAGCCCAGAGCCTCTCGACTCTGTGTATAAACAGCATGCAGCTGGATAGAAGGCACATTCTCTGTCTAGGGCTGAGGACCAAGTGGGCAGAAGAGATGGACAGAAAGTTGCTCAGTCAAGGCCCATCTTCAAAAGGAGACACAGCTGGACTCTGATTCTAGTTTGGATATCTGGCTTTTTGTCATTATACATGCTCTGTATGCCAACAGATCCTCTGCTATATGATAAAGATACATGTACCGCATTCAAGACGCCCCCGACAAATACTTATTAAGCTTTCACTATAGGTAAAATCCCACTCTAGACACTGAGGGTATGGCAGTGAACAAAGCAGACCAAAATCCCTGTTCTTACTGGGCTTTCCTCTATGACTGAGAACTTTAAATTCAAAAAATATTTAAAAAAATCCAAACAGGTAAAAATGACCCATAATCCCATCAAAAACTCTTTCTCTATTCACATAAATAGAAAGTGATAAGTCAGAGTTCCTCCTTGTCTGTCCCATCCTTCTCGACCCCTATAGGAGAACCATTATAAGTTTTTTCTTAGTTTTAAAAAATTTATTAAATATACATACCCATATACTTTTTATTTTTCTTTTACTTACTTATTTTTAAACAAAAATAGAACCTCATAGAATGATCAACAGTACATATGTATGTGTTTTTTTTTCCATCTAATAGGTCATAAACCTCCATTTTAGTTTGAGTTCTCCAAGAGGCAGAGCCTGAGATGAGGATTCACTCACAGTCCTGCTGATAAGCACACTTAGAGTTGCCCCATTCATTTCAATCATTTCATAGTATTTCACAGCCTGTGTCTGTACCATTATTTACTAAATCCCCTTAAGATACACACATACTCCCCGCCCTGCCCCCCACATTCCACTCATTGACATTTAGGACTTTCAGTGAATGGGTTAATGTTAATGACTCACTGTAAGGGAGTCAATACAACAAGTGGAAAGTTCATTTTTCTGAAGGCCAAGGTTGCAGGACAGGGTTCCTAGGTCTGGAGAAATGACAGCGTTGACAGCAGGGCGATAAAGTCTAGGAAATTTGCCATTGTCCTTACCGTGCCCAACGTTTATAGCTAATACACACATTTATGTGAATTTGGCTAAATTAGTCACAATGATGATCATAAAACTGAAAAGAGCTTATTAATTTAGTGTTTCATTTGCACTTTGTCAACTATAGCAGCAACTTGCTTCTTGGAATTCTTTGGTCTAACTCTCATCACATATCACCAGTTCTGTGTCTTCTAGAACTAGTCCATACTGCTGTATTTTAGATGGGTGATTTTTTTTAATGACCAAACTACGTACAATTAATTCTGTGAGTGATTTTACCTGTATTTTGTGGTAGCGGTGTTCTCAGATCATTGAACAAAAGATGGGAATTTATGTCACTAAGTTGAGTGCCAGTTTCTAAGGTCTTTCATATGTTGGTGGGTGATTTCAGATGCCCGTCAGCACCATCAGTCAGTATTTCTAGAGTCTCCATGAGATCCAGGTATAGCAAGGAGGAGGTTTTGTGTTGGCAGCCAAAACTTGGCATCCGGCCCTGGCCACCTGTGTGCCTGTGGCAAGTCATGTGACCTTCCTAGATCTCAGGATAATAACGCTTCCCTGGTTTAGTGGTTGTGAGGATCAAAGGACAAACCAAACGTGAGAGCACTCTTCAAGTATCAGCTACTACAAGAATACAGGGGGGGAGGAGTGTGGATTTTGCTAGGCTGTGGCAGATACACGCCCCCTTGTCTACATGCCCACCTTAAAGCGTCAGCATCTGGATGCTGAACTTGACCCTCACTATGGCAGAGTCCCCACAGACAGCACATTCAACTCCCCAAAGAGCCTTAGCAAATAGAGGGAATTTTACTGAGATTTCACAGGGAGATGAAGGAGAAGATGGTTGCACACACTCCACTAATGATCTTTTCCGTCAGGAACATGTGTTTTTCCTTGAAAACTCATCTTTGGCCACAAGGAAGCTTAGTTCTGTATCCATCCTTGTCCAACAGCCAACTGAGTCCAGCCTCAGTGACTCCAGACTTTCTTCACTCCTTAAGCTTCCTTTTGGGTCTTTCTGGGGCCCCTCTCTCACTGAGCTTCTGATCTTGGATTCTGATACTACCCTCCTACTCACTAGTCAAAACACCCTTCTGAAGTTCCCCTACTGTCTAGGAAGTGGCGGGGGAATTTTAAATAACAAAAGTTTCGCTGTCACCAACTTTTTTTCCCCTTGCTATAATATTATGAGGCAATTTTTTATCATTCGAATGGTTCAGAATGTTTAGGGGCTGCTTTGATCTAGAAGCTTGGGAATCACCGAAGGCCAACCCCTCACCTGCACCCATAGTTAACCGGGGCCCAATGAAGGGAAGAGACTTGCCTAAGGTTACAGAACAGGTACGTGACAGTTATAGAGCAGCGGCTGAGCCCCCATGCAGTGCTCATCTCCCTGCATCGAGCCTGCGACTCAAATGAATCAAGAGGCTTTCTGATTCAGGGGAACCCAGAACTCTCAACTAGACGGGAACTTGGAGTTCATCTAGAAAAAAATCCCTCATTTTAGAGAGGTTAAAATGGAAACTTTTTCGTAGTCTCTGAATCCTAAAAATACAACACAGATGAGATGGTTGCCTTAAAACAGATGTACTTGCCTGGTGGGTATGATTTCCAGGAATGTACACAGACTTGAACTGTTTCATGAGATTCCGAGCTCCTGCAATATCCCGAAGCGAAGTAAAGAGCTCATCCACGGCAATTTCGGATTTGTGAAAAGTCAGCTTAATTGAAGAGTCACAGCCTGAAACAATCCAGAGATATTTTCTTGGGTGAACAAATCTTTAAATTCAGTTTTAATCATGACAGCTTGAGCTCAATGTAACACAGTTGGATTTTTTTTAACCCTATTTTCCCCTGGCTGTCCCCCAACTGGGCTGTTTCAATCATCCACGGGCAATGAAACACACCGAGGATTAATGCCTTTAATAGAAGTAGAACTCAGAACTGCCTGGATGGCAGCCATTGGCTTCAGTCCCTCTATGTAGAAGTTTCACAGAAAGAAAGCTCTCTGGGGTCTACTCTCCTCAGAACATAGCTTTGGGAAAATATGGGAAGACACAAAGAGAAGTGCCAGAGAGTGCTGTGATGAACCTCTCTTGCTTGAATCCCACCAACGGTTTCCGTAAAATAGAATAGCAAGAATGAGAGATTACAGAGCTGCTCCGGTAACGGAACTTGCTGGGCTGGGCATCTGTCTAATGTGCTAACAAAGCATATGGCGTATTTCAAAAGGCAGCCGTTCAAAGCTGGCAGCACACAAAGACGGCCTAATAAGAAGACTATTCTCGGCAATGGTTCTATTTTTCTTTGACACTTATAATAGCTGGATTTATTCTCTATCATGTTAGAAGCCAATTCAGAAGTGAAATGATCATGGATAAGTCAGAAGTTTAAAAAATAGAGGTTCAAGATGAGTGTTTCTGGCTGTCTCCAATACTCAGCTACATTAACTCATTGATCCTCGCAGCGCCCATATGAGGTGGGAGCTATTAGTTTCCCTGTCTTAAGGATGAAGGAATCAAGGTACAGAGAGGTTCAGTAATACCCCTGTGGGCAGACACTGCCAATGCCCTGTCCATAAAACTCAGTCACCCTGGATGTCACCTGTAGGTTTGGGGAAGAACCTTGGACTGCTTCCTACCTCAAGCACCTGCATATCTATCTTTCTCTCTCTCTCTGTTTCTCTCTCTTTGTCTCTCTTCCTGTCTGAGGGCTTTCTCTGTTTATAGAAGCATGCTTGGCCTTTGTGTGCTAAGAGGTGCTGAGAAGTCAGCACTTGTGGGCACAGCTCAGCTTTCTCATCCCTTGGCGGGGGGCAATTCCAAATCGTGGTCTCCAAAGCCTTTGCTCAGTCCCAGAAGGATGGAGCCCCAGTTACCTACAATAATAACTCCCTCATTAAGGCCCTTTATTGGCTTCCTTCCTTCCCTGGCTCACTTCCCTACTTCCTGACTTTGCTTCCTCAAATATCTTTCCGAATATAGTACTTGCACCCAAATCCTTGTTTCAGGACACCAGAGCTTCCACAGGGGTTTAAACACAGACAGCCCGGAGCCTGTATTCTGTTTGGGGAACAGCTTTATTGAGGTATAATTCATATACCATACATTGAACCCATTTAAAGTGTACAATCCAATAGCTGTTAGTATATTCATATCATTCTACAACCATCATCACCACAATCCATTTTGGAATATTCTTCTTACCTCTGTAAGAAGCTCCATACTTGTTAACTGTCAGTCCCCTTTCCCACCCTACCCCCAGTCCCTGGAGTCACTAATCTCCTTTCTTTCTGTCTCTATGGATTTACCATTTCTGGACATTTCATGTAAATGGACTCTTAGAATATATGATCTTTTGTGCCATGCTTCTTTTTCTTAGCATAAGGTTTTCAAGGTTCATCCAGGTTGTAGCATACATCGGTACTTCATTTCTTTTTATTGCTGACTAATACTCACTGTATGGATATACCACATTTCATATATGTGTTTAACAATTGATGGCCATTTTGTTATTTTCACACCTTGGCTATTATGAATAATGCTGCTAGTTGTAACCATACACATTTTTGTGTAGATATACATTTTCATTTCTCTTGGATATATACCCAGGAGTGGAATTGTGCCATAGAATTGACAGCTCTGTGTTTAACTTTTTGAGGAATCGTCAGGATGTCGTTCAAAGTGGAAGCACCATTTGACATTCCTACAGGAGTGTAAGATGACCATGATCTTTCTACATCCTCAACAGTGCTTGTGGTTATCATCCTGATTGGTCCTAGTGGGTGTGAAACGAGGAGATGCCTTGCCTTTGTCTTTCTGGCAACCAGCCCTCCATCTTGCAGCTGTGAGGGGTCCCTACCACCAGTCATCCCCTAGCATACAGGACACACTTATCACTCTGGAGATTCCAAGGGTCCTAACTGCTATGTGCCTGGGGACAAAGGCCAACATGTATATTTCTTATCGTATCATAAAAATTCTCTGACCAGTTTTAAATTCCTGGTTTCTAGAAATGTCCAATTTATGCCATTGAAAAAAATCAGGGGCACCTGGGTGGCTCAGTCAGTTAAGCATATGATTTTAGCTCAGGTCATGATCTCACAGTTCATGGTTTCGGGCCCCGTGTCAGGCCCTGTGCTGACAACTCAGAGCCTGGAGCCTGCTTCAGATTCTGTCTCTGTCTCTCTCTCTCTATTTCTCTCTCTTTGCTTCTCCCCTGATCATGCTCTGTCTCTCTCTCTCAAACATAAATAAACATTAAAAAAAAAATTAGAAAAAAATCAGCGTGGTCAAGCACAGTGAGAGGAAGCCTCCCAATATTCAGTGAACTGTGGTGGCGGTGGGGTGGATGGAGAGGAGTCAGGAGCTCATGTGAACTCCCCAGAAGTCTGTGCCAAGCTTCATGGAAAGGAGAAAATGTGTCATTTGCTGAGAAGCATGTCCATAACTTCCTCCTGCTTCTTACAGGGACTTGTAACCAAAAAGAGTTGAGATCCACAGGTCCAGGGATTGATATCACACTATGCCCTTGCAACCCTTGGCATTGCAACCCTAGGTGAGATATACCAGCTTGTGCTTTAGTCAATAACCAACCAGAAGGAACCCCGGAAGGGGATGGCTTTTTGTTCAATTGTGTAACTTCTTTCCTTAAACTCAGCCTGAGCCATTTAAAAGATGGGAAATTATATCAATTATATCTAAGTGTTGAGCATTCCCTACTAATCTTTCAAATAAAAAAGGCATGAAAACAAGGACATTACTAGTTCTAATACCATGCACAATGTGCACAATTCAGGCCATAGGCTACATTTTTTATTTAAAGCAATTCATTTTCTACCAAACAGAAAGATTCATTCAATTTTTCATGTGGCCTATTTCAGTTTTTTGGAAAGTGAGTAATATGATGTTCATCCACTAGACCGAGGGGAAAGAATCATCTACTGGATTATAGATTCCTGAAAAGTACAGATTATTCATGGCAATGGTAGGTTATACATTGGATATAGTGAAGCAAAGCCTGTGTAATTGCAAAGAGTTAGGTCAACTGTAGAGCAGGTTGTTTGACAGAAGCGTTTACAGATTACTGGTAAATTAAACTCAAAGGAACGCAACAGGAAAATAAGGCTATCAGACGCTGGGTGGAAAATAAAAAGTCCTAAATTCACGAATAAAGTAACACTTTCCTGAAAAAGAGGTCCATCGTTTCCATTGTTCAAACGAACTGCACAAGAGCGACTTCCATTTAAACCAACTCTTTCCAACATATCTCTTCCCTTCGAAGCAAATATTCTACAAGGTGCTTGTTTCTGGGAGACCACACCAGTCTCGGAGCATTACTCATAATTCTATGAATCTTCACCCAAAGCAGGATTTACATTCATTTGCCCAAAGTCACACACACACACACACACACACACACACACGCACGCACACGCACACTTCAGATATGTGGACCAGAGAAGATACGTGACTTGTGCAAGATCACACCATCCCTGGCCAAGTCAGGGTTCGAAATGTCCTGCTGATCCTAGACCTAAGCTTCTCCACGTCCAGAATCTCCTCTGTGAATGTGATTCATTTCGAATTGCAAATTCATGCTGCAATTAATAGCGAAAGGAGACGTGGGCATGAAAGCTATGAAAGGCGATGGAATATTTTCTGCGGCAATAGTAACAGTTACCATCACTGAATGGTCACTTACATCATCACTTACCCAGGCGCTAGGCTACGAAGTGTATGTGTATCAGCTTATTGAATCTCCACAGAAACCCAATGAGGTAGGTACTAATAGCATTCCCACTTTGCAGCCGGGGAAACTGAGCCACAGAGAAGTTAAGGAACACGGCGTCACTCAACGAGTAAGTGCCAAAGCTAAGGTTCAAACTCTTGCAGTCTAACTCCAAGACGGTCCTGTTAACCACTCCATTCTGCTATCTTTCATATGTGCTGAGGCCACATATATAAAAGATCAACGAAAGACTTAATTCAGCCTTAACAAGGAAGAAATGCTTTTTACGGAGTGAGTGGCAAATGCCTTTCTTCTTGGGAAGACCTGGGACTGTTCCCAGGGGTGGATGCTAACAGTGTGGTTTGCAGTCACACCTCTGGCCTGTCTTTTGTAGCCACACAAGGTGTGAGGTCTCCCAGCCTGCTGTACACCCTCCTTTGGATCTTTGCTCCGTGAGGTGCTGTATTCAGTTACTTCTAATAAGCCCCTGACAGCCTGTTCCATTAAGCCAGCTTATGAGATAACGGTGTTTTGTAAGGGAACTCTAAGTGTACAATTCCAGTCAATTCTCATTTAATCCACTTAGTTAAATAGATAATAAACCAGAAGCTGATCCTAGCCTTTAGCCAAGCACGGTCTGTGTACTCCGGTTGCCTCGTCTTGATAAGGGAGGCCCCCAGGCCCCCCAGGCACCCCTGTGCTCTTCTAAAATGGGGGATGACTCACGCCCCTGCAATTTCTTTCTCTGGAGGGCTCGGGGATCTCTTGGGCAGGGGTCCAGTTACTCGTTGGAGCAAGAAAATAGGGCTCCTGTGTCCGTGCTACCTCTCTCTCTCTGCTCCCCTCTCCCCCCTCTCCACTTACTGAAGTCCCTTCACTTGAGCAGAGCGAGAAGAGTGGTTGCCATGGCTCTGTACGCTGCAGGGACCCACATCTCCAGCTACAACAAAGCGAAAATGGAGAGACGGCTGAATCGCGCGCGATCCTCCCGGGACGGCAGAAACGAAGTCGGACTCCTACTGCAGTCTGCCTACTTCTCTTCTGTGTGTTCTCTCAGGGAGTGGGCTTCAATCCTTCTGGTGCTCGGAGAACCTTTTCGAAAGAACCTATTTTCCGTTAAGTTTGGCTTTATTCCTTAGGTACCGGGCAGAATAAAGCATCTCGTGTCAGGAGGCTGCTGTGTCCAAGGCCTTTGTCTGGACTGGTGCTGAAGCAGCCCTCGTCGGAGGCCTTCCAAAGCACCCACGTGAGCGTACGCGCGCGCGCGCACACACGTGCACACATGTGCACATGCATGTATTCAAGCAGAAGTGTCTCACTTGTATTGCTGGATACACGGGGCATGGCTAGAATCGGATTTGAAATGTTTCCCTTTTAAGCGATATTATTCTCCTCACAGTTCTAAAGGCCCCTCACAACTGACTGGGAAGAGCTCGGGTCAAAAAATATAATCTGAGCCTGGTCAAGAGGCCCTTCTCTCATCTGGACCCAAGTTATCCAAGGCTAGCCTCGTCATCCTTCTGCTGGCCCAGAGTTTGGGAGCATCAGGCCACTTTCCGGGTCGCATCCCTGCCCTCCCGCCACCCAGCAAAGCCCTGAGCAGGGGTCCCGGCTCCCGTTGGCCCCTGGCGCGGTTAAAGAAAAGGTCGACTGGGAGTGTGACTGGCCAGAAAGGGCAGAGCTTTGGGAGGTCATGACCTCCCTCATCCATCCAGCAGTCTGACACTGCCTTTTCTCTCTCTCTTCAAGCCATTGTACCTAACAGAGGGTCTTGTCTCATGGCTCTCAAGCAATGTTTGGCAAATGAAAACAAAACCAAACAAAATGAAAAACCCAATCATCCTCAGCAATGCCGTCACATCTGAAATCTTTTAGGGAGGTTGGTTGACCATAAGTCCGCTCTTGAGTAGGGCGGTCCTGGTAAGTAAAACTATATAGGTAAAACTATACTAGAAGTTCTCTCTTCAAATGTCCTTGGGACTGAAGTGACTGGGAGCCATTCAAAGATTGATCATAAAGAATCAATCTCTCTTTCATACATAATTTACATCATATGTTATATATTCACATGTACAGAAAATTTATTTGAAATTGAAACATAAGTGTCCACCTAGTCACTAATCCTTGAGGGAAAGCCAAGGTCTTTTCCTTGAGTACTGTCTGCTGAGAGTTCTGTCTTAAAAAAAAAACCACTACGCACCACGTACAATTTCCAATTTTAGTCCATTTCAAGGGAATAAGAAGTTAAAGACACCCGTAGCACAATTGGAGAGCAGAATTCTTCTAGATTTTAACTTTTTCTCCTTTAATCGTTTACACTCAACTTGTTCACACCCAACTCATCTCGACTGAGTCTTTCGAAAGCATTCAATTTGGTTTCCACTGACATGATTTTCTTTCTGAATTCGTATTTCATCCATATGTGGGAACACTTAATTAAAGTTTGCAACTTGATAGTGAGTACAAGTGGCCGAAGCGGGCTTCGGACTCTGGGGAATCACACAAGGCGAGTAGGAAGAGCAGGTGAGCTGGTGGTGGAGATGGCCCCAGAGCTGAGGGGGCCAGGGTGTGGCATTAGCCACGATATGTTACAGAGGGATGGCAGGATGTCAGTTATTCTGGTGGACGGGCCACGCGGAAGCAAGGTGAGAATACGTGAATCACACATACATCATTTGGATTTATTATATTTATATTCTATATTGTATCATATATAAATTGAAAAGTATATATTCGTGGGGCTCCCAACCCACTGGTCCCATGGCCCCTTTGCTCACTGTATCCTGCCCGAGAGCCTGGACTCTCCTAGCCTGGGGCCGGCAGTTGTGGCTCACATGACAGAAGAGGGAGGGACAGGAGGCCGGCCGTAAGCTCCAGTGGGATGGGGGCTCTCCCTGGCTTACCATGATCTCTAGCACAGTGCCTGGCTTGTAGAAGGCTCCATTATATAGTTCTCAAATAAATGAACAGCGGAAACAGAGATGTAATAGGAAAAAAAGCGTTGAATCAGATCAAACGTGCTATAAAGCAATAGCACTGATTCTTGAGGAGCTAATAAACTATCTCTGCGGGAAATTTCAAAAAAAGAGCTCCCTGATGGCTTTGAGCAACTTCAGCCCTACGTGCGGAAGTGGATCGAGTCCCAAAAAGGCTACTTCACAAGAGCAGCTTCAGGTGGCCACATAAGTTCTGTTTGTTTAACAAGCAAAACTAATCTCTACATGGTTTAGATATACATACATATGAGAAAAAGTAGTTTTGAAAAGAAAGAATGATAAATATACATGTCAGAAAAGTGGGTACCTCTGAGGGTGGGAGTAGGTGCGGCCTCTGGGTCCGTGGGTATTTATTATGCAATTGTGTTTTATAACATATATCATACGATCTTTTACATGTATCAGCTACCATCTTAAAAAATATAACAAAAACCAGTCGCACTGCTTTTTAAGCCTCCAGCACACTCGGTTTTTTAAAAAGTTGACAAAAGAAGAGATGACAGCTGCGATCTTTTCTCATCAGGCAGGTTTGGGATGTGTCGTGGACTGGGAAGGACTTGCACCGTCACGAGGGGGTGTGACTGCCCAGAATTCTAGCCCGAGATCTGAGGCTTGTGTGTGTGTATGTGTGCACGTGTGTGCGAGAAAACGCTTTGAGGGGAAGCCTGAAGGAAGAAGAACGGTCAGGAATATGCTCTGGGGCTTGCATTTTTAATAGCAGGTGCAAGGTCAAGTTGGCAGTGAGGCCCAGAAAGCAGGATGCAACCGGTGGGAAAGCAGTCCTGGGTGCTGAGCGTGCGCGCTGCTTCAGGAAGCGCCAAGGAGGCAGCGAAACGGACAACCCTGGTTCATCACTGAACAGAGGAAACAGCCTCTACTGTTTTGAAACATTTCCTCTAAGACGCCTCTGAAAAATCTCTCCAACGTAGCTCTTCTGCCTGCCCTAGCTGTACTATCAGAGTTTCTTTATCTTCAGATTATGTGGTTACAGAAGGGAGGCACCAAGGACTTTCTAAAAACTGTGGCGATACTGCATCATATTAAGCAGTACGATTTCATGGGTTGCTAATACGTTCTCCTATTAAATCAAGCCAAATCACCTTGAACAAAGAGATTCTGAAGTTTGCATTCAGAGTAACTGAAATACCATGTTTGAGGCTATTTCTTATAAAGGCAGGCATTGATTTTTGATTGGCTACATAATCTCCTATTATTGGAAAATCAGATCTCTCTCACGTCATTTCGACTTTGAGCCCCCTTTCCAGGAATGAAACCTGCCCACGAGTGCGGAAAGTGCTCACGCCAGAGCTCGCACTCACAAACCCGGCTGTTCCCAAGAAGGGCAGCACACGGGCTCCCGACAGCGACCACAGACAAGTTCTCGAACCAGCTTCTCTCTCACTACGAGCGTTTCTCATTGTTTTTACCCTGTTGAATCCATTCTACTGAATTATAAACTTGCCATTTCTACTCTAAGTCCGCTCTCAAGGTGGTGACATTTCTGGTGGGTTTCGAACAGCCTGAAATGGCTGGCTGGACTCCCAGAGGTGACCAGAGACGACCTGCATCTGGTCATTTTCGAAAGCTGTCAGGTGGCAGAGCAGCTGGGAGCCACGTGGCACCTTACAGAACACTGTGACAAGAGACGACAGTCCATCTCATTTTCGGAACGAGGAGAAGACGAGGCTGTATTACATGTATGCGAAGGCCTCGCCAGAGCAGACCCATGAGTGAAGCACAGTAGGTAGTTTCTATGCTCATATTTACTTGTTCTCGTTTGTGCTTTTGGGGGCTACGAAGCTGAAGCAGCAACGAAGGTAAGAAAACACCGGGATGGGGCGCTTGGGTGACTCAGTTGGTTAAGAGTTCGACTCTTGATTTCGGCTCAAGTCAGGATCACATGGATTTGTGAGCTCAAGCCCCACATCCGGCTCTGTGCCGACGTAACATAGCCTGCTTGGGATTCTCTCTCTCCCTCTCTCTCTGTCCCTCACCCCCTCAAAATAAATAAACTTTTAAAAAAATAGCTTAAAGAAGAAAGTAAACACAGGGATATAAACTTATGACGGGGAAAATTTGATCTGCTTTGTTTATTTTTCTTTGCATTGGGAAAAGACAGCCATCATTTTATTTTAGCAGGGAAGCGTGTAGTTTCAGAACCAACAGGTCAATCTGACATTTCACAGAGAAAGGGAAATAGAAGCCCAGATGCTCCTTCCATGGACAGTTGTTCCAGGACCTGCGGGAGGCCATCTATACTCCAAGAAGTATGCCCTCGGCGTCACCACCTGAAGCCAGCCCTGGACCTTATGACCCTCCCCGTCTGTCCCTCCCTATTCTCGAGCGTGGATTGGGGGGCCAGGCCCAGAGCTCCACCCAGAGATCATTCAGAAGCCTTCCTGGAGGTGCAGGCCAAGAAGGAAGCTGGGACAGACCACGCCGAGGTGCACTATTTCTGCTCCTTTCGGAATCTTAGCCCAGGTCCAGTCTTGTCCCTGGTAGTACCGAAGTTCCGGTGCCCATGAAGGATTTTTTAAGAGATAAAGCTGTACTTTATTCTAGAAATGCCAACAATATTGAGAGTGTGTGAATAACATGGTGTCATTTCTCGCTGTGATGGGTCACTGGGAAATGCGTGCTTATCCAAGTCATAATGGCTAAATCACTCAGGGTCTGGCTTGTCTGCTAATTACACAAACCCGTGCTAAGGCTAATTGTCCATGTGTAGAAAAGGATGAGACCAAAAGTCAAATCATGGCACATTTAAAAGCCTCTCAAATTACCATCAGCTTCTTGTTCTCATAGTCACTCAGAGGAGTGTTTTAAAAACCTACGTCTTTTCCATCGTGTTTCTCGAGCACCGGCATTGCTGAGCTCGCTATCATGAGATTTGCAAGTTTGGAGGAACTGTAGTGTTCTTTTAAAATTTATATTTAGGTGAGGGCTAGATGGTTAATAATAGGGGATCATTTTCTGAGCTATTTGAGAAAAAGGGAAGAATCAAAGGGAAGCTTATTGGCCTAAAGTTTCTTTCATCCCTTTTGTGTCTTAAGAGAATAAAAGAGCAAATGGAGTTTAGTTTTCTTCCAGTAGCAGACAGATCAAATGAACCCCTTCCCCTTCCCCCTCCCCCAACACACGAAATCCCTCTGCCTCAATCTAAGCCTCCCCTGCACCTGCTCTTGTAAATCTCCATTGAACCGAGCCAGCATCACCACGCCTGAAATTTAAGCTCCCATTAAATGAGGCCTCTGATCTATCACTTTTCTGTACTTTCTTGCGGAGGCGGCGTGGATTAGTGTGTGGGTTAGCCACGCCTGAGTCAGAGATGGGGCGAAGTCCGGAGAGGGCTGCCGGGGGGCCTGTGGCATGGGGGAGAAGGGGAAGAGGACCATCTTTCCCTCGCCTCTCTTTGAGGCAAGGAGGGACCTTGAGGGGGGAGCCCAGAAAACACAGGCAGAGAACTCAGGCAAGCGTAGGTACAGGCAGAGGCCTGCTTCCTGCAACTCAGGGCTCAGGTCACACTGAGGCCGGAGGGAGCCTGGAAGGGGCAAGAGAGAAGGTGGCTGCTCTCCCTGCCTCCTTTACCGGGAGGATGGGGCCAGGCCTCCCGCATGGTGGCGTGGGCCGCTGTCTGCAGCCGTCTAGGTCTTATATGTCCCGACCCCAGTCCAGTCTCAGGCTCCCACAGTGTCTCTCAGCCATCCCGCTCAGCTGATGGAGACAGCTCAGGTGGAGTGCATGTCTACAGGGTGACAATCATGATCATAAAGTCTTAGGGTTTCTAGACTTTCACTTGCTTCCAGGCAGGGACATTCTTGAGCCCACCACGTGTCATGGAGGGTGAGTGAGTGAGAGCTCTTTCCCCCAAGGATAGCGAGGGGGAGGGGTTGGAGAGCTGGTGAGCTCTGTGATCTGAAGGCAGGCGGAATATACCCTTCTGTATATTCGTACGCGGGGCGTCTCAGCTTCCTCAGCTCAGAGAGGGCAAGGGAGTTGGGAGTTAGTGTAGAAATAGAAACTCCCAAATGATTAGAGTTTCTTTTGGGTGTCCACTGGGGAAAACGAAAAGCAATCAACCCAGACTGTCCAGGTTGATAACACCGAATCCTCTCTTCACACACCACCCCGCAACTGCCTTCCTTTCTACACCAGTTCTGGCCTCTTGTTTGTAAAAAACAAACAACACGAAACTGTGTGGATAGCTCAGAAGCAGGTTTAATGAACAGTCACGCTGCCGCAAAGGCTTCATTGTGAGCTCATAAAACGAGATGGCTCTCAGAACACAACAGGTTTGGCGCCTCGCGCGGAGCCAGGAACCCAGGAGGTGGTTAGTGAATGCACACGCAGCTACATCCAAACTGTGAGGTTCTTCTGAAGCAAACGACCAAACCGAAACTCAATGGAGAATTGTTGGCTGTGGCTTCAGGCACTGTTTCCAGAAGCAAGAGACAGCACTCTGCTCTGTGGGCTGAGAAAAGCCCCAAGGCCTGATCTAGGGAGGGGGCCTTGAAATGGCCACTCTAGGGCCTTCTGCACAGCCTGGCACAGTCCCCCTGGCACCGACCCTCACTGGGTGCTCCACGGGTGACACGCATCGTCTTTGTCCACTTCACAGAATTCATATTAAAAGAGGGTTGGGGAAATGTACAAGGATATAAGTTCCAAGGGCGGTCACAATTATACTGCTTATAGCAGTGGAAAACTGAAATTAAACATACACCAATGTGAGGATAAAAACCGATGTGTTTGATCTGTTCTTTATTGATAAAGGAAGATTTCCATACTGTATTGCTAAGAGTAGGTTTCTGAAGAGTAGGTACAGCACATATGCTATATAATCTGTATACTATCGTATGCCTAGATATGTCCATATATATACACACAGGCACACATGTGTACACACAAATATGTATACACATGTGCGTGCACCTATATACACGCAAGTATATACACATATTTTTTGAAGTTTATTTATTTATTTTGAGAGAGAGAGACAGAGAGAGAGAGGGAGCATAAGTGGGGGAGGAGCAGAGAGAGAGAGAGTCCCAGGCAAGCTCCATACTGTCAGCACAGAGCCTGATGTGGGGCTCAAACCCACAAACCACGAGATCATGACCTGAGCTGAAGTTGGACGTTTAACCGACTGAGCCATCCAGGTGCTCCACAAATATATATATGATATATGTACACATACGCACATACATATATCCACACACACCTATGTATATAAATATGGATACATATATACATAGCTATACACATATATACACACATGCATACACACATACAGGTATATCTATACACAGGCACACATAACCGCACACACAAGTGTATACACACACACGCATATAAACACAAGTGCGTGTATATGCACATGTATATATACACATATGTGTGCACACAAATCTATGTATACTTGGCTATGCATATGTGGCTGGTCTGGCTGGAGACGTTTAATTTTTAATTTGTACTTACTTTTAATTAATTTAAACTGCTTCATGTGGTGAGTGACTACTGTATTGGACAGCACTGCTCTAGACTATAAGCCCAACAAGGACAAAGATCTTTGTCATAATTATGGATGTAGTTGAGGGTCCTAAAATCCCATTGGAGCCTGCCGTGTGGCGGGTGCTCTGCAAACAGCTGCTGGATGAGACAATTACCTGTCAGGAGTTGCTATCTACAGAATTATGAGAGACTTTCCACTTTATGAGCTTCCGTATCATTCTGATTTTTCAAATAAGCATATACTTTGTAAGTTTCGAATTAGCAGAACAATAAAGCCCTTCCCATTCTGGAAAGCGGCACACGTCCATTCCATCCTTTCCTTTTCCTTGGCTGCCCCAAACACCGCTCCCTTTGGCTGGTGAGGAAGCAGGCTGGCCCCTGGCAGGCAGTAGCGTCATTTATTGCTGGCTCCTTGAACTGACCTTGTCCAAATGCACATTCCTGGGTGCCACAGTCCCACCCGCCTAACCTCGCCCCCTTGCCCCTGGCTCACGGCAGACATCACATGCTCGATTTTACTTTTCAGCTTTCAACACAGTCATCAGGGTTTCCATATCTCTGACAGGCCAGCAGCGGTGTGTATATTTCTAGGGGAAGAAAATCTGACAGACGAGACTGACTCTGGCATTAAAGGTGGGCTCAGGCACGTTCTTCTTTGTTATTTACAGGCTCGGCCATAGCCCTGATTTAGACAACCTTTCTGCCAATGGACTTCTCAGAAAAAGACCCTAAGATCGCTCTTTTCTTCCCCTGGGCACCGTCAGGTCTGCCTGCCTTTCTGGGTCCTGCCAAGCCCCACTCAGGTGTCTCCACAAGCCGTGGTGAGCAGCACTGCCTGGCTGCCCGCCTCAGGCTGGCGCCTCCAGCCGTGTCCTATCGGTTCTTCTGCAGAGTCTGACTTTGAAAGTGACTCAAGACGACTCTGCTGCTCTGCCTCCTTCGGCTCAGACACTGGGTCTGCTGGGTCCGAGCTTCTCGAACTTCGGCCGATCCTTCATCACCTTCACTTCTGCCACTTCTATGTGCTGCCTGTTCCAGTATTCATGGTCCTCTCCTGTGAGTTAACTTTAAATCAACTTATTTATTAGTTCTATGCAGCTGATCTAACAGGCTAATTCTTATTTTAATGTGCATCAGAAAACACATAACTGTGAAGATAACTGCGTGAACTCCTCCTGCAGACCGCCGGTGCGCCCTCTGGACGGGCCCCAGACTGGTGGCTCTCGCGGGCGTCCGAGCACGTTCTTCTCATGCGGGTCAGGAGCACGTGTCCTTCCATAAGACATCCCTGTGCTACTCGGCGGCAGGGTCCTCTCTTCCCTGTGAGCGCTGCGTGTGGGAGTCAGAGTCTGCCAACGGCGATGAGGTGGCTCCCAGGTGCCAGGGACTCCGCCGGCGACAACCGGCGTAGGCGTTGTCATGCTCACCGTTCCGATGACAGAACGGAAGCTGTGATGGCCTGTTTAGTGAATAACCCACAAGGAAGCTGGAAAATAACCTCGTGGTTTCAGAAGTCCACGGAGGCAGGTGCCTTCCTTACAGGATGGTTCTGCTTTCCTGTCTTCTTCATGACCTCCGGCTGCCGAAATGCACCTTCATTCAAACCTGCTTTGCTCCAGATTAGCCTCATTAGGGCCGTCACCGGGTTACAGCACCGTGATCAGGTCCTGTGCCGCCCCGGCACCCTTGCCGGTGGGGTTCCAGCCATGCCGGCCTTCTCGTGCCCCCGCAGACCTCAAGCTTGGGGTCTTCCCACATTCTCTTGCCTCCACCTGCTCTGGTCTTCACCGCGCATTAGGTCTCTGCTTTAAATAGCATTTCCTTGGGGCGCCTGGGTGGCCCAGTCAGTTAAGTGTCTGGCTTTGGCTCATGACTCGTGAGTTTGAGCCCCACATCGGGCTTGCTGCTGTCAGGGCAGAGCCTGCTTCGGATCCTCCATCCCCCTCTCTCTCTGCCCCTCTCCCACTTCCTCATGCTCTCCCTCTCAAAAATAAATAAACATTAAAAATAAATAAACAGACAGCATCTCCTCAAAGAAGGCTTTTCTGATCTCTCCATCTATATAAGGTTTACTTTTAGTCTCTCTTAAAGCACTTTATCAACATTTATAAATACATATACATTTATTTCGTTGTTTGTTTGCCCCTCCCTCCTTCCCTCCCTTCCTCTTCCTTTCCTTCCCTCTCCTCCTTCTTTCCAGTCAATAAACACTTATTGAGTGCTAAGTACTTGCTAGGTATCCGAGAGTCAGGGTCTGTTCTCAGGCAGCCTACATTTCCATGGGGGAAACAGACAATACGTAAGTACTTACACGAGTAAACGAAGCATAATGTATCATCGGAGACAGTGCTCAGAAAGAAAATGCAGACAGGAGCTATCGTGGACATGGTCAAAAACGGCTTCTTGGAAGAGGTGGCGTTTTAGCAGAGACCTTTCTGAAGTGAGTGGGCAGGTGCCCGGGAAAGAGCTTTCGAAGCAGAGAAGCAGCCAGTGCGAAAGCCAGCAAGGTGCTTCGGAGGCTCTAGGAGAACCGGAAAGCTGAGTGGCTGGGATGGAGTAGTATAAGAGGAAAAGGCAGGCGGAGGGAATGAAGAGAAGTCAGCAAAACTCGAGTCTGGCTTCAGGGCCAAAATGTGTCTGGGTGGGTTAGCAAAGTGAAGGGGAAAATGGAACCCTCAGTCGGCGAGGTCAGGGCCTGGTTCTGACTGAAAGTTCAAGGTTGGTCAAGATAGTTTTAAGAGAAGTTTTAGTATCCAAGAAAGCAATCGAGGACTAGGCTGGCTTTGAAATTTCATGGGGGTAGAGCCCATTCACAGAGTCCCTCAGCAAATATTTACTGAGTGCCTGATCGGTGGTTGTTCTAAGCGGATACGATAGCAAACAAAACATAAAAATTTCTGCCTAGATCAAATTTCCTTTGCGTTTCTCCACTGTGCCTAAAAATGATGATAATTGTTAATATTTATCAAGCACATACTATATGCCAAGTACTATGCTAAGTACTCTATGTATTAATGGATTTAATCTTCAGAACTATCCCAGGAGGTATGTGCTATCATCATGCCCGTTTCGCAGATGAGGAAAACGAGGCACACAGAGTTAAGTAACTGGACCAAGGCCACACAGACAGTGGAAGAACCATAATTTGAACCTGGGCGGTCCGGATCCAGAGCCTAGACTCTTTAATGTTGCATTTTTCCCAGAGCAAGCAATCAATAAACAACTGCATGATTACTATACAAAATATGCGGTCTAAACATAGTAAAATAATTCAAAGTTAAGCAAATAACCAGGAGAAAGGTCAGTTTAAATTACGACCAGCTTAGACTCCAGTTTATTTGGAAAGAAATGTACTTTTATTACTTCCAAGTGCATGCTGACACTAGGGCTAACTGGTAATCTACTAACAAGCAGCTTGCTCACTGCCCGTTGTGATGAATATTTAAGACGGGATTGCAGCTCCATGCCTGTACTAATAATGAACACTTAATATCCTTCAAGTAATTTGTTCTCTCAAGAAGGCCTTATAGTCGCCATTACAATCTTACTGATTCATTTGCTTAGTTATTCATTTGCTCAAGAGTCCTCACTCTCAATGTACGTCAGAGTAACTTAAGATTTCATTGTAATTTGAAGTCAACACACCTTAGATATTTTTGGGGTAGTCACTGGTGTTCAACAATATACCACTTCTCCTCTGTCTGGCGTGTGGTAGGATTACATGCTTTCCTAAGTGAGACGGGACCGTAGGATTCACTTAGGGCACTAGAGCGAGTGGCAGAAAATGTGCTGCTTCTGAGCAGAAGTTTTTAAAAGTCAGCATGGCAGCGCCTGGGTGGCTCAGTCGGTTAAGCGTCCGACTTTGGCTCAGGTCATGATCTTAGGGTTCATGGGTTCGAACCCCACATCAGGCTCTGCGCTAACAGTGCAGAGCCTGCTTTGGATCCTCTGTCTTCCTCTCTTTCTACCCCTTCCCCCACCTCTCTCTCAAAAATAAATAAACATTAAAAAAATATTAAAGCCACTATGTACTTTACCACTGCCCCTTCTTTAGTGATCAAGGAAGACTGTCCCTGGCTGTCTGGCAGAACCCGCACGGACCTGACGTGGACACAAAGCCCAGAGAAGAAACTAACCATTGTTATTTTAAACCACAGAGATTTCTGGGGTTGTTTTTAGCTCAGCCTAACTGATTCAAATACCAACCCTCCAAATTTTGGAGGAAAAAGAGGAAAATGAATAAAAAAAGCTACATAGCCAATTAGAAGGGAAATAAAGTCAAACACGGATCATTACTGTAGATTTGATATTTACATGTTATCGCAATAATCCTTTTGGCAACACTGAGGAGTAGGTATTACTTTTGTTCTGCAGACACAGAAACCGAGGGTCATAAAGGGAAGGGGACTTGGCCAAGGTTATACGGCTAGAAAGTGACAGAGGTGAGTTTCAAATTCAAGTCTGTCTGAATCTTGTGATTATGTTATGAAGTTTACAAAAAGGATATACAACTATATCACTCTAGGAATGGCTAAAATTAAAAAAAACGCAAGAATTAACAGGCATTGGAGAGGATGTGGAATAAAAGGAAACTTTGTGCACTGTTGGTGGGAATGCAAACTGGTGCAGCCACTGTGGAAACCAGGATGGAGGGCCCTCAAAAAATTAAAAATAGAATTACCATACTGTGATCCAGTAATTCCACTACTGAGTATTTACCCAAAAAAGACAAAACACTAATTTGAAAAGATACATATGCCCCTGTTTACTGCAGCATTATTTACAATAGCCAAGCTATGGAAGCAACCCAAGAGTCCATCCATAAGTGAATGGATAAAGACGAGGTCATATACACATAATGGAATATCCCTCAGCCAAAAAAGAGAATGAAATCTTGCCATTTGCAACAACATGGATGGACTTGGAGAGTATAATGCTAAGTGAAACAAGTCAGCGTAAGGTAAAGACCCTAAGATTTCACTTATGTGGAATTTAAGAAACAAAACAAATGAACAAAGAAAAAAGAGACAAACCAACCCCCCTCCCCGACAAAAACCAAACTCTTAAAAGCAGAGAACAAATTGGTGGTTGCCAGAAGGGAGGTGGGTGGGGGGTGGGTGAAATAGATAAAGGGGATTAAGAATACACTTATCTCGATGAGTACCGAGCAATGCACAGAATTATTGAATCATTATATTGTACACTCAAAACTCATATAACACTGTATGTTAATTATACTTCAATTTAAAAATAAAGCCAAGCAGAGGAACATCAGGTGGGAAAGGCATTTAGTCATTCACTAAACATGTGTAACATGCGTACTTACTATGTGTCAGACACGGGAGTAGGATCCTCAGAATGAATAAGACAGATGTGGGCCCTGCCCTTGAGGAGCTGACAGTGTAGTGTAGGCTCCAGACGGGCAGTTTCAGTCTGCGTAGCAAGGGCTATGTGGCTAGGGTAAGGATGGGTGTGACTGGAAGCACACCAGAAGCCAGGGAAGGAGAAGAAAAGTGTGTGTGTGTGTGGGGGGGTGCGGGGATAGCAGAGAAGGGAAAACAAATGAGAAACAGTGGCCAAATAAAGAAGTATCATTAGCATAATTCTAGCCCTGCTCAGATTTGCACACATCTGGTATGAATGTGCCTTATGCCTCGCCCTGGCATGTGCAATTAGGGCACACACTGCCACTGGCTGATGACCTCGAAGGCATCCTTGAAAGCTGAGAGAGGCAGATCTGCCTTCCTGATAACATAGCCCCCCAGCTGGCTCAGGAATTCAAACCCAAGCAGGCAACACACATTCCCAGGGGAGGCTGGCGGCCCAACTCGGGAGGACCGAGGGCCAGTTGCTAAATGCTCTCTGGTCTTCCCTGCTCATCTGCGACACTTGGTCATATTCATCAGCCACGTACCGTGCCTGGCAGGCAATAGTCACTCAATGTCGACCGGTCACCTGACAGAGAATGAACAGAGGCAGTGGAGGCAAAAAGACCGTTAGGGAAACTGAGGCCATAGAGCAACGACGGCACTTGACAACGAGTAATGGGCCTCAGAATGGCTCAGCCTTCTATCTCAGCAACACAGAGCCTACCTCTGATCTTCCGAAGGAGACCTCTCCCCCAGGGAAATTCAGAAATAAATGGCCCTGCCGGGTGGATGTGTGAGGGTAGAGACAGCTAGGCCACAATCCAGGCGCATGGGATCTAGGGAGAGACACGAAGCCTGTTGTGGAAGTCAACGGTGTAGTCTCTGTCTTTGGGCCATTTAAAAATCCAACTATGGAAGGGTTGGCGCATGGAATAGGAGACTGAAGATAATCTGGAAGGGCTCTTGCAATGTGGCGATTCTAATCGCAGTGAGAAGGAGGCATGTAGCAGAAAGAAGAAACGGGAAGCTCTGTTCCTGTGAGTTTACTCAGAAGGCCCCCTTAGTGTCCCTAAGCCTTACGACTCAGAGGACTCAGACAGGGGGCAGTCTGTTCTGAGGCAATGGGCAAGAGGTTCCTTGTTGTAGGACAAAAGACTAAGGAGGAGAAAATAAACTGATAGGAAACTGGGGAGGAAAGGGCGTTTCCAATGGTAGAAAGAGTACACACGGCTCTACGAGGGGGCGGGTCTCTGCGGGGGAGGAGGAGCACGTTCCCTCAGAGCTCCAGGCATGCTCTTCCACTAGAAATGTCCTTCCGGGACTTGTGCTTGATGAACTAGCCTTTCCCTTGACGTGCTGGCTCAACTGTCACCTTTTCCATGCAGTCTCCCTTGATCCCCCCCGCCCCAGGCCCCAGACTCCAGTTTTACAACCTGGGTGCTGAGACCATCTCTCCAAGCCCATGAACGCCACTTCTAAATCTTGTCTTCTTTTCTCCCCCCTGCAGAAGTGAGAAGTAGCTCACACCCCTTCTTCGCACAGTCCCAGAAAGCTACTTCCAGCTGATCGAATTAAACACATACCTACTAGGTTCAGTTTCTAGGAGATGCATTTATGAACAAGCACAAGACTCCTGCTTCGTGGAGCGTTCTTACATTCTAGTTAAGTCCTCTTACATTCTAGTTAAGGAGACAGACTATGACCAAATAGGCCCACAACAGATGTTGGAATATGATAAGTGCTATGAATACCACGACGCAGGGTACGGCCGATAGGGTGTGCTTTTTCTGACATCTCTCCCAGTTTCCTTTGGTGGGTTTTCCCGTATAGTGGAGGCTGGAAAACGAAGTATTTCCCGTCTCAGGCTTCTTTCCCGGTAGCTTACACGCTCTCCCACGGTAGATCGAAGCTCCCAGAAACACTATATCAGAACGTCACCCCATTGTGTTGAACCCGACTGTTTCCATCACTGAGCATAGAGCTTCTGAAAGTCAGGCACTCACATCGCTTCGCTTATCTGGCGCACAGAAGGCACACGTCAAAGGTGTACCGAATAAATGCCTCCGTATGAGACACGCTGCCTGGCTTGAATAGCGGACCTGCTCTAGTAGGGGTGACGGCAATTCAGAAAGTTAGGTCATGAGAACAAGTTACCTACTGGACAATGAATAGTAGGAAGCTGTGTTAACGCTGGAGATTAAAGAGAAGCTACTGCTGGTTCTTCGGCAGGGGGGAGAGTTTGATGAAAATGGGATGTGACAGGAAGTATTTTCTAGCGTCTCTGTGTGTAAGGACCAGAGCGCACGGCAAATGGGGGTGAAGGGTTAAAACACTGATTCAATAGATAGATAGATAGATAGATAGATAGATAGGTAGATAGATAGATAACTGATTCTAGATAGTAGAAAGTTGCTGGCCAAAGAGAAAGGAAAGCACAGAGCAGAGCAGATACTGCGAAGACTGGCCAAAATACTGACTTCTGAGCTATCTCCTTAAGGCGAGAGACGGGGCGTGGGGCCTCATGGAGAAGTTAGAAAGTGTGTTCTAGTTTGAAGGAAGCCGGAAGTTCTGAATCCAGTGCTAACACTATCCGAGAGTTGCCAGGAGCTGATGTGGGGAGATACGAGCCTCCTGGCTGGGCGCGCTGAATTGGGAGGGGTGGGCTCGTGTGGCTGTTGGGGGCATGGGCTCCGGAACGAGGGAGACCAGTGCGATTCCTGGTTCCGCCAAGCAAGCAAGCAAGCAAGCAAGCAAGCAAGCATGGGGCTGGACAAATCACCTAACTTTCTGGGCTTCATCAATCGAACACGAGTGATCATAGGGCCTCCTTCAGAGGGTTGTTGAGGGGAATAAATGAGTTAATATATGGAAGGTTTTGAAACAGTGCCTGATGCTCAGTGAAAGGCAGCTATTGTTACTATTGCTGTCAGGCGGTACTTGGTGAGCGGCAGGGTGAGTGGTACCGAAGGGAGGTGAAGGCTGGGGTCCAGGGATGAAGTATCTCACTCTACTAAATACTACTCCAAATAAGTGGGCCAGTGGTTTGGCCTTGAGGATATCTTCGCTCTCTTGAGCTTTTTCATAGGAGAATATTCCTCCTCGGAATGGGATGTGCCTATAATAACACAGCTTAGAGACAGCCGAGGATACGGCCCGCGTAAATCTACCAAGGAAGGGAAAAGCCAAAAAAGAAAAGGACGAAGCAGAAGGGAATTTGGCATTATTTGAATTTGAGATTACCCTGCTGCTACTAAAGAAAATCTTCTAAAATAGTAAAAACTAATTAAAACCAAACAAAGAGGAGCTCAGTGATTCAAGATGGTGTGCGTTACACGGGGCGGCAAGCTGCCGCCCCAGCTCCTCTGGCAGGGATCGAGAGTGTGCCTGATGGACTTTGCTGAATTCTAAGCATCTCATATGACAGGAACCAAGTTAGTCACTCAGCTTTCTTTAAAAAAAAAAAAAAAAAAAAGCCCCATTGCAGACAGGCATTGGGTTTATTCACGAGCCCAAACCTGGTGTAACAAACAGGGCTGGGACGAAGAGTCCCTGAGCTCACAGGGCAATGGCTCTGGTGGCCCACCCCAGCTCCAGTGATGGGGTGATTTCAGATACGTGGCACACGTTTTTTTTTTTAGCCTGCCCAGAACATTTTATATACCAAACAATATCACGAAAGGAGAGCTTCAACATAAAAGCGCCAGGATGTCAGGATGTCAGTGGTGCGGACAATCGTTCAGCAGATGAACCTTAGAAACTGACGAGGATGACGCGCACTAAAAATATTCTGAAAGCACGTTATGGAGCAACAGCACTTGCCATTCTAAACACATTCTGTCTCTCTAGTTGCGTCTGCATTAATTGAGCATGAAGACCTCTCAATACTTCTTTTAGGTCAGTTGAGACCAAGACTGAGAATTCGTTTATTTCTTTATTCGTACCAATGATATATTAGTATCTATCTCATTTTTAAAAGATTTCTATGCTGCAACAATGTTCGAGAATCCAACACCCAGAAGGACAGCCGGGGGTGGGGGGAGGACACTGAAAATGATACTGTTTTATAAAAACCATGTCTTGACAATGTTAAGCTCCCTCTCATGCCACATATCTCTGGAATTTAAGAGTAGAACCTTGACTAATAGGGTTATACTCTGAAGGAAGAGACGAAAGCAAAAAGAATAACATCAACCTCTATTATTCCTGTCTTTCAGAGTCCACGCCAGAGAACCATGCAACACTGCAAAGAAATAGATGCTACGACTCGTCTGTAAGAGAAAGTCTAATTGCCTGTATCTGTTGTTCTTATGATACATTTCTCATCCGAACTTTGCTCTCCATGACATAATTTGTTGGCCTTACTTCTCGTGTGTCTTAATCGTTATCAAAGAAGAGCTACTTCAGCTCCTTCGAGATACAGTTTAGTTGGTTCGCTGGGTGCTGTCACCTAATGCTTGGTCAGATACATCCCTCTGAGGATGTGAGGTGAGCTACCCTCCAGGTCAACTGTCCTCCCGCTGACGTCCCTTCCCGCAGTTGATCGCTGTCTCGTGCGACCCAAAGGTGATCAGACCTTGCGTCCCCCCTGGATGCAGGTATTTGTTGACCACCACGTCCTCCTTCCTAATCTCATTTTCTCAAGGCTCCGTTTATTCCCGTAAACTAGCTAAGCTCAGCCCTTCTGTTTTGCAAAGGGTCAGTGCTAAAGGGACCCGTCTTCCTAAAGAAGTTTCCAGGCATCAGTTCATATCAGCAGGAAGGGTACTTTCTTTATTTTATTTTATTTTTTATTTTTTAACGTTTTTATTTATTTTTGAGAGACATAGAGATAGAGTGTGAGCAGGGGAAGGGCAGAGAGAGTGGGAGACACAGAATCCGAAGCAGGCTCCAGGCTCTGAGCCATCAGCATAGAGCCCAATGCGGGGCTCGAACTCACAGATCGTGAGATCATGACCTGAGCTGAAGTCGGCCACTTAACCAACTGAGCCACCCAGGCGCCCCAGGAAGGATACTTTCAAGAAGCCACTGTTTCCTCACCGCTCATCATGCAATAGTCACTCCTCCCAGCACCTAACAGAAAGCTGGTTTCCATAGTAGATACCTATTCTATCTTCAGATTGGGCTCTGGAGGCAATACTGACTTGAGGCTGTAACACGACATATTTACAGGGAACCTAAACATGAGCATATGGGCAGACAAAGAGTTCCTCTGGGTGTGTACATAAATTTATTAATATGATAATACTTACAAAGCATTAAATATTAAACCTCATTAAATCAAGATACAATATAGTTGTATTGGTTGTAATTCCTTCACCATGAATTACAAACATTTTAAAGCTTGATAATATCAAGCATTGGTGGTAACGGACAGGGTTGGGGGAAATATAGATTAGGAAAGTCATTTTGGAGGACAATAGAGTGGCGCCTACTAAAATTACAAATACACAGGCTCATTGACCCACTGACTCCACTTTAGGAATCTATCCTAGATATAATCTCATTTGGGTACAAAGAAGCATGTAGAAACATGGTCATTAGAGACTGTAAGTGAGAATAATTAGAAACAATTATTTAATATATGAATCATGATTAAATTAATGACATGGAATATTATGCAGTCATTAAAAATACAGTGAGGCTGGTACACCAGGGTGGCTTGGTTAAGCATCTAACTTAAATTATCTGAGCTCAGGTCATGATCTCACGAATTGTGAGTTCGAGCCTTGCATCGGGGTCTGTGCTGACAGCTCAGAGCCTGGAGCCTGCTTCAGACTCTGTGTCTCTCTCTTGCTCTGTCTCCTTGCCACCCTCCCCCCATGCTCTCTCTCTCTCTCAAGAATAAAGAAACATTAAAAAAAGGTGTAAAAAAATATAGTGAGGCAGATCTATATGTGGTGACCTGGAAAGAACCCTAAGACATATTAAGTGGAAAAAGAAAGCTGCAGAACAATATGTAAGCTATCATACCATATACACTTAAAAAGCTTATATACTTCTAGGTATATGTTTGTATATATACTTATACGTGAATACTTAGAAATGAGTGTGGAAGATTATATCCAAACTGATGATGAGGGTCACTGATGGAAAGACAGATGAAATTATAAAAAAAATCACCAAGAGGAACTTGTACTTTTATCTGTGTTGTTTAACTTCTGCTCAATGAGATTGTATTCATATATTACAGTGTTATGAATTTCATTTAATTATACACTTCAATTATCTTTCTTTGGTGGACTAAAAGCCTAGCCCAGAAAAATCTGGTTGCCTCCTTATTTCTATGGCCTGAGCCCCCACTTAAGATGTTCTTTCCTTAAATCCTCTCTCCCATCCACCCGACTCCCCCACTTGGAACTTAGGCAAAATTATCTTGGATCCTTGTCATGGGAATAAAGAAGATGATGCAATGCTGAGCTTTTCATAAATGTTTCTTTTTTTGTCGGTTCTTAAGTATTAATCCATGAGAGAATGAGGTGTGTTTCTGCTAAAGTCAAGGGCAAAAATCTCAACTCCTAAAACACCACCACCAATAAACAAAGGGGACCGAATTTCTTATCAACAAAATCAGAGCTCTCACTAGAACATGGCCTTCTTACAGGCTTCAGTAATCACGTATTCCTGGGCGTACTTTCCAAGAAATGTACATACAAGTTTCAAATGGAGTCATTCTTTCAATAACTTTAAATTTCATTCTCTTGCTCTCTCTTTTCTTCCCCTCAAACTTCCACTTATAGAAAGACTCATGAGAACTGTAATATTCTTTTTTCTCTTTTCAAGAAGGAAGAATGACTTCGGAATTTATGCATTTAATGTTTTTTTATCCTATTCTTCTCTTATTCTTCAATTAACTGGATTTTAAAAGCAAATGCTCCCTCCTTTTAAATCATCTTCCGGATCTAATAGTTTATGGAGAAAATGAAAGCCCGTGGATTTTGGAATTTGGATACTGAATTTTATTTAATTATATATTTCACTTATCTTTCTTTAAAGGACTCAAAACCTGACCTAGAAAAATCTGATTGCCTCCTTATTTCTATAGTCTGAGCCTCCACTTAAGGTTTTCTTTCCTTAAATTCTCTTCCCCACTCGATACATACATTTGGAACTTAGGCAAAATTGAATTTGGAATAATGGAATCCTTTACTTGTAAGAAGTTGCGAGAATAAGAGACTCCCTTCAAAAGCATAGACAATTGTCACAAACGGCCTGCAGAGTCTCCTGGAGTAGGGCTCGGGGATCTGCACTTTTAATATAGTAAGTTCTGACGGTCAGCTGCGTCCACTCTCCTTCTTGGCATAAAATGCATCTCCCAAAGCAGTCATGATCACTCATGGACACCAACGGGTTTATTTCAGAAGGATTCCCAAAATGCCCTCACGGTCTCATAGCAAAATATTAAAAAATTTTTCCATTTAAAAAATAAATATATTCGATTATGTACTTTCCGAAGGATAGGAAACGCTGTGTTTCATATTAACAAAGGCTACAGTTATTCCAGCTATAAAAAGGTTGGGAGTATCTGTCTCCCCTTACTTCTCCTAAAAAACATGTTTGACGTCCAAACCTCAAATTCATTACTCCTTCTTGAACAAAGAGAAGGGAGTGTTACAATTCTCATGATAACTGGAATTACAAATGATTTACTGTGACAGTGACCGTGACAGAAGTTATAAGCAATCGGTTTTCATCGCCACCCTTAGAAATATTATATGTGTTTCTGTAGTTTAATGTAATACAGCTACTTATTTTATTTTCTTGAAAAATCTTAAGATCAAAAGAAATAGACTCCCATCCTTTAAAAATCCCCATGTAACAATATGAGAGATTTCCAGAAGAGAGGATTAGCATTCCTCTTCTTCAGGATTCAGAGACTGTTTTTCTTTGTAGTGTATTTATGGTAGGAGAGCTGGGAGGGACAGGAAGTGCTCATCAGACGGAAAGGGTAACAATCTTTGGAAAGAAGTTGGCGGGGACATGGGAAACTCAGCAGGCTTGAAGATACTTTCTTGTGTCTCAGTATTCTAGTCTGCAAGTCTGTCTTGCTGGCAGAGATTCCAGCCTGTGAGGACTGGTCACCTGGTGTATGCGAGTGTTCTCCTGCAGGCCATGACGGGAAGTCAGCTATCAGATGGATCCTGGGACTGTTCTCACATGCTCTCCTCTCCCTTGTTACATATATTTGATCACTCATCTAGAAAAAAAGTCTTGGCAAATCGCACTAGAATAATCACTTCCCGCCTTGGCTCACTGTGGAAAAAAATATCTGTTGTAATGCACCCAAAGTTCAGTCAAGGACGGCCATTTGTAAACGACTCTCCATTCACAGGGAAACTGCCAGACAGAAACGGGTGCCATTTCGCTATTCAGAATGAGCTCTGGCCTTCATGTACCTGTGGCAGATCAGGCTCGTGTTCCATTAGGGATTGAGACTGTAAGAATATCACTTCTCTCCAAATTAATCTGTTAATTCAGTACACTTTCAGTGAAAAAATCACAAAAGTGAGGGTGTGTGTGTGTGTGTGTGTGTGAAATGTAACAGTCTGATTCTAAAACTTCTTTGGGGGGCGCCTGGGTGGCTCAGTTGGTTGGGCGGCCGACTTCGGCTCGGGTCATGATCTCATGGTCTGTGAGTTCGAGCCCCGCAATGGGCTCTGTGCTGATGGCTCATCAAAGCCTAGAGCCTGCTTCGGATTCTGTATCTCCCTCTCTCTCTGCCCCCCTCCTGCTCACGCTGTGTCTGTATATCTCTTAAGAATAAATAAAAAACAACAACAACAACAACAAAAAAAACCACTTAAAACTTCTTTGGGAGAGCAAAGGGTTAAGAGAACCAAGACGAATTTGAAGACAAACAAGGCTCATTACACAGGCACAGCAATTTAGACAGTGGCCCTGGCGTAGGGTTAAGCAGAGAAATGAAATAAAACGGAGCCATTAACAATTCCACACGGGTACCAACACTTGATATACGACAAGATGATGCCGAAGTCTGGTGGAGAAGGAACGAACTACTCGAAGTGGTGTTTGGATGTAATCAATATAAACTTGATCCCTAGCATAAATTGTATGGAAAAAAAAATCCCAGGGTATTAAAGGCCTAAATATGAAAAAACACAATTTTTTCATCTTTAGAAAAACTGAAAGCTCCTCTAAACAAGGTGAAAAGACAAGCCTTAAGCTGGTGGAGGATATTTGTAACATCTAAAACCAGCAAAGAATTACATTGACAAATGAAGACATCCATAAGAAAATCGATAGGAGAAAGGCAAACGGCCACGTAGAAAAATAGGCAAGGAATCCGAACTAGCAAATCATGGACCATGAAGAACAAGCACATATATGCAACTTTCCACCTAATCGGGGACACGAGGACAGGGATTTGAAAGTCTGGTACCGGCCAGGTCCGTCAGGGAAGCCACAGGGGCTGTGCAGTGCTGTACACACAACGGAGAGATCAGAGGCTGTCAGTGCTCTGCATACAGCAGGTGCTCTGACCATGCCGTCTTCCCCTCACAGCTCGGGCTCCTGCTGCCCTAGAGCTCTCACGTGGCCCATCCTCCCTACAAGATAGAAGCCACCACAGAGGCAGCTGCAGTGCCGCGGAGGAAGGGGGCTTTCAGTCAGAGGACCTGGACTCACTCCAAACCTCTGCACAGGTTCTTTGACTCTGTGTCTCTTTCCTCTTCTGCAGAGAGATAACTCAGTAACCTTGACGTGACCTTGATGATGCCCAGGGGCTAGTGAAATTGCGGCCTAACCTGGTCCGAAGCACACAAAGGGGAGTCGGCACTAATGCCCCACTGCTGGAGGTCACGTGCCAGGTGTCTTCATTGAAATCAATGGTTCCCGCCCAGAAAGAGCATCAGGCTTTCCGACTCCTACTTACGTGGAGGAAGTCAGGACCCCCTCAGCACAAGCAACCAATAAGAGAAAATGGCGGCTCTATTCTTGTTCCTGCCAGTGTATAACCTTCATGGGGGTGGACAGGCTAGATTTCCAACAAGGGGCGGGCTGACTCTTTCTCTGTGTCTATTTACAGAGTTGTAATGTATATTCTCTTTCTCCCACATCCTGCCTTCTAGTTTTCTTCTGTCTTCAAGGCACTTTTAATACCAATTTATTAAAAAACAGGTAATTTAAGATACGGCTTAAAAAGAGTCTCTTGCATCATCAGGCTTAGTTAAAATTCTGAGCACAAAGGCTTCTGGAGGAGAAACACGGGACAAGCAGCCAGGAGATTGGACTTGGCTAGACGTCGCTGAGCCAACAACTCCCTATGGGACCTGAGGCAAAGCCACATGGCCTCTTTGGGGCTCCACTTTCTCATCCTAAGTTCTCACAGGACACGGAAGTACCCTCAGAACACTAGTTCACTACGCACACACACATTTATATTTAACACTTATGTTTATATGTTTATGTTTTAACAGTGGGGTGGGAACTTTTCCAATATGTACATTATAAAACTCTGATTCAGGCTTCAGAACCAAGGAACCTGGGACTGAACAAGGCTACTCCTTCTGGGTGCGCTGGCCTCGTCTCCAGCAACCACCTGCATCTTCAGCTGTTTCCAGAATCACTCACTTTCCCTTTTGATGTCTGACACCCATTACTTTCATTTCTGACTTAACCAACAGGTGTTCTCACACTCTTTTCAGAGTGGGCTGTCTTCCCTCGGGGTTCCAGGCAGAGGGAGTTGATTCTTAAATGATTACTGAGAGGCACAGAGAAATCTATTTTCTCGCTCCACCGGCTTCACTGTTGGAACTGCGGTCTGTTGTGGCTGCCCTGACTTCTCGACTTTTCCTGCTTCTTGGAAGATGCAGGGATACGGGGTGACCCTTAAGGGCCAGACTTAAATATTCCACGGAAACCATGAAAGTACAACTCTTTTGTCCTTTGGTTTAGGGCCTAAATATGCCAGGTCTGTGCCACCAAAGTGTCAGAGTGGGCAAGACGTCTTTGACCTCGGTGCAGAATCCAGGAGGGCGGAGGGAAGTCCAGCTTCTGGGGAGAGCCCAGCCTGGCATTGCAACAAGGCTCTCAGATGCGCTCTGTGAAGCTGCACGTGGGTCTGCTCTGGGCAGAAGTGGTGGCCTTAACAAATACGTCTGTATACCCCACGGGACGGCACACACTAGTGGACAGGATATGGGACAAGACTAAAGAGGTCCCTAGACACAGTACCTACAGGGACAAAAGAAGTGAGTTACCCGCAGAGGGCCATTAGCATGGCAAGATGATATTTTAAATATTAACGGATCATATACATGCATCAAATCACATTTCTTTTGACGCTACAATCCAGCTGAGAGGAGCTGGGTTGAGTTTTGGAAGTTAGGACTGAAGATACTCAGGGGACTGAAAACGGCAGAGGTAGGCTTCTCGCTCCCAAGACTGGAGAAAGGTCCCTGGGAAAGAGTATGAGAACGTGGACACATTTGTAGGCTTATAGAACAAAGGGCATCTGTACTGTACCCCTTGAGTGGAGCTCGAGAAAGCTGAGGACCCAGAGCAGAAAAGGCTGTGTCATGTGCCAGGCGAAGTCAGAGTTTTCCCTGGCCCAGCACTGCAGGTGGCCCAGAGTGGCATGGTCACAGATGAAGCCTCCAACGAACGGACTCTCAGAGGTCCTTGGGCCCTTGTTCAAGGGCAGCAGAAAGCTTCCAAACAGCCACCTACCAGAACCTTGTGGACCGCCAGTGGGGGTGCGGGGGGCTGAAGGATGTTGCTGGGGGCTGCCTGCGGGGACAGAGAGCACCTGTAGAACAGGTACCAGCTCCTCAGAGCCTCGGCCCCCAGAACTCAGACATGGCCCTGGAGAAGACTGGTTGGCGTTGCCAGACAGTAAGTTTCTGCCACCAGGAGAATGGGGGTGCAACGTACAAATCAAAACTCAGGGAAAAGATTTTGCAGTTGCATTTGGCATATCTCCAAACATTTATCCTGAGACTGGTGCCCACGACACGGGTAAAGATCAACCCAGAAGAGCTGAGCCTAGTTTAGGACTAACTCATTCTAAGCGGTGGCTTTATTCCCTTCCTTCCTGCCTCCTCTCCCTCCCACTCTCCCTGACCCGCCAGACAGCCAGGTACTCTGCTGAATTCTAGCAAGGCTTTTTTTTAAAACTCCAAACACCTGTTTCCTACAATCAAGATTGAGTAATTTAGCTAGGAGGGGGAGGGGCCCCCTTGCCGTTAGGAGAGGCCATGTTTTTTGGTTTTTGCCAATATACTGTACGAAGGGAGCCTTCTAGAGCTTGCGTGGCCTTCCAGCTCAGCGCTGGTCTTCCCTCACCATCATGTCCACAGAGGCCTCCTCCTCCAGGTGGCATAGCTTCAAGAGGTCTGAGCCTCCATCGGTCTGGGTCTTTGACAAGACGTGTGGAACAGTGACCCCATCACGCCACAATGGACAGGGGCAGGAAGTGTGTTCCTAACTGAATTACCTCTCTGAACTCCAGGGTTATTTTGTTCCTACAGCAAAATGGAATACCCTGACGGTCAGCGATAATGCTGATGGACGGGAAGGGGGAGTTGGGTTTTTAAATGCATTCCGACCCTGTTAGAAAAGACAGGGCTCAGCTCCCAGGTGACCAGTATTTTGAGAACAACCTCCCGAAGGAGACGGTGGAGTGACAGGCAGTGGTATGATCGTTGTGCAGAGAGGTAGTACCTAGACATGGGTTAGGAGCCAGGCTGGTAAAAAGAAGCCTCAACCGGGGGCAGGAAACAGGAGGAATGCAGGAAAGCCACACCTCCGCTTCCTCTCTGTCTCCCTAAGTAAAGGCCAAGAGCTGCTCCCTACCCACCCCCCTGCCTCCCCGTACCCCAGGCAGCCCCATGTGGGGCTCAGACACGAACACATCACAGTCGGGGGGCTCTCTGGGGGATAATCTAAAGGTAGCCGCTCTCCTGTCCGCAGCCCCCCTGGAGTCTACTCCAAAGGAACGCCTAGCTTCAGACTTGGTGCCTTTGAAGGGTAACGACCTTGTGAGAGAAACAAAGCAAAGAAGCAAACAAGGCCAGGTTAATTTTCCTCTGGAATGAAGTTGATCTCCTCCCCCTCTCAAATACTAACCGTAGGCTTTAAAATATTTCCATTATTAGTGCAACCGTTAATTTTCAAATATCGTCCGAAGTAAGCAGTAACCACATACGGGCACCATCTATGTGAACCGAGCACCAGGGAGCTGCCGTACAGATTGCTAAAGGTATTTTTCTTTCCTGATATGCGTCTCATGATTTAGTGTGGAGCCGGAAGGTTTACGGCTTTACAATCTGTGAGTGATAAGGGGACACATGCTGGAAACAGGTCCATTAGAAAAATGGTAATCCTTCCGTTCCCTAAATTGTTACTTACGTTCTCCCTGGCTTTTTTCCCGGATAAGAACAGAAATCTTCATGTGACCTAACTAGTCCCTGGTGAAGTCATGAAATACCAGGCAACCGATCATAAAGTGACAACTGGCATCTTGAAATCTAGTAAAAGAGTCTGTTTAGTAGCCGTAGAATAGCAGAAAAGTGTTTACAACTCTACAAGGTCCCACAGGACCAGAACATACCCTGCTGGTTAGGTCGACTCCAAAGGCCTGTTGGAAAAGCACCACAAGCACAAGGAGCAACAACTACTGCAGCTACGTCATCTGAGTGCTCAGAGAACGCCAGGACCCGCCGTCTCCTTCGATCCTCACGAGGAGCCTTGGAGGGAGTTATTATTACAATTGTCCCCATCTGGCAAATGAAAAACTCTAAAGGCAGTCATTTCCCTGTAAGAGTTTACCACGACAGAGTGGGAGCGAAGGTGCATCTAGGTTGGTTTGTCTTACACCCTGTAGACCTGGCGTCAGTTTAGGCCAATGACTATGACTGAGTGTCAGGGCAGCCGGCCTAGAGTAGTGCAGAAAGGAAGGAAGGAAACCTCTAGTACATCTACTATGTAAAGAAGTTCACAGACGGCGTTGGATGCCAGGAATAAATACCTCCAGTCTTTCTAAAAGTAAACAAATAGAAGCTCAGAGAGGGTGGATCACGGCACACAGTGCTAAGCAGTGGAGTGGCCTTCAACACTACCAAGCCTTCAACACTACCAAGTGAGTTCTGGGGAGAGCCTCACACAGGATCACGGCCAATGCTGGTCTGCAGACACAAGTCACTTGTGTGACCTGGGGACGTCTTCATCCGGGAGACGGGGATGTGAGGGGGTGAATCAGGAGAGGAAAACGGAAAGGCTCTGTGAAGTCTCAGGAGCCACACACATGGGGACAGAAACGGCGGTGCGGGACGCTGGTGCTAAAATACCAACTAAAAACAGACTCCACAAGTTGGTAATTACTGATGGGTTTTTATTAGAGTTTATTCAGAAAAACAATCTCAGGGGCGCCTGGGTGGCTCAGTCAGGATCTCATGGTTAGTGTGTTCAAGTCCAGCATCGGGCTCTGGGCGCCTGGAGCCCGCTTCTGATTCTGTCTCCCTTTCTCTCTCTGTCCCTCCCTGATGTGTGTGTGCCCTCCCTCCCTCCCTCTCTCTCTCAAAAATAAATAAATAAATATTAATAAACAAATAAAAGGAAAACAACTTCATCCAAGCCAGCAACAATATCAGGATACCTAAAAACTGAAAAGGCTGGGCAGGAAGATTTAATGAATAGTAACAGTAGCAGTCGACAGCAACAGACAGATGAATACCGTCGACTACTGACCAGTCAAACGTTCTGTAGCGTAGTGGTTAAGACCAATGACTCCCAGGCAAGCTGGGAGTTGGGTTCAAATTCCAGTTCTGCCACCTCCTGGCTATGTAACCATGGGCAAGTTCCCTTACCTCTTTGCGCCTCTGCCTCCTAATCTAATCATAGATGGGGATGTTCCAGGGACCTGTGCCTATGCCACCGCCTGCTGGGAGGATTCGAGCATGAACACACGAGCGGTGCCTGGCATGATCAGCCACCGTCTAATGTGAGCTGGTCTCGTGTCCATTCTTTGATCTTTTTTTATTTATTTTTGAGAGAGACAGAGACAGCACGAGCAGGGAGAGAGAGAGAGAGAGAGAGAGAGAGAGAGAGAGAATCTCAAGCAGGTCCCATGCTGTGGACACAGAGCCCAACCCGGGGCTTGAACCCATGATCCATAAAATCATGACCTGAGCCAAAACCAAGAGTCGGACGCTTAACTGACCGAGACACCCAGGGGCCCCCATTCTTTGATCCTGACAGTTGACCACCTTTCTGTCACATCAGACTATATACCTCGCAGAGGTACTCAGTGCAGGTGGCTATGGTCCCACTCCTCTGGAAACTTACAGTTATAGCCTAAACTTGAAAAAATTCAGTTGAAGCATGGGAAACTGCTGTTTTATAGGCTAAATGGGGGAGGGGGTGGAAAGCAGTAGTTTCATATATGACAACCTAACACATATGGGCAAACAGATCCGCAAAAAAAAGAAAGAAAAAAGAAAAAAGGAACAAGCGGTCTAGCAAAAATCATACAGGGAGAGTCTGAAGAAATGTAAATAAAATAACTGTGGCTTACACAGCTGCATCAGTATCAAAGACACGCATAAATTAAGTCCAGGATCTAATCATGTCCTTTAAACACAAACATTAGCTCAAGGGGCCGGTGGGTTTGCGGATGCACGTATCTGACTAAGAAGTGGGAAGAGGAGGGATTTTTTTTTTCAGGGCCATAAAAGAGCCACGGAAGGGGCTCTCTCCTCCCCTGAGGAGCCCGCTCCTATCTGCCTGGTCACACACTTCTCTTTCATCTGCTGCTTTTCTTCCCCGCGCCTTTTGATCCACAAAAGGGAATCTTAACCCGCCCTCTTCACCCACCCCTCCCGCTCCTGACGTCAAGCCTTCTCCCACGCTGTACCCTCTTCTTGAGACTTCCTTACTCCATCTGTCGGCTACTTTCCTCCCCGCCTCAAGGTTCACCTTCCACCCCCTCTCTCCCACAAAGGCAGCTCTGTTGAGGAGGAAGCAGTGAGCAGATACATGGCCAGGCTTTCCCTAGTTGGCAGCTGGTTTTCAAGGATTTTCCCTTTGCACTTGTATTGGACAGGAGGGTGTAGGGTGGTGGGTGTCAACACGAGCAAGAGATCAAGGCGGTATTTTTCTCTTCCTACACCCACTGGTCTTCTCTTTGCCAGTTTTGCCAAGTCCATTCCCAGAAACAAAATATATGGCCACCATATAGGAAATCAATTCCCACAGGCTTCATGTTAAACATCTATTATTATTATTGCTACTATTTGTAAGTGATTACTAATGTGATAGAACTTATGATAAGCCTTTGAAGTCTTTGAGAACATTCACTCATCACAATGGCCCTATTAAACAGGTGCTATTATTATTCCTATTTTTCATATGTGGGAACTGAGCCACAGAGGGGTTAAGTGATTGGCTTAAAGGGCCATTGGTAGGTGACGGAGCTGGGAGTCCACTGGGCAGCTGGACTCCGGTGCCTCTGATCTCAGCCTTACTCTAAATAAGGATTGAGAATCAGTCTTATTTGCTATAGCCTTGTAGGATATTCATGAAAAGACTCTGGCAGCAGAATCTACCTCAAGATTTGGAATGGAAAACATAACATGCTTACATGCCCAGAAGTAGAAAACCATATGCTTTTTCCATGATGGTACTTCAGGACAAAGGCAGTGGTCAACCATAATGATTTGGCGCTGAGAAAAATATTCCTTATATTGCCTGGAATAGGATGCTGTATTCAAGGACAAGCGGCTATTTGGCTGCGGGAACACTTCCCAAGGATGGAAGATAAGTGAGTATATCAACCTGGTGTCCCACGATAGGTTTAGATACCTGCTGCTATGGTCAGCCACGCTACAAGGACTTCAGGTTTGTGGATGAAGTGAAGGTTATAGGGGGTCCCAGTCTCCTTCCTGGCCTCGAGGTCTCTGAGACTTCACATGAGGGGCCTTGAAATACACTTCTCCACAGCCAGAGCTCTGAGTCTGAAAGAAGCCCAAGACCACCTTTAGGAGCACAAGGAACTGTCATCCCCGGAAACAGTGGCTGTCTCCCCAGCAGCACGTCAGATACACCAGTCACCTCTGGAAGGAAAACCTCCCTCGCTTGTAGATTGGTAGGGGAGATGCTGCAGAGGGGCCGGAGGAGAGTGGGGTGACTTTATAACAGAAAGCAAGGGGACTACCGTAAATAGGACTCTTGGTTGCAAGCGACAGAAATCCAACTTAAGTACCTGAAGGCAAAGAGGGGAATTTTTTGGGTCAAATAACCAAGCCAAAGGAAGGGTAGGCAGCCAGCTGGGTCCTGGGACGGGACCTGGAACCCGCCACACCCTTTCTCTCTTTTGTCTCTTCTCTCTTCGATGATCAGCTTCATGTCCCTGCAGACTGGCATCGTCTCTGAAACATGCAAATGTGGCCACCAGCAGCTGTCACGAACATGTCTTCCCAGCTTCATGGCTAAGAAGGTAGGCTCCTCCTTCCACTGCAATTAGTGAACTTCTAGACAAGAAATCCAACTGGCTCAGGTCTGTGGCCAATTAGGTGAAGTAGTATGATAGACTGCCTTCACTAATAGCAAATAAACGAAGGGGAAGAGCAGTTTTCATGAGGGAGGACAATCACAGACGTCCACCAATGCATCATGCAGCCCTGGGCCCTCAGGTCCCTGCAGTACTGCAGGGAGCTGCCCCAGGGTCAGCAGCCAGAGGGGCGGCCAAGGGGGAAGCAAGAAAGGAGACGGAGTTACCGAAGTCCTAACAAAACTGGTTTGGAGAATGGGGTGCCTGGCTGGCTCGGCTGGTAGAGCACGGGACTCTTGCTCTCAGGGTTGTAAGTTCGAGCTCTGCATCAGGGGTAGGGTTTACTTAAAAACGAACAAACAAAAAAAAGTGGAAAAAAAAATGGCTCGGAGGTCAGAATGAAACACTCTTCATATCTCAGGTCTTCGAGGTTCTCGGGAGCTCACATGGCCTGGGGGACTAAAGTCCTTTAAGGGAGAAGGGCGAGAGGATCAGAGAGGGCCCACAGTTCCAGAAACCATCCTGGGATTCAAGTGCAAAGGTCACCCTTCCAGAGGAGGGGGATGCAACCACAACCTGGCAGGAGGGCTGGAGAATGTAAGGGACCCCCCACCCCGCCCAACCCGGACTCAGAAGCTCCACCCGCGCGGCTCGGAGCCCACTCCGACCGCCGGCCCCCGCCGGCCCAGGGAGCGCGCCACCTGGGTCCGCACGCCCCGGGCGTGCGATTCCACGGACATAAATAACGCTGGCACACCATACAAACATCGGATGAACATGAAAGCTGCAGCATCTGGGGAACTGTCACCATCTGCCAGTCTGAGAGGAACACGGAAAGAATCAGCAGGGTAGCAGCGGTATGGGGTCTGGGTTTTAAAAAAACACTACCGGCAGCTGCTGTCCGCTCCCGGCCGCTGAGAATAGCAGCGGGTTCTCCCTGACGTGGCAGTCCATGGGCTCTCACAAATCCCGGCTGACCCTGTCACAAAGGTTGAGGCCCACATACCAAGCGGCTCCAATGGCCACAGCTCACCAAGCACATTTGCCAGACTTTGTTCTAGCCCTTCCGCGGGCTCACAATGCGGGCGCACACCAGGTCCCGCAAGCGGAAGAAAAGGGAGAAGGCTCCTGGCGGAGAGCTCAGCAAAAGGATTCTCCTTGCGCCTGACTCTTTGCCTCAGTCCTCATTTGATCCTGTCCGCAGAGACAAGACTTCAACACCCGGCGGGAAGTGCTGGGCCAGGTGCCCAGGGAGGAGATGAAATCCCCAACCTGCTAGAGGTGGGTGCTTGGCTCACACCAAGGTTGTACTTATGTGTTCACTTGTTAATAGAAATCTAAGTTAACCAGCCCAAGCAGGACTCAGCACGGGCTGTTTTTTATTAACTGGCTGGTCGTTGCTGTTTTTAAGAGAGTACCATTAAACCTGACAGACGCCCCCCACCCTCTTGTGCAGTTGAACAGTAAACGTGATTGTTATGATCCCAATCGCCATCTCCAGGCACTCCTCGAAACACAAGTTCTTTGTACATGAGAAATAAAGTCAGACACAAAGGGAAAAAAGGCCCATTTTTTCCTATTGCATCAAAATTGATCCCTTAGACTAAAAAGGGCTATTTTTGCTCCCCAAGGTGGTGAGGAAAAGCAATGACACTCTGAGAGCAATTAGAACGTAGGCCCATGCATAAACACTCGATCCTGGTCTTTATTACAAGGTTATGAACTTGGGCTTACATATTAAAATCTGCCTGGGCTGTGAGGCCCTTTTGTTAATATTATAGGGCAGGTACTACGTGTTTGTTTATTTCTGGTCAGGAAGGGAATTAACTGGGTTCTTAATCCCAGCTCTGTCTCCAACCAGATACTTTTCTCACTTAGTTAACTGAGAAGGCCAGGGTGCTGGGTAAGACGTTTGCTGAGGTTCCTTTCAGGACTAACATCCGGTAACGTGGTGACATTTTTTATGTGCTTGAGAAGTTCTCATTACCGACCCTTCATGGGTGTTTCACCCCCACCTCAACCACTGACTTGTGTTCGCTTACCTTCTGATCCAAAAGCCCTGTGTCTACGACACACCACCTCCCTCACAGCCACCGAGGCACAGAAGTAAAGCTCCGAGACGGGCGGCCTTAACTTGGAGAGAGTCGAGTCCTACGTCAGTCGCTCACTGCCAGAGCTGCGGGACCGAGCGTGGCCAGAGCCGAGGAAGGTCTCTCTCTGCGCGGCTCCGGAGAGCCTCCCTTGTTCCGCGGTCCATCCCAAATGGCCCTTGTACCCTTTGGCAAGGTCTACTGGTAAATCCAGTTCGAGCAGGGAACTAATTTACCATAAATAACAACGACAAGTTGATCATAATACTTCAGCATTAACCTCAACTTCCTATGTGTTAGGCATTCTATGAGGTGCCTTACATGTATTATCATACCTAATCCTCCCAGTAACTCTTGGAAACAGATAATGCTACCACTCCTGCTTTACCGAGTAAGGAACTAGGGCTCAGAGAAGGCAAGGCTGTAATAGCAGTGTGATACCCGTAGGTTACTTCGCAACCGATGGCTGCAGTTTGGTCATGCCTGAAAGCAGGAGGCTGGCCTGCATCAGGATGTCCCAGAGTGTGGTGTATGGACCACTCTGAACAGTCACACGGGGTGTCTGCTAAAATTGCAGACTCCTGGCTCCACCCCAGACCTACAAAATCAGAATGCCTGGGGGCAAGGCCCAGGAATCTATCTGTTTAACAAGAACCCTGGGTGATTTTTAAGCATATTGAAGTCTGAGAACCCCAGGTATAGGATTCTGAAACCTCTGCCAGCTCTAGTACAATGGCCCATGGTTTCCCTTTGTTAGAGGCTCTTCAAGAATGCACGCTTTTCTCTTTCCCTGGACCCAGAGTTAACCCCCAAGTACCCCGAACATCTTCTTTAGATCATCTTTACACAAGATCTTGTTTCATACGTGACGCAGGCAAATTCTCTATTCTCTAAGACGTTTCAACCATACCAAACAAATTCCTCCCATTTAGAAGGAATGCAAGAACAAGACGACATGACCTTAGCTAATTAAGTTATTTTACAAATAGAAGCCAATAAACATATGGAACTAGTTACAGAGAAAAGGGTCACCGGATCGGAACACTGACAGTAAATGAGAGGAGGGGAGGAAAAGAGAGGGACACAGAGACAGAGACAGACAGAGATATCGCTAAGTTGAAATACACGCGCGTGCATGCTTGTGCGCACGCGCGCGCACACACACACACACACACACACACACACACACACACACTCAGATCAGACACACAGAGGAAAACAGGTAAAATTAGGCTGTAAGCAGAGTATAAGGACAAATAGGCTTTATTTTCACTGTGAACAAGGAGGTCTTGTCACCTTTGGCCACGGTCTTGACTTTTTCTTCTAATTTATGTCCTTATTTCCCCTAAAAATGCCCCTCTTGCCCCTCTGTCCTCATCCTTACCTCTAATTTGCCTTTTCATCTATTTGTTTTGTCCTTTCCTGCTGAAATTGAGGTCAGAGCGACAAAACAGCCTGCATTCAGTGCACCTTGTAACTTCCTCATCTCACTACCCAGCGTGGAATGATGCAAATCCCTCAGCTGAGGCCTCAACCCTGACGACCGAGATGGCCAAAGACGTGCATCAATCATGCGGCCACCAGGCCCAGGGGCTGCCTGCTGGCCCGTTTCCATGGAGATGCACATCTGCTTTTCCCATGCACCTCAGCCCACTTTGTGACACACACACGTACACACACACACAGGCATGCACACTACCACCACCACAAAAATCTATTATGTATCAGTTATGCAAAGCACAGTCCTAGGTGCAATGAGGAAAACTACAATGGAAAGGGGCATAAGATGTGGTCCTGGCACCTACAGAGACTCAGAATGCTCCAGGACGCAAGTATGGTAGGAGTTTAGGAGTCATAGGGCATAGGCTGATTACCGAGTGGCCTGGTAGCAGTGGGACCTGGGCTGGACTGTGGAGGAGAAGCTGAGGAGAGTGGGCTGGGGCTTCCGGGTTGAAGGAATGACTGCAGGCAGTCTCTGTTCCTCCGTTCTCTTGATAATAGCTCCCTGATTTTCTTTAACTTTACCTTTAGCTCTTGTGATTCAGGTGGGGCTGAGCTTGAACTTACTAACCAAAGGACCTTATCCACATGGCCACTATGAGGGTTCAGAAGGGGTGTGTGATCCAGATCAGTCCAATGAGACTTGATCAAGAGACTTTTGCAGGAGCCGAGGGTAAAGACGAGCTCTCCTTTCCCCGTGGTTATTTGCCCAGAGGATATAATCCCGGAGCGACTGGCAGTCATCTTACTACTGCATGGAGGGGGCGACCCGGGAGTGAAACCAACATGGAGGAAAGCAGAACCAAGATAGAGACAGACTCCTGAGGACAAAGACTGAGGAAACCAGCTCTATCTCTGGACTGTTTACTTGATGTAAACTGATTTTGTTTTTGTTTTTTAAAGCTAATATGGTTGTCTAGCCATAGTTTGTAACTTGGAGGCAGAAGTGTGTAATGGTGTTCATGGAAGAGTGGGAACAGCAGCCTTACCCACAGTTTTACTGTCGTGGTCATTGTGAACCTGGCTTTTTCCAAATTAACTATCTCCACGCATGACGCTGTTGAGGTGCAGGGCTTGCATGAGATCTCAAAAGGACAGAGAACAAAAAGCAGGGCCCAGGCCTCAAATTCACATAAAAGTGACTTGTTTATACACAAGCTCATTGATTTCCTTCTTCCTCCTCCCTCAGCAGCACACACACACACACACACACACACACTCACACTCACACACACATACTGGCTTTGTTTAAGTCAAGAATTCAGTAAACAAACACGAGTTTGACCAAGTTTAAACCTCCAAAAGTACTCCATTGGCATCTGAAGCATTTTAATTACCTATCCCCTTTTAAAAACATTTTTCAAAATATTTATTTTTGAGAGAGAGAAAGAGAGAAGGAGAGAGAGAATGGGCAGGGGAGGGGGAGACAGAGAGGGAGACACAGAATCTGAAACAGGCTCCAGGCTCAGAGCCGTCTGTCAGCACAGAGCCTGACATGGGGCTCGAACTCACGACCCATGAGAACTTGAGCCAAAGTTGGACTCTTAACAACTAAGCCACTAAGGTGCCCCTAATTACTCCCCTTTAAAAAGAACAAATGTATTTTCCTGAGTTTTCAACTTATTATCAGAAATGCCCTAGTCACTAACCAAGAAAAAAAATTACAAGTGAGATTATTACTGGGATCATACAAGTTCATCTGCTCTCTGGATTGAAAAAAGAAAATGTTGGGGCGCCCAGGTGGCTCAGTTGGTTAAGCATCTGACCTGAGCTCAGGTCATGATCTCGCAGTGTGTGGGTTTGAGCCCTGCATCCGGCTCTGTGCTGACAGCTCAGAGCCTGGAGCCTGCTTCTGATTCTGTGTCTCCCTCTCTCTCTGCCCCTCCCCTGTTTAAGGTCTGTCTTTCTGTCTCTCAAAAATGAATAAACATTAAAAAAATTTTTTAAATAAGAAAAAAAAGAAACTATTTCTCTCCATCATCATTATTTTTGCTATTGTTTTTTCTTCTGATGCAACATGAGGTCAGAGGAGCAGTAAGAATTTTTAGGGTCACTCACCCTCCTGCTTTAAAAATGTTTATATACACTTAATTCTTTTGCATTAAGAATTTGCTGTAAGGTCCTTGAACTGTGTTCTCCTCATTTCTTGGAGCCAGGTTCTAAAGGGCGATTTATCTTTCTGAGAGCACCCATGATCTCGACTTGACATTTCATTTTTGTGATCCCATCCCCCCAGCCAGTGTTCCCTGTCCTACACTGAACTACTTCAGATACAAGTATCTAAGGTACAGTTACAGATTCAACTGTATTCAAAAATCCTTCCACCAAGTGAACTCAAATCGTCTCTCTTCTGGCCATGACTATCTATTTGTTTTTCTTAGGAAGAGGGGAAACGGGCTTCTCTGAGACATGTATCTCTTCTGTTAGCCCAATGAGCAGCTGTCTGTTCTCTCTCAGCCTTTGTCCCGCCCTACACAAGATAGGCTATTGATAAGAACAGAGGTTGTGGTCAGGAGAAGATGTTGGGTTGATATCTGAATGGATAATCTAATACATGGAAATTAAAAGCTGTATAAGAAAAATTAGGCATGGGAGTAAAAGATTAGTCATATGTTTGTCTTCTCAAATTACACTATTCTCCTGTGATTATTGGAAGAAAGAATAATACAAAGATTTTATTGAATTATTTCCATTGAAAAGCTCAACAATGGGTTAATTAAAACTAACACATCTTTCCCGAAAGTGAACCATTTAGCAATGTTCTGGGCACCAAATTTAGAAATGGAAAGCTTCCAAGCTGTTAGGTTCCAAGACTTTTCAGTTAATTAGTGCAGAGAAATTATTTTTATCTATGCATCATGTAAAGATTCAGAAACTAGGTCAGGAATTTTTTTTTGCCTTTTGTTATTTAAGTTTGGGACTGGCTGAAGGTACAAGAGGTTAGCAGAAGGGTGAAGAGTCTGTACCATCAGATTGGAATTATTCAGGGTTAAGCCATTAGTAGTGACTACTAATTGCTTTAGCCAAGAGGTCCAAAATTTCCAAAATATTGAAGAAAGACACTTCATTATACTAAGAGCAGCCTTAACTTCCCTAAAACCAAAGCCTTCTCCAAGCGGCCCCTGAAGCATCCTGTTCTTCTCCATTCACGTTCCCAGGCACATTCTACGAGAGTTGCGACCGACTGTCTTGAGTTTTCATTTCACCGTCTCAGTGGTTCAGGCTAAACAATACTGGTTGTGATGTGAAGACGAGGTACTCAAGTCTACAACCCACCTCATATTGCAGAGAGAATGTTGACCTTGGAAGATATGGGGGTCACAGAAAAATGGACTCAGAGTCAGTAGCGGCCTTGAATCTTCGTCCCAACTCCCATCCAATGTACAGTCATCCCCCTTATCCATGCAAGAGCCCCCGTGGATGCCTGAAACCATCTAGAGTGTCAAACCTTACATGTGTTATGTTTTCTCCTAAATACACATACCTATGATAAAGTTTAATTTATCAGTTAGGAGATTACCAACAAAACCTAACAATAGAACAATTATAACAATATACTGTAAGAAAATTGTATGAATGTGGTCTCTCTCTCTCTCACTCAAAATATCTTATTGTATAGTACTCACTCTTCTTCTTGTGATGACGTGAGGTGATAAAATCCCTGGGTGGTGAGATGAAGTGAGGTGAATAATGTAGGCGCTGTGCCATAGCCTTTGGCTCTCACTGACCTTCTGCGGATACATCAGAAGGAGAATCACCTGCTTCTGGACCGTGGTTTAGCGCAGGTAAGTGGAACTATGGAAGGCGAAACTGCAGATAAGGGGGACTACAGTAGCTGGTTGTCCAGTCTTTACTTCAGGGCTTGTAATGATGGGCCAGCATGAGAAAAGATGGTCTAAGATAAGCCTTTTAAAGAAAATAACACCGTGTGACCTTGGTCTGTAATTTAGAAAACTGTACGTACAGTTTCGATTTCATCCCACAATGGAAAAAGCCTCACAGAAGCTATTAATACTTACAAAGATGACATTAGTTACATGATTCTTGATGCAAAGGCAGAATATATGTGGTAAATAGATGCATTTAAAAAAAATCTCACATAGTAACCAAAGTTGCACAAAGACACACGCACACGCACACACACACACGAGCATTAATGCCATTTATTCCATGTTGCAACCATTCAAAAAGCACTTCCTGAACACCTCCTGTGTGCCATAGCCATCGCGAGTGGTGGAGTCCACACTGGAGAATGCTAGGTTTCACGCTAATCTTTCCACACCATTTTGCAAATTTGTCTGGGAGCCATATTAAAAGTATCCGAATAAATGACGTGGACTATGAAAGCTCAAAAAACACGAAAGGTCTAATGTTGACATTTTCCTAGCACATGCCTGACGTTTAAAGATTTCTTCATTTTCAGTATTTCCTGGTTTGCCTCAGCCTAAGGCCCTGGGTCCTTCTGGCAGCCCGCCCCAACGCTCATTTTCCTCCTGCTGCTGAGTGCATGTTCCCTTTGTTCTGGCCCCGTCACACTAGGCCCCCATCACTTCCCCATCACTCTGCCCACACTGTGACATGTATTATGGCACCCCCTACAGCTTCTTCATGTCTTCCCACATAGACTGGTCAGAATCCTGCATGCTCAATTATTCAAGATGATGTCAAGGCTACTGACATCCGAGCACCTGGCGCTGGTGAGGGGGGAGCAGGGCACGCGGTCTCTAAAAAGGGCTGTTCTGTGCCCACTTCTGTTCTTCAATGCCCCCTCCGGCACCTCTTTCTGTAGCCAGGATGTCTGGTTGGTTCAGGCCTCTAGGCAAACATCTCACTACCGTATATGATTTGATTTCCTTCGGTTTGACAGTGTTTGTTACAGAAGGAGCTTAGTGGCTCACAATTCATTCTTTCAGTTATGGTGAGAAGATCTCGGTTTGATTCCTTCCTTCATCATTTAATACTCAGATGATTTGATTCTAGTTTTTTCATATAATACTCCATGGTATTACTACTAGTAGTTATGAGAATTAAAACAGCATGGGTAAATACTCCAGTGCCGAACTTCATGGGTGCTAAAAATGTGTTGAATTTGGATCTGATTCATAAAGGCTTTTTAGGAACTTTTAGAGAGAATAATTTAAAAAGAGTAAATCTTATTTTTAAGATGACATCTAATTCCTAATATCGACACCGGACAGTTCAGTCCCGACGTGCTTACATACTTGAATTTACTTAGGCCCACCCGGACCGTGTGGCCAATGCCTCATGCCCTACTCTATACCATTCTGCGCATTCCTAATTGTCCACTTGTTTGGCTTTAAGGAAAGGTCCAAGAATGCAGGGTTAGTAAGCTTCCTTATTTGGAACTGGAGAACTGCTCAACTGAGGAGATGTGTGTTTATATGGCTTTTTCCAGCACATGTGTAAAGTGGGATCAGTGTGAGCACAGGTGCATTTGATGACCTAAATCCCTGCCCAGTCACTATCATGGTCATCTACCTGTTCCCTGGACACTGTGACCAATCTTCTAATCTTTTTTTTTTTAAATTTTTTTAACGTTTATTTATTTTTGAGAGACAGAGCGTGAGCAGGGGAAGGGCAGAGAGAGAGGGAGATACAGAATCTGAAGCAGGCTCCAGGCTCCGAGCTGTCAGCACAGAGCCCGACGCGGGGCTCGAACTCACAGACTGTGAGATCATGACCTGAGCCGAAGTCAGCCGCTTAACCGACTGAGCCACCTAGGTGCCCCACCAATCTTCTAATCTTAAGTACCTTCCTCCTCACCATAATACCTACATGTCGCCCGCCATATTATACTTACGATCTGTTTCTAGACTCTCGATGATCATGCCGGTAATCTCAGCCATCCCTTGCCCTAGCCGAAGCAGCTCTTTATCTGCTCCTGTTCTTCCCATCTTCTGTAGCGATTTTTTAAAACAATCAGCTCAATTTTGTAGAACAAAATTTTTTGATTTACAATAAAAAATTATAAAAATAGTACAGACAGAGATTTCTCATATGGCCCTGAATCTAGTCTCCCCTAGTATTGGCCTCTTATATTTAGTATGATATATCTGTTGTTATTAATGAACCAAAATTGATGCATTATTGTTACTAAAGTCCATATTTTGTACAGGCTTCCTTAGTTTTTAAGAAATGGTGGTAAAATATATAGAACGTAAAACATACCATTATAACCACGTCTAAGTGTATGGTGCAGCGGCATTAAGCTCATTCACATTGTTGTGCAGCAATCGCCACCATCCATCGCCAGAATCCTTTCCATCATGCCAAACTGAAACTCTGTGCCCATCGAACAAACGCTAACTCCCCACTGCCCCCTCCCCCCACCCCTTGACAATGACCGTTCTCAGTTCCGTGTCTGTGAATTAGACTATTGCTAGATATGTCACATAAGTGCAGTCATCCAGTATTTGTACTTTTGTGACTGGTTTATTTCACTTAGCATAATGTTTTCAAGGCTTGTCTATGTTGTCCATTGTCACCCCCAAAAAGGGGTGTTCCTGCATATTCGAATCTTTCTACCATGGCTTATCTACGTTCTGATTCTCTAGTGTGGAGTCGGCTCTCTTCTTCAAGGAACTGCAGCTTCCTCTATTTCTGGGACTTTGTCCTAAATACTACTTGGCATTTGGGGCCCAAGAACCGCTGCTAGAACTAACTTTTCTAAAGCACTTATTATGCTTCAGCTCTTAAGCAATATACACATATTATATAATATGTGTAATATTATATACACGTACATGTATAATATTTATAACAAGAAGATATACATGCTCTTTTGTTTACTCTTCACATTATCCCCATGAGGCAGGTATCATTATTAACTCCCTTCTACTGATTGAGCATAGGGAGGTTCAGTAACTTGTCAAGGGAATACAGTTAACAAATGACAGTCCCAGAATTAGAACCTAGGTGGCCCCGAACTTCCTCTGATGTCTCTTACCTCCTGCCAGTCCTGGCTTCCCTTCATCGGGGAAGAGTTCAGTTCTCTGTACTCCTAATAGGCTCACAAATGGACATATTTCCTCAGTTGCTGCTGATTTTTCTTGGACTCTCTCTCTGTGGCCCTGTGTGCCAGTTCGGGCCTGGTGGAACCAGTGTTTTCCCGAGCCTGGTGTCAGCTTCTGAGGCCCTCTGTCCCCTCGCTCTGTGGACTGCCCAGGCTCTGGAACTTCTGGCTCATGCTGTGTGCCATTCTGCCCCTTCCCCTTCCCCCTCTCACTCCCATGGGTGTTGAGTTGCTTCCAGTTCTGATACAATGTCAGCCAGAGCCTCTCAGCCACTAATTTTTGAGTTAAATGTAAGTATTCAACTACAGGGCAGGTGGCTCTCGTGTCCCACTAACATTTTACTTTATAATCTGAAAGGCTGGCAATACACAATAATTCAGTTCAAAACCACAGTGGTCGTGTGACCCGGATTCATAGACAAAATTTTATAACTGGGTTGTGGCTCCACCTCTGCACGGGCCACACCACCTTCCATGTATCCTCCGTTCACGTCCAACGTCATCTCTGTTCTCGTATGGACGTGACGACTGTGTGCCGAGAGCCGAGGGTGTAGGTTGCGGTCACTCAGCTGTGCCGAGAGAGCCGTGGCTGGACTCTTACATGCTGGGCATAAAAGGCATTCTTACAAAAAAGGCACAGAGTCAGAGGCTGCAGCAAGGAGGAGACAAGGTACGCGGGACAGCGATCTGAGTTTAAATGGGAGCAAATCGGAACACGCAGGCACACTTGGTTGTATTGCTGAGCTAAGCTTTGTTTGTGTCTGATCTTCCAACCTGTGGCCTCAGGGCAAACAGGTGATCAGGTGTGTGTGTGTGTGTGTGTGTGTGTGTGTGTGTGTGTGTTCAGCATTTGTGCAGCTGGTTGGCACAGAAGATAGAAACTATTACAAATTCTTTACCACAAACAAGGAAGGCTGCACCGAGGTGGTCGAGAACCCAGCTACAGGAAAGTGGGTAAGAGAGGACCGCTGATTTACACTTCTCTTGCTACAAAACATAACTGGAAAGTGGTAGGGAGGACACTGCTGGTGTGGGGATTGGTAGCAGGCTGTGTGTGTGTCTGGATGTGTGTGTGTGTCTGTGTGTGTGGATGTGCATAGGGACAAAGGACCTCATATAGGGGCAGCCAAATATTACTTGGGGATAGTGCCATAGAAGACATTCAAATACATATTCTGGAATCATATATAAATTCATTGCTTCTGGCCAAAATGTTTAACAATAGAAACATAGTTTAGCAAAAAATAGTTCGTGATAGAATGGAACACAGTATGGAATTCATAAGAGCTGTTCTCTAACATTCCATTTCTTCCAGGCACATAGCGCATGTAAAACCCCATCCCCCCTGAAGCTGCCTTGGCTGTGGGACTTCTTTGGCTGGTGGGAAGGAGCCGAGGGAATTGGCTACTTCCATACGGAGTCTTAACAGCCTGTGATCTGCTGGTTCCCCTTACCTGCCTCAGTGACGGTGGATGTGTCTCGATCCCTGGGCAGGCGGGTGGGTGCCCAAGTGACTATGATAAGCAGAGCCCTCTGCTGACCTGACTTAGAGATGCAGAGTGAGTAAGATGGGACTGAGTTGTATCAAGCCCCTGAGCTTGGGGACTGTGTTACTGGAGTTATTCTGCTAACATGCGCTGCAAGGACATTAAGGAAACACATTAATAATCTGAGCCTGGAATGGAAGACCACATGCAAAAATGAGAAGCAGTGTTCTTTTTTCTTTTTCACTTACAAAAAGGATAGAAACCTCAAGGAACATGAAAGAAACAGCTGGTTGTTTCTAAGATTCTATTCTCATACAAATTTGAATTTATAGCAGAAGACTTTATGAAAGAAAGCACTGGGAATACACTTCAGCTATTCTGCCGAAGGGTGCTATTGTATTTAAATTAAGTAACCGGCACCTAGCAGCTTCAAAAAACACAACTTGTTAGGGGAAGACATTTCTCTTGTCTTCCAGAGTCAGGTAAGAAGGATTTCGTCCTTTTTTTAAAAATTTTTTTAATGTTTTTATTTTATTTTTGAGAGTCATAGAGACAGAGCATGAGCAGGGGAAGGGCACAGAGAGAGGGAGATACAGAATGTGAAGCAGGCTCCAGGCTCTGATGAGCCGTCAGCACAGAGCCCGACGTGGGGCTCAAACTCACAGACCGTGAGATCATGACCTGAGCCGAAGTTGGCCGCTTAACCAACTGAGCCACCCTTGTCCTTTTTTAAAATATAATTTATTGTCAAATTGGCTAGCATACAGTGTGTAAAGTGTGGTCTTGATTTTGGGGGTAGATTCCCATGGTTCATCGCTTACATATAACACCCACTGCTCATCCCAACAAGTGCCCTCCTCAACGCCCATCACCCATTTTCCCCTCTCCCCCACCCTGATTTCATCCTTTTAAGTCATAGGAAATTGTTGCTTCTGTCCCCACAGGCTTCTCTTGAATCAGAAGTACTGTCTCCAACCTCAGATCTCCCTCCCAGGGCTTAACCTCCTCCAGAAATACGGAAAAGTCTGGCGGAGGGGAAGGGAGCTGCCACAAACTAGAAATACAAAGCTTGCTGAACTGGAGAGGAAGTGGGTCCAGTGACCTTGGGATGCCAACCTGCCCCCGGCACTGAAGGAGCTCACATTCCTAGGGACCCAAACCCCTAAGACATGGGACAATCTGCCACCTGCCCGAAGCGTGGCTTTGAATGCTGCGCAGCAATGGCAGAGATGGGAGCTCTGCTCACAGCGAGTGGGCCCAGCCAACCGCTCTGTACCCACAGTTCATCCCAGCTTTATTATTTGTTCATGTTGAGAGGGATTACAGAGTTGAGATTTCAGCATTGACTCTGAGGACAGATAGCCTGGATCCGTATCCTTGTTCCGCTACTAACGAGCTGGAAATCTGGGGTGAGTTATTCAACCTCTCTGTGCTTTAGTTTTCTCATCTGAAATATCTCACGAGTTGCTGGAGGATTAAGAGTTACATACGTAAAGCTGTCGGCATGGAGCCCCTCACACGCCAGGAGCGCTGTGTCCATTTTTATTATGCTATGGCTGCTACTACTCTGCCTGCAGTCCCTGTAACTCCCTTGAGGTGGCGACTCTTGCTTGGAGCAAAACTGCCCCAAAGGTGTTCACCCCCATACTGGAAGTGGAGAGAAGCGGGAGTTGTATACTGACAATCGTATCTGACAATTCTTACAAGAAATTCAGATATTTCTGTATAATATTTATAGCATCACTAAGGTTTTCAAGAGGCCACTTCACATTTGACTGCACTTTATGGGAGAAATTATGTGCTATTATAGCCTCATTTATGAACCTGAACACTGGCTAAGGGCTTAGGGACTAGCTCCTGAGAATATTAAGGGTCTGCCATATTCCCCCCTGGGTGGAGAGTCAGTCACACCTCCTCCCCCTTCACAAGGCGGAGGAGGTGGGAACTTTGTGGGAAGAGTGACAATCCAGGATCATCAAAGGATAAGCACAGCAGCGGGGTTGGGGGGAGGTGCCTTTGAGTCTCCTGAGCTCAAGGCGCCAGACCAGAGGCCAGAAGAAAGATGCAGGCATTTGGCAAGGAAGGACTAAAAAAGAGGGCATTAGGTTTCCTTCCAGATTATTCTACTCAGTTAAAAATGGAGAGATCTGAAGCAGACAGTTCAGGATTAAAAGTTGTATAACTGGCTAGTTTCTCTGGTAGCTACTGGGAAGCTGAACATATAACAAAGAAGAACCTGCTATGGTAGAATCAGACCGACACAGCCTTGTTCATTATCCGGGCCTGTGAATGAGGCACGCTGAGGCCAGGGCTATCCCTGCAGTGAATTCTGACAGCCCGAGCAGGAGAACCAGACCGCCTACCGCAGAGGAGAAGAGCCCCTGCAGGGGGTTTTGGTGTGCGCTTGGTCAGAACCCCAGACTCACGTCTGAGATGGAAAGGGGTTTGATTTCGAAGTCCGATTCAGGCGATTTCTTATTTCTTGTGTGTTTTCGGTCTATACCCAGTGGAGTTGAGCTCCACAGAACAGAGCTCTACACACAACAGCTGGTTTTACTCACTGCTGTGAGTCCAGTTCTCAGGTCAGTGCTTGGCACACAGAAAGTGCTCAGGAGTGACCAGGAGAGAGGAAACGCAGGGGTGAAAGCAGGACTGGGGAGAGGAGACCAGGGTAAAGCAAGCGGTCATCGTAACCGAGGAGGAACTCAACCACAAGGCTCAAGGCCAACGGTCCAACATGGAAGTTTGCTCCAGAAGCTATAAAGGATCAGGCCGAGGCAATGCTGGGAAGTCCCTCTGGAGAAACGGAATCATGGGCCCCTGGGCTCCCTGACCCGTTCTGACTCTCAGGCCTGTACGCCTTTCCAACGAACCTTCTATTCAGTGTCTGGAAGTAAGGCTCCAGGTACATCTATTTGAGCCTGGCCTTCTCAAGCAAGCCCTGAAGTAATGTATCTTCCGTGGTGGTTGTGAGGCTTAAACATGGTAACGGATATAATGTTCATAGCATAGCACTTATATATGATTAGGGCTCAACAAATGGTAGCCACTATTATTATTATTATTATTATTATTATTATAAAAGTATCAAGTTGTACAGATGGTTTATTTATTTAAAGTTTGTTTTTAGATTTGTGACCCAAATTACTGGATGTTTATTATGACTAGTTGTTTTGAAAAATATAAGAGTATATTTTGGTTTAAAACAAAGGAAAGGAACAGGGCACCTGGGTGGCTCAGTCAGTTAAGCATCGAACTTTAGTTCAGGTCATGATCTCAAGGTTCCTGAGTCGAGCCCCGCGTCCGGCTCCGTGCTGACAGCTCAGAGCCTGGAGCCTGCTTTGGATTCTGTGTCTCCCTCTCTCTCCCTCTGCCCCTCTGCCACCCATGTTCTGTCTGTCTTCTCTCAAAAATAAGATAAACATTAAAATTAAAAAAAAAATTAAAACAAAGAAAAGGAAGGAACAGTGGATAAAGGATAAGGAGTGTGCCATCAATCTCAGCTCCAACATGCGCTTTACAGAGGGGGACCCCGGATGATCAAGGTGTCGGCGGCACTCTGGGTCTGGCCCCCCCAGGGGGGAAGCTACACATAAAATGGGGCATGTCTGATAGGGATGGCACTAGGGAAAGCAGGAGTAACAATAAAATCCCCTCCAAAACTGTGTTTTGGCTAATGCGAGCTATTAAACTAACTCTGTTTTTCTTTGAAAGTCGGTAATAGGAAGGTAAACTAGAAAAGATGACCCCACAGGGGCATAGGGAATCTCCCTGCAACCTTCCGCCCGCCCGCTCCGGGAGATGGCGCCTTCTGCCAGCCTGCGGGCATGAGTACTAGACCCCGTGCGCAGGCTTGCGCTGGGCTGTCTCCCTTGTTCTCAGGATGTTCTGAGCTTGTCTTGACAAAAGGATACACATACGGATTTTTCTTCTTCTGTGTCATTAAAGCTCCGCACTCACACACCTTGTATCGAAGTACATTTAAACATACATTAGCCAAGTGAAGAACTTTCTTGGCTACTAGGAGACTTCAGTTGTGTGTACCTTGTTTCACTGAAAAGGTGCCTTAGGTGATTGAAATCGTTAATGCAGAAAGAGCAGTCTCACCAGACAAGACTGTTAGAAGAGCGAATTGCGACGGGATTCTGACATTTGTCCTGCCACTGCGCCTCCCTGGGGCGTGGTACTGAGAACACAGCCAATCTCAGTTCTTTATACTCATAAGAGGAAGAGACACACTTCATAGCAAAAAAATCGCTAGTCTAAAATTATGTTGATTTTGCCTTCGGAAAGAAGTTGGAGACGCATCTTCAGAAACAGACAGTAATCTGAGTTGATTCCCACACCCCAGGTCTTCCCTCCACACATGCGCTCGGGCCAGAAACCTGGTAGTTCCTTAGTGTCCCTACCTGCTCAGTCACTAGTCTCTGCACACTTACCGCTGCCCTGTTTTCTCTGCTCCCCTCAATTCGAGTTTTCATGGTCTCTGCATTACTTCCCGTCTTGTCCTTCTCAGAGCCGTTGCACGGCCCACATCCGACGGGCACATTTATATTGACCTCGGAGCGCACGGTGGCCCCTGGAGCTGGCAATAAGGCAGCTCTGCCCCCTTAGACATCTTTTAACACGCAATGGTTAGGTTGTTCCATTTCTTACAATCTCGAAAGAGTCCTGATGATGCTGTTGAAGATGACAACGACACAGGTACACGCCATGTGCTAGGCACGGTGCCAACTGAGCCCTTTATACTTCTTAACTTGGTTAGCTCCCCCGACAACCCAGTTATCCCCATTTTATAGACAAGGAAGTGAAGGTCAGAGGTGTTGAATAATTTGCCCCGGGTCACACAGTTTTAAGTCTCCTTTTCTCTACTTAGCGGTGCATGCGGGGCGGAAGAGAGCTCAGCTACCTGGTATGACGTGAGTTATTTCATGTAGAGTGGCCTTTAGTGAGGTCTGAGAACCTTGTCTAATACGGCTATTATTAGTAGTATGTCAGGATGCAGTTCAAACTTTACGGAAGGCATGCGGCTCGCACCAGCCTCTTCACAGCATGGTGCCTGCCTGCCTCTCTTTCCAGCTTTATCTCTGACCGCAGACCCTCTTGAGCCCTGGCTGTTCGCCCAAAGGACACTGCTGATGTCCTATTTGTCTGCCTCCTGCCTCCCTTTCCTGGAACGCTTTTTTCTTCTTTAACAGGTAAATACTATTGGTCTATCACACCTTGCCTGATCCCTCCACACTGAGCGCTTCGTTGCCCCGGCGACTACCGCTTTCCTCTACGGTTTCACGAGCTCTCTGACATGATCTGTTGCTGTCTGGGTCCACCTGCTGTGGCGGGAGGCCTTTGAGAGTGGGACCCAGGATCTACTCACTGGAACTCGGCCCGGCATCTAGTAGAAATTCAAGAATGCTTGCAGAACTGGATCGGATTGGAGTGGGGTTGGCTCAGTTTATATGTCAAGAATTCGCCTTCACTTTCATGGTGCACTGACCTACGAACATCTTAGCATTTGTTATCTCCTACAGGCAATGGAAGAAAGGACTTTTGGCCCAGAACTCCGGTTTGGGTGCCTGGCAACAGGAAATTGGAAACCTGACAATACCGTCCTGCTGATGAGAACAGTATAAACCTTGAAACTGCACTTTTAATAAAGGATAGTTAGAATGCCAATTTAGCTATGTACCCACACATAACTGGTACCTTCGGACAGAACCTGGTAAGAGGAAGGAGGTAAGGTAAGAGGTAAGGTAATCCTTTCTAAGAATTAAGTCCCCCACCCTGCTATAATTTAGGCTTTAAGGCTTCTCACATGGTATAAACATTCCTCTATTAATTGAAAACATTGGTTAACACAAACATCTCAGTTTCAAAGTGCTTTATATTCTGTACTATCCTTGGAAAATATTTTCCAATGGGCATGTGGCTGACTTCTCGTATGATTTCAGGATCAGTGCTTGGTGGAATTTATTGAAAGATAAATTCGAGAGAACTTCTTTATTTTCAAAGGGAACAGGCTAGTTGACTAGGTAGTGGGCGACACGCACGTTCATTGGTAAATCGATGTAAGTGTCGCGAATATTCGGTATAAATTGGCGTTCATAGAAACGACATGGATTTTGGCGACTCACCTCTAGGGCCAGTCTGAGGTCCGCCTGGGGTTAGAACTATGAATGATGATCTGAGGCTTGTACAGAATTTGTTACTGAATTTTTCCACTCCTCCAAAGTAAAGAGCTTTAACTTACAATAAACAGCTTATCAGTATAAATACTGGCATTCGTTGATAGCATATTGTGTGGATGTTCCTTATCCACTCTCTAAAAATGGATACATTTACAGCATAGTTCAAAAGTGTCAACTGTCAGTTGAAAGTGGGCATCATTTTAAGAGAACATGTCTTTAGTTTGTTTTCCAGGATCTTGATTTTTGGCCAGCCATGCGCTCTGACACTCCTCTACTGCCCTCTACTGTTCAAAATTATTCAGCAGCCGGCTAACTTTGCACACATAGCAACTCCACTGGGGCAGAAGTAGCAACCTTTATTCTCTATCTGTACTTCATCCCGATTTATTTTAGAAAGATTTATAGGACAGAAAGAGCCAAAATAATGATCCATGTGGGGCAACAAATGTTTTCTGGACAATCTATTTTCAAGGATTTCCATTGGGCACTACTTATCATCATTACTCCCTGTTCTCTCTTAAAGAAGGTATTTTTATTGAGTTCCAGTGTGAACTACTTGATCCCTTGCTTTATTATAAAGGCTTTTGAGAATGTTATGGTTCAACTTACACAAGGTATTGTTTTAATGCCTTTAACATAAGTCCTGGATGCTTGCCAGACACGAGTGAAGGAGAAAAAGGCATGATAACTCTGTCTAGCCACTTAAGGGCACCAGATCCTGTAAAACTAAATTCAAACGTTCGGTATATGCACTTGTCATTTTCAATGCCTATAAAATTGGCTTCAGAGGCAGATACAACTAAAATCACGGTACAGCAGAGATTTGCAATAAGTAATACTTACGACTCTTCTTTTGTGTTAAGTACCCTAAATGGGAGACAGGCCCCATTTTAAAGCAGCCATAATAATTTTAAAACAATAGCTGAGCGTGTATGTGTGTACATGTGTGCACAAATGTTCAACAGAGATATATTTAGTTTAGGAGACTTATTCACGTTCCAAGATCTGTATTAAATGAATGACCTACATTTTCTAAACAACTGCTATTTTTCTTTCTCTACAGAGTAAAGTGCCTTGTGGAGGGTCTCTTCTCAGTTCCAGAAACTGAGGGCTCCTTTTGATAATTTGTCAATTGTAATTTAGAAACTAATCTGCCTAAGACTTTGAAACCCATCTATATGGTGAAAATGGTGACCTCTGCTGGGAAAATTCAAGAGGAACTGGAGTCACCTTCACATGTGCGTCAGGAGTGAACCCGGTATGCGGCTAGCCTGCCAGTAAATAGGCATTCATTAAGATTGATACTCCAGCTGATCTCGCCTATCCTGGAGAATTTAGGCTGTTTTGTTGGACATCTGCTTTCCTAAGAGAAAGTCTCTCTCCAAATATGGACTCCACCTAGCGTTGTGACTGAATAAATAGGGTTATTACTTTACCATTTCTCTGCAAAGCAGCTGGAGTGCCTGTGTGTGTGAAGAAGGGGAATCACGGGCCTTTTCAAAGCATGTCTTAGGCCTACTCATTGTTGCCTCTGCCAGGTCCCCAAACAGGAAGCCGGCGAAATGCACTATAAATATGACCCCATTTGGTGAGTGACTTCAAAGGCACATTTTGTAAAACAGAGAGGCGGAGGCTGTGTTGAATATACCATATTCATATTGAAACAAAACGAAGGGACGTGTGTAAGATGAAAATCACTGAGACAGCCAGTTGAAGAATTTGAGTGTTGGCTTGTTGCTAGGAGCACATTTTTGTGCTGCTTTATAAAATGATGACCCCGACACTGCCACAAAGCCACTATTGTCAAGGGGGTGCTGCAAACACTGCTACGAGGATCCAACCTGCTTTTAATTCTTTATCCGGGAAACAAAAGAGCCACAAGGTGATTGTCACTGGGCTCCAATGCTTTCCGATGGGATCAGACTCATAAAAGAGCTTACAAAGGTTTAAGTTGCTCTGAAATCAAGGTCCTTTGAGGGCACATATGAACTCAAAGTTTACCGTCATCTGATACGATGAGTAGGAAATTGCTTAAAAATGGTAAATGCTAAACAGGTCTAAATAGTTCTTGTTGTTGAATCATCAGTGACAAACTCTTAGGTCAGCAGAGGCTTAAAACTATCCAGCATCTGATACAGACAGAGAGAGGCACAGAGAACCATGTGCAATGTGAAATCTCAGGTTCCAAGTCCTCTTGTGCTCATGGGCTGTCTTGGGCTTTCCAGAATCATGTAATGAAATGCAGCTGGGTTTTGTACTCTTCCCAACAATGCAGAAGATGGGAAAAGGGATTGCGCTTACTTGCCTATATCATTTATAAGCTAACGTGTGAATGAACTATCAGAACCTTCTGAAACTTATTAAGGTGAATTCTGTCGCCAGAAACACATTTTATAGCTTTCTAAAAAAAAAGCTATGGGGGATTTTCAGCAGGACGTGGGTATTTAAAAACACAACATACTCAGTTAATTGGGAGCCATACAGCTAAGCCCCAGACCATTTAAGTTTTAAAATTTCTCTTGAGGTTTTAGGGGTATTGATCATAAAATGCTTATTTAATACTGTTTGGCTGTGTGACTGCTCCTGGCATTAGGGGAGATCCTTGCCCTGCTCCTATGCAGCTCTGGGGCTGGACATAATATTCAGCATGTGTTTGTGAAGACATAGGAAGATATTCAGCACTTTTCTGAGCACAGTTTTAGGAACTTTCTTCTGCAGTGAAGTTGTTTTAGTTACTTACAACAAATATTTATTTCATTTGGCATGATGCTTAGCTCCATATTTTATTAATTAGCTTTATGTTTCATCCTAAATATTAAAATAGAAGTCTTTCAAGTTACTGAGGGTCCCCAGTGCATTTATAATGAGATGCTAATATGGTCTTTGTGACTTTGGGAATTTGGGTGTTGATAAATTTGGGGGTGTTTTGGAGTGGCGTCTAATGCCTTAAACAAAACCATGGTGGTTTTATTGTATTAAGAAATCACACCCCCAAAGGTGTCCGAAAACCAAGAGGTCTGAAAACCCTCCTTTAGAAGATTTCAAAACGCCAGATGTAAATATTTTTGCATGAAAACAATAGTTCGGGGGCACCTGGGTGGCTCAGTCAGTTAAGCATCCGATTTGATTTTAGCTTAGGTCATGATCTCACAGTCGTGAGATCAAGCCCCACATCGGACCCCATACTCTGTATGGAGCCTGCTTGGGATTCTCTCTCTCCTTCTCTCTCTCTGCCTCTCCCCTGCTTGCTGTCTCTCTCTTTCTCAAAATAAATAATAAATATTTTTTAATTTAAAAAATAAAACAATAATTCAGGAGCACAAACATCAAATGATTTTTTTTAGAAGACTTTATGATTTTAGAAGACCCACATATCTGACTGAAATTCTATGCCAGAGTTAGCAGAGTTAATGTCGAGTTAGGCTGAAAATTTTCTTGGGGCGCCTGGGGGGCTTAGTCGGTTAAGCATTCGACTTCAGCTCAGGTCATGATCTCACGGCTCGTGAGTTTGAGCCCCATGTCGGGCTCTGTGCTAAAAGCTCAGAGCCTGGAGCCTGCTTCGGATTCTGTGTCTCCCTCTCTTTCTGTCCCTCCATCTGCTCACACTCTGTCTCTTACTCTCTCAAAAATAAATAAAAAACATTAAAAAAAATTCTCTCCAAATACTCAATGGATGATACCCTGCAATTTCAGAGTGTTCACCCGATCTAGAACAAAGCCCTAAACATACTTGGGAATTTCCAATCAGACCAGAAGAACATCAGAGGGAGCCAGCTCGCACTGGGATTTTTAAAAATGCTGAAGCAACTGCCAAGAAATAATTTCTCCTTAGACATTGAGTGGGCAGAAGTGGAGTACAATTCCTCTCGATGTCCTGCTTCCATTCTTGTTCCTGCCTGACATCAGGGGAGGGGCACAGGCAAGATGGCTGCCTCCTGTGGATTTGGTAGGAGTCTGGGACAGGAGGCTGAACCCAATCTCTTCCCTCCAGAGCTGACCCTCTTTGCATCCTGGAGGAGATACCATGTTTCCTGCCCTTCTCTTTTCCCTGAGCAACTTAGAGGGGAGAAATTATAAAGTTTTCTCGAAGTTGCCGATCCCACATAAGGTTTGTAAACTTCTCATACCTTCCACTTGTGCATCAAGGGGAAGACCAATGATGGGGATCTAACTGTGCCATTTGGTGGCTAAGAACTTGGTGGCTCCAGTTCAAGCACGAGTCTGAGGTTGTGGTAAGAGTGAGTATTCTCTCAGCACTGTTGTGTGCTGGGTGCTCCAGGAAATGTAAGGGTGAGCAAGTCACCATCCCTCCCCTCAAGAAGCTTAAGGTCTGGTTGTGGGGTTACTCAGGTACCTGATCGAAGTTTCACAATTTCTCAACTACAAGGTGAAAGTCATTAGTAGTGGTGAGAGGTTAAGAACAGTCTGAATCAAATGAAATTGTCAACATTCGAACATTTAAAAAATCTGCAAAACTGCCATTTCATATGGCTCGGCCTAATACGTGATGAGAGTTTAGAGCTTGAGACCTAACGCTTTGGACTTAGTTGCAAACGCACAATAGTTTGGAGTGATTTTAAAATGAATGACTGTATCCGTCTCTTTCTCCCTTCACTATATTATGACTTGTTTTTCTAAAATACAGATGTGTGAACTCATTTTTAAGGGCCCTGCCGTTCTCCACAAGTGTTTTCCTCTTCCAAACAACACTCTTCTAGAAGTTGCTCTCCTTTATCTTGAAATCTCCAGAGCACAGGTTTCTAGAGGATTTCCCTTTGTTTTTATTTTTTTCTTGCAGTTGAGATACAGTGTGACGTTCGTTTCAAGTGTGATGGTGATTCACCGGGAGGCTGTGCTCACAAGTGTAGCTCCCATGTGTCACCACACAGTGCTGTTACAACATCACTGACTATATTCCGTATGATGTTCTGTAGAATTTCTCTTTAAAGAGAGTTGATGGTTGGGGCACCTGGGTGGCTCAGTCGGTTAAGCGTCCAGCGTCAGCTCAGGTCATGATCCTGCAGTTCGTGAGTTCGAGGATCCTCGCGTCCGGCTCTGTGCTAGTTAGCAAGGACCCCAGAGCCTGCTTCGGATTCTATGTCTCCCTCTCTCTCTGCCCCTCCCCTTCTTGTATTCTCTCTCTCTCCCTCTCAAACATAAATTTAACATCTAAACATTTATAAAAAAATAAATAAAAAATAAAGAGAGCTCACGGAGAAGTGAGCCATCCCATCTGAGAAGGGGAGCCTATCACGCTGGGGACTGGCAGTATCATCAGAGCCTCCTATAAAGGGTGGCAAGTGGTAAGTTCTGCACTGAACTAACTCCACGCAGCAGTAGTTCTGCTGAGACTTATTTACCTCCATCTTTTCGTTTACTTGCATGCTCCCTCATGGCTTCTACACTGTTACCTGAGAAGGTAATGGCACACAACTACCTGTTCCTACCAAAGTGAAAAATAAACACCACGGTGCAATCCCCGCTCACCAAACCGGCAGACTGGAGCAGCCAGGATGGCACTTCTGCACACAGAAGAAACTGCAGACAGGAGGTGCTGGTGATGTGGGTGTCTCCACAGATCCCACCAACGTGCGTGTGAGAGGACAAGCAGGGCGAGACATCTGGCATGAGCAGACAGTGTCACGCTGGCTCACTGCAGCGTCAGGAAGGTAAGGCCTTCCCTCCCCTCACTCCTCTCCTGTTGCTCTGAACTCTAACCTTGTGAAGGGTGGAAACTGCGGTTTCTCTAAGTTCTGGGAGGAGGAGAAGGAAGAGGAGAAGGAGGAGGAGGAACCTCCCGGGAGGGAAGAGAGAGAGCCTGTCACACCGGCCAGTCACATGTCCCTTCTTCGGCTGCAGCAGGCAGAAGCTGGGAGAGAGAAAAATGCCGTACTGTTCATTCAAGCTTGAAGGTGTGCCCTACTCCACGGGGTTGGACACACCAATTACTAAGTTCAGACTGTGTTTCTTTTTTTTTTTTTTAATTTTTTTTAATGTTTATTTATTTTTGAGAGGCAGAGAGACAGAGCATGAGCAGGGGAGGGGCAGAGAGAGAGGGAGACACAGAATCTGAAGCAGGCTCCAGGCTCTGAGCCGTCAGCACACATCCTGATGCGGGGCTCGAACTCACAGACCGTGAGATCATGACCTGAGCTGAAGTCAGCTGCTTAACCGACTAAGCCACCGAGGCGCCCCCAGACTGTGTTTCTTAAGGGTGACCAGAAAAGTTATGAACTTGCCCAAATATTCACCCAGAGATAGGGGAAGGACCAAACCCCTACTGAATAAAGTAACACTGAGAAACAAAATGGGTGCCTGACGATCGGGCTTGAAGAGCCACGTTTACCCCACATACTAGTTCCAAACCGAATGTAGAAGGCCTGTGTGTCCGGGGGCTCTAGAAAGGATTTAAGTTCAGACCATGAGGAGTCCAGGAGGGTGTGGCTGCTGCTAACCCTCAGGTTTTTTCACATCAAAAAACCAGGCTTCTATCTGTGTAACACTGGTTTTTACAGTTTGGTTTCTACTTCTCTCATTACCTTAGAGTACAAATGAAAATAACTTCTGAGGGATGCCAGGCCCCCATTTTACTAGAAGCTCATGAAGTCTATGGTGGGATTTATTCCATCTCTGTACTTATTTCGATTCAGGCGCAGTGACCCGGAGGCAGTAAAGGCATACATTTCCCTTCACCGTATAATAAATTGACGCCAGCATGCTTTCTCGTGTGATTATTTTCTTTCTCTTCCTCAATTGAATCTTGCCGCCCTACTTCCCTTACATTTTTGCTAGTGCAATGATACTTCTTCTGGACTATAAAGGTACACGTTACTATTTTCCATTGCATGAAAATAATAGCTAAAATCTGTCGACCATCTACTTGTTCCAAATGCTTTATATATTTTATCCCTAAGAGTAGCAATAATTCTGGGGGGAAAGTAGCGGTATCCCCGTTTTCCAGAAGGAGGAAATGGAACGGTGGAGAGGCCAAGTCAGTTGCTCCCTCATTTATAAAGTCTGGGCATCAGGGAGCCCAGACTCTCACTTGGACGTGCCTGATTCCTCGGGCCATTTGCTTCTGAAGGATGGACAGGGTAAGCAATCACGGTACAAATGGGCCAGGTAACTAGTTCTGCAAATGACTCATGGATTATTTGGATGGAATGATTCTTAATTAAATAACTTAATTAATTAATTTAAAATTATTTGGGATTATTTTGCATGAAAGTAAGTCCTTTAGTCTTTGTTGGTGGAATAAAAACCACGCTACCTCCATCCGTTTATCCTAGAGGATTATGACATGAAATAGATATGCCATTATCCATCAAGCATTCTGAGGATAAGTCCTGCAAACGGTCTTAGTAACAGAACTTCTGTTTTGTCTTCATCCATCCTGTAATTTCCTTTATCGTTTTCTTATTATCATATCGTATTATTATTTCTGTACTTGAAGTGCTATAACTTAGGAGTGCAACTCTGATAAAGACACTCTAAGTTTCCCTTGTGTGTCCATTTCAAATATAATGCAAAAAAAAAAAAAAAAAGGTGCAGGAGGGGATGAAACTGCTATGGAATGTTTCCAGTAGAGACGCCAGAGGGGTTCAGTAATTCCTATCAGGCAAAACTTTCGCTCTTTTGTTTAAATAAAATAGACATCATCGAATGTACGTTTTCCATTTCTGCACTGAATTATATGCATCCTGAGTTTCTTTTTCCATTTCTTTTATTCCGCCTTCTTCCCAATCGGCCGCGTGCATTTTGTTTATTCAAACTTCAGCCTTCTCTGTCGGTTGGCAATGACCTCTCCTTCCCTGCATGTTCCCTTCCCCTCGCCCCCCGGCACCCCCTTCCTGCCCTCTCTGCCTGACGTTTCCAGCCCAGCTGTCCGCCTCCCTTTATGTTTCCCTCCTCCGACTCTCCTCCTCTGTCTTCGCTGTTACCATTCTGGCATCACCCCCCTTCCCTCCCTCCCGCTCATCCTTCATGCCTCCTTCAACGTTTCCTCATTATTGCTGCATTTCTAAATAGCCTCCAAGTAATCTATCATTTACCCCAACGCTCTCAGAGAGTCTCTTGACACAGCTCGCAGACAGTAGTTCACTGCAGCAGGAAAATTTACCATGCTCATTTATTATCCTCTTAGAAGGAGTGCTGAAGCAGGGGTCATAACTGAAAGAAACATCTTACCTATTCAGCAGCTCCTGAAAAAGGAACTGGCGACGGTTAATAAGAAAGCTGTCTTCTTACGTCTAAAGATGGCCACAAATATGCTCCTAAAGAGACAAAGCTGCCGCAAACACGCAGGAGGCGCTGAATGACAGTGACCCTCTACGCCCAGGGTGTTGCGTTGGCCCTGTTTTACCACTACAATTAATAATGACTTACTCTGGTGCACCTACAGGGTGCCAGCCTCGTTTTAATGACATAGAGTGAACTATCAAATTCAGGGCTCTTCCTGCAGTTGTGAGGTTTGTGCACTGCCTTCTGAGGTCCAGCAGAGGGGTGAGCTGAGGCTGCTTGTCAAACCATAGGTGGAGACTCTCATTATTCCATTTTTCAGATGAAGAAAATGAGGCTCCGATGAGTTAAGCCACTTGCCCAAGTGGAAGAACCATGTAAAGGTGACAGACGTGTGATCTACCACCTGTAGCCTATTCCTTTACTAAACTGTAAGCAAACCGAGGGCAGGCACTGTGTCTACCTTGCTCGCCCTTAGAGCTACTGTTTTTAGAATGAATGAAAAAAATAAAGGGGCAGATGTGGCCGCGGGGAGGCAATGCCAGGCAGGCCCCTGGCGTGCAGAATCAGGACGTCACAATGATTAGGGGTAGAGAGTGGGCTGGAGGAAGGAGGAAGGTTCAGTAAGGAGTACCAGAGGGTATCTTGAGTTGATCTGGTCTGTAGGAAAGCTTGTTTATAGGCAATACTGGGGGCTCAGGAGGTAGATGCTTGAGGTCCAGTGTGCATGGGGAGATGTAAGCTAATAACAATGGCAACCATGCATTAAATACTTCTGTGTCGGGCAGGCCCTGAGTGCTGTAGGCTTCTCTCATCTCATCCTTACTAAAGCCTCTGGGGTTGGTCCTATGATCCCTCCTGTTTCAAAGTAAGGAAACTGACGCTAAGTGAGGCGTCATGGTTTTAAGGATAGTACAAGGCAGACTCTAGATTCGGTCCCAGATCTGCTGATTTCAAAATGCACATTCTTGTCCTTCTACTTAGGAGGAGAGATTGGGGTTCAAGGGAAGACCCTTGGAGATCAGGGTTCAAGGGGAGAGCCCCTACCAGCAAGAGAACTAGGGAGAGGAGGGAAGGTTTCCAAGGCTGCAGGATGAGTACAATCGCACAGGTTTTTGAGGAAGAACTCAGCTTGGGCGAATCACACCGGCACCGAGACAGAACTTGGTTGAGGTCGGGCAAAAGGACTTGATCACTGGAGACAGATGAAGAGTCTGCTTCCCACCACCCCACATCCGAACAGAACCAGCCTCAAGGTGACTTGGCAATGCTCCACCCAACTGGCCCTGTGAGGGAAGCACCTTTCTTTCTCTCCGGTTCCAGAACCTGGGGTGGTTGTTGTGGCTGTCGAAATGCAGGCAGGACGTTTTATGCTGGCGTTAAAATGGTGAGTTCAGATCGTTCTATCTGCCAATACGTGACCCAGAGCTATCTTAAATCCTCTTGGAATGAGGCAGGGTACAAACTTAAAAAACGTACATGTCTGTACAGTGGATACATTTCTCCAAGCAGCCTTAAAAAGCATGTGTGTGTTTTTCTTCTTTAATCAGATCTTTTATTTACATGCTGCAACTAAATCATCCAAATACTCCCAGTGGCTTGCTAGGATGCATGTCTAAAAGCAGCTCTATGTTTTGGCCTTATGTGTGTTTACTGGCTCCGTGTAATTTTCTACACATGCTGTCTCTCTCCTCAAAATGACGGCTTCAAGAAAACTGAAGGAACAGTGACAGTGGCAAGGGGCTGGGACACGCGAGTTGTTTGGTGAAAACACAATGCCACCTTAACGGAGACGGGTACTTTTTTTTTCCCCCTTGAAGCTGAAGTTATTCACAGGCTGCTTTGTACCTGACAGAAAAAGAGCTGTACTCTCAGAAAAAGAACTGGGGGGCAGAAGGAAGCATGAGAGACACATGGGCTTCTCAAGCAGTGGCCCAGAGTGTGGGTCCGCTGGCAGCGCCGTGGTGAGGGAGCTGGGGTACAGACGTGCCTGCCTGGGACCCCGGCCCCTCTCCCTGTCCCGAGGATGGCCTGACCCTAGACAGCTGGGTGTGGCACCCTCGGGCGAGTGACTGTCCTGAATGGTTGGGAGGGAAGTGACAAGTACCGCGAGTGGGTCCCAGCAGGATGTACCGGAGAGCCCCGGTGTTCTGGGTGCAGTGTGGGCGGACCGTGTCCAGACTCCAAGAACGCCGACTCTTCCTTCACGTCGCCTTGCTACTTTACCGCTCTGCAAAGCCCTAGCATTTCGCCACTATCTGACGCTGCCTCTGGCCACCCCGAAATGAGGGAGGGGACGTGGAAAGAACAGGGGACTCGGAGCCAGAGAACTGCGTTCTACTTCTGGCTCTGCCAGTACTGCCCTCGGACGAGGTGATTAAACTCTCTGGCAATAATCCCAGAACCTTTCACCTGTCAAAGGCAGAAGATGGGCCGCAAGGCCCAGCGTTCAGTGAGGAACTTGGAGACGATGTGGCCCACGGGACACGGGGAGAGCCGGGTCAGCCCCCGGCAGCCTCGGGTGGTAGGGCCAGCGCGCTGTCTCCACGGCTCTCGCCTCCTCCACCCCACTGTCCACATACACGTACGGCTGCCTGGTGCCATCCCCGTCTGCCCATAAGCTTCTGCAGAGCCCGGGAAGTTGACAATGCAAAGGCATTCCCCTCACTGACACTAGCAAAGAATGAGAGAAACTGCATAACATCAGAAAGTGTATTCATCACTGCCGTCGACGTTCTAAAAAACTTCATGAAGGTCCACTGTGGTAATGATCCTACCCGCACCTGTCGCGGGAGAAGAAGTTAACTTACCCCCTAAATAATACCTATTGTAAGAGAGGAAGCAAACTGATACCACCGAGTGACTACTGTGTTTGCCGGGTCTCCTTTCTAGATGCCGTTGGAGCACCTTGTGATTAGCATGATGCCTGATCTCACTACAATAGGAAGAGAAGTAAAGTTCATCAATAACCCCAGAAGCTTTCATCTCCTTCAGCCTTTCCCAAGAAACCTTTGTGGAAAATGGCTAAGCACTGCCTTCTTTGAGGACTGACCCCTCTCTTGACTCAATCTCCAAGGAAGGGGCCAAGAGAGCATGCCAGAGGGGAGACGCGGGGCTGCGGGGCGTTGGACAAACTCAAAGCCTAAAGTAGAGAGGGTAGGTAGAAGCAGATCAGGGGCACCCGGTGGCTCAGTCGGTTAAGCGTGCAACTTCACTCAGGTCATGATCTCATGGATCATGGGTTCAAGCCCCGCATCAGGCTCTATGTTGCCTTGGAGCCTGGAGCCTGCTTCGGATTCTGTGTCTCTCACTTTCTCTGCCCCTGCCTCGCTTACTCTCTGTCTCTCAAAAACATTAAAAAATTAAAAAAAAAAAAAAAGTGGACCACTGCAGGAGTCCCTGTGCATTCCACTGCTGACTGGTCTCCCACATGCACCGCCCGAGGTCACCCCACCCCCCTGCTTGAGCCCTCAGCAGGCAGGACGGTGGGCAGCGAGCCTCCTCGAGGCCCTGTGGGTGGCACTGGAGACTTAGCTGGGGTCTCTCTCCACCCCAGGTCTGGCCAAGTGGCGCTCTGATCCCATTTAGCCACCGCTCTGTGACTAAACAACATTAAACAGAAGACTGGGGTCGGCCTTTCGAGTCACTTTCTTCCCCGGTCTCGGGTTAAAAGAGATTAAGTCTCAAATAAAAGTCACTTTTATTTGTTCACACATTGACAACTCTGAGTCGGACCAGACTTATTATCTGAATTTTTAAATGCCTAAGAGACAGAGGGGCCCACAGGGTCACGCTGACATTCCAAGTCTCTCTGGCCATTCGGACCTGCTGTCTCCTGGAGCCGGAGCAAGATCTTGGAGGCCTGATGTGCGGATGATAACAGAGCAATGATAAAAGCCCCCCCAGCTGGAGCCGCCTCCCCCTCGCGGCGCTGGAGCCTCCTTCCCGTTTCCTGTGCGGCCCGTTCTGGAAACACATTGGAGCTATTTTCCCTTTTAAAAACGCTGTTTTATGTTTCGTCTTTCAAGATGTCCTCGTTTCTGCATCACAGCATCTTCACATACCAACTCAATGTGTTTTACGTTCATCTGGAGAGAGCTCTCCTCCCTTCCCCTCCTAAGGAATAAAAGGGGAGACGCTGGCTTAAGGGATAAAGCAGCTACGGGAGTGGATGGGGTTTGGGGAGAACAGAATGAAACTCTGGCTCATTTGGCCCATCCCATCTCAGAAAACCAGAACCCTATGAATTATTTATGATTCTCCTGACCCCACAGAAATGCAGATTGTGGCTCTTGCCAAGAACAAATTAGGCTTGTCTGCATCTGTTACTCTTCCCAATCAAGCGACTGCCTCCTGTGAGGAAGGAGAAAGGTCAGCCACCAGGACAAAGGATCGGTCCAAGAGAAGGGGAAGATAAGGCTGCATTCCAGAGCTTCTACTGGAAAAGCTACCCATTGGAAGCACAATCAAATCGTTTTCCGAAACGCAGACCAAGCACTGGGTTGCATTTGTGTGTCTAAAAAATCAGAATAGCATGCCACTGGGGACATTTCAAATGTTTGACTTTTATCTTGCTTCAGGGGGTATGCATAACTTCAGGCCAAGTATTGACTAGGTTTGGCTCAGGGGACCATGGCCTTGATTCCCCAAACCAGGGACCGCTCTATGCTGCGGCGCCAGAGACATTCAGGATTGTAGCCCTCTGAGCCGGCTCTGGGACTTTTCCCTCCTGCCCTTGCCTGTACATAGCAGGTTGTTATCATTGGCTCCAAATGAGCTCCAAGGCTCCCTTCCTCCCACTCAGCCCCCAAGACAGGGGTCCCCTGGAGTGGGATCAAGGAATAAAAGAGTTTTGGGAGAACATGGGTGGGCCCTGGTGGTAGGGGCATTTGGAACTTTCCACGGCAGGAATAAAAACACGAAAAGCCTTTTGTGGTGTGTTCTCTGGTCTTTCTCAGGAGCAGGCGTGGAGAGACGCCTCCCACTTACGTGGGGCCCACGCTGGAGCAGACCCGGAGGCGAGAGGGGTCTGGAGGAGACCACGGAGGACGTGCCCTACAGCCTTCAGAGAAAGGCTCTCTGACGTCTCTGATGTGACTTTCTCCATTTTCTACATGCTAAAATGTAGAAAAGGCCGAGCCCAGGGTTTGGGCCTGGGGAAAAAAGGCCCCTTCACTTTCTTGGGTAATAGGCCGTAGGCAGAAAGAGACTCCGAGAGATTCCTGTATGGTGAAACTGGGTCACCAGTATAGATGGTCAGATAAGAAACTGAGGCCAAAGTCCAACTATTTCAGGAAGAGAATGCCGTTGCCTACAGGATCTTCTAGGCCTATCTTGGTCTGCTAACGAAGAGCAACAATAAATCATGTTATTTTCCCTATATTCTTCCTTATTAGATGACCTAATCCTTTCAAACACTCGGTCGGATATTGGTATAAATCCAAGGGACTTTTGAGTTGATGAAACTTAATTTCTTCATTTTAGAGATAAATCAGTTTAGGATCCAGAGAGATTATCTAGCCAGGTCACCTTGTTAGTTAGTGGTGAAACTGGGACTCATGTACAAAGAAAGCTATGGTTAATAGCAAGGGCTGGGATCATCAACGAGCATTTAACACCAAAGAGGTAAAGTCTCAGCAATCATTCATCAGACATTTAGCCAGGGCCTCCTATGCACCAGGCACCGGGGGGCTGCAGTGCACAGTAAGACAGACATAGCCTCTGACCTCATGCCAGCAAGGCTAGGTGTATTTCCAGAATCAATTTACCTGCAGGGTGTCCTTCTGAGCACATTGCATCACGAGAAAGTTGTAGTCACCAGGCTGAAGTCACACTCAGCTATTGGGGTCTCCAAGCGATAAGGGATTAAATCTCTCTTGTTCATTCTCAAATGCATATTCTCATATTCATGAAAAGGAGAAGGAGTGTTAATTTCAGAAGAGTGATCTCAGCTTTCCTGGTGCCTACCACCCCATCTTCAGCCAAGGAAGCAACCGTAGATGAGAGCTACCCTTCTCCATCGTCAGGAATTCCTTTCTGGCGGGATCCCACAAAAAGCTGACAGACAGATGCTCGGCCATCACTGACAGGAGTGACAGAGTCACAAAAGTGCCATGCATTTACTTTCGATTCTGCAATGGTTGAAAGTGTAGATGTTTTAAATTTCTATTTGAAATGTTTTTGAATAATAGTAGTAGTAATGATAATAAAAAGAATCATAATGACATGCAATGTTATTAAAGACTGTTTAGCCTAAACACATTCTGGGCATCAAAACCCCTTCCAACTGTCCATGAGGCATAGGGCTGGAGCAAAAGATGTCCGGGAGACAAATCCTCATCTGGGGTAAAAAGTACCTTATCCTCTTCAATAAATCCAACCATGATTATGCTTCCTACAGTTTCCTTCTGAAATTTAATTTGAATGGAAACTTGAATTAACAATAAAGGGATAATAATCAGGAATTGACTTCTAAAGAGTTGAATGATTGAGGTGCTTAGGTGGCTCAGTCAATTGAACATCTGACTCTTGATTTCAGCTTAGGTTTTGTGAGACCGAGCCCCACATCAGGCTTTGTGCTAACAGCACAGGGCCTGCTTGAGATTCTCTCTCCCTGTCTCTCTACCCCTCCCTCATGCTTGTATGCGCCCTTCTCTCTCTCTCAAAAATAAATGAAAATAAACTTAATTTTTTAAAATAAATAATTGAATTATATTACTTTCAAGAACATCAGATGACTGACGGTCAACTTGACCAAGTTGACAAGAATGTTGGCAAGCAAAATCCATGGGGCCTGGCAGAGTTGACAAGGATTACATAGAATTAACATCTCAGTCACCTGTGTCCTAAGACTCTGTTGACACTATTTGTTTCAAATCCTTTATTTCAAAGAATGAAGGAAAATTCAGTCCATTACTAATATGAATCTCCACAGATTCAAAATTACTAGATTAAGGATTAATTCATTTGTATTCTATTGAATGATTCTCATCAGGTTGTGGGATAGTTCCATTCTTCCTGCCAGAGGCACAGCGTTAATAAAAGGGCTGAGTCGGGGGAGGGAACGCCTATCTGAAGGAATTGTGGGAGGTCTATTCATGAGATGGGACCATTACTTTTCTTCGCTTTGGTTTCTACCTTGATGAAGTGTTTGTAAAAACGAATAGGACGAAGACTTATATTCGGTACTCAACACAGCTGACGTCATATACAGAGGTATGTCTGACAGTCTCATTTTTGTCTCTGGGTCCTGGGGGAGCACCATGCTTTCGTGTGGAAGAGGCCATTTCCCCTGCTAGCCCCCCTACCATTTATTGTAGCATTTGTGTTCTGTTCCTATTCAAACGGACGGTGGGAAACCTCAGGGTAAACTCTGGGTGCCTTATGGAAGCCCTTCATGATCTGCCCCTTGGTTACACACCCAGCTTTACCTCTCACTACTCTCTAACCCACAGCTCAACTTGTGGCCAGCTCTGAACTTTCTCCTCTCAGCGGGTCTTGCTCTGGTATTTTCACTACCCCGAACTCCTTTCTTTATCCTCTACATCTGGCTAACTCCTCCTTACCTACTGAGTTCAGTTCTTTTTAAAGTTTATTTTTATTTTATTTTGAGAGAGAGAGAGAGGGTAAGCAGGGGAGGGGCAGAGAGAGAGAGGGAGAGAGAAAGAATTCCAAGCAGGTTCTTTACTGTCAGTGCAAAGCCTGATCTGGGGATCAAACTCCCAAACTGTGAGCCAAAGTCGAGTCAGACATTTAGCTGACAGAGCCATCCAGGCACCGCACCCCCCCCCCCGCACGCCCCCTGCCTGGGTCAAGTTCAGTTTTGATGTCACTTCTTCCAGGAAGCCTTCCATGGACTCCAGGTCTTGTTATAGCTGAACCCACTGGATTCAGATTTCCAGCTGGGCTGCTCCCTCCCAGCAGCCTCTGAGTCCCCTCATTTCTGCTACCTGGCTCTCGCCTGTGTCAAGCCTACGCCACAGCCTTCAGCGGAAATCTGAGGCCTTCCATGGACTCCAGGTCTCTGAATATAGCTGAACCCACTGGAAAGACGTTAACCAGAGTTGGCATGACTGTTCCCAGACACTGTGCCAAACAAGCACACTGTTAACTAATGGTGCGCCACCCACGCCACTGGTCACCGATTTTGACTCACTCTGTGGCCCCAAGAGGTGCCAGGGCTGCGTGGGAAACCACGTACCATTCTTTCTCTTGAGAGGAGAACTGACGTTTTGAAGGGCAGGCAAGCCAACAGAAAGTAGAAAGGGTTTTTATTTTTTAAAGTTTGGCAAACTGAGATGCCAGGAAAATTAAAAAGCCTCCTTGCCTCTCTGCGAAGTAAGCCACACTTTGTGTAATAATCTGGCTGAGAGTAGCTGGTTTCTATGTTTTTGTTTGTTCCCCTCGTCTCAGCATCCCTGCTGGGCTGCTCCCTCCCGGCAGCCTCTGAGTCCCCTCATCTCTGCTACCTGGCTCTTGCCTGTGTCAAGCCTACGCCACGGCCTTCAGCGGAAATCTTATGGTGGCCTTGGCGTGTGGATCATGCAGAGGAACACTAACGTTATAGTGCAGGAGTTGTTGCCTCTACACCTCTCACACATACCGCAGAAGAAAAATTTATTTTCTATCAGGCATCGGAAACACACATGAGTCTTCCTGATGTATTTTACTGCCATCTCACGCCGAAGAGTCTGCATGTCATATGCTGGTGCATTTGGCCTTCAGCTTTATACTTCATGTCTGCTTCTACAATTCTTGGGCTAACCGTGCCTTTCCAGAATTATCCGAAAGGCCACCTGCTGCTGCTCAGCAGGACTCAGCCAAGCCACCGTGGGCAGTCTAGAAGGATATCGGAGATGAGTTTCCCATTGGCCTCTCTGGTCCCCGCTGGGCTGCTCCCTCACAGCAGTCTCTGAACTTCTGGAACCTCCTTTGATCAGCGTGTCACAAACGGCCCGTTTACCTGTGTGTTCCACACAAGCAGGAGCTCCTTAGGGACTGTATTTTTCGAATCTTTGCCGTCTCTTTCAGCATCGCGACCCCAGCACAAGCACTTAAGGCACAGCGCAGCTTCGTAGATGCTGGGGAGGCGGGGCCGCTGAATGCAAGTGGTTTCATGGGGTGCCTCCCAGGAACCCAGTGTGAGGACAGCACAGGGTGGGAAAGGCCAGAGGGGGGTCCATACCCACAGACCTATTAGGCAGTCAGGTGATAAATGCTTGAGTTCTACTGGGGGTCACAACCTGATTTTGCCTCCGCTATTTAAAAAAAAATCAAAAGATTTCATATACAAATAGGGATTTCCATCTTCTTCTGAGAAGTTAGATCTTGTAACATCGGACCCAATTCTACTTTGGTAACAATCGGCTGGAGCTGAGCCGTAGTCACCCTTTAGATGGGATACAGTCCTCCATCACCCACCTTTTGTGTTCATACTATCTGTGTGGCCCCTGAGGCATCTGAGTGTGCCCTTTTCTTTTTTAAATTTTTTAATGTTTATTTATTTTTGAGAGAGAGAAGAGATAGTGTGAGCAGGGGAGGGCCAGAGAAAGAGGGAGACACAGAATCCAAAGCAGGCTCCAGGCTCTAAGCTGTCAGCACAAAGCCCGATGTGGGGCTCGAACCCATGAACCATGAGATCAGGACCGTAGCCGAAGTTGGACGCCTAACCGTCTGAGCCACCCAGGCATCCCTGAGCGTGCCCTTTTCTACTGGAGGACAGGTTAGGGGCTCAGCTGGATTGTGCAACAGAGGGGCCAGGGGAACTGAAAGCCGAAAACTGAGTCTGAAGTTCCCAGATAGAATATCGACCATCACAACACTCAGAATTCTGGCCTATCTTCCTGGCCAATCTGGTCCTGGCCTTCTGCATCCTTTGAGCAGTGTTGGTAGGTTGATGCCAGCAGAGAGAAGGAAGGGTCCCCTCAAAGGAAGGGCAACTAGGTATTATAGGACTGTTTTACTAACATAGTATATTAACACAGTAACCACCCACCGTAACTTTGTTGAAAGACAAATAACTCCTTGTGCTAAAATAGATAAAACATGCACATTGCATCATGTTCTCGTTGACTTTCTTACATTGGAGAGATGCTTCTACATTTAGGCAGTATCTCTAATATTTAATAAAAGCCACACACAGGGTGGCAGAGAAGAATTCAAGGCCCTATTCCAAAAGAGGTAATGCTTCTCTTTGAGATGCGTGGCTGAAGGCACTAAAAGCCAAAGTGGATAAATTCTAAAAAGAAAAGTCCCACTTTTAACAAGGCTCCGAGAATCCAGCCAGGCCGCTCCTCTTATTTAAGGCTTCAGCAGCTCGACACTGCTTCCAGGATAAAGCCCTTGATTTGACATATAAGGCCTTTTGTGACAGTCACACCTCCTGTCTCACACACACACACACACACACACCACACTGCTACCTAGCAACTTGCAGCACCCTGAATGTGCCATGTCTTCCAACACCTCCACGCCCTGTCTGCCTGGAAAACTCAGTCACCAAGACTCCGCCCCCCAGGAGAACATGGCTGACTTCACGGGCAGGCTTCTGGGTGGTTTGCTGATCTCTTGTTCTGGCCTTTGAGCCCCTGTGGACAGGGCTGCGCTCTCATCTTCTTACACTCCGCACTGCTCAGCACCCTGCTTAGGGCATTCAGGGAATGTCATACGTATTTATTGTATGAATAAACTTAAAAAAAAAATTTTTTTTAAACATTTATTTATTTTTGAGAGAGAGAGATGGAATGTGAGTGAGGGAGGGCCGAGAGAGAGGGAGACACAGAATCTGAAGCAGGCTCCAGGCTGTGAGCCATCAGCACAGAGCCCCATGCAGGGATCGAACTCACAAACCATGTGATCAGGGCCTGAGCCGAAGTCAGACGCTAAACTCACTGAGCCACCCAGGTGCCCCTGTATGAATAAACTTTGTATTGTCATTAAGGTTCTAAAAATGAAAAGGGTAAACATGAAAGTAATTCTCCATCCCAAGATGAAGATGTCCCACCTCTTTATTTCCCATGTCTGTAATGGACTGTAACTCCTAAGCTGCCTGTCAGTGCAAATCCCGAAGTTGTCCAATAACCTACTTTGTAGCAGTTATAAATATTTGTTAAAGAAACACCTGCAGGTGATCTATACTACAACTGCACATTCTGAGTAACTACAGCATAGGCTCACAAAGATATGCCATAGGAGAGATTACATAGTGAACAGCTACACTTCCTGCCTCCTCATGTGACAGATGAGGAAACTGAAGCCTGAAGAACTTTCCTAGTTCACACAGCTAATTGATGGCGGAACTGACACTAGAACCGAGCCTGTCCGGCATTGATCTGAAAGGATCTAGAATTTGACATTAATTCTCGGAGGTTGCAATAAATGCTGTAACATTGGCTGCCTTCACTGTAAAACGAATAAACCAAAAACCAAACCAAACAAAACCCCACAAAACACTAGCATTTTTGTTACTCCTCAAATATAATCTTGCAATACAGTAATCAAAACTAACTGCAGCTGTGTGGTATGGCGTGGCTTCCTCCTTAAGGGCTAAGTTTGCTGCAGGGCTGTTTGGTGTTCATGCTCTTTCTGGGGGAAAGGACGACACGGTGGCCACAGAGACCACAGATAAGCCCCCTCAACAGGTTGTTCAATAGTGATCATTTATGTGAGTAAATTGTTGCCCGTTCTACCTGGACAGCCAAGGCCGCGCATAGTGGAATAGAAATTAAGTCTAATTACCTACTTTCCAGCCTTTTACTGAATGGTTTTCCATTGTTTCATTCCTCTTTCTCTGTTTGTTTGGCTTAATTAGATGGTTTGCTTGATTTGTAATGGAGAAAAAAGAAGAAAAGTTGACTTTTATTTCATTGTAAATGGGGTTTCCACTATGTCGCACTAAGACGAGGCTTATGTTTATTATAACAATTAAACCAGGGTTCCAGATGAAGAGTAAACTATTTAGCTTATTATTTTAGGAATTTAATCTTTTAATACTGGAAAATGTACATAGGATAACACAAAAGGGTGAAGTGTAATTAAAACTTCAACACCCCAAACTGGCTTTAAATTTATACTATTTATAGGTTACGGAATATGTGTACATAGGTATGTTCTTAGAGGGAAGAGAGCTAACAGCTTCTGAACCCCGAGCACTGTGCTAGATACATACAACGTCTCGCTTAATCTCATAGTAGGTTTATGAGAAACACATTATTATTGCCATTTTATGGATGCGGAAACTAAAGGTCTAAGAGCTTTCTAAGTGGCCCAAGTTCACATGGGCAGTCAGCTGTAAAGCTAATATTGGAACCTAAGGGGTCTAACTCTGAAGTCGGCGTTCTTTCTGCTCTATGTTATTGCAGTTAATGAGACCACAGAATACTCTGCCAGCCGGTCTGGCTGCCGAGAAGGGAAGGAGAGGAAGAGGAAGGCCAGAATGCTGTGCTACCACAAAGGCATCAGAGCGGGTAGAGGCACCAAGGAGGCCATGAGTAAGAAATCCATGGTTAGGGGAAGATGGAGGAGAAGCTCAAGGGCAGTAACACGAGGATTAGGACTTTCCTCCTTTCTCTCCGTAAAGGTCCAATTGGTATTAGCTGGATGGCCAAGCCAACCAGGGAGCCAAAGGTGAGGCCATGTCAGAAAAGTCAGATTTGCCTGCTGGCTTAGAAGGTTTGGAGAGGATATGACAGCGAGACGGGCACCAACACCACTTGTCACACAGAGCGGCAGACAGTGTAACTTTTTCTCCTGTTAATAGCAGCAACCACTGCTATGATTAGTATTCCCATCATCGCTAACCTTGCATTTTTTCAGCATCTGATTCAATTGAATTTACATTTCTTTTTTTTATTGTTTTTATTTATTTTTGAGAGAGAGAGAGAGAGAGGGAGAGAGAGAGAGAAAGAGAGCTGGGGAGGGGCAGAGAGAGAGAGAGACATGAATCTGAAGCAGGCTCCAGGCTCTGAGCTGTCAGCACAGAGTCCGATGTGGGGCTTGCACTTGTGAATCCCGAGATCATGACCTGGGCTGAAGTTGGGTACTCAACCAACCGAGCCACCTAAGCACCCCTGAACTTACATTTCTTCAGCACCTCCAATGGCCTTGAGATGGTTCCAGACAATAGGTTTAAGGGTGCAGTACAGGCAAAGAAAAAGCAAGCCCTGCCTTTTGGACTTCAAGATCTGTAAACAAATAGGCCCCTACTATATCTTGAGCTCAGTAAATGGAGACCTTGTCTCTTTCCCTCTCTCCCTCCATTCCCCCGTCCCTTCCCTCTTCCCTTAATAGCACATGCCGGGCATTGTTTTTGGTGCTGGGAGCACAGAGACAAACAGAAGAGCTTTGTTTTTATGAGGCTATGATCTTGAGCCATGCCATCCAACAGAGTAGTCAATAGTCACGTGTAACTATTTAAATGTGAATTTAAATGAACAAGACCCCACATTTGGTTGCTCGGTGGCCCTAGCCACACATCAGGTGCTCAACAGCCACATGTGTCTAGTGGCTACCACGGCGGGCAGTGCGCACACAGAACATTTCCATCAGCACTGAAAGTTCTATTAGATAACACCGTACCAGAATCCCATTTGTGGTTAGTAGGTCTTTAAGATCTAGCCCTGTGCCTGGCATATAATAGGAACTAATAAGTAGTCGTTAAATGTTAAAGTCGTGCAATAAGCACAGCGATAAACGTAGGAGCCGGTAGAGAAATAGCACAGAGGAGGAAATATTTCACATAATAGGATGGGGTCAGGGAATACCTTCCCCAAGGAGAGAGGAGTCAGGGACAGGATTTGAAATACATTAAAGGTTTTGATACACATTGGGTCCACAAAGCCAGCTTGCTACAATTCTAACGGGAGAGTGGAAGTGAATTCCTTTCAAAGTTAAATGCCGACTTTAATGATAGCGCTGGTCAGCTGCTTCTTGGACAGGGAAGGAGTGTGGGGGAAGAGTTGGGGGCACAGTAACAGCCTTCAAACTCCCGACGAAGGCTCATTAGGAGGAAGTAAACAGAATGCGTGCCCTCCTCATTTTAGGAAATAAACAGTTTGCAGTAAACGCCTGAAATAGTCCCGGTTCGTAACTATGACCATGCTCTTCAAAATGAATGTTCTGTGAAGCCTCCCTTTTAATCAGCAAATATGCTAGTCAGACCCTTCTATAAAAGGAAGCAGTACTTAGGTGTCCATCCCTTGGCCACGAAAGGAAACGGAATAACAACATACACACGGTATGTGGTCAGTGATGGAGATCTGGGGTCTGGTTCAGGCTCGCTCTGGTCTGGAGCCGGCCAATCCAGTGGCGATCTCAGCTCCCCGGGAACCAGAAGATTGGAGAGTGTGGAAAGAGACGTAAACAAGGGCTGTGCGGAGGCCAGGTCAGGCCGACTTCAATTACCAACGTCTGCTTTTAGGGAAGCGTAAGGGCAAACCTGGTCGTATCTTACTTCGAGATGACTTGGTGGCTGGTCAGGGCCCCACCGTCACTGTCATCCAAGCGAGTCCCACAGCTAACACTTAAGATGGCTCTTATTGTTTAATTCACTGAATTCCTACGGCAGCCCTACGAGATGGGTACCATGATGATTCCTTCTGACAGATGAAGGAACTCAGGCACCAGGGAGTGTACATAACTTGCCCAAGGTCACACAACTAACTAGTAAGTGGTAGAGCTGGCGGTGAGCACCGCTCATATGCCAAGTGTGGTTGGAGACAGAAGAGCTGTGGAGGGGGCGTGGAGGTGGGAAGGTTCAACCCTAGCTTAAACTTTTGGGGGCATCAGAGAAACTTCTCAAGGTGACCTTTCTGACACCCTGGCACAGCCCTGGAAGGGAAAAGGGTGGAGAGTCAGGAACACTGTTCACTGTTGGGGGTATTTTCAGGGTTTAAGTATCTTTTTTATTTTTCCTCCCCCTGAAAGCTCTCTGCTCTTGGGAGATGGGGATTTCTACTCTTAACTTTTGCAATGACTCCCCTCCCCAAATCCGTAGAGGCCAATGCAAGAGACGTTGATGAGATCTTCAAATTCTGTACTTTTCCATGGAGTCCCAAGGGGAGGGAACAAGCCTGACCCACCACGGCGTTCCTCTGCCGATGGGAAAGTCCCTGGCGTGCCTGCCGAAGGTCAGGCATCTGACACACTCGGCAGGGACCAAGAGCCCCAAGTCTTGGCCAACTCTGGGCCCCCAACCACCTACAGTGTTTCTTACTCGTGAGGAAGGGTTTGTGAGGCCCCGTCTCCTTGGGCATTAAACTGAAGAGACAGCTGCAAACTTGGCACGTATGTCCTTACACCATGATAAATACGCCAGTCCCCTGTCTTAGGAAAGATGATTTGTTTTCTTAAATTGGCATCTATTTCTTGAGATCCTTTGGTTCCATAAGGACAGGTTAAACTATAGTAACATGTAATAATAAAACTTGCGATCAGAGAGACCCACAGAGGAGTACACTGAAAAAGATAGGAGTGTTCTTAACATGACCAAAGCAAGCTTCATAGATGTGTTTTAAGTCACATCCCAACTCTACTGAAACCGTCCAGATTTTGTGTGCATTCACAAATGTAAAAGGCATCACCCTGCACGGGGCTTCTGCTGCACACCCACAGTGGCACCTGCCTTTGAACAGGCACTTCTGTAGTCACACACTCCACCGCCTGCTCCAGGAGGAAAGAGGAATGGAAAGGGACTCAGAGGTCTATGTGTTTCTGACAAAATCTTTCCCTTCCTCCATACTTGCCGCCCCTTCAGCGTGTACAGTCTCACTATAACAATCTGCCTTGGAGAGCATCAGGACTAAGGCCAACGTGCCCTGGATTCCTTCTCACACCTGTCGCCCGAGGTCATTCCCTATCGCTCCTGCTCTCAAGATGGCTCTGGACATCCCTTCTTGGCCTCCAGTTCCCCCTGACCAATTTTCAAATCTCTGTGCCTTCTGGAACTCATGCTCATTAGCGCTAAGATCCCCTATGTTCTCGACTTCTTTGAAACTTCCCTTTACTTCCTCGCTCTCCCCTCCCTGACAGCTCTTGCAAGTAGTGCCTATTTTCTCTCCCATGAACTTCATGCCGCGGGCCCGGAGGTGAAGTCAATGTCCTTTAGTCAGCAGTAGGGGCAATGTTGCCATCGGCAGCTATGTTGTAGGAAGATGATAGCTTTTGCCCGTTAGGCTTTATAGGCAAACTTGTTAACGGATTAAACCCAATCCAAGGACAAGGATGTCTGCCATGTCCTTGCTGAATCACTTTGCTTAGCTCAGTGAACTTGAGCTTGTTGATTTCTCCAGATTCACAAGTTTGTATCAGGTACAACCTACTCTGTGCGAGGTGTGATGAGAAGCCTGAACTACAGATGCCACCCTCCTCCAACCTTATCTACCTGGGGAAACAGGAGTTTGTGTGGGATAATGACTAAGGGCATGTGAGTGGTTTCCAACAGGCCACATGTAAAAACCACTCTCATGCAGATATGTGGAAGGAGCATGAATGTAGGCCCAGGCTGGGTAGAGACTCTCGAAAGCTGGAGAGCACTCCCATAGCTGCACAGGGCAGCTCCTACTTACCTCTGGCCCACTGCCGCAATGGCCTGTGGGTCCTAAGAGCCAGATAACCCATTTTTTTTAAGAGATATTAGAAATTGTTGGGGCACTTGGGTGGCTCAGTCGGTTGAGTGTCTGACCTTGGCTCAGGTCATGATCTCATGGTCTGTGGATTTGAGCCCCGCGTCGGGCTTTGCTGTGCTGACAGCTTGGAGCCTGGAGCCTGCTTCGGATTCGTTGTCTCCCTCTCTCTCTGCCCCTTCCCCGCTCATGCTCTGTTTCTCTCTCTCAAAAATAAATTTAAAAATTAAAGAAAAAAAAAAGAAATTGTAAAGTGAAACCTGAATTTTAAATAATTGATCATTCGAAAAGTTTAAAAACACTGTGAGAGGTGGCTTAGTGTAGTGTTAAGAGCATGGATTCTGGAACTAGACTGCCGAGGTTCAAATCCTACTTCCGGAATTCAGTATGGGCGCTGGGCACACTAGTGAGCTTGTCAGCATCTGCACTTATAAAAGAGATAATGATAGTACCCACCTCCTAACTCTATAGCCTGCTCGATAGTGTCTGGAAGCACTCTATGAAAGTAACCGGCCAACGGTAGCCAGCCTTCTTGCACACCCATGAAACAGCAGCTGTAAGTATGAAGAGCATTGGTTTGTGGGCATTTAAGTCCACATATAAAAGAGTGTTTTTAGGTGCTGATACATAGGGCAGAATATAAGAGCAAGGACATCTCAAGAAGAGATTCATGTGGAATGCAAGGCTTCTTGAAGGTGAGCCAGAGCTGGGCTCTACTGAACAGTGTTATAGGCTGGACGGCAAAAAGACAGAGAAGGTTACAGAAAGGTGGGGATTACAGTCAGAATGTCTGCAGGAAACAGATGACACGCTCAAACTGGGAAATGAGAGGAGGGTTTAAAGAAAGAGCTATTTATAAAGACGTGGGCCGGGCTTAAGGAAAGGAACAAGGGAGGTAGAGCACTCCAGGGCCAGTGACGACGGAGGTCACGCCCAGGCCTGAAGAGGAATGGGAGAGAAGCAGCGTCCTGAACACGAGAAAGGAGCTCTATGGAGGGGTGGCCTGACAGGAGGCAGGGCGACAAACACCCAAACCTCATTCTCCTGAAACCTTCAGCTGATGCCTCTCCGTTAGCTGGTGCCCACCAGGAGCCACGGGCACGGGAGCCCGTTGCGATAGACAATACGGGATGACCATCCCTCCTCCCCCTCTCCTTCCCCATCCCTGCATAAAGCGGAGTGAAGAGTGAGGAGAATACCTAGAAAAATGGGAAAGATGAAGTAAAAGAAACAGAGGCCAGGGGCGCCTGGGTGGCTCAGTCGGTTAAGCGTCCGACTTTGGCTCAGGTCATGATCTCACAGTTCGTGAGTTCGAGCCCCGCATTGGGCTCTGTGCTGACAGCTCAGAGCCTGGAGCCTGCTTGGGATTCTGTGTCTCCCTCTCTCTCTGCCCCTCCCCCACTCATATTCTGTCTGTCTCTGTCTCAAAAATAAATAAATATTTGGAAAAAAAAATAAAAAATAAAACAAGGCTCCAAAGGGGCGCCTGGGTGGCTCAGTCAGTTAAGCGCTGGACTTCAGCACAGGTCATGATTTCACAGTTCGTGAGTTCGAGCCCCGCATTGGGCTCTGTGCTGACAGCTCAGAGCCTAGAGCCTGCTTTGGATTCTGTGTCTCCCTCTCTCTCTGCCCCTCCCCCACTCATTCTCTTTCTCTCTCCCCTTCTTTCTCCCTCCCCCCAGAATAAATAAACATTAAAAAAAAGAAAGGCTTAAAATGTGTTAGAGAGCAAGAAAGGTATTCAAGCCATAGTTTTTCAATCTATCATGTTCATTTGTTGTCCCTAAAGTCCAATAAATAACAGGAAAGGATTTTACAATGTTGAAAGGACCCTGTGGCTGTACACACATGGTCGGTGAGGTGGAGAAGTGAGACAGAGGAGAAACAGTCAGCCAGCAGCTCAGGGGATGGGGAGGTACATGTATAAAACATATTTCAAAACAGCGTAAGGTTTCTAGAGAAAGAAAAAACAGGCACACAAGTCTATGGAACTGTTGAACTTGAATGCTTAGCCAGGTTTTTGGAGACAAGCAATAGAAAGTAGATGATATTGTCTTAATGGACATGACCTCAAAATTTAAATAATGGAAAGTGGCCAAAAAGTCCCAGAGAACTGTTTTCCAATTGTCTATAATTAAAAAAAATAAAATAAAATAAAAATCATGCAGAACTATCTGCTTGATTAAGCCAAAACTTAAATGAGGTGTTTTCCGTACTTTTTCATTTGATGGTACATACGATGTTCTAGAACAATCTAAGCCCTAATGTGGAGGCCTGGGTCTCAGTAGCAGCGCTAAAGGCACTATGTGCACTTCCCTTTGGACTGAGCCTCACCTCCCCAATTACCTTTGGTAAACCTGCCATCGTCCACAAGCCGCTATAAACTCCTCCTCCTCGCCAACTATGACGATCTTCCCGTATGGGCTCTAGAAGGAACAAGTTGCACACTGTCAGGGAGCACTTCCTCCGGCTAAGACTAACTTCTCTCCAGGGACCTCCAAGATCTGGGAGTCCAGTCTTCCCAAAACGTTTCCAAAAGTCCTAACAGGCGCTAAAGGAACGAAGGGTTCCATGGTCAGGCGAGTTTGGGAAATACTGGTTGAGAGTCCCAGAAGTTAAATAGGTTTTCCTTACAGACAAACCTCTGAGAGCTTTTAATATCAAATGCAAATGGCAAATCTACTGGAGGAAGATAGGGTATGCAGACATTTTCAAACTTACTTAGTAAAAGAGTACCTTCCTTTCAGCAAGCGCCTGGGGACAGGCGTGCTCTCGAACACACTTTAGGATGTGGGTTATGAAAGAAGAAACTGGGATCCAAAGAAGGGCAGTGTGCTCCCAAGTGATCGGCTCTCTGGTCCTAGCAGAACTGAGATTCACCGCTGACCGAGCACGTAACCTTCTTTCATGGCCATAAGCCACCTAACCTCTATCCCTTTTGTCTTCTCCTAACACGGCACGTGTCCTGTCTTGCCATCACCTCTTGCTCCCCTTTGCCGTGTTAATGGCCTTTCTCTGAACCCTGCCCTGACTGTCTTTTCTTGAGGAACAAGGCCAGGAACATCATACACATTCCAGGAAGGAACACGGGATGGCTCTGTACACGTTCTCAGCCTGCTTTCCCAGAGCTGTGCCAGGACCCAACATTTCCCCGGTCTTCTGGCCCAGAGGAGCTCCGTGCTCATCGCGGTGTGCACTGTGCTTCCTGGGGCTGCACTGCAGCTTGGGGCACATCGTCTACTAAGTCAAGGGCGTAGGTTTCCTTTCCTGCCTCAGATTAGGCTAGAGATCGTCTATCCCGCCCCGTATCTCCCACGTTGCCCACCCTCCCATAAGATTCCCTAAAAGTCTTCCATTTGCTTTGCTCAGCTGATCGTTTAGAAGTTTCTTCCCTAATTATTATCCTGTTCTTGCCCCAAAGAAAACACATTCACTACATTTCTATAACTTTGGAGGATCTTGACACTTATGCCTGACAGGTAACTTTAGAATTATGCCAAATTTACAGTTACTTTCTTTAAATGACTTCAAAATATTTTCTATAAACTGTATCTTAGGTCCTTCTTCTAGACACGACAAAGATTTCTATCCAGTTAGGAAATCACTGAAACAAACGATGGCTTTTACACAATAGCAAAAATGCTGGCAATTAAAAGAACAGCCAAGCAAACAGGATTGTGCTTTTAACTGAGTGAGCTATAGAATTGTTGAATCATCGTAGTTTACACCTGAAACTAATATAACGCAGTGCTAATTATACTTGAATTAAAAAAAACAAAAGAAAACCAAAAACCAGGTTTGTGCTCCTAGATGCAGACACACTGAGTTCTGCTGAATGTCAAGGCTGAATTGGGGAATCCAGCTGCTTCTTATACTACAGCAATGAGGACAGAACATTCTGGGCAGAAAGCCCTGTGCTTGTGGGCAAGCTGTCTTTAAATTAGACTTCCCAGTACCAGGCATAGTAGATGCTCAATAAACATTTTATAAAAGGAACAAATGATTGAATAAAGGAATGAACGAATGAACAAAGAAACATTTTGGCAAAGAAATGTCTTAGGCGTGGTATTGGTCTCAGCAGACAAGCCAGCGTCTTTTGTTCTTATTCCCATTCCTTGAAATCCAGCCCCTTTAACACATCCTTTGTTACTCTAAGGACATTCCTCACATCCCCACACAGCAGGAGGTGATCTAGTCAGTCACATCTTTGGATAATGACAATTTTAAATTTCCAAGGAGAATTAAGGCTATAAAGCCATTCATGGCAAACCCTTCAAAACACCTTTAGGAAATAAAGGTGACATTTCTGTCTACAGAATATCTTTAAAAAGCATTCAATTCGAACACTGTTCTAAAGCAGCAAATAGGTCTAATTTTATACTTCACGTTTGGATTCTATTTTTCCCCTCTCAAAAAGGCACAAAGACAGCAGAATATCTTGTTTGCCAATTCTTGGAAGAGTTGTTACTATTCTGTATCTATTTCTGGGAGGATACTCTTATGAAGTCATGCTCATAATAGACCCTTCATTCTAAATCTCTGGGCAACTTATGAATTTCACTCCGTCTCAGCTCCCCCCCCCCCCAAAAGAAGTCACTCAGGTTCCTTTAATAATACCAGTGAACGGCTCCAGCCTTCCGCAGCCGCAGGGGTTTACTGTCCTGGGAGATTTTCAACGTCACAATTCATGCTTCCAGTGAAAACAGCGACAGAGTTGACATGATTTACGGGGGAGAAGGACTGATGAGGGACTAGCACACTACCAAGCAAATCTTAAACAACTACAGGGGGACTTTTAAGACGCCATGCTCTCTCTATTCATAACAAAAACAAGCCAGAAACAATTTCCTGTGCCACAGCGAAGTGAAATGGAAACTTGTTCCTAAGGTTCCTTGTCGTGTGTTGTACACATTTCGGCAAAGCAACCTTCACCTATGAGGGGCACTGACTCCTTCGATGACTCCATCCTTTCCATTTCACATGGAAACCAGCTGTACTTCTCAAGTGTAACAAGAACACCTATGCAGGAGGTCAACGCTGAGCTGGAAGACGCTTCCCTGTGAGAGGCCTCAAGCTTCTTTCTCTCAGTTAAAGTCTACCTGCAGTGAATTGTCAGCAACAACCTGTGGCCTGAAATTCAGTCCCTTGATGCTCCCACGACATTATCATCTCTTCCTCCCTGGAGAGCTAAATGAGCACATAATACAGTATGGATTGGGGGCTGAAACAGACATTGATTTGGAGTGACAGAAAAAGGTTCTGAAAAGACACATCTGTGGGTTTTCCATTAAGAATAAGTCGTTTTGAAAAACCAGCCTTAGACTTTTTTTCCCCCGTAATGATTGAACTCCTCCTGGATGATTTGAGAACGCCCCATGCCCCAACTCTCTGCCCCCAAATTTCCAAAAACAACAGTAAAAAAGATCCTGGCAGAAGGCAAATGGTCAATGGGTCCTAAATAGCTTTCAGGCTCCAGTATGCACCTTCGACAATGAGAAATGTCCAGCCGTGTTATAATGAATCACCCCCTGACAAGAGATTCCCAGCCATAAGAATGAACAACTGCAATATTTAGTGCTATGAACTACGTAACTTACAAATCGCAGCGGGGAAAATTTGAAACTGCGAAAGGCTGGGATATCTTTTTAGTCTACAATCACACACACACACACACACACACACACACACACACACACACACACAGGGCAAAGGCAAGGAGGGAGAAGCGGAGACCTCTCTACAATCCCGGCCATGTAAATTGTCCTCTGTGACGTGCTCCACAATTCTAGAAGAACCGAGGGCTATTTGTCAGGCCTTGGGGGCCACACTGATGGACTGTTTGATCCAAAATTCTTAAAAATGAGATTCAAAAAAAAAAAAACACCTTTCTCTGCTCCTTTGTTCATGTAGAATAAAATTTGTTCATTCTCATAGCTCTTCGCAAGAGACAAGCTAGCGCCTTTCTGGTATGGCTCACAAGCATGTTTCCAGCCAGTCAGCAAAATATCCATCTGCATTTATGGAGTTAATTGATGTCTATTAATTTTGCTCAGATTCTCTCTCCTCCTTCCACCTCCCTATCCCTTGATTTTTTTTCTCCCCCTTTTTTTTTAAAGAGAGAAAGCTAATGCAAACCATGTTTATGTGCTCAAAGGCACAGAGGAAATTCATTACTCTGAGGAATAGCACACTCCACAAGTGAAATGAAAGTAATCTTATTTATGACAGGAAGGGGCCCTCGCTAGACTGGAGCGCGCCACACTCGGGCTGTTACACAGAAAAGCTCCAGCACCGGCTCCAAATGGCGGCCTCGCAGACAACAAACACACTTGCGGTTCTGGGCTTGGAAGGTCTCAGAAGCCCTGGGAGAACAGCCATCTTAATAAGACGAGAGAAGAAACCTGTTTAGAATACACCATTCTTCCCTCGCACCTTTCCGGTACCTTCCTGGCGCTCTTTCAAGTAGACACTTCATCAAGTCAGGAGTGCGTGACATTTTTCAAGTCCTGGCCTGTCCCTACTGCTATGCTAGTTTTGTGGCCTTATGCCTTTATCGTGAGGGTTGTTCACTCTAGATTCATAGGCTATTTCCCATGGAAATAAATAACAGGACTGTTTAAACGACATGTTTCCACAATAAATGGCCACTTGTGCCCTTGCAGACAATTCTCCCTTTCCTTCTTGAAAATCTCATCAGCAGTAAGTATACTTCTCATTTAACTATTGGCTTTTTCCCCCCCATGTGTTTGGTTTTGTTTTGTTTTCTCATTCATTTAGCCAACAAAAATCGCTGAGTTCTCGCGTACTAGATAGGCGCTTCTGGAGGGCCGGTCTCTTCACTTTCCTTCTAAACTACTCATGAGCACTCTACAAAATCTTAATAAACATTGTGTGGAATTTTGGCAGGAATTAGATGGTTTTATAGTATTTACGGTGTGGCTTCCTAGAACAACTTTTGCTGGAAGGTCCCCTGAGATCATCAGGCCCAACCCCTTGTTTATAGATGAGGAAGCAGGCTCAAGGGTAAAATCCTTTTTATTTAAAAAAACACACTTTCCAATACTCTAGGCAACCTCCCCCGTTGACCATTGCAGGAGAGGATATTACTGCTTGGATTCCATGCAGTGAGAGATTTCATGTTCCCCTCCTCCACATAAGAAGGGTTTGTCTCTTCTTCCAGCATAAAATGAAAAAAGGTCAGCTAAAAAATACCGGGTCTTCTGAAGTCACAGACAGAGATCCAATACCAGAGAGCCCCTGGGAACTCATCAATTAACTTATTTTGATCAATGCACCTTTATTAAGCCTTGTGCCGAACAAGTGGTAGGCCACCCGTGCGGCTCCGGGTCACGGAGAGGAGGCCGCCAGGTGAACAGGTGAATGTGTCCCCATTACGGGAGGTGCTCGGATGCAGGAGCGCAGAGCGCTGTGAGAGAAGGGAGCTCCTTCAGGATGAAGGGGACACTTGCGCTGGAGACAGCGCGGCAGTGACCGGTCCAGGCAGAAGGAACGACCTTTGTAAAAGCCTGGGAAAGAACGTCTCAGGGCTTCTGGAGAGTCGGTAGTAGCGGTCCGCACCGGTGGGGAGGGAAGGAAGGGATTATAGTCAGAGTCTCTGATTTTTACCAGCCACACCTAAAATCCAAGCGTTCCTTCCTTGCCGTGCCCAAGTTCAGGGTTTTTAAGTGTGGTATGCAACCTTATCTGCCTGGCTATTCGCCCTGTAACCCAAATGCTATCCTCTGTTCAGCTTGGCAATACACGAAGGTGCTTCCATTGACCTTAAAAAGGCCCTGCACTCAATCCGTCCAGCATTTAACAAGCGCCTCATAGGCACTGCTCGCTGTACTGTGCTACCTCAGGTCTCATGTGTACGTAGTTCGGTTAGAGCACAGATCACACTGCATTAGGGCTCCTCAGCCCTCCTTTGAGGTCCGGGGAGGCCAGGCTCACTTCTACCTACTTCTGTAATCCTCGCACAATGCCAGACACAGAGTAGGAAATCAACGAATGTTTGTGAATGATACATGTGTTCTCATGTATCTCATGTTTGTGGAGGATACTGTATTCTCAAAATACAGTTAAGTGCTCGAAAAAGAAAAACAGAAAGTGTTTCCTACATAGCATGTTTCAATGCAGATGGTAAGTGCACAATCAAAAAATGGTCAGGGGTCCCTGTTCCCTGCAAAGCAGCATAACTCAGCATTCCCGTGATTAGGGCACATGCACTATTTCTTTCTCTAAGCTTATAGTATCCACTAGAAAATTTTCCTGCTGTACTGGTGGCAGATGTTTTGAATAAAAAGCAGACATTACAAGCTAATGATTTAGCAAAACAATCCCGAAGCCAGCAATTCGGGAGGGAGAACAGAAACTATGTCAAAATGTCCAGCATTATTATAGGGTCTACTATTTGCTACCTCAGTTTTTCATTAAGCAAAAGTCACTATATTTAAGGCAATTTTCAAAGAGTAAGTACAGAAAAACCCAGTAATAAAGACTAACCATATACTCAGATGGTCAGGACACAGACCAAGATTATGGATTTTATGGCTCTGATTGACTATGGTTGGTCCCTAAACACTCATCATTCACGCACAGCTTACGGAGGACCTACTATGTGCCAGGCGCTCTACTATGCCCTGGGAATACATAGGTGAGGAATACGACAGCTCTGCCTTGAGGGAATTTACAACCTGGTAAAGGATACAGAAAAGGAAGTTTTAAAAAAACTGCAACTAACCCAGCCTTTGCAGGAAGCAGCGTGAGAGTGGGGGCGGGCTTCCCAGGAGAAGCCAGATCTCTCCGGTGCGTGCTGTCAATCATCACGCAGTCCAGATAAGACTTTGTAGCGCAGCTCGGTGTGATCTCAGAAGCATTGTATTCAGACCACTTCATCAAATAATAAACTCATCAAAATACATTTGCCTGTAAAAATGTAGGAAGTTTGGCAGAGGTGGGGAAATGAGGAGCAAAGGGGTAAATAGTTTGCATTCCTCCATCGTCCTTCTGTAGGAACTTGTTCAGGCCACAAAGAGGCGCTCTGGCCTAAAGAATGAGGGGGCTTTTCTCTCCTACTCAACATCCTCTTTGCTTCTCCAAGAGGGGCTTTCAGAGAGCTATGTGGGTTCGTCGAACACCAGGAGGACCAGCAGCTCTGATGGAAAGGCAGCTGTTTGTCCAGCACGGAGTACAGATGTTTTTCACCGCGGGGCCAAAATAAATCTTATTTATGCAGGAAGAATTAAATGGAGGCAGAGACTGCTTCTGAAGAGAGGGGGCTTCTGTTACTAAAAATAACCATTTTTCCCACCCGACCACCTCTGGGGGAGTAAGGGACTAAATAAATAACAAACAAAATTAAAACGTTCAACAATAACAACAACAACGACCCCCGTGAAAGAAAACAAAGCTCTCAGGAGAATGAGAGCATTTTTGAAACGGACACACGGCTGGAACAGCTTTGATGATATTCCCTTTGCTGCTGGCTTTGGGCGATCTTGTTCAAAGAGGAATCTTCCTTAACCTTCATCCCGAATCAGTCAATAATCCAGTATTTGTGACCTTACAGCCAGTTGTCATGGAAATCAATTTAATGTTGCAAATTTAGCTTTGCGGTTACCATCCTGGATCACAGAGGAGCAGAAAGCAGGAAAATCCTATCTGTCCTGAGCTAACGTTTTCATTTCTTAGGGGTCAAGAGGTTAAGAAATATTGGGCACACCGGATACTATTACAATAAGAATCCTTAAAAAGTATTCCAATCTTTATGTGGATTTTCAAAACTCCAGTGCTTATGGACAGCACTTTTGTCCAGCCCAAACTCCTGAGGTCTTCAGTCATGAGTGCGTTTACTGAATTTTCTTTGAACTGGACGACATAAGTGAATTGTGTTAGAAATGAGTAAGAGATTCTAATCAGAAGACGGGTGAACGACACATAGTCGCTACTTTATGAAACATTTAGTTTTAAACTGGGTTTGTGTGGATTTTTTTTTTTAAGTATCTCAGGGAACGTGAAAACCACACATCTTTCCCAAGATGGTACTTCAGGACCTTAACACATGATCAAAATCTTCTCCCTCCTGCGTCCATCCCCATTCTCTTCTAAAAGAGAAAAGAAGCAAAAGTTCTTGCATAATATTCAAGTTTGGGTGGGCATCATTGACTAATTATAACACAATAGGCTATTTTCTGCTTCCTAAAAATAAGAAGGGCAATTATCCAGGGGTGGGGTGGTTCTGCACATGCTGCCACACGGACCACACTTCACCCGCTGGAAACAAATGTGGAAAACATTTCGATCACATGTAAAAAAGACCAGGAGAGAGAGGAGGAATGAAAACATCCTGTGCAAAATAGCGAAGCAACTCGCCCAAATTCCCGAGGACGCTGCTGATGCTGCTGTTTACGTCTATACTAGACATGAAGGATGAAGTAGTAAGCGATATATGGGTTTCATAAACCTTGATCCAATTTTTAAAAAGTATTTGCCCTTTCTTTTATTTTGTAAAGTTAAGCCAGTTAGAGGCCATCAGAATCAGGACTTTAAAATACCCAACAGTGGCTAAGAGTAAGTGCTTTCGAAATTAATTTCAGAGGGAGCACTTGGGTAGTTTAGTTGGTTAAGCATCTGACCATTGATGTCGGCTCAGGTCATGATCTCGTGGTTTGTGGGTTTGAGCCCCAGGTTGGGCTCTGTGCTGGCAGCGTGGAGCCTGGTTGGGATTCCCACCCTCTCTCTCCCCCCCTCCCTCCCTCTCCACTTGAGTCTGTCTCTCTCAAAATAAATAAACTTAAAATCATTAATTTGGGGGGAAAATAAAGAGCAATTTGTTGTAGTATAAAAAGCCCTCAGTTGGGTCTGGAGACAGGATCTGAGGTCAGCCTCACGATTCATGAGTCCTGTGCCCTGGGCAGGTCACTTTATTTCACTGGTGGATTGTCTGTAAAAACCATTTGACTTCTGAGGACCTTTCCAGCTCTGTCAGTGCAGGATTCTAGTCCTTACAACCAGGCTCTTAGAGTTGTAATGTACCATGATTGGCAAAGAGAATCAGTCAAGGCTACAGGTTGGAGGCTTGGAGAGGCAGCTGGCTAAAGGAAACTTTGAAAACAATTTCAAGAAAAAATTCATAAGCTGGTCCTTTCTTTACTCAAGTTATTAATCAGCATGGTGCTCACGGCCGTATCAATTCTTATTCCTCCTACATTTCTCCATTCGGTCTCCCACCCTTCCAGACTGCAGCTTCAAACCCTCTCCTTTCCTCAACCCTCCAGGGCTTCCTCGCTCAACCGTGCTGCTGGCTGGCGGCCTGACTTCCCCCTTCACCGAGAACCAGAAACTATCCGGGAGGCCCTCCACCGGTCCCCACCTCCCACCTCGCAGGCTCTGCACCTGTGCCCACAGTACTCTGGCTTCCCTCCTACTTTGGTGAATAAACCACCTCTGCTGCCAGCAAAAACCGAAGGCAAATCATGTCTCTTCTCTATTCAAAACCCCTGGGACCCCGTTCTCACGCAGAGCCAAAGTCTCTATGAAGGCCGACCAGGTCCTTGCTCTGCGCTCTGCCGTCTCGCCTCCTGCCCCCACTTGCTCATTCCCAGCCCTCTGGCTGTGGTGCCTGGAACAGACCAAGCAAGCTACTGCTTCAGGACCCTTACATCTGCTATTTCCCCTACCTGGGAAGTCCTTCCCCTAAATATCAGAAAGGCTCACTGCCTTGCTCTCTTTAGGTCTGTTCAAATATCTCCTTTTCAGAGAGGCCTCTCCCGACCATCCCATTAAAAACGGCATACCCGTGTATCCCGCTCGGTGCCTTCCCTGTCCCCTTTCCCTGCTCTATTTTTCTCCAAAGCTATAATCGGCATGTGACGTACTCTGTGTTTGTTTATGGTCTTCCCACACCGGAATGTAAGCTCTATGGTGGCGCAGATTTGCTGGCTATATTCACTGTTCTAATCCCAGGAAGTGTGATAGGGCCAGCCCCTCGCATTCATTGAATACTTTAATTGATTTATATGACACTGTTAAGCATTTAAGAAAAAAACTGGTGAAATTTGGATGTCCTTATAGAACAAACCAAGTGTTAAAAACTAAAATCAACTATTATAAATTGTTCATAGATTACTGAAACGGAAAATGAAGTAAGTAGAACATGCACACCTACAGAGAGGGGGGCCTAAACCTTACGGTACTCCAATGTTGCTCCAAATACCACGAGTTGCAAAATAAGGCAAAAATGCAATGCTCCTGACAAGCATTGCTCCTGACGGCAATAATCCAATGTTCTCACACTTCAGAGGCCAATTTCCTTCTGGTGATTTCTCCCCAATTCATCCTGAGTAGACAGAATCACTCAAGTCAGAGTGATTTATCTTCAGTCAATCAATTCTTTGTCAGCAGGAAAACTCCACTGGGCCCATGAGGTGCAGGTTTCATGCTTGTAATTTCCTTTATTGCTAGACAGACATTTCTGAGGAAGAGTCCCGGCATCCTGACCCTGGTAGACCAAATACGACCCTCCCAAAGGATGCTTAGGACACATAAATATCACAAAACCCATACCCGCCTGACTTTGCTCATTAAGGGCTATGTAAGGCCTGTGCTCATGTTGGACACACCTCAGGATGTCTGCGTCCATTCTTATTAGCCTTCAGACCAAGGGCGGCCATAGTAAGGCTTGTTGTAACAGCCTCTGGCAGGACGTTCTCAAGATGGCCGGTTATTAAGCAGAGCAGCCAATAAAGCTACAGACATGATAGTCCGGTGCGATGTTCCAACTCTTGCTTGATGAGGAAAGAACACTACTCAGTGCTGAGGCGACTGCAGTCAGTCAGGCTCTCTCACACCCAGATGATAGGAATAAACTGCAGCAAATTTCCTGGGGGGCGGTGTGACTCATGTTCATCAGGAGTCTTAACAAGAATTGTGGTCTTTGACCTAGTAATTCCATTTCTATGACTTTATCCTAAGGAAGTAATCAAAGATAAGGACAACGATTTATGCATAAGGATGTGTTCAAACTCTGGAAACAACTGAAATGGCCAAAAATAGGAAACGCTTAAATAAATAAGAGTAGCTCTTAAAATATAATGCAACTATTAAAGAGACATTTTTGAAAATAACTTGGTGAGTACTCCTGATATCAAGGTTAATTTGTACTCCTGATATCAAGGTATATGTATATTTATATATACATATGCCTACGAATTGAGAGAAACCTACCAAAATATTTACAGTGATTATCTCTGGTGATGGGCTTAAAGTCGACTTAAAATTTCTGGCTTCATAGTTTTCTACCAGAAACAGATATTTCTTAATTTTGAAAAAAAAGTACCATTGGACTATCGAGTGACATCATCGGGAGAAGACAGAAGCAGTAAAAAGCCCGACTGGACTTAAAGGGATTGGAAACACTGGCTCTTGATAAGCTTGTGATCGGATCCACGCTGCTGAAATTCTCATTCTCTCAGACATATCACTCTTGTAAAAACTCGCCTCCAAACAAGCTTCCAAAGAAACAAAATACAAGGTTATGCAGCTCTGTTGTTCGGCTGCCCACCCCCATTTTCCTGGCGGGCTCTCTGGTGGTCACTCCTTGATTTAATTTAGATTAATACGGTAGGTCTTAGGTGGCTTCCCTGCTTTGGATCGCAAGCAATGCTAATTATTATCATAAAGGACTAGCAACTGGGGAGGTTTAAAGTTCAGGCGAGAGACCGCCGTCTACATTTCTGCTCTTTGGCTTACTAAATTACAAGAGTCTGGTGAGTCAATATGAAAGATTCCAAACACAAAGGTCAACGCTGGGCTACTGACCTTCCTGACCCTACCTCAGAGCCAAGAATTGCATTGCCGTTCTCCCTCCCACGCCAAAACCATTAGCAACCAGCATGTCTTGGTTGATTCTTTTCTTTCACAACTATTTTCGAATAGATAATAGTTTTTCCGGTGCCCACACACTAAATTAGCATCCCATTTCATGACCGTCCTTCTCTAAACGCCTTTAACGCATTAGTAACAGTGTTATACTTGCTAATGTTAACTCATATTAATTAAACGATATTCTCTTTCAAATCAGACTATGGTTTTGCTAAACATTCATATGGTCTAGAGTAGATGTAAAAAGCCAATTGACACATCTTATGAATTAATGGGTCACTGTTGCAGAATGAAAGAGCAGACAAACTATTCAGAACCCTGCCCGCTTACTTTTTAGAAATATTTTTCAGAGAGCCTAACGACACGAAGGGCAGATACAGGGAGAAGTGAGGAAACGGTCAGTACAATTCTTGCTCTTAGACTTCCCCATCCAGTCAGTCACCAACTCCTAGTCATGCCCGCCCAAATAGCTCTGGTGTTTGTATCTTCCAGGCCTCTCTCACTCTTCTGTGCCAGGGTCTAGGTTTCTAAAGAGATAAATTCAGATCTCAGAGGAAGACAGCTCTTCCCCGGAGTGCTCTCCTCTCCTTCCTGGGCACATGTGACACGTGCCACTGTCGTGCCTAGCCCACAGAGACCTCCAGACGTGACCATGGTAACCAGGCATTGAAGGAGATGGAGCCTGGGTGTCTGGGTCACTATTCGGAGACCCAGTCACGAATACTTGTCCTGGCCCTTTGATGAGAAGTTGGTGTGGAGGGAACTAAAGGCCGGGGTAGATGGTCTGGCTTTCGTTTGAGTTGAAATTGTGTCCCAGGCATCCCTCTTCCAGAATTGCTCTTGTAGCCCTCTCATCATCTCTCCCTAAACTCAAAACCTGCATTAACATGACACGCTTAAAAAAGCGCTTTATTCTCTCAGAAATAATTTCTACCAAGACTAACATATATTTCACTTAGATGCTGAAACCCTCATCATGTTTTCGTATTATGCATAATGTTTTCTAATTAAAGCAGAAACCCATTTTAGAGCCGTAAGTATGAACTTACTGGGCCATTTAACTGATGACGGGCCTGTGAAACGTGTAAGGTCATTTTTAAGTTATGTCAAAGGCTTTCAAATATCCTGTTGGCTTTCCACGATAAAAACTTTCAGTTGTTTCTAACAATTGCCTTTAAAAGGAGGTCTTAAAACCCTAACACTGAACTTCCCCTTCCTAACTTTTTATAAAAGGGAAAAGGGTTTTAACTAATTCATTATTTATAATGGCAACTTTTGCCGTATCTTATTCCTGTAGATTTAGTTTAAAACTAACAGAGTCTAAACTCGCAAGTCATCCTCTGAATGGAAACACACTGTACCGTATGAACTTTAAAAGACACAGTGCCTGTTCTCCTTTGAAGAGTTTACAGTCTAGTGGGAGAGAGAGAAAGACAAATAAATAAAGGCAATACAATGCAGGATGAAATAAGTTCCCCAGGGGCAGGTGGAGGGTGAGGCTGTCGGGAAAAGGTCCTCAGAGAAGGTAACACTGGAGATGTGTCAGAATTTGAAGATGCTGGGGGGAGGAAAGGAGGAGAGACGGTGGGGAAAAGCGTTTCGGGCCTCTTTGACTACATGTTACCTTTCCGGTAAGTTTCTTTTCTATACCTCAGCAGAATCTTGTTTTGTTCACATAAACAGTGCTGACAGATGAGTAAGGTAGTAGTTCTTCTGTAGTGTCTCTGGCCTTGGCCCCAGAGACCGTAAGACAGAACCCAGGTGACACTGGTGCCAAGCCAGCAGATGGAAAACATTACCGGGCCAAATCTCATCCAATGACTAGATGCCAGCATCCCAACGTGAAAAACGAGGAGGGGCCGCGGGTCCATGTATCATAAAGCATGATGGTTAATGCCACTGGGGACGCTGTCGCCAAGTGATTTGTGGTGTTGCTGGAAATTCTACCATCGTTTCTTGTTCTCTCAGTTCTGGGGGTAGGAAAGATATTACCTCTGGTAGATCGGGAAAGGAGGTTGGCCAGCAAAAAAATGTCGAAAGCAAGTTAACTACTGAGAGGTGCATCTAAAAAGGAACAGACAACGAAAACTGTTCTCTTTTCTTACTGGGGCCTGAATTTTTAAAATTGATAGTGACAAGGAATAAGGACGCAGTTATCTTTCTGTCTTCTCTGTCCATAAGGTAGCCCTGAAAACACGCCTGAGCCAACACAACCAGTACCGCCGAGGCTATCGGAGGCTGATGTTAAATCAGCCAGCAAATCTAAGAACCCTGTGTTCTGATTATTTCTCCTGATTTGCTTGGTATTCCGAGAAACGTGTATGTCTGTATCTATAGTGTCACAAAGAACTGCTTATCTTTTTTTTTCCATCTAGCAAATTGGAGGTCAGAAAATAAAGTGAAAATGCCTAATCGAGAGAATGGTGTATTCCAGAAAGAGCTGAGAGACCCGGTTTTGAATCCCCGTTCTGCATGACTTTGGCAAGTTTAAACTTTTTCCTGATCTCTAAAGGGAGGATTAATTCCTGCCAAACTACCTCACAGGGTAATTTAGAGATCAAAATAGAAATGAGACAATACTTAAGAGACTGACGGATCAGCTAGAAAAAATGCAAGAGTAAAGTGTTTCTTCTTAACGTTAAGTAATGACAGCAAAATAATAATTAGAAACTGTATGTGTGTAGAGATTTTGCTTTATCCCCAGTGCCTGGCACAGTGCCGGGCGCAAAGTTGGAGGGCAAGAATTATTTGTTGTGTAAGTGAAAAAAAAAAAACATGGCCAGGTAAATCTATAGATTAAGCAGCGCTTTTTGAAAACTACCCCAAAGGGGGAAAGAAAGACACATGAAACTTCTGTAGTACATCATAGGCAGCTGATTTAATTTATGGCACACGTGGGTAGTTGTGTCTTCTTGAGGCCGTTGTGCATAGAGAGCCCAATGAATACTTAGACTCATGGGTACACGGCTCTAGATGTGGAATTAGATTCCAGGGAGGAAAGATCCCTTCCTGTGACACTACGTTTAATTTCAAATGACTAGTTCACTTCCCTACTTCCCATTCCTTCTTTCCGATTTGAATTTGGTCCCCACAAGATGAGAATTGCTGAGATGAGTTGAACACTGCAGCTACGGCCCCAGTGCCGTGAACTCCCGACTCCTATAGGACACGGGGAACATCAGGACACTAGCTTACGAAAGCGCACTCTGGGAAAAGGAATTATAGACCCACGTGAACCTGGGCCTGAAAATACCTGTGGTTACAGGATGTTCCAGGAATCTGAGCCCTTACTGAGAAGGTGGAGTCTGGGTGGGCAGAAGGCTGTGACATCAGTCCTCTCTTCCAAATTCTAATTAATCTTAGTTCTCTTGTTTCTTTGTCTGCTAGGAAGCTCTGTGCCAAACCTAGACCCATATGAACGATACAGGACCCTGTGGCTTTTATTTTAGGGTTTATATCAATGATTTTCTTTATCTTATCTTCAGCTTCATTTTATTTTCTACTCTTATTTTCTGTTTGCCCTGGCGTTATCACTGTTTTTATAGCACATTTCTCTGAAAACCATGTTGGATCTCTTTCAGCATAATGTTAATAGAGGCAACTCCAGGCGCCGGTGTGAAGTGAAACCTGTTGAGTGTGAACCTACGGTGTGTGTGCCCCATCACCGCTGGCTACGGCACACCCTCACCACATGAAGTGAATCACTCCAGGGAAAGCTTCATCCCCAACACTGAAAACACCTCTCTGTTCAGGTGAGAGACTGCAGGTGAGAGGGGGAAGCCTTGCTGTTGACAAGTCAGAGTTCTAGAGTTCTCCTTCCAGTGAATCTGAGGCCAAGTTGGAACGTAAATGCCACAGTCAGCAAGCAGCACTGTTCTTGGGCATGTGGAAACAACCAACCAATGGCAACCTCCTGCTTTCAAGATGTCTGCTTTTATTAAATACTTGCAGCTGTGTTTCTAAAGCCAGAGTGGCAAGTCTTAGCCTTCATAAGGAAACATGAAGACTTGGAGATTAATTAAGCTACCAAATATCAAGGATTTTGGTTAAATTTTGGTGCCAGAGAGTTCTCTAGCGTGGTGATGGCTGGCTCAATTCTTTTCTTATTCAACTCAAACAGGCTAACAAACACTGAAACCAAAGGCTTTTAACCCAACATATTCCAGGCAATGGAGTAACAGATTTGAAGCCCTGTTTACAAAATGGCATAATTGACTTGGAGGAATGTATTGAAGAAAAAGATGGCAGAGGGGAGGAAGGTTGAGGAAAAGTGACATTAAGTAGCCAATTAATAAATATTTGATGAATAAAACTGTTGAATGAATAAATGGTAGGCTAGGACACTCTCAGTTCTTTATAAACTCTTAATTTGGCCTGTTTTGAGGAGTGGCTATCTAATGCCAAATTGGGATGATTACGTTCTGCAAAATTTTTATAAATTTTATTATAAAAATATAATATTCCATTTTTTCCCCAGCAATCACCGATAGCATTTTTATTAAAAAGTTATTTAAAATGCTACAGTCATTTCTTTTTTCCTTCAGCTGCTCCAAGTACGGTTCTTAGCTGATCTACGGAATTATGTTACCACAAGAAGGTTCTAGGATCCCTTTGCCTCTGTCCTGTCACCACTTGAATAGTCACATGGTGGCCCAGATAATCCCAAGATCACGTAGTTTGAAGAAGGCAACCCTTGGTAACCCAGAGACATTAATACAGCTGCAAATTGTGGGTTTTTTTTCCTCCTCTCAGAATATCCGCTTAGACCCTGTAGCTGACACACCGGGCCCACTGGCATCACTGTGTACCTTATCTATCCTGGCTGAGCAGGGATCCAGGGACTGATCTATCCTGCGAGCGTCTCCACGGCCCTGCTGCCTTTCCTCAGCTGGAAGCTTCTATGACTATCGTTAGGAATCAGAGGAATGGAACAAAAAGGAGAAGGAGGGGGAATAGAGGGGAAGGTGGCTTAGCCCTTCTGGGTGGCCACCTCTGAAAAAGAAATCTATACTTGCTCATATAAACACCACACTAAGTTTTTCAAATTCTCAAATCACATTTATACACTTAAAAATATCTTTATTTCCAAGTTGTCCTGGATGAAACACAGATGGGGTATCTATTTTAAAACAGAATTAGAAAATCAACACTAAAGCTAACATTTCTGTGAGTCCACGAAAAAACATTTTTTAGTTTAATTGATGCCAAACGGCACTGATACTTCCAAACCAAGCAATACATCAGAGAAAACTGAATATTCTCTGTGCTGCTGATAGAAAATCCCTAGGAAGTACAATGAAGAGATCACCCTTCCAGGAGGGAGTCAGCTTCTTCCAGTCTCCAATGATTTAGTCAAAACACAAGTTTTCACTTCCAAAGCCTTCATGGCATGTTCTGTTATGGTGTCGCGCCTCCATACCCCTACTGATATGGCCAAAGTCATCATATTTCCATTAAAAAGGTTAGAGATTTGAGTATAAAAAAATAATTTAAAAAAGCTACTCCGTTCATGCAGGAGAAACTACCACACTGTGAGCTCTTTGAAGATCAGGACAGAGCCTTCTCATTCATCTCTGACGGCCCACGTGGCCTGCTGCTGTGTCCCGCAGGAGACACGGAAGCTGTTAATCAGAGTAGTATTATTGAGTTCACAGATCTAATTTTTAAATAACGGTTTAGAAATTTAACCCTTGTTAAATATAAGTGTAAATGGGTTTCATTTGCACAAGGACAATTCCATATATGAAATGTTTCAAGAAAATCTTTTTACTTTGACTGAATTATGTGCTCAACACCTACTTGAATTGACGAGGATGGTAAAACTACTAAAATTTTCCTTTTCTTCTTTCCTCTTCTCAGGATAAGTCCATAAAATCTTCCCAGAAAGTAAGCGATCACCACTAAAACAAAATTACCCTCCCCCACTTCTTTGTGTTTAATGGTTACACTATGAGTTCAGTCTCCCTACTGCTTAAGTTGCCCCTGGGTGTCAGTTCACTAGAGATACTGGGAATGCTCTGCTTTCAGGAATAGAATATTCTAGTTGTAAAGGACCTTTTGAGAGCATCCAGTTCCAGTTCTTCATTGACAAAAGGGAAAACTTGCCCAAAGCTCACTGCTAATTTGAGTGTAACTGAAACTCCATGAGGGTAGGAGCTAACACCATGTTTCCAACCTCTTACACAATGCCCAGCACGCAGGTAGACATTCAGTAGATACTTGGTGGAGAAACGGAGGATTTACCAGGAGCTAAAACTGCTGTCTCTGAGTTCCCTGGCCAGTCCTTCCACAACACCATGGCCAAGCCATGAGACCAGTGTTGCAGTGATATGCTAAATGGGAAATAAGGATATCAGGGCATCTCCAGGGCTGAATTAACCTCCTGCTGGTTGTGGATACAGGATGAATTTATAATGAGAAAACTATAAATCCTTACTGGCTTAGCATTGTACTGCTATTGCCCCACCTCTAATTTTTAGCCAGATCCTTTTTGTGGTCTGAGCCACTCCATAACTTCCAGGCAACCAGAGTAGTGCCGATAGCTTCTTCAAGGTCACTGGAATAGGGTGTGGTCCGCGGCAACAGAAGAAACCTAATGAAATGCAAACTTTCTAACTTAAACCATTAAAAAAAAGAAAAAAGCAAGGAATGGAGAAGGACAAATTCCAGAGTCGAAAATGGTTACTAAACTCTTCCAGACTTTTCCTACTAGTAAAAGTGTGAAGTTGTAACTTCTCTGACCAAATGAGATGCGCACACTTCGCTCTTTTGAAACAGCAGTGTATTATTAACTGTCACTCTAATGACCTGACAGAATCGATGCACGCCGACATAATAGAGGCTCTTAAGTCCCTAAAGACCAGAGCAGCATTGAGAGGGCCAGTCTCTAATTGAGCCAGCCTCTTCGAAAACCATGCACTTGTTTGCCTGGAGCGCTCCAAACTCAAGAGCCTCTGCAAACACGTCGCCAGCCTACCCAACTCCCCCACACTTCCAGGGTGCCTCTGTCTGCTCTTTCTTGGGGCCTGCTCCATCGCTTAGGCCCACATTCTCCTTTAAGATGGTCTGAGGTACTCTTTGTGCAGTTATTTCAGGGAAAGAACTGGTCCAGCTCTGAAGTCCCCTGGCAGTGACCCTGGTAAAATGAGTGATTTTAGATGCGCCAGTGTTGGTGTCCTGACAGGCTTGGATAGATACCCTCCCAGCCCCCAGTGTCTATAATTTCATGTATTCTTTGCCTTCATCACTTTGGTAGTTCTTTAAATTCTTTTTTTTATTTTTTTTAATGTTTATTTATTTTTGACAGAGAGAGAGAGAGAGAGAGAGAGAGAGAGAGAGAGAGAGAGCGCACAAGCCGGGGAGGGGCAGAGAGAGACAGGGAGACACAGAATCTGAAGCAGGCTCCAGGCTCTGAGCCCTTGACATGGGGCTCCAACTCATGAACCGTGAGATCATGATCTGAGCCAAAGTCTGACACTTAACCGACAGAGTCATCCAGGCACCCCAATAGTTCTTTAAACACTTTACCTGGAAATCTGGGGGTGATTTGTAGAAGAGCATGAATAATTAATATATGTATATTTAATGAAAACTAAGTACATTTTTGTGCTAATCCGGATTGCATTACTTTTTTCTAAGATATACTAGTGGTAGCAAATATTAAAGTTTTAAAGAAACATGAGAGAAAAAAATTTTTTTTAATTTTAATTTTTTTAATCAATTTATTGTCAAACTGGTTTCCATACAACACCCAGTGCCATGAGAGAAAATTTTATACACTAACTGCCTTTTGGGGGAGCCAATTAGATAAAGACTGCCACTATTTTATTTTAATGGAAAAAAAATATCAATGCATCGTGGTAAAATTTGGTTTTGTAGAATTTTTCTGAATCGTACTATATGTTCTACAGATACATATTCTCTGTCCAACTAAATTATCAGGGAGAAATTGTCACATTCCTTCTTGACATGGCTCAATGCTGCGTATTCGATATGGATCAAAGGGGAAAAAAAGGGAGAGAAAGACAGAGGAAGGGGAAAAAAAAGGAGAAGGAAGAAAGGTCTTCCCCAGGGTTCTAAGTTTTCCCTGGTCAAGCATTTTATGGGTTAAGTTTATAGAGGGAATGCCTGCCTGGCTCTTTTCAAGTTTGCTAAAGTTTTTTTTTTTTTTTAATTTCTCTACCACGATGTTGGTTCACTTACTTAATAAAATGTTCTCAGGGCTTCTGAAGGCTAGGTAGGCTAGCATATAGTAAGCTTGCAATCTGGAGAGGGGAGACAGATGGGAGGGGGTTGTTTTCTGAGGCACTTCATTGATAAAGACATGTTATGTGTATTTTACACCTTGCTTTAGGATCCTGTTGGTTGAAACAAACAAACAACAAGCAAACAAGGCAGTTTCTAATACTCTGTCCCAATACAGGAAGAAAGTCAAGCTTTTAGTAATAAAAAGAGTCTATTATTTGGAGTTTACACAAATATCAAATGTTTTCAAGCTATAAAATTTTCTTCTGATGTATGGTGTATGTGTGTGTGCACGTGTGTGTTTGAATGTGAGGGGGGATCCTTTTGGAATTTTACACACTCCCTATTAGGAAGAATCTGGGAAAGGTTAACACCAATCTTCATCTTTGGAAAAATCCTACTAAAACTATTTAAACTTTTTTTTTTTTAACATTTATTTATTTTTGAGAGACAGAGAGACAGAGCGCGAGCAGGGGAAGGGCAGAGAGAGAGGGAGACAAAGAATCTGAAGCAGGCTCCAGGCTCTGATGAGCCGTCAGCACAGAGCCCGATGTGGGGCTCAAACCCACAGACTGTGAGATCATGACCTGAGCTGAAGTCGGCCGCCCAACCGACTGAGCCACCCAGGCGCCCCCCTACTAAAACTATTTAAACCAAAAGGTTGCACACATTATTTCTCATTAACTGTATTCTCCCCATGCCCAATTCTGCCTTAAACAATGCAAGTATTCAATGACCTGAGTTTAACTATGAAATGTGTTCACTTTGACTTCACTAAGCTACAAACAAATGCATAGTCTAAATGGGATTTGGTAGCTTCATTTCTTGGGATAGATTTAGCGGCAATATGGCAAGCCTTTAAAATTCATAACTTGGGAATAGAATAAAGTGACGAAAAATATAACCGCATACATATGACCAACTGATTTTGGTAAATGGGCAAGGCGGTTCAATGGACAAAGGATAATCTTTTCAGTGAGTGGTGCTGAAACTATTGGACATTCTTAAGTAAAAAGATGAACTGCAACACCTTGCGTCTTGTATGAAAAGTAACTCTTCACGGATCAAAGATCTGAATGTAAGAGATAAAACTATAAAACTTTTAGAGGAAAACATAGGAGAGCATTGTTGAGGTCTCACGTTAGGCAAAGATTCAGAGATGACAACAAAATCACAGTCTCAAAAGAGATAAATTGGGCATCATCAAAATACAAAGCTTCTGATCTGTACAAAGATGCATTCTAGAAAGACAATATGATCTGGGGGAAATATTTGCAAAACAAAATCTGATAAAGAACGTGTATCCAGGAAACACAAAGGATGCTTAAACTCAATAATAAGAAAACAACCCAATGAAAAAATGGGAAAAAACTTGAACATTACCTAAGAGGATACATGAATGGCAAAGAAGTATATGAAAAGAAACCCAATGTCATTGGTCACTAGGGAAATGCAAATTCAAACCATAATGAGACACTACTACACACACCTATCAGAACGATTGAAAAAACACAACAAAACAAAAACCTGACAAGTAAAAGTGCTCGTGAAGATACACAAAACTAGAACGCTCACATACTGCTGGTGGGAATGGAAAAACGGTACAGGCACTTTGGAAGCAATCTGGCAGTTTCTTATGAAGTTAAACACACACTTACCATGTGACCCAGTAATCTCACTCCGGAGACATTTACCCAAATGAAATTAAAGCTTCCATGAACACAAAAACCTATACACGAATATTTATAGTGGCTTTATTCATAATTTCAAAAACTGGAAACAACCCAAATGTCCTTCAGCTGGTGAATGGATAAAGCAATCGGCACCTCTACACAATGGAAGACAATATATTCAGCAATAAAAGTAAATGAACTACAGGTATACATAATATTAGCATTATGCTAAGTGCAAGAAGCCACATTCAAAAGGCTACAACCTGCATGATTCCATTTTTACGATATTCTAGACATAGTGAGATTATAGAAACAGAAAATAGATCAGTGATTGCCAGGGGCTGGTGGGAGGGGAGTGGTGGGTGAGGAGGGAGGGGCTGATCACAAAGGAACAGTACAGGGAAAGTGTTAGACTGATGCACGTTCCGCATTTCCATTGTCATGGTAGTTTCGTGACTGTATTCATTCATCAAAACTCATAGAACTTTACACCAAGAAACAGTGAATTTTCCTCTACGTAAATTAAAAAGTAAATGAACAACATCTCATATAAATGCCCGTCAACAGAGGGCTATTCAAATAAATTATAGGCCACTTCATAAGGAATAAAACATTTCTATCAAAAAAGAATGAGGTAGGTTTGTACGTACGAGCAAGAAAACGTGTGTAAGAGAGAAAAACAAGTTGAAGAAGTATAGCCATGTGGTGACTTCAATCCATTCTAATGAATATATGCATGTGTGTGGCGGTAACTCTAGAAAAAAAGTATGGAGAAATATTCCCCAAAATAGTAACAGAAAGATATTTGTGAATGTAAGAGAATGATAAAGGACTTTCATTAAACAAATAGGTTTTTTTTTTTCAGAATACAAAATCAGAAAGATATAAAATCTGATGCCTTGAGCTGAAGATATGCATGCTATTTTCCCATACAAGCATAGAGGTTTTTCTGCCAGGCACTTAAAAATAGGTTTTAGCAATAATTTGAAATGGAAGCTCTCTTCTGAGTTTAGAGTCAGATTCGAAGGTAAGATTGGCCATTGCCCTCTGAGCCAGCATTTGCGATGCCAATCAGCAACTGCCTGCCAGGTTTAAAAGAACATTTTATGTAACCAAATGAAAAAGCCCAACCAAGACCAGACACATCCTATAAGCACTGACGCCTGTAAAATCAAAGCTTTTTACAGTCTCCAAACTTGAGGGCTTTTTAAACACTTAACGTTTTCTCAGTTATAAAGTTGTCTCTTCACAGAAAAATATCTAATCACTTTAAAACCACGTCTATCTGTTACAGGCCAGAGAACTCACCCTGGCCAAGCAAGGCAAGAAAATCTATGATAAACATGAGAGCAATCCAACAATGAACATAATGTTACAGTTCAACCAAACCCTGGGACCTTGGATATTTTCTTGGAACATTCCACTTCCATGTAAGCCAGAATATGGAAGTTTTTATTAAGATTGCATTCAGTGAAAATAAAATGGCGGTACTACAAAATTTTCAAGAGTGTTGGCCAACGATAGGCTTTGAGTGTAACATTTTTTGAAAATGTTAATTGGAAGCACAAATGGACTCTTCGAGAGTCACACAGTTCCCAGAATTTTCCTTAATAAGAACAACATGTTGAAGAGATACTTCTAAAAAGAAAAATGAATACAAATCTAGAAAAATTCCTGCTTTCTGATTTGCCAAGCTATTTATTGGGATTAACTGGAACCCAATAAGAGGACTCTATTGGTATAGTTGTGGTCGCTCCATCCCCCATTCCCACTTCGCCACCCTCTCCTACGCTCCCCACCCCAGAGCTGGTAAATCTTTTCATGAGTCGGAAGAGGATTCCATAGACCAGGGAGTCTGCCAAAATGAAGTCACCTTTCCTTGGCTCACCCTCAACTGTAAAGGCAACTGGATTTTTTTGGATACAGTTTACAGACTGATAATTGGGCTCCTGTATATTTCCTTACAGATGTTCAAATGTTCTCAGAAGAGCATGTTCTAAATAGCTTCCATTTTATTACAGTTTGATTTTAATGAATATGGATTTGAATGGAGACTTTTATGTAGCAATCATGTCTTACGTCTGAAGCCTCTGAACCTTCTCCATTATGATTTTTACTCTAAGTACAGAAGGATAGGGGAAGAGAACATAGAAAACACTCAGTTGTGGGGGCGCCTGGGTGGCTCAGTCGGTTAAGCCTCTGACCTCAGCTGAGGTCATGATCTCACAGTTTGTGAGTTTGAGCCCTGCGTCGGGCTCTGTGCTGACAGCTCAGAGCCAGGAGCCTGCTTCAGATTCTGTCCCCCTTGCTCTCTGCCCCTCCTCCTCCTCACTCTCTGTCTCTAAAAAATGAATAAATCTTAAAAAAAATTAAAGAAAAAGAAAACACTTATATATATATATATACACACACACACTTATATATATACACACACACACACACACATATATATATATACACATATATATATATACACATATAATATTGTATTGTATTGTATTGCACCATGGTTCTCTCTCATTCCACTAAAGATGGTAGTTTGGTTGCTCTAGTCCACTCCCCTCAGAATTCTGAGAAGCTCGTCTATGCTTTCACTTACCATTTCATTAAAGAGGAAGAGAAATTGACTGATTCTTCCTTATTGGAGAATCCATTTGGAATCAGAGATTGGTTTTCAAGCCATGGTCTAAAACATATATGATAGGTATTTAATAAACATTCTTTCTCCCTCTCTGTCTCACCCTTAGCTCTCGACTCTCTCTTTAAAAAAAATTTTTTTTTTAATATTTATCGGTTTTTGAGAGAGAGAGCACGCCCACAAGTGGGGGAGGGACAAAGAGAGGGAGACACAGAATCTGAAGCAGGGTCCAGCTCTGAGCCGTCAGCACAGAATCTGATGTGGGGCTCGAAATCATGAACTGCGAGATCATGACCTGAGCCGAAGTTGGATGCTCAACCGACTGAGTCACTCAAGTGCCCCAGCTCTTGACTCTCTTAACTTCCAATCCAGGTTGTATATCCAGCGATCAGATCTATCAAAATATGAGCATTAAAACATCAGTTTCATGCAGCTATTTTCTAGTGGCTCCCAAATGCCCATAAAAGAGTCTGAACTTCTCTCCTCGCATCCAAGGCCCTCTGTAATCCAGCTCTGAGATGGTGGCAGGCCCTCTGTACTCTGATTTCACTCCGACACTAGCTTATTTTTAAGATAAATTTCCAGCAAACCAGCCTTCTCACTGATTCCTGTCTTTAAATGGCAGGCCTTAAGCAAATCCTTCACTGCCCTCATGATAAAGCATACCTTTGGCATAAGGGCTGGCTGCCCCATCCCTGCTTCTGCTAGGTCACAATAACTACAGTAACAGCTGTCATGTACTTGGTGCCTCCTGCACCAGTCATGCAACTTGCCACACATCATCGATTTTCATCATCGAAACAACTTGCAAAGAAGTTACTTTGATCTCTATTTTATAGATAAGGAAATTGGAGCTCAGGGAGACTGACTGAAGACCATAATGCTATTATAGAATGATGAAAACAAGATTCTCTGACCGTAGAGCCACTTCCCTTTCCCTGTCTCCATGTTGCCTTCGTCTGTCTCTTCTGCTTGGAACCTTGTCCAGATTGATGTCGGCAGAATCTCATTCTGTCTTAAGTTGCTAATTACATGTTCACTTGTGCTTATCTTCTCCATGTGGGTGTTAGAGGACAGTGACCTCACCCTACCAACAAACCACCTCCACCAGCATCTAGCACACTTCTGTGGACATATCACAAGGACCCAATGGGTGAGCGTGGCCTGAAATCCTACATATATATTTTGTTTTGAACTGGATTCTCCCCCGGCTTCCTATTTCTGTTAAAAACACTCTTTGCTGAGTTAATGTTATCAAATGAAGTAATAGATGTTCTGTCTTTAGCCTAGTGTATCCACCAGAGAGGGTGACTCATAAAGGATATGATGAGAGAGAGGGGCTTTGCTCTAGTATCAGTTTTCTAGAATTAATAACTACTGAATGGATACACAGAATTAAGTAAATCATCTGAAAAAAGATCTTTATTTATAAACAATCCACTTTGGAATTTGATTTATTTTTCTCTAACTACACTTCAATCTCATAATATGGGGTTCATTCAAACCAAAATTTCATTTTCTATAATGCAATAAGAATGAAACGATTTGAGATTCAAAACATTTCATTATGGAAGCTTGCTAGTGAGAAAAACAGAAAGAATTATTGCTGTGTTTAACATAGATATTTTGCTCTGACTACTTTGGCTGAAAGTTTCTTTAAAATGCCCTAAATTGTATCATTTCTTGGCCTTTGGCTAAGATCAAATGTAAAATGCTCTAAATTGTGCAAGCAATGATAAATATCTCTGTTCTATGAGTTCCCTAGCTTTTCTGCAAAACACAGCCACATTAAGTTCTTCCAATGCACACTGCTTGCTCATTGCCTCTTAGGAGCAAATTCATCATGGAACTTCCAGCATTGCCAAAAGCACTGCCTTTTTTATTTTTTTTTTAACGTTTATTTATTTTTGAAGGAGAGAGAGACAGAGCATGAGCAGGGGAGGGGCAGAGAGAGGGAGACAGAATCTGAAGCAGGCTCCAGGCTTTGACCTGTCAGCACAGAGTCCGAAGCGGGGCTCAAACTCACAGGCAGAGCGGAGCCGTGAGATCATGACCTGGGCCGAAGTCGGATGCTTCAACGACTGAGCCACTCAGGCACCCCGCACTGTGCCTTTTTAATGGCTCATATCTTACTGATGAATTTTGTAAAGGATCTTTACCAAGAATGAAGATAACTAATTTGGAAACAGCAGTTAAGATTTTAAACTTCTTGGTATGAGAATGAGTGAAAAAGATAAAACCTTTGCTGAATCTAAATATTTGCTCAGGTTTTGGGTGTTTATTCATTGCCCTTATTTGGTAAAAAGAGAGAGAGAGAGAACCACAGGAAGTATTCCATCTATAAATCTGCCACGAGACATATGCTGTGTGCATTTCCGTGATGACTTTAATAATGTGATCCTCAAGGAGCATATCCATGCCAGCTGGTGGGCTGGAATATAAAACACATCCCTCGGAAGAAGCTAATATTGGGTCAATAATATGATAATTAAAAGGGGGTGTGCAGCCATCTGTGGGATCCCTAATAGTAGGGGTTTGTTTCTAGAACCTGCAGCATTGCTACATCTTCTGTTGTCTCTAATAGTTTTTCAGATGCTTGAGATTCTCACTGATGATGACGGGAACGAAGGTGTTGGTGAGCCCAGAGGGTGCATAGACTATGCTCTACGCTCAGTAGGGATTTACAATCATCGCACTTAACTTGGTAAACTTGCAGAGTTTCTATGGAGTCGAGTTCCTCTAATGCTAATTCTACGCAGAATATACCAACATCACATTACGTTTTCCTATTTACAACACTTGTGCACAGTAAAACGGCATTTATATCAGGAGATGAGATGTCCAGTGTAAGTAACCAAGTGAATAACGGATGCGCCATGGGCCGGCCCTTCAGGAAGTATAAGAATTTCGTTTTGCTACAGAAAGTCCTGGGTGAAGATGAGAGGAACAAAGAGAATGAGACACACGGTCTCTGGTTTTGAACATGGAAGAGGTCGCTTTGTACATGTGTTTAGGGTTGGCTCTACATAGCTCTTGAGATATGCATGAATTCTTGCTTCAAAAACCATGCTTCACTATTTCAGTACTAATAAAATTACTTGGAAGTGATGGTGCCACAGTACCTGAGTTCTCTTCTTGTCAAGTACTCCACAGCCTGGCTCTATTTCCCAGCCCTTACCTAGATATTCATTTCTATCATCCGCTGCCCTCAAGAAGGTGTATTTGTCCTCTTTCGAAATTAGAGCATGGAGCACAGAACACTCCATTTTGTTAAGATTAGCTGAGGGACAAACAGACTATGTCAAAGAGATAAAATGTCTCTTACACCTGGTCCCATGGACAGGGTTTTCTCAGCAGAGGCTTACAGTACTTCTGATAGCATCTAGGCCCTTTGGTCAGTGAAAACCTTGTGTTGGTCAGTGAGAAACCATGATTTTCTCAGGTTCTCTAATATGCCATGGCAGAGGAATCGCCATCGGTTCCCCCGCCCAAATCTGGAAGGGCATAAAATCACGGCTCCGCTCTTAGAGACATTATTTCTATGTAGGTAGTATAAAGCTTCTTCTAAAAACAAAAACAAAACCAAGAAACCACCTTCCTCCCACCCAGATCTGAGCACATGGGCCCCGACTCCCACATGGCCATCAGCTAGAGCCGAGCAGGAGTGTGCGGCGTCTGTGGCAGGACTCACGTCCCCTCGCACATGTCATTACCTGTCTGGTCCCTGCAAGCATTTGACTTTGTAATCTCTGCAGAGTTTACGGTAAGATACATGGCATGAGGCCTTACACTCTTACGATTTCCATATTTGTATAAATCAGACCAAACCTGGTTTATAGAAATACAGACCAAGATCTGTGACTAAAATTAGGATGCCCTTGAATGCATAAATGTGTTTGAGAGCACAGGGGGAGACAGCGGAGGAAAAAGCCCAAAACTGGCTGAGACACCAAGTTCTTGTCTTGGTTCCATTAGTCTTATTTCTAGGCCTTGGTTTTCTAGGAGTCCATAAGTATCTGATTTACGTTATTAAAAAATATTAAGTCCAGAAAAACCAAAATGCATACTTAAAAGCATTACATGCCAGTGGAAATTCACCAAAGCACCTATATGTGCCACATAGATAAAAGAGTTAGTTCTACACAGAAAATATCAATCTTTTGACAGTTTCCTTATCCATAATTTAACATGTATAGTGGACACTGTTCAAATTGTATTTACTGGTAAGGAGTGAAATGTCCCTCCAAATATGTTCACCTTAATCATACATTTCAAAAACTGTCACACTTGAAGGAAAACACCAGAGAATTTTTCATGAGAATTCTGTTGGCCTCCAAACAATAGACTTTCTACTGGGACATATATAGTTAAAAAGAACCAGAAACATCTTGTTGACATAGTAAGTCTGTTATTAATCTTCTTATGTACTGATATCCAATTAAAACAAAGAAACTTTTTAGCTTGGCTGAACACATTGTGTCCTTTGCCTTTCTCAATCCAACAAAAAGGAAAGGCAGTATGTACTGAATTTCCTAGAGATTGGAACATTAAGGCAGGATCTAAATACCACAATAAGTAAATAAAATAATGTATCCAGGAAAACATGTATGGAAAAATTCTACCAGAAGACAAAACATTCTTTGGGGGAATAAAACATAGGCAAAGTAGTTTTCTCTTTATATTTTCCCAACCATTTTTTTTTCAGCTGAATATTACTATTTTACCCTCATTTCAGCCAATTACGTAGATATTAGATTTCCAAACATAGGAACCCAGTGGAACCCCAGAATGGCTCTGAGCTGAGCACCTTTCGTGGAGGAGTCTCCTGAGCTGCTTCTGAGGACTACATGATTGTTATCCAAATGCTCCTTCTGGTTTGTCTTGGAGAAAGGTGGGGCTCAATCTTCACAACTGGAGATATTAGGACTTATTCTGTCTTTAGGGACAGAGAAACAAGAAAGCACCTGGGCTTCATAATTTAGAACAATAATGGAGCTACAGGCACTACTTCTGAAAACATATACCACCTCACCATTTCTGACCATGGCAGTGGGCTTAGCTATCAACAAAAAACCAATTTTAATATAAATTAATCAACTGACCTCCTATGAAAGAAAACAGGTCTGAGAGGGAAGGAAGCTAGGAAAACATCTCTGTAAAGCTCTGCTTCAAAATGCTGAAGGCAAGAGCAGATCAGATGGAACCAGGAAAGGCGCTGTGGGGAAATGAGACGAAGCCCCCACCAGCGAAGGGGGAAGTAAAAGTGATGGCTTCGAGCCAAAGAGAGGCTGAAAACAGATGGCGGAAAATTAAAGCATCTGATTAGTCTGGAGATCTTAGGTGGTTGTCAACTCACAAATATAAATGAATTAGGGCGATTTGGCGTATAAGAAATAGTGTTGAGAAAGAAACCAGTCATGCTTAAATTCTGAATAATTGTTGACCATATTGTGTGAAATTTCATGCATTTATAAAGAAAGATTAATTACACTGAAGAAATATAAAGTGGAAAAATACTAATTATCTGGAAGAAAATTTCTAGACAATATTATAACAAAACATAGGGGTTAGAGCAGAGGAAAGACGTTACAGTGTGCGAGAGAGATTATCTAGCACAGTATCACTTTTAATAGCACTTTTAATATTGTCCCACTTTTGTATACAGAAAGTATACAAATATACATGGCAGAGAAAAAACTTGATGAGGACACACATCAGATGTTTGAAGTGGTAACTCAGAGAACATTTGTACACTTCCATATTTAAATTAAAAAACACCTCCCCCTTTTAAAACATACCCTTTGTAAATAAAAACTTTTTTTTTAACGTTTATTTATTTTTGAGAGACAGAGAGACACAGCATGAGCAGAGGAAGGGCAGAGAGAGAGGCAGACTCTGAATCTGAAGCAGGCTCCAGGCTCTGAGCCGTCAGTACAGAGCCGATGCGGGGCTCAAACTCACAGATGGTGAGATCACGACCTGAACTGAAGTCGGCCGCCTACCCCACTGAGCCACCCAGGCGCCTCATAAAAACTTTAAAAAATAGCATTTCTGTCCATGGGTCCTATCCCAGTACTTTAATACGAACAGTTTTTGGCATAAATAAATAAATAAACAAATAAACAAGTAAAAGCAAATTTCCCCAACTGTATTTTTAAGTATGGAATCTCTTCTTTTTTGACATTGATATGCTGATCACACACTTCTTGCATTTTGTAAGTAACACATGCCACAGTTGATGTTAGACATTGTGGCCGTCCTGGGGGTCACTGTGACCTTCCTTCAAGAAAGAACTTGCCTTTAAGCTGCAAGGAGTGCAGTTAATGGGCTGCCTTCAGCTCTTACCTCATGGGCAACCTCCTTGGCCTGAGCCAAGGCCAAGTGCATTCATCGTGGACATTACCAGCCAGCGACTGAGGGTGGTGTAGGCATGATCATGTAGAGCCTGGCCATTTCCTCCTAGAAATCTGACAGGCAATCTTTACTCTCAAATTCCCCCTTGGGGTGGTCTCACCTTTGTCAGACCTGCATCATGGTAGGAGATTCTCCCTCCCTAGACTACTTCCCCTCCTTCCATGTCACAGGTTTTCAGAACTACATATTAGTCAAAGGTTTTTCCTGTTCCTTTCTGTTCCCTCCCCTCTTCATCTTTCGGAGTATTACACCTTACCCTGTAAAGCTCTTGTACTTCTCACTCTGTCTCAGCACCTACTTCCTGGAGGATCCGATCAATGGAAACATCTTTTGGGGTTCTATACACTTTACAAGGACTCTTTTTTTGTGAACTCTTCTCTCCACCCCTCCCCCCATAATCGCTTGCCAAGCTTTGTTTTTACCATATAGCTTTGTCCTGACATTACTGCTTGTATAGGGAGCAGACCCACACTCCAATCACTATAGCAACCTACAACAAATTGTTCTGGGCTGCCCCTTTATATTGTGTATGCTAGCTCAGGTAGATTTCTAGTAATTATAAAGACAATTCTTAACTAATATGTTCAATGACTGGGTCTCTCATTTCTAGACTACTTGTGCACTATATTTTACGGAGGTTCCTGAAAAGCGAGCTGAAAAGAAAGTATGTCTAAGGAAAATATCATTTCCCCAGTCATTTTCATCATAAAACGACAGGTTTATGTTTTTAAAAGGTTTCATGTCTTTTAAAGGCTTGATCCCGAGAAAGGAGAACAGGATGGTGTTGGAGACTGAGCGCTGACTTTGAGTCTGAAGACCATTTTGAATTCCAGCTTTGCTATTAACTGGTTTTGTGATACTTGCCAAACCACTTCACTTTTCAGGGGCTTAGTTTTGTGATTTACAAAATACGGTGATTTTAGACTAACCTCTTTCTAAGGTCCTTTCCAACTCTGTAATTCCACAATGTGCCTAGCACTGTTTCTCCAGAGACTATGAGAGTGTCTGACACATGATACATGTTCAACAAATAATTTCTGAATTGGATAAATTATCAAGTAAGAACTGTAAGGAGATTTTTGTCTTTAGAAGCAAGTAAGTGAAAATGTTTAACTGTGTGGGCGAAAGGAGTATGATTTATTCTTCTCTCTTCTTTACACTTTTTTGTGGTCTCTAGAAAGTTGCTTTCTTCCTTCTCCAGCCCAAGCCTCATCATCCAATATTTTAGCCCTTCCTGCAAACACCCTCATCCCTGTCACTACCTTCTGCTAAATCTGAACTCAAGTTAAGTCCCTTCTCCTATCCTCCTGGTCGTGTATCAAGTTTGTTGAGAAGATGACATAAAAAGTACCATCCAATAATGATATATATTATATTTACTTGTTCATTGTCTGTCTCCCCCAGTTCGAACGTATGGGTATTTATATTTTGTTCAGTGTTGCATCTCTGGTGCTTACAACAGCGTTCTGTGCTTAGTAGGTACTTAATAAATACCTGTCGAATGAATGAATGAATGAATGAATGGTATTCTAAATATAGTTTTGCCTTCAGAAAAGCTATTAAGGGTGGAGATTTAAATATGAAAATTTTGGTATAGTGAGTGCCAAGAGAGGGACGTTTGTAATTTTAAATAGGGCAGGAGACATTCTAGCAAAGAGCTGAAACAAGTAAGGGAAAGAGCCATTCTTTTACTTACTAAGGTGCCAGTTCTTGTTTTTGGCTTCAACATGGCCCAAAACAACAGCAAGTGCAAAGGTCCTGACGCGAGAGCAGTCCTGGTCCTCTGGAGGGACAATATGGAAATCTGGTGCAGCTAAAGTGAAGTGAACAAGCTAAGAATAGAAGGTGAGGTCAGATAGAGGATGCCAAGCAGGGCTGATAGGCTACTGGGGAGACTGGTTTTTACTGAGTGAGGTGAGAAGCTGCTATAGAATCTTCTGAGCAGAGGAAGGGGGAGAGTCTGAATTACATTTTTAAAAGACAATTTTGGCTGCTCTGAAAGGCAGGAGCCGGGGGACCAGTTTGGAGATCATATCATTACTCCCGTCAGGCAAATGCTCTACAATCATTTCATTCAGCCACTATGCCCTTTCCACCCCAGCTTACTTTACCTATTCTTCCCTTCCCACTCCTATCTGGGAATCTTGACACCTCGCTGCCCAATCCAGAAACCTTTCGCGGCTCGGCTCCCGGCGGGGCCTGCTGACCTTCCCCTTCCGCACCTTGGGAAGCTGTCACCTTTCCTCCATCTCATAGCAATGGGATTCTTTTAACAGGGGGCCCTGTTTCTACTTTTGCCTCTCAGGAACAGCAACTTTTTCAAGACACAAATGGGATCACGGCAGTCATCAGCTTCTGTGGTTCCCCACAGCTTACACAAGGAAAGCTACTCTGCTTAGCGGGACACACAAGGCTCTACACAAAGCAGATTCGGTTTGCATTCGGGTCCGCACTCACCATGGCGCTCACATCTCCTACCTAGCGGTGGTAGAAAAGTTGTTCAAAACGCCCTCACTGGCGAAATTGCGACTTAGTAGAGGTCTCAGATTTCATTTCCCCTTCTCCCTTTTCCTCCTCTCCTTCTTCGGAAGTTTACAAAGCTCCCTCAGAGACTCGGTGCAGCCAGGGTTACAGAGACCGGTTATCACCTTATACGCTCACAGTTCTGACCCCACCCTGGACAGGGAGACCAGCAGGAGGCAAGAATATTTCTTATGGTCATTTTTCTTTTTTTTCTTTGCCAGCACATACATTATATCCACCTGCTTCCCACACCACCTTCTACCTCCTCTCCCCACAAGAGCAAACCTGCCTTGGGTTTGGACCAAGCTGCATTAGCTTATAGCTCACGTAGTATGAAACTACGCTACTAAAACATAGCCAAGTAAGTTACTTACTGCAATGGAAAATGCAGCTAGCAAGTCTGCCAGCTGTATTCAATGGATAGAAGCAGAAGAGCCAGGCTGCTCCTGGCGGCACAGCGTGTGCCCCATACATCACCGCAAAGAGGTGAGTTTCACAAATAGCTTACCTGGAGAAGCATTCAGGTGCAGTCAGAGCACGTTACCATTGCTGTGTACTAGACGTCACTCGTATTCTTGCCTTCTCCTACAATTCATTCACATGTATTGCATAGGGAGGCTTTTTAGTCACTCGTCTTCAGTGTAGTATTGGTATTTGCTTTTCTCTTCTAGCCCCATTAGGATGCTATGCAAATCACACTGATAAATGCCCTCCATAAAAGCATCGATAAAACACTCCGTGGCCTATATGTTTATTAGAGATGTAATTTAGCTTTGAAAGTACAATTTTGAGGGCTGGTAACATATTGCCATATATCCAGAACTTACGATTTCATACACTGTGCAAATATATATATATGAATAAAAAGTATCTTTGTTTACTCTGTATAATAAAACATACTTAAAATTTTATTTACCCCCAAATTTCTTTGTAAAATTAGATTGCATCATATACGTGTATATCCCTTATATTCTGCCAAATAACATATTTTCTTTGTGTGCTTGCACATAATACCTGGCATATATACAGCAAGTATTCAAAAATGCTTACTGAATGAGTAAATGAATTAATCGATCTACTAATTATTTCCATATTTTGGAAAATAAAAAATAGCCTATGGTTATTTCAACTTAAGTTCCTATCAACTAAGAAAAACTTTAATATGCCTGGAAATGCTCTTCAGTGACTAATTCTCTCATTGTTTTAATATAACTTCTTAAAACATAAATGTTTACTGACGATCCATGGAATAAAAATACCACAGCTTTGTAGAATTGGCAAGTCTCCCAAAACTCATTTAGCCGATAGCCCCATTTTAAGGATGAGAAAACTAGGGGCATTCGGCTAGCTCAGTCGGTAGAGCACATACCTCTCGATCTCAGGGTTGTGGATTCAAGCCCACGTTGGGTGTGGAGCCTCCTTATATATTTTAATGATGAGACAGCTAAACATAAGAGAGGACACTTAACTATCTAAGGTCACACAGCTACTTAAGGGGGCAGAACCTAGTTCTCCGGATTTTCAAATTCAGTTTTTACTTCTATTCTATGGTTGAAAAATACGTGCTGAAAAAACTTTCCCGAATAAAGTTTCAGCAGTGGCATAGAGGATACTAAATTATATGTCATTTTTTAAAGGGCATACAATTTTCTCGTGATATCCAGAAGATTATAAAATAAGGAAATAGAAAATAACATTTTAAAAGGAACTGGAAAGTTCTGGTTTTAGTGATCGCGGACACTCCCGCTTCAGTGCTGTGTGTGCTCGCAATGATGTGTATGGCAATTACTCCCCAAGCTTTTATTTCTTTTCATATTTCATATTCAGCAACTATATGTAGAATGACTCCTATATTTCCAGTATTCTTCTAGAACTTAGAAGATAGCAAATTTTTTAAAAAGCCAGATTTCTTGCTCCCATGGAGCTTATTATCCAGTGCTTTTTGGAAACTAAGACCCACCTGATAGGAATATGTCATTACATTTCTCTGTTATTCCCAAGAGTAAAACCAATTCTCTTCCAAGCATTTTCTTTATAGGTTATATCTCCTCCCGACCCCTCAACCGTCTCTTCTGACCATAACCCTCATTTGTTCACATGTACACACACCCCTCAATGCACACACACACACACACACACACGCATGCATGTGCACACACTCCCAACCAAGGGACTGGTATTTACACCTTCTCACAATTTTGAAATTGCGAATGACTAAAACCTTCTCCCACCTTTAGTCTTTGGGGTTCTACTTAGGTTGTTGATATCCAAAGAAAGCCATGAGACACATTTATTTTTTCCCATGGGCCCCATGGGATGTTTTGCTATTTTGTTTCCTTAGAGAAAGGAGGTTGAAATGTTCTCTGAAATGGACATCTCAGGATGGGTAACCTCCTGGATTTAAACCAGTACTATTCTACAGAGGTGTCTAATTCTGAAAATGGGACAGCTAGCTTGTCTAGCCCTGACAGGGCCCCTGCTCTGGATGACAGCAATAGTAGTGTACACGCTGGCTGCTAATTACTGAACGTGGGCCAGGCATGCAGCCAGGGCTTCTGGGGCGAGAGCTTGAAATTACTCTGATCAAATAGTCTAATTAAAACTTAGTGGCTTACTTTAACCTTTGTGTTGTTGTCTTGACCGAAAAAGAGAGGAAGGAAGGAAGGAAGGAAGGAAGGAAGGAAGGGAGGGAGGGAGGAAGGAAGGAAGGGAGGAAGGAAGGAAGGAAGGGAGGAAGGAAGGAAGGAAGGAAGGAAGAAGGAAGGAAGAAAGAAAGAAAGAAAGAAAGGAAGGAAGGAAGGAAGGAACCATTATAACAAACTTGGGGACCACTTTTAGCTGGCAGAGTGAATCAGATGAATGACTGATTAAGACTTAGAAGACACGTCCCAAAGAATGAGCCCAAAGGAGTAGAGTACCTGCTTTTATCTGAGTTCAGTTTATTTAGCCCAAGAGACTTCATATGTTGATTTCCACATGGAAAGGGAGACATTTTAACCTTTGTGAATCTGGAATTCACCAAGGAGGACAAAACCACACCTGAGCTCTCAAGAACGCCTGCCCATCGTTGCCATTAGAGACCTGATGCCATGGGGCTCTGTCTGGCATACTCATACTCTTACTGCAGGTGGCTGACGATGAGGAATATACAGCGACCTGGATGTAGATCATTGGTAGTAATACTAACAACAACAATAACAACATTCACATAGTGCGCACCGTGTGTCACACATATGCCATGCACTTTTCATACCCCGTATTAACTTATTGAATCCTCAGGACAGCCCGAAATGGTAGGTCTCCGGAGGTTAAGTACCTCGTGCAAGCTCACGCAGAGGAACTGCGATTGACACCCAGGCAGTCTGGCTTCCTGGTACTCTAAACCACTACGTGTCACCGCCATTAGCCACCTCCCCATCCTCATTTTGTTCCCAAGTGGCAGGATGACATATAAGAGTAAACAGGCTGCAGGACACGGCGAGTGGAAGGAATGTGTCATTTGTAATCCGGGGACCTTGCCTGGCTCAGCCCTTGCACCTCACCATCTAATCTAAGTCTGAGTTTATCTCGGTCTCATTTCTGATAATGGTATCTGCTCGACCTCATGCCAGAAAATTACATTAAATATTTTAGGAAAAGGGCCATTAAAATGTTTCATTACAAACTCAGAATACAACATGGTCTGTTAAAACTGTGTAAAAATGCACGAGTAGAATCTGTCTTTCAGGGGAGGGATTATGGGTTCTTTCGTTGTTGTTGTTGAGTTTATTTTAGGTCATTCTATTTTTTTCTTGTAGCTTTTTAGCATTTAAAAAAGTTCTTCAATTAACACGTATTCATTCATATGTTCAGTGACTCAGCCAGTAAGTATTTATTTACCTCTGCTCTAGACCAGAAGACACTGTATTGGGGTGAAAAAAAGAAAAAAGAAAAAAGAACGGAAGATATTTCGATATACGTACACAGGTCCACAATTACTCTGATGTGATACACAAAAATAAAAAAGTCACATAATGAAGTTAATGGAATTTTTTCCTTTAAGTTCTATCTTTAATATTGTTTCTATGTCCACTTTTGAAATCAGAAAACTTTTAAAAGTCTTAAAAAGAGCTCTAAGTACTAAGGAGAAACAAGAGCTTACGGGGACAGCTTTTCCCCAATAACACTGGACAAATGAGGTGCTGCTCAGACATTTTCAAAATGGCAGACAGAGAAGTCACGGGCACTGCTCTCTACCAGCTCCAGATTAAGTGGCGACAAACCTTGCCAGCGACAGTCTGGCTAAATAGCTGAGATGATTAACTGAATCAAGCAGACACTAGAGGCCATGAGGAATATTTCAAGATGACAAAGAGCTCAGAATTGGATTAGATTATTCTACTTCAATAATACAGATAACATCTCGATGTCTGGAACTGAAAATTACAGCCCTCCCCTTGGAGCCTGATAGTTTTACATACAGTGGTGGGAGGCTTGAAGGAAGAACAGAAACCGGGAAAAAGCCACGCAGATAGTGCTCCTGATTGCCAACACCATCTCTGGCCTCGCTCCAATCCATTCTCCACATCGAGGCCGGTGTTTTATAAGACACAGATACGATCATGTTATTCCGAGGCTGAAAATCCTTCAATGGCTTTCCCTGCTTCATTTCCCCAACTGTTTTCTTTTCAAGGCCCACAGGCTCTGGGTCGTCTGGCTCCTGTCTCCCCATTCTCTTTGGGCCTCAGCCACGCCTCCTTCAGTTCCTGGAATGTCCAGTGCCCCTTCTTGCTCCCTCCGAAACCTAGCCATTTTTTCGGTCTCTCCACTTCCTGTCATCTGTCAGGGGGCATCTTAACTGTCTCGTCCTCAGAGGGGCCCTCTCCAAACCGTTCTCGACCAGGGCAGGTCTCTTCCAGTATGTGCTCTCTGGCAACATCAGGCTATTTTCCTTCACAGCCCCTAGTACAATGTTATAATTAAACACCCATTTGTGTGATGGTTTTATTTCCGTCTGTCTCTTGGTTAAACCACTAGCTGCAAGAAGCAGAAACCACTGGCTATCTTGCTCCCCAGTGTATTCCTAGAGCCTGGCACAGTACGACACTCATGACACTCAGTGACTAAAAGGTTGCATAAATGTAATTTACCAAAAGCAACAAATTTTGGCACATTTTATTTATCACTGTAGCAGACTGACTAGATGCTGACTCTTTCTACCTTTTCTTCCTGGCACTGAAAAGGACATTTCTCAGCCTCCCTTCCTTCTAGCTGGGTCCTAGGGGCATGTGACTATGCTCTGGCCGATGGAAGTGTGCAGATATGATGGTCGCCCCACTCGGGACTAGCAACATAACATCCCACACAATCTCCCGGACCACTCTTTTCCCCAGCAGTGTAGTTGGAAGCTAAAGACTCTGAGACTCTGAGGAAGCTCCCCGGGGAAGGAGCCCAGGTTTCCGAGTTACTTCTTGGATGAGGGTTATCACAACTATACTGGGCCCAGCTTGAATGAGAAAGTGTACTTACGGTATGTCATTTAGTTTGGGTTTTTATATTTTTTCTGCTTTAAAAATTTGTTTTATTTGAGTGGAGTTGTCACGCAATGTTACATTAGCTTCAAGTGTACAACATAGAGATTCGACTTCTTTTTACATTATGTATGCTCACCGCAGGTATAGCTACCAGCTGCCATTATGCAATGCTATTATAAAACCATTGACTATATACCCTAATGAGTAAGTCATGGGAATGTTTGTGTATGTGTGTGTGTGTGTTGTGTTTTAATTAGAGTTGCTAGGATTAATTACTCTGCTAAATACAATTGCTTATGTCACTAAATTGTTTCTCAGTCTGCACACAGGGTAAAGCTAATGACACTGAAATACACTAGAGATGCATCAAAGTGCTATCCCCTCTAAAATTAAGATCCTGAAGTACCACCTTTAAATAAAGAGAAAAGTAAGGATTTTAAAGTTAGTTGTACTGAGCACTTCCGCTCATGTCCTGGTCAAAGGGAAGGAAGTTCTGAAAGTTTAGGATGCGAGGAGGAAAAGAACATACAGAAACGACTTAAACATGTTGGAACGGAGATGAGGCCGTCAAAGAATAATGGCTGGTCCCTCAATTAGAGCTCGATTTCCCATGGGGCCCAGACCTGTAGGTCGGATAGATAGTTGGCAGTAGGCCCACTTTCTTTTCATAAAAGTGCCCTAGGGAATCTAATTATTTAAAAAATATGAAACAGATCACAGCACTCCTCTTCTTAAAATCTTCCAAAGGCTTTACAAAGCCTTTATAATAAAATTCAAGATCCTTAAGGAACCACAAGCTCTCACACAACTGGGTCACTGTCTATATCTCCAGCTCCAACTCCACCACCCTTCCCCGTTTCCCTCTTCATTCCAGATACACCAGCTTTCTTTTAGTTTCTGGGACTTTGAGGGCGTCTCCCCTCCCACCTTAGGGCCTTTACATATGCTGTTTCCCTCTTTTCTCCTAGCTAACTCCTGCTCACCCTACAGTTCTCAGAACCATTGTCATTTCCCTAAGAAAGTATTTTCCACAGGGCGCCTGGGTGGTTCAGTCAGCTAAGTGTCTGACTTCGGCACAGGTCATGATCTCACGGCTTGTGAGTTTGAGCCCTGTGTCGGGCTCTGTGCTGACAGCTCAGAGCCTGGAGTCTGCTTCGGATTCTGTGTCTCCCTCTCTCTGCCCCTCTCCTGCTCACAAAAATAAATAAACATTAAGAGAAATTTTTTTTTTAAAAGGAAGCATTTTGCAACCCTCCAGATCAGGGCTGAATCTTGACTAATTGCTCAATACAAACTTCTTGTCATACGTCCTAATGTCTGGCACATAGTAATTTCTCAATAATCAGTTGTTAATCAATAAGATGGAAGGTCATAGGAGGCAATAAAGAATAAAAAATAAAAGCCTTTCATTATGAACTAGGACAACTGAGCCAATGTTTATTTGAGATGTTCAAGGTCTTAATGTTCTAGCTACTGACAGATCTTTGGTCCTTCAGGTGGGATAGTAGGACAGCCCCAACTTAAAGGCAAGTAGTAATCGTGAGTTATACAATGAACATTTCATGAAAAAGGCAGAAATGACAGTGGGGGAGGAGTCCATTTCTGACCTACTTTCAGATAATTTTAGGATAAGAACTGAAAAAAATCAGTAGTCACAAGTGACCGCAGAGGTATTACCACAAAGCACACCACTATACAGTATTTGAAAAGGCAGGCAACTGCCATATGCAACAAGATCCATCTCACAGACAAGATGTTGAAGGAGAGAAGCCAGACACAAAAGAGCACATACTGTCTGGGTCCAGCTACACAAAGCTCACCACCGGCAAAACCTGTGTGTGGTGGTAGAGGTCAGACTGGTGGTTTCCTCTCTGGGGATCGATGGAAGGACGTATGAGGAAATACTGCATGTACATGTAAGGTGCATCCCTATACAAAGTCCATTAGGCCACAGACTTCTGATTTGTGCACCTCACTATATATAAGTGGTCCTTTAATGGATAAAAAAACAGGGAGTTCACTGCTGAAACCAGCCCCTTCCTCCCCCAATGACTCTACCAGAGTCTAGAGGACCAGGTCTATGTTTCTCAGGAAGGGACACTTTATAGTCTAGCCCTGCCCCACCCCCAGATGCTCTCGTCTCAGTCCGGGGGCTTCACACGGGGGTGCACGGTGTGCTCCAGTCCCGTGGTTCTCCTGAAACTCTCTAAGTGTGCCACTCTGCTCACCACCATGCTTCTGCATCAGCGGTGCCTAGGGAGGAGTCAGCCGGCTGTCTACCTGGCACCCTCCTACTCCTCAGAAAACAGCTCCGCTCTGCCCCCTTGGTGAAGACTCCCTGGCTTTCTGCGGGGCTGAGCCAGAAGCATCTTCTCCTTGGTCCCCTGGCCATTTTTTGTCTCTCCTATAATTGCTGACAGTTATCATTCTGTATTTTAGTTAACTTTTTACATGCCTGCTGCCCCACTAAATTTAAGACTCCTCACAGGCAAGAATCTTGAATTGAGAAATATACCAAAATCCATCTAACACGTAGCAAAGAACACGAGGACATTTTAACCAATGTTATTTCAAACAAACTAAACTAGCCTTTCAGAGTTTAAGAGGCCAGAGATGGGTGGAGTAACAAATTACAATGAATAGTTTGGTCATCAAAAATGAAGCTTTTTGCTTAAGTCCAACTTTAAAAAGTTAAACTTAATGGATTAAGAGAAGTGGCAATGACGATAATTTAGGGGTTTTGTGCTTGTGGGTATAGAGCATGGGTTAGTTAAGGTCAGGATATTCAGAGGAAGAGTAGTAATAATACCTAACATTTATTGAACACTTACTATCTACTAGGCAATTTGCAACCGTTATCGGATTTAATCTTCAAAGCGACCCCTTGAAGGGCTGCTATTAATCTCCATTTTACACATTAGGACACTGATGTTCCAAGACGTCAAGTAGCCTGCTGGTGGCCACACAGACAGGAGATGGCGGAGTTCAGAGTCTAACTGAGGCCTACAAAACTCCAGAGCCGGAGGCAGTGAGACTGGGATCAAGGACACTCTATGAAGAGCCTCTCAGAGGCCACGCCATGGCAGGGTGACTGACAAAAAAGTGACATGGCCTCTCTCCCTTGTGTCCTCTCGTAGCATTGAAATGTCCACAGCTGGAGACCGACCCTTGGGGAAAGAATGCCAGGGAGCCCCAGAGGTATGGAAAGTAGCCAAAAAGTAGGCCCGTTACAAAACCACATATGAAGCTGTGTGGCAATTTCCTGTAAGGTCTTCATCCCAATACCTACTAGGATAAAACAGAACCACCCTAAAGGAACCCACAAGAAGACATATTTAAAGAAATGGCTACCGACGTCCCCATGCCAAAAAGAAAGAAAAGGAGAGAGGGAAGAGGAAACAGCGGGGCACGACGGAATCTTACGACAGACACGTGGGTCCAAGAGTAGCCCACAATGAACTGTGCTAAGCGCCCTGGCAAGCCGAATGCCATCTGCTTTATTTTGGGCAAATGCTGGGCACGGTATATTTAGTGCGGCTTCCTAGGGTTCTGGGTATTGGAGCATGTATCCCTTTGTGTGGATTCTTTCCTGGCTGGCTACAGGCAAAATGACTTCTCTGGCCACAGCAGGCCACCATCAGAAGAACCACCGGCCTCGTAGAGACTCTTCATGTGGTTCGCTTCTGGTCCTGGTACTTAACTAAAAGGAGAGGGTAATAAAGTACCCCCAAATGCATGTGTGTATCCCTGGCACCTCTACCAAATGATGCTGCCAGATTTTTTATATGTTATTCCTCAAGGGACCTTCCAAAACCAACATTTCCAGGGTGTCCTGATACTCTGTAATATAGCTAGAAAAAAAATTTTTTTCAGGTCATAAGGGAAGGCAAACAGACACATTTTTTTACATTGACAGGCCTAGAAAAATAACAATGCGCTGCCTGTATTACACAAAGGGGCCTTGTATTTTTACAGCTAAGCTGCATTAAAATACAACCAGCGGGCCCAGACTAAATCAATTTAATGACCTCAGGTGAGGGCCCGGGGGATGTCCATTCTTAAGGCATTTCTCGAGCCCTCAGCCTCAGCCGCAGTTTAGTTTGGGGCCCATCGACGTCTCTAAAATGTTAACGTGAAATGTATGTTTTGGCCTTCAAAGAAATGACAGCTCTTGGACTTAGGTAAAGGAAAAAGAGCAGATTTTATAGGAAAGTGCTGATTCCGTTTTCTCCACAAAAAAGAGACTGACATTTAATATTTTTCCTAAATATTATTCAATTAAATTGCACAATCACACATGCAATACAATTTGAACGCTAGCGAGTGGTGTGAACTATCGTGACTCCCTCCTCGAGGCAAGATCTTCCATAACATACGGTGTGTTTCTAACTGTTCAGCTGCTCTAGTAAAGAACTGTGGTTAGCCAGTAATAATTTACATTTCTACTCATTCCTCTATCTCCTTCAGTTCTAGATCTTTCCATATATTGGAATGCAGTGATGAAAGGGGAAGAGGAATTACAGCAGAATTCAAGCTCAGTAAAGCAGGGAGAAGATATGTATCATCTACAGTGGAGAGGGAGGGTAATAGAGGCCTCTCATTAGCTTCCCGATGTGATAGAGCATAAAAATAAAGTCATATATACCTTGTGCTGTGTTTGTAGCCAGAAAGTCGTCAACACGAATACAAAGCAGCTAATGGCAATGCAGAGACTAGCAGGAACTTGACCCCACTGTATAGGGCGGAGGCAGCTTAGCAGGTCGAGAAGCGCTCACTACTATCCTACAAGCCATCTCTGGAATTCTAGCAAAAGGCATCTCTCCCGTGTCTTCAGCACATAACTTCCCAGTGTCACTAATGTGAACAGATGAAATCGGACCATTCAACAGACAGTTGGATTTATTACGAACTTAGTTAACTACAATTCTAGTTACAAATATGATGAATTTAAAAAAAATTTTTAAGTTTATTTATTTTGAAAGAGAGAGAGAGAACCAGTGGAGGACAGGCAGAGAGATAGAGGGACAGAGGATCCAAAGTGGGCTCTGTGCTTGACAGCAGAGAGCCCTATGTAGGGCTTGGACTCATGAACCATGAGATCATGACCTGAGCTGAAGTCTAGCACTTAACAGACTGAGCCACCCAGGTGCCCCACAAATATGATGAATTTTAATAGTCTACTTTAAATAACAATGCTAAGACAGAGCTGGTAATTTAAAAAAAATTTTTTTTATATTTTTATTTATTTTTGAGAGCAGGAGAGACAAAGCATGAGTGGGTGAGGGTCAGAGAGAGAGAGAGAGAGGGAGACACAGAATCCGAAGCAGGCTCCAGGCTCTGAGCTGTCAGCACAGAGCCCGACATAGGGCTCGAACTCACAGACTGTGAGATCATGACCTGAGCCGAAGTCGGACGCTTAACCGACTGAGCCACCCAGGCGCCCCAGAGCTGGTAATTTTTAGAATTCCGTGCTATTGGTATTAAATATGTTATTTAAATAAGAGTCCTATTTCACTTATAAGTAATTCTTTACTAATATGTTATTACGTGATTTTGGAGGGTAGAGGAGATTCGTTTATTTTAAGAAAAGATATGAATTGATATGACATTTAGTAAAAAAAATAATAATGTAGGTTTTTAATACTCAAATCAGTCAGATAACCACACAGATAGCTGATTGTGTCTTCAGTTCCAAAACACATAATGTCTTAGGGAAAATGGCTTTTTTTAACAGATGCGGAATTTCAAGACCAAAGTCTAAATTAGCAGTGGACTAGCTGCACATTACAGTCACCTGGAGAGTTTTAAAATTTGTTATTCCCTGGCCACTCCTTAGGCCGATGGCATCAGAATCTCTCAAGGCGGGATCAGGCACCAATAGTTGTTGTTGTTTTGTGTGTGTTTCTTTTTTTAAAATTAATTAATTAATTAATTTTTTTATTTTACATCCAAGTTAGCACAACAATGATTTCAGGAGTAGATTCCTTAATGCCCCTTACCATTTAGCCCATCCCCCACCCCTCCGTTTATTCTTTATATTTAAGAGTCTCTTGCGTTTTGTCCCCCTCTCTAGTTTTATATTTTTTGCTTCCCTTCCCTTATGTTCATCTGTTTGTATCTTAAATTCCTCATATGAGCGAAGTCCTATGATATTTGTCTTTCTCTGACTAATTTCGCTTAGCATAATACCTCCAGTTCCATCCATGTAGTTGCAAATGGCAAGATTTCATTCTTTTTGATGGTCGAGTAATCCTCCATTGTATATATAAACCACATCTTCTTTATCCATTCATCCACTGATGGACATTTGGGCTCTTTCCATACTTTGGCTATTGTCGGTAGTGCTGCTATAAACATTGGGGTGCATGTGTCCCTTCGAAACAGCACACCTGGATCCCTTGGATAAATACCTAGTAGTGTAATTGCTGGGCTGCAGGGTAGTTCTATTTTTGATTTTTTGAGGAACCTCCATACTGTTTTTCAGAGTGGCTGCACCAGTTTGCACTCCCACCAGCAGCACAAAGGAGATCCTCTTTCTCCGCATCCTCACGATATCTGTTGTTGCCTCGGTTGTTAATGTTAGTCATTCTGACGGGTGTGGGGTGGTGTCTCATTGTGGTTTTGATTTGTATTTCCCTGATGATGAGAGATGTCGAGCATGTTTTCGTGACAGCACCAATAGTTTTAAAACTCCTCAGGTGATTCCAATTTGCAGTCCAAAGTCAAAACTACTGTCAAAAGAATGCAAGATTGCCCCTAAACCATTAACAAATAATTGTTGAGAACTCTCCGTTATATGTGGAAGACTGAATATTCAAGTTTATATTGGCTTGTCTAACAAGCTTCTAAAACTGAGAGTCAAGCAGAAAAAAAGGTACTAACCCACAAGGATGCAAAAATAGGACAGCCAGGAGATGAACCTGATGCAAGATGAGAAGCGGGCAGTGATGAAAACATTGAGTAACACACTATTCAGCCACAACACCTCAGAAAACATTCAGGAAACTGCTGTAGGCCAGGGTATAGAGTGGAGGTAAGTGTTGGAAAGTTAGACTGTCAGATATCTTCCCTAGACCAACTCCAGTGAGGTGACTGATCTCTCCCTTGCCTCCAAGGAAAAGGAGATTAATCTTGGATAAAATGAAATTGAGAGCCCCCAAAACCCAGGACACCAAAAATAGCAAAGGGTGAGGCTGAGGCAAGGAACACAGGGGGACACTGTTAGGTGATACTCAGCTCGCCCCTCGTTCCCTGAGCAGCTCTGGGAGTGCTGGTGGTAAGGCTTAAACCTTCAGAAAGGCCCCTGGAATGGCTTTTTTTTTTGACTGCAAAGGAATTCTTGACCATTTTGTGTGTCCCGGTGTGCCCCAGGCATCTCCGGCGGTCTGGTGAAGTCTACGGAGACATTTGCAGAATGATGTTTTTGCATGTATAAAATAAAGTAAGATTGCTAAGAAAACTAATTATATTGAAATGCAATCCCCAGAATGGACAAAAACTGTGATATATGTGGTTTTTTATTGCCATATAAAATAATACAATCTGGTGTTAGGTCCCAAACTGCTGTATTTCATGTTAGCAATGAGTAGGAATAATCCCTCAAGACATCTACAACAACAATAACACGATTAAACATAACCTTGATTGCTGTCTGGAGGAACGGACCAGCCTGACAGAAAAGGCCCATGGATACTTCTACTCAGGTTTGGGGGCTTGTTGACTAGTTGGTGAGGCCCACCAGGCACAAAGAGCAGAGTCCTATCCATGCACAGAACCATTTAAGGCCTTACTCTTAAATATGAATAAGGTCACCAAACATCTAAGGCAAGCCTCCAACACAGAGACGGAGATCAAAACAAACAGAATAAAGAAATTCAGAGGATATACAAATAAGGCAGGACACTACCAAAATGATAAGGAATATCTTCAGAGAGAAGAGAATCGCATCAATATAATAAGAACAGGACGCCGGGGGGCGCCTGGGCGGCTCAGTCAATTCAGCGACCGACTCTTGGTTTTAGCTCAGGTCACGACGACCTCACGGTTTGTGGGATTGAGCTCTGCTTCAGGCTCTGTGCTGACAGGACAGAGCCTGCTTAGGACTCTCTCTCCCTTCTGACTCTCTCTTTCTCTCTCAAAATAAATAAATAAATATTTAAAAATTAAAAAAAAAAGAACAGGATGCATTACAACATTCAGAGAATAAGAAAGAGCTCTCATAATTTCAAAATGATAACGGAAATCATTTGAAACACCAAAAGAAGGGTTGAAAGATAAAGTTGAAGTTATCTTACACCTAGAAAAAAAGGGAAATGAAGTAGAAAGAAAAAAATCCTTAGAGAATAATCCAGGAAGTTCAATACGTGAATAACAAGAGATGCAAAAAAAAAAAAAAAAAAAAAAAGTGCCAAGTATCAAAGAAATAATGCAAGAATGAAGAACATGCTTCCAGATTGTTACCTCAGAAACATATAGCTTATTGGATGAAAACAGAATTCCCTACGCAATCCTGAGAAGGATTTTTTTCACTCAATTGAATGGGTGGGTCTTTTGCTGTTCATTTGATTTAACATTTCCAGAACAGAGTGAACAGACACACTGCTTTGGCAAAGTCCCAGTGTCTCTAGATGCCATTCACTTACAGTTGGATAAATTATTCAAGTAGTAACAGCTGCAAAATATTTGCCACTACAAAGTTTCTAGGTTATCTTGTTCAGCATTCACTTGGTAGGCAGATAGCAGCCAAGTGAACATGAGGTAATCTTGGAGGTGAGTGGGGGGTGAATGGAGGAGCAGTGGGCAGCGGAGAGTGTCGAGTAGATAGCAGCAGACAGGAAGGCGGGGGGCATGAAGGGAAATACAAACGTTCCTTTTACTCAAGAAAACCAAATAGTCTATGACCAGCCTCCACTCCCTGCAGGGAAATGAAGCCAAGCAGCAACAGATAAATGGAGGAGACTGTCCAGCTTTGGGAGCCCACTAGAACACCCTGGGACCTGTATTATAGCTCCACCTTCTCTCAGCCCACATCTGGGATCTCACCGAGCACCAGTTTGAGGGTTTGGCTACCAAAACAGACAAATGAACAAACACACTAAGTGGTGAATAAAATGTCTTTTGTATGGTACACAATAGCATAATGTTTCGGATGTTTTAGAATAGTTGTAGAAATATGAGTAATTATATATAACTTATTATACATTATATTATGTACTATATATCATTATGTAATTTATATGATATATATTATAGTTGATAATTATTTTATATGTGATGTATTTTATAATTGTATTATGTAAAGTATACATAATAATATATAAATTATGTGTTATTATTATTATTGATTGAACTCTTCCTATATGATAGGCCTTGTGCTGGTTAAATCCTCCCACGACTGTGAAAAAGGGAGGTATCATTAGCTCCATTCTACAGATGAAGAAACTCAGTAAAGCAGAGAGCCACCGTTTGGCACCTCCACGGGCCTAGCATGACAATATCTCATCTCATCCAACCTTCTCAGCAACCATACGGAGTAGGCATTTGAGAGATACGGAACCTGAGGTCCTGTAAGCGCCAAGTGGCAAGGTGGGAGTACCTACGGATCCCGGCTGTGTCAGACTTCGGAGGCTGCCTGATCACTTACACGCTGACTTATAAACCAAGCAGGGCCCAGTTTACTCATCTCCATTTTGCAAATGCCTTTTGGTAAATCTCCTTTTCCTTTTCTTGACAGGCCGGGAAGGGGTCATCTGTAAGCCCCTTCTTCCATACGGCTGAGTTTCAAAAGCTAATTCAGTGCAGTGAAACTCGATTCAAGACTCCTCGATGCGGCAGGAGGCCGGGTATGATGCCTTCGGTAATTCTCAGAACAAACCTATGGCTCCTTGCAATTTTATCATCTGAAATTGTAGCCAGTAAGAAATCCCTAGGTCTACAGAAATGAGACACATAAAGCAAGCTCTTTCTTCCTTTTTAATGATAATCTTTCCACTTTCAGGAAGAAAAACAGAATTTTACATCAAAAAGAATCTTAGGCTCATTTAGTGTAGTTTTCTTCTTTGTTTACAAATGGGGACACTGAGGTCCACAAAAATAATTCCTTCAAATGAGCCAGAAAATTTTTTTTCCACAAAACTGAGACCAAGACAATATGCCCTGCTCAGTGAATTAATGAAGAACGGACAATTTTTTTTAATTAAAAAAAAAAGTTGTAGAGTTAGGTCAGAGTGCTAAGGAAATAGCACTGTAAGGTAATTCTATTTCCTCTATGAAAAAATTACTGTGCTCTGTATTACCCAGAGCTGTCACAGGGCTACTGTGAAGGGCCATTTGGTGTAGCCTCTGACTTATGAAGGACCTTGAATGTGGATATGTGGCAGGACGCTTTTTTTTTTCATTCTCATTGTCTCACGAGAGGACAGTGGCTGCCTGACGTGATAATGCAACAGACTTAACGCAAAAGGAGACAGGAGAATCCACTGGCCTCTTATTGAGCAAGACGTTAAAAGAAATTTGCAAAAATTTAAAATAATGCCACTCCATTATACCTATATGTGTGTGTGTGTGTGTGTGTGTGTGTGTGTGTGTGTATGTGTAGTTACTAAAAATGTAGTTATTTTTGGAAAGGTACGTTATATGTCAACATGTGATGGGTTGATTATTTTCCAGTTTAATTTCTAATTCATAAAACTTATATAAACAAAGCTCTCTGGGGTTTCTGAATTATTTATAAAAATGTCAAGAGGTCCCAAAAGACCATGAAGTTCAAGATCTGCTGCCTTATTGGGTCATAACACGTAGAGTGCACTATGAATTCAGAATATATCCTGTAATTATTTTGTGAGTAGCAAAAATACATTGCATTGTATTTTTGGTTAAAAACATTAACCAAGTGGTTTTATAAATAGAATAATAGAAATATCAATATTTAAAACATGCTATAATTTTTACAGGCCTATTTTGATGTTTCTCTAGTTTAAATATGCTGAAAGCTTTCAAAACATTAGGCCTTTCTTGAATTCCAAACATTCACGAGCGAAGAGAGCACAAGGTTGAACTCCTACGTTTTGGCACTGCCAATGCTGACGGTCAATATTCACTGAGTTCTTACTCAGCGCCAGGCCCATTTCCCAGTGTTTTCTGCTTGTTCTCACAGCGAGTCCTCACCACGATACAGAGAATGACTTGTCCAAGGCTGGACTTCTGGTAAGTGGGAGAGCTGAGACTGGACCCAGGGAGTCTGTTTCCAGAGCCCCGGCTCCAAACCACTAGGACATACCCCATCCACTCCTGTCTTAGGTACCTTCTTCTCCTACTTTACAGAATGGAAGGCACTTTAAGCACAAGTGAAACGAGAAATACAAATCAGCAAGGCTTTTCAGAGTATGACGGGATGTGGGGGAGAGTCCATGGTTCTGCCTTCTGTTGCCTTTACACTGTGGGTTCCTCCAGGGCAGAGTTCTGCTTACTGCAGTTGTTATTTATTCATTTGGAAAATAACCCCTATGTGCGAAGTGCTTTAGGGCTGGGAGATCAGATGGTAGTTTTTAAGGACTTTTTCCCCGGGGAGGTGTGTCACAAGAAATTCTCATAAAGGCAATATGCCCCCCTATTTCCATTATGCAAATCTGATTGCTTTCCTCCATCCTTCCTCAGCACTTCAAAAGGAAATGCGATACTAGTAGACAATGATACAAGAGAGACAATCAGTCACTTTTGCCAAACCCACCGTTGGACAGAGGGGTGAGAGAGCCAGCTGGCCTGATGTTATTACATCCAGATGCGGCATAAGCCTTTAGTCCAGGGAGGCATGTTTTTGGGCAACTTAAAAAAATAGATATTATTATTGCAATTGTAAAATACGCCACGCAAAATAATAATAGTAGTAGTAGTAATAGCAGTAGTAGAGTAGGAGTTGTCTCTTCTATCAGTCCACTTAGTTCCATGTACATAACAGCTGGCTTGGAAATCTTGTTCATTTCTGTTCAAACTCAGCTCCTAGTTATCAGAGAACCAAAGAATGATAGGTATTTTCTGGGGCGCCTGGGTGGTTTAGTTGGCTAAACAGCTGACTTCAGATTTTGGCTCAGGTCATGATCTTATGGTTCATGGGTTCAAGCCACACATTGGGCTCTGTGCTCACAGTACCAAGCCTGCTTTGGATCTTCTGGCTCCCTCTCTCTACCCCTCCCCCACTTGTTCTCATTCTCTCTCTCTCTCTCTCTGTCTCAAAAAAAAAAATAAATAAATGTTTAAAAAATTAAAAAAAAGAATGATAGGTATTTTTTTGCTTAAGTATTATAACATACATACCTAGTAGCAAAAATATTATTTCAAGTCAGTTGGGGAGTTGAGGAATGATGTTCTGACTGATACTCAAAATCAAGAGTTCTTCCTACCTATGTTTTTAAAAATTTATTCAAATTATTACAACTTCTATCCTACCATGATATAACTGTAATAGGATAAAATTCTGATTCAACTATGACACACAGTAAAAGGAAGTATTTTCCCTTCAAGTGAGAGATATAATATCACATGTGTGACTAGACAGAAGAAACTTTGCGTTTTGAGTGCACTCCAGGAATTTAGTCTCTCGAGTAACAAGCCTGCTATTGTTACTCCTTACATGGAACACACATAAGGTAACAGAAGCACGGTGATACGGTGATATGAAAATACAATTACAAATGTGAAATGAACTTGGCCTACTAGCAAGAATCATTCATCTAATAATATTCTGAGTTCACACTGAGATGACATAAATGGAAGCTTCATTTATAAAAATATTTTTTCATCCTTAAAATACAGAAGACAAAGTCCTACATATGGTAATAGGAGTTTAACACATGCTTATTAATAAGACTGAGAATTAATTTAGAAATTTCGTCTTCTTCACAATTGGAAATAGTATTTGGAATAATGTTTTTGTTAGACTTAATTCATAATTTACTTCTAAAGACTGATTTTATGACTTTCTGCTTAAACAGTATAAAACTGTATAATCAATCTGTATATTCGAAGACCTAATTTAAAAAGAAACCCAGAGCAATTATTCTGTATGCGGTTTATCCCCTAGCCAAACAGGTCTTCATAGCTAGTAAGAGAGGCCTCTTTCCTTAGAGAAAAGGTATCATAAAATACATTGAAAATAATTCTAATTTTATAAAGAGACACAAAGAAAACAAGGAGTCTGATCTCACATTCACAAATTCATCTAATAATCTTCAGGAGCAAATACTATTTTTTTCCCTTTAACAGATAAAAAGGTAAAGTTCAGAGAGGTAAAATTATTTGTCCAAATTCTCAAATCTGATCAACAGGAAGTTAGGATTCAAATCCATATCTGTCTGATTCGAGGACATTACTGCTTATCTCTCAAGTGAAAGACTCATCTATGACTTGAATAAAATTCACTGTTATTTGATGAAGGTGCTCAGAATTTATTCAAGGTCTCTTCATCCCAAACGACTTCCTTAATCACTAAAATTAGATTTACTTGATTGAATTAACCCTCTAGGACCACCCCAGATGAATATAAATACTTCTTAGACAAGGGCACCTATGGCAAATTCTCTGCTTATCAGAATTTTATTCTAGCGAAGCTGAAGGCATCAACTGTCTATCCTGGATCTTTTACCATTTGTGGCTAATTTTGAGACAAATTGCAATTGCGTCCCTTTTTTTCCTCCTTCATTAAAAAGTTTGTTCTTTATATATAATATCAGTTATCTCAAGTTGACCTTCTTTTGGCAAGAGCTCCCAACACGTCCATTTTTGATCAAACGCTTGAATGCAATGGGAAAGCTGTTATTAAAGAAACTTCTAACCATATCCTATAAAGCAAATGAACTTGCAGAAATTATAAATGGAGGGAGGGATTTATTACTTGGGCAGATGTCCTAAAGATATCACAGAGCCCACTTATGCCTCATCTTCAAAAAACAACATTATTTACTTCCAACATCAATCTCTGGAAACTGAGGACAATTCAGGAGAAAGTCCTAGATCACTGAAGTCTTTGAAAGCGGACATGAGACAGTGGGCATAATGGCTGGGGGTGAAAACTCAGTTATTGAATAGGCTCACTTTCAGAAGATACCTTAAAGCAATGAAGTGTGACATTATTTATGTAGGAAAAGAAACAACTACAGCCTTAAAATATGCCCGTATGAGGTCTGAATTCCAGCACCACTATTTACTGTTTATAAGACCTTGAGTGAGTTTTATAACTTACTTGAGCTTCAATTTCCTCATTTGAAAAGTAGGCACAAAAAAGGCATTGATTTCGTAGGGTCAATTGGAAGGATAGTCATGTAAAATAGCTTAGTGCCTGGCACATAGGAAGTGCTTAATAAATTATTATTTATAATTTAGAATATTATAAATATATTCTTGGGGGCCATGTACAATTTTCCATGAGGATGAGTATTTTTTAGAAGCTTACTTATGTAAGCATGTTTCTTTTTAAGGAAATAACCAATTAGTTTTCCCAATAGTTACAGAAGGCAAAAAAAAAAAAAAGAAAAAAGTTGGGAGGAGGGAGCAAAAAATAGAGAGAAAGGGGGAGATGAGAACTCTAGTCATGGCAGCAGATACTTCAAGAGTGGTAGGGAAACTTCCAGCAGCAGATCGTCTCAGTAGAATATTATTACACAAATGACAGGTATGTAATTGGCAGTGGTCATAAGTTGCTTATACCAGTTAGCACAATAAATTCGATATGGCTCCTATGAGCTGGGAGTATTTATACCGTATATAAATTAATTCAAGGATATAGATCAGGGAAGTAACCTGGGGAAAAAGATAACAGAGACAAACTTTGGTCTAAATACAAAAGGGAAGTCTGGAAAGAAAATGAATACTCCTACTGTAAGAACGCTTATAATGCAAATAATAAGTCAGATGTCATATTTGGAGAAAGCATGGAAAATCTTTGCAATCCTGCTGAGAAACTATCCCAGCAAACCATCAATAATACTCCGGTTCATCTAACAGAGTTTATTGTTTTTCTTAACTACGCTTAGTTATATTTAAAGACATTAACTGTTATTTTGCATTTATATTAGTAATATCATACTTCAAACTATGTCATATTATCTTTTAGGTCAACATTATTCAAAAACATGACCATTATACTCCAACTTTTTTTTGCCTTAAAGTTATTTTATAATAATTTTCTCTCTTTCCATTTGGTTTCTGTTACCATATCTTATCAAGATGGAGTTTGGTGTCTAATTCAAATAATTAAATACACATAATGCTTCCTGTTGCCACTCCACTACCATACTAAATGCTTTGTCATTTTTCAACAGTTTTTTTTTAACGTTTACTTATTTTTGAGAGAGAGAGAGCACAAGCAGGAGAGGGGCAGAGAGAGAGAGGGAGACACAGAATCCGAACCAGGCTCCAGGTTCTGAGCTGTCAGCAGAGAGCCCGACGTGGGGCTTGAATCCGTGAACTGCGAGATCATGACCTGAGCTGAAGTCGGACACTTAACTGTTGAGAGCCAGTGGCCTTGAGCGGTGTTTTGGGAACCGAAGGCTTTGAGCGCAGCCTTTGTCCTTGAGTCGGGACCGCAGCCAGGTCGTGTGGGGAGGTTCAGAATGCCTTTGTAAAGTTTGATATAGCAAAATACATTTTGCCTGCTGAGAACTTGTGAGAGGAGATGTGCCTCGCACGTACACCACCCTCAGATTGTGGATAAATACCCGAGTGAAAATAAACTCGGGGCTGGTGACGCTTGGGAGCGCCAGCCCTCCCTTAACAACTGTGCCTTGTGTATCAGTTCATCCTCGCCCCCCGGTCAGGAACCGTTCGATTCAGCGACGGCTGGTCCGCCGCACTTAACCTACTGTGCCACCCAGGCATCCCATTTTTCAACAGTTTTAACACATGCACAGTACCATCCTAAACACTGGAGAAATGAATAAGGTTACTGACTAAAAGTTTAAAGAAAGAAAATGACCAACCAAACCCTTGAACAAGAACACCATATGTTTTTCATCCATTTTCTTGCTACTGTATTCACTGAACAGCTCTTACAAGAATAAAACCTTAAGGAACATGAACTTGTGGCAAGACCAGACAGAATATTCTGGAACCGTGCTTTGAAGTAAAATCATTCTCCTAACATCAGGAGATTTAATACTACCATTTCACCATGAAAATAATCACAGATGAATATTCTGACCAGGACTAATTGTCTTTGAAGTTCTCGGAATCTGAGCATTAAAAACAGTGCTTGACAAAACTCTTTACCTTATCAAAAAATTACAAAGAAAACAACTTGCGGGCAAAGCTCAATCTAATTTAGCGTGTACCTCAACTTAAAGCTGCAACGTTAAGCAAAATTAAAAAGTGCATGAGAATCGTGCTATTAAGACAGCCTAAATTTGAGAGCCTGACCTTTGGTGCTTATTCTACAGTTATCAAGGTGACGAAATAACTGCTGGGTGACAGCGGCCATTTAGCAATCAGAATCAGAACAATCAGTGTGTGTACTCTTTCCTTGTGACCGTTTTATAATACGGGTTCAAATTCTGTACCAGAAAGTGCAGCTGTAAAAACAAATTTTACAGCTGAAGCAAAACACAAAAAAATGAATATCATACGTTTAGAAGAATATTCAGTTGCACCTGAACGAGTCCCCTGGGGTGTTCAGGAGTCAGAACACTAAAAATGGAAGGCTTTTCTCAGTGCTCGAGTAGCCCCCTACCAAACATTAGCACAGGCTGTTCGTTCTATCTGGAAAACCCTTCACTCTCCCTGCTTCGTTGACTCAACTCATCCTTCAGATGTCAGCTGAAGTGCTACTTCCTTGCGGATGTCTTGCCTGACTTCCTAGATTCATCCCTTCCCCCCTTGATAAACGCAACTCTCCTCCATATCACTTGTCACAGCTGCAACTATGTGTGTTTATTTGACCAGTTCTGTCCCTTAAATTGTAAGCCTCATAAGGGAAGGAGGTCATAAATATTTGTTCTAACCGTATCAGCCCCAGAGCCTAGCACAGAGCTGGGCACAGAGTAGATATCTAATATGTGTTTATGGAATGATGAAAGGGAAAGGGATGAAGTAACTATAGTTAGTTGGTAAGGTCGTTACTACTGGTTGGTTAGGTAAAAATAATGATCAGGATTCTACTCTAAGCCAAGCACAGGATAGCGGTATCCCCCTCACCAATGTTACTTGGTTTCTTTCTACCTTCTTCTCTCTCTCTTCCTTCTCCCTGCAGCCTCATGCTACATGGAACATGGAACAAGATATAGGATTGGGATGGAGATCTCAGTCCTATTATCTTGGACTTCTTGCTTCTTTACTCATCTCAAGCATGCGTTACTCATCCTGGACTTCACACCTTGTTCTTGGCCAAATACGGTCAGTATTCATACTTACATTTCAATAAAGGTTTTCTGGAGGCTGGATCATAACCGAAAAGGGAGCTGTAATGGCAGTGTGACACCTTTGGGAACCCGTGTGTGTGTTGAACTGATTTCTCAGTAAAGCCACTGATGATGGGGCCAAGGACAGGAGTCATCACCATTTCACACAGAAACCCAGGGGGTAAAGAGTCTGCTTTGGTCTATGACTAGAAATCCACAGTATCAGGCCCTACAGCCTTTGCAGGGCTCAGCGAGCCCTCGCTGCTTTCCAGACTACAGTCAGAACCATGTTGTTCATAAACACTGCCCTATGGCTTGTTCAGACTCAAGTATCAATGTAACATGGACTAACCATCACAACCTGAGAAGGTGACAAAATAAGAGATGGTCAGGTAGTGTACGTGTAAAGGGGATTTTAAAATTTTAATTAATATGTTTTATTTTTAGAGAAGTTTTAGGTTTAGAGGAAAATCAAGGACAAAGTACAGAGTTCCCATATCACCCCTGACTCCCCTCCATGGTTTCTAAAGCATCATTTTAAAATATAAATTTAAATGTCAGAAATAAAATGCTCTAAAATCCATCCCCTTTGTTTCATGTTAATTGGCAAACTTTCTATTTTAGATAACACTTATTTATTTTTATTTTTTAAGTTTATTTATTTATTTAGAGGATATAGGGGAGGAGCAGAGAGAGAGAGAGAGAGGGAATCCCATAGAGCCTGATGCAGAACTCAGCCTCACGAACCATGAGATCATGACCTGGGCCAAAGTCAGCAGTTGATGTTTAACCAAGGCTTAACCAAGGATGCTGACCCACCCAGGAGCCCCTAATTTACTTATTTTAAACAACTTTTCAGTTTTCTTTCAGCAGTAGAAAATTTAAATACTGGAAAGAAGAGAAAAGAATAAAAGAAAAGAGGAAAGGAAAGGAAAGGAAAGGAAAGGAAAGGAAAGGAAAGGAAAGGAAAGGAAATTTCAAACATAATCCTTTCACTCAACACTAACTATAAAACATGTATTGGTCTATATCTTTCTATACTTTCTTCCTGTGTATATATTTTTAATTTTAAAAACTGAGATAATATTCTACATATTATTTTAGTTAAACACATGATTATTTACCCAAATGCATCCATACAATAGAATATACTGGCCATATTAGCATTTTTATTACATATTCTTCAAAGTTATTTTTAATGGTTGCATAATATTCCATTTTATGAATAACCATCATCTATTTCACCAATGCCTTATAGCTTTGGACATTCAATATTTATTTGCGAAATTGCCAGCATCCATTTTCCCAAATTCACTCTTTAAAGAATGGCACTTTGTAGGGTGGGAAACCAATGCAGTGAAACACTAGACAATTTATTTTAATCTTTATACAAGATACTAGTGTTGGCAAGGCGGGAGAGAAGAAAAGCTCTTCCTATGACCCTTGTTTAACTTTGGACGGATGTGCCCGGTGCAAGGCCAGCAAAGTGATAAATAGGTTTTGGCAGCTCATTCTCCCTACCTTGAGAAGTATTACAGTGTCTCATTGGAGTGGATCATTTAGAACAGGAAGCCAAGGACACTGTGTGGTGTTCTCCCAGGGTAAATTCACAGATACCTCATAGAAGGCTTTGGCAAGGTTCTCAGTATGCACAGAGAAGCATAGAAAGCGGCTTTATTTTTAAGGCTCAGATTCAGCTGAAAGATCCGCGAGGGAATCCAGAGAACGGAATGCCTGAGTTTGGGTTAAAATAGCTGGCTTATTCTTGCATTCACAGTGCACAAAAGCTTTACTCATTTGCCCAGCAGTCATCTGCTAATCTCACACCTTGAGATAAGTAATACACACACATCCTCATTAACATTGAGTCAGTGACTCTGAAGGGAAGGATATCCAGCAGACGAAATTTCGAATTCACATCGAGTTACTATATTTTCATATCTCATTGCAATTCAGGGCAGCTATCAGCCCATGGCAGGCAATGCAAAGAAGCTTCTTCAACAAAAGTAGCAATATATCAAATTTCCTGGGAAATTTCCCAAATGCTATACTCTGAAATTGCAGTAGTCATTCATGGGTATATAATTTTACCTTCTAAGTGACTATTTTTTTTTTAAAGATAGAGCTCTGTGGTGAAAATAATGCCACCTTTGTTTATTCATTTTATTATAACTAACTTTTCTCCAAAATGATAAAAGCTTGTTAGTTAGTTCCCCCACCCCCCTGCAGAAATAAACATAATGCAACACGATATAAAAATCCATGCAATATGGAAAGGAATACTCTAGAAAGTAAAAATCACCTTTAATCCCATCATCCAAAGATAGATGCTATTAATGGTTGGATAGCTGGTTTATTGTTAGAGAGAATTTTTCCCCTGACACTTAAATATTTTAAAAAATACATTAGACATACTTGCTTTATAAGCTTTCATTCCACATTAGCAATATAAATGTATGTCTTTCTGTATCAATCAAGATTGATTTTTTTATAGCTGCATAATTAACTATTTTTAATCCTTTAAAAAATCCTGACATATTTTTCTTTGACAGTTAAGCTAATAAGGCTTTTTTTGGATCATGTGTTTAATGTTGACATCTGACTTGTTTCTAAAGAGAGAAACTTCTTAGTGACATTAATTAAAATAAATAACCCGACCATTTATAGCTACAAATGACTGCCTAAGCAAAGAGTATACACAATGAAAACAAAAATAAGACTATTAAAATGTCTTAAACTGTTTATTTTCTTAGAGTTGGTTTTATCAGTTGTTTACTTTTGAAATGAATTAAATCAGAATTTTTGACATTTTATGTGTTGCTCAACATGCACTACTTAAAACGAGGTAAAAACAAAAAGATGAAATGATTTGTACAAAGCAGAAGCTTAAAAGCAAAAATTCAATTAAACTAAGAAAGATGTTTACTAGGCTTTATTAATTTGAAATTAAATTAATTATAAAAAACAAAAGTCAATTAATTCCAAAAAGAATCTTGATTAGTATCCATAATGATGAAAGAAGAAGAGTATAGATAAAATTTTAAATTGTTGAAAAATCTTTTAAGTAATACATCATAAGCAGAATTTATGAAAAAGAAGTCAATGACTTATGATATATAAAGTGATTGATTTAAGAGAGTGAATTAAAATGATACACCATCATTATCAAATGTTATCTACATGGTGCAGGCAAGACCACCAAATCTATACTTTTTGATAGACTGATTATTTCATACTTTCTTGCTCAGCGCACAGATAGAAGATGATCAACAAGATACCTTATCTATAAGTTTCCATAATAAAGTGGCTGATTCCACTTTGAACAGTGTTTTGTTTTGCTTTTTAGTGTTTATACATTATAATAGATCTGTTTGATTCTGATGAAAGCTATAGATTCTCTCCCTATATAAAGTATATATCCATAGTATTGCAGACATATAAGAGTCTCCCATTAGGCACTATCCTTTCTTGCTTAGTGATAAAACCCCCAGAACAAAGAAGACATTTCTTAGTTACTCTTTCGGCTACATGTGGTCATGTGACTAAGTTCTGGCCAATGAGATACAAGCATAAGTGTCCGGCTCAACTTACAGGAAGAATTCCTAAAGGTAAGGAGGATGACCTTTTCCCATTCCTCCACTTTCTTTATTGCTGTCTTGAATGCTTAACTGTAATTTTGGACTGTGAGGAGAAAACCAGCGTCTTGTTGTAAAGCAAAACAAAAAAGAGGACAGGAGCCTGGGCCATTAATGATTATGGAACTGCTATACTTTGTCCTGGATGACTTATCTCTGGAGTTTTTGTATATTTGAGAAGGAAATAAACTTATTTTTTGTTAAGCCACAATTACTTTGTGTTCTGTTACTCACAGCTAAAACTAGTATTAACTGATACAAGTATAAATACAAGTTTGCATGTAATTTCAAGGGTGGGAGGGTTCCGTGGATCCCAATTTAAGAATATCACTTTATACATATATATGATATATATATACATATTATATATATTGTATATTTTTCACTAATATTTTAGAGTGATATAGAAGACTCAAGCTTAATTTTTTTATTCAATTAACATACAATGTTATATTAGTTTCAGGTATACCACATACTGATTCAGCAATTCTATATGTTACTCAATGCTCACCTAAATTAATGGAGAAAATATTAATGACTATAATTCAGAATATCTTTAAAAGGTATAATTATTGATAATTCCTAGTTCTATATGTAAATCTATTTGCTGGTGAAGGTTATTAAAATCCTTATAAGAATCCTAATAAAACACTCACAGAAAAAGATTTTTACCAATAAATAGTAAAAAAATACATATGACACAATGATAATCACTTCATGTTTGTACTCTGTAATTAACAACATTTTTTCACATCCAGTATCTTTCTTGATCTTCACAATCATCCTGTAAATGTTGTTTTTAATCTCATCAGTGTATAGGTTTAAAAACAAACAAACAAAAACCCACAAAGTTGATTTAAAAGCAAGAACAAACAAACACAAAACTGAGGCTTAGGGTATGTCTCTTGCTCAAAATTAATAATAGCGTAAAAACTATAACCAAGGAGAATATTTCCAAACCCCACACCCTCACCACTAGTCCAATGACTATATTACGTGTACAGGCATCCCCTACTTTTGTAAAAATTCATTCTTAAAAACATAGAAGAAAGTTAAATATATGTAACTTAAGAGTAAGAGTTATGTTCTAAAGGGGTGGTTCTCTTCTCATATAACTAAACAAAATTTTAGGCATTATAAACTTCTTAATTCTCTTAAAATTGTTTCTACTTAAAAAATTTTTTTTATTTTAAGAGACAGAGAGAGTCAGAGCATGAGCAGGGGACGGGCAGAGAGAGACAGAGTCACAGATTCTGAAGCAGGCTCCAGGCTCTGAGCTGTCAGCACAGAGCCCAAAATGGGGCTCAAACTCACAAACTGTGAGATCATGACCTGAGCCGACGTCCAATGCTTAACCGACTAAGCCACCCAGGCAACCGTTTCTACTTTTTAATGCATCATATATTAAACAATTTGCATATTTTTTTAGGTTTATTTATTTATTTTAGGTGGGGGGGAGAGTCCCAAGAAGGCTGTGTACTGTCAGCACAGAGCCCAACATGGAGCTCAAACTCACAAACCATGAGATCATGACCTAAGCCGAAATCAAGAGTCAGATGCATAATCGACTGAGCCACCCAGGTGCCCCTGCATATGATTATTTAAATACAAAAAGCAAAGAAAAATTCTTTGTTTAATGTGCAATGCTTTCCCAACACCACTGCCCACCTTTCTTCTGGCGATAGATGTTTTCCTCAATGGTATAAAACACAAGGCGGACCAATCCAAGTGCTCCCATACCAACTTTAAAACTGGCTAGTGGGACAGCATTTCTTCTCTGGTGGGTGAGTTCCTAGGATATGATTCAGGGATTCAGATATTTAAAGAAAATTTCAGGTAAGAAGACACTGAGACCAAAGAATGAGAAAGAGACAGAGAGAGAGAGAGAAAGAAAGAGCTCTGCCAGCAAGCTAGACCCCAGTTTTAGTGCCTGCGACGTCCAGGCTGCCGCGGCTTTTAGAGTCTTCAATTGGACTGAGTCTCCTCCTAATAGGACCATCTTCTTTGTGTAGTTGGTTTGAGTTGGGTTTCTGTTACTTGCCAGAAAAAGAATACTAATAAAAGCGTTAAACACAATAATGTAAGTTAAATTCCTAAGTGTTCATTCTTGTACTCACTTAACATTTATTAGGCACCAGCTGTATACCAGGTACTGGGCTAGGAGCTGAAGACACCATAGTAAGCCAAACAGACATGGAACCTGACCTTACAGTGATAAACAGTTTCAAGGACAAAATAGTCGCAAACTAAGAAAAGAACAGTTTTAATATTGAGACTTGGGACTTGCTGATGGGAATTTTACGGTGCTGGCTCTGATAATTTCAACCTTCTCTAAAATTTTGTCATGAAAAAGTTGAACCATCTCCTTTTCTTGGCACAATATTCTATAGTGGACCATATCCCTATCAACATGCCGTGATTCCATTAATTTCTTTCAGCATTTGAAACACTAGGGTGACATTTTGAATCCATAATTTATTTTATTTTATTTTTTTAATATAATTTATTGTCAAGTTGGCTAACTCCCTCTCAATCACCATATCTTCAATGGCATCTTTCTATCATTTTGTGTATCTTTTCTTTCTCCTTTCATTTTTTCTTTTCTTTAACAAATGAACACACAGGTGATCAATGAAGGATAGTATCTAATTGAGTCTAAAGACTTACTATTTTTAGTGCTCCTAATCATTTCCAATTTGCCTCAATGAAAATTCATTGATTGATTTTTTTTTCATTCATTCAACAAATCTGTACTGAGAGTCTATTATATGTCATACTCTTTTAGGTGTCAGTCATAAAGCAGAGAACAAAAAAGACAAAATCCCCAGCTCTGAGGAATTTCCTATTCTATTAAATTCTAGCAGCAATCTCACTAACGGCAAAACTTTCATTTTTTTCACTGCTCATTAATATTTATAAATAATGACACACAATAAAATATTCAAATAATTGTCAAAACATGGCTGAACAAATCTGGTGACATTGTCAAAACAAGATGGCTCAGTATAAGACAATGCCATCAAGGGTTAGCGATATTTATCAACCAACATAGGAATCCAAGTACAAATTTCCTTTAAGGGTTTTATTTCATAATGTGAAAGATGCAGATTCATAGCAATTCCACTTTTGGGGATCTAGTCTCATTGAAATAACAATGCAAGTACATAGCATCTATGTACAAGAATACAGCATTGTCTGTAACGGCAAAAAACCAAATGAAAATCACTTGAGTATCTGTCAGTAAGGGAAGACTGTGGCCACATGACTAAATTGTGATTGTAATTTCTGGCTGTGGACATTAAAGGGAAGGACCATGCCTTCGCCTGACCCAGTCCCCCCCTCTAACTGCTTAGAACACAATGCGAGCCGTCCTTAAGCATGAGGATGAAGAAAACACCCCAGAAATGGCGGAACAGTGAATCAGAGGAAGCCTGGATCTCTAACATGCTGGAGCTGCTGTCCAACCCTGACTGCTTTTCTGAACTGTTACTTGAAAGAGAAGTTTCTATGCTAGTTTAAGGCAATATTAGAGAAATCAAACTTATATCCCCATTCATACATAGACCATGGAATATTTTGCAGCTATTTTTAAGAAGAGTTAGAGCCATGCCTATTTATTAGAGACGCCCTCCCTGATGTGTTAGGTAATAAAGTGATAAATAAGTAGCCCCAAACTCTTAAAACAAAACAAAACAAAACAAAAATACACAAAAGCCTATGTTCTACATAAGTGTTCTTATAATCACAGAAAAAAAGTGTGTAAAGATAATGTGATTTCTGTAGGAACAGTCTGAATTTGGGAATGGGAATAGTGGAGGTTAGTATTATTTCTAATTATCTCACATTACATGTATAATTAAAAAAATATATATATAACAGAATATTGTTCAGTCATAGAAAAGAAGAATATCTTGCCACTTGCAACAATGTGGATGGAACTAGAGTGTATTACACTAAGCAAAATAAGTCAATCAGAGAAAGATAAATACCATATGATTTCACTCATATGTGGGGTTTAAGAAACAAAACAAATGATCATAGGGAAAAAAAGAGAGAGAGGGGCAAACCCAGAAACAGACTACAGAGAACTGATGGCTACCAGAGGGGAGGTGGGTGGGGGGATGGGTTAAATAAGTGGTGGGGATTGAGGAGAGCATGTGGTGTGATGAGCCTCAGGTGACGTATGGAAGTGTTGAGTCCCTAAGCTGTACACCCGAAACTAATATTACACTAGATGTTAACTAACAAGAATTTAAATAAAAACTTAAAAAAAAAAGAAAGAAAAAAAAGGAAAATCTCGAGCATAAACAAAAGTAGAACGACTAGTGTAATAAACTCTCTGAAAAGGTTTCCACAATTAAAACTCATGGCCAATCTTTTTCATCTCAAACCAACCCCTCTCAAATTATTTTGAAGTAAATTCTAGATGTCATATGATTTTATTCAGAAATATTTCAGTATCATAATACCATTATGAGACTTAAAAAATTAATCATTTCTTATATTCTGATGAAGTAGAGTGAAGGTTAGAGAGAGAGTTTCTGGCAAAATCCACAAGAAAGAACCCAGGTCCTCAGAGCCTTAATTCAGCCAGACTTCATTCATTCACACCACTTTGATTGTTAATGTTAAGGAAGCCTTTATTAACAAAGGCCAGATTCTGTGACATGTACATACAGTCATACATCATCTCACTTTATTTCCTCAAAAACCACATGAGGAACATATTATTTTTGCAGGACTAAAGGAGAGGCTGCAGATGGAAGAGTTGAGAGTTGTATGAGACAGGACGGACCTATAGATAGTTTAACCCAGGACCAGGCACAGTAAAACCCTCAATACATAGTGATTTTTTTTTAATATAATGTGGATTCAAGTCCAACTAAATTGAAAGGCTGGGCTCAGTAATATCTCTCTCAGGAATTTGAAATTCAGATGCAAAAATGAAGTTAGTTAGTTGTGGGAAAGCTAAGTGTAAGCTGTAAGTAAGTGAAGTGTTGGGTAGATCACGGCCAGAGAGTTCTACGTGGCGCATCGGAGCTCTGTGTGGACTAAGCTTACGGAGACGCAGAAACCAAGAGCAGGGCAGAAGATAATGATCTGCCAAGAATAGGACAGGAAGATGTGTGCAGAGAAGCAAGACGAGAGACTGTGACAGCAAGGCTGTCCGAATGAGATCCAACACTCGAAGATGGTTTAGCTTGTCTTAAGCTCAGCTCTATTTCCTGCAACTGGATTCCATGTTTCCCATCTTTCCTTATGATCAATCCCCTTTTCACGTGATCTAGTTGGGATAGGTTTCTGCTTCTTGCTACCAGCTCTTCCTTCTTCTCTGATTAGTAGTAATTCTATGCTAACTACTCCCCATCACTGCTTTGCATCTGAGGACACCTGGCATAGAGTCTACGGCATACGACATGCTCCGTGAATGCCTATTCGGGACTTAGGCTTCTCATCCCTTCTGCTAAATACCCAAACACGACAGCAACCAAAAATTCAGCCCTAAAGGTGACTACCATTGCCTTCCATGTCAGATCTGTACCTGGGGTCCTTTTTAGGCCAGTCAATCAGGCCTAGGAGATCAGGCTGGATTTTTTGGTGGTCAGCAGAATACCACTGTAGAAAGAGAGATGTCTTTGCTTCAAAAATTATGTGTGAATCATATTTTAATGAATGGGGCTATATTTTCCCTCATATTTATTTGGCCTTAAAATCTCAGAGAGACTTTTGCTGTCCAAAACCACAATAAAATCAGATATTTCTTTCTGATTGTGTTATACATTCTTACTGTATCTTGCAGTCATTCCTTCAACATTTATACACAGAACTGTCTATAGTGACTCTTCAACAGTTTGCCACTTATTCTTATTGTCAGATAATAATAATTTGAATGTAAATTAGAGGGGTATATAATCACTACCTACTTTATACGCTTTTACTGTCTCTATTTTTATTTATTAGAGTTCCTAAAAGTAGGATGCACTTGTGTTTCTACTACACGGGCATGACAGAAATATGCTATTTTTCCTCTGGAAATGTACAAAGTTTTGAAATGTCTTTGCCTTCCACTGCTTGCATTAAGCTAATTTTATGGCTTTAATAAGGTTGATGGGTGCCTGTAATTTACCTGAGCCATGTTTAGCCCCCAGTGGCAAATACCATCTGAATGAGGCCAGCATACCAAGCATTCCAAATTCTGCTCACCCTACGAACACCACATTTGGATTGTCCCTCTGAAAATGAGATCAAGATGCTGGAAAGAAAAGGTGAAGACATTATTTTTCCTGCCAAAAGATTTGTAGACATGACCAGAGCAAAATGACATATATACATGCAGGGACTGTTTACAAAAAAAAAAAAAAAAAAAAAAAAGGCAGAGCAGTTTTATAGCAAAAGGTTTAATTTCTTAATGGCATTTAATGATATCTGGAAAAAGTCGCTCTCCTCAGTCTTAATTTTCAGGCATCACCAAAAAAAAAAAAAAAAAAAAGAAAGAAAGAAAGAAAGAAAAGAAAAAAAAAGCTTCTATCACAGTTACAACTTTTTGCTTGGACATCTTGGGCTGAGTACTCCACCCCCTTTTAATCTTTTCTAAGGAAACCTTTTATACACAAAAACACTCAGTTATTTTCTTTTAGCTAAAAAAAAAAAAAAATCCAGTCTTATAAAGTAGGTGTTCTCTACAGCATCAAGATTGATGAAAAGCATACCCTGGAACAGGAAGTTCCAAAGCCAGAATGGCAGGCAAGAGCTGACCCATCTGCTGTGGAAATGCGTTAGCATCCTCCCAGGACCCAAGCCACTGACAAGAACACAGCATTATTCATGCAAAGCCTCTGCGTCCCGCTCTGGTCAGACTCCTTCCAGGGGCCACTGTCGGCTGCGCGAGCCTACTCATATCTGGCTGGCGTGGAGTCCTCATAACTGTCAGGGGCAGAGGTGCTAGTGAAATATAGGAGGAAAATGAGGTGGATGGACCAATCAGGGGCAAAATAAGTAATTTTAAAAGCTGTGAGGAAAAAGGACCTGTCAATTCTTAAGCATTTAAATATAATTCTTCATCAAATTTGATGAACCTTTTCATGGTGATGAGCAAGGGTTCCTCAGCAATGCTTTTCTCTGCTGGCCCGGAGCAGGCCACTGGCACCCTGGGGTCACCCATGCATGGGACTTAGTGTCCCTCTTTGCCTTTTTTTTTTTTTTTATAAGAACCAATTATTTCTTCCTTTGCCAGCAGAGTAGAACCAGGAGAAACAGGCTTGGTAATTACTCTATTTAAATGCACCATAAAACGTTTTGCTTATTGCTCAGACTTTGCCAAGAAAAGGTATAAGAATACATTTCAGCTATAAGATTGTTCTAACATCCGACAGAATCATCATGGAACTTAACACTGGATTTTCTTCCTATAAGAAAGAACTTTCCTGTGTCCTTTCGAGGAAATCTAGGATTGTGGGGTACGTATGTAGCTAATCACCCTGAGTGTGATCACATCGATATCACAACAGGACAGTAAAAATAACAACATAAAGACTAAAGTTTTCCACATGTAGTTATTTAGTGTCAGATCAGTGCTTTCAAAATTTTATTCATATGATTCCCTTACGTGCTTGACCGTTTCACAGTTTAGAATCAGTTTTAAGATCCGATTATCACTCCTCCCTTCTTCACACCCACAAGTTTCCTGAAAAAATCATGGCAACCTCCAGCAATATTTATATCCTAGTTTGATAAATTCTCAGCCATCCCTATGGTATTAAAGCTTATTCCATCTTTGTTGAACTCATGAACAGTTACTTCTCAAAAGCCATCTAGACTAATCATCTCATATCAAGAATGAGGCATACGACAATTAAGTAACCTGCACGAGTTCACATAATCAGCTATCATTATTAGTTTCCCTCTAAAATATGTACCAGTTTTCTTTGCGATATACTTTGTCTCCCTTTTCAGGCCAAAATTCTACATGGGAGCTGGTGTACGTCGGGTTCAGCCAGATGTACCAGGATCATTGTTGATCGCCAGCATGTTCAGGAGCATTGTAAGATCAAGGTCATCACCGCTGGAATTGCTGGGTAAATACCCATTGGTGGGTATTTACCTGAAGAAAACAGAAACACTAATTTGAAAAGATACATGCACTCTTATGTTTACTGCAGCATTATTTACAATAGCCAAGGTATGGAAGCCACTTAAGTGTCCATCAACAAATGAATGGATAAAGAAGATGTAGTGTGTGCACACACACACAGGCACACGCACATGCACACACACACACACACGCCATGGATTATTACTCAGCAATAGAAAAAGACAGGAATCTTGCCATTTATGACGCCATGAATGGACGTAGAGGGTATTATGCTAAGTGAAATAAGTCAGACAGAAGAAGACAAATACCATATGTTTTTACTTATATGTGGAATCTGAAAAAGAAAACAAGCAAAAATAGGAATAGAGTCATAACACAGAGAACAAACTGGTGGTTGCCAGAGGAGAGGGAGTGGGGATGTGGACGAAATAGGTGAAGGGAATTTAGAAGTACAAAGTTCCAATTATAAGATAAATAAGTCCCGGGGATGAAAAGTACAGCATAGGGAATATAGTCAATTATACCATACTGATTTGTATGGTGACAGATGGTAACTACACTTTGTGGTGAGCACTTTGTAATGCCTATAACTGTCAAATGACTATGTTGTACACCTGAAACTAACATAATCTTGTATGTCAACTACACTTCAATAAAAAAAAAAAAAAAAGATCATCACCACCGGAACATAAGACTTCGCTGGTTTTTCAAAATCTTTTGCATGGTTAATAGGAACTAGTTATTAGTTGAATTTTAAGAGCTTTTTTCTGAGCACCATCACTTGCCTTGAACTATGATAGATCAAACGCCTTATTAGTGTCATTTTACCAATCTGGGAGCTAAGGCTCAGAGAAGTTAAGTGCTTGGCTGGGATCACAAAGCAGTAAGTGGCGAAATGGAATTTTACAACCAGGTCCTCATATCTCTCAAGCTCATATTCTTTCTACTACACTAAATTGCCTTTAGTCTTATTTATCATTTATTTAATAGCAAATAATTCAAATTACCAAAGCATTCGTAGATCAGAAATCTACTTTAGTTCTAGAAATGGAAAGAGAGGAGTCATAATTAGTTAATTAATGAGTTTTATTTTGCAGAGCCTGATATTAAAAGTTCCATTCTGACGAGGAGAAAATTTATAGTTTTTTTAGTCATTTTTAAAAAGTTGGGTGAGAAAACATTCCCAAGGTTTCAATTTTTATTCTGCACATTGTGTGCTTCTCTAAGCAATAAGGTCTAAATTAGAAATCCCATTTTCTATAGCAAATCAGGAGGCAATTTACTCTGCTGGTAATATTCTAAGTCGTTCACATATACAATCTCCATTATGATGATACTGCAACAGGGCGCATACTATTGCTAGCCATATGATACAGATAGGAATCCGAAAGTATAGAGAGGTTAAATAACTTGCCCAAAGTCACACAGCTAGTAAACAGTAGAATCAGAATATAAACTCGTTTGATCTGACTCCACTGTCCATGGTCTTATCCAGAATGCTGCATTAAATAATAAAAACAATCCGTGTAATAAAATAATCCATCAAATGACTACAACCTGTTCCTTTTTTTTTTTTAAAGTGTATTTACTTTTGAGAGAGAGAGAAGGCAGGGGGAGGGACAGAGAGAGAAGGAAGGAGAGAGAGGATCCCAAGTAGACTCTGCACCATCACCACAGAGCCCGATGTGGGGCTTAAACTCACAAACCATGAGATCATGACCTGAGCTGAAATCAAGAGTCAGCCGCTTAACCAACTGAGACACCTCGGTGCCCCAACAACCTGCTCTTTTATTTGTACTCACTGAGTAAAGATGGGACACAGAATGAGGTGTAAATCAACCAGAAACACTGCCTTATCGTGGGTCTGAAATGAGTTTTTCACAAAATATCCTGAAATTAGGCCATGTATGCCATCACTGGCTATAATGCCTAAGCAGAGGTAGCTAGGTAGATACAGAACTGAGAGTTTACTGGGGCACCTGGGTGGCTCAGTTGTTAAGCATCCAACTCTTGATTTCAGCTCAGGTCATGATCTCACAGTTTATGAGTTCAAGCCCTGCATCAGGCTCTGTGCTGACACTGCGGAGCCCGGTTGGAATTCTCCCTCTTTCTCTGCCCCTCCCCTGCTCTCATGTTTCTCTCTCTCGAAAACAAAATGAAACAAACAGAGTTCACTGACTTCTTGTGGTTGAACCTGTCCTCTAAAAGCTACTCCCCTTTTACCAGGAGAGGTTTGAACAGTGTTGGAAGCAGAGTGGGAGAGGAGAGATTGTCCAGATGAGAGACTGCTCATCCAAGCACCCCAAAATTTTTTTTAACAACAGGAATCCAAACTGAAAAGAGTATTCAAAACACCCAGTAATTACTATCATATGGTTTCTGGCAAAGCAATTATTAGGCTCTTACTAAATGCTTCTCCCCGCCTCACATTTTGCTTTGTACCTTGGACTTACCAATTTCAAATCCTCAACCAAGAGCATGAGAAAGTCACTTTCTTAATTACAAATCACCATTGAGCTAAGACCTCAGAGAATATTTAATGGCTATATGGCATACATAGATACATATCTGTGCTATATAAAAGGCATATATGAAAATATATTTATATTCATAAATATACATTTTAATATATACATGAAGAAATTCCTTTCTTCACTATGGGAATAGTTAGGTATTCCTGTTGTATAACACATATAGACAGATGGTTAGGATTAACATATTTGTTTAAAGGCAATGTCAGCAAAGCTTTGCCTTTGTAAAAGGATACTATCACACAGAACCAGGCGTTCTAATAATGAAAATATCTCCTCTCTCTCTACTCCCTTTGACAACTGCTTCTTAGGCTTAGAATACTCTGAGTTTTCATCTCGTGTTTATATTTTTAAGAAGTATCGCCATTTGTAATTATCAGGTTCTCTCTGTGTTTCGGGGTAAAACAAACATTTCATAAACTGTGGATTAACAATATCCTCCCAATCCCCACTCAGGAATCCGAAACCTTCTGGCTCCAAAGGTCTTAGAGAAGATACTTGGGGAAAAGTTGGACTATCCTCTATTGTAAGATGTTATTGGATGATCAGAATAGGTCACACAGCAATGTTTTAAAAACTATTACATTATGGTCTATTATAGAAACTCTTAAGACTTTATTCTCCAAGTTTCAAATGAAAATATTATATGGAGAGACAAGACTTTTTTAAATGTCTGATTAATTCAAGTTTTCATTTCCTTCAAATGGCCCAACATGACAGAAGGGAATAAGAAGGTTGGACAACTTGAGTTGTCCTTCTAGTTCATAAAGAAACAAAGGAGGGAAGTCATCCTTAGTACTCTAATACAAAAAGATAGGGAGGGGGTATTGTGGGAAGCTTTCATTTAATGTCTGAGAACGATTTTTTATGCAATTAGGAGATATGTCAACAACTGGGTTTCAAACCCTCCAAATAAACATACCACTGGGGGTGCTCTGGCCATGATATTTTAATATAAATAACCCTTTAGGGAATAGCAAAGTTAATCTTGTATGGCTAACCACTCTGGAGAGGCATTAAAAGCAAACACACACAATATAAAACTGCCATCTTTCATCAAATCGAAGACACCATCACTTGTAAGACACATCCCAAAGATGTTAAAATTTGAAAAAAAAAAAAAAAAAGTATGTCTTCAAGGAGATGAAATACAGAAGTATATGATAGTTGTAGTCCCAGGGGTTATCCGCTATCTCATTTCAATTAGTATTGCAAACTACAACCTACCTCCTAATGCCCTATAAATGCAACACGCACTGACATGGACACTTGACCACCCTTAAGCAGAATTTCAGGCAATTATCTTAGAGTGAGGGTTAACAAATCTAGGTGGTTTTTGTAAAATCTGTCCTTTAGGTCCTGGGAGGGATATTTGCTGTCATAAACAAATTTTTAATAAGACCTCAAAGAGAAAAATCACAACTTTGGATGATTGTATTTTCCTATCTGTTGATTTTTAATTTGTTAATCCATTTTTAATAATTTTTCTGAGCATTGTTTTAAAGTTGGGACACAGTTCACATACCATAAAACTCACCATTTTCTGGCATGCAATCCAGTGGATTTTAGTATGTTCACAAGGTTATGCAACTGTCACCAACTATGTAATTCCAGAACATTTTCATCACTCCATAAAGAAATCCAGACTCTTTAGCAGTCACTCCCTATTCCCTTCCCACCTCCCTTTTCCCCACTCCACCAGCCCCTGGCAACCACTAATCTGTTTTCTGTCTCCGTAGATTTTCCTATTCCAAATATTTCCTATAAATGGAATCATACGATATGTGGTCTTTTGCGTTTGCCTTCTTTCAGTATAACGTTTCCAAGGTTTACCCAGGTTGTACAGTGTGTCAGTACTTCATCTATTTTTAGGACTGAATAATATTCCATTGTATGGATACATCACATTTTGTCACACCATTCATCAGGTGGTGAACATTTGGGTTGTTTCTACTTTGGGGCAATTATGAGTGTTATTACCAACAACAGTGAGTAATTTTTATGTGAACATATGTCCTCAATTTTTGTGTGAACATATGTCCTCAATTCCCTTGAGTGGAATTGCTGGGTCATGTGATAACTTTATGTTTAACTTTCCGAGGAACCACCAAGCATTTTCCAAAGTGGCGACACCATCTTACATCCCCACCAGCAAAGTACAAAGGTTCCGACTTCTCCACATCCTCATCAACATTTGTTACTGTGACTTTTTTTAATACAGTCATTCTGGTGGGTGTAAAGTGATATCTCGGTATGGTTTTGATTTGCATTTCCCTAACGGCTAGTGAAGTTGAGCATCTTTTCACATGCTTATTGGTCATCTTCTTTACAGAATGTCTATGAAAATCTTTTGCCCGTTTTTCGATTGGGTTATTTGTCTTCTTTATTATTGAACTGTAAGAGTTCTTTATATATCCTGAATTCTAGACTATCATCAACTATATGATTTGCAAGCATTGTCTCCAGTTCTGTGGACTGTATTTTCACTTTCTTGATTTGAAACAAATAAGCTTTTAATTTTGACTAAGTCCAATTGTAGTGATTTATTCAATTAAGAGATATGTTAATGATCAGGATTCTGGTTTATTTTTCTGCTTAATCCTATAGGTATAAAAGAGACAGTATCTATGAAGTAGATAAATTAAAGACTAAATAGTCAGAAGACACCAATTTTATTTTTTCATGAGACACAGAAATAAAAAGAATTGTTTTTCTACACAAGTTAGGGCAAAATTGCTTGACAAGGTATCAAAATAAATCTGAGCAACTTCTTTGATCGTGGATAGAAGTTAGGACCATCTCTAAATGGCCTTCTAATAGAATTTCTGTATGTTTCATGTTTTGGAATCTGTATCTAGACTAAATGCTAATTTTATTAATTCACAGAACATCTTTGCTTGGCCTCATTTCTGAAGATGTGGAGTTATACAAACATATTTCCCCGGTGACATTTCAAAACATTCTCAATCATTAAAAGAAAATTAATTTTAAAGACATCTGTGCCAATATCTATGATATATTTGCTGCTTCTACAGAGAGCTACAATAGCCAGAACTTTGCTGGGGTAATAATAAAATATGTTATGGTGACTTCCAAGCACTGTATAGTTTTGCAATGAAAAACAAACCTTTGAAGGTTTGTCAGGAACTGCAATGCCTGGGTGGCAAGTGGGATTTTACTAGGCCCAGGGGAGATTGTGAAACCCTCTTCCCAACCATCTGTTGCTTTGTATCTGAAATTCTACTGGAAGCCAGTCAAAAGAGGATAACAAGTGAAAACTATTTTGGCAACCAAACAAAAAATAAGAAAACCAAAACAAACATCTCCCCACAAACAGATTTTCTGGTGGATTCACATCATACATGACAATAACGCTTAGAAAATGCACATGCTAAACTCACTAAACATGCCAAAAGAGATAGAGTGAAGAATGAAAGGGAATCAGGAAAGCAACTTGTCTGTTTAGTTGTGCTCCTCATAGGACAGAAGTTCCCTGAGGGTAGAGATTGTCTTCTTCGCTCCGTAGTCTTAGAACCTTGGGGCTGGCGAAGTATGTTAAGAGAGGGTCTAGGAAAGGACGGTATGGTCCAGATAGGAGAGAAAGAAGCTTGAGTGAAAATACCTATAATACGTGATGAGGCATTAGGGATGAACAGTGCCAGAAGTGGTATTCTAGAGTGAGGTCTTTAATGACCATTCCTTCACTCGTTCAGCACGTATTGGTGAACTTACAATGCGTATTGTCTTAGGTGCTGGGGATACAGCTATAAACAAATCAGACCAAATCCCCACCCACATGGAATTTACAGTTAAAAGCTAATACTTAAGAGGCACAGAATTGTGCCAAGCATTGTGTTCAGAGCTTATATGTGAAGGGCCTTTGATCTTCACACCAGTCCTATTGTCTCATTTACAGATGGAACAATTGAGGTTTAGGTCAAGAGACTTGCTGGGAACGAGGAACCAGTGACTCAAAAGCAGTTCTGCCTAACCACTGCCCTTCTGTCTTCCCTCCATCAGAGGTTCACCATGTGACTCTAAGACCACAATCTTATAGTTGCTATGTCTTGTTGAATTGGGGAAGGCAATGAGTCAAATGAGTGATATACCATCGTGCCCCACATTACAGCACTATAGTCATTTATAGATGAGAAAGAAAGCCTCAAGATTCGTAAAGTTTCAATCCATGGGCTTCAAAAAGGGAATTTTGTAAAAAAATAAAAATAAAAAAAAGGGAATTTTGTGTCTCTGATGGTTGTTGAGAGAGAGAGGAGGGAGTTAGGAGATACAGAGTTAGAAGAGATGTTCATGTGGGAAGGAGTGACGCTGAGTTTTTCTAAGATGGAGAAGTGCTATCTCTCATTAGGAATGAAGAATCGAACTTTAACACCCAGGGAAAAGAGGAAAAGAGGTAAAAGAAGAAACTGGGCAAACTCTATGCTGGGGAGGTGTGTAAGTCACAAAGTGATTACTAACAAGAGGTTGGGGATGTAAAAAAAAAAAATGAAAAACCAATCAGCTAGATAATATTTCAGCAATTCAGACTCTGGAAAATACCTTAAGTTAACATACCCCTCCAGGAAGATCCACATAAATCTGATTGCTAGATAAAAAAAGCTGATTACAGTTATTGTTCCATCTAATGTCAGGTTTAGTTCAACCTTCGACAGTTGACATTTAGAACACTGAGAGTCCCTCCTGAGTCTCATGGGCCTAGCTGTCATAAAGACTGCTTAGGCGACCTGTGACGCAGCCCAGCAGACTTGAGGACTTCTGCGAGAAAAGACACATTCTGCAGTACGTGACTAGGGAGTCTGGGACTTCGTAATCCATTTTAGCAATTGCGCATCTTCACTATTAAGACGTGGTGGGTCATGCTTTCTTTTCCAATCCTAATAACTTAGAGCTTTCCTCTTAAAAGCATTTCTTTTAGTTTATCTTCTGCGGCCATATCGAAAGTCTCAAAAGATGCCATGACTCTATAATTAAAGAAAGATAAATCCTTTGGAGCCAAAGTCAACATCTGCTGCAGGTTTTTAATATGTGTGGCAAAAAAGGAGACATCAAAATCACGACAGAATGTTAAATCCCAGGGAATCAAAGGCTAAATTAGAAATTGCCACGTGCTGCACTGTGTAAATTGCAGCCATATTTGTGCTTCATTTCATCCAACAAATATTTGCAGAGTGCAATATGCCAGGCTTTGTGCTGCAAACACGTAGACAGAGACGGAGCAGCACAGTCCCAGTCCTTGATGGATTTACATTACAATTTGTCCGATAAAACACATAATAATACAATAGGGCGTAAAAACTCCCATGGACTTTCTACATCTTAAAAAGGAAATGGCCCGACATAGCTAGTGGAAATGTAAAGTGGTAAGGCCATTTTGAAAAAATAGTTTGACAATTTATTTTAAAACGAAATACACACTTACGCTACAACCAGCAGTTATACCGGCAGGCATGTATCCTAGGGAACTAAAAAGTTATACCCACAGAAAAACCTGTACATGAATGTTCATAGCAGCTTTATTTATAATAGCCCAAGCTGAAAACAATCCATATGACCATCCGTAGGTGAAACGTATATGCCGCAGAATACTACTCAGCAGTAAAACGAAATGAACTATTGATTCACTCCACGAGTTAGATCTCAAGGCCATTTGAGCCAAAAAAAAGCCAGTCTCAAAAGGTCACTTACTTTATGATTCCATTTATATACCATTCTTGAAATGATAAAACTATAAAGGTAGAAAATAGATTAATGGTTGACATAAGGTAGAGATGGTAAAAGTAAGACTATACTGTGTCAGATAAGTACACCGGAAAAAAATACAGCAGACGGAAAAAAACAAAGCAGAGGGCTCATTTGGGGAGAGGGCTATTGCTTTTTTTTTTTTTTTTATGTTTATTTATATTTGGGAGCGAGAGAGAGACAGAGTGCGAGAGGCGGAAGGGCAGAGAGAGAGACACACACAGAATCCGAAGCAGGCTCCAGGCTCTGAGCTGTCAGCACAGAGCCTGACTTAAGGCAGGAACCCACCAACTGTGAGATCATGACCTGAGCTGAAGTTGGATGCTCAACCTACTGAGCCACTCAGGCGCCCATGCTCTTTTTTATAGGATGATCAGAAAGGCTGCTCAGAAGGAGGTCAGAGTTAGCTGAGTGGGTTGTGAGCACACCCGGGCAGGAGCATGCTCAGTGTGTTTCAATCACGCACCTGGCTGAGGGAGGGGAGAGGAGCAGGAGGTACTGCTGAAAGGCTGAGAAGGTGGAGAAATCAAGGAGGGCAGATCACCAAGGGCCTTGTAGGAAGCCACATGGATTTTGGCTTTTTTACTGATTGGCACCCCAAACTCTTAACCTTCACTTCTGCTAAGTGCTTACTTCTGTGCTGGTGAAGAGCCCAGTAACTACATTTCTCATACTCAGTTTCCTCATTTGTTCAATGCAGGATAATTACAGCAACTCCTATCTCATAGGGCTCCTATGAGAAATACATTGTTTGGAATAGTGCCTGGCATTGACGAGTACAATAAATATGATCTCTTATTATTATTTATTATATTCTAAACATATTAGCAAATTTAGTGATGGCCCTGGGGTTACAAAGAACCAGAAATGCTATCACACTTGTGAAAGACTAAATAGAATAAATAAATAAATAAATAAAGCTATGCACATGTAGGTATGTATATATGAAAAGACAGAAATGTTTTCTTAATCTGATTATTTATTTAGTCATAATAGCCATTATCTATCCCTGCTAGACAGCAAACTTTAATTGCCTTCACTAAATTAGGTACTGAAAGGTCATTAGGACTATATTATAAGTTGTTATTATTAAAAAGATGCTTTAACAGGCATTCTGAGAAAAAGTATCCTGTGAGAATAAGATTTGGACGAGAGATGAATACACACAGATGAACAGAACACACAAGGTTCCCTATGGAATCACATACGGCCTCAGCCCAAACTCAGCAAATATCAAGAGATTACAGAAATTGAACCTCTGCTTTTCTTTCAGCATTATTCTGAGCCCTGAAATTTTGCTTTCTTTTTTTAGTAATTTCTAGTGTCTATGTTTTCCAGTGAGTCTAAAGTACATCAATGCTGGAAATAATTTGGAAAAACAGGTTTGTAAGTTTCTATTAAAATCTCACGACTATGCAAATATTCAGAACTTCAGCATAAATAATCCCCACCACCCCCACCAAACTGGGTCAGAGAATGAATCCCGAAAACCCACAGCTGTGAGATTAAGTATAGAAAAGACAGATTTTCACTCCTGGCACAGCTTCAAATGCCTCACTGGAGACAGAAAAATGTCAAACACAAAGTTCACACTGAAGCACTGCAGCTCCCGTGGACAGGCCAGAAACCGCCAGCATGTCCAGTCTGGTAAAATACTTAACACGCTTCACCCTCATGCATTATAAAAAGGATTAGCTTGCAGAAACTCAGGATGAGTGACTTTATGGGGCTGCGCTAGTCACTCCTACGTTTGTACCGAAACCCAGTGAAGAGCTGTGTGTCCAGATGCTGAGGTCCCCGTAAGACGTGCTGCTGAGCTCTGACGGACTGATTGATTGATCGACTGACTGATGATGGTTACGATATTCTGTTGTACTAATCCAAAGTGCAGCTCACAGAGCTTCCGGATGATATTCTCCTTTTGATAACAACTGATCTTCGAAATTCTAGAAGGTGACGGTTCCAGGGAGTTCTAGTCCACATTACATGTGTAAGCTTTTAAACTTTTTGCTGACGTAGAGGAGGTCACTCATGGAACAATTATCTTTGATCCATAGCACATGGTCTGGCTGTGCCGACATAGTTGTTTAACATGAAAAACAAAAGTGTGTTAAGCAGTGCTTTTAGACAGAAACTAGTTTTAAAAACACTGGTTGAAACTAAAAGGAATGATAGTAGAGAAAACCCCATTTACAATAACAATGAAAAAGATACAATACTTAGAAATGAGCTTAAAAAGAAAGTGTAGAACTTATATGGAAAACACTAGTCTAAAACACTCCTATAAAACACAATCGTAGACTTGAACAAATGGAGACACGTCCCTGGTTCTTGGTGCGGATGGCTCAGTATCGTCAAAGATACCTGTGCTCTCCAAGGTACTTTCTAAATTTTCTGAGATTCCAGTAAACTTACCAAGGAACCATTTTTCCCCTGGAAATAAACTGAATTTACTAAATACTGAAGTTCGTATGAAAAAACACCAACACCACCACCAACAACACAAGGTTATCTAAGGAAAGTAATGCAAAGGAAGAGCTATGAGAGAGGGATGACCACGCGCAAGATTAAAACCTGCAAAGCCTCTATAACTCAAACAGTATGATTGCGGAGCATGAGTACACAGGCCAGTGAAACCCAACAGCAAGTCCAGAAAGAGACGTGACCACAGATGGAAATTAGTATGGGATATGGGTGCTTCTCGCTGTGGGAGGGCAAAGGTGTACTTTTTCATATACGGTGTAGGGACAACTGGATAGCCACTTGAGAAATGACAAATTTGGATCCATTCTTCATGCTGTTCATCGGCATAAATTCCAGACTGACCAGATATTTTAAAAATAACACTGAACAATTTTTTAAAAATATGTAAATTCCTCTATAACTCTTCTATAATCTGAAGGTTAAAAAAGCTTTATAACTAGGACTAAAAAAATCCAGATGCTCCAAAAAGGGATTGATATATTTGCCCATCTAAAAAAATGCATGGCCAAGTACTGTATGCAAAATCGAATGACAACGAATTGGAAGAAAGTATGTGCAAAAACTTCAAAAAATTATTGAAAAAGAATCCAAAAATACGATAGAAAGATGCACAAAAGACATGAATAAAAAGTTCCCATATAAGATATAAATGACATTAAAATAAGATAAAATGTTCGACTTCAACTAAAAGAGAAATGCATATTAAAAAATTAAAATACCATTTGTCACTCATCACACTAACAAAAATCAGAAGCTTGACAGCACAAGTCTGTTGTGAGGCTGAAAGAAAATAGTTCCTCTCATACACGGCTGGTAGGAAGGTAAAAGGGTGCTACCCCTCTAGAGGGGAATCCGACAATCTTCAATAGAACTAGATGCATTGATTTCTGAGCCAGCAAATCCATGACTACAGTAACACAGCTAGGAATTTACCCTGATCAGATATCTCTAACACATATACACGGGGCTATCCACTGCGGGATTATCTGTGGTCACAAAATATTGGAAACTACCTAAATTCCAACAATGAAATACTAGGAAAATATAATAAAGGGCAGGAAAGTTCTCTATGAACGAATACAGAATAATTTCAAGGCTCTATTAAGTAAATAAAGCATGATACAAAAGAATACATACATTTCCCAACTTATTTTTGCAGGAGGAAACACAGGAAGAATAAATCAAAAACCAATGAATTTGTTCACCTACAAAGGATAAATGAGGCATGAGGAACAAGGAAGGGATGGAGGAGTAAGTGACATTTCTGAATACAACTTTTTATGTAACTTTAAATTTGGAAGAATGTTAATGTTGCATGTATTGAAAAAGAATACAATTAAATGAATGACCATAGGAAATAACCCTAAAAGTTGATGCAAACAGAAATAAATAAATGATCCCAACTGAATAACAGAACCTCATGGGTTGAGGGTGACTCATGGGGGTTGGGGGTGACTAGGGAAGAACTGATCCATGTAACTTTAGAACACAATGCTTTCATAGATACTTTGGTCTAGGAAAAGAAAGAACTATTAAGTAAACCCTGAGCTATTTTCAGTAGGCTTCTTTTTCACAGTAGTACGACTACAGCAATTCTGAAACTGAGTACAGTTTGTGTACTGTAGGATTAAGCAAATGGAGTAAAAATGTTGACATTGTTGAGAGCCAAGGCCCTTGCTGTGAGAAAGTAAAATACAATATCACACATACACACACATATACACACACGTACAGTGACACCCCAGTAGCAATGAGTACAGCTAGTGACTAGGTCTTGGTTTCTGTATACCACTCCCCACTGAAAGGAACCTGGGAATTTTGAAAAATGGCTGATTCCAGGGATGAAGTAATAAAGATAGAAGAGGATCCGGAACATCTGTTGTACCAGAAAGTAAAGCAGTTGTCCACAAATAACAGGGCATGCCAAATGCATATGGAAGCCAGCTCGAAGAGGCTAACACTTGCTAGATCTCAGTCAATTGGGCAGCAAAATTCGTGAATTACAACACATTTAACTAAACAGGAATCTGTAAGTCCATATTGATAATAAATGAATATATACATAGGTAGTTATGGGAAAGAGAGCTTTTCTTTTTAATAGAATGTCAACTGATGAATACTGGAGTTGAAAATCAACCATCATTGTAAGATTTTACAACCATCATTGTAAGATTGGTTTGGGCAAGAGTCAATGGGTGAAAGTTTATGTGGAGTAGTACATTTGTATGGTCTCACAAGTAAATGATCATAAATTGCTTATTAGTTGCAAGAGAGAATACAGTAATTATATCATGGAAAGAAGCCAAAAAATACCTGGAGATCAAAGTTAACATTACAACTGAAAAAGGATAGCTCTGGATATGCTACCCTGAGAATGTGACAACTTCACTTATGTCATATTCTGGTTAGAGGAAGAGCTGTGTAAACTGAATTTAAACAATTAAGTAAATGGATGCTAAGAGCCAAGTTTCTAATTGGTGGTGTGGAAGTATACAGATAAACAAGGGAGTGGAGCTAGAATGAGGCATGTGGTAATGGATCTGAGCTAGAGACATCAGTGTAAACTAATGTTTAGCTTAATCTGAATACCGATGGTCTCCTGAAAGAAATATTTATAAATACGCATATTGACATGGATTTGTAAACATACACATATTTCCTTACTCTGTTAGCCAAGACGGTCTAAAAGGCCATCAGTAATTAACTTATCAAGCACCAGATCTTGACTTCTAACATTATTCCAGTAAAAAGAACCAGGATTCTTTGAAGAAATAGTTGATTCTAAGACTAGGGCATGAAATGAGTCTGGACAATCTTACAGTGTCAGAAAGTAGGGAAGAGCTCAAAAAACAAAACAAAATAAATCTCATAAAGGTATACCAAAGGAGCCAACTAAAAGAGCTCCCAATGGCCCAACTGGAACAATGTGAGCAACAAAAAAAAATGAAGTAGTATTGGATTATAACCGCAAATATAAAATAAATACCCATTAGTAAATATCAATTTAAATAAATAATTGAATAAGTAAACAAATGGAGAAGAGAAAATCTCTTGTATAGAAGAATTTAAAGTAATTTATGTAGATAATTTACCCTCAGGGGGGTGGAGCATAACTCCCCACTCCTACCTCTAGGACTTCTTTCCAAAGAGGTCAATACATAAAGGGTTGAAAGCCAGTAACTACAGATGAGAAACCTGAGAAATACTATCTTAGCCACTTTGTCAACATTATGTTGATAGTAAGCACCCTTGATGTCATGTGACAAAAGAGGCACTTTATCTTTGTGGTCTTTCTCTTCAAAACCCATAATGCCAAACTAATCATCAGAAAAACATCAGAAAAATCCCAGGTGAGGTACATCCTACAAAATATCTGAGCAGTACTTAAGAGTGTCAAGGTCATCAAAAATACTGAAAGTCTAAGAAATTGTCATGGCCAAGGGAAACCTAGGGAGCTGTGATGACTAAACGTAATATGATATCCTGGATGGGATCCTGGACCACGAAAAGGATTCTAGGCAACACTGATAATTTTACCAATTAAACTTTTTCATATTTAAACATATTAATTTGGTTTCTGATCTGTGTTATAGAAAATTCTATCACTGATTATATTTTAGGACTACTTGTGTTTCACAGCTTATCGTGCTCCAAAGTCAATGGCATATAAAGATCAGGATAAAACATCCTTCCTTCTTCTAGTCTTGAGCGTATTAGGAAATAACTGTGTACTTAGCACTGTGATGAGTACATTTGGGAAAGTGAGGAATGTATAAAGAATGAGCCCCCCATTCTCAAGGGAACAGACTACAGGGAGCAGTAGGGGGTTAGTCTAAGATAAATTGCACTTAAAATAACTACAGCAAGCGAAAGTCTTTAGAAACTGGTTGACAGAAGCTGAAAGGCTTCATGGACTCATGGATATTGAGGTAAGCCTGGAATTCTGGTGTCAATGGAAGGTAAGGAAAGGGTTTTTAGAAGGACTTTAGGATCCACATTATGAATCACTTTGCTATATTGCCTGCAATAAATGTCACTCAAAAAAATGACTGATGACTACATGAATAGATAAAAGAAAGATAAAAGGGACATAGACTGGAAGAAGGGAGTGATGGGGGAAGGAAGAACTTGGGATACACCAACAATTCTAAAGCACCTTAACCAACTTTAAAACATCATACCTCTAGCTTTAATGCATACATTAATTTAAATGAAAGCATTTACATAAGATTATTAACTTTGACTTTAACATCACACCAGTATAAACCTGACTGGGATTTACTGCATAGCTGGAAGGGCCTAAGGATCCCAGGTTTATAAGGTGAGCAGAGAACAACAAGAGGCCTGGTATCTGCCATCAAAAGATATGCAAGCTATACCGGCCGAGTGGGAGCCCTGAAAATTTGCACTATGCTCTCCCTCATCCTTTCTCATTATAGAGATATAAAATGTTGTCAATACATTCCCCTGAAGTAGTATGACACAGTGGTTAAGAGTACGAGTTTTGGAATCAGGTCAGGTTTGGATTCTTGGTTTGCCAGTCACTAGCAAAGTTTTGTTATTTGTTCAAACTCTGGTTTCCTCACAGAGAAAATGGAGATAATAGAAACATCTCAGGGGATCTTGGAAGATTATCCCAACAATCTCCAAGCCCCATTTCTCCAAGCCACCCACTTCTGTCAACTGTTACTGCCTAAACCAAGTTACCAACTTCTCCAGCCCACAGTAGGACAATAGCTTCTCCACTGGCCTATCCTGATTCATCTTCCACTCCCTTCCATTCCATCCCTTCTCCACACCGGTCATAGGATCCCATCACAAATATAAATACCATTATTATCTCTACTTAAAACCACTTGTTGGCTCCCCATAGCTCTTAGGATACAATCTCAAGCCCTTAAACTAGCTTACAAGGCCTTGTGTAATCCTATTTCCTTTCATCACTTTGGTCTCATTGCCTTTCCGTCTATTTCCCAACCCTAATCCTTTTGTCTTTTGCCTCAGAATTCAACCCAAACATCATATCCTAAGGAAACTTCCCCTGATCTCAAGATCAGCATGGTAGATCTTCATGCTGTTCCCCAAATATTTGTGGGTTTCCTTCTTCTAGGTACATGGTAGGACTGTACTTTTCCTAGATCCTGTAAGTTAGGAGTCACCCATACCCTTACTTTGGCCAATGAAATGTGAGTAGAAGCTACAGCATTATTTCTTGGTAGAAGGTTCAATAATCAGTCCTGTTTACTATGCTCTTTTCCTCTTCATCTAAGGATGGCCGTGTGACTGCTGGTGGATTTTCTGTCAGCCTGTGTCTTGGGTTGAGGCAGACAAAAATCATGATGTAGAACAGAGCCTTCAGCCCACTCCTGATGGACATGTAGTATAAAAATTTTCACTGTTTTCTGCCACTAAAATTTTGAAGGTGTCTGTTCTTTTAAAAGAATCTTCTACTTACCGGTAGATTTAAGTTAGAAATCCCACTAGAATGTCTTCTCGACTAACAGTCTCCACTGTGACACTTTTCATAACTGCAATCACATACTTATTTGGGAGTCATTTCTTTAATGACTCTCTTCCTGCTGAAATAGAACCTCCAACAGGCCAGGGAACTGTTTTCTTGTTCACTTTTGGGGCCCAAGCACCTAGCATAGTACTGACCACAATTCTCAATAAAAACTGCTATGATGAGCAAATTAATTCTATGAAATAATGTGTATAAAATTATTAGTATAGAGCAAAGATATAGAAAGTGCTCAAAAATGATATATTATTTCTTCTTTTTTGATGAATGATCAAAAATATATTTTTCTTCTTGTTTTTATTTACTATTTTATTATATAATTATAACAATTACATTAGAAACAGTTTAGGGTAGTCATTAAGATTTGAACTCTGAAACCAGACTCCCTGGGGATCTGAATCCTGGCTCTCCCAATTACCAGCTATGTGACCTTGGACAGCTAACAAGCTTCCTGCCCCTCAATTTCCTTATCTGTAAAGTATGGGACAAAAACTGTGTATAATTCACAGGACTGTCATAAGGATTAAGTAAATTGTAATACAACTAAAACTACGCTTGGCACATAATAAGTAATATGTATTTGTTAAATATATATAATGCATACATACCACACACAATTTATTAATATTAAAAGGGTTGTAGCAGCTCCCATTAAACTACATATCCAGTCCTCCCCAAAAGAGATGCATAGAGAAACTCTGGGTTAGATGAGGTAAACACACCATTATTTCTCGCCTACTACGTGCAACTACAAAACCTGTACAGGGTGCATGAAACCAGAAGGTGAGAGATTAGACTTTGAAATCCTATCAACCTGATGGTAAGTATCCCCTTCTCTTGTTTCCCCCAGCTTGAACTCAACACTGGGTTCTCAAACCCAGAAATTCAATTAGAATGACTATAGATTTCTCATCAGAAACCATGGAGGCTAGAAAGAAGGGAAACAACACTTTTTTTTTAATGCCAGGAAAACTTTCATTTCAGTGAAAATATTCTTCAGGATTGAAGGTGAAATCAGTATTATTAGATGAAAGAAAATTAAAAGAAATCCTTTCTAACAGACCCGTTTTTAACTGCTAAAGGAAGTTTTCAGACAGAAGGAAACTTGGTATCAGATGGAAATGATAATCAGAAGAAAACTTAGAACATCAGAAATAAAGAAAGAACCATGCAAATGGTAAATAGGTAGATATAATAGATTCCTACTGAGCTCTTTAAAATACATTTGATGATTGCATCTGAAGAAATTTTGAATGTATATAGATGTAAGCACTTTTCTTATATGAGAACTAAAACATAAAAGGACTTAGATACATGAATAGTAATTTACATTCTATTTGTAGTAAAATATTGATAGTAATTAGATATGTATATTGCAATCCCTAGAGCAACCTCTAAAAACACTATACAAATAGATTATTAAAAAATGTTCAGGGGCACCTGGGTGGCTCAGTCGGTTGAGCGTCCGACTTTGGCTCAGGTCATGATCTCATGGTCTGTGGGTTCAAGCCCTGAGTCGGGCTCTGTGCTGAGAGCTCAGAGTCTGGAGCCTGCTTCAGATTCTGTGTCTCCCTCTCTCTGCCCCTCCCCTACTCACAATCTGTCTCTTTCTCTCAAAAATAAATAAACATAAAAAAATTTTTTAAAAAAATGTTAAAACCACCCAAAAGGAAGGAAAGGGGAAACAGTAGAATAAAGTACACAAGGGAAAAATCAGAAAACAAATAATATAGTGGTAGACCTAAATCTAAACATTTCAAGAATTACAATAAATGTAAATGGTCTAAACATACCAAATTAAAAGACATTATAGAATAAATTAAAAAATAAAAGGAAAACAGGCATATAGATAACTTAGAGTACAAGAAGAAGAAAACAATACAGTTAAGAGACTCAGAAACATGTCATTTGAAGAAAAACTGAAAAAACATAAGAGCAACTCAAAAAAGAAAAGATTGGAACAGAGCATCTTTAAATTTTTAAGTAATCTACAGTGGCAACCTGTTTTTTCTTCTATGCCAGGTCCATGCTAGGAGCTTCTACATACATGGAAGTGGTGTAAGATTTGCTTTCATCTTGATTTCCAGAGGCCAGAATGAATTAGTGTCAATTGACATAGAGAGTTCATTAGTCATTGTAAGAAACCATACAGTGAGAGAGAGAGAGAGAGAGAGAGAGAGAGAGAGAGTACAAGACCTATCCTCTCATTGGTGGTGTTTTCCTAGCACTAGACAAATATTGGAGTTGGAGGATACTATGGGAGAAACGTACAGAAAGGAATGGCAATTACAGTAACATTTAAATCTTTTATTATGACACGTGGATATGAGGCTGACAGGTTCTTTCTACACTGGACTTGCTAATTTACATTTTTCTCCAATATATCTATTTATAGCATGGAAATAAAGGAGACTGCAAAAGTCTCTTCATCAGGTTTATATAGACACTGGCCTTCTAAAGGTCAGACAATGAGATGCTTGCTCAAGGATAAAAAGAAAACGCTGCAGAAGTTTTTTTTATTATTTCTCCTGGGGACATATTTACCTTTAATCTGCCCGGCATTCGTCTTCCATTTTCTGATATCTCTGCCTCTTTCACTCCATTCATGAGCACTGAGTGGGCTGATTTTCTCTCTGGCTCAGGGTAAAGATGAGACCTCAGCCTGGCCACTCAGAGCATTGCATTCCTAGGCCACAGGATTGATTCAGAGATGAGCATATCCTCTAACCATAGCTATTCGAAGTAACTAAGACTCTTATTTGAGAAACCAGGATAGAAATACCTTTTATTTTTCCTTATATATGAACCCAGAGGAGGTATATTAGTCAGGAAAGGCTACATTATGTCACAATAAAATGCAAAAACCCAGTGACTTAATGTAACAAAACTTGTACCTTTCCTACATATCCATCATGAGTAACAGGGGAGCCTTGCTCACTGAAGTCAGTCAGAGCCCTAAGCTGATGGCGGCTCCATCTTGACCCGTGGTTCAATAATCACCATGGTAAGAAGGGGACATAGTGAATACTGTGAACACAGTGAACTTCTGTCCAGAAGTTACACATGCTTCTTACATTCACATTTTATTGGTCAAAGCAAATCACATTGCCACACCTAACTTCAGGAGACAGAGGAGCATAATCCTTCCATGTACCCAGATGAAGAAAAGCTGGAAATATCTAGTGAACACCTAACAATTATACAGGATATAAGCCTGGAGTTGCCGAGCTTGTGAAGAACATGGCTGAGGCAGGGAAAGACAGGGTCCCAATAATACAGTTGAAGTTTCTAGATCTAGCTGTGGCTGAATGAGGATAGCCTTGGGTTGTTAGTTTGTGAGAAACAATAAACCTCTTTTTCTGCTTAGTTCAGTTGGGTTTTTCTTCTATAACTGACAAATGAAGGAATGTTAAACCCATACTTCTCAACAAACAACAGTCAGACAGTAATTTTGGGTTTTGAGGGAGATGGTAGACGTGGAAGAAGGCTAACATATACTTGAAATACCAACAGGTTTTTATGCAACCACATCGCCTCCAGGTGCCACCACCTTCTCAGAGATATCTAGGATTCTGTGTGGAATAAAAGTTGAAAACTATTAGAGGATGAAAACCAAAGGTGCATTAATTCTTATTGCACCTAGACAAAATTTATGCATCCTATCTTGATAGACTCTGAAAAATAGATCAAAGAGAGCCAAGTTTTTATTTTCTACAGGAGAGTGGCAGTCTGTGTAACTAAAACCCATGCAGGAAACAAAGCCATGGAACCTCGAGAGAATCCCAGCCTATGATGGTTCTCTTGAGTCTGTGTGTCCAGTCTAAGGAAAGCTGAACACAAGAGCACACTCTAACTTACCATTTCCTGTGATTTGTCTCACCTGCCCCAGAGAAGCTTTGAGGAACACAGTCTTGACTTCAGGAAGACTTACCTAAGAATATCAATCAGGTAGAGAAGGGTATGGCCTTTGTCAGAGACAGTACTTTTGGGTAGGCATGTCTGGGCTCAAATCCTGCCTCTGCCATCTCCCATGGGGGGGTCTTTGGAAGTCTTTAAACCTCTGGGCTTCAGCTTCCTCATCTGTGTCAGGCAGAGTGGGGATAATAGCATCTACCTCAGAAGTAAGAGGTATTTTAAGAAAATATAAAGCATTCTCTACAAGGCCAAGCAAGCACTGGAGAGACCTTCCCACACTACCGCCTGTTACCTTTGTTTCTTATCTGCAGGTGTAGATGGGGAGGCTGCTGGTGTGTGGGCAGACTAGGAGTTTCAAGTACATTAGAGAAAGAACTCTTGTCAAGCTTTGCAAAGTCCAGTAACATTCAAGAGCAAGTCTGCTACCTTGGTTTGCATTTCTGTTAAACCTGCTATATACATTTCTTTACAGACACCATTGGTAATTTACACAAATAGGATCACAGTGAAGAGCTTCTCCAAATAGCAAGAGACAGTAGTCAGCTAGATCAACGTTTACATCTAACCAGACTAATGGAGATTATTAATAAATATAATAACATAAAAACAAGGTGGCCCTTTCACACAAAAAAAAAAATCTTAGGTCATTTTTTCCTTAAAGATAAATTTCCAGAAAGATCCCATTGGATTTCCATTCCAGTAAGTTGTACCCAATTCATCAAGTGAGCCCACGTTTACTGAGTACTCACCATATGCCAAGGTACGATGCGGTGTGAGTAGTACATAAACATGAGCAAGAAGCAATGTTGCAACTAAACACAAGCTCTTTTAGGGCAGGGGGTCCTCTCGTTCTCCACCATTTCCCACTCCTACCTGGCACATAGTAGGCAGTCAGTAAACAAGTGATAACTGAGGAAATGATTGGCTCAAGCGGCTCGAAGCCTACCACGAGTTTGAAGTAACATACAGGTGGCTGCATCTTCTCCATCTGAGAACTTACTGATTAGGTCAAGAGGTTTGGTGATTAAAAAAATTCGAAAATGAGGTATGATCACAAAGGGTGAGCTAATTCAAGTACTTCTATCATAAAAAAAAAAATAGTGCTTAGAAATGCTTTGATGACATAAGATCTCCAATTTGAATAAGCAGAATTTTCTTCTAGTTTAGGTCCAGAGCGAGTCATGACAATAGTAATGATGTAATGGTAACATGCTATTTACTGAGTGCTCCCCACACTGTATGACGGTGGTATTTATGACTGCCAGCTTCACGGAGGAAGGAGCTGACAGATAAGAACTAGCCAAGGTCACGGGCCTAATTGGCAGGGATGCTCTCAATTCTGACTCTCGAAGATTTCCTTCCACACCTCCCTCCCTTCTCTTTTAATCACCACACTACATTTATGTCCTCTCCTAACCTGCAAGGCATCCACTTTTTTTTCCTCTCTATTGTAAGGCTTTTTATTAGTGGCATCCATAGCCCCTGGGGTTCAAAAGCCACTTTAGGAACCAACTATAATGGACGGAATTCACTTTCTCTTGGTGTAGACTGGAAAGGAATCTTTAAGTAACTGGGGAAAAAAGGCCTAATGTGAACATTTACTTTACGATGCTGCCCCCTGAAATTGAGTTTCTGTCCAAAGGAAGTAAGGGGGTGGGCTAGAGGGAGAAATAAATAAATAAAGCCAGTTTAAAAGTCCTGTGCTTTGATGGCTAAGAAAAAGATAGTTCCTTAAGGTTAACATATACTGTTAACCTTCTGGGGACTGCTGGTGTTTGCCACAGGCATGTCTTACCCCTGAAAGATGCTTTCATTCTAGACTTTCCAAGCTCCTGTAGAAGGCAGATAAACTGAGGTATTCCAACAACACAGACTAAACCCAGATCCCTGTGGCCAATCAGCAGACATCGCGGCACATTCTGAAGACAGACTTTACTACAAGGAGCTTCCGGGGAAACCAGAGTCTTGTTTTCCTCCAGGAATCAGGGCTGAGAGGGTGGTGGGTTTTGTAGAATTGTAATTACTATGGAAAGAGAATTACCTTCCCTCACACAGGCCTTTCATGACCACCAAAGCTGTGGATGCTTTGCAAGAAGAGTGGAAAGGTTCTTGTTTTATCAAATCAAACTTCATTATATATTAAGGGGGGAAAAGTGCTTGTGTTTTTATTTTATTTTTAAATTAAAAAATTTTTTTTATTTTTTAAAGTTAATTTATTTTTTTACTTTTTTTAATGTTTTATTTTATTTTTGAGAGAGAGAGAAAGAGAGAGACGGAGCACAAGCAGGGGAGGGGCAGAGAGAGAGAGAGAGACACATAATCTGAAGCAGACTCCAGGCTCCTGCTGTCAGCACGGAGCCTGATGTGGGGCTCGAACTCACGAACTGTGAGATCATGACCTGAGCTGAAGTTGGACACTTAACTGACTGAGCCAACCAGGCGCCCCATTTTTTTTTATTTTTTAAATAACATACAGTGTAGTATTGGTTTCAGGAGTAGAACCTAGTGCTCATCCCAACAGGTACCCTCCTCAATGTCCATCACCCATTTAGCCTATTCCCTCACCCACCTCCCCTCTAGCAACCCCCAATTTGTTCTCTGTATTTAAGAGTCTCTCTCTCTTTTTAATCTTATTTTTCCTTACCTTCCCCTATGTTCATCTGTTGTTTCTTAAATGCCACATATGAATGAAATCATATATTTGTCTTTCTCTGCCTGACTTATTTCACTTATCATAATATACTCTACCTCCATCAACATTGTTGTAAATGGCAAGATTTTGTTCTTTTTGATTGCCAAGTAGTATTTCAGTGTGTGCATATGTGTGTGTGTGTGTGTGTGTGTGTGTCCCACATCTTCTTTATACATTCATCGGTCGATGGATATTTGGGCTCTTTCCATAGTTTGGCTATTGTCGATAGCACTGCTATCAACATTGGGGTGCATGTGCCCCTATTAATCACCATTTTTGTATCCTTTGGATAAATATCCAAATAGTTCAATTGCTAGGTCATAGAGTAGTTCTATTTTTAATTTTTTGAGGAACCTCCATACTGTTTGACACTTTTATAGTCTGGTGACAAAAGGACTTTGTAATTCTCAAAGTATTAAATGCATTTAAGACAAAACTAAATCATACAAAAGTTCTTAGTGACTACATTCTTATAATGTAAGACAGATATTATTGCTGCTGTCACTACCACCACCAAAACAAAAGCTCTTGTTTACTGAGCACTCACGATGTGTTCTAGCAATGCTACAATGTAGGCGCTACCAGGATACTCATTTTGCAGATGAGAAAATGAAGACACAGAAATGACACATAACTTGTGTAGACACACAATGACTAAGTAGCAGAACCGGGATTCCAACCCAGGCAATCTTTTGGAATCCTAGTCCTAAGGTACTGTGTTAGGGGCATCGGTAACATGTGTGTTTGGCCTGGTGGGGCAGAGCCTGGGTGTTAGTAACAAAACAAAAATTCATGGTTAACTCCTAATGTCTCTGGAGCACAGAGATAAGAGAGATGTGGAATGCAGTCCCTGTTTCAGAGCCCACACTGGGAGAAACACACAGTGTCAAGTTAGGGAGACTGTCAGACCCAAGCGAACCCTAGAGGACTTATTTGCTTGGGTGAGAAGAAAGAAGATTTACCGAAATTTTATAAGGTCACTAAAGTTTAATGTCCCCAAAAGGGCTTACGTATGAAGTGGCCAAGGTATTCCATCACAAAATAAAAATAAAGTCCTGTATTTCATGGAAACTGAAAAATCACTAGCTGTCATCCAAGCTCTGTGTGTATCTTAAAGAGTGCCATTAATATCCCCAAGCTGCCCCATGATGTCTCCTCTTCCAGCCGAACAAATGACCCCGAGTCCCCACGCACCTGGGACTTGTAGTTGCAGATTCAATCATTCAGCAGATGTTTACTAAGGGGCTACTATGTGCCACGGTCTGTGCGTGATACGTTTCTAGGCCTCTAAGGACCCTCATAAATGTGTGCGTCTTGTGTGCTTTCCATTCACACGAGAGTGACATGATGAGAAGCACAAACCATGTACAAACTGATCAGAACTGCTGTTCTTTGTGTCCTTTCATGTCCACTCACAGGGAGGTGGGGAAAGAACAAGGCAGTGAAGGTAGCAGAGGCCACAAGCTGCCGTGTGCCTGTGGCCCCCAGTCTCTGTGGCCCCCAGTCTCTGTGGATCCCCAGTAACACAAGAGAATGAGGCAAGGGGCGGACGCTTAGGACGGCTGGAGCACAGAGGCTTCTTCTCAGGGGCAGCCATGACTCCGTTCCAACCAATTCCTGCCATTCTTCACATTTTTCAAAGAGAAACCAATATAAATATATGTCTCCAGCAATGTGAGGTCTCTCCGGGGTTCTAATGGGACTTTCATTTGAAAGTTTTCACCAACACTGAATAGGCCAAACAAAACAGTGCCACAGAACAGCTAAGGCTTGCTAGTTATGCGTCTGTAATTCAGTTTGCTTCTGAGGTGTAGCAGGAAAGAAGCGGCCTGACTTGGAAGAACGCTGTCATGGGCAATACCTTGGGGTCCTTTCCAAGGCCACAGAAGAGGCAACTGTGAATTACTGGCAGAGCTGAGTGAGTGCCGTGCTGTGACCTGGACGCGACCAGAATGGTGTGTGACAAAGACGAGGTAAGGAGAACAGCAGCAAGGCGTGTCATCCTGACTCCCTTTGTGGAAGAAAGTGACATTCCAGCCAGCCCTGCCTGTGTACTGTTTAATATTACATAAACACAACTCCGTGGCTATGACTGGTACAGCGATTAGAGATGCATTAGCAATTTGATTCTTTTAAAAGCAGACATTAATCAAGAACACTAATATAAGTAGCTACCAAGATTGCTCTCATTTTTCTTATCTCCTCTTCCAAAACGTGTTGTTGCTTTTACTATTTCAGCTGCCATCAACACATCATATGATCCATTTACCAGGTTCTGACCTAATGGGATCACCCAAGGAATAATTTCCCAATACTCACTTACATTGGGGCCAAATAAAAAAAAGAATCCCGGCCTGTGACTTCTGAACCCTGACATGCTGACAAGCTCCAGCTCACTCACCATAAACAGGAAGGAAGAGTTCCAGCAAAACTCTGTCCTGGCAACAACGACAGCCGTTAAATGGAACAGCGACGTCACAGTAAACAATGAGAAATAAGCAGAATAAATAGGTGGGCAGGAGGGGCTGGAGCGGCGTGGTCGGGAATTGGTAGGCAACGTGGTAGACGTGAAGAAGTCTGCCCTCAATCCCAGAGGGGCCTAGGTTTGAAATCTAGCTCCTTCACTCAACAACTCTGTGATGGGCACTGACAGATACAACCAGTTCAGTGGCTGTATGAAGTCATGCTTGCTTACATCCAAGATTCTGGCAACTGACGCACTTCAAATAGCTAACTCCTACCCCATTTGCTAGCCCGGGACCATGTTTTAGTGCTCCAGAGAAGAAAGCGAGGTCCTAGGCACCTCGAGTGGGATGGCATCTCAAGGGAAAACCCCTTCCCATGCCCGATCGAGAGGGCTCCGGGTGGAAATGGATCCCCAGAGCTGACCCCTCGCCCAACCTTCCGAGTCAGTAGGTCTGGGGTAGGACCTGCAGAGCTCTACGTCGAACAGCTGGTTTGCAGACTAGTGCTTGGAACCCACTCTAGAGAAGAAGTCAAATGGATCTTTACAGGTGTTATCTGTGGTAACAGCAATCTAAGAATTCCCATCCTGGGGAGCAGGAGACCAAAGGCTTGTGTACCTCAACGATAAGCCTACAGTAATAGAATATTGCTGGAGTAGGGCTTTGTCTTATCAGAGGGTCCATCATCTTACTTTATTGTTTCGACTAGGATCCCAGTTAGCTAGATCATCCACAACATAGTTTTGGTGCCATGACTAGACATTTTTGGCATAAAATAAATATTAATTCCTATGAGTGCAGGTTGGTGTGCTAGGAACATGGGACCAAGTGTGTTCGAGAAAGAGAGACCAACTCTATCACTGCTCTTTTTCTCATGTAAGCAGGTGCACTGGTGTCTGATGATCCAACTACACCTGGCTAGGCCAACGAAAGCTGAGGGTCAGGTGATTAGAACCCAACTATAAGGTTTTCTTCAGAGAACGGAAAGTATGTTCATCTTAACTATCCATTAGTTAAGTGGTTTTTTTCTTATGAAGTTTAAAAAATACATTTCAGTTCCAAATATGTATGTGTGAAAGAAAAACAAGTGACTCAATTTCTAGATGAACAAAGTGGCTCTGGGGAAGAATATCTAGATTTACTGCCAAGAAGATGATATATTGTTATATTGTAATATATTGATATATTGTTTATCGGCTTATCAGGAATAGAAGGAAAATTTTTCTGCAATATAGCAAAGAGAGTTTTAAAAAGAAAGAAGATTTTACGAAAATAAGAATCCTGATGAAATACTTCTATCACCGCCTATACGTCTCAGAACCAGTTCTAGACCCTGAAAAGTAAGCGATCAGTACAAAGCCTCCATTCAGTTTGAACCAAGTCTAGGAACAGAGGAAACCGAGTCTAGGAACATCATGAAAACGTCAAAACCCAGCGTGTATTCCTTTCTTCACTCAGCACCACCATTTCAAAATGGGAACTAGAATGCAAGGGTGAATAATGAATGGTTGCTGCCCTCAAGGAGCTTAATGTAATAGAAGAGATAACCAATGACAGCTGTCTACAGCTCAGTGCTACATAAAGCAACCTCATGAGATAGGTATTATTATACCCCCATTTTAAAGATGGAGCAGGGGCTCCTGGGTGGCTCAGTCAGTTAAGCCTCTGACTTCGGCTCAGGTCATGATCTCATAGTTTGTGGGTTTGAACCCCATGTCGGGCTCTGTGCTGACAGCTCAGAGCCTGGAGACTGCTTCGGATTCTGTGTCTCATTCTCTCTCTGCCCTTCTCCCACTTGTTATCTGTCTCTCTCTGTCTCTCAAAAATAAATAAATGTAAAAGAAATAAAAAAAAAAAAGATGGAGCAGTGGAGGTAAAGAGAGATTAAGTAGCTTGTCCAAGATCACCAGATAGGAAGAACACGCATGTACAAATATCAACCGTAGGATGGAACGCAAATACAAGTGTCCTAGGATGGCCACAAATCAGTACTGAGGGACAAGGGTCACTATGGGTTGGGAAGATTAGGGGAGGAATAAGAAAGGCAATGGTGTGTTGCACCTTAAAGAATAGGCGGGAGCTTCACAGGTAAGAATGGGGGGCAGGAGATGTATTTTGGGTACAGGAAATGGTATTATAATATAGCACAGTTGGAAAATACTTTATTGCAGAGATAGAAATAAAAATTACTTAACCCTGAGGAGAGGAAACAGAAGAGTTCTTAAATATACTGTTTACCTGGATCTTAAACCTTTCTCATTCTTCTCTCTGTCGCTAGATTTTTACAATTTCCCTCTTTGTTGTAGGCAACAAAAAGTTATCACATATTCTCCTATATGTATGAAAAAAGCAACAGGTGGTGCTCAGGCTAGTCAACTCCTGCTGTTGAGAAGCTAACCTCAGAAGCCAGGACGCATGCTCATGGCTCTATCGATGGGTATAGATGCCTAATGATGGGGCCCCGGGTTGTACATAACAAGGACAAAGAGATACATGGGGCTGGGGGCAAACACTCTCCTCCACTTTATATTAAACATTATATACTCTAAGCCTTTTCCTTACCAATGAATACCTTATATAATGCTATAATATAGGGATGCTAATTCCATGACTGACCCCTATGGGTTAGGGTCTGATCACTGGTGGGGGTGGGGGTAGGGATGGGGGTGCAGATGTTGTACAAAAAGAAGTTGTTTTAGAAAACATTTCTGGAAAAATGGTTCCATCCAGGTTGGGAGGGTTGGGAGAGCAGCCAGAAAGGACTACAGAAGCTGGATGAGGAGAGATTTGCTAAGAAATGTTAGCTAGGAGGCTACAACTGGCAACTCCCAACAGATATTCCTACCGTCCAGGAATCGTGCTGAAGGGGGTCTGAGGGAAATGAAGCCAAAACTAAGGGGATCTGTGGCACGGAAGAGAGACACTCCCCGCTTAAAACAAACCCCAGGACAATGCACACCTTGCCTCCCTGGTCCCTGCTGCACTTCTTGTACTCAGCACGACCTCAGAGGCACAGTCACTCTTGCGTCATAACTGGGAGAAAGAAGAAAAGAAGAAAGAGGAAGGGGTGAAGGTAGAACTGCTCATTTAAAAAGCCGGACTGTGTTAGGTTATATCCTCCTGGATCTCGAATGATGGTGCCTACGCGATTTACTTTCCTTCGTGTAATGGGTCCTTTGAAGCAGCCGTACACTGTAGGACAAAATCACTTGCCCACCTAACTAAGAGCTTGAGTTGTGCGGAAGAGAAAGTGGGCTGTCCAAGAAACACCATCTTGGGAGGAAGCTGTCTTGCTCCCCACGACTCGGTCCACAGGCTGAAGTTCATATTTGTTACGCTCAGGTTGGAGAAGAACTGTCAGAGACCCAGAGGTTGCAAAGCTCTGCTTATAGACACGTTCTGCCTCCTGGGCATGGCTGAATGGCAGGCTCGGTAGCTGGCTGCGAAAACAGGATGAGGGGACGAAAGAGACAAAGAGCAAAGCGATAAAGATGTAAAAAAATAAGGAGAAATGGAGCAAGAAACCCTCCAAATTTTAAAATCCAGTCACATAAAGATACTAAAAGGCAAAACAACACTCCTTATTAATGGCTGATATTTGTTTTCACTGCGTGAAATATTATCTTGGCTATATTTCAAACAATGGGATTTCAAAACTCTCATTTCTATGTCCTGGCTTCTTTTGGTGTTCCATTTTCTTCTTCCGCCAACCTTTCTGTTCTGCACAACTGAGTTCCTCTGGTAAAGCTGCAACATGTTTGGCATGTTGCAAAGCATCAGACGCAACGCTGCAGGTGGGTTAGTCTTCCCTATTCCCTCCTTCATGGGATAAACCCTGAAGAGCCTTCCTCGTGCTCCCAAACACAGTCAGCACTCGAGATACGATGGGGAGCAAAACTGAAGGAGGTTATTGTCTGGGGAGGGAAGGCGGACGCTAATCCAATGATCACACAAATATATAACAAACCGTTCACTTCAGACACACGAGGGAGGTGAGGGCTGCTGAGCTCGTGTGGAGAGTCAGAGGAGGGCAGCCCCAGGCCCTGCAGTCTGAACTGGGCTCGGAAGGGGCCGAGGAGGCTTGTGGTGGCAAGTTAGCTGGAGAGAACTGCTCTTGCAAGGACCTCAGTGTAGAGGGACTGTAATGTATTTCAGGAACTGGAAAGCCTGTGCCTGGAACCAAAGGTATGAGAGAATAAAGCAGCCTCCAGAGTGAGAAGGTGATCACGGAAAAATGACATTCTACTCCGAAAAGTCCAGTGCGGAGGGTGTGTCTCTTTGGTGCAGACACAGAGAAGACCGTGGGCGTAGCACACTATTTGGTAATCGTTTCGAGCCCCTCCCTACCCGGGAGAGTAATGACCCAGATTTTTTTCAGCACGATCATGTCCACTTTCGCTATTCTATTATTTTAAGCAAAATACAGATTTTTTTCACTGCCAAACTGGAAAACAAGAGCCATGTCCTTAAAACAGGCCAATCAACACACACACACACACACACACACACACACACACACACACAGACACACACACACATGCACTCCCAGAATTTTTTCCACTGATTTTTCATGATGAATCTGAATTTGAAATAAATATATGTAGACATAAATTGGCTCAAGAAAGAACTGCAGAGATAGTATCACTAGGAAAGTAATAGGGATTGGATACTTCGATGTTAATTTGCACATACACTACCAAAAATTCCAAGGAATATACCCTGGTGGCTTTTGTTCTGTTCTGAATCTGTACATCGCTCTCCAGACACCTAACAGCTTCAACACTTGCCTTCCAGTATCTGGAAGGGCCGCTGCTCTGAAATGCTATAATCAGTCTAAAGTCAAGAGCCATCACATATCCATTTCTAAAATAAAAGGCTACACCCATCTCAGATGATGTCATTTTGTCTGGGCTTCTGCATTCTCAAGGAGAACAACGGGAAATAATCAGGAATATTAGTCCCAAGGTGACCAGCTTTCTGATTTCTCTCATAGAAGTGTGAGATTGGGAGGGAGGAAGGAAGGAAGAATGGGGGGGTGGTGAGCAAGAGATTAAAGTTTAATAATAAAGATACGATTACAGAATCAATTCGTGCCTTGAAATCTGTCTCTGGGAACGAAATTCTAAGCATTCGAAGAAAGCATTCTAAGCTTTTTAAAGAGATGAAAACATATGCTTCACTTCTTGTACATCAAAGAAATGTTCAAACTTAACTGCGAGCTCTAACTAAAGTGTTAGTGTTTACTTCGTTCATCGTTTCTATACTTTGACAGCAAGGGTCTGCGTTCCCGGTTAGGAAGTGTCCAACTCCATCTTAACTAGGAAGAAACCTTTCTTGGCCAAGGACTGAATTCTTTGCAAGCTGGTGATGTGCACAGTGAAGAAACCCCAACTGCTGTATGAAAAGAACAAACCGGAGTTAACTGTCTTTCTTCACTACCACGACGAAAATAAGGAAATAAAGAGTCCGATTATATTATAGTTTGGACAAAACCGCAGCTTCTAAAATTAAAACCCCAAACCATTTGCTCGGTGAAAAATGTCAATTGTTAATGACCACTGCATCATATCAGTTTCCTGTTCCAGATGGCTCGCTGTTGGCTTGGCAACAAGTCAAGAGCCTGACGAAGAGATGCAGGCATATGTCTTGTGTTTAAAATGAAAGGGGAAAAAAAGGAGAAGGGGGCTTTGTTTTATAAACACTTCAGTGAAAATTACCATTCCTTTTGGGACCAATTCAGTCCAGGTGCTAAAGACAGAATAAACAGGCAACACATGAAGGCAGAAAAAGTCAGGCTTCTATGGGAATTACATTCTTGGTTACATTTAAAACTAAATTTCAAAATACAAATCACAATCGCCATGGCTATACACATATGTTTTCCTTCTGGTTTTTTAAATATTAATCTTCTATTCTCGCATAATAAACTAATGTAAGTCAAAGCCTACAGCCTGTTGTGTCTCTTTTTAATTTTCTTCTGCTACAATATAGGCTGGAATGCTTGTACCTAAAAGTTTTTATTTTTATCCAAGGTCTTTAAGAAGTCCCTTTTGGTCTTACAGAACATTCCTTTTTATTCTGATCAGAGGTAATTTTACATTCCAAGGTCACCGTTCCCTAGAAACTGGGACAGGGATTCGGCACGAACACTCTCAACAGCTTCCTTTCCAATGTTAGTTTTTAAAAATCTTATGTTGACCATATACCTACACCTTCCTTATTCCAGGCAGATTTAGAACAAAATCCTACCTGATACCTCTGCTCGTGAAGCATATGTGGAATCTGAATTTCTACTCAGCAGTAGCTCATCAAATACACATCAAAATACTAAAAGTATTTTCTCTGGGTAGTAGGTTTGTGAGAAATTTTTAATTTTATTCTGTTTGTTAAGGTGCAAAAGCTCTTTAAAGAATAAATGATTTCTGTAATCAGGAAAAATCCAACTATAGATAGTGTGAGGAACATATAACATGTATACAGCTTTACGATTCATCCAAATGACAATCCCCACCCTTCTTGTAAATTATTATTAATTATAAATAATTACATAGCTATGCACGACGGGCACAATTGTTGCTACTTGAGTGTGGAGGGGTAATCGCATGGTGAAAGCGGCTTTATGTCTAAGAATTACTTTTGTTGACAGTTGCTTTGATACTGTTTTCTAAGATACTAGTGAAAATTCTGGACAACTGTTTTTCAGTATACAAATTCTTACTTTCATTTCTTTTTTTCTTTTTTTTTTAACGTTTATTTATTTTTGAGACAGAGAGAGACAGAGCATGAGTGGGGGAGGGGCAGAGAGAGAGGGAGACACAGAATCCGAAGCAGGCTCCAGGCTCTGAGCTGTCAGCACAGAGCCCGATGTGGGACTCGAACTCACAGACCGCGAGATCATGACCTGAGCCGAAGTCGGACGCTCAACTGACCGAGCCACCCAGGCGCCCCAAATTCTTACTTTCAGAGTGATTTCCTGAGGTGTCAATGACCTCTTCTTCCATTTACAGGTACGATACCGAACTCAGGAGACAGAAGACAAGAGTGCTGTATTTTTGTAATTCTAAGGATGTAAACTGGTTTATTAGTGAATGTTCTCAGGAAGCACATGTCAGCATGTCAGTCCTAGAAGCCCATATCCCTTTCCTTGTAGAATCACTCCAATTCCCATTCTAAGAGGCAAGGATGGACTGTCAATCACAGTCCACTGTACATTTCTCCAAATCCTTGCTCCTGCCTCCCTCTCTTCTATCCCCCAACTCAGTTATGGCCACATGGCTCAATGCGGCCAAAGGGAACCCCAGTCCCCTGGCCACAGTGGTTGAAATTCAGTCAGCTTTGTTTCCTAGGATTGATCAGAAAAGTCCTCTTTTTCCCCTGGGTTGCTATTCTGGAAAGACATAAGCCAGGGATGGCTGGGGATGAGGGGGTGGTGAGAGGCCCACAGAGGCGGTTGTAATTTGAAAGAATGAAGCCAAAACTTTGAAGGAAGAAAAACTTAGAAGATGCAAAAAATCCTAATCACACTGTTGGAGCCCCTATCCTAACTCTCCTAAATATAGTTCTAATTTTGTACTTCCCAGATGAGCCAATATGAAAAACAAATACCAACTAGGAAAACATGTTAGCAAAATATACAACTAAGTGTTAATAACCTTAATAATCCACATGCTCTGATTTTAAATCATTAAGAATAAAATGAATAATACAGTAGAAAGAAAGGAAAGGACCGTGAATAGGCAATTCACAGAAGATTAAATGCAAATGGCAAAATCTGTTTTTCATCACTACTCAATAAAATGAAATTTATACGTGGCCTCTACACTGTTCTTTTCATTTCCAAATTTTCTACAATGAGAAAGTCTGACTGTAATAGCAGAGGAAAACCCTTAAAGATTTTAAACTATAAAATTAAAGAATGTTAGCCTGGCATCAGATGGCATAATAAATGGGTGGGTAGAAATAAAGAGAAGGCCATGGCCGATATGTGCCTGGGGATAAGGGAGCATCTTTGGACGGATGTAAAGAGCATCTCAAAGACAACAGAGATGGACTGCAGGTGTAGCCACCTCCTATAAGGGGTGAAGTTGAGTCAGTGGCTCCACTGCTTCCCTCCTGAGGTGATAGTGATATCCTAAAAAAGACACAATGGTATTGAGGAGGAGCTGACTTGGAAGGAGGGAAGGGACTATACTGATTCAGTTAAAATAAAAACCATATAAAGTTAGAACCATAGAATTGTAGGGAAAGAAGATACTTTAGAATCACTTAGTAAGACTCTCATTTTATGATGAGGATCCTGAGTCCAAAGCAAGTTAAGTGACTTACTTTCAGGTTACATACCTATGGACATATTTAGGAGTAAAAACTAGGCCCTCTCCCCACTGGGCTCTTTTTAGTTTTTACCTTTTGATCCCCTTCACCCATTTCTCCTACCTCCTAACCCTCACCTCTGGCAGCCACCTATCTCTATATCTATAAGCTTGTCTTTTTGTGTTTGTTTAGGTTCCAGATACAAGAGAGATCATATGGTATCTTTCTCTGTCTTACTGCACTCAGCATAGTGCCCATGAGGCCCATCAATGTTGTCACGAGTGGCAAGATTTCATTCTTTTATGGCTGAATGATATTGCATTGTATATGTATATATACACAATTTCTTTATCCATTCATCTGCCAATGGACACTTAGTTTGTTTCTATATCCTCACTATTCTGAATAATGCTACAATGAACATAGGGGTACATATACCTTTTTGAGTCAGTGTTTTCATTTTCTTTAGATAAATACCCAGAAGTAGGATTGCTGTTCATATTGTAGCTCTATTTTCAATTTTTTGAGGAACCGCCATACTGTTTTCCCTAGTGGCTGCACCAATTTACATACCCACCAACAATGCACAAGAATTCCCTTATTCCCTGTCTTTTAATTTCTTGTCTTTTTGATGATAGTCATCCTAAAAGGTATGAGATGATATCTCATCATGGCTTTGATTTGCATTTCCCAGACGAGTAATGATGTTGAGCATGACTTCATGTAACTAATGACCATCTGCATGTCTTCTTTGGAAAAAATGTCTATTCAGGTATTTTGCCCATTTTTTAATCTGTTCTTTGTTTTTGTTTTTGTTTTATTTCTGTTTTTGTTTTTGTTTTTGCTATTGAGTTGTATGAGTTCTTTATATATCTTGGCTATTAGCCCTTTGTCATATACATAATTTGAAATATTTTCTTCCATTCAATAAATTGTCTTTTTATTTTGTTGATGGCTGCCCTTGCTGTGCAGAAGCTTTCAGTATCATATAGTCCTACTTATTTTTTTTTTTTTTGCTTTTGTTGAGTTTGGTATCATTAAATATATCATCACCAAGATCTACATCAAGAAGCTTCTGCCTATGTTTTCTTCCAGAAGTTTTATGGTTTCAGGTCTTACATTCAAATTTTTAATCTATTTTGAGTTAATTTTTGTGTATAGTGTAAAATAGTGGTCAAATTTCATTCTTTTGTGTGTAGCTGTCCAGTTTTCCTGACAACATTTGTTAAAGAGACTGTCCTCTCCCCAGTGTATCTTCTTGGCTCCTTTGCTGTAAATTAATTGACCATATATGTATAATATTCATAGGTATGTTTCTAGGCTCTCTATTCTGTTCCATTGACCTATGTGTCTGTTTTTACACCAATACCACACTGTTTTAATTACTAGAGCATTGTAATACAGTTTGAAATAAAAACACATGATCCCTCTTCCTTTGCTCTTTCTCAAGACTGCTGCGGCTATTCTGGTTTTATTATGTTTCTATACAAATTTTAGGATTATTTGTTCTATTCCTTTGAAAAATGCCATTGGAATTTTGTTAGGGATTGCACTGAATTTGTAGATTGGAGTAGTATGGACATGTTAACAATATTGATCCTTCTAATCAATGAGCACAGAATAGCTTTCCATTCATTTGTGTTTTCTTCAATCTTTCATTAATGTCTTATAGTTTTCAATATAACAAGTCTTTCACCTCCTTAGTTAAATTTATTCCTAGGTATTTTATTCTTTTTGACACAATTATTAATGGTATAATTTTCTTAATTTCTCTTCCTGATAGTTTGCTATTAGTGTATAGAAATATAATAGATTTTGTGTTTTTTGTATCCTGCAACTTTATTGAATTTATTAGTTCTAACAGTTTTTTGATGGAGTCTTTAGGGTTTTCTATGTATAATATGTTACCTGCAAATAGTGCGAATAGTTTACTTCTTCCTTTCTAATTTGGATGCTTTTTTTTTTTTTCCTAATTGTCTGGCTAGGAGTTCCAATATTATGTTTAATGAAAGCAGTGAAAGTATGCATCCTTGTCTTGTTCTTGATCTTAAAGGAAAGTTTCAGCTTTTCACTGTTGAGTGTAATGGTAGCTGTAGACTTATAATATATGGCCTTTATTATGTTGAGGTATATTCCCTCTCCACCCACTTTGTTGAGAATTTTAATCATATATGGGTGTTGAATTCTGTCAAATACATTTTCTGCATCTGCTAAGATGATCATATCAATTTTTATCTTTCATTTTGTTAATGTGGTGTATCACATTGACTGTGGATATTGAACCATCCTTGCATTCCTGGAATAAATCCCACTCAACGGTAGCCTGTGATCCTTTTAATGTATTGTTGAATTCAGTTTGCTAACATTTTGTTGAGAATGTTTACATCTAAGATTACCAGGATTATTATACTGGCCTTCAATTTTCTTTTCTTATGGTGTCCTTGTCTCCTTTTGGTAACAGGGTAATGCTTATGTTGCAAAATGAGTTTGGAAGAGTTCCTTCCTTTTCTATGTTTTGGAAGAATTTGAGAAGGATTGGTATTAATTCTAAATGTTTAGTAGAATTCAACAGTGTAGCTGTCTGGTCCTGGGCTTTTGTTTGGGGAAAGGTTTTAGATTACTGATTCAACCTCCTTACTAGTAATTGGTCTATTCCAGTTTTCTATTTCATTATGATTCAGTCTTGGTAGATTGCATGTTTCTAGGAATTTATCCATTACTTTTAGGTTCTCCAATTTTTTGACATATAATTGTCCATAATAATCTCTTATAATCATTTGTATTCCTATGGTATCAATTGTAATATGTTCTCTTTCATTTCTAACTTTTATTTACTTGAGTCCTTTCTTTTTTTAGCTTGACTCCTTGGTGAGTCTAGCTAAAGTGTTATCAAATATGTTTACCTTTTCAAAGAACCAGCTCTTAGTTTCACTGATCTTCTTTAATGTCTTTTTAAATTTTTTTTAGTCTAATCTTTGTTATTTCCCTCCTTTTACTAACTTTGGGCTTCATTTGTTCATTTGCTCTTCTTTTTCTGGTTCCTTGAGGTCTGAAATTACATTGTTTGAGACTTCTCTTATTTCTTGAAGTAAGCATACATCATAATGAACTTCCCTCTTAGAACTGTTTTTGCTACATCCCATAAATTTTGATATGCAATATTATTTTCATTTGTCTCTATGTATTTTTTAAATCTCTCTTTTGGGTTGTTTTCAATTTCTCCTTTGATTTCTTCATTGGCTCACTAGTTGTTCAGTAGTATGTTGTTTAGCCTCTACATATTTTTGATTTTTTTAGTTTTCTTCTTGTAATTGATTGCTAGTTTCCTATCATTTTGATTGGAAAAGATGCTTGAAATTATTTTGATCCTCTTAAATTTATTAAGACCTGTTTTGTGGCTTAACACATGATCTACCCTGAAAAGTTTCATATACACTTGAGGAGAATGTGTATTCTGTTGCTTTTGGATGGAACGTTCTGCATATATCTGTAAAATCCATCTGTTCTAATGTGTTACTTAATGCTGGTATTTCCTTATTGGTTTTCTGTCTGGATGATCTATCTGTTGATGTAAGTAGGGTATTAAATTCCATACTGTCTTGCTGTCTACTTCTTCCTTTAGGTCTATTAATATTTGCTTTATTTATTTAGGTGCATCTATGTCAGGTGCATAAATATTTACAAGTGTTATATCCTCTTGATAGACTGACCAATTTATTATTATGGAAGTCCATCTTTGTCTCTTTAAAGATTGTTTTAAAGTCTGTTTGTTTGATATAAGTACAGTTACTACAGCTTTCTTTTGGTTCTCATTTACATGGAATATCTTTTTCTATTTCTTCATTTCCAATCTGTGTGTGTCCTTATATCTAATGTGAGTCTCTTATAGGCAGCATATAGATGGGGTCTTGTTGTTTTTGCTTGTTTGCTTGTTTGGTTTCGTTGTTGGTTATCAATTCAGCCACTCTATGTCTTTTATTTGGAGAATTTAGTCCATTTACATTTAAAGTACTTACTGATAGATTACTTATTGCCATTTTGTTCATTGTTTATTGGCTATTCTTGTAGCTCCTCCCTGTTCTTTCATCTTCTCTTGGTGTCTTCCTTTGTTGTTTGGTGGCTTTCTTTACAGGTAAGCTCATTCTTTTCTCTTCACCTTTTATGTATTTACTATAGGTTTTACTTTGTGGTGACCATGAAGCTTACATATAACATGAAGCTTACATGTAACAATTTATATCTATACCAGTCTATTTTGAGTTGATGACAACTTAAGTGATCCTATTCTAAAGTTCAACAGTTTTACTCTCCTCCCACTCCATTTTCTATTTTTTTTTGGGGGGGGTAGAGTTGACCATCTTTCTCCTTTTTTCTTTTTTAAATTTAAATTTTAGTTAGTTAACATATATTTCAATATTGGTTTCAGGACTCAAATTCAGTGATTCATTACTTCCATACAACACCCAATGTTCATCACAACAAGTGTCCTCCTTAGTACCCATCACCCATATAGCCCATCTCCGACCCACCCACCTCCCTTTGTCAACCCATAATTTGTTCTCTATCATAAAGAGTCTCTTGTGATTTGTTTCTTCTCTTTTTTCATTTTATGTTTTTGATGTCACATTTAACATCTTTTTATCTTGAGTGTCATTGTAATCATAGTTATTTTTACTATATTTGTCTTTTAATCTTCATCCTAGCTTTATGATACAGGAATATTTAGGAGTAAAAATTAGCACCCCCCCCATAGCTGTACTCTTTTCAACCACAAGACCCCATCTCTCCTATTTCATCCATGCTACGTGTTCAATAAAACTATTCTTGTGTTCCATGCACTCCCTTTTTTTCTCTTTCATGACTGAGACATTTGTACCTCATATAATGTGCAATTAATAAGAATCAGTAATAATTAATCTCCATCTGTCACATTAAGAATTGTTACTATTGACATCATGGGCAGACACAAAAATTAGTGAGATGGACAGTATGACTTCTACATTTGTGCACATATAAACATTAATGCAAGAATATCTGTTCCAGGGTCTTAGTTAAGAATGAGAGTTTTTATTATGTGACATGAAAAAAATTAAGTACTAGAGAAGTAATTTGTAGTGATCCCTTAATATTTAGCAAAATTATTTAACCAGTTAGCTACCTTAACAGACAGATCTAAATATCTTTTCTACATAGCTTATGATGTATTTTAAATATGAAATAAACATTTTAAACTTCATTTGATATAGCTGTTTTGTAATATGTGCTATCGTTAACTATTCTAATATGTTGGACAGTAAAACTAAATGTAACAGTTCCAACATTTCTCATGGGAGAGATTTAGGGCAGACATATGTTCTTCATCAGAGTTTCCAGCAGAAATCTTAGAAATCAAGAGGAAAAATAGACCTTATTATACCAAAGAGTGTTGCAAACCATAATGGAAAACAACAGTCTTAAAGTTGTTTTTTTGTTTTGTTTTGTTTTGTTTTGACAGTCCTGAAACAAGAAAAAAATCTGAAACAGTAGAAATGAAGGTGAATTCCTTAGTGAAAAGTCTAAGAATGGAATGCCACAGTAACTAAGAATCCATAAATTAGAACAAAGAAATGAGGTAGAATCCCTTCTAAAATAAATTTTACCTTACTCTCTGAACTCCTTCAGCTGAATGGGCAGATCCGTGATCATGGTTTTGTACACTGTCACCTACTGCGAGGAACTAAACTTTTCATTCAAGTGTGGGCAACATGAAGATTGGTGATGAGCTTTTAGGATCACTCTTCCAGTTACCACGGCAACAGCCCTGTCATTGCCAAACCAGGAGGGATGCTGAAGGTCTAAGGGACGACTTCTCAAGGGAAAGAGTTTTGAAATTTTGAAAACTATTTTTCAATTGGAATAGTGCCCTTAGGAGCAGTAATCTGCAGAAATGCATGGTATGAAATGTGATTAATTGCTGAGGCAAACCTGTGAGATGAGGGAAAAAATGCAGAGGTGATAGAGTAAAGGAAGTTGAAGAGGAGAACTTCTTATTGACTCCTCATCTTTTACAATTTTCTGTTTGGAAGTACTTCATATTTTACCAAGAAGACTAACTTTCTACAAGGCTGGGAAAAGTACTTGGCCAACTATGAAAAATGCTTTGTTTGAAAGACCTATCTCCACTAACATACTAAAATGTCTCTGCCTGCGGTAACAGAGATGATAGTTTTATAATAAAGTGGCAGACACGAATAGCAAAAATAATTTTATATGGTCTATGTTTACCTGAGCTTTTCAAAAGAGGAAAGCTGTCATAAATCATTGCAACTAGATTTTTCACTGTTGGTTGTAGAATGTGGCTTTGTTTCACTATGGATAAGGGCACAAAAATGCTTTCCATTTGGAAAGTGGATTTGAAAATACCATGAGGTATCTTCTACAACCCGTTGAAAAATAAATTCTCAGGGCGCCTGGGTGGCTCAATCGGTTGATTGTCCGACTTCAGTTCAGGTCATGATCTCACAGTTTGTGGGTTTGAGCCCCACATCGGGCTCTCTGCTGTCAGCACAGAGCCCGCTTCAGATACTCTGTCTCCCTCTCTCTCTGCCCTTCCCATGCTCATCCTCTCTCTCTCAAAAATAAATGAAACATTAAAAAAAAGAAAAGAAAAACAAATTCTTGACTGCTTCCTCATTCGAAGTTGATGAAGAACCTCTCTTCCATTAGGTTTCCTCTGGGGGATGCAAGGGAACCTAGCTGAGAGCTCACTAGGTTCTGTTTACCTTTCCAGTACCCTTAAAAACAGTGCTTTCCAAACTGGACCTGCCTTTCCTCATGTGCTATGGACAACTGACCTTAAAAAGGGCAGTGGACAGGTGAGAAGGGACAGCGAGAAGAAAATAAACAACAACTTAGGAACCAAAATCCCTTAAAATCAAAACTTTAAAAATGTTGAAGATAATTTCAAAAACTATGGTCCATCATGAAGATAATTTATACATTTTATCCAAATCAACATGAAGTTCTGATTATTCCAGTTAGAGTAACAGGAATCCTGCCATTATTTTATGCCAAAGATCTGGGAATTATGTGGCAAAGGAATCATAACTATATATCCGGCTAGAAAAATACCATCTTCACAGAATTTGAGAAGAATTTATGTTACCATCCCTTCCACAAAACTTATTCTTCATACCAAATTAACAAAATAATATTTCTGATTTCTTGAGAGATTGGAATATTAGATTCCAACATGCTCTCCTGGCAATAGTCAGAGGATCTCCAGTTTGACATAGTCCCCACCATTCCCTATCGCCCTCTCTATTCAAAGACTGAATACCCTTTGCTAATTGTCATCACATTTTCAATGCTGTTTTTCTAAAACCTAACCTACTTTACTTATTTATATTACTTGCTGGGCCCTGTAAGCATTGAGACTCCTATTGTAACACATGGTTTCAAACATTTTTAAAGTATGAGGATACCATATAATTATGGTTTTGGTATCCGTTAATTGAAAAATACATGGGAAAAATTCTATAACTTCAGCAATATCTTTAAAAGAATTTTTATTTTATAAATCATAATGGTGTCTACAAATACTTGTATATTTATATGTGAAGAATAATAGTTTGTGGATGACGCGCAAAGCACACACATAGCCGTGAACCTATTGCTTTAAGTCCTATACTTTCCTAGTAATCAATGAGGCAAAAGTTGGTAATCACTGGTCTAGTATAAAGAATTCCGGACTGGGAATTAGGAGACACAGTCTCTAGTCCCATCCATGAATAAGCGATTGGTTGGTGATCTGAGGCAAGTCAGTCAAACTTTCAGGGCCTTGGTTTTCTCATGTGCAAAGTGAATAGAATGGATAATTGTTGAGAATATTTGTATCCATAAAACATAATCATTTATGCCTTATGAGCCATCACACCTACAAAAACCTGGGCAACTGTGGACTGACTGAAAATTGTACCTGGGTTTTGCTCAAAGACAAAAGGTTTATAAGGAAGGGAATTGCCATGGGGGAGAAAAATGGTAACATAGTGAAAACTGCAACTCTACTCTTTCCAAATTTAGATAAAATTTTAGACTCTTTGTCCCAAATCATGTTTAAGAAAGACATAAGCAGTAGATCTGTGAGTAAATTATCTCAAACAGAATGCAGCATTATAGATATATTTAATTTGGGCTGAAGTGTTTGGCCTATAATTTTTAAATATGTAAGCTTATGGGCTCAAACTTACGTTTGTTTCAGATCAAAGGAGGTACTGGGTATAAAAGTGATTTAAACACTATAGTATCATTTAGAATTATCGGATACTACGATGATGTTATTATTACCTGTTATTTCTCCAATCCTTGTCTATAGAGGATTCTATTCGGTCAAACTCCAATATGCGGTAATTTGAAATTCTTTGTTCATAGATGCCATTTAATCCCAAGTCATCAGAGCCTCTAAAATCACACATTTTGGGTGTTTAATTCTATTTGGTCTAACATGTTGTTCTGCAGAGTTTTGTGTGTTTGTCTTGTATCTAAAAATGATTGGAAGCTCTTTGAGGAGAGCTAGTGCCCGAGGATGGTAATGATGATGGCAACAAAATAACAACAAAGATAAAAATAACCCTAATGACATGGAACACGTACACTGACAGCACATGCACCAGGATCTGTGCCAAGTACTTTGACTGCTTAATCTCATGAGTTTGGTACTATTGTTACTTTATATGATAGGACCAAAGATGAGTACAAATATGAGGAGACTGAGAATCAGTGAAGTTAAATGACTTACATATGATCACATATGTGGCTACAAAGATCCAGAGTCAGAACTAAAAGCCAGACTCATGACTCCTAATCCTGTGCTGAGGGCCTTTACTTTCCACAACCGTCGCCCCCAGGGTTTCTATGCTGAGAGCTTAGAATAATGCCAGGTATGTAGACATGTTCGATAAACACTGACAGACTGAAAATATCTGTGATATAAATCCAGGGATCCTACCACACAACAGCACATTATTTCAGTATAGACTGTAAAAGAAACTTCAATATTATAACTGTAAAATTAATGCACCAAATTGTCTTGCCTTAGAATTTCCTCTGTCAGGGAAACTTATAATGATAACTGCAGCAAATACAAGTTTCTTACCTACTGTCCATTCTCACGTTCTTTCTTTAAACAGAACCCTGACTTCGTTCATGACAAATATATGCCCAGTTAAAAATACTCATCCAATTCTCTAGGATCCAGAGGCAGTCATGAAACCGGATTCTAGCCACCGATACAAGTCTTTTGGGTAGGATGGACAGAAATGTTATTGTTTTCCAAATATGAAAAAAGATAGGCTCCATTAGTACATGCCTCTTACTTTTAGTCTCTTTCCTTTATCATCTGAAGCATGGACATAATAAGTCGAGGAGGAGTGCCCACCTCATGACCATGATGACAAAACTAGTCAAGAAAGATGGAAGGGAGGGAGGAAGGAAAGGAGAGAGGGAGGGAGGAAGGAAAGGAGGGAGGAAGGAAGGAAAGGAGAGAGGGAGGGAGGAAGGAAAGGAGAGAGGGAGGGAGGGAGGAAGGAGCCAGAAACACGAGTGCTGCTGCCTTTCTCAGAACTTCCTGCTGAGAAAAAGTAAATCTATTTGTTAAACTAATCTGGTAAATTTCCCACTACATATATCCAGATATAATCCTAATGCAATGATACAATAAGTGATAATCCCAAATTATCAACAGGAAGAGGAATAAATACCATTTCCATGGTATCATCATTTCTCTATCTTGAACTATAGATTTTTTGGGTACTTTGAATCACTCATTCCCTAGCTTTACACTAAACTGAACAGATCTAGCCCCTACTGATCTTTCCTTTAAAGATACCATATGTTGTACTGTATGCTGACTAACGTGGATGTAAATTTTTTAGAAAATTAATTAAAAAAACAAAGATACCATAAAAACCTAGGGAAATAAATCAATGAGTAATATAAAAATTGTTTACTAAAAAGAAACTTTTCCAAAGTAGTTTTAGGTGTCAAAACTATATGCAAGTTTTGTTTTCTTTGTTTTCTGATTCCAGAGCCTTCTGAACAACATACCTTAGAGCTCTGATTTGTTCCTAACAGCTTGTATGTGTGCCAAGCTGTTTCATTTCAGTTCACAGGTCAGGTAGGTAGAGATTGAAGTAGTCAAAGCTCCTGGGATTGGATGTTTCTGAGTAAAAAGTTCTATCCACTTACCTGAGTACACTGTGCAAACATACTCGTTGTCTATGTGTGCCACAGTGGGGATATGGTTGGGAGGCACTGCCCTACGTGATGGCTAGATTCGATAAAAATAACAATAGTAATGGCAGAAAATTACTTATTTACGGTATGTATGGATTAGAAATTAACTCACACAGATAACATCATTTTATTTTTGGTAAAATTCTTGAGGGGTCAATATGGCATTCATGTTTATTCTCAAGGTTCAAAGATGGATGATATGCCGACTAACACATACTGCTAGGCAATGACAGAGCCGGACTTTCGAATCAAGGATTTCTACAACTAAGCTCTATGCTTTATCTGATATACCTCATTGTAAGAGGACATTCTAAGTTGACACAGATCTTTAAAATTAGAATTTTGACTTCATTCCCTGAAGAAAGTTCAAACGGTTTTCCTTTGTTTTCTCTTGCGACTGCTATGCAAACACGAGCGTATTTGGAAACTGATACTGTCTTTGAACTCAGCAAGACTGAGAAAGCACACTAACTGACATTTTCAGGCCACACCAACTCTCTTTGTACAGATCCTATCCCTGACACCCATAGAGCCAGTCCTTGTTATTTTGCGTGAGTAGAAAAGAGAGTTTTTGCCCACCACTCTCCCTAACACACAGCTATCAAAAGGAAACCAGTACGCTGCTGTTGACCATGCTTAAGTTTTGGTTTGTTTTGCCAATTACAATTTCTCACTGTCCTTTCCATAAAAGGGGAGAATAGGGAGAAATGAAAGAAATTGCCAAAAGTGAATTACATAGTCAACATGTAAAAAATATGAATTTTAAACACAGGGCAGTTATTGTCAAGAGATATTAATGAAAGATAAAGAATTTAAGTTTGCTACTTCTATTTTAGAAAACTAGACAGCCAATGGATTTCAATGACTAGAAATATCTCAATTTCTTAACAGTGATACAGAAACAAAGAGGATGCGTGGCACAAAAATAGGAAGGTATGCTGAAACATCTATAAGCGGCTGTCATAGACAAAGTAAAAAGCACAGACAATATGTACAATATTAATCAAATATTAATTCACTGTTCATAAAACAAGATGATGGAATGGTTGAGCATGCATGGTATACAACAGTACGTGTAAGCAAGTGTGAGTTACAAAATATAATAAATGCAATGGTTAGGGAAGTGAGCCCGTGGCAAGCCTAGAATCTCTTTTTTAAAGACCTGGGCTCCCGAGCCAGAACACCTGGGTCCAAATCCTGATCCTTTCCCTTTTGGGTGATGATCTCATACTTGAGTTTTCAGTACAGAAAAAGTATTGTTTTCTTGATTCTATCACCATCGAAATTAGTAAAATTACAATATAAACTGTGGATTTCTACTGATTAATTGCTTGCTTTCAGTAATACTTTTAAACCAAATTTCATCAACCCCCAAATATGCACAAGGCATAAAAGAAATTCTGCCCCCCGGTAACAAGTGAGCCAAGATTATAAACTGGAATGACATAAGCACAACACCGTCGGCAAGTTCACGGTAAATGCCAGACTAACCTAGATCCGCCATAGGCCAAGCATTTGGAAGACAACATTTACTGGAATATCCCACCTTCTTCTACAAGATCGAGTCACTGCTACCCCAACACCACCCTAGGGCTTTTTGTCCTGAGATGTCAATAGTCTCCTCAGCAGCTACCTGATAACATAAATACTACGCTCCAGGGTATTTGACTAGCTAACATATTTAACAAGAGGCAGATCTATGGCCACGTAAAAGTCTATCTTCATAAACCAAAGTCCTTTTGGTGTCCATGGAGGTTGATCAACGTATGTGTATTCCACTGGCAACTGCACTTACACCGAATTTAAATAGTGAATCCTATCCAACCTGTTTAAACTGTGCACGCAAAATAAATCTAGGTAGGAATGTATACTTTGTATTACAAAATTAGAGGTCTCTAAAATTTTTAAGTATACTAAAACTCCCACAGATTCTTATTTTGAAGCTTCATTTGCTCAACTTACTAGTTTTCCTGATATAAACATGAATGTACAGAAGTGTTTTTAAATGTGAAATCACACTGAAAAGCAAGAAAATGCAATATCCCAAGCAATCATAAATAGAGAAACTAATAAAGAGTGAAACGCTGGGTCAATAAACACCTTGAGTGAATATTAAGTGAATACACTCACAGCATGATTTCAATTCCCAAAATAATATAGTAACGTACTAACGTTACAGAAAAGTCATCCAAATAACCTCAGCTAAAACAAACCATCTTTGTTGTCTGTTTCTGAAATTATGCATTTTGAGAATAACTTCCAATTAAATTCTCCTAGCTTTGAAATTTACTTTGAATCAAATTACTATTCGAGTCACTATATAAACCATATTAAACTTTTCTAAGTCAATATTCATTTATAGCCCAACAAACACACGTAATCACATATAGTGTTCTAACTTAATGAAATGTGAGCAAATTCCACAAGTTTTCCTTAAGTAAGTTTTTAAGTTGGCAGATAGGTTCTATGCGAAGCAAGGGAACGTTTCATTTTTGTGGAAACTTCATCGGGTTTCCATCTCGTCAGGGTTTTGTTTGCTATAACCAAACACAGAAAAGGTCGGCAGGTAAGCACGCATGCATGAAGCACCAAGGTCAACAACTACATGGCCCCTTTCTGAGCCATATGGAAAATTCCCTCAGGGAGGCACAACAGGCTACAGGAGGAAAAGCTGGAAAATACATACTGTGCCTCAGTGGAGTCTTCCTGAATGGAGAGGTCTGCACACACCTACACACACATTCATGAATGTACGGAAACTAGGTAGGTTTTGAAAGTATTTAAGTTTTGTGTGTAAGCTTCAACAATTTCTCACTCTTAAACAGACCCGGGCTCAATCCATACTAATGAAAATAAGCTTTGCACAAAACAAATAATACGGAGTTTGATAAGAAAAACAGAAATGAATGTCTCCATGAGTCACATCACAGTAAAATGCTTACATTTTATGACATTTAACTATATATTTTCCCCCAATCAGCCATTACTGGCATGTTTAGATATTATTTGAGATACTACCAATGTAATTCAGAGTCAAAACGAAAGATGAGAAGTCAAAAGTATGAAAGTACTCTTGAAAATTGCAATTTTCAATCCTATGACACAGGGTAGCATCTTAGGACAGCTTTGTGCATGCGTGTATTTTTTTTTAAAAGTTTGAAATGACCACTTCAAAGAAAACGTGTCAACAACAACCTTTTCACGTAGGCTGCCCTGAATTTTATATTTTCTTAAAGCTATTATACCCCGTGAGAATTTTGCTATTTTAACGAGGCTCTAACAATAGGAGGTGCGACAGGCAACTAGAAAGCCATTTCACTACAACTGGAAAACAAACGAACAAACAAACACTGCAATGAAAACCTAATCATAAAGGCTGCCTAGCATTCATCAGGCCTCATGAAACTCCAGACAACTCCAACGAACATGGCTACATCCTCTTCCTAAAGTGTCTTTATTTTTAAACCCTTTTCCGTATCAGTGATTTTTATGTCCTGTATTTTTTTATTAAACACTCACCTGTGATTTTTTGCAGCAAAGGTGACAATTCAGACTCTTCACAGAAGACCTGAGCCAATGCTTTCTTCACTTTCTCTTCGGCTTCCCCCAGGTCTTTGTCCATTGCAAACTCTCCACCGACAGAGTATATGTATATCAGGAGGATCAACAACTCTTCGGGGCCGTAGTCGTCGTCGGTCCTCTGGTGCAAAGGCTTCATCATGGGCAGCAGCTGATTTAACACAACAGACATGGCTGACTCCCCGATGCTCTGGAATGAGAGGCGGTAATATGAAAATACGTCATTCGTCTACAAAGATGTAGTTTATGCATCGCGTCAGTCCGAAGATAGCTTGGAAACAAGTTTGTGATGTTCGCTGACTAGGTTGCCTTTTATTTGTTTGCTTCTTGTCCTGGAGAGAATGCTGCAGGAAATTTGGCAATAGATTGATTGTTTGGAATGATCTAGTTTATAACACTGCACCAGTCAAGTTGCAGAACCTTTTATATTATCTCACATATTGCTTAAACAAATGAGAATCCATTACTTTTATAAGGGTAAGTACCTCAGATACTAGGATTTTAAATTAAAAATGTATTTTTAAAGCAATATGATGAAAAATAAGAACATGTCAGCATCTATATAGCTGAGCAAACGCTGACCTTCTTTCAGAGGAATTACCTTAATTTGACAACATATTCTTTTTAATATTCTCTGTGTTTGGCAAATATTAGTCAGAATAGATTTTTTAGGAGTGCCTGGGTGGCTCAGTTGGTTGGGCATCTGACTTCGGCTCAGGTCATGATCTCACAGCTTATGAGTTCGAGTCCCACATCGAGCTCTGTGCTGACAGCTCAGAGCCTGGAACCTGCTTTGGATTCTGTGTGTGTGTGTCTCTCTCTAACCCTCCCCCAACTCTCACTCTGTCTCTCTCTCTCTCTCAAAAATAAATAATAAACATTAAAAAACCTTCTTTTAAAAGAATAGATTTTTTAACTCCAAAATCAAAGTATATTTTTATTTTCATGTAGTTTTTAAATTTTTTAAATTTTAATTCCTAATAGTTAACATATAGTGTTGTATTAGTTTCAGGTGTACAACACGGTGATTCGACAATTCTATACAATACTCAGTGCTCATCATGATTAAAATGTACTCTTGATCCCTTTCACCTGTTTCACCCATCCTCCAGTCACCTCCCCTCCGGTATCATCGGTTTGTTCTCTACAGTTAAGAGTCTGGTTTTTTGGTTTCTTTCTTTGTTTTATTTCTTAAATTCCACATATGAGTAAAATCATATGGTATCTATCTTTCTCCGACTGTCTTTTTTGCTGAGCATTATAGTCTCTAGCTCCATCCATGTCATTGCAAATGTTAAGACTTCATTTTTTTATGTCTGAGTAATATTCAATTGCATATATATATATATATATATATATATATATATATATATACCACATCTTCTTTATCCATTCATCTATCAAATGACACTTGGGTTGCTCCCATAATTTCACTATTGTAAATAATGCTGCAATAAACATAGGGGTGCATATATTCTTTCAAATTAATGTCTTTTTATTCTTTGGCTAAATACCCACTAGTGCAATTACAGGATCATAGGATTTTTTGTAACAATGAAAAGTCATTTCCTGCTAAATCTGGTGAATAGAATAAGGGATCAAAATTGACAATGTCACGTGGGTTCAAGATATCTTTGGGTGCATCTGAAGGTAATTCACCTTAAAACTTAATTTTTTTTCCTTTTAGCTCTTCCACTAATTTCAGGAGTGATATTTAGCAGAGAATTTCAAAATTCCTTGCATGTGATAACAGTATTGCATTTCTGGAGTAACCTAATAACTTCTAAGTAACTATACCGTGTCTCATACAAATTCTGAGATTTTTCATAAATAGATAAATCCCTATTTTAAATAATATGTTTTATTTAACCTATAATATACAATAATCCTATAAAATAAAACTCAACTATTTGTACTTACATTAAAATCAGGGGCCAAATGATCACAACTTACAACTTTCATGTCATTCATTCAAAAGGGTTCACTGAGCATTTACTATATTCCAGGTATTATTCTGGGTCTAGTTATGCAGCAGTGAACAAAACAAATTCCCTGCCCTCATACAGCTTACATTCTAGTTGGGTGAAGCAGACAATTAAAAATCTAAAGAGGTAAAATATATAGAATACTAGATGGTGGACAGAGCTATGGAGAAGAGCAAGTCAGAAGAGGAGGAAGATGGGACTGTAGGGTGTGTGTGTGTTTATGTGTGTGAAAATGCAATATTTTAAAAGGAAAATGCAGGTGATGAAGGGAGTGTTGGAATAAAATAACGGCCTATAGAAATGTTCTCTCTTTGAATGAAGTCGATGGCAAGCAGCTGGATGTGATTCTGTATTGGGATGATTACTCCAAAACGAACTTTTCTAGTCAAGTCATTTCCACACCTGCAAAAATTTGGATATATCATCTCGAGGTTAAGGTTCACAATTATATTATTTGGTACATGAGAAACAGCTGTTACCATTTATTTCCACTAAAAATCTTGGATGTTCGCAATGCACCAAACAAAAACAAAATGATAAGTCTTTGGAATGAATAGGTTCAAATGGAAAAGAACAGGAAGATTTTACTGTTACATGGTGACAAGACATGATTTACCAAGTATAAACACACCCACTTCTCAAAGGAAATGGCTGAAACATTTGAGGACTGTCCTATTGCCTCAGGAGTCTCTGGAGACAAGCATTCAAGTGTTCTTTGCTTTATAAGCTGCCAAGAGCAATTTATAATAAAGGAGCTGTGTGGTTGGCCTGTGAGGATGGAGCCGTGGGGGCTACAGCTTTCATTTTTACTTTTTACCCTATCACCAACATCTTGGATAACATTAAGCAGATTCCTTCATTGCTTTATATCCCGTTTCCAAAAATCAGGTATATGCATCAAGTATCTATCCTACAGGAGCCCTTCGAGTCTCTTTCCAGAGAAAAAGGATTTTTTCAAAGTTAATTATAAAAAGTAAAACAACGTAGAATAATCACCATAATCATTTGAAAAGATTTACCCACTAACATCTGCCCATGAAAGCATCATTTTCAAGTTGTTGATGTAAAATATATTGCCAGAGAACAGGCTCCCTCATTAGTGACATTCTAGCAAACTTCTATTAGCTAGGTTATACTTGCCCACCCCGATTTCTGCAATCACATTCTAATCTGCTTCAAGCATTCCCAAAAGCTAATTATTGGGTTGAAAACAAAGCCAAGAACATTTACTAATCATCTTAAAGAGGCATGTGATGTGGTGGAAATAGACTTCATTTCAAAAACCCAGATTCCAAACCTGACTGTACCACTAACTAGCTCCTTAACCTTGTAGGATCTCAGTGAACTCATATCTCTTCATCGCCGAAATGACATGACCAGAAGATGGCTCAGTTCTTAAGCTCTATTAACACCCACTTCCCAAAGGAAATGGCTGAAACATTTGAAGGTCTCCATTTTCACTCTTTTCTCCTTTTTTTAAAAAAAAAAAAAATATCATTGTTGATAGTAGGCAATGAATCGTATTTCCTTATTATTGTTGTTGATAGTAGGCAATGAATCATATTTCCTTATTGGTTACTCAGAAAAATATAAATACTCAAAAAAAGAAGAGTTTTACTGCAGAAACAAATGCAGATACAGAAATATCATAGATATGTTGTGACATGGGCTGATATACATACATCTATTTCCTAATTCTGCCACTGAGAGAATCTAGAAGTAATGACGCCCTGGTAGCAATGAGCACAGCCAGGGGTCGGATCTTGGTTTCTAACATCATTCTCAAATAAAAGGAATCAGGAATCCTCAGAGAAATGGCTGATTCTAGGGGTGAGGTGGGGAAAATATAAGAAAAACTTGGAAGATCTTGTTGCGTCAGAAAGGAAGTCCATAAAAAAAAAAAAGGATAGGGCATGTCACAAGGACACAAGAGACAACTGGAAGGCCTCCTAGTGGCCAAAGCTGAAACGATTTGAGCAAGAAAATAAAGTAGTAACGGATTATAATTCAACGTACAAAATAAATGTGCTTTGTGCCATACTGATATAAACAAGTGATGGCATACATACATACGTACATACGGGAGAACAGATAGATGTTTTTGACAGAAGAATCCCAAATAACTTATGTAGATATGGTCTCCAGAAGGTAGAGCTTAATCCCTCCCTTCTTGAGTGTGGGTTTTACATAGTGACTTGCTTCTAAAAAATTGTATATGGTAAGAGAAGGGAGGAGAACTTTACTTAAGAAGATAAGGTTAACATCACCAGTGATAAATTCAAATGATATTATGTGTCCCTAATATGATATCATGAGAATGGCGTTTCACTTTTGTGGTATTCTTCTCCCAAACCCGAAACCCCACAACAAAAACATCGGATAAATACTAATTGAGGAACATTCTATAAACTGCTGAACTAGTAGTATTCCTCGAAACCGCCAAGTCATGAAAAACAAGGAAAGACTGAAAAACTATTACACACCAGATGAGACTAATGATAAAATGTAACGTGGTATCCTAAATGGGATCCTGGAACAGAGAAAGAACATTAGGGGAAAAAAAACCACTAGTGAAATGAGAATAAAGTCTGGAGTTTATAGTTAATAATGATGTATCAATATTGGTTTCTTAGTTTTGACAAGTATAATACAGGACCGTAAGATCATAATAATAAAGTGAGGGATATACAGAACTCTCTATTATCTTGACAACTTTTCTATAAATCTAAAAATATTCTAAAGTGAAACATTTATTGGCAAGGGGAGGGTGAGAGGAGGAGAGGGGAGGCGAAGGGAGCTCGAGGGAAGGGAGACAGATCCACGTACTTTTGGATCTCCTTCAGTCAGACTGAAAATTCCAGGAAAGACAATTCCAGCTGGTAAGAATTCCTCACAAACAGAGCCATGAGCCAAGATAAGGGACTGGCTCAGGAAGCAATGAACTTCCCATCAATGGCAAAGGGAGGCAGGGAGATTGGCAAGGATGAACCAGAGGGAATCCTAGGAGGCACATTGGCTGAGAAGGCGAACTAGACCCTCCCAGTACTATCCATAAAAGCATGGCTCCAGACTGGATATATAGCCATTTTCTGATATTCTCTGCTTTTAGAATGGAACCTCAACAAGAAGAAGGAAAAGATCGGTGAGACCCTAGATTGAAACCTTTCTAAAGGTGAATGAAAGAATCTGACTGGGATTAATAATAGGCATAAAATTCGATGCCTGGGTGCTGGCTATACTACTTACCAGCTGTGTGACCTTGGGCAACTTATTTTAACTTCTCCAAGTCCCAGGTTCATCACCTGTAGAATGGGCAAAATACCACGAATGCCCAAATTGTAAGCAATCCCACAGGCACCCATTTTCATATGGGAGAGTTATGTAAACTACTTTGTGTTTTAAAATAGAGTAATCCCCACAATGGGGCAGTCTTTGCAAGGACTCAGGCATAAGAGGACACCCTCTTTTCTGAGGCCTAATTTTGGGGAAAACACTTCACATTACATTTGAGGATAGACGATAATAGTGTTTGCTTCACAAGGTTGTTCTCCAGATTTAATAACAGAAGGAAATCACAAAGTGCGGTGCCTGGAGCATGGCCTCCGATGCATATTAACCATGTGCTACTACTACGGCCTACTTCCCCATGGACTCCTTTCCCACCCAGTAGAAGTGATTAGGATGACTGGTGGGGAATGAAAAACCTTCTAGGAATAAGAAGTTCTTAATCTCAAAGGAGAGAGGGGCAGCCTACCAGTACTGGATGTGACACCGCATCTGGGAACTTAACTGCAAAGTTAGTCAAAGGTTAAAGGCAATATAAACATTATTAAACACTGCCATTAAAATACACACACACACACACACACACACACACACACACACACACACACACAGCAAACCACAACCAAAGGAAAAAAAAAATGGCTTCTTTATAAAGTACCGGGGATTAAATTTCTCATTCATTTTGATATAAATGAGTCAGCTAGTAGGAGGTGGAAGACTAGAGCTGTGTCTAGAGTGACAGAACTTTTTAAAATTTTAATCCTGCAAGTCTGGAGCTCCTGTTATTTTTGAATGAGTCCCCAGTAACTCCATACAAAAGGCTCTCTGTAAAATGTATGTTGTCTTTAGAAAAGCCTGTCTTTTTTTTTTTTGTTTTTTGTTTTTTTTGGGGGGGGGGCTGAATTAAAACACCTCTGCAGAGTCAGAGTCAGGCCCTGTGTGGGCTACTCTGCAGGCACGGGAGCACACAGGCCATCTGCCCTGTGGCTGCAGAGCGGGCAGGGCTGGTTCCCTCCTCCTCCGCCGTGCAGCCTGAAGACCCTCAGTGAAACTCAAAGGCCAGGAAAACTCCTAAGGGAGTGCCTAAGGCTCTTCCACCCCAAAGCATCACTGGCCATCCTTGCATTAATACCGCTAATATAGGTTTTACTTTATTATTTTTTAAATTTATTTATTGTTTAATTTACTTCCAAGTTAGTTACCATATGGTGCAACAATGATTTCAGGAGTAGATTCCTTAAAGCCTCTTACCCATTTAGCCCATCCCCCGTCCCACAGCCCCTCCTGTAACCCTCTGTTTGTTCTCTGTATCTAAGAGTCTCTTATGTTTTGCCATTACAGGTTGTAAATGCCCATAATTAAAGCCATGATGCTTCTTGGGGGGAATAGGGTTCTGTATATGTCCCAGGCAAAATGCAAAATGTAACTTGGTTAACTTGGTATGTGTGAGGATAATTCATTGATGCACTCATGAATTCATCAACAAAAGTTTATCGTGTACATGCTAAGTGCCAGACCCCTGCGCCATAATTTGGGCATACAAAGAACAAGGCAAGACACAAGAGTCGAGAGCTAACGGGTGGGTGGGATAGTGGGGATGCAGTAATTGCTTTAATAGAAGTTCTCATTCACTTTGGAAAGACGGCAGAGGAACACCAAGTCCTGGAAGAGATGGTACCTCAACTGAGTCTCAAATAATCGACAATAATATCAGGGAGGAACAAAGCTCTGAGAGGTGACTAATGGGATAAGATACTTCCTTCATTCCTTCAACAAATATTTAACACACACTTACAAAGAGTGTGTAGTAGGTAGAATAATGACCCCCGAAAAAGGCCCACATTCTAATTCCCAGAACATGTCATAAGCAAATAGGGCAGAAGAGACTCTGTCAATGTGATTAAGGTGACAGATCTTGCAGGGGAGACGATCCTGCATGATCTGGGTGGGTCCAGTCTACTCGCATGAGTCTCTAAAGGAGAGAACCTTTCCTAGCTATGGTCAGAGAGAGGTGCGATGCTGCCAGCTTTGAAGGTGGAGGAAGGGGGCCACAAGCCAAGGAAAGCAGGGACCTCAGAAGGTGAGGAGACAGATGCTCCCCGAGAGCCGCCGAAAAGGGAATGCTGTGCGGCCAATACCTCGATTTTTGTCTGGTGAGACCGGTGTTGGACTTCTGACCTACAGAGCTGTAAGGTAGTAAGCGTATGCTGTTTTAAGCATCTACGTTTGTTTTGATTTGCTACAGTAGCAATAGGAAACGAATACAAGTGGTTTTGTGAGGTACGGCATGAGAAGCTCTGCATCAGGGGCCAGAGGCCAAAGAACTTGGTCGATAGTAGGGCTCCAACAATACTCGTCCAATGACTAATCAAATAAACAAGAGCAAGCAAGAATAGATCCCTTGGTGGTACTCATTCCCTCTGTTGCCCTAGAGTACTGGGGAGTGCTTTCAGGGCTGTCACAGAAAGAGAAAGAATAGACACACACCAAATTTAAAAGTTTCGGGGCACCTGGGTGGCTCAGTCGGTTGGGCGGCCGACTTCAGCTCAGGTCATGATCTCACAGTCTGTGAGTTCGAGCCCCGCATCGGGCTCTGTGCTGACGGCTCAGAGCCTGTAGCCTGCTTCCGATTCTGTGTCTCCCTCTCTCTCTGCCCTTCCCCTGTTCACGCTGTGCCTCTATGTCTCTCAAAAATAAATAAACATTAAGAAAAAAAATTGTTTTAAAAGTTTCCACTTTACGATTTTTTTCTAGAACTAGTCAGTCCAAAAACCATGCAATCTCATATACACCAATATACGTCAGGCTCAGAATAATCAGTGGTCTATAGACCCAAGATCCCAGTGACCTTTTCAGGATGTCAAAACTACTTTTATAAAAATACTAAGACATTCTCTGCCTTTTTCACTGTGTGAACATTTGCATTAACAGTGTACAAATAATAGTGGATAAAATCGCTGGGATCTTAACAGATCAAGGAGAATGGTTCCAAACTATGCTAACAGTCATTATATTCTTTACCTCTATACTATGTATTCACTGACGGAATTTTTTAAAAGCCAGTTTCACTTAAGAATGCCATGGAGTAAGAAGTAAAAATTATTAGTCTTATAAAATTTCAATCTTTAAATAAATATGTCTTTAAGATTTTATGTAACAAAGTAGGAACTCTGCATCAAGCATTTCTCCTGCACACTAAAGTACAATGGCTATCTTAAGGAAAAACAACTATGCAGTTATTCAGGGGTGAACCAAACTAATTATTCCTGTCATGTAAAACCATTGTTACTTGACAGAATAACAGAGAAATTATGATTATTAAGACTCACGTATTTAGCAAACACTTTCTCAAAAATGAACAAAGTAATCTTGCTCCTTCAAGAAAAACAATTGATGCATTTATTGCCAATAATAAAATTCTGGCTTTTAATCAAAAATTCAAATTTTGGAAAATGTGTATCTACCACTGGCAGATTCTCTGTACTTACACAATGAGATCAATGGTGACATTAAAAAATGTGATTATTTTCAATTGCATAATGCATTGTGTCAACATTTGGAAGATTCGCATCACTTTGTGAGCCAATAATTGCAAATAACCAATGTACGATGTAAGAAAATCAGGAATATACAAAAGATCTATCCAAAATACAGAGCAGGCCAGTGGATTTTAATGTCAAAGACTACAAAAAGCTTATCGATGTGCTTTCAGATTCCATATTACAATTTACCCTTAAAAAAATCACTGCTTGTAGAGTCTAGGCATGTATCAAAAAAGAATATCTGAAAAGACTATCAAAATATTCCTCCCTTTTCCAACTCTATATCTGCATGAGGCTAGATTGTCTTCATAAATTTCAACCAAAACGACATATGGCAGCATACTGAATGAGGAGGCAAGTATGAGAATCCAGCTGTTTTCTACCCAGTGACACGTTAGAGAGATTTGCGAAAATATAAAACAATGCCATTCTTACTCTTTCTGGTTTTGGAAGTATAGCTATATTCCATAAAAATATGTTATTTATGTTAGCGTGTAACAGGTTTGTTATTTTTAAAGGAATTAGAAATAAAATTTTCTCAGTTTTAATTTCTAATACATATATGCCTGTAATTACCCATTTAAGGATATCATATCCTAAAAAGAAAGCTCAGTATTTTCAGCTCTCTTTTCCCCTTCTCATGGCTCAAATGCAATAAAGTAGGGGCAAGATTGCTTCAACTATGTTCTTTGGGGGATATGCAGAACAACATGTTTCTTTAAATCAGAGCTTCTCAGAATGCAATGTACATGTAGATAACCTGTCAAATGCAGGTGCTGACTAATGCGTTAGGTTTGGGGTGGGGCCTGAAGATTCTGTACTTCGTACCACTTCTCAAGTGATACCAATGCTGCTGGTCAGGTGGACCACATTTGATTGGCCTCTGGACTGGACCACCCAAGAACTTCTAGATGGCTGTGTGTATGGGAAATGAAATATCCTGTCTGAGTCACTGCACTTGTGGACTCCTTTAATATCTCACCTTAATCTGAATACTAACTAACATAACTCATAAACCTGTATCTTCAGCCAAATTTCTCTCCTTTGCTCCCTACCCATAGAGTCAATTGCCCATTAGCCTGCTCCACTTATATATTTCATCTGCAAATTGAACTCAACATATCTAAAACTGAAATCAAGATTTTTACTTCCAAGTTGGCTCTTCATTCTGTGTACACTATACTGTTTTGTTGGGACCATTATTCTTCCAGTTGACCAAGACAGAAACCTGGGGTCTACTGCAGCTCTCTCTTGTCCCCACCGCATCAAAGCAACCACCAAGTCCCCATGACTTGATATATCCACCTCTTCTTCTTAGCTCCTTCCTCGATGCCCTAAAATTGCAACTACATTTTCTTTAGCTATGATTTATCTCATTCTAAACCAAAAAGTTGTTCTCCCTAAAATAACTTCATGGTTCCCACTGTCTTAAAGATAAAGCCTTTAATACCACATGTGTTGTTGTTGTTGTTGTTGTTGTTGTTGTTGTTTTAGCTTCATAGCTCACATAACTGTTCAACTTCATCTATCAAGAATCCTTTCCTTACAGGTGATATTTCAGCTTTGCCTGAACTACTTGCATTTGCCTCTGTGCTTATCTCTCTACCTAGAAAATTCTTTTCCCTCTTCTCCACCTGGTCTCATAATTCAACTCAAGTGTTATCTCCTCAGAGCTTCCCTAGATGCGTTAAATGTGCCTACTTTGCGATCCTAGGGAAGCCTGTATTTCCCTTCCCTTGGCTCTTATCACCCTGAATTTAATTATTCATGCCTAGCTCTCTTCTAAGACTGAAAAATCCTTGGTGGCAAGAATAACATCTTATTCCTAATGCTATCTCCAGGACCTAATTCACTGCTTTGAACATAGTATCAAAAGCATACTTACCTCTATAATGGAATAGCTGACACCACAATAAGAGAAATGAACACTTACAAAGACACAATTATAAATTATATCATTTAATCTTCCTGATTACCCTGTAACACAGGTATTATTACTTCAGAGGCAGAAATTAAGGATGAGAAAGGTTACTTGTCAAGGACATCGGCTAGTGAGAGGTTGAGCTAGAATCCAGCTCAGGACTGTCTTTGTCCAAAACCTGTATCTGGCTACTATGCATTTAGTCTCCAGTGCTTCTCAGTCAAAGGGAATCCAGGGTTTGGGAGGAATCAAATCCAGACCCTTGAGACAGAGTAGGATTCCAGGACTGACTAGGACAACTCGTCAGGGGAACCTGGTAGGTGAGACAAATCAGAGGTGATCTATTGACTTGCACCTCCATAGAGTCCCCCCAAAAGGTACACTACAGGCTCCAGAACCTCATTCCAGGTTAAACAGCTCTGGTAGAGGGATATGTAGTTCCAGCCACAAATGTTAAGGCAGAATTTTTCATCCAGGGTGTCACCACGACATGTTCACCTTACACTCTGAGCCCTAGTGACAGCTGGCTGGGACCCAAGGCAGCCAGACCCCTGGGCAAGTAGCCTCCAGTTCTGTGTAGCAGTTACCCCAGCATCTCCTGTACAAACAGCATAGTTTCCTATGTGTACCTACGACTATGTGAAGAAAAGGATAGGAACCACTGAAGAGACAAGCCCAAAAAGGAATCAGATGCTGAAGTCCTCAAAGAGGACAGAAATGGTCTCCAGGAGCAGCCTAAGATTTAAAGACAGTTGATCTGGACTACAGCATGGGCTTCAGACGAGAAGCAGCAGAAAGAGCGTGGTAGGTCAATGATGTGGAAGTTGTATGGATAGGCTTGGTTCCCTTTGCAAGAGAAGTGGGAAGGTGGTAAGATGAGGCAGAGAAGAATGCAGATGACTGAGGGCCACAGAGCCCACTGTTAGAACTTTTGCTTTTCTTCCCAGATGAAGGGGGTTTGGAGCAGAGGATAGTATGATCATATATATGTTGTAAAAGGCTATCATGCAGGGTGTGTTGAAAAGAATAGACTACGGAGGGGCAAGGCTAGAAGCAGCAACACAGTAAGGAAGCAATCAGTAATTCAAGCAAGACGATGGGGCTTGGTCTGCAGTGGCACACTGCAGGTAATGTGAAATGTGTCGATTTGGAAATAGTTCAAAGCTAAAGCCAGCACCATGTGCTGATGGATTAGATACACAGTATGAGAGAAGAGACAAGTCTGCAATCATTCCAAAGTTTTTGGAAGGATGTTCAGAGTAAAAGGAGGTGATTCAAAGGAGATAACAGAGAGGGTGGAATTAGAGACAAAAATGGTTGAATGGGACAGATGTAACTATTTCAGAAAGAGGGATGTCTAAACTCAGAACAGTGAGAAAGAGGCCAAGAATGAATGGAAGATTCTAGAGTGAGCAAAATAATGGCACGAGTGATTCATGAGAAAGTTAGAAGAATGTATCAAGAAGGCTTAATAGAAAGAAAAAGCAATGTAAGATAACACAGAAAGTGTTTCCCCAAATTTATCCCTGTAAGAGGCACTTGAACTAGCTTGCCTTCTGTGTCTGTGGGGCAGATGGTTCAATGGGACTGAGAAATGGCAAAGTCCTCAGTGGAAGTGAAAACAGTTTCTACAATCTCTCCCCTTGAAAATGGCCTTAGAGAAAAATAATGATGCGGAACATCATTGGAAACAATGGAATAGTACAGAGCGAGTATAAAGGGTGGCCCATAGTTTCATGAACAAGATGGTTGAATCTCACAAAGACAATCTTGAATGAAAAAGGCCATAGAAAAAGAACCTATGATATGATTCCATTTATGTAAAACACAAAAACCAGGGAAAACCAACCTATGCTTTCAGAAGCCCCTACCCACTATAGAAGGAAGGAGTAACTTGGAGGCAGCAAAAGCAGGGCTTCCAGGGATGCCGGTAATATCCTGCTTCCTGATGTGGGTGCTGATTAGACAGATGTCTTCAGTTAGCAAACTTCATTGAGCTGTTTTCTATATTGTATGTACTTCAATAAAATCTTTTTAAAATGCCATTACACGGGGCCACGTTTCCTGTGTCCTGGGAAGAACAGAGCTATCTACTTAGAGTTTTTATTTCAGATTAGCATTTATCCAAAGAAAGAGAAGGAACATATAAGGAGCTTACAGGAGTTATCAAATAATCTAATTCAGCCACACTTAACTCCGGCTAGAAGGAAAAGCTAAGGCCTTGAATTCAGAGAAAGACAAAAAGAACAACTTTCAATGGCTCTTCAGTTTAAAATGCACATATGTTTTAGGAGGGAAACAAACTTTTTTTGTAATGTTTTTTTCCTCCCATCTCTCGGGAAATGATGTTACACTGTGTTTCAAACAGAACTGCCAAGTTTAAGAGGTTGTTTTCTGTAAACAGGCCAGCTGGGCCGTAAGTCGCACAAAACAAGGGACAAACTACTTCTTCAGAAAGCAGAACAGAACACCACAGGGACTTGGGAACTGTGCATCTAGAAGAATCTCCAGCCATGTGTCTTTATCGGGCCACCTTTAATGATTTAAAAGCTCTCTTTGCCACGTTATCATCAATCAATTACAATGATTGAGCAGCCTCTAAAAACCGGAGTTTTTAAAATGCAACTATCCGTGACCTAAATTTCCTGCTGGCTCTGTTGGCCCCAGGTTAGGCCAGTTTGTCTATCATCAAGGGAGCCAATAAAAATAATAAAAACAGGTCAAAGCTGGGCTTTCTGAAGCCTGTATAAAAATATCCACACTCCTCCAATCAGCACCAACTCAACGTGTCCATTCTTTGCTTGAGCTCTCAGTAAATTCTGCCTCTGATAGCAAATATTCTACAGAATATATATATTATCTAAGAACTCGTCTTTTTTCCCCCTTTCCTCCTTCCTTCCTTGCTTGCCTTCTTTTTAATTTGGCTAAGCAACAATTTCACAACTCTTAGCAGACAACTGAAATGATGTCATTTTGCTGACTCCAGCAAAGGGGTAACATTTTGGCAAATCAGGGGATATGTGAGAAGATGAAAATATAAATTTTAGCTATTTTCATGGAGAATGTGATACTGGCACCTCCAAACTTGTGACAGAATTTGACTTCTAGGATCCACCGAGCAAAGCCAAGCCTACCGAATAGGGAGGAGGAAGAGAAAGATGGTAAAGGTACCACTAAAAGAGGTCAGCTCAAAGGTCGTCTGGTTGATAAACCAGATCTTAAGTACTATTTCAAACATTTCAGATCACATGACAGGAAGTCAGAAAAAGAAGCGCACGGCACTGCCGAAGGCCTCAGGCTCTCTCACGAGAGCGACTAGCAACATGGAAATTGTATTCAGGAACAAAGCAGTGGAGCTCACATCCATGACCTGCCTGCATGACCCTGCAAGCTCAGTGGACCCGGGACAAGGCTGCAGAGCCCCTCCTCCTACAAGCATCCCAGCCAGAATCTCAGCAGGCTGGGCCATGTTACTCAGAAGCAATGCTGGAACACTCTCTGTTCTGGAGGGGAAGTTTGGACAAACTCCGTAGAAGGCCTAATGCCAGAGTGGGGACCCAAGGGCACCATCATGAAGGCAGCAAATTTGAGTTTAGTGGTCTCTACTTTCCTTTCTCTGATTTTGCCCCTCCCTTGTCCTCACCAAGAATCAGAACTCACTGGCCTCTTGCCAAAACCAGTAAATGAGGCGCTCCTCCTCTAAAAAATGAATGACTCAATGGCTCCACTTTTCTGAGAGAATTTTTCATTTTAAAAGAAAAGAGACACACAATCTAAGAGGAAGTGAGATGACTCTTTAATGGTTAAATTTTGGGGTCAGAGGTAGTTGGGCAGAAATTTGTCTTAGAAAGCCTTTCTGGAGCTCCCCAAATCACATTTTACAGAAATTAACTGAAAGACATTACTGTTTTTTCCTCCTCTTTTGAAAATGCACTAGAATGTTAAGAAAGTAAACACCTCATTTCCTCAAAGGCCAGTATGAAAGGGTGTAATTCCCACCTTACCCCTTAATTGTAGCAAGGCATTTGACATTTCTGGGCCTCACGTTCTTGGTTAAAAGGAGGATAATACCACCTACCTCACCTCAGACTTTCAGCTCATACCTCAGACTTTTGTGGAATATAAATGAGATGGTTACTTTATAAACTATAAAGTAGTCTATATTCATTTCTACTCCTATATTTATTACTATTTTATTACCTGCCTCTCCAAAACTTTGCTTCTATTTAGAAAACAGGTCTACTATACCAGATGTATTATGTACCTTTTTTCAACTTCTTTGAATAAATACCAAGGAACATGATTGCTGGATAGTATGGCAAGAATAGGGTTAGTTTTCTAAGAAATCGATAAACTGTCTTTTAAAGTGGCTGTACCATTTTGCATTCCCACCAACAATGTGTAAGAGTTCCTGCTCACGCACATCCTCACCAGCATTTGGTGTTGTCATTGTTCCAGATGTTGGCTATTCTAACAGGTGTATAGTGCTATTCCATTGTTGTTTTAATTCTCATTTTCCTGATGACATTTGACATAGAGCATCTTTTAATATGCTTACGCCACTGTCTCTCTTATTTGGTGAGTTGTCTTTGGCCCATTTTCATACAGCTGAATTTTAAGAGTTCTTTATGGATAATAAAGATAGGGATAATAAAGTTCGTTTTGGATAATAATCCTTTATCAGATGAGTCATTTGCACATATTTTCTCCCAGTCTGTGCCTTGTCTTATAATTCTTTTGATGCTGTCTTTCACAGGGAATTTCTTAATTTTAATTAAGTATAACTTATCAATTATTTCTTTCAGGGATTGCGTCTTTGATGTAGTATCTCATCGCCATTCCAGGCCATTTAGGTCTTCTTGTATTTCATCTTCTAGGAGTTTTATAGTTTTGTAGCTTACATTTAGACCTATGATTCATTTTGTGCTCATTTTTGTGAAGGGTGTAGGGTCTATGTCTAGTTTTGTTTTTTTTTTTTTTGCGTGTGAATGTCCAGTTGTTCTAGTACCATTTGTTGAAAAGACTACCTTTGCTCTACTGCATTGCCATTGTTCCTTTGTCAAAGATCAGTTGATTATATTCATGGGGGTCTTTTCTGGGCTCTCTATTCTGTTCCATTGATCTATTTGTCTATTTTTTCACCAACACCACACATATTGATTATTGTAGCTTTACAGTAAGACTTGAAGTCAGGTAGCGACAGTCTTCCAACTTTGTTCTTCTTCAGTACTGTGTTGGATATTCTGAGTCTTTTGTCTCCCCATATAAATTTTAGAATCACTTTGTTGATATCCATAAAATAACTAGCTGGGACTTTGATTACAATTCCATTGAATCTATGGATCAATTTGGGAAAAACTGACATCTTAACAGTATTGAGTCTTCTTATCCATGAACGAAGAATATCTTTTCATTTATTTAGTTCTTCCTTGATTTGATTCATTAGAGTTTTGTAGCTTTTCTCATATAGATCCTGTCTATATTTTATTAGATTTATACATAAGTATTACATTTTGGGGGGTTTTAATGTAAATAGTATTGTTTTTAATTTCAAACTCCACTTATTCATTTTTACTATATAGGAAAGCAACTGACTTTTATATACTAACTTTGCATTCTGCAACTTTGCTATAATTGCTTATTAGTTCCAGGAGTGTTTTTGTCAATTATTTCTGATTTTTTACTGCAAACAATGACACTTTTACATCTTCTTCCTTAACCTGCATACCTTTTATTTCCTTTCTTGCCTTATTGTATTAGCAAGGACTTCCAGTAGAGTGTTGAAAAGGAGTAGTGACAGAGGACATCTTTGGCTTGTACCTGATCTTAGTGGGAAAGCCTCAAGTTTCTCAACATTAAGTATGATGTTAGTTGTAGGGTTTGGGGCCAATAGTCTTTATCAACTTGAGAAAGTTCTCCTCTTTTCCTAGTTTACTGGGATTTTTTTTCATGAATTGGTATTGGATTTCATCAAATGCTTTTCTGTATTTATTGACATAATCATATAATTTTTCTGATTTTTCAATGTTGATATGGATTATATTAATTGATTTTCAAATGTTGAATTAGTCTTGCACACCTAGGCTCAATCCCAAATTATAACTCATTTTGTACATTTTTGGATAGATTTGCTAATACTATTTTGTTGAAGATTTTTGCATCCATGTTAATAAGAGATACTGCTCAGTAGTTTTCTTGTAATATCTTTGGTTTGGTATTAAGGTGATGCTGGCCTCATGAAATGAGTTAGAAAGTATTCCTTCTGCTTCTATCCTCTCATAAGAATTATAGAGAATTGGCATAACTTCTTATTTCAGAGTTTGGTAGAATTCACCAGTCAACCCATCTAGGCATGCTGGTTTCTGTTTTGGAAAATTATTAATTATTGATTCAATTTCTTTAAGAGGTAACCCTATTCAGATCGTCTATTTCTTCTTGTGTGAAATTTGGCAGATTTTATCTTTCAAGGAATTGGTTCACTTTAACCTAGTTTATCAAATTTGTAGGCACCAAGTTGTTCATAGTATTCCTTTATCATCCTTTTAATTTCCATGGGATCTGTAGTGATGTTTCCTCTTTCATCTCTGATATTAGCAATTCTGGTCCTATCTCTTTTTCTTAGCTAGCCTGGCTATAGCTTTATCACATTTATTGATCTTTTCAAAAAACCAGCTTTGGTTTCATTGATTTTTCTCTATTGCTTTCCTGTTTTCAACTTCATTGGCTTTTGCTCTCATTATTATTTCTTTTCTTCTGCTTACTTTGGATTTAATTTGTTCTTCTTTTCCTACTTTCCTAAAATGGAGACTTAGATTATTGTTCTTGGATCTTTCTTCTTTACTAGTATATACCTTCAATGCTGTAAATTCCTTCTAAGCACTGCTTTTGCTGCATCTCACAAAATTTAGTAAGTTGTGCTTTGTTTTTAAATTTCTCTTGAGATTTCTTTTTTAACCCATATGTTACTTAGAAATGTGTTCTTTACTCTCCATGTATTTGGGGACTTTGAGTTATCTTTCTGTTATTGATTCCAAGTTTCATTCCATTGTGGTTTGAAAGCAGACATTATATGATTTCTATTCTTTTTAAGTTTATTTATTTTGAGCGGGGGGCAGAGAAAGAGGAGAGAGAGAATCCCAAGGAGGCTCTGCACTGTCAGCATGTAGCCCAACATGGGGCTCCAATCCACGAACCATGAGATCATGACCTGAGCCAATATCAAAAGTTGGATGCTCAACTGACTGAGCTGCCTAGACACCTCTTTATGATTTCTATTCTCTTAAATTTGTTAAGATATGTTTTATGAGCAAAAATGAACTATTGGGACCTCATCAAAATAAAAAGCTTCTGCACGGCAAAGGAAACAACCAACAAAACTAATAGACAACCGACGGAATGGGAAAGGATAATCGCAAATGACATATCAGATAAAGGACTAGTATCTAAAATCTATAAAGAACTGACCAAACTCCACACCCGAAAAACAAATAATCCAGTGAAAAAGTGGGCGGAAGATATGAATAGACACTTCTCCAAAAGGACATTCAAATGGCCAACAGACACATGAAACGATGCTCAAAGTCACTCATCATCAGGGAAACACAAATCAAAACCACACTGAGATACCACCTTACACCGGTTCGAGTGGCTAAAATGAATAAATCAGGAAACTATGGATGCTGGCGGGGATGTGGAGAAGCAGGCACCCTCTTGCACTGTTGGTGGGAATGCAAACTGGTGCAGCCACCCTGGAAACGGTGTGGAGGTTCCTCAAAAAAATGAAAATAGAGCTACCCTATGACTCAGCAATAGCACTGCTAGGAATCTACCCAAGAGACACAGGAATGCTGATGCATAGGGGCACGTGTACCCCAATGTTCATAGCAGCACTTTCGACAATAGCCAAATCATGGAAGCAGACCAAGTGCCCATCAACTGACGAATGGATAAAGAAGTTGTGACACATATATACAATGGACTACTACATGGCAATGAGAAAAAAAGAAATCTGGCCATGTGTAGCAACATGGATGGAACTGGAGGGTATTATGTTAAGTGAAATAAGTCAGTCAGAAAAAGACAGATACCATATGTTTCCACGAATAGGTGGACTTTGTGAGACTAAGCAAAAACCAGGGGAAGGGGAAGAGGGGAGAGGAAAAAAAGACACAGAGAGGGAGGGAGATAAAACATAAGAGACTCTCAAAGACTAAGAACAATCTGAGGGTGAGGGAGGTGAGGGAGGGGGGAGAGGGGGTGACGGACATTAAAGAGGGCACGTGTTGGGATGAACATTGGGTGTTATATGTAGACCAATTTGAAAATAAACTATTATTAAAAAAAAAAAGATATGTTTTATGGCCCAGATTGTAGTCTAACACTCAGATGTGTGAATTTTCCATGTGAGCTTGAGAAAAATGTGTAGTAGTCTACAAATTTCAATTATATCCTGTTGATTGATGGTGTTGTAGAGTTCAACTATATTCTTACTGATTTCCTGCTACTGGCTCTGTTTCTATTTTATTTTATTTTATGTTATTTCATTTTAGAGAGAGAAATTGGATGTGTGGAGGATGGGGAAAAAGGAGAGAAAGAGATTCTTAAGCAGGCTCCATGCTCAGTGTGGAGCCCAATGAAGGGCTTGATCCCACAACCCTGGGATCACGACCTGAGCGAAATCAAGAATTGGATGATCAACTAGCTGAGCCACCGATGCACCCCGGATCTGTCCATTTTTGAGAGAAGGGTGTTGAAGTCTCCAACTATGATAGTAGACTCATCTATTTCTCCTTCCAGTTCTATCAGTTTTGACTTATATAGTTTAATGCTCTGTTGTTACCACATGCACATTAAGAATTGTTCTGTTTTCTTAGGAAACTGACCCCTTTCTCATTATATAATCAGCTTTATACTTGATAGCTGCCCTTAGTCTGAATTTTGCTCTGTCTGAAATTAATACAGCTACTGTTACTTTCTTTCGATTAGTGTTAGCATGGCATACTTTTCTCCATACACTTATTTTCATCTATATGGTCTTTATATTTAAAGTGGGCTTCCTGTAAATAACATAGAGTTGAGTCATATGTTTTTTGATTCACTCTCACAATCTCTCTTGATTGGTGCATTGAGACCATTGACATTCAAAGTGATTACTGATACAGTTGGATCAATATCTACCTTATTCATTACTGTTTTCCATTTGATGCCTTTCTTCTTTGTTCCTATTTTTATTTTCCAATCTTTTTCTGCCATTTGCTTTTCGTTGAATATTTGACATCATTCAATTTTCTTAACGTTTATTTATTTTTGAGAGACACAGAGACAGAATATGAGCAGGGGAAGGGCACAGAGAGAGGGAGATACAGAATCTGAAGCAGGCTCCAGGCTCTGAGCCATCAGCACAGAGCCCGACACGGGGCTTGATCTCACAGACCGTGAGATCATGACCTGAGCCGAAGTCGGCCGCTTAACCAACTAAGCCACCCAGGCGCCCCTCAATTTTTTCTTTTATTAGCATATCAGTTATGCTTTTTTTTTTTTTTTTTTTTTACTTTTTTAGTGGTTGTCTTAGAGTTTGCAATATAAATTTACAACTAATACAGGTCTACTTTAATGACCGAGATTGAGCCGTGCACTGGGCTCCACACTGAGCATGAAGCCTGGGTAAGATTCTCTCCCTATCTCCCTTTGCCTCTCTTCCCACTCACACTCACACACACACACACACACACACACACACACACGCCCTCTCTTCTAAAATAAAACAAAAATGTTTTTTTCACAACTAATACAAGTCCACTTTCAAATAGCGCTATACCACTTCATGGGTAGTACATCATAATACCAAAATAACCCTAATTCGTCTTTCTTTTCCTCCCATTACTTGTATCATTGATATCATTTATCTCACTTATATATAAGCACACATAAATATAGTTTTGCATAAGCATACATAATTTGATATATTGCTATTATTGTTTTGAACAAAGTGTTACTTCTTACATCAATTAAGAATAAGAATTATTCTTTTACCTTGGCTTATCCTTCTCTGAAGCTTTTCTATATGGATCAGACTTTCTGATCTGTATTCTTTTCTTTCTCTCTAAACAACTTCTTTTATGATTTCTTGCAAGGTAGTCTACAGGCAACAAATGCCCTCAATTTTTGTGTGTTTGAAAAAAACAATATTTATTTCTCCTTCACTTTTGAAGGAAAATTTCACAGAATTACAGAATTCTGGGCTGATGGGTCTTTTTCTCTCAACACTTTAAATATTTCATTCCACTCATTTCTTATTTGTGTGGTTTCTGAGGAAAAGTTGGATATAAGTCTTATCTTTGTTCCTCTAAAGGTAAGGTGGGTTTTTTTCCCTCTGCTTCTTTCAGGATTTTATTTTCTGTATCTTCAATTTTCTGTAATTTGAAAATGCCAAGGGATTTTTTGTTTTTGTTTTTGATTTGGCATTTATCCTGCTTGGTGGTCTCTGAGTTTCCTGGATCTGCGGTTTGTTGTCAGACATAAATTTGGGAGAAATTCTCAGTCATTACTCTTAAAATACTTCTTCTGTTCTTCTCTCTCTTTCTTCTCCTTCTGATATTCCAATTGTACATGTGTTACTTTTGTAGTTGTCCCATAGTCATTGAATATTCTCTTCTGATTTTTGGTTTATTTAATTTTTTATTCTTTTTTCTCTTCATTTTTCAGTTTTTAAGGATTCTATTGATAAGTCCTCTAGCTCAGGGATTCTTTCCTCAGTCACCTCCAGTCTACTAATAAGCCCAGCAAAGTCATTCTTCATTGCTGTTACAGGTTTTTTTTTATCTCTAGCATTTTAGAATTTCCACCCCTCTGCTTACACTGCATATCTGATCCTGTATGCTATCTACTTTATCCATTAGAGTCCTCAGTATATTAATCATAGTTGGTTTAAATTCCTAATGTGATAATTCCAACACCCCTGCCATGTCTGGTTCTGATGCTTGAACTGTCTCTTCGAATTGTGTTTTTACCTTTTGGCATGCTTGTGATTTTTTTTTGTGACAGACACATACGAAATACCAGATAAAAGGAACTGCTATAAATTGACCTTTAATAATGTGGTAGTGAGGTGTGGGGTTTAGAGAAGTATTCTATAATCCCATGATTAGGTCTCAGGGCTTTAGTGAGCCTATGCCTCTGAACTGTAAGTTTCACAAGAGTTTCTCAGGTGGTTGTTGTTGTTGTTTTCTTTCCTCTTAGTCGGGACAGGATGGCTGAAGTGGGCTGGAGTTGGATGTTTCATTTTCGCAGGTCAGTTAGGCTTTGGCCATACCCCAGCAGGTTGGGCTCTGGTTAACTAGTTTCCCCTGAGGCTAGGCCTTGTTGAGATGAAGGGAGTGCTCTGGCATATTTCAAAATAGTTCCTTTCACCTCTCAGACGCCTGAGGGGATTTTTCTCCTATATTTACTGTGTGAATGTAGTCAAGTTCACATGGAGGTGAATCTCACAATACTGTGGAGTCCCTCTTCTAAGTGGGTCCCCCTGGAGTTCTTAACTCTCAGAATTGTTTCCACTGAGCCTCCAGCGATTCATCAATTACAGTTTAGGTTCCCCTCCCTAGACTGGTTCTTGTGACAGTTTTCACTGTGCATTTCTGCTCTGAGAAGCTGGGACTCCCTGTATTTGTCTCTCTGTCTCTCCAATCATAGGGCACAGTTTGCCCTGTGCCCTCTCCTCTCCTGTGGATCCAAGAAGAACTGTTGATTTTTCAGTCTCTTCAGCTTCTTACTTGTTAGGACAGAGGGGCAGTGGAAACAGAAACTGGAAGTCTGTTTGTGTGATTATTATTATCCTGATCACAAACTGTAATTTAAAAGAGTTCATACAATATTCTAAGGGAATGTTTTTAAATGCGGAACAACTCATTAATTGGGGACATCCAATTAATATTGTTACCTTTGTGCCCACGTCAGACTCTGTGCTTACTGCTCGGAGCCTGGACCCTGCTTTGGATTCTGTGTATCTCTCTCTCTCTCTCTCTCTCCCCAACCTCCCATTCATGCTCTGTCTCTTTATCTGAAGAATAAACATTTTTTTTAAAAAAGGGTATAAAAAATATATAGTGAGGCAGATCTATATGTGGTGACCAGGAAAGAACTCTAAGACACATTAAGTGGAAAAAGAAAATTGCAGAACAATATGCAAGCTATGATATCATAAATGCTTAAAAAGCTTACATACTTCTAGGTATATGTTTGTACATACTCTTTCTTGCTCTCTCTCTCAAAAATAAACATAAAAAATAAAAAAAAAAAATACTCACCAGCAACACTGAGAGGACCAAAGTATAAATAACAGGTCAAAAAATTACAACCCTTGAAACAGTCTCATTTCAAAATATCCGGCTGGCCGGGTGCTCCCAGGCATTTCTAAATGCTACTTAATGAGCTAGTCCATATCTGTAATCTTGAAAGTAAACCAAGACACTTGATTTGGGTGTTTGTTTTGGTTAAAAATCATGTAAAAATACCTGTTAACCTAGCATAAAGACAGTGGCAAAGGCTAAGATTTTGCATTGATCACACTGTCTACCAAAACCAAGAGTTCTTTGTTCATATGGGACTAATCTCTAACTCAGCGTTTCCCCACATGAAAGTGCCTCATTATTCACATTGCTCAGGATTAATTATGTCATGTTTCATTTTCTTACCAACACAGATTATTGGTAGGGTTTAATTAAAGGTGTATTACAGTGTCCTGGAGTAACACTAGCATAAATACTATGATAAGCTCTCTTGCTACAATAACACACACATGTAATACAATCACGTATAAATGATAACAAACTTTCTTTTTAATTCATTCCTGGTTTATAAGAAGGTAGAGAAAATCTGTACATACAGACAAAAACACAAAAACACAAATCGACCAGGGAGCTGAAATTAGACTTTGGAAAACAGCCAACAGAAAGCTGGTATTGCCTTGGAGTACCATTGGCTTCTGTGTAGGAATCTAAGTATTTGGCCTTCAGAACCCTTCAAGGTAGGAGAGTTGAACCTGCAACTGGTATATTGGTTCAGGACAATGAAGTGGGCTAAACCAGTCACAGATTGGGAGCATTCTTAGTGACCCTAGCTCTAGGGGCAAAGCCTAGGCAAATTATCCCTGAAAGAACATAACCCTCATTTACACCTACAGGATTACAAAAGATTATTCTACTAGATATGAGCTCACAAACAAAAACTATAAAACGCATGAGGAAGCAAGTGATGGATGAATCAGCAGACATACTATGCAGTAGACTCAGATCCTAGTAACTTCAAGAGTGGAATTATCAATCAAAGAATATAAACTAATAATATAAAATGTTCAAAAAGGCAAAAGATGAAAATTAAAAAAATAATGTGGGAAAAATACTTTCAAAAATAACCCAAAGTCTTTTTTTTTTAAAAAAAGAACAAAACTGAGTCTTTAAAAGTAAAAAACACATAATATATGAAATTAAAAACTCAAATGGTGACTTTGAACACTAAAGATGAAAATAATGAAATAGAGGATAAATCTGAAGAGTTGCCAAAAATATGGCAAAGAAAGCAAAAACAAAAAATAGAAAAGAAGATGAGAAAGTCTAAGACATATGTAAGTGGAGTCCCAGAATGAAAAAAAAAATAGAAAAGAGAAAATACAGGCAGTCCCCAACTTACAATCGTTCAAGTTACTAATCATTTTTTACTTTACCAAGGTGTGAAATTCATGCCCATTTAGTAGAAACTATAGTTTGAATTTTGATCTTTCCCTGGGCTAGCAACATGTAGTAATGTATTTTCTAGCTGATGCTGGGCAAGAACACTGCAGCTCCCAGTGGGCCACACAATCACGGGGGTACACAATCGATATACTTACAACCATTCTGTACCCACACACCATTCTGCTTTTTACTTTTCGTACAAGTCAATAAATTACATGAGACATTCCATGCTTTCTTATAAAATGGGCTTTATGTTAGATGATTTTGCCCAACAACAGGCTAATTTAAGTGTGTTGAGCACATAGGTAGGCTAGCATAGGTTATGATGGTTGGTGGGTCGGGGGTATGAAAATACATTGACTATGATATTTTCTTTTTTTTTAATGTTTATTTATTTATTTTGAGAGCATGCACCCAAGTGAGAAGGGGAGGGGTAGAGAGAGAGAGGGAGAGAGAGAATCCCAAGCAGGCTCCATGCTGTCAGCACAGAGCCCGACCCAGGGCTTGATCTCACGAACCACAAGATCATGACCTGAGCCGAAATCAAGAGTGGGATGCTTACCCGACTGAGCCACCCAGGCACCCCAGTGACTTACGATATTTTCAATTTATGAAATATTGATTATTGAAATTTGGTTATTGGGTTCTAACTCCAGCCTAAGTTGAGGAAGATCCATACAAGAAGAGATAATGTATGAGAACTATCCCAAGCTGAAGAAAAATATAAATACACAGACACAGGAAGTACAATGTATACCAAGCAGGGCAAATAAAAAGAAATCCAAAATTAAACAGTGTAACATTGTAATGAAATTGCAAAACAAAAAATCCACACAGGTACACATACACATCTGAAAATCGGCCAAAGAAAAATGGATCACATTCAAGAGAATTATGTTAACAGTGACTACAGATGTCTCAATGGCAACAATAGAAGCTGGATACAAGTCCTGAGTACCAGTCATCTTTGTACACTTAGCTCCTGTCATATTGCCAAGTACATCCTAAAGTGTTTGGAAAATGCTGGTTTAATAAATCAACTCTATTTTCCATCTCTACTCCAATTAAATGATTAGTCACTAGGAATAATGAAACGAGACTCACAGTAATGAAATCTGAAATTGGCTTATTTCTTCATTCTGTTAGAATCTTGGGGTGGGAGAATACAATAATAAATTCACCACAAAGTGAAAAACATCTGCTAATATGAAACAGTGAGTCCCTACACCCCCACATCTCACCCCTGTTCTCAGTCAGAAGAAATGCCTTTTATTCAGTACAGTTGGCATGGATGTTTTTGCTTATAATAAAGATTCATATCACCCATGCAAATGTTGCTGCCTCTGCTGTGCAGCACAGACGACTGTTTTGCATGTTTGCAACAGACCAATGTACCATACTGACTAGAAGAAGTCTCCTTACTCAACTCTAATTTCAGTTTACTTTGGAGTTTCACATTGTGCTGACTGCAGATCAACCTTTCTTCCCCAACAATGGCTGCATATAATTTAGGTGTCCCCAAAGAACTGCATAGGAATTTGAACTGAAATTCAGAAACTCATAGATAACTAACAAACAGCAAAACTTTTTAAATTGCTTTTATTATTTTTTTAATGTTTACTTTTGAGAGCATGAGTGGGAGAGGTGCAGAGAGAGAGGGAGACACAGAATCCGAAGCAGGCTCCAAGGCTCTGAGCTGTCAGCACAGAGCCCGGCGCGGGGCTCGAACTCACAGACCACAAGATCATGACCTGAGCCAAGTCGGACACTTAACCGACTGAGCCACCCAGGGGCCCCTTGAAATCACTTTTAGAGTTAATATTTTTTCCATGTAAGTAAAAAGTAAATATTATTAGTATAAAAATAAATTTTATTCTTAAAAGCAAGCCAAGTAATGTGATATATTTTAGCTTGGTTTGAATTTTTGAATTTCCTGTTTTTAGGGACTAAGAATTTGGATGTGCAAATCCACTTGAGACAAATTTATGATATTTTTCAAATTATTCCAATATAAACCCCCCAAAATCTTACTAAATTTAAAATTTCATTTGTGTGTGGAGTGAGACTGAATAATTGGTTTAATCTGCAAGTAGTTCAGTGACTTACATGATAACTATGTTCTTATGAAATCTTTTCATTTGTTTTAGCATTCACTGTAGATTGAAATTAACTCCAAAGTTGACTGAAATAATACCATGAATCAAATTTGTAGTTACTATTAGTTTGTGTGTTTTTAAACTAATAGTTTACACTAATAGTGGTCTTTCTTCCCCAAAAAAGAATTAAAGTGGAAAAAGAGCAGGGACATAGGACACTTCGGGACATAGCACACGTGGGCATCTTTAAACTTCCTCCCATGGAATGCTTTATCAGGCCACGCGATTACAGGCCTTGACAGTTTTAAAAATTGACGAGCACTCAACAAGCGACAAAGACAATAGCCACTTTGAGTGACACTGAATTTGTGACTTAGGCTCTCTCCTGATATGTAAAATGGGAACACGGCACAGGAGGATTTCGAGGTTCCCGGTTCCAGCTTTACAAGCCCACAATAGAAAGCCTCAGTTTCCTTAATTATCTATCACCAGAGCTGTGAATTCATCACCATAGCAATGTTTTTTCACCCATCCCGTTCTGCATCTCTCTCTACTCTCCGCATAATAGCTCAATTTCAATGATTTTTATCTATTCAAATTTGAATACTTTTTTCACTTTCTTTTACAGAGCAGGCACATTAATCTGAGAAAGGGCTCTCAGTTTTGAAGATTTTAATGGAATGTACCATAATAAAATGTATCATTGAAAACTTAGATTTAAATTAAAGAACATGGGGCATCTGGTTCAGTCAGTTGAGCGTCTGACTCTTGATATCGGCTCAGGTCATGATCTCACAATTCATGAGATCGAAGCCTCACACTGGGATTCATTCTCTCTCTGAAAGAAAGAAAGAGACAGAAAAAGAGAAAGAGAGAGAGAAAGAGAGAAAGGAAGAAAGGGAGGAAGGAAGGGAGGAAGGGAGGAAGGGAGGAAGGAGGAAGGAAGGAAGGAAGGAGGAAGGAAGGAAGGAGGAAGGAAAGAAGGAGGAAGGAAGGAATGAAGGAAGGACAGAAAGAAAGAAGGAAATAAAGAAAGAAAAAGGAGAAAGAGAAGAAGGAAGGAAGGAAGGAAGGAAAGAAGGAAGGAAGGAAGGACGGACGGACAGAAAGAAAGAAAGAAGGAAAGAAGGAAAGAAAGAAAGAAAGAAAGAAGAAAGAGAAGAGAAGAAGGAAGGAAGGAAGGAAGGAAGGAAGGAATTTTAAATTATATAACACAGATTAGAAACAACCTCCGAACATACACACACAACTTCTTTCAAAAGTCTACAACTTAAACTACAAGTCGAATCTATTTTGTTAAGTCTGAGACTATTAGATAGATTTTTAAATTAGTAATGCTTGAAGATACAGATAACAGCCAAAGGAAATTTATATTTGTGAACCAGCAGAGTACACTTCGTGGTTGAAATACATCACTTACACACTCCGTAAGCCTTCTGGAGCTCCCTGGGAGTGAATGGAGGGGACGGCTTGGGAAGGATTGGCCTGCAGGCCAGTGAGCCAACACAGAAATGCTCTCACTCCCACCACACCCTTATGTTGTCTCTGCTTCCTACCACGAGATGAGAGGAGGGACCTGAATAGGGGGAAAGGAACAACTACCATGCTATGTGAGTGGGCACCTGAGAGACAAAGCCTTCTAGACCACTGTTCTGACAGCTCTGTGAGGAGGCTGCCAGCCGGTGGATCGGACAGAAACTGTCTGCAAACATGTGAACATAAATGAAACCAAATGTACTTCCTTCTCTTCTGTTTCTTCTTCCTCTTATTTTCTAATTTAAATTTTAGTTAGCTAACATGCAGCACAATATTGATTTCAGGAGTAGAATTCAGTGAGTCATCACTTAGATACGACACCCAGTGCTCATCACAAGTGCCCTCCTTAATGCCCATCACCCACCTAGCAGATCTCCCACCCGCCACCCTCACCAACCCTCAGTTTGTTCTCTATCATTAAGAGTTCTTCCTTTTTTGTTAGATTTTCCTCCCTCTTCTTCCTTTCCTTCATCCATTCACTCTTACCTTTATTTAACAAATGCATGTCTAGGCACTGTACGCTAGACAGAAGAAATATCCTAGGAAATGAAGAACTGGGCCCCTCCCTTGCACAGTGCGGAGTCTAATGGAGATAATGACATAGGAGCAGACAATTAAAATACAGAGGGCTGGTTTGTAGACAGTAAGTGGTGTTCGATATAGTAGAATATATTTGGGGTACCCAATCCAGAATTGGGAAGTCAAGTTTCCTAGAAAAAGTAAAGACCATACAATCTGGTAGAGAGACAGAGTGAACGAAGAGAAAGGAGAGGGGATCAAGAATTTGGCGGAGGGGGAAGTCAAAGTAAATTGAGCAAAAACCAATAAACAAAACAAAACAAAATACACCTTAAGAAATGAAAACTAACGTTTAACAGAATTATAGTAAGAAGTGCCCAACCCTTGGGACTCATGACATCTCCCTTATATTTTGGTTGTGAGGATGATAGAGACCACTTAGTAGGTAGAAGATACCTTTAAAAACAAAGTTGTAGTAGCTTCTATTTCTACAGCCACAGGTGGCCTGGGAGTATGACAGGCTGCCCGCTTCTGGCTTCATATCCACATGACACTGACACACACAACAATTGACTTGAGAAAACACAACAGTTGATCCAAGCAAGGACAATGAGCCAATTCCATCAGCATTACCTGATGTAACAAATGCCTTTCAAAGGTTATAAGATGAGCTAAGAAAAGAAATGTTTCATTGAAATATGTAATTCATTTCACTGACTTTTCAGTACTATAACTTATGGCAAGAGCCATTTCAGCAGACCTCGTTCCTCATGTCCCCAAATTCAATCTCCTTACTTCATTTAGTAACATGACCACTCGTTTAGCCTGACACACAGCCACCCAGAAAGAAGACTACATCTCCCGGTCTCCCCTGCAACCAAGTAAGGCCATGTGACTAAGGTCTAACCAGTAGGATGACGAACTGTGGTGAAAGGTGCAACTTCTGGGTCACAATTTTAAAAGGACCATGCTGTACCCATCACTTTCTCTCTGCCCCTATTTTTGACCTGTGCAATTAGGAAATGCTTGCAAGAGCTGGAACAGCTACGTGAGACCACAAAATCAAAGTGCATGTAGCAAAACAACCAAAATGAGGGTGCCTGGGCCCTTAGCACCAAGAAGCTGTACTACTAGCCTCTGAACACTGATGAGGATTTTTACATGAGAATGAATGAAATTTCTATTTTCCTTGTGTCTACTACATTTTTAAAGTCTATTTATGATAGCAATCTAAGATGCATCTTAACTAACCGAACCGTTATCTGCCCTGTGTGTCCAAAGGCCTTTCCAGATGGCTGGTGCAGTAACCCTAAGCCAACTTTGGTAAACAGAACTCACCTCATCAATGCCTGACTTTTGTACTTATCATTTGTTTCTTGTCGAATGGCAATAGTGCTAACTAGAAAGAACAACCTTTTTTTGTTATCACAAGTCCTTGCAGAAGCTTGGGAACTTTTGTCTTGCTCTAATATACCTTGGCCATACATGAAATGATCTTTATAGCAGCTATAAATGAGTAACTTTACTGATAAGCAAAGATTCTTTTTGTAGAGAGATTTATTGTGATCACTTGGACTCATCTCTTGCTGGAAAAAAAAAACCACTTAAAACAAATCAGATGAAATATAAAAAAGCCATCCCCAAAGAGAAGCCATGGACATCGCCCATAGTTAAATGACTCTCACATACTACAGAGGGATAGGAGAGAAAAATATTCTTCACTTACTTCAGATCACAGGGACTGACTCAGTGGAACACACAACGCAAAGAGAAATATGGACAGTGATGAAATTCTCTGGAAATTATCATCCTTTTTAATATTAAGTTTAAGATAAGTAGCTTATATAGGAACTAGATCACAAAACAACTTATCTCACTGCAGTAAGTGGCAGAGAACCATGGCAACTTTGACCTAGGATAATATTTTACACTAGCAAACCAACAGTCTGACAGACTTGAAAACCCTGGTCTGGATAGGAAACTCACATTTTAGATACATTATTAGAAACAATTCCCAAATACTTTGGATTACAATACACTATGTCTTTATTTGGTTGATTTTGAGTGGGGCTTCATTAAGCAAAATGCTTTCACAAATTAAAATTTAAAAATTTTAGTTGACCTGATAGCGAAAGGAGAGGAAAATCTTCTCAAGAAGATGCAGGGACTCTGCCAGATTCTGTGGATACCAGGATGACAACATTATCCCCAACTTCAAATAGTTCAAAGTCTAATGGGAACAGAGAGACCCAACCACAACATAGTGCTGTATCTGCCCTTACAGGTCTCAATATAATGGGGGGGCGGAGGGAGAGGAAGAAAATCAATTCTACCTAGAGAGAAAATCAGAAATATTCACAGAGGAGGTGATATGAAGGGTGAGCCTTTATAGATGGCATCTTGAAGAAAGAAGAATAGTACTGCGTGGCCAGAGTAGAAGTTCTCAACCCTGAATGATACTGTCCCCCCAGGAGGCATCTGGAAATGGGAGTGGGTGTTTTGGGCTGACACAATAATAGGGGAGCAATGCAGGTATGTAGTATAGGAAATAGAAAGGGGGCCAGAAGCACTTAACATCCTTCAGTGTCCAAGGCAGTTGTGCACAACAAAGAAATGTGCAGTCCACAATGTCAACTGCCCCTCTGCTGGGAGACAGAGGAGGTAAAGTTAAGTGGTAAGATAAAAGACCACAAGGATGAAAAGTATCTTCAAAATGGTCTTTATAATTTCCTCTCCCTCTTCCCTACATGTTTCCTAACATTACTTCCAAGGCAGTACCATAAGGCTGTACACTATACATCTAAGGGGACACAATTAAAGTCGTACGGTTGGGCGGCCAACTTCGGCTCAGGTCATGATCTCACGGTCTGTGAGTTCGAGCCCCGCGTCGGGCTCTGTGCTGATGGCTCGGAGCCTGGAGCCTGCTTCGGATTCTGCGTCTGCCTCTCTCTCTCTCTGCCCTTCCTCTGCTCATGCTCTGTCTCTCAAAAATAAATAAATGTAAAAAAAAAAAAAAAAAAAAAAAAAGAATCCTTTAAAGTGGTAAACATCATAGATTTTTATTCTGATTATGACAATTTTCCAGCAGGAGCAACAGAGTGTCTTGAGGAAGAACAGCCTTTTCTTCTTCCTCTAAAGGTACCATTATGGTAGTTCCATATTTCTTTCTCCAAACCCATATAGGTACAATTAGTCCCAGTGAAGAAGGAAGTGATGATTCTAAGGGCATGGATAGAAAGAGGAGAATAAGGAAGATGATCTAGTTTCTCATTGTGTCCCACTCAAGTGCTCCATGAATGTTAAAGACACAGAGAGGGAGGGAGACAAAACATAAGAGACTCTTAAATATTAAGAGCAAACCAAGGGTTGAGAAGGGTATGAGAGCGGGGAGAGTGGGTGACAGGCACTGAGCAGGGCATGAGTTGGGATGAGTACTGGGTGTTGTATGGAAATCAATCTGACAATAAAAAGTTTAAAATAAAAAAATTTAAAAAAAGATCATGAAAAGCTACAACTAGCCCTTGGTCCATATACATTGAATTTCTGCCCTAGCCTGCTTGCAAGCCATGGGAACGAGCTTCTGTTCTCAAAGTAAGACAGAGATGGGCTTAGCAGTCTTCATCTATTTGACCTAGTCGTAGTCCTGGGGTTCAGACAGCTATACAGTGCTGCTCCCAAGATTTCATTCTGAGCTTCAAGCTTCCTGCTTCCTAACCTCTGATAGTGACTGTTGCTTCCTGGCAGGGGCGCACCTCCAATTGGGAGAGTCCCCCAAGCACCCAAGTGACCTAAAAGCAAAAGTATCAAACATGGTTTTTTTAAACTTTATTCACTGTCTGATTTAAACTTGAATTATTACATTTATTTTAAGCTATTGTTTTAGTTACTATGACTAATATAAAGCACATGTGCGTACACACGCACGCACGCACACACACACAATTGTTTGAAGATATTTCAATTTAACTATGATTACAATCTATAAGTGAGACTATGAGACTCTCTTAATTAAAAAGAAGTCTAAGGTTAATTTGTAACAAATGAACAATTTTCAAAATAAGAGTATGATATATAAAAGTTAATAAAACCGACTCCAAGTTAATTAAACTTATTTTCCTTTAGAAACAGCCTGCCCTCCTCCAAATGTGACATGAATAGCTTTGTGAAAGTATGGTAGAAAATCATGGAACATACAAACCAGCAACTACTGACATAAAAAAAAAATCAAGAGGGATACTCTAACATATAAATAAACATCTAGAAGGTAGGACTTATTCTACAATTAGCATTTTTCAACATTTTGCTCAAGTAGTGATCACGAAGACTATGCTCAACAGTGACTCAGTTCTGACTGCATGCCAGACACTTTCTACACACTTCACATGTTTCAACTCCTTTGATCTTTACAACAGCCCTAGGAGATGGGTCTATGATCAGCCTCATATTAGAGTCTGAGTCTTTCGCATCCTTCCAGGCCTGATTTAAATTTCACTTTCTCATTAGGTCCTTCCTTAATTATTCCTTCTTTGCTCACCAATTCAAACTATTTTCTACCTCTCCCCTCCCGCAATTCTGTGTCTCTTTTTCATAAGACTTATCATAGTTCACCTTAAGTTTCTTTATGTACGTTTCTCTTTCTTGCCATTACACCACAAGCTTCTGGAAAGGTAGATTGTGTCTTATTCATTTTTTTATCCTTACAATGACTAACAGAGATTCTTGCACAAGGTACATGCCCAGCAAATGTTTGTTGAACTAACGCTGTTATTCAGTATTTATTTATTTATTTGTAAGAAAGGAGAAAGGAATTTAGCAGCTAACTTTAAAAATAGAGTACTGCAGAGTACAGAGTCCTGAATTCAGAGAGCAACAAGCAATTATTCTCTGTGTCTGCAGATAAGAGAACAAAAGAGATCCCGAGATTATGGGATAAAAACATTTAGATTAAATAATAGGTAAACATTAAACTATAATTATACGGAAAGAAAATACTGGGGAATGCATACATAATCTTGAGAGGTAGAAGGCATTTTAAAACATGACACCAAAAGCATAATCCAGCAACAGAGGAGTTAGATAACTGTTCAAGAGAGCCAGCTCTGAGTCAAATTGCATGGATTCAGTTCCCAAGTTGCCATTTGTGGAGTCATTTTCTTCACTGTAAAATGGGACTGATAAAAATAATACCTGACTCATACAGTTTGTGGGGTGGAATAAATGAGATACTGACTGTAAAGTTCTTATGATAATGTCTGATATAATATATTCCATGAATGTTAAAAAATGAGACAAAGAAAGAAAAGATATATTTGATTGTGTATAAATAGTCTTTGTATTCCTAAAACATACAAATAAACAGGGGCACTTGGGTGGCTCAGTCGGTTAAGCATCTGACTCTTGATTTTGGCTCAGGTCGTGATCTCCTGGTTTGTGAGTTTGAGCCCAGCGTCAGGCTCTGCTTTGATAGTGCAGAGCCTGCCTGAGATTTTCTCTCCCCCCCTCTCTCTGCCCCTCCCCTGCTCTCTCTCTCTCACTCTCTCAAAATATATAAACTTAATAAAAATACAAATAAATAAATATCAAATCACAGGATGAAAAAAGATGGATATCATAAATACATGAAGAACTTTTACAAAGTACAAGATATAAACCCCAATAGAAAAAATTAGATAAAGAAGATGTGGTATATATATACAATGGAATACTACGCAGGCAATGAGAAAGAATGAAATCTGGCCATGTGTGGCAACATGGATGGAACTGGAGGGCATTATGCTGAGTGAAATAAGTCAGGCAGAGAAAGACGGATGCCATATGTTTTCACGCTTAGGTGGATTTTGAGAGACTTAGCAGAAAACCATGGGGGAGGGGAAGAGGGGAAAGAAAAAAAAAGAAAAAATTGGAAACCATAATCGAACATTTCACAAAATATGAATACAGGCAATGAAATGAGCAAACACGAAAAAACACCTGCCTTAATTGATCAGAAGGTGCTTTAAGTGTTAAAATGAAATAAAAATATTGCGCAGTAAATCAACAATACCGATGATGGCATGAAGCAATGGGCATGCTTACAGAGCTTTTGCAGAGCTTAAATTAGCATGTTTCTGGAGGGTATTTTGTCAGGAAGCACCAAAAGTCTTAAAATGTACAAACCTTTGACCTAGGAAATCTAGGTATTTATACCAAGGAAGTAATTATTGGTATGTACAAATATATAAACGGTGGCCTTGTTTATAAGAGCGAAAAACTAGAAATAATCTAGTGATTCATAAGCAAGAATGGTTAGTAAATTACAATACCTTTATGACACTGAGAATACTATGATCTCTAATGCCATGAATGAAAAATACAAATGATAGAACAACATTATTATGTGATTCCCATTTTCAATAAAAAGCAACAATAATAGGGGTGCCTGGGTGGCTCAGTCAGTTGAGCGTCTGAGTCTTGATTTTGGCTCAGGTCACAATCTCATGATTCGTGGGAGCAAACCCTGCTACAGGTCCTGTGCTGGCGTTGAGGAGCCTGCTTGAGATTCTGTCTCTCTCTCTCTTTCTCTGCCCCTCCCCTACTCTCCCCCCTCCCCGTCTCTCTCAAAATAAATAAATAAAGTTGAAAAAAAACACAATAATAAAAAGAACAGAAAGGAAACATACAAAATGCTGACATTGATTATCTCTAGATGATTAAATTGTAAGTGACTTTGGGAAGATACAACCTATTCTAACCTTTTATGATAAAAATATTCTATAACCAAGAAAATGATAGAAATTATTGTTTCCAACAGAAAAAATTTAACATAAGGAGATAGTCCTGCCCGATCCTTCAGATACCCTGACACTAGAATATATCCTCAACAGTGGCCGCACTCTGCTCTCGGAAGAGGCATACGATAATGAGCTTCAGCCCTCAGGTGCTACGGGTAGGCAAGCAGTTCAAGTAGCTCAGTGGAAAAGTTCAAGTAAATACCAAAGCAACTCAAAGGAACATCATATGCTTAATGGTCAAATAGTATTGGGGGGGAAGAAAAACAAAACGCAGCAGTACTGGATAAAACTAAAACCGTAATCTCATGCTGACTCAGCAGCAAAAAGAAAAAACAAAAACAAACATTAAGTATGGAAGATTTAGTGATCTGTACGGTTACAACTCTAGAAACACTTCCAGTGTGCATTTATCTATGCTGTAATTCACTGCTTTCTGCAAATTTAAAGGGACCTCGTGGCTGACTATGTCAAACTATGTTTGGTCATAGTTAAGGGAAAAAAATCCATTCAACCAATTTGTAATAGGCAAAAGGAGAAAGTCCTCATGCTTCAAAAATGGCATGGGTGTGGGTGTAATGGCTTTCCGACTTCATAATAAATCTACGAAGGCCCAATCTCATACTGAAGGCAGTCTGAATACATTTAGCACCATCCATCCACCTGCCATGGAAAATAGGGAGCAGGCCCAGCACGGTATTTCCAGATTGTACATTGATTGATTCTTACAACTATTACTGAACGGAGATCCGAAGAGTTCAGAGTACAGCCATAGCATTACAGTGCTGAGAGAAGCCTCTTGACTTGTGACCCCTTAAAACCAATGAGAGAATAGATTCAATTGAAGTTTCTTCATTTCAACTATTAAAATATTAAACACAAAATATTAAAAACAAAAACAAAAAACACGGGAGTAAGTAAATAACTGCTTAAATTGATACCCTGGCCTACCCCAGAGGTAGGTCACCTGTGTTTCCCCGCTCAGTGCCCACCGCCTATCCCGTCTCTAGTTCACAACACCCAGTTTTCCTCTGACGGACGACTGCTCACATTTTGGCTCATATGGTAGAGCTGACCTCATCTGCTAACTTCAGGAACTTAAGGGTAACCCGGGAACGGTCATGTAATATATTTATCCTCCTAGACAGAATGAATATTCAGCAGCCACATGGCCCACGCCAAGTCCTTTGAGGGCAAAGATCATCAGCCTTGAAAAGTCTCTCTAAGTTCCTGGGAAGGAAGCGCGTTCTTTCTTCTCTAGTTCCGTACTGAGGGACTATATCCTGTTGCTGCTGGAATATCTCTATCACCTGGGAAGAACCTACCTAAACATTACTAAAGAAAGGAAAAGAACCAAGAAGCAGAAACGGTCTCCTGATAAACTACTTAAAAAATTTTTTTAATGTTTATTTTTTGAGAAAGAGACAGAAACAGAGTGTGAGTTGGGGAGGGGCAGTGAGAGAGGGAGACACAGAATCCAAAGCAGGCCTCAGGCTCTAAACTGTCAGCACAGAGCCCAACAAGGGGCTTGAACCCACACACCATGAGATCATAACCTGAGCCGAAGTTGAATGCTTAACTGACTGAGGCACTCAGGCGCCCCCTGATAAACTATTTTTAAAAGCTAGATCCAACCATGATGAAGTCATTCGTCACCACTTGATTTAAATTTCTGTCACATGAAACCAAAAGGAGACAACAAATATGGCAAAAGTTAGATGGTTGTCTACCTATCTTAGTCAGCCGGGGCTGTTTTAACAAAATACCGTGGACCGGCTGGTTTAAACAGCATGCATTTATTCTCGCAGTTCTAGAGGCTGGAAATCTGAGGTCAGGGTGCTAGCACGGCTGGGTTACAGTAAGGGTCCTCTTCCTGGCTTGCAGGCTTTTCTGCCTTCTCGCTGTATCCTCATATGGCGTGAAGTCTCTTCTCACAGGGCACCAATCCCATGAGGAGGGTGTCGCCGTCATGATTTCCTCTAAGCCTAATCACCTCCAAAAGGCCCCATCTCCAAATGTTTCAGAATAGGGGGTTTAGGCTTCACCATATGAATGGAGGCAGTGGGGGCCACAAACATTCAATCCATAACGTCATCTATATTGTTTTTAGACACACAAAAAAGTAAACTGGAGGAGGCTATTTTATGCTACCTCCAAGTACATCTGTGTAATCTTCATTGTACTAGGATTCGTCACAAGAATGTTGGCTAATCCTTAAGTGCAAACCACTTCTTACCCCAAAAGCTAGTCCAGTGCCTGGCACATAACATCACCCAATAAATATTCATTGAAAAATTAATATGTGAATTAACGAAGCTTTTAGGCACTTATTTTCAATATAATTAATAAAACGAATGCTGTAATAAAGATCGGCAACGTGATAGAAAAACAAACAGAAGGGGTCTACTTCTATAGGGGAAACTAGAGACTTTGGAGCCACACTCCAACCCTTAGTTAGCCTGAATCGCTTCTGATACAGCCAATCTATTCCTTCATCTTCTCTTTAGCCCAATGTCCAACAGGCACAGAATACCTTAATAATGGAAAATAATCTCTAATCACTGACGTCTTCCATTTAACGAAATGGGGAAACAGCTCTGAAATTTTACAGGAGATGGATGAGAGTGTGTGTGTGTGTGTGTGTGTGTGTGTGTGTGTGTGTGTGTTTTATGTATGTGTCCTTTTCATGGCCTATAAGGTCCTATGGGGTCTGTCTGACTTCACCTCCTCCGTATGTTTGCTTTGCTCCGACCACACAGGCCTCCTTGTTCTTCTTTGAAAACAGCTGGCACCTGTCACCTCAGGACCTTTGCTTCTGCTATAACCTCTGCCTACAGATGATCTACAGGGCTTACTTCCTTATCTCTCTTTGTTCTTTGCCCAAATGTCACCTTCTCAGTGAGGTCTTCTGGAACATTCTATTTACAGTTATAAATTTCACCACCACTAATACTTCTTATTCCATAGCATTTGACCTTTTAATGCAGTACATGTTTAACTTCTTTTATTTTCTTTATTCTCTCTCTCTGTATGCTAGAAGATAAATTCCATGAGAACAGAGATTTCTGTGTTTTTTGTTCTCTGTTCAATTCTTGATGCGACGGACATAATTGATGCTAAATAAATGGGTGAAGGCATATGAACCAATATAACCACAACTGGATTATTAAATTCTCTGATTCAAATGAAATTAAATATGAATATTTTCCTATCCAATAAACTTTAGCAGGTTATGTCCGTGAACTCTTCCAGAAGTTGAGATCAGAGAGTTGCTATAAATGTTTTTAAAACCAGAGTTGCTATAAAAAGGTCCTCAACATAACAGAAATAGACATATAATATTATTTAAGAACCAAACTATGTTATCACAGAAAAACTATACTGGATAACCAAAAAGTAGAAGGTTTGCATTTACTTTGCTTTAGATCTAGAACAATATTAAATATAAAGTGGACCAATATTTACTAGCAGAAAAATCAAATTTGAAAATATTCATGAATTACTTTTTCCTAGGTACATCAAACATGACCATGGTTATGTGGCCTCTTAACAGAAATAAATAAATATCTAGAAAACAACAGGCTGATGCTTTGTCACTCCAAAGAGGTGTTTCCATAGGAAAATCTGAAAACGCCAATTAGAAAGAGGTTTCCTGGATACTTCAAGGTCCTACGTCTATAGCCGGTAACCTCTTGTGTCCCAAGAGCATCTTTTCCTGGTCTCCTCACCGGGCAAGATTACCCCTGGGGCATGGAAAAATGACTCGGCCCCTGGACCGGCCTCGGCCCTGGCTGTCTGTAAGTGCCTACGCAGAGGAATGGTAATGTTGACGTCAGGGGTCCTAAGCTGCAAGCCCTGTGCTTGGAAATTGGGAAATTTCTCATGAAAAATTCAAACTTTGAACTGCAAGTTGAAGCAACACTGAGGCTAACTTGGAATAAAAGGAAGATCTGAAGAGTAGTTGCCCCCTCTGGGCGCCTGCTGTCAGCATCACTATTGTCCTTGAAACTCCGCAGTGTCCTACACTTCGTTTATACTACCTGCCTGGCTCCTGGTGAGTTTGAAAGCTCCGCTCTGCAGAGTCCAACACAACTCCTTACAGTTTTCAGCACGAACCCCGGATGCAGCAGTCTGCTGCTTATTTCGTGAAACCTTTGGCTCCCGCACTAGATTCAAATCCTCTTGCAGCGTAACCTGAAGTCCAGTGCAGAGCACGGAACTGTTCTACCACCAACTGTGGGACTGCCTGCAAGTCGCTCGCCTTCTCCTCTCCCAGTCTACGAAATGGAGATGATAATTCCTCCCTGGCCTTCCTCATAAAGTTGCTGTGATAACTAAACAGGATCAGGATATATAAGTGCTCTATAGAAAAAAGTGTTGGCATAGAGTAAACGTTTAGATAAGCTAGTACATTTTTAAAGTATTATAAAACAACAGTATCTCATATGAATCTTTAAGGGTGGTATACTGAGAAAGCTTGATTTTCGATTCACGGTTATGGTACAAAAGAAATCATTAAGCCTAAGACTACATACTCAGGAAATATATATATGCATATGTATATACACACACACACACACATATATATACACACACACACATACACTGAAAACCATCTCCTTATTTAAAAAACCTATAGGCAAAAATAACATCTAACTTGTCAGATTGCTAAACTGGGAAATGACTAAATTTCCTGAGAACTAAAGATAAGTTTAAGGTCAAATAAGTTCAGCCAAATAAGATTTTCAGGAACAATATCTACGCTCAAAAGTCTATCTAGGAATGACGATGTAAGGAATGAGCAAAAATAGTCTGCAAAGGAAACAAAGACAAATGCTAATATGAAAAAGTATGTAATGACCTGGGATTACCAACCACCTCCAAAGAGAACATAACAGGATTTCATAAGTGGTTAACCAGCTTTAAGATTCCAGACAGTCAAGGTTACTGTGATTATCTGTTACAAAGAAACAGACCTACTACATTCCGGTGAGGGTAAGGAAACGGCGAAGATAATCTAAGAAGTCCTTGAGGCCTCGTGGCACTACATCCATCACTTAAATGTATGGACCTCAGTAATTTGGGATCAGAAATTTATCAAATGGTCCACAGGTCATTGGTCAGGTTTATTTAGTCCTCAAAAAAGCTGGCCTAATTAACCAAACAGATTTGAAAAATGTCTTCTCTGGAAACCTTCACCTTACCAACAAAGGGAATTTTCGAGACTAAACAAAACCAAGAACAGTTACTTATATGCTGTATTCTACTTAATTTTTCAGATTCCCATTCAGTGGGGGAAAGAAAAGTACAATGGGGTCCATGAAGGGATTTTTCTTCTCGCCCTTTTTAAAGTAGAACCTTGAGTGTTATTTTGTGTCTCCCACTATCGTGTTAAAGCACGTTTATTCTTATCAAAGTATAATATGAGCACGGTTCAGAAGATTCGATTCACATAGTACAGAAGGGTTTATAACGGAAAGCAACAGCCTCCTGCCTCCCGCCCTCTCAAACCTGCTCCCTCTTCTCAGAGCAAACCACTTTCGGTTGATTTTTAGTTTTGGTTTACCTGGGGATTATCATCAAGGCATTTAGTAATGAGCTATAATTATACCACTTCTTTCATAAATAAGTTTTTGCCATTACCTATTGACTGCCTATCATGACAGACCAGAATTTAGCTCACTAGTATCGCCACCCACACCTACACGTACAGCCCCACACAGAGACACACTGCCCGTTTATGTCACAACTTCTTTACTGACTACCTTCTTCATTTTAAATACTATCAATACAATAGTTACCACTCTGTTTCTCTGTTAATCAACTATACACTGCAGATCCTTACCTCTCCGGTAAACATACTAACGAGAGTAGGATTTTCCTTCTCTTGCTCTCACTACCACTGCCATTATGTTAGCTATGACTTTGGGGTTTTTCTTTCTGTAGGTCAACACTTTACTCCAATTACATTAAGAAGAAATTCACTATTATCTATCAAAACCTCTTTAGAGCCTAAAATTATGTTATTGTCAGTGATGTATTTCTGCCTTCATTTTGAAGATTTACTGCTATTCATTATGAAAATTCATTCTAATAACATATGTATTCTGTTCTTCATATCACAGAGGTACATAAGTCCAATTTCTCAACCAAATTTTACTCAGCGAAGGAAGTAGTAGTTGTAAGTGATTAAGAATACTAATGCTTTTAACTTCAGGTCAATTTATCTTTGAAATTAGCCTTCCACAGAATTCTAACTATCACTAGAAAAGATTACAGAGTTAAAATAACTTAATTGTTTGGAAGGACAGATCATGGACCAGCTTGAATCATCCTTTATCATAACCCGTCTATACACAGCACAAGACTCCCCTGACCAGAGTTCTTTACATCATTACCTGACAGCCTTGGGCACAAATCACCCAAGTTTCTTTAAAAACAAGGAAAAATTCATGGTTAAGCAAGCTAAGAGCATGGCTCTATGTCATAATGCCTGGTTTCAATGACCGGTTTTGTGCCCTGAGCACGTGACCCAAGCCTCTGTATCCTGGGGTCCTCATTTAAAAAATCAAGTTATTGCAGGGTGCCTGGGTGACTCAGTCGGTTGAGTATCTGACTTCAGTTCCAGTCATGATCTCACGGCTCTTCAATTCAAGCCCCATGTCAGGCTCTGGGTGGTCAGTGCAAAGCCTGCTTCAGATCCTCTCTCCCTCTCTCTCTCTACCCCTCCCCAACTCATGCTCGTGCGCGCTCTCTCTCTCCCAAAAACAAATGATAAAAAAATAATAAAAGAAATCAAGTTGTTGCAAAACAAAACAAAACAAAAAAACAAAAACAAATTAAAACAAAAGAAAACAAACAAACAGAAATCGAGTCGTTGCAAAGATGAAAAATAATGATACATGTAAAGTATTTAGCATGGTGCAGGGCATATAATAAGAGTTTAATAAATCAGGTCCACTAGCATTATTATTATTACTGTTGTTGTTATTATTCTTATTCTTAGCCAGAGAGCTAATTTTATGTTGGTCCTAATCACATCTTCCATTTCCACACCTGGTGAAGTCAAATGAATGTTCTTCCTTTTCAGAAATCTGCCTTTATCTCTAATTGCAGTCATGGCTAATAAGCCTAGTGGGCAAACAGCCCATGCTGGCCTTCCTGGGCAGAGCCCCCCGAGATGTTCACCCCCGCCCTCCTGCAGGTCCTGGTCTTGTGTTACGTCCTTCAAATGCTTTCACCATGTCACATCTTACAGTCAGCCCTGATTTTTAAGGTGCATCTGAAATAACCTTATGTTTGGAACCAGCTAAGAACGCTAAAAACACATGTGCTATGTTTCAGACAAGACTAAAGAAACCCTACGAAAAACCAGTTCAGTACTACCTGGACTGTGACTAATGCCAATCAAATAGTAGCTACTGCTAATGAGTCTAAAGAAAAAGATATGTAGTCTTAGTAAGAATTAAATGTATTTGGGGCAAAGGAAAGTACATTTCTATGGCAATTTTCAAGATATTAAAAATGAATTAAAAACAAATGAGAGGAAAACAGAAATGCAGCTCATGGATCTAAAATCACCATATGTGAAATATCAAATAAATAGCTACTCTAATCTCCAATGGTAATCTTTCCTTGCAGGCTTTCTCATTTTATTGGAACAAATATTTCAAGCCTCATCTGTGTTCTATTATAATCCTAAAGATAACATGATATCTAGAATAGCATGTATCTATAAGAATCATTTTAAATCAGGAGATGATATAAATTGACATCTAGATTCCCCTTAACCAATACTTTATATAGTTATATTGTCTTTTTTTTTTTTTTTAATCCTGAAATGACAGTTTTCTCCTTGGGCACAGAGTTTGTTGGCTCTACTTTTGATGCCAACATGGTCTCGTCATGAAAATAAATTAAAAGTAGGTGGTCTGGTTAGTCTTCACAATGCTGCGTTTTAATCAGGCAAAGCAGTGAGATGATTGTCGAGATGCTGGCGTGTCTTCAAACAACAGCGCGAGCCGTCCATTTTACTCACAATGAAAAAGCTCTTCAAGAGATTTCGATAAAGGTTTCCCTCCTACTTGCCGTCCGCATTTGTAATGTTTATATAAGTGGGGGATATAAATCTTTCTCCAATGAACCCCATGGTTTTTAAAGCAGACTTCTTGTTATAAACTGCCTGTTTCCGTTTTGCCTGCCTAAGCAAGCCAGGCGAAGCCCATTCGCGAGAGACTGGAACTAATTTAATGTGCTCCAGGTTTAAGCCCCCAGCCTCTGCATCTTTACAGGGAGATTTTACACAGTGGATTACTGCTGACTTTAACAATGATTCATATGATAAGTGGTTTTTGATTTGTTTTTTAATGTCAGAAAATATGCATTCGCAAAGAAATGTCATCAAAATCATTTTGTTAAAGCAATACCCATAAAAAAGGGAAGACAATTTCAACCCTCTCCCAAAAAAAGAGGCAGTCTAAATCTTATTTCTGCCAAAGTCTTGTTCACATGAATTTGTAGTTTTGCTCAACGCAAAAGAACACAAAGTTGTTTACAGACAGTTAGATTGAAGACTGGATGAATTCCAAGATATGATTTGTTGAGTTGATATACTTTACCACGGGACTTGTTTCTATTATTAAAAATACCAATGCTACACTGAAGATAGACAAAAGCATCATTCTTTATCCAGCCTCAAAGATACCCTGTGTGCTTTTTTCAAAGAGGCAAAATTCCTTGAAACCAGCGCTAATTAAAACAAAAACACATTCACAAAACCAGAGTGAGATCCATCATCTCAAAGTATGTCAGGGGAGGAAAGTTTCCTCTGTTTAACTCAAAGGAACAGAATGGCAACGACATTAATTCAAAAGAAAACAAACTGAGAAACAAAAGTACATATTGTACTGTTATTCTCAATTTCTGTGCTTAAGGGGCCTAAACTATTCATCCGCATTCGCTTTTAAAATGTCAAATGTAAGAAGATAGAATTGTCCCAAGTCTTCTGTTCCTTTTTCCTATTTTTCTCTTGATGTTCCTTTCGAAGGGCCAAGTGAAATCTTACGGTAGGGGGCAGTATTGGAACATCACGCTCACACTTGAAACACTCAAAGGCCTGACCAGAGGAGGAAGAAAAGACCATTATTCTTCATTAAGATTTAACCACAGTTGGGATAATTTGCTAATTTATTACAAACTTCTAGATTTTTTTTTCCCTTGAAATCCAACTCACTTTTGCACCACTTACCTATACTACTAAACTGTCTTAAAGGATACAAAAAGCAAATGCTTTTTATACAAAACCTACCCAAATATCTGAGACATGCTGATTGCTACTTAACAGGGAAAGGAGAACTAGTTATTGAATGTCATATTTCAAAAGCATGAAGACATTGCCAACTGCAAATATCCAGATGTTTTTTTACTGTCAATATAATATCGCATTGGGAGACGGCAAAAAGAATGAATGAATGAATATTTCATCTTGGTCTAAAATGAAATGCAAGCTGGTTTACAACACCAGGCAATGTGACCCACGCTAATTGATGGTAATATACAAAATATGGGGTAAGAAAATATTTACTAGTACAAGAATGTATTCGTATTTTCCAGAAATAAACTTTTTCTTCCCCTTTGCCTAGGATGACTCTTGGCTGGACTGATAGGAAATATGGAGACTGAAACTGTTTGTACTGAATGCTTGGCTTCCAATGACTTACATTGCTTTGGGAGTTTGCAGAGGGAAAAAGCAAATTCTTTGCCAGATCCCAAGAATAAAACCTATAGATACATAATGGGATTTTTTTTTTTTACCATACATAATGATAATCCTTATGAGTTTCCCTAAACCCTATAAATTTGAGTGATTAAAATGTTAATACTTGAAAGCCTTACAGTCACTGAACAAAACAATAATTAATTATTTGACTTTAAAAGAATTAAGCCTCACGCAGTCTTAAGTGATTATACTTATCCTTGTTTTTAATTTCAACTCAGAGGCTTCTTTTAGAGAATGGGGTGCTAAGGATTCAAATAAGAATTGTTCCCCAGCCTAATAATTCTACTGAAAAATTCAATATTAAAATACTGATATTATGTAATATCAGCTAATATTTTAAATGTCCAAAAAGAGATCCTAAAAAGCAAAGCATCACTGAGAAATCATAAGAGGCCAGCGAGAAGTCATGTAATCAATGTTTAAACACCATAAACTTTAAATTTCAGTACTTTAAGTTATGATATAGTTACTTTCTCTACTTCTCTATTTCTGTTTAAATTGTTTTGAGTTGGGCTTTTTTGGTTTTCTGATGTCAGTCAACATATGTGTGTGTGTGTGTCAGAGAGAGAGAGTGTGTGGGTATGTGTCAGTGAGTGTGTGTGTGCACACGCACACACCATTCTACAAGAGTCTACTATGTAAGCTTCTTGGAGAATGTGGCCTTGTCTATGCCTTTTCATCAAAGTCTTCTCAATAGTTGGGATAGTTTCCTTTAAAGACTAAAAAAAACCCAAACCTGGGCCTATAATTACCACCAAATTTCCCTCAAATTGAGCTAAACAATGTACATTTGAGTTGCCAGTAGGGGCATAATTCTTCATAATTGTTGTATGAAAGAGCCTGTGACAGTTGCAACGAAGTAATTGGCTAATGGAAGACTACCAGGTATGCATTTCCCTGAAACATCTGTTGAAACTCCGGGTCATTTCAAGACTATGTAAAATGGTCCCATCTTCTAATTAGTTTCTCACCAGCCAACATATCACTGCCAAAGTTGTTTTAAGTAGTACGCAGGGGCCCAAGTGCTTTTGTAGCAAAGCTGATGTAACCACTCAGTTCTTCCAGAGGCAAGCGCTATTTCACCTCTAAAATTGGCATTTGTGGCAGAGAAGGGGACAGCATTTTTCTCCTAATTGCATATTTTCCTTATAATTTAAGCCATTTCTCTGTCACCTATAGTCAGAAAGCGTCCTGACACACCGCGTTAAGTGTTTACTTGCTTTTATGCCTCCCTTCCTTTTTAACAGACCTGATGAATGAGTGAGGAGCTGACCCACAAACAACAGAGTATGACCTTTGGAATGTGAGGTGTAATAAAGAATTGTCCTTGGTCTCTGTCCTAGGTTCCTGGCACAGAGCTCCTACAACCCTAGGAATTTTCCAAGTGACAAAAGTGTCCTTCACGATTCAAATCATGCCCCTTGATAGGGTCACACCTGAGTTTATTTTAATGAGGTGACTTAGGCTAGTCACCAGAAAGACCACAAGATAAGAGGGCTGGAACTTTCTGCCCCACCCACAGTCCTAAGGGAAGGGGAGGGAGGTGGAGATTGAGCTCTATAAAAATTCTTCAACAGTGAGAGTTGATGATTTGATGGGTGTCTGGGTTGGTGAACACATCAGCCTGCTGGGAGGGTAGCGCACTGGAGAGGACAGAGAAGCTCTGTGTCCTCCCAAGCCCCTCATGCTTTTCCCTTCTCAGTTCTTCCCCTTGGCTGTTCCTGAGTTGTAGCCTTTACAATAAATTGGTAAATGTAAATAAAATGCTTTCCTAATGTTAGGGAGAAGCCAGATACGACCAGTGGAAGGAACACCAAAAGGAACTGAGGAAACTTGATTCCTTGACCTGAAAGATTATGGAGTCCCAAGTCCTTGAGTGGGGAATGATGAGTAGGCATTTAGTTAGACAGGAGCTAGAGGCAAGGATGATGATAAAAACATTAAACGGTAGAAGCCCAAGGGGACAACAGCCTGGCTGTGGCTTCCAAGACCCTGGGGCTAAGAGATCAAGAGCCAAAGGTGCAGAATAGGAGCTCTCCTCTTCCACGTCTGCCCCAGGGTAACCCCTAGACTAACTGTAATGCATTTACGTTGTGGTTATAGCCCCTGCCCCAATGGAGAAAGGCTGCTAGGACGGTTCTGATTACTACCAACTTGTAGGGTCAAAAATCCCCCTCCCAACCTGTGGGAGGAGTCTCCAAATGATTGGAAGCAGCCACCATTAGAAACCACCTGTGTCCGAGACACAAGACCCCACTCACACGAAAGGAAAGGACCCCTGTAGCCTCAGAGAAGTTGCCATCTTTGGGCCTGCCACTCTCCCACCACGAGAGTGTACTGTCCTTAATAAAGCTGCTTTTTGCTTCCACTCTGGGTGCCGATCTCTAATTCTTTACTGCGATGGTGCCAAGAGCGAGACATGCTTTTCAGATGACAGCAAGTTCTGTAAGCCAATCTAGCAAATTACTGAACCTGAAAAGGGGTCATGGAACTCTGATTTAGAGCGAGTTGGTCAGAAGTATGGTTGGCCTGAAACTTGCAACTGGCATCTGAAAGTAGGGGCAGTCTTGTAGGACTGAGGACCTGTAACTTGGGGGATCTGATGGTAACTCCAGGTAGAGAGTGGCAGAAGTGTCACTGGTTGGTGTGGAGAGAATTGGAGAATTGGTTGGTGTGAGAAAACATCCCCAGCTATATTTCCAGAGTAGGGATGTGTTCAAGACAGGCTCTCTCCCATAGGACTAATGACAGACTTTCCAAGTGTGTTATCAGCCTGGATTGCCTAAACAACAGAACTTTATTTTCTCACAGTTCTGAAGGCTGGAAGTCCAAGATCACAGTGTCAGCCCAGTTGGGTTTTGGTGAGGACTCTCTTCCTGGCTTGCATGTGGCCTGCCTTTTCATTGTGTCCCCATGTGGCAGAAAGAAAGAGAGCATGCCCTCTCTTTTGCCTTCTTATAAGGGTACTAATCGCATCCTGAGGGTCCTGCCCTCATGATCTCATCTAAACTTAATAATCTCCCAAATGCCCCATCTCCAAATACTATCATATTGGAGGTTTGAGGGCTTTAACATATAAATTTTAGGGGGACTAGTTTCAGTCTATAGAACTGAATTGTTGGCCAAAATCAGAAATACAGCTTGTAGTCATGTAATATTTCTTTGCATGAATGGGTAACTATTCTGCATGTAAAATCTTTAAACCAGGGTATAAGAAACTGAGTCAATTCTAGAGTCACTGTAATAGAGGTTCACCTAATTCCTACCTAGCAACTTCTGTTAGTCTTTCCACTTCTCTAACTCTACACTCACCCTCAACAAAATACTCACTGTAGACTGTAGAAGTATACACACACAGACACACACACACACACATATATATAGTTACAAAACTTTTCTTATAAATAAGAACTTTTAAGATTTACTCTTAGCAACTTTCAAATATGTAATACAATATTATTGGCAATAGTCACCATGGTGTATATTATATCTCCATGACGTATTTCGTAACTGGAAATTTGTATCTCTTGACTTAACTTCACTCATTTTGCCTACTCCCCTCAACCCTCTTTCTCCTGATGAACACCAATCTGTTCTCTTATATATGACTTTTGTTATTTGTTCATTTTTGGGTTTTAGACTCCACATATAAGTGAAATTATATGTTATTGATCTTTGTCTGACTTATTTCACTTAGCATAATATCCTCAAGATCCATCCATGTTGTCACAATGGAAAGACTGAATTCTTTTTTATGGCTGAGTACGGTTGAGTGTCCCATTGTATATGTACCACATTTCTTTATTCATCTATTGATGGACACAGCTTGCTTCTATATATTCACTATTCTGAATAATGCTACAGTGAACATAGTGTTCATCTTCTTCAAATAAATACCCAGAAATAGGGTTACTGAATTATATAGTAATGCTATTTTTAATTTTTGAGGAACCTCCATACTGTTTTCCAGAGTGGATGCACAAATTTCCATTCCCACCAACAATATATAAGGATTTCCTTTTCCACACAACTTCATCAACACTTGTTACTTGTGGCCTTTTTGATAACAGCCATACTAACGGGTGTGAGGTGATATCTCATTATGGTTTGATATGCATTTCCCTGATGATGAGTGACGTTGAGCATCTTTTCATACACTGGGTGACCATCTGTATGTCTTTTTTTGAAAAAATGCCTCTTGAGGTCCTCTGCCTATTTTTTTTTTAATGTTTATTTATTTTTGAGAGAGAGGGAGACAGAGAGAGTGTGAGTGGGGGAGGAGCAGAGAGAGAAGGAGACACAGAATCCAAAGCAGGCTCCAGGCTCTGAGCTGTCAGTACGGAGCCCAGCACGGGGCTTGAGCTCATGAACCACGAGATCATGACCTGAGCTGAAGTCAGACGCTTAACTGAATGAGCCACCCAGGCACCCCAGTCCTCTGCCTATTTTTTAATAGACTGTTGTTTTGGTATTGAGTTGTAGGTTCTTCATATATTTTAGATATTAACCCCTTAATGGACATATCATTTGCAAATATCTTCTCCCATTTAGTAGGGTGCCCTTTTGTTTTGTTGAGTTCCCTTTGCTATGCAAAAGCTTTTGATTTTGGTGTAGTCCCAATTGTTTATTTTTGTTTTCGTTGCCTTTACTTTCAGAGTCAGGTCCAAAAAAATCATCACCAAGACTGATGATGTCAAGAAGCTTACCATCTTTTTTTCCTTCTAAGAGTTTTATGGACTGCACACAGATGCCAGCTTTGGCAAGGCAGCGGGAGCGCACAGGGGCAGATAAGTCCTCTGAGTTAGCAAGGCAGTGAGACAGTGCAAGGCTAGGACACACCAGATGTTTTCAGCAAGGGGGCAGTAGAGCCCAGAGGCAGGGCACACCCCCAGGTTTAGCAGGAAAGCTGGAGAAGGTTGTGACTGCACACACCTGCCAATGCCAGCAAGCTGGTGAAGTGTGCAAAACTGGCACCCACCAGTCCCCCAATTTCCTGAGAGAGTTCCAAGCAGCCTTTCCAGCAGATACTCTAAGATAAGCAAATTAATCTTCATAGTCTAAGTGCTTTCCAGACTGCTGTTTTTGCATTGGGTCCCCGGGCGAGTGAGTGTGTGCACGAGTCCTTCAAGAGGAGAATTTCTAAGTTCTCTACAGCCCTCTGCGTCTCCTGGATGTAAGCCCGGTTCATTTTCAAAGCCAGACATTTTGCAGGCTCTGCAGGCTCATCTCTCCAGTGTAATTCAGTGCAAGTCCCAAGGCTTGGGGTGCTTGACAGGGGGCATCACCCCCTTGCTCCTTAGGAAGAAGCTCTGTATTTGTGAGATTCTTTCTAATTGTGGGTTGTCGCACCAGGGGCTTTTGGCAAGACCACGTCTCTGCCTCTCTTATTCTTCTCAATGTGGCCTTTTTATCCTCTGTTACGGTAGAGCTGTTCAGCTAGTTTTCAGGTCTTTTCCAGAGGGAACTGTTCCATAGGTAGCTGTACGTAGCTCTGGTGTGTCCACGGGAGGGGGTGAGCTGAGGATCTCCCTACATCACCAGCTTGAACCACCCCACAGGAGAAGTGTGAGGAACATAAATCTCGAAAACTTTGTACTCTTGAAGTGGGTTACGAATGAAAAGAAATACCACAGCAGCCTAATAAAAAAATATTTGAAAGGAAAATGTAAGCACTGTCTCTTTGACTAATCATAGAGTTATTTTCTCTACTTAAGGTAAAAGCAATAATCGGGCATATGGAAAGAAGATTGGGGCTTCCTGTTTGGAAAGTTGGGATAAGAAAGTTTGGAAAGATAGGGTAAGTGCTCTGCTAATAACTGAAAGAAGTTTTCCTCCATGAAACAGAGTCTCCGGTTTCAGCAAAATGTGTCCAGATTAAATCCTGACTATATATTTACTTGTCAAGGATAAGTGTAGATAAAAGTGTATTTTGTCTTAAGGGCATAAATTTCACCTATATTATGACACGTGTAGCTTCTAACAGACTTAATATCATCACACAACATTGCAACACATACTCAGTGAATTCACTTCAGTCATTGGTCTCTGTGCACAGTTCCCTGTTATTCATCAGAAATGTAAAAATCTATTCTCAATCAAAAGCTAAAAATTTTAGTAAAGTTTGAGTATTTGCTGGAAAAATACAGTTAGTATTATCATTTATAAATAATAGAAACAGATTATTACAAGAGAAAGTATGGTCGGATATTCCCTTTAGTTTGTATTTGAGTCCAGTTAGATCAGAGATTGTAATTGAAGATTTGTAAGTAGTATTTTCACTTTTAGAAAGATCAAATGAATTTATAGTTTGGATGGCAGATTAAACATATTCATGTAAATATGATACCTCCCCAAAGCTTACTAAAATTATTTTAAAAAGAAAACAGAGGAAAAAAAGCTTTTTTTTTTTCTTTTTAATAAACGAACCCACAAATACAAAGAAAACTGGAGAGGAAATAACAGCAACAAATTTCAGAAGCTTGAAAATCAATGTTTAAGTGCTAATGGACATAGAAGAAACTAAGAAAGCCAAATCCTAAATGGAGAAAAAGTAGAGAAACAACACTATTTATACCATAGAAACCACAAAAGGCCCAGGAAATGGCAGCAAAAGTTTCCTCTGAAATTGGGGGAAACTGGGGCACATTTATAATAAGTGGGTCGAAATTATTTGAGAAGTAGTTAGATCCCTAAGTCCTTTCCAACATTCCATATCACTTAGCCACTGTCCCTCCCTTACCTTGGCAGGAGATAGGAGGTTTATTCTGTGGAGAGAGTAAAACATAGAACTGTGGTCTAGGGACTGACTGGCAAAAACTTGGGAATTAATTGAGCACATACCAAAAACTGGATGCTGACACTACCCACATGCTATGGTCTGAATGTCTGTAGTCCCCCAAAACTTGTGTGTTGAAATCTAACTTCCAGTGATGATGATATTTGGAGGTGAGACCCTGGGGAGATGCTAAAGTCATGAGCATAAGCCTTCACCTATGGGAAGATTCCTCTCTACTGCGTGCAGACAATTCAGATGATGTTGGCTCTGAACCTGGAAGAAAGCCTTCACTGAACGTAACCATGCTGGCACCCTGATCTTGGACTTTGCAGCCTTCAGAATTATGAGAAACAAAGTTTCGTTGTTTAAAAGCTGCCCAGTGTGTGGCATTTTGTGAAAGCACCCCAGACAGACAAAGACAACACCTGTTCTTTTACATGGCTCTCATCCAGACCTTTTCCATTTTATACAGGAAATTGTAAGAATATGTAAGTATTCCTCTTTGGGGAATACCTCTAACACGAGAGAAAATACCTAATACTGATTCTGATGGCTCACCAGCAAATGATTCATCTAATCACCTATGGCAAACCTCAAACCTACAAGTCTACCATAGGTTCAGCATATCGAATCTTAGACATCTACTCTTAATCTTTATAATCAGGAATTATCCAACATCTGAAGAAAGCTTCTAAATGGAGGAAAAAAAAAAAAACTTAAAAAAAAGTGGAAAACCCATGCAAGGAAAAGATATTGTATCCACAAAACAAGAACAAAATACTATTTTTAAAATAATAACATATAGAGGACACACATGTACACATATAAATATGCAAAGAACTATTGAAATTAAAAATATGATAACAAAAATAAAAAAATCTCCATAAAAAGCTTGGAAAATAAAGGTTAGGACATCTTCCAGAAGAGAAAAAAGAAAACAAACACACAGAAGAAATAGCAAACAAGAGAAAAAATATTTAGAAATGAGAAGACTAGTTAAGATGGGAGGAGGGTAAAGATCCAAATGATTTGAATTTCAAAAAGAAAACATAGAAAAATGGAGAAATGGAATAACTAAAACCTAAAACAAACAAAAACAAAAACAAAAAACATGAACAATTTCCCAGAGCTGAAGGACAGGCAAAGTAGAGTACCAGGCAAAACAGATCCACAGCATAGCACATAACGGTGAAATTTCAGAATATTGATAATAAAAATAAGATCGTATACATTTCCATAGAGGAAAAAAAAATCACAATGAATTAGGAATCAAAATAGGGTCACATATCTCAAAAGCAACAACAGAAGCAAGAAATCGATAGAGTGACAACTTCAAATTTTCAAAAGAAAATAATTTCTAAGCTAAAGTTGCATATTTAGTCAATATAATATTTATTATCAATATAATAGGAGGGTAGTACACAGGCATTTTCAGCTATTCAAGGGCTCAAGAGATACGACCCATGTCGTCCTTCTCAAGAAATTACAAGATTATGCACTGTATAACACAGAGAAAAAGGAAAGAGAGGAATGCATGGGATACAGAAAAAAACAGAAGATTCTAAACAGAGAAGAAGAAAAGGGAATCTGCTGATTGTATATAAAGAACTTAGGATAACAACTGTGCACTAGGCATATATGACAAGCAATCCAGACTGGAGCAGCATGACTCAGGAGACAAGCATGTTCTAGGCTGTCATCAGGACGCTTTTGCTGCTGAACCATTTTTTTGTCTGACAAAACACTGCAGGATGTGCTCCATCACATCAAGAGATACAGAGAGATCCAAGGAAAAGTGACCCCATTCCCGGAAAACAGCAAATGATATTAAAAGGAAGACAGCAAAGAATGATGATGCCCAGGATGAGAACTGGGCATACTAAGAGAGAAAGAAAATGAAGGTTAAAAAACAAACAAACAAAGAAACAAACAAAAAACCAGCCCACTGCTTAAAACCCTGACTCTGATATGATTAATCTTATGGAAAATTACAGAACCAAAAAAAAAAAAGAGAGAGAGAGAAAATTAGTAATAGGTACAAATAAGACTTAACAAATAAGAAAATAGTTATTAATTCCAGAACACAAAAAGTGAACATAATCATAGTACATTACAAAGCTCAGCTGTGAACATCTGTCTAGGTATTATTAACACTAATTGTTAACACCAGTTCCCCAAAACATAGCACAAATTTCCATTACCTTGTTATAATAACTGTGAGTAACGATATAAAGTACAACTTCACTGTGAGCCCCTCACTGCACAAATCACTACATAAATAACCAATGCGCATCACGATCAGTGACCAATCACATCACTTCTTTCAAAGCCTGTCAGTGAGTGGTCACTACACATCTATCATTTGGTTCACACACAGACAACAAAATATGTAGTTATGTTGTCTCCTTGTCTCCCAGGGATGAACTTGCATGACATTTCACAAAAATGAATAACAGAAAGCAGAAATTAGCCCAAAAAAACAAAAACGAAAACAAAGTAAACAAAAAGAAAAAAAAAGAAAAGAAAATGCAGCAAACAAAAAGTGGTAACACTAGAGATAAAAGGAAATTCAGAGTGCAAACGTCATTATAGGAGAAATAACTGACTGTGAGAATGTTAACACTGCTGCCATTCAAGAGATTCTACTTCTGCAGCCAGAGGATCTTAATGAAGTTCAGTGAACTCATCCCCATAAATGAGGAAATGAACAAAGTGGTTTTGATGAGGAGGTGAAGATGTTCCAGAGGAAGGAATGTAGGAACTCCCACGTATCCAAGACATTCGAAGTGCGAAAGATAAAATGTTTTAAGTTGATCCAAACTTAGAAAGGAGTATGACAGATCACCAAGGCACAGAAAAGGTGCTTGCTCTATATTTTAAGTTATAAAACAAGGCGGCCGGCAATGTTCTGACATTTATTCTTGATAATTTTTTATTAAAATAAAAAGAAACCCATTTTAAGTCTCAATATTTCTAATGTTTTAAATTACAGCGTGATAAGGGCAACAAAAGCAAAAATAAATTATTGAGGCCACAACAAAATAAAAAGAAACAATCAATAAAATCAAAAGGCAACCTATGGAACGGAAAAAGATATTTGCAAATGACAAATCAGATAAAGGGCTCAAATCCAAAATATATAACGATCGTATAAAATTCAACACCCAACAAACAAATAATCCAATTAAAAAATAAAGCAGAAGAACAGACATTTCCCCAAAGAAGACATCTAGATGGCCAACAGACACATGAAAAGATGCTCATCATGACTTATCATCAAGGAAATGCAAATCAAATCTACAACGAGATACCACCTTAGATCTGGCAGAATGGATAAAATCAACAACTCAAGAAACAACAGGCATTGGCCAGGATATAGAGAAAAACAAACACTAGTACACTGTTGGTAGGAATGCAAACTGGTACAGCCACTGTGGAAAACAGTATGGAGACTCCTCAAAAAGGTAAAAATAGAACTGTCTTATGATCCAGCAATTGTACTACTGGGTATTTACCCAAAGAAGACAAGAACACTAATTTGAAGGGATACATGCACCCCGAATGTTTACAGCAGCATTCTTTACAGTAGCCAAGATATTGAAGTAATAAAAATGTCTATCAATTGATGAATGGATAATGAGGTGGTGTGTATATACACAATGGAATATTACTCAGCCATACAAAATGAAATCTTGCTATTTGCAACGACATGAATGGATCTAGACAGTATAATGCTAAGTGAAATGACTCAGTCAGAGAAAGATAAATACCATATGATTTCACTCACATGTGGAATTTAAGAAACAAAACAGGCGCCTGGGCGGCTCGGTCGGATAAGCATTGACTTTTGATTTTGGCTTAGATCATGATCTCACAGTTTGGGACATTGAGCTGACAGTATGGATCATGCTTAGGATCCTCTCTCTCCCCTTCTCTCTGCCCCTCCCCCACTCTCTCTCAAAATAAATAAATAAGCATTACAAAAAATAAGAAACAAAACAAATAAGCACAGGGAAAAATAAGTGACAGAGAGACAAAGCAAGAAACAATATAGAGAACAATCTGAGGGTTACGGGAGGGGAGGTAGGTAGGGGATGGGTTAAATAGGTGTTAGGGATTACAGAGTATACTTGCTACCACGAGTACAGGGTGATGTATTGAATTACTATATTGTATACCTGAAACCAACATAACAGTTAGTTAACTAACAGTTAACACAGGTTAACTGGAATTAAAATAAAAACAGAAAAAGGGGGGACGACTGGGTGGTTCTGTAAGATTTTGGCTCAGGTCATGATCTTGTGGTTTGTGAGTTTGAGCCCCACATCAGGCTCTGTGCTGACACCTCAGAGCCTGTAACCTGCTTCAGATTCTGTCTCCCTTTCTCTCTGCCCCTCCCCAACTCACGCTCTGTGTCTCTCTCTCTCTCTCAAAAATAAACATTAAAAATATTAAAAAAAAAACAAAAAACAAAAAACAAGAAGAGAAAAAGCGGCACCTGGATTGCTCAGCTGGTTAATCCACAGACTCTTGATTTTGGCTGAGGTCATGATCTCGCCATTCATGAGTTTGAGTGCCACATCAGGCTCTGAGGTCACAGCACAAAGCCTGTTTTGGATTCTCTGTCTCCCTCTCCCTGCCCCTTCCCCATTTGTGTGTTCTTCTCTCTCTTTTTCTCAAAAATAAATAAATATTTTTTAAAAATTTTTTAAAGAAAATAAAGAAAAAATAGATTATAATGTGCTAAATATATATTAATTTCCTTTTTTACACATAACTGAGAATAAATGAGTTTTTAATGTTTGGATATAAAATTTTTAAAGGTCACGAAACTATGAAAAGTAATGAAAAGTAAAATGAAGCAACAAAATAAACATTTGAAAATACAGAAGAATATACCAGAAGAATATTGTGGACCAATAATTTGTTTAGATCAATTCTCCCACTGAAAAAGATTTAGCAGGACTAAATCTAAGAAAGAGGATACCCAAAGACATACGCAGAGGCATAAAGCCACTTTTGCCTTTAGGGATGTGCCTGAGCTGTGATCTGATGGTTTTGTAGGGATTGGGGTCATAAATCAAATTCCAGAACCCACTCACAGGAGTGGGTCAAAGAGAGCATTCAAAGAGAAGGCTGAAGTCCCAGAAGGCTCCTCACTGAATGTAAGGGGAAACCAAAAGTCAGCATGCAACACTCTATCTCTACCTTCAAAGGACTGTAAGTGAATAGAACAGGAAGGGAGATATATTAGTGAGAAATTATAATCAAAACTGGTCATTGAACAAATTGGCAGTATGAATTCACATAATTTGGGTCATCCAAAAGTCCTAGATATATGATTTTTAATTTAAAGTACTGTAGAGAGTAGTGTTCTCAGGTACCTGGTAGAAGCAAATCTGATTCTCTTTGTAGGAAAGCATCAAAAATATCCTTCAAGTAATTATAATTATTCAAAGACATTGAGTAGTAAAGAGTAAAAAATAACAAGGACATTAGAAATCAGAACTCATGAGCTAGACCCTAAAAAGACCTTATAGATTGAAATAACTAAACACAAACTATAAAATAACTATGTTTACACAATAAGAAATAAAAGACAAGCTTTACTGTATTTGTAGAAGGTAGAAAACTATAAAAAGTGATCTAACCCATTGAAAAAGAATTAAATATAACCTCCAGGTACAAAAAAAAATACAGTAATCTACAGAAAAACTCAGTGGACACATTTAAAGAGCATATTAGACACGGCTGAAGAGAGAATTTGAAGATGTGAGATAGGTCAAAGAATGATTCATAACACAACCTAGAGAGATAGAAACACATAAAAGGTAAAGGGAAAAAAAACAGAATGTGAAATTCTAACAAATACTTAATCAGAATTCCAAAAGGAGAGGTAAAAGAGAATGGAGCAGAAGCAATGCTCAATGAGATAATGTTTGGAATTTTTCCAGAACCAATTAAAAAGATGTCAAATTTAGATTCAAGAATCTCAATAATTCCCAAATAGTACACATTACAAAAAAATCCACATGTATAGACATCACAGCGAAATTGTACGCACAAAGCTAAAGAAACCAGGAACAACAAAAAGAAAATAAAAACCTTCAAAGGAGACAGTAGGCCGACAGCTGACTTCCAGTAGCAGCAATGAAAGCCAGAAGGCAGTAGAACATTTCGAAGGTGTGGAAAGAAAATAACTACCAACATAGAACCCTGACCTCCTTCTGTAAGAATCCTGACTCCCTCTGTAAGATTCACACAACTATAACAGCTTTGGCGAAAAGGTGTCCACTAATCTTTTTAGGCAACACACCACCTTTCCAGACATCTCTAATTTTTAGAAAGTTTTCTAGATAATTAACATTTATACAGGGCACTGTGAAGGCTAATACAGCATAGGAGTTGAGAACATGGATTTTGGAGCCAGACTATCTGAGTTTAAAAAACCAGTCCATTATTATTTTTTTTTTAATGTTTATTTATTTTTGAGACAGGGAGAGACAGAGCATGAGCGAGGGAGGGACAGAGAGAGAGAGGGAGACACAGAATCCGAAGCAGGCTCCAGGCTCTGAGCTGTCAGCACAGAGCCCGATGTGGGGCTCGAATTCACAGACCGTGAGATCATGACCTGAGCCGAAGTCGGACGCTCAACCGACTGAGCCACCCAGGTGCCCCAAAAACCAGTCCATTATTAACTAGCTTTATGTTCTTGTGCAAGCCCCTTAAGCTTTTGTTACCTTAGTTTACTCATCTGCACCTCATGGCCTTTGAGAAAATTAAACGAGTTAATCTTTGTAAGGCATTTAGAACCGTGTAAGGCTCTTAGAACATGATAAATGTATTATTTACAAATAAAGGGCTGTTGGATACATTACTTATATTTGCTCCAAACAACTACACGAGACAAGTGTACTTATTTCCTTTCTCCAAATTAAAAAAAGGCCTCAGTGAAATGAAAGTAACGTGTCCAGAACCACACAGCCAGGAAGTGGTGAAAGTCCATGAATCCAAGTTCTGGGTTTCCAAAAGCCTTGCTCTTTCTGTATCGTTTGCCTCTCCATAACTTTTTTCATTGGTTCTTTATTGTCTTTCTTTGCAAGCCTTAAGGAGCTTGAAATTAGCTAGAAATATCCAAAAAACTTATAAAAGGTAAAATAAAGGACATAAATAGACAGAAATTTCTAAAAAGACAGGAACCTTTAACCCATGTATTCCCAGTGCCTAACACTGAACCTGGCAAAATCTGGAGACTTAATAGATTTTTGCTAAAAAAAAAAAAAAAAAAAAAATACTTATGAAAGGAAGAAGGATAAAAAAAAGTGTTCGCATTTCATGTTTTTCTAAATTGCTATATTGACAAAATGAATACTCCTTAAAGTCCAGAAAAGGTCAAACTTAAACAACAGGCGTAGTTGGATCATGGACCAACAAAAATGTGGCTGATCAGTGTGAAAGTCAATATTAGTTACATCAGGAAATAATCACTTTTTACATATATTATGTTCTAAAATTAAAACAATACTAGAAGCATTAAATTAGTTTCTCACCGAAATAAATAACTGGACACTACAGATTTAATCAACAACGGTTCTACAAACATTTATTGAACAGTTCAGTGTGTATCATGTGTTTTCCTGCAAATTCTACCTCTTAAATCAGAACAATGCTGTGGTATTGCTATTCTAATCTCTGCCATTATATAGAAAAGCAGGGCTCAGTGAAACTAGGTCACCAAACCAAGGTTCCCACAGCTGGGTTTGTCTCAGAGCCAATGTGCAGACTCAGTCTCCTGACTTGGAGCCATGTGTGCCACACTGCACCATGGCTGCTAGAGCTATGATAGTAGCCTCGCCTCCCAATCAAAGCCATAATCACCTGACACAATTCCAAAGAAATGGACAGATGGACATTTTCAGAATGAAGGATAAAGAAGAACTGGAAAAGTCATATAAATTATCTTATCAAAAGTGTATCTCAAGTTCAATGATGAATTGAGTGGGAAATGTTCCTGTGATCTTTGGCAAACAAAGATTCCAGTGGAATAGACTAACCAGAAGAAGTCTGGCCATTTGGGAGTCTGCCTTGGGCAACTAAGGGACTCTAAGAGAGAGGTTACTACAAATGTGTTCTACAGAGGCAGTTCAAATTTACCAGAGTAACGTATTTGATTTTTGTATTCCTAAAAACCCTAATTTCCTAAAACCACAGATTTAGGGTAGAGGTTAGGGTTACCAACCCTATAAATCAATCCTGGATTTTCAGTTTGCCTGGTCAGAAGGAAATCCAAAATGCATGACATTCAATACTAAAACCAGGAAAGTCCTAGGCAAACTAAGATAAGTTGGTCATCCTATGGAAATTATATCACAGTGGGGGATACAAAACCAAAACTATAATGTCTTTCTGCTCTCCCTCTCTGAGGTCAAAGTCCATATAGGTACCAACATAATATCAGCAATCCAAAATGTTAGTGCTTAATGCATGCCACCACGTCCTTGACCATCGCAGATTTAAAAAAAAAAGAAAAAATTCTAGATGAGGTAATGGCAGTCACCAAGGCTTCCTTTTTGAATAACAGTCAGACTTTTGGTTAATAACTGTGCCCAATGTACTCTGTGAAAGCTGGAATTGAGGTAGGAATGTGATGATCCTCTTTAAAGATCCAGCAGAGGCACAAAACAAATGGTCTGTTTCTCCATGAATATAAGAATGTCCACACGACTATTCCTCCCTAGAGTGCTAATAATGGGGTCAGAAATAATTTATAATGAACATAACTTCACTACATAACCTCTACCCCACTCATTCATAGATGCATGCCCTCACTATATACTCAACTAACGACCATTCAGGAATATACCTACTATCATCAGGCACTGTATTAAGACTAGGAAAAATATAACAAAACAGTCTCTGGCCTAAAGAAACTCTAATCAGCAAATCCTCACTCAGAAAAAGACCTGGAACTACATCAGAAGACTGAATAAATGGATATACTATATATAAGTGAAAGAATGTTGATATGTGTATATGTCTTTTTTATGCCTCTATTTTGAAATGCTTTTTCAATTTTCCTTCTTAATCATCTTCAGGGCCTTATCTGTGGATAAGACGTCAACTATAGTTTTAATGTCAGAAAGTGGGTTTGCTCATTCTCAATTAACCCTTTTGCTATTTTCTTAATATCCTGAGTTGAACACTTCCATGATACTCACCTGCACTAGATAGATTCTACTTAATGCTTAAGGCTCTGGTCTCTAAACCAGCTAGGAGAACCAGTGGGCAGGAGATGGGGAAAACAGGCTGAAACATTGACATTAAGAGGCTGCATGGGGGGTTGACACAAGAGTGTGACTGGAAAAATGTATTGAGGCCAACAGTTCTCAAACTGTGGTCAGGGGACCTCTGGGGAACTTTTTCAGGGGGTCCACAAGGTCAAAATTATTTTCATAATAATACTGAAACACCATTTGCCTTTTTTCACGCCTATTCTCTCAGGAGCATATGGTGAGGTTTTCCAGAAGCTATGTAATGTGTGATATGACAACAGATTGAATGCAGAAGCAGATAGGAGAGTCCAGCTGTCTTCTATTAAGCCAGACGTTTTAAAGAGATTTGCAAAATGTAAAACAATGCCACTCTTCTCACTAAATGTTTGTTTTGAAAAATACATGCAATGAATTTTTTATTGTTATTTTTAACAAACTATTTTTACAATTTTGCAGGTTTAATTTCAAAGATGATTAATATCAACAGATATAACTTAAATCAACAAAAGGTCTTGGGGTCCACAATAATGTCCAAGAATATAAAGGGATCCTATGACCAAAAAGTTTGAGATTCACTGGTCTAAACTACATACTAAAAAATCAAAACTGTCGACTAAAGAGCTTGAATTTTAGGCCTAATGAGGTTATTTTCTACTTTCTATTGCTATTTCACCTTCACTTATCTTCCCTCCTTCAGTTTCCTTATAATATTGGATGGATGGTACACTCCCAAGATAAATTTCCTCTGGTTGAATTTTAAACTATCGGTTATGGCAGTTCTGTTCCTTCTGTGAGGAAGAAGATCCTAAAACTTAATAGAATTTACTGTTGGGGAAACATGCGCCTCCCCTCAAAACCAAGTTTTCCATTCTTCCCCAAAGTTGGTAAATTAACCACATATCAAAGCTTCAAAAGGACCAAGACTTGCAGGAATCAAAGCAATACAAAATTTGGGAAGAATGTTTAGGTTGGTGTTTCAGTGCACCCAAGTTGACACCGCCAGGGTGCAAGCAATTACCTTGTGAGCAAGTATTTGCCCATCTCACTTCCCAAACCAACAACACAGTCTGGGACAGGCTGAAGAGAGTAACCAAATCAAAAGAAAGCAAAGAGCTTTGTGTGTGTGTGTGTGTGTGTGTGTGTGTGTGTGTGTGTGTGTGTGTGTGTGTGTGTTGCAGTGGAGCGAAAGAAGGTGAAGACAAATGGACAAATGACTCGTACTCATTAAGGCACAAGGAGAATGGTTCATATTCACATGGGGTTTTAGAGTAGTTATTTTTATACAACTGCTACATGGGATCATTTGTTCTCTTGAAATGGCAGTTTTTACAAGGAAATCAATGGAACTATTCAAATTCTGCTTCACTGTGAACCTTAACTCATTTGCAGTGACTACATCACTGATTTTTTTAACGAGCACATTCTACTTTTTCTATCTTGTTAGCAAATATAGTTGACTTTTTAAAAAATCTATGCATAACTGGGTACAGGTAGACAGTGGGCCAAAGATCAGCTTGTATGCATGGCTATTCCAGTTGTTAAAATACTGAAACACTTCTGTAATAATGACAAATGAAGTGTGTGTAAACACATATGGTACACATAAATACTTCCCAGTAATGATGATTACTCTAGATTTGCTTGTCTTCATGTAAAAAGCACTACCTCTTTATAAAGTTAATGCCTGAAGACAACCCAAATGCATATGACTTTAGATATAATAGTCTCTAGCATAAATGAGTGTAGAACTTAAGATCACAATCCCTTTGTATTTAATTGCTGCAGATGCATGGGGAAAAATTCCTCTTGGAGAAGCACAGTGCCAAAACAAAAACTCCAAAATCTTCATTGGATCAGAATAGAAATTTTTTAAAGACCTCTGATTTAAATTCATTTCTCTTCAGGGACCTGACTTGGATACAAAGAGGAGGCTGAAATTAGAACCAGGATGAGTGGGACCTCCTCCTGAGTCTACCTGCTCTCAGTCAGGCCTGTAAAAAAGCTCTTTTGTAAGGGCTCATACACAAAAACTGCATGCTGGTTCAAGCAAAAAGAAAATTCAAACATCGAGATGTGCAAGCCAATAACGCAGCATGTAAGGGTACCGGTGGAATTCTGCTTCAAATCATTCTTAACCTTCTCATTCATCCAAATAAAAATACCATGTTTTTTTCAATGCTTAACATTATTATAAGACCATTTGGTAAGACCAAAATACCAAATGATGATAATAATGGTTACTACCACCACGACTACTACCAGAGCCTATAAGTCCTCAAACTCTGCCCCCCACCCTCCCCAGCACACCTCTCTGAGCGCATCTCCCTACTCCCTGACCCTCACACCCCAGCAGTGTCATCCAACCTGCCTCAGGGCTTTGGCCCCTCCCACTGCCTCTGCCTAGAACACCCTGCCCCCACATGACCACAAGCTTCACTCCTTCTAGTCATTCAAGTCTCCACTCAAATGTCACCTCTTTAGAAATGTCCAATCCTGACCACACTGTGTACGGTAGTTCCCCTCCGTTTATTACCCCCATGAACCAGATTTCCTTTTCATCAGAGCACTTATCAGCAATAGTAATACTCAAATTATTTAGGGGCCACTACAGCAAAGGCACTGATCAATGGAACCGATGCTAGACAACTTGATCAATTTCTTTTTTTTTTAATAATTTATTGTCAAATGGGTTTCCAAACAACACCCAGTGTTCAAGCCAACAAATGCCCTCCTCCGTGCCCATCACCCACTCTCCCCCTCCCCACACCCCTCTCCCCTCAGTTTGTTCTTAGTCTTTCAGAGTCTCTTATGTCATGTCTTCCTTCTTCTCTGTGGCTTTTTTTTTTCTTATTCCTTCCTTCCTTCCCCTCTTCCCCTCCAGCCTGGTTTTCTGCTAGGTCTTCCAAAGCCTACCTATCCGTGGGAACATATGGCATCTGTCTTTCTCTGCCTGACTTATTTCACTCAGCATAATATCCTCCAGTTCCATCCAAGTTGCCACACATGGCCAGATTTCGTTCTTTCTCATTGCTGCGTAGTATTCCATTGTATATATATACCACATCTTCTTTATCCATTCCTTGATCAATTTCTAAGCTCATTATCACACATGCTATTACCCCAACATGCTTAATAAATATATAGTTAATATATATATTCTGTCTTCTTAACTAGAATGTGTAAGTTCTATAAGGGAAGGGACTTTGTAATATTCCCTGATCTATTCCTACTACATGGAACACGACTATTAGTCACATAGCAGACACTCAATAAGTATTTGTGGGGTTTTTTTATTCAAGTATAATTGACATACTATATTAGTTTCAGGTGTACAACATACTGATTTGATATTTTTATGTATTGTAAAATGATCGCTACAATAAGTCTAGTTAACATCTGTCACCATACACAGCTATAGACTTTTTTGTTCTGATGATGAAAACTTTTAAACTCTATTCCCTTAGCAACTTTCAAATATGCAACACAGTATAAAGTACAGTTGTTAATAATTGTTGACATAAGTAACTCTGTGTGTCTATATGTTAATATAGTCTAACGATTTATCAGAAGTACACAGAATATTCTTATGTTAAATGTGGTCCTGAATTATTCAAAGACCATATAAATGTACACACATGTACAGTTTTACAGCATTAGATACAATAAAGCAGTTAGCAATAACATCTTGCTAACCATAACTCAGTATCTTTGTTGATTCAGAGGTTAGTTTCAGGGCTTCACATACAAGAGCCCCGGAGACTCCATCCAGCTTTGACTGAGTCTGCTGCTAAGAGTTTGGCGGAGGGAAATGTCACTACCAAAATAAATATGCTTCACTGATCTAAAAAAAAATTTAAACCCTAATTTAAATTACACGCAGGGATATTTGAAATGTTTAGTTTCTCTTTCCTTCCAATAGAGCAAAACAAAATTTTGAATGCCGAAAGGGGTAGGAATGAATCTCAACTGTATCATGGTGCTTATTTTAAACATAGGAAAGTACCAGTATTGGTAAAGTATTGGCAAATACAAGGTAATGAGTACTAGTAACAGCAGCAGAATAGCAAAAGTAACAGTAGTAACTACAATGGTCAATTGTATCTTTTCAGTACCCATGACCTAGCAGGCACTGGGCATAGTACAATGCATACATTATTTCTAATGCCCAGAACCGCCCTGATGCGCAAATGAGAAAAAGGGGCTTGGAAAGATCAAGCAACTCTCCTTGGAGACTTGTGAGTAAGATAATACTGACCATCACAGAATCTCCTCAAGAAAAGAAGAGAAGAAAATATCCCCATTTGACTGATGAAGAACCTAAGAAGCAAAGGATTTCAAAGACTGAAAATCAGGTCTCTTCACTTCCATTCACAGGAATCTTTGTCAATGAAGACTAAATTACCCCATGCATTCTTAATTTTGCTGAGACGTTGCCTTGCAACAAAAATCGTAAAATTAAATTAAAACCCACTCAATCCAAATCTTATGGATTAAAAAGACCTTGCTAGTAGCTGTCTGTGCTCAGCAATACTACCACAGTTTGAAATGTTTATGCCTCTCCACATCTAACTCCATCTTCGATGACGACTAATGGATATTGTTCAGATTTTTAATACAGTTTTTAGAATATGGTTGCACTGACTGCTCGCTTACTTTTTTCTTACTTATTACTCACATGAACTTCAAAATCAAGACTATTGCTCTAGAAAAGAAGAATTAAGTTAAGGTTAAAATGGCACTGCCAGGAAACAGATTAGAGGAAGGGAGAATAGGATGACTATCGCTGGAAGCAGGTGACTAGGAGCTGAGGGACAGGGAAAACCCAGCAGCTCTACTGTAGCTGGAGACAGTTCCAGCCCCTGGACACCGTCAACACCATGAAAGGCTACCAGAGGCCGCAGAGGAACAAAACAAAACAAAACAAAAAAACGTTTAGCGACACATGGGACTGATTCTGTTCATTGTATTCCTTTGTTCCTGGTACCTGACATTACTTTGAAAGAGTTAAATTCAGTATCACCGAGTTTCCTGACCACATTGTTTTCCCATTAGGCTTATTACTAAAACAGCTTTTCACAACATTAGTTAACACTTTGAAAATCTGTTCCTATACAACCATCTTATGTGGATTATGTCTTTCCTTTTTTCCTTGCTTTGTTTCTTTAACACAGGAAAAACGGTACAAATTTTAATCATGTTCTCCAACAGTGAGAGAAGCAACAATGACTCAACGAGTTAAGAAAAGAATAAAAACCTTGGTGTTGAAACACTGAACCCTGATTGTGTCACTAACACGGTATTGCACATGTATGTGTTCAAACATCCTTCTTGAAGCTTTGATGGAGGAAATGAGTGGTTGCCAAAAAGCTTAATTGTCATTTTTCTCCATGGGATGGTGGAAATCTGTCTAAAATAAAATTTAAAAACATTAAGTGATAAACATTTGCTAATAATAGCTTGAACTTGCTTTTCTATTTAAAGTTTTTATTTGGTTTAATAACTTGTTGAGATAACTACTTTAATGACAGTTCTGGGGGAAAAAAGGATTTAGAACTTCAACACAAATTAGATTCATTAAAAGTTGAAGAGCTATTCCAAGTAGCATATTTGTTCCTCTATAATATTGATTCCGAATGGCTTGCCCGGCACAGTAAGTCAGTACTAGTTCTGGTTCCCATATTTAATCATGATTTCAGAGATATGTCAAAACATCAAAGGGACATCAATGCGAGTAATGCGCTGGGAGAAAAAACTGGTGCCAAAGAGCTTCAAGCTCTAATTTGTATGGTGTCTTATTTCATTACGGTTATCTCTGAAAAGTAATCATTTCAGCTTTATGCATTTAATTTGGGACCCAGATATTTGTGGACGTGGGCAGTAGCAGATTCTACAGAAACGTATTAATGTAGTACCTCAAAGGAAATTTTGGTTTTTTCCCCCAAAAGAGCCTGGACTGGTCACCAGATGTGGAGGCCATATGGCACACAAACATGAGAGCGCTGGGACAGTAAGAGTGGGGCTAATACGCTCGACAGGCAGGAGTAACCACTCTGAGATGATGGACAAATGTTTGGTTCTGTCGACTTTTTGAAAAAGGATACATATAAATCACTCTATTTTTAAACCCAGGAATACAACTTGGCCAGTCATTTTCTCCAACTCTTTATTTTTTGGGTTTCAAAGGAAATTTGTCCATGTGTAGTTTATTACTCGGTCTGAATTCTGTCCTTTTCGCATACAATTCATGTTGAAGTTAAAAGAGAGAAGAAAGCTGAATCAGGAGAGCAGAGAGCATGACTGCTGTAGTGAAAAGATAAATTTTATTTGCAGTAACTCCCAAGGAATTGTTAGAGCTAATCAGTCACCAAGACTTGTATATTCTGTTTCTGCATTATCTCTTGAATTTAATCCTTGCTCCCCAAGCTTCGACCCTTTTCCCACAAATGTGCATCTTATATCTGAACCCTGCTAACACTGAAAGATCCAGCATGCCCTGCCTTATCTGAACTCCACGCCTTTGAATACGCAGCTCCCACTACTTTGAGAGCATTTCCTGCACTTTCCTAACTGGTAAATTCCCTTTCATCCCTCGAAACCTAGTTTAAGTATCAACTGCACATGAAATCTTGGTTGCTTACCCAGGCAAAATTATGCGTTTTTAATGCCTTTTTGAATGATCTCCTGAAAATAAACCCACCGATACATTCCTATTCTAATGAGAAAGGAATGAAGACAATACTGATGGCAGCTGACATTTATACAGGGCTTTATTTGTGCCAGCCACAATGTTAAGTACTTCATGCAAACTATCTAATTCAAGGTTTATATATAAAGAGTTTGTACAAATGAACAAAGAATAATATATTTGCATTACAGACTTTGCAGACTGTGCAGAAGCAGCACATAAAAATTACCCAATGTAATTCAAGTAGACTAAAGTTGGCTATAAATTATTTGCTTCTTCCCCTTGAGAAGTGGAGTCTAACTATTTCCCCTTGATTGCCCACGGGTCAATAGAAGTGATGTTCTAGGACTTCTGAGACTAGGTTCTAAGAATCAGAAGTCTCGCAGCTTCCGCCAGGTCCTCTGGAACACTTTCTCTGGTAGACCCAAGCCTTCTGAGGTGAGACACCCATGCTGGAGAGGCCATGTGTAGATACTGCACCGAGTCCATTGTTCCAGCTATTACCTACGGGGCCCAGATATGACTGAGGCCATCTTGGGTCCTCTAGATCAGCCCCTCTACCAGCAGAATGCCACCAAGTCACCTCACCACCTACCATGTGGAGCTGAAGATCTGCCCAACTGAGCTCTGCTTGAATTCCTGCCACACAAAATTATAACCTAGCCACTAAGTTTTGGGGTCATTTGCTGTGCAGCAATAGATAACTGGAAAACCCACTACTCAGAGAAAACAATGATAATCATTTTCATGTATTTTCCTACATTTTTCTCTAATTTTATCTAAGTTCCTAACCTCCCTTTACTTCTCATCTTTTTTCTTGTTATTCTTTAACAGTTGCGTTCATACTATAAATGCAGTTTTGTCTTTCATATCCATGTGTGTAAAATATTTCTACTAACATCACATGATTAATGTTTCCTCACCCCATTAAAAATATTGTTTAATAACTTGACTTTAGTGACTACATACTGTGTTCTACCATTCTCCTATTTGTGGAACATTGAGATGGCACCTAATTTTTCATTATTATAAATAAAACTGTAATGAGCATCTTTCAAAGTAAATCATATGAGCATCTCTGATTGTGTTCTTAATGCTTATGATCAGAGGTGACATTCCCAGGAAAGGTATAAACCTTTTCAAGAGTCTCGTCATAGATTGCCAAAGTGCTAGGACAAAATTCATTCTCCCAAGAGTCATATTTCCTGATGACCATGCTATTAAGTCTGCCCAACACTAAATTAGCATTTGTCAACCTTTGCTAATTTGAAGTGGTAAACTGCTTCCCAGTGTAGTTTGAGTTTACATTTTCTATGACTAGGAAAAGGGAACATTTTTTCATATCTTATTCACCACTGTTATTTCTTCATCTATAAAATGGCTGGCCACATTTTTTTAAACCATATCTGTTGAACGATTATATTTTTCTTATCCATATGAATGAATTTTTCACATATCTTTATGGCAATACTTTTGCTATTTTGCTGTCCTTTTAAGGTATTTTGATTTATCAGTATCCTATGTAAAAATTATAAAGGCAATAATAATGGCTATTGTGTTTCCTATGTGATTGGCAAAGGGCAGGTACTTTACATAAGTTTTTTTATATATTTTATATTCTAAAGGCTTAATGATCTTCCTATTATTATTATTATCTCCTCCAATTTACAGATGAAGAAATTGAGACTTAATGAGTACGTAAGTTCCCATAAGATCACTTTGTAAGTGTTGGGGGACAAAATTCGGTTCCAGGACCATCTGATCTTCAAGTCATTTCTCTTAACTACTGAGCATATTGCTATCACATCTGGTGATTTTCCCCCTTTGTAATTAATTCCCTGGCTTTTATGTCTGGAATGTTCTTCCCTATTTCAAGACAAATCATATGCTTACCAATAATTAATATTAGAGTTCTTTTGGATTTTAATTTACTCTTTTAATACAGTAATAACTCCCCATTTCCCTCTGCTTTTATTAAATACACTAAATTTATTAAATTACTAAAACACTTGTACCTGTCTCCGAACTATATTGTAGCAGGAATACATTACTAGTAATTATTTTTGATTGGACAGATGGTGGTTTTTGCTGAATTAAAAGGGTAAATAAGCCAAAATAAAAAATAAAAAAGCCCTAGAAAATATTCATACGCATTACTGATATATAATTGATACATATTGATACATAATATTGATAAATATCATCAAGTTTTTCACTCAACATTACTGTTTTGGGGTTTTTATTAGCTATTTTTTAGAACAATTTCATCGAATTCTAAAAGTGATTTTTTTTAGAATTCTAGAATTCTGATTGACACTGCATCGAACATATAAGTTGAGCGGAAATTTTTATTTAACATCTAAGTTTTAGGCTTTTTTTTTTAATGTTTATTTATTTTTGAGAGACATAGAGACAGAGTATGAGCAGGGGAAGGGCAGAGAAAGAGGGAGATACAGAATCTGAAGGAGGCTCCAGGTTCTGATGCACCATCAGCACAGAGCCCGACACAGGGCTCAAACTCACAGACCGTGAGATCATGACCTGAGCCGAAGTCGGCCGCTTAACCGACTGAGCCACCCAGGCGCCCCTTAACATCTAAGTTTTAAATAAAGAGGTTAAAAAAAAAGAAAATACTCCACTGTCTGGATTCTGTTTCCCCTCAAACCAAACAGTAAAATTCATTTGTGCGCCCAATGTGTAGAAAGAAATGGAGGTCTAAAATAGACCCGCATAAGCTGTCTCTAGAGAAGACTGGCCACAGAGGGGATTCTTACAAAGATAACTGCTAAAGCACTTTCCAACAATGCGAATCTATGGTTGGTACATACAACCATGGCTGAGATTTCTGAAGAAAAGGCAAATAACAATAATACAAAGTCTTTGCGAGAACTCAGTGCCTGTGTTTGTTGTTTGGACCAAACCTTACTATACTAGAACAGTCTTTGGGACTTGCACTTGGGGAGCCTAAATCCTCTCTTCCTTTATCTATTACTGGTTGAAAAGTGGCAAATAAAACAAATCAGATGTGCTGGAGGCGCTTGCTGCCTGAAAACCATTGAAAGCTGTATTATTTACTCGTAAAGCAAAAGCAAAGAATTCTTTTTGCAAAAATTAAAAATCATGGCTCTGACTTTATATTTCCTGATAAACTGATGTACAGGCAATTTTCTTATAAGTAAACAAAGCTGCTTTTTCTCTACTAAATATGTAGCTTGATGATGACATTTATTTATCTTATTTTTCAAATAAGCCTTTCAAGGCAGTGTATAATTATTGAGTGCACAGACTTTGGGGTCAGGCAGAGACAGGTTGGAATCCAGGCTCCACCACTCACATGTAACTTTAGGCAGATACTTAACTCCTCCAAGCTTCTGTTTCCTCATCTGGAAGACAGTTCCCAGAACTGTAGGGTCTGAACAAGACAATGCATGTAACGCACATAAGCCTGGCCGCTGGCACTTCAGAGCTCGGCGGCGGCGTATGAGATGGCAGTGAGGAGCGACTCTCTCATAACCTCAGTCCAAACATCTTGCACAGACTTGAGAAGGGGTTGGCAAAGTGAAAGATAAAAGTGGGAGGCCTTTGGCAAAAGCAAGATGATAAACGTTCCTTGTGAGATTCATAGATTTGACAAGATTAAACCAAATTACAGACACGATCAGCTGCACCCTACTCTGTGACCTTCACAGCAAGGGAAAGCTGAGGTCAGGTTAGCTTTCTTAAAGCAAGTTTACCTGCGACCCATGATTTTCTCACAGGCACAGAAAAAAACATATATATTCCTCATAACCATAAAGTCACTTAAACTCTTTCATCTTTTATGCTTCTACCATGAAATTATTCTCTTGCATGGGTATGGTGCAGATCAATTTGAGATAAATCAGATGAAAATACCTCACTAGCCATAAGGAGCTATGCATTCGCTGAACCGACATGCACTGTTTCTTATACGCCAGGCGTATTCCAAGTGAAGGGAAGGCATGGATAAATAAATTATTTATAAGAGGCTGCTCTGTCAGTACAGGTACTGCCGTGGCAGAGGGAGGTGGACACGAATAACTTTGAACCATGCTATCACTGACGCGCTATTACAGATGCACGTGTGAGGGGCTATGGCATACTAAAAAAAAAAAAATCATCCATGTGTTAAGACATCCACCCTTTATCACCTGAAAAGCCCTTTTTTGTATTTAACAGGGTGTTTCACATCGAACACGTGCTCAAAATTTGTGCCGACCACCTGTACTATTTAACTACTTATTGCTTCTTTGCTCACTATATAATGTAAGCACCGCAATAGCAGAGACCTTGTTTTTCTTGTTTACTAACGCTGCCTCAGTGCTGAAGAAGTGTGGTGTGTAATAGATGCTCCATTAACACTGTTGGCTAGTGGGATGGATTTTATGTGGTGGCTGCATAGGAAATAATCTCCACTTAGAAATCATTTCATCAGGGGCGCCTGGGTGGCTCAGTCGGTTGAACGTCCGACTTAGGCTCAGGTCATGATCTCGCAGTCCGTGAGTTCGAGCCCCGCATCGGGCTCTGTGCTGACAGCTCAGAGCCTGGAGCCTGCTTCGGATTCTGTCTCTCCCTCTCTCTCTGCCCCTCCCCCACTCATGCTCTGTCTCTCTGTCTCAAAAATAAATAAACATAAAAAAAAAATTAAAAAAAAAGAAATCATTTCATCAGCACTCCTACAAAAGTGAAATATTTTTGCTTCTAAACTTTGTCTATATTTTCTTTTCTTTCTTTTTTACTCTATTCTTTTGTCGTGCTCAGAAAGAACACACTGAAGCATGAACACACTTTCCTAATCAGAATACTAATTATTCATAAGTTATTTATTTATTTAGTTATTTAGTTATGAGAGAAAGAGAGAGAGAGAGAGAGAGGGCACAAGTGAATGAAGGGCAGAGAGAAAGAGAGCACAGGGCTCACCAGAAGTGGGGCTCGAGCTCGCCCTAAGCAGGACTTGAACTTAGGAACACTGAGATCACGACCTGAGCCAAAGTCAGATGCTTAATGACTGAGCCACCTATGGACCCCCATAAGGAGAATGTAAATCTATGGGAGCCACTAGGAACTATTCTGGTCAGTAGAGAGAACAGTGCTTATGGCGTATGCCTTGGTTAGTGTATTTATCATATTTAAATTGGCGGCTTTCCTCTAAAGACTTATATTTATAGGATAACTGTTAATACACCCTTTTCTTTTCTTTTTCTCATTTAGACTATGATCTTTTTTAAAAATATATCTCTATAGGAGCAAAAGAAAACAAATCCATCAAACGAAAGTTACCTAACAAGATACCAATAAACTAACAATATTACGTATCTATTACAATGGCATGTAAGTATTTTCCTTCTACTCCCAAAACACCTTAAGGTACTCTACATGTATAAGTTTTATAATGTCTTTATATTTTATAATGTCTTTACACCAAAACTAAAGTTAAAGAATGCAGTTGTAAAGTATGGGTATCATGTATTCAATAAGAAAGAAGAAAAATTCTGTATTTTTCAGTAAAAGTTAATAACCAGGAATACCAAGCCCAAATTTTTCCAATTTTATTTCCTTATTATTTTTCTATTTAAAAATTATTGAATCCAGGGGCACCTGGGTGGCTCAATTGGTTGAGGCACCAACCAACTTCAGTTCAGGTCATGATCCCACGGTTCATGAGTTTGAGTCCCGTATCGGGCTCTCTGCTTCAGCACAGAGCCTGTTTCAGATCCTCTGTCCCCCTCTCTCTGCCCCTCCCCTGCTTGTGTGCATGTGCTCTGCTCTCTTTCTCTCTCAACAATAAACATTAAAAAATTTTTTTAATTATGATCCAAAATAGTACAATAAAAACAAACTTCAAATACTGAGTAATATATCAAACAAACAAAACAGCAACATTAAAAATAAAATAATTCACTGAAAAAAAAAAAGACTATACCAACTCTACATGGACTAAGTATGCACAGGAATCTTTTCTACTCTTGTTAAACCACAATAAAGATTTTTTAAAGATTTTTTAAAAATCACCTGAGTGGATAATAATAGAAATAGCTCTATGTGGCAGGATGGTAATTTATCAACTTTTAACACGTATTTCCCTTTAGCCTTTTTTTCAATTCTGTTTTGCTCATTTGTTTTTTTAAGAGCTCAAAATCAAGATATTGAAAAAAATAAAAACGGTGTTTCTGCATGCTGTTAGGAAATATTCCTTTCAAAAGTATAGGGTATAACCAGTACGTAATTGGCCAGCTGTGGATTTTTTTCTTCTCCGGCACAGACACAAAATGACACAAATTACTCTAGGAAAAGTATTTCCATAATATTTGTAAAATGATACTGCAACACTATTCCATACGTTATAAACTCTGACTGCCCCTACTGGAAAACTCTGAGGAAAGGGAGTGCTGAGGAGAACCACATATAGTGCTTCTCCTAAAGAATGTACGTCTTTAGGATATTTGGATCACGTGACATTCCTCATTCACCATTTATCACTTCCAGGGCCAACACATTCTGGAGAAAAAGAGACAGGTTGATCAGCTTCCATTCTGCACTATCCCACTCTGCTTTAAGTCCCTTAATTCAGAAGCGAAGAATGAGAGGGACAGAAGAGGACACCAAGGCACTGACATTTAGTCAAGGTATGCAGTTTGGCGAAATCCTCACAGTGTCCCTTGCTAGGAAAAAACCTGAGACCTTGGACAAATGTTTCTCCTACTTTGAGGATTAGCAGCCATTTTGGAAAAAAGAAAAAAAAAAGTAAGCCCTCAATAAATGATTCGTCCTACGATGGTAAAAACTAGAAGTTGGGGGAGAAATCTGTACCCAGGCTCAAGCCCTCTGTCTAGTATCAGGTACCCACTAATGTCAAGCTAACCTCTCGCTCTCTCAGAATCTTTAAGTCAAAGTAAAGTGGGGGTGCCTGGGCGGCTCAGTCTGTTAAGCATCTGACTCTTGATTTTTTGCTCAGGTCATGATCTCATGGTTCATGAGATCGAGCCCTGCACTGGGCTCCATGCTGACAGCTTGGAGCCTGCTTGGGATTTTTTCTCTCCCTCTACCTCTCTCTCTGACCCTTCCCCTCTTACACTCTCTCTCTCTCTCTCAAAATAAATAAATAAACTTAAAAGAAAAAATAAGTAAAGTGGTAAGATCCTCTAGATATTCAGCCAACCTAGGCACAAGATTCCTTCGTTATTACCCTTAAGTTATTACCCAAGATTTCCTGTGAATGAGCATAAACAAGACTTGGTTTCTCCAAGGCTAACATAAAAAAAAAAAAAATCAATTAAACAGTGTTACTTCCTTCCATTCTTAGGAACCCAGATGTTTCAAAAAGAAAAAAAAAAAAAAAAAAAACTCCCAGCAAGCATTGGGGTGGACAGCATAGTACAAACAGAGAGAGGGAGAGGCTCAGGACAGAAGACACAGTCTGTGCAGGGAAGCACAAATCATGATTATTTTCCTTTCGATCAAGCAAACCAGGATGGTTGTAACTCTTCTCGTTTTTCATAAAACAAAGACCCACCCAGATGTGTCGTTGCCCTCTGGCGTAGATGTGTATTTGAAACTTTTTTGGTAGACCCACAAAACACTAAGAACCAAAATTGTTAGTCTGAAACTTACTTTGCCTGATTACTAACTCTGGCTTCCAGCTGGAATAACATATGATATCATTGGTTCTAAGGCAAGCCCAGTTTAAAAGTGAGTTTACTTAGCCCATATATTCAACTCTCACTTTCTAATCAGATGGTTGGCACAAATTCACCTAACTCCAAAATCTGGCGATGTGCCCTCCCTAGCAAAGAAACAAGAAATTCATACATGGTGGGGTTTTTTTTCCTTCTGTTTTCCATTTGTCTCTTTTATCATTCAAAAATACAATACCATAATGTGATAGAGAAGAAGAAAAACATTAAAACAAAATATTTTATAGGAGAAAAGTGAAATGAAGATCATGTATCCTTATGGAGAAATGTATAAGTCTCATAAGGTTTCAATAAAAGGTTTGCTGAGAAGTAAAACTCAAGATGAAAATCCAACTTGGTTGCCAAATTTATAGATATATCAAAGAAAAATAAATTAGTGGGAAATGTTGCATTTTAATGATATCAGTACTCACAGATGAAGTTATGTAAAAATGCATATAAAGCTATCAAATAAATGCATATAAATTGAAGCTTTAATTAATGGGCTATGTAGACCATACTATGTTTTTGAAAACTTTTTTATCTGAATGCCTAGGAACAAGAATGAGTGGAATCTCAGACTTAAATGGCCAGTAGTTACTCTGATGTTTTGCCCCAGGACAAATATTCTAGCAATACATAGTAGTGAAGGGCATGGCTTCAATCAGATCTGGGTTGTTTTTTGTTTTTTGTTTTTTTAATTTTTTTAAGCGTTTTTATTTTATTTTTGAGAGACACAGAGACAGAGCGTGAGCAAGAGAAGGGCAGAGAGAGAGGGAGATACAGAATCTGAAGCAGGCTCCAGGCTCTGAGCCATCAGCACGGAGCCCGACGCGGGGCTCGAATTCACAGACCGTGAGATCATGACCTGAGCTGAAGTTGGCCGCTTAACCGACTGAGCCACCCAGGCGCCCCAAATCTGGGTTTTAACTTGGCTCCAATACTTACTAGCAGTTAAGACCATAGTCAAATTCATAACTCGCCTGACCTTTGCTGTACAGTCCTGCAATCTCGATCAGCAGTTCCGAAGGTGTATTTATAAATTGATTGAGGAGTATGTAGGACTTTTTTTCACAAAGGCAATACTGTAAGTTCAGTACTAATGTACTGAGACCAGAAAACCCTATCTGGTCCCAGATCCCTGAACACAGCACAAATGGTACTAATGCACTGAGAGCTAATCCAAATTACAAGATAAACTGTATGCACAAGCAAGAAGCCATAGATGTTTCCACTATGTAACCTCACTGTCCAGCAGGCAGCAAGGGCTCAATAGATTGTTGTTACATGGAATGAACCAAATATTTTCTTTTGAAAAAGGCTTTTCAGTTGATTTTCCCTCTACCATTGGGAAGCGACACCTTTCTTGGCAGAGAACTAGAAAGTAGGGGCTTCCCTGGGAGAAGAGAAAAGGTGATGAAGAGATGATTTATATTTCTGAAAGCCAGAAAGTTTTAGTTACAGTGACTCCCCAGGTGTTCAGAACTGTGGGGGGGGGGGCAAGAGGGGGTAGAAGTCTTGTCAATTAATAAAAGAGTCTAATCATGTGAGCCCCTGAGGGACCAACATGTTAGTCTAGTCATATCTTTTTAATTCCAAATGTCTTTCGTCTGGGACTTTTTTAGCAATTTGTTAGGAAAATTTTAAAGCTCGAATAATTTATGGTTGCATTTAAATAATCTAAATCCCATACACTATTTCCAAATATCCCAGAAACTGCTGATAGTTAAGAGTGCAGGCATGAAGACAATTTGTTATTCTGATCATTTTCTCATGAGATCACAACACGATCAGAATTTCAAGGCTCACAGAACAAACCACTGTGCTGAAAACGGCAGCAAGAGGTGACCACATTAATCAGAATGTAGGTGAGTTACTGTCACAAAAACCCAAAATTAGGGTGGCTCGCAAGGTAGGCAAGCAAGAAAATGAAGAGTGTACATTCTGGAACATATTTGCAAACAAGGCCAACAAAGTCCTTAGTCTCGCTTATCTTACAATCTAGCAAGGAAGACAATGTATTTCTCAGATACGTAAAGTCCAGGTAGGTGGTCCAGGGCTGGTACGGTGTTTACACCATCTTCAGCAAACCAACCATGGTCTTTCCACCATTCGCTCAAACATCTCCAATGCACAGCTTCCTCTTGTGACCCAAGACGGCCATGCCTGCTCCGGCCTTCCGGGCTGTATCTCACCGTGCAGGAAGAAAGTGTAAGAGGCATGTTTCTACCCTCTCTGCACACAGCCCGAAAGTGGCCCACATCATTTCTGCTTGTATCTCATTCATCAGAACCTGGCTGCAAAGGTTACTGGGAAGCACAGCCAGTATTCTGGGTGGCCGTGTGCTAGCTAAGAAGTCATAACAGGTGTTAACATAAAAAGCTCCTGTCCTATGTCTATGGAAGGCATCATTTTAAACTCTAATAAAGCACTTAAGCATTTATTCGTAGTCAGGTGCCATTCTATGGCAAGTCAACTCCATGTTTAGAACAAACTTCTCAAATTCCCACAGGCAGGCAGTTAAGCCTGCTATGGCCAGCATGAAAATGAAGAGTGTACATTCTGGAACATATTTGTAAACAAGGTCAACAAAGTCCCTAGTCTCGCTTATCTTACAGTCTAGCAAGGGAGACAAATAATGTGTAAACAAAAACTCAGCAAAGGAGAAGCAAAATTAAAATAAAGTGATGACAAAGCTACTCAGGGAAGGCTTGACTTCCCTGAGGAAATGGCACTGAGTTTTGATTTGAACCGGCCATCAGAAAAGCTGGAGGAAAAAATCCTAACGTTTTAAAGTCCCGAGGTTCCCTATTTATCAGAATCAAAGTTACTTCAGCTCTATTTTTCTTTATTTAAGGCTGTTATGCGTGGAAGGGGAAGTGTGTGTGTGTGTGTGTGTGTGTGTGTGTGTGTGTGTGTGTATACGCATGCACATATTCACATGTATGTGTGCAATGTGGCTGGGAAGAGGAGATCTATAACTTAATACTGAAATTAATACTTAAGAGTTAGGCATAATGTAGAACACTCCAGAACCACGAGAAAGAGTCCCTGCAGCAATCTATAGGGAAAGGAGGATAAACAAAGCAAATGGTTAGAAAATTTGAGAAACCGTACAACCTTTGTTTTCGGAAGTTATTTTTTTCGCTTGTTCTAAATAGTGTTTCTTGGTGTTTATATTTCTTAAGTAAAGTTAACTAATTTTGTCTGTTCTTCTAACTAAATTTTAGTTAGTTCAAAATGGGTAATCAGCAGCTGTGAATAAAATGTCTCACATGTTTTTAATCACAATGAGTTACATACAAGATAGGTCAAAAATAGGCAAATTCAATAATTAAATTTTATATATCAGTATTGATTTAAAACACTAATCATGGGCTTATTTTAATTAAGATAATCTGTCATGAGTTTTAGCAATTTAAAGGCCATGTTTTTATATTTAAAATATTATACAAGTTATATTTTACTCTAGGGACCAAAGCTAAGTCAACACATTCTTAAGCTATCAAGAATTCACTCAGAAAAAAAAAATTTTTTTTCCACTTGAATTAAACACTTTATTTTAATTACAATTTTGGAGTCGCATCTGGAACTTGAGGAGGGCTTGGGTGAGACGTCCAGTTTTGGAACATTTTGTGCAGTTGTGGTGAGATGTCCGCTGGAGCCACCACCACCTGAAAGCTCTATGAACTGGGCATCCAAGATGGCTCCCTCACACAGCTGGTAGGCAAGGTTGGGGATTCTACAGGAGCCCCTGTCATCTCAGAGATGGAGGTCTCAGGGAGCCTGGGTGGCTCAGTCAGGCATCCGACTTCAGCTCAGGTCATGATCTCATGGTTTGTGAGTTCAAGCCCCGAATCAGGCTCTCTGCTGTCGGCGCAGAGCCAGCTTTGGATCCTCTGTCTTCCTCTCTCTCTGCCCCTCCCCCACTGATGCGCTCTCTCCCCCCCGCCCCTCTCTCTGTCCCTGTCTCTTTTTCTCTGTCTCAAAATAAATAAACATTAAAAAACATTAAAAACATGGAGGTCTTGGGGCAGTTAGACTTCTTACATGGCAGCAGGATTACCCCAGAGGTAGCAAGCCCAAGGAACCACTGGTATGTTCCTTGTCATTTTCTGAACCAGCCGCTGAAGTAATGCAACATCTCCACTCAGATAATTCCAAACCTAAGACCTCACAGTGTCAGCCCCAAAGGTCATCTCCAGAGCATTTTTCCTTGGTCCTAAAGCAGTTTAGGGGAAAGTTTAGGGTCACTTAAATAGCCTTGATGTAGTCACAGCATAGTCCACTAGGCACAAACTTACTGAGGAAAAAAACAGTCACCTCCTCAACTTACAAAAAGTGCTACAGTGAAATGAATACCTCACATGACAAGGCATTTGCCATGGTCATGGCCAACAAAGGAAAACTGCCACTCAAATACCATTATTTTAACCCAATGGGCAATATAGCAGTCAGGAAGACACCAAGTCAGACCTAAAGTCTAAATTCCTACCTTCAAAGCCCCATTTTATTGACCCTAAGACCCACTGATTATAATATATACCGTTATTTTATATAGTTCCAGCAAGAAAGAGAATACTGCCATTAAACTAAGAAATACCATGAATTTCAGGATGCATCCCAATTTTAGAAATACCAAAATGTGGGGGAAAATTGACATCTTAGAATCCATGAAAATTGATAGCATTCTTCTGACCAAATCTGCCCCTTTTATTTTTAGAATGGAAAATTACCTTTGTTATTTTCAACACAATCATTAAAAAAGAAGGTTTTCCTGTATATTATGTTACAATCTGCCTCCTACATCTTTTTGAGCGTACAAAACTGTTTAATACAAATGTCCAAAGAGATAACTGATAAATCCCCATTTAATTCTTCTCCCAAAATGTTTAAGACATTTCATTCAAAACCACCGCTGATTACTGTAGGGCTCTCCGAGGGGGCCACCAAAAACCTCCAGGTCAGGGGCAAGTTCTGACCAGGGAAGCCCTCCCATAAAGACAGAGGACAGAGCACCTGCTCCCTGCTGCCAGCTTGCTCTAAGGAGTAAGAGGAGTGGAGAAAGAAGGCAGATTCTGGTGTTGAAATTGCTGAGTACCACAGAGCTCTCCACAGACAGAGCGCCTCTCGAGAGGAGAAAAGGCAGAGTTGAGCCCATTCGATCATCCCGAATTTGCCAACCAGAAAAGTCAGTCTTCTTCCCAAGAGAGGAGGATGTAAGGGGTCAGAGACAGACTAAGACCATGCCTATGAAAACCCCCTCGGCACGGAAATCAGGAATGGGGGAAAGTTGTTGTTCTCTAATACTTGCCTTTGCAGGTTATTTTGAGGTAATACTGTAAAAAACACTGTGACGTAATAAGAAACATATATTTAGTCTCTGCCCCCAGTTCCTGGCACACGGCCTCTAAAACCCTTATATTTTCCTGAGTGATAGGAATCTAGGATCATCATTTGTTCTAATTTTTGGTCTTTGACCCTGGTTCCTGGTACACAGAACTCCTAAATCCCTTGCAATTTCCTGGGTGATAGGAGCACCTTTTGTTCTAATGAGGTAACTCTTAGTGGATTCCCGAATGGTTCCTGAGGACTGGTCACCAGAAAGACCAAGCCATGAGTAGAAGCTTGGAACTTCCGGCCTTACCTGCTCTTCTCCAGGGAGGGGGAGGGACTAGAGACTGAGTGAAATATCAATCACGCCTATCTAATGAAGCCTCCATAAAAATACTTCAAGTATACGGTTCAGTGAGCTTTTGGTTGGGTAAACACACACATGTGCTGGGAGGGTAGCACATCCCAACCACATGGGGACAAAATCTCCTGCACTTAAGACCCTTCCAGACCTCACCCTATGTACCCCTTAATCTGAGTGTTCACTTATATCCTTTGTAATACCCTTTATAATAACTGGTAAAGTTAAATAAATGTTTCCCTGACTTTTGTGAGCCATTATAGCAAATTATCAAATTCGGGAAAGGGGTTGTGGGGGACCCAATATATAACCGGTTGGTCAGAAGTATGAGAAGCACAGACTTGCAGTTGGTGTCTAAAGGCGGGAGTGGGGGGGGGGGGGTGGGTGGGGGGCAGTCTTGTGGGACCGTGCCTACACCCTGTGGGGTCTGCACTAGCTGCATTTGGTTAGTATCATGACTGAACTGTAGGACACCCAGTTGGTGTTTAGAGTTGAAGGATTGGTTGCTGTAGGGAGTCCTACGTGTTTGGTGTCAGAACTGTTGAGAGCAGGGTATAAAAGAAATAAGGGGTTTTCTTTGAAACATGCTCCACAATTTTCCTCCTCAGGAAAAAAACCCCATGAAAAATCGCCTTGATGTGTAAACGACACTCGGGTTCGCTTTAGTAATCATCTTTTCCGCCTCGTCCCTCCCTCTATATCCAAATGATGTGACCAGCACTTTTGCAAGTGACAAATCACAACAAGACAGGACCTCCCAGGGTGTCAGTGTGGTCAGGCGTGGAACCGAAATGAGGCATTACACTTCCAAGCTGCGCCACATGGCTGGGGACCTCACAGAAGCTCTAGAGGACCAGGAGGGTAACCCCCAGTTGTTATAGCACAAGCAGGCCTACTATTTAACTAAGGGAAATGTGATTTGTTATAGAAGAGAGATTCTGAAATTTAGTATCTCATAAAAGGAGTTCGTTCTACCCATAAAAAAACTGGTTTAACAACTAGGAAAATGGTATAGCTACTTTTCATTGCAAAGGCAAGTGAAATTGAAGACTAAAGCAACATGTACCTGGGTTATCTTGAGTGGCTTTGTAACTCATTTTATTTTATTTAAAAACCACTTTCCAAGTCAGATATTTTAATTTAGAAATGTAAATTCTGCTTAAAGAAATAACTGGAGACAGAGAACACATATGTATAAAGTATATTATTTTAGGAAATATAAACACAGCTGCCTCTTCTACCACAGAGTTTGCTACTGTTCCATAACCACAATAAATTATGGTCAATAAAGTTTTTCTTCGTGACAATTAGCATAAAAACATCAGATATGCATATTAGAAACACTGGGATTTACATCCAGATTTAAAGAAAAATGCTGCTAAATATTATCAAACAGTAAATACAAAAAGGCAGTTAAAATTTTCCTAAGTAATAACCTCACTTTTCCTTAACAAACTTTAAATTAGAAAAACAAAGTCTAGGTGACAGAATGTTAAAGGCATTGCTCTTATAAAATAAACTGGCATTTGTAATATTTTTAGTTCAGCTGAAAGAATAAATAATAACTACTATTTATTGAGTGCTTACTAAATGTCAAGCACTGTATTTAATGATGTACATATATAACTGTGTTCAGTCCTCACGATAACACTATGAGGTAAGCAATTCAATCCTAATTAGATGAGGTGACGAAATCGAACTCTCTTGCTCCACTCTAAAAAGAGAATTCTTTACAGACTACTATCCAAATTAAGTAAATCCACACTTTGATTTAAAAAAAAAGCAAAGCTACTCTTACAGGTGAATACATTCATTAATAGAATCATAAATATATCCATGTTCAGGTTCAATTTGCTCTTTTCTACATACAAAATTTGAAACAGAAACAGTTACTCAGTAATGTGCACACGTGTACCAAACACCGAAAACATAGACTGAGATGTTGGACCTTGAAGATAAGGAGAGGAAAAGGAGTTGAGAAGCTATTTTATCTCCTTTGGTCTTTAAAAGCAAATTCACTGCTAATAAATATTAGATTTTTCCAACAACGCTCAAAAAAGTTTCTCTTTTCAGCACATAACATTATATTTCTGTCATTTTCAGAAGCCTCAGCCAAACATAAGTCTTATGAATTGTACTCAGATTTGTGGCTGACTCGTCATAAAATCGCCTAAACCACTGAACCAGAAGATGGTAGCGTAGAGGAAACGCAGTAACCTGGGTTTAAGTATAGATTTCCAAGACCAATTTCTTTTTCTTAACCAAGATTGTCTATAACGTTAATTAGGCCCTAAAGTCAACACTGAGGTCCCGGGGACAGAGGCCTGGTAGAAAGTGGTGGAAATGAGTCTCCAAAGAAATAAAAACTCTCAGTGCTGGCTGAGACTGGCATGTAGGCAGCTCTCAAGCTCTTTGGGAAAAGCTAGAAGTTGCCTTCATCCTCGAAATAGCCTTAGATGCTCTACTATCAAACCGATGTCTGTCTGTAAAAGGGGTAGCTCACCATATATTAGGACTCTTTACACTAATGGGTAAGTACATACGGTATAAAATAAGCATGTCCATATCCAAAGAGCAATTATGACGGCCAGTCTACAAGTCTGCCTCTGCTAAACACTAATGTGCAAGGGTCCGGAAATGACGGAGAACACAGTGCTAGCCTGTGTGATGTGCCATTATGATGAGAGGAGGGTTTTCCCATTTTAAATGCTTACTTCTTTTTCCCGGTGTTTTTATTCCTTTCCACCTGCTAAAAAAACCACACCAAGTCCTGTGGTCACATCTGAGGCAGTTTAGTATGTACGCAACAGGATTCTAAAACTTAAATATAAGATGGCTTAGAATTAATACTGGGTCAAGTTTCTTTAGAAACCTCAGGTGAGTTGAAAGATTATCATTCCTGGGAGAAAACTGGTCTGCCATGTTTTGAAACACTTTTGTTAGATTTTGGAGCTAGAGTGTCACCTTATAAGTGGTGGGTAGTAGAGGGTGAGGAAGTTGTCCGTGTGGCAGGGCAGTGGGGAGAGTCCCGCATTGGGTTGAGCTTCTGCCCTGCTTCGGGTGAGCACAGCCCTGCATAAGGTGAGCTTGAGCCTCGCTTGGAGTGAGCTCAAGCACCCACTTCGGGTAAATATGAGCCCTGGATAAGTCCCACTTCTCTCTCTCTCTCTCCTTATTCTCTCTGCCCCTTGTGGAATCCTCTCTCTCTCTTCTCTCTGTCCCTCACTCGTGACCTCTCTCTCAAAAAAAGAAAAGATCTGAATATCATAAACAAAAATAAATTCCATGTGCATTAAAATTTCAAACGTCAAATGTTAATTTTTAATGGAAAATATAGAACAACATGTTTAGAAATTACAGGTATAAATAGATTTCTAATATAAAACATAAATAAGCACAAATCATAAAGGATAATATTAACCAGCTAGACTACATTAAAATTTTGGACTTCTGTATAATATACTCGAATTAAAAGACAAACCACGCCCTTGGAGAAGTATTTGCATGACATGAGACAGTTTTTCTGTTACCCAACAGATAAAAGTGGGCACAATAAAAGAATGGGCAATTGAGGGGTGCCTGGGTGGCTCAGCTGGTTGGGCGTTTGATTTGATATCGGCAGGTCATGATCTCACATTTCATGAGATCGAGCCCCACGCTGGGCTCTATGCTGGCAGCACAGAGCCTGCTTGGGATTCTCTCTCCCTCTCTCTCTGCCCTCCTATGCTGTCTCTCTCAAAATAAATAAATAAACTTAAAATATATATAGAATGAGCAATTGTGAGAAGAGGAAGATTGAAAAGCCGATAAATACTCTTCAAGATGTTCAACCTCATCAGGAGACAGAGAATTCCAAACTGATATAAAGAAATGGCACTGGCCCACTATTTAAAAAATGTTCTAATTAGATAAAACTGAGTACTGGACATGACGTGGGAAAACAAAATGCCGTCCATGCCTAGTGGAAGGGTCAACTAGTTCAAACTCAAGAGTTTGTGATACTTCGTAAACTCAACAATACGCACGGTCAGCAATCTAACATCCTTTCCAAGGTGTATCTCGTACAGAAACTCTACAGAAACTCTTCCACACGTACACCAAAAAGCGTGTCTGGGAGGTTCACCAGATTCTTTCTTCTCTATTTCTTCTCTCTCTCGCTTTCTCCTGTGTTTCCTCTCTCTCTGTCTCTCTCATTCTCTACACACACACACACACACACACACACACACACACACACGGAATATTTAAACTGGATAAATAGGAATTGGATAAAGTGTTGTATACTCACACAATTAAATAGTATGGTATAGTTTAAATAAGTGAACTAGATCTAAACATGCCAGCTTGAATTACCTTAAAAATAGAATGTTGAGAGGAAAACCTAAGTTGTTTAGGAATATTTCTAATACAATATTACTTACATAAAAAGTAAAACCCAGACCACAATACTCTGTATTTTTTATGGATAAATAAGTATTTAATAAAAATAAAAAACCAAGGAATTGAGTCTGGGACCACCTCTGGGAAAGAAAAAAGGAGAATCAGAGCAAAGAAGGGTACAGCACCAGAAATGTTTCAACTTTATTTCCAGTTTTATTTCTTTAATGAAAAAGGATATAAAATAAACATTAAAAACGGTAAATTATATTGAGTCTATGTGAAGAGGACATAGATATGTCATATTAGTTTATTTAAGTTTGAAATGCTTTATAATTGCTTAAGTTTTCCATGAATCATGAAAAGGTCCTGATCCCTTCAAATTCACTACATTCACAAATGTAGTTTGCCTTCCTTCATCTTTTACTAAACATCATTTTAAGCCACATGCTAAATATTATCTAAGGATTAGAGACTAATTAGTGTCAGAAGAAATGTAAATAGTGGTAATATTCCACAAGAAAAGTAGCAAGGATTGAATAAAGATGCCATGGAGATCAAGAAAGGTCCAAATGGCATAAAATTGAAAAGAGGTTCCCAAAGATTAGTCGAATGCTCAAAAGACATTCTTGGTATTGAGTGAAAAGCCAAAGAGGTCACTATCAAAACAACAACAACAAAAAACCAAAGAATAGGTATGTAAAATGCCTAGTATAATTTTAATTTGGAGGCTCTTGGAGAATATGATATAGAGGATATGTCAACGATATGGCTTATTACTAAGACTACAATAAATATCCAAGTTTTTCCTGAAAGGGAACAGTTTAACTATTAATATCCCAAGAAACGCCCATAGCAACATACCTGGAGAAGGAGTCTTTCAAAAGCCAGGAAGTTGTCCCATTTGGCAGTCTGCGGGTGTTTCAGAGTTTGAACTGTGGCCAGCCCAAGCTGTAGGAGCCCACAGTGAGTCACTAAAGCTTTGAGGTTGTTCTTGAAGAGCTGAATATAGGACATGAGCTGCCCCGGAGTGACTCTCCCTGGAGAAACAATAATTTATCAATGGTGAAATCATGAGAAGAATGTCATCGGTAATACTACTACTGCCTTGCACTGGGCAGAACTTCAGAGTTGATTGCGAGCTTTCCTAAGCTATTGCGATTCTTACAACAACATGGTGACAACAGCAAATTTGAAACTACTACCTACATTTTACAAGTAAAGAGACAGATGTTAAGCCATCTGGCCAAGGCCATAATGCCAGTAGAATTCATCTCATAATGCCCCATAAATAAGTTCTCAAATAAGGTTACACAAGTAAGTATTTGGTGAGCTCAACACCAGGTGCCTCTCTAAGACTGAGGACACAGCAATCCAAGAAGCAAAAAGGCAAAATTTCTAATGGCCTGCGTGTGGATAGAAAGTCGGATGAGAAATCTGTTATGACTGTAGCTAAAACCTTATCACTGGTATTCGTGGGTTCGTGACAATATTCCTGAGAATAAAAGCTGGCTGTTACAGGAAATTAAAACCTATGGAGAACAGGTGAAAAACCCAGGAAGACAAGGCATCAGAAGAAAACGTTTGGCATGAGTGATGCGGCACATTTACCGCAGCGGTAGACCTAGAACAAGAGCCCCGTCTCATAAAGGACTAATGATTGTAAGAAAAACAAAACAAAACAAAATGCCTGTTGAAGATTCACTCCTTCAGAGCCTATGAGCAGTCCTTTGGGTGCGTTCACATTCCGCGGGGAGTCAGACTGCATTCCTGGCATTCAACGGTACTGTGGACAAAATCCTGAACACCAGATTCTCTCCATTGGACAAGAAGGCGGCGACAGGGTTGAACTTAGATGCAAGTCAGGTAAATCTTTCCTGTACATCTTATTCTGTCGGCGCTGGGTTTGATTTAATCACAGAACTGTCTCTTAATGGTAAAAAACAATTACCATGAGAAATTTTGTCAAAAACAGCATATTTAGCTACTAAATCTTTTAAAAACCTCTTGGCATGAAAAATAATAATACTGTGATTGCATGTTTTTTATTCATCATTTTCATGAAAACCTAGTGTGTGAAATTTGAATAAACAAACTTTTGTGTTTTAAGTCTTGCATTCCCAGAAATCGGCATTACATTTCCCGCCTTTTCAATCATTTTTCTAGTATAATGAAGGCACAGCACATTAAAATATTTAAAGATAGTATGTCCTGCTAAAGCTTAATTGTTCACACACAACTGGCAAAGGGAATAATTTCAATATTACACAAAAGCCACATCTGTTCGTTTGTCATTTTTTCTTATTATGTTAACATTTTGTGCCACCTAATAACAGCAGCTGAACACAAAGTAAGCAAACACAGCTGAGCACTGCAAGCCACAGGAGGCAACAAGCCCCGTGCGCAGTGCGCCTGCATCTCCGGCTGGTTCTCTGGGTGCTGCGTGGCCACGTGCCCCTGTCTTGGAAGTGCTTCCTGTTTGCTTCTCCTTGAGCGTCAGCACAGCTAAACAGCTTCTCCTCCTCTTGACCTCCCCTTCCAGTAAGCTACCTTCAACTCTTTGGTTCACATAGAGCCCTGTATATGCTGTCACATTTCCCTATTTATAGAAATTCAGTATATCTTTTTATCTTTGCTAGTATGTTATCAAGATTCTTACTGGTTTTGTCAGTGCTCTGATTATTAATTTGCAAAGATTTTTTAAATGGGCCTCTGCTAATGGTATTTTTTTTTTATCATGAATCCTGATTCCTAGTATGTGATTCTGCAAAACAACCGTTCCAGAAATGTATACACATTATAGCAAAAACACCCACAACAATATACAGATTAAAGGTGACAACTGTACTAAATTTTTTAAATTTTTTTTAATGTTTATTTATTTTTGAGACATAGAGACAGAATGTGAGCAGGAGAAGGGCAGAGAGAGAGGGAGACACAGAATCCGAAGCAGGCTCCAGGCTCTGAGCTGTCAGCACAGAGCCCGATGCCGGGCTCGAACTCATAGACCGCGAGATCATGACCTAAGCCGAAGCCAGTGCTTAACCGACTGAGCCACCCAGGTGCCCCAACTAAATTTAAACCTTAGGTCAGTAGGCAGCATGATCAGAGAAAAATTCAACAGTTAACGTAAGAAAACCAGAATCTTATGCGTGAAAGATGGTTTAAGAGATTTGTAAATAACACACAAAAGGCTCAGAGGGTAGACAGAACAGATAGGTTTATATCCCGTCCTTACTCCATCAGAATGACAGAAAAAAATACAAAGGGATAGGAACATACAACAAAGAGATTGTGAGATAGTCTATATGCCGACAAAAGATTTCAAACATTTTGCCCCCATCTGCTGGTTATCTTTGTAACCTACATTATATACTAAAACTTTCTTTTTTGTTCTGTCAACTACAGATGGTATCCTACAGCTTTTCATGTTCCAAGAAGAGGACACTAGGTCCCCCTTACACTTCTCTTTACTTCTTATTTCCCCCTTTCATCTTTCAAATCATCTGTACTTTTATTTTTACCTTGTCACGATGACTGGCATTTATATTTTGTTCTGTAACCGTAACTTAGTCTTATGTGCTTTTTCTATGGTTCCATTAGAAAAGTTCAAAATCAATCAACAGCACTTACACCATTATAACTATACAACTACTAATGACAGAGCCAAATTATGTGCTATGATTACATTTCCTTATGCGTATAATATTCTTTGCTCCTAGAATCCTCTACGGCATATTTTTCTTTCCTCCTTTCTCTTCCTTCCTTTATTCATTCTTTCCTTCCTTCCCTCCTTCCTTCCTTCCTTTTTCTCTCGCTCTCTGTCTCTCTCTCTTCTGATATGGCATTAAATGCGTTCACCAAAGCTTTAAAGTATCCTAACCTCAAATACACTCACTGTCTTACCTCTGGAGTCTGTGGGGCTTTTTCCTCCCTGCATACGGTCAAACCCTTCATGGTCCCATTCCAACACGAGCAGACTTTTCTAGGCCTTTCTGCACAGCCACCAGGCTGGAACTGCTTTTATGGCTCTCCTCTGTTGGAACTGTTTCATTAAATCCCCGATTTTCCTTTCTTGGTCTACTGCCTTGTTTTGCTGGACACCCTCAAGTAACTTCCTCAGAAGAGAAACTTTGAAGAAAGCAGAGTTTTTGTGTCCCTGAAAAGGCATTTTCTTGCCCTCAAAGCTTCATAATAGTTTATCTGGGTCTGCATTTCTAGGTTGCCAATAACGTGCTGTTCACTGCATCCTGGTTTTCACGGTCGCTAATAAAGGATGTGTGCCAATCTCCTTCCCACTCCTTTGTAGGTGAGCTGCTTTTTTCCATTTTGGGGCCCAGAGGCTCTCATTCTCTCGTACTCTAAGAACTCACAGTGATTATGTCTAGTTTAGAGGCCTTTTATTCTTTCCACTTTCTCTCAGCAGGCCTATTATTCAGTTTGACTTTCTTCACATCTGGGAAAGTCTCACATTCCTCCTTTGCTAATTTCTTATTCTCTGCTGTCTCTTTCTTTCTGAAACTTCTAGTACAGTCCTTGGACCTCCTGGATCGGTTCTCTACAATTTTTATCTTTTCTATCATCTTCTCAACGTCCTGTTCTCTCTACACTTTAGGAGAGTTTCTTGACTTACGTTTAAACTTTGGTTGAATTTTGTTTGGTTACGTACCATACAATTCACCCTTAAAATGTACAATTCAGCAGTTTTTGGTATATTTACAGAGCCGTATAGTCATCACCACTATATAATTAGAGAACATTTTCATCACCCCAAGAAAAAGCCCATACCCAAATTCCCTCAGTTATGAAAAAGATATTGCTATAAATCCATATAAATCAGAATATAACCTGAAGGAAATTTTCCATTGGGAGACATAATTGTACTTAGTTATAACTGAACACAGCAGAAATCAGAATATTCCAGTAATTATAAGTGAACTCTCTTTTTATATATATAATAATAATATTGTCATTTTTATCATATTAAAAAAATTTTAACTAAAGAATAAATTCCTGGGAGGTAAAAGAGGAATGGAAGTATACTAAATGATGGAGCGAAGCAAACAATAAAAATAAACCTCCTATCCTCAGCCCTCCCAAAAAGGCTTTGCCTAGAATACATAAAAAGGTGGGCATCAAAGAGGGAGCCACCTCCCTAGAAGATACCAGCAACTACAGGCTTGGGTGCCTCAGGCATTATAGAAGTGGAGAGTGAGGAGTAGAACATAAAGCAAAACATACAAATACAATCGATATTTATGTATGTATCTACCATGTAACCACCATTCAGATCAAGGTATAGAATATGTTCAGCATTCTAGAAGACTCCTCTGTATACCTGTCCAGTCAATAATCCCACAAAGGTCGACCATTACTTCTACTTCTATCAGCACAGATCTTTTTTTATCTGCTTCTGAACTTCATATAAATGAAATTACACATATGTACCCTTTGGTGTCTAACTTTTGCTCAATATTTCCAGAATCTCAATCTTTTTTTTTTTTTTTTTTGTGCTTTATTGCACTAGATGACCGTACTAGGTTTTTTCATTTATTCTGCTTTGATTTTTTTTTTTCATCTATTCTGCTTATGTTTTACAGTTTGGAGCCATTATAAATAATGATGCTATGGACATTCTAACACATGACTTTTGGTGGACGTAAGCACTCATTTCTATTAGTTATATGCCCATGTGTTTGCTGGGTGGGTGTATACTTAGCTTTAGTTGAAACAGTTTTCCAGGGTTGTATCAATATCTTCACACATTTTAAATTTGATTAAATTCAACAATTAAATTGGGGCGCCTGGGTGGCTTGGTCAATTAAGCGTCTGACTTCAGCTTAGGTCATGATCTTACAGTTCACGAGTTCAAGTCCCCTGTATGTCTCTGGGCTGACAGCTTGGAGCCTGGAGCCTGCTACGGATTCTGTGTCTCCCTCTCTCCCCCCCCCTCCCCTGTTCATGCTCTCTCTCTCTCTCTGTCTCTCTCTCAAAAATAGAATAAAAAATAAACATTAAAAATTTTTTTAATAAAAAAAAATTAACAACTTAACATAATTTTTAAAGTGTACATATAATGTTTAAAATGAGGCACAATTATTATGACTAAGTTTCCTTCTGGTATTTTAATGATGGTAGCCAAAACACTAATAAGAATGAGAGAAAAGAGGGGCGCCTCGGTGGCTCAGTCGGTTAAGCATCCGACCTTGGCTCAGGTCATGACCTTGTTGTGGTTTGCGGGTTCGAGCCCTGCATCGGACTCTGTGCTGAGAGCTCAGAGCCTGCCTGCTTCAGATCCTGTATCTCTCTCTCTCTTTCCCTCCCCCGCTCACTCTCTGTGTCTCAAAAGTAAATGAATGTTAAAAAATTTTTTTAAAAAAGAATGAGAGAAAAGAATCACAATAGAAACCATACTGCCATGTGAGTAGTATGCATCTTTATTTTATTTTTCTCATAATATTTTTCCTATTTATTTCCTTACTTTCTTACCCAAGTTACATAGAAAAAGACCTGGGAAGCAAGATACTAATTGAGGAACAAAGCTTATGCTGAAGAGCACGATGGGAGGGAGGAAGGATGTACCTTTACTTTTTAGCTCATGCACATTATGACTTGAATTTTCTAGAAGCATGTGCTAGTATTATTTTTTAAATAGTCTCTTAATTCCGACACAAAATCATGTATGCCTCAGGTAAAACAAACAGATATGTATTTTTGTTTAGGGAAGTTGAGTTTATTACGATCACGGACTTATATGGTGGATGGAGCACTGACTTTCAACATACAGAAACCGAAGAGTAATAATAACTGCCTGCTTCCCCCTCTACTGAGGTCAAAGGGCAAAGAAATATGGTTAGCATCCAGGTGGAGAGATTAGTCAGAAATGAGAAACAAACTTCACAATTGTGATGACCATTAGGTGCTGAAACAAGTTATTAAGAAGGGAGAGGGAAGACATTATAAATCTTCTCCCGTAAGGATCTGAAGGGCAGTATATACAGCCATCTGTATAGCGAAACCTGGATAAAGTCCAGCTGGGAACTGATGCCCATTTTTATCACACCATATATATGACTGAAGGTTTCCTGGGATATCCTTTAGATCGCATGTTTCTTGTTACACAAATTTTGAGCTCTATGGCGATAGAGTAAGAAACGAAAGTGAAAAGAGCATTTTAATTATACAAATCAATCAAATCGTTCCAAAATTCAGAAGTTTACTGCAAGAGATGCTTTCAGGATAGCGTGGAATAAAGCATCACCGTGTGGGACCAGGGGTCACAAACAGAAAACAAACAGTTCTCCCCGAAGGTTACACAAAACGGTGAAATATAAAACCACCAGAAACATTTATGGTTTGGTTTTCCTTGGAAATGCAGCCTTCCTGAGGCTAACTTAAACACTGCACCGACATTTATAAACTCAGCGGAGAGCATGGGAGGGACCGGAGAGCTTACCCCTGTTTTCTAGAGGGCAGTATCCCAGGCGACCAGGGAAGGAGCATTTCCTTGGTGGGTCTACTCGGACCCGGAAAGGAATTTCTGCTCTCAGGGGAGGCTCCATGTAACCATGAGCCCTCTCATCATATCATTCCCTTGGTTTTCAAACGCCTAGCCCTTATTCTCATGTTAAGGATCCCTTATGTTAAGAAAACATAAAAATAAGGGAGAAGAGGAAGAGAAGGAGGAAGAAGACAAAGAGGCAGAGGAGAGAAAAAGAAGAGAAAAAAATGCACCAATTTAAGTTAAAAATATAGGGCCAGGGGGTAGATGCTTGAAGAAGGGACATTAGAAACTCACACTCCTATTTTGCAAATGAGAGACGCAGAGAAACAGAGGCAAATCAAGTTCTGTTTTAGGTGATGGGGGTGTAAGAGGGAAGCATTTGTTTAATGACCTCAAAGCTTTCAGATATTAATATTAATTCAATGAAAACTCTTTCTGTCCATTTCTCTAGATTCTCTATTTCCTTCATACCCTTAAAAGAGGTATTGGTTAGGGTTTCGCCCTTCTCCTCAACTATTCTACCTTCTCTCCCTAGTTGGTCAACCTTATAATTCCTTTGGAAAGTCACTACTTAGGCTTCAAGATAATCACTAGGTAACTAATCCTGAATCTCTATTTTGGCTTCTGGAAACCATTATTCTAGCCACATGTTTTCCAACTGAAGTAATCAGGGAATAAATCCTTCAGACAGAATAATTCCACTTCTACATTGGGAAGAATACCCTTCATATGCAGTTACATAACCATTGGTCATTACGCTTATAATGTGTCTTACATGCCCAGGAGACAATTAATAATTCCATCATACTATACTCTCCTTTTACAGAATTCTCTGAATTTCATACACACTGTGTTTCACATAAATCATCTAATTATCAGATTAGCAGATAATCTGCTAACCCCCCATTTGGCAGATAGAAAAACAGACTCAGAAAAATTAAATGACTTATTTGAAGACAAAATAATATCTGATACAGTTCTTATTCCCTACAAAGACTTAATGTATCAAATGTGCAGATAACAAATAGCTTTTAAATGAATCAAAATGATTGCCTATTACCTGTAGATCCGGATAATAGCTACAAAAAAAATTTCAGTGAGCTTTCTCTCCTTCTATCTTGACACCCAACTATGACTGCAGGGATCTCTAGGAAATTGTGCCAATCTTATACCCCAGGGAATACGGAATTTTCTCTTATGATGGTTCTCAAAGACGTTCCACAGACCCCTGCGTCCCTGAGACACTATTGGGTAGTCAAAAAAGTCAGTTTAATAATAATACTAAGAAGCTCCTCGTTTTGTTACTGTGCAGTGTTCACACGTGGTACAAAAACAATGGTGGGTAAAAGTGCTGGGGCCTTAGCACCAATACAGGCAGTGGCGCTCAATGACACACGTGGTCATTCTCGCTTCGGAATGGTCGTGAGAAAACTGTAGCCGTCAATTTTATCAAATCTCGACCCTCAAGAACATCAATGTCCTGTGTAAAGAAATGGGAAATATAGGAAAAGCGCTTCTGGTGCAAGCTGTAATGCAGGGGAGGGCCTGAGGAAACGCACTGCTGTGGTAACTTGAGTCGCCACTGTTTTCGGGCCACACGATTCTCATAGAAGAAACAACTGAGAAACTCTGGTTCCTTATACATTTTCCCAAAAAGTGAATGAAGTGAGCCTGTCACTTTAAGGAAAACGACAGTTGTCGTGTCAATGACAAAAGTCAAGTTTTCTTGTAAAAATTATCATCTTGGAAAACTTGTATTTGCCCCTATATCTTTACATTCCAAATAATTAAGCATTTTCTAATGATATCGATGGGGATATCAACACATATGTTTTCTATATTATATAATATGTGTCGGCATCTGGAAGATCTGCACAACCTAGAGAACCAGTATTTTCCAAGTGACTAACGCACGTGGTATAAAATAACATGTGTGTAAAAGATCCATTTAAAGTGCAAGCGAGATCAATGGGTTTAACTGAGTATGGAAAATTCCATGATCTGGTATCATATTCCACGATGTGATCGAATCTAAGAAATTGCCTCTTGTAAAGTTGGTGTAATACCAAAGAAGAAGATCTTCAATTTTCGGAAGAGGTATTAAAATGGTCCTCCTTTTTCCAAAAGGAAAAGGCCTTATCTTTATATTTTTTTATACACTTCATCCAAAATACTACATCATAACAGATTAACTGAAGAAGCAAACATGAGAACACAGCTGTCTTCTATTAAACCAGACATTAGAGGTACGAAAAATGTAAAGCAGTGGTATTGTACAATGTTTTGTTTTCGAAAACAGCTATTTTTCATAAAAATGTGACTCATGTTTACATGTAACAGATTTATATTTTTATAATAATTAATAAATAAATATTTTTAAAAGTCATCCCTGCTTAAATTTCTAACGCAATGTTTTCTATGTTCCAAAGAGTCAATAGATACAATCACATAAACAAACGCTTGTGGGGTCCTCAACCATTTTAAAGAATGCAAAGTGGTTCTGAGAACAAAAGTTTTGAGGACCAATGTTCTAATCAATGTCACTTTCAGATTCCACTCCTAAAACTAATACAGCACTATATGTTAACTAAAAATTAAAATAAATTTTAAAAATGAATGTAGAGGGCTTTCTGAGACCAAAAAGTTTGAGAACGAATATTCCAAATCGATGTCACTCCTGGACTCTACAAGAAAGTGATAGAAAAAGCAATCCATTAAATAAAGATATAACAAACATCAACTGAACTGAGAGTATTAATTCAAAAATGTGCTTGGTAAGGGGCACCTGGGTGGCTTAGTTAAGTGGTTGACTTCAGCTCAGGTCATGATCTCACTGTTTGTGAGTTCAAGCCCCGTGTCAGGTTCTGTGCTGCTTCAGATTCTGTGTCTCCGTCTCTCTCTGCTCCTCCCCCTTTCACGCTCTGTCTGTTTCTCAAAACTAAATAAACATTAAAAAATTTTTAATGTACTTGTTAATTTCATGAACAAATTTATTGGGTATAGAGTAAGTTCAAGGTCTTGTTTTAGGTGTGGAGAATACTAAGAAGCATTGATAAGAGTTCTCAGCCCCAACTACTCAGGGTTTGCTAGTAACTGCTGCAATAGCAACATGAACAAAAACAGTACTGGCAGGGATATAAGATGTTGTATATTAGAGAGGATGGAAGGGGATGAGAGAGATGATGGAGAAAGTGTTGGATGAGAATTTTAAAAGCCAGGAGGTTGAATGGGTGTTTCAGTTTGGGTGGGGAAGGGGAAAGAAGTAGGGTAAGGCTTTAAGATCAGTAGCAATCATTAACCAAGTATCTATGTACAAGGCCAAACAGGATATGAAAACATCTAGTCTTCTAGGAAACTAGAAGTAAGGAACAGAAGGCACAAAACAATTATCAGAAAGAGGAAGATTATCAGAAGAGCAGAGTCACAAAGGGAAAAGAACCCAAGGGAAAAGACATGATTAGATGCACACAGACATCAAGAAAGCAAGAACAATCAGAAAAGAAATTTGCAAATAGAAACCTTCATGCGGGGGCGCCTGGGTGGCTCAGTCGGTTAAGCATCTGACTTTACCTCAGGTCATGATCTCACAGTTTCTGAGTTCAAGCCCTACATCAGGCTCACTGCTGTCAGTGCAGAACCGGCTTTGGATCCTTTGTCCCCATTCTCTCTCTGCCTCTCCCGCTCTCATGCACACTCGCTCTCTCTCAAAAATAAATAAATACTTAAAAAAATATTAATGCGCGTAAGTGAAGGCAGAAATAGCCATTGTCCCTCTATTAGTCATCTATACTCATTAAGCAATCCATTCACAGGTACTAAGCCACCTATTACGTAACGAGCTAAACAGCCAGGAAAGAATATGATATGACACTCCCCAGGTCCACACATCTAACTACAAAGCGCTGTGGTAAGTGCAACAAGAAAAAGAGCTGTGGGTCCTCAGAAGCCACAGCAATCAATTCAGCCTGCTGAGGAAGGGTTGAGGAAGAAGAGTGGAAGGCGATTAAATATGGTTTTGCAGAGAAAGTGACTTCCATATTAGATATGAAAAATAAGATGGGCTCTGACAAGAAAGATGTTCTGAATGCACGTGTATGCATACACACACGTGCCCTGGAAGGTGAGTGGTTACATTAGTCAAGTTCCTGGCAGGGAGGAGATGGCACCCTCAAACAGGAAAAATAAGGCAAACTCCACAACGGGACTTTGCACAAGAAAGCAGACTAAGGAAGACCGAAAATATTAAGGAAACCCATGAGGGGAGAGTAGAGGGATACAACCAATCCTCAACCATACTCTCCTCTCACTCGCTCAAACTCCCGCTCGTGACTCCCGCTGGCCAAATCCGCATGAGAGGCAGAGGACAGGAAAGCCTGCTGAGGCAGTCCAAAACGGTAAGCCTCTAGAAGCACGGTAGAGAAGGTGAAGTGGACCTGCAGGGACCATCAAATGAGAATCTATGGGGCAAAGACAGGAAACCTCTGGTTTCTGAGGTTCAGAAGGTTCCTGCTGGAATATGGGGGAAGGGAGGGAAGGCAATGGGAGATGATGGGTGAAACATCCAGCCAGAAGGCAGAGGAATTTTATAATCTGCATGGTAAGGAGTCTGAACACTATCTTGAAGCAAAGGGTTTTAAGCTCAGGAACGGCATACTCATCTCTGTGTTTGTGGCTCGGCAGCCGCTCCCCTCCCACCCCCAGGAGTCTGACTCCTCTGTCTAGCAAGAGGCTTGGTACAGAAGTCAGCAGACTCAGGTTTGTATCCTGGCTTACTTGCTGTAAAAGTGTATCGGTTTGGGCCTGGAAAGGCAGGAAAACACAGCAGTTATCTGAACAGAGAACATTTAACACAAAATTAACTATGTAACTGAAAGGATAAAAAGAGAACAGGGCGCCTGGGTGGCTCAGTCGGTTGAGCATCCGACTCTTGATTGCAGGTCAGGTCATGATCTCAGTGTTGAGGGATGGAGCCCTGCATCTGCCTCTGAGCTGAGCATGGAGCCTGCTTGAGATTCTCCGACCCCCCCCCCTCTCTCTCCCCCTACTCCTCTCCCCCACTCATGCTCTCTCTAAAATAAAATAAAATACATCTCCAAGGTATCATGGTCATAGCAACTGTTGGAAGCAGATACCACTATTGGGCGGAGGGAACGAATTACTAAAACTTAAAAACACAGGAACCTCTGCACTAAAACTCAGACCTCTGACAATGGTGCACTCCTCGGCTGGCTGGCACCTCGGAGGAGGTGGGCCCGTGAAGCTGCTTCTGCACGTGGTAGCAGAACTACAGAGTGGACTCGGCTGCTACCACAGGAAGGCCCTGCCAGTGCAGGGGTGAGGTTGTGCCGGCATGACCCTGACAAGCAGAAGGAAAGTCCACAGGAAGCAGAGAGGAAGGGACTAGGGACTCAAACCCTCTGGCCTCGCCATCTCCCTCTAGCCGGAAGCCAGCGGGAAGAGCAGAACGTGGTCTGCAGAGCCCCAGCCTTGGTTAGCATTACAGAGTGGAGGGGCGAGTTTAGATCTCAGAGACAGCAACTCAACAACTGGCACAGTAACCCGGGAAAAGAGACTTCATCTTTTTGGGTCTCAGCATTCCTGGTCTATGAAATGGGAGTAAAATAAAAAGTATCAAATTCATAAGACTGTTGAAAGGATTACACAAAACAAATTATGTAAAACTCCAGTATAGTACCTGAAATAAAGTAGTACTTCAATAAAAACTCACTTCCCCATTCCCCAAATTGTGGCAACAGCTTCTATATGAAGACAAGGAAGTGTGAGAGTTAATAATCAGTGTATATGCCCTATGGCATCCAGATTGCCTCACCTTTTACAAATTACCATCGTCACATGGTATGAGGGTCTTCCTCGGGTTTTAACCTCTCCTTTGCACAGTTTGACAATTTCCCCACCCATTTCTCACACACACACAGCTGTGTACGCTCCCTTTAATTCCAGATAAAATTCTCCAAAATGAAGGTAAAAGATACAAAAGTGATCCAAACGTAGTTGTTATCCAGTCAGAACTGGATGAACTCAAATACCAATAAAGGAAGCAGAGCATTCTCGATGATGTTGAAACAAGTATACATTAGTAAAATTTTAGAGTGTTTTGGTTTACTGCTGTTTTCTAAAGCCAGTTTTATGATGAGGTAAAAGAGGAAATGACAGTATGGTGATGGCGTGGCACCGGTGGGAAGCTCGCTTGGAGCTTCATTAGGAGAAGTGTAGCGTCCGAATGGAGGTGAAGACCCAGACATCTTTGCTCAGCTCTGGACATCACACTGCAGGAGGGACATCAACAAACCCGGCCTCTGTCTGTGGCTCGCAACTAGAGGCAACTGCGATGGTAAAGGTGGGAAAGGCCTGTCTTCTCGGGAATGGTTGAAAGAACTCATCCTAATTCATAATGGGCATATGGAGCAGACACTACTGTGCCCCAGAACCAGGAGAGTAAATTAAGAAGTATCTCAATATAATGGACCACAGTGTCATCTGGAAATGTAGCTCAGGAGATTTTTCTATAAAAGTGACCACAGAAGCTTGGAAGTCCTAAACACAAGCAAGGTGATTTGGGGAGTGCACAGAGTCGGGGACAAGGTAACAATGTAATCATAATCAAGCTGACCATGGGAAAACTATTCAGAATTCTGCATGAAGAAAGAATGCATTATCAAAAGGCAGACACTCGGCATAAAGGCCAGAAAGGGACAAGTGAACTGGAAAGAATGAGTAAGCATATTTCCCAGAAAGAAAGGGGGAAGTCATCTAACTGGGTTTGTTTGCTTTGATTTCCCTCTCATCAAACAACCTTCTTCTATTAGGTTTCCGTGTAGATTCTCTCGCCCAAACCGCAGCGTCCACGGCTGAGGCACACGGCACACCAATCCCAGGGTGCTCCAGTCAGAACCTTCGCTCTGCTCACAGCTTTCTTCCTCCTTCAGTGTTCTGGGAAATAGATATTTTCCCTATGTTTATGGATACAGAAATTGAAGTTTGGCTCTTTGGTGGCAGAACCAGACATTACTGACTTTGCACCCAATCACAATCACAGAACACACGCATGCACAAGGTAGCGGTGAGCCTAGCCATGAGTGCTGCAAAGAAGTCCAGGAGAATGAGGACTGAGCAAACCTCCTTATGGTTAGTGGTCTGGGAGACTTTTCAGCAAAAAAACTGTCAGAAGCCAGACTGCACTACATTAATAAGCAAGAAAACAATGAAGAAAAACAGAGGCGCCAAGCGTAGAATACTTTCTCAAGAAATCTGACTGCAAAAGAAAGAACGATGTTCTAGAGATCTCTTTTCCTTCAGCTCCAGTATGATCTTCCTGCCACCCGCTAAACACTGGGGAGCACGTCCACTCTGCAGAGAGCAAGAGTGCAAACTGGCGAGGGTCTTCCGACCACAGACATATTCCAGAGAAAGAGTCTCTGTTTAAAGTGTGAAATGTAGAAACCGAGACAGCCATGTTCTGTTCATTTCTTCTGGAAATGGACATTTTGGATCCGAACAAATGAGTTTCTGAGAGTCTATTTCTTTCGTACTTTCAGGATACATTTTTCGTTTTGGAAATGAAATTCAGTTCAAATGTTTCAAAAACCACTTTTCTGGAACACATTTATTTAGCTAACTGACAGTTAATAGGATCTTAGAAAGATGGCATATATGTGAAATGATAAAATGATTTTTTTCTTTGTTTCAGTAAACTTTTTTCTCTTTAACAGAAAGAGGTTTATTTCTGTTGGTGTTCATAATGCTTTAATATGAACTTAATTTTTACTGAGAAATTTTATATTTAAGATCTGAGGTTTCAATCATAGGATCCCCCTCAGTAATTTAAATACAGGAGAATCCTCAATCTAAAATTAAAATTTCTGTTTAATGTCTCAAAAGTACTAGAAGCCTCTATCACAGAAAAATGTATAGTTTGATAGAATTTACAGCTGGGAGAAGAGCATATAGTTTAAAGCATATTTCATAGTTTTAAATGCTGCTGGAAAAAGCATTCCAGCCATCTAAGATACCAGAGCCTGATTTTTTTTATGATAAGCTGTATGATAAGGAATTTTCAAATACCAATGTTTTATTACATTTAAGCTCCAGATCTTATCCTCACTGTGCGTGGTTATATATCTGTTGGGACATGGAAATGAGACCCGCACAAATTCTGACTAGTTGAGATGAAGCAGAAATGGGGAGTCTCACCATTAAGCTCCTACCAAGCTTACAGTTGGCACATGGATAAAGTGTGGTTTGGGCCAATCATTTCAGTGCTTCTTACGACTAAAATTGGCTAACAATGTTTTGTTTCTTTCTTTATTTCTGGAATTTTGGGGCAATGAAAAGTATTTCATCTGAGGTTTTGGATGATTGGGAGGGTTTTGAGTTTGTTTGTTTATTTTGGTTTTTTTGGTCAACCAAAAATTCAGACATTTAAATTTTAATTCCTTATAGGGTCACCTGTCTTTTTAAAAAATTCATTTCCATCTGTGATTATTTTTAAAAGATGCAGTCCTTTAGAAAAGTAAAGTGTGTTGATCTTTCAAGAGTCCTATATTGAACGATAAAAAGTGATTTATGCTCTGTGACAGCATCGTAACGTCATATCGCTGAACTGCAATATAAATGAACCTTACCACCAAGACCTCTGTGCAGTCCTACTTTTCTTGATTCATAATAAGTCCTACTTATTCTTGTTTCAACATGCTCATAGATAAGGAACTCCATAAAGTAAGCACACTTGTTATTAATATGTATCTAGGACTGTGGAAAGAAAGAAAGAGAGAGGAAAAGAAAGAGAGGGAGGGAGGGAGGGAGGAAGGAAAGAAAGAAGCAGAAAGAAGGTGGGAGGAAAGTTAATAGTTAAATTCAAGGATACTGTCAATGTACCACTTTCTTTCCATTCCGAAACAACGCGTAAACCTCTGGCATTGGTTATATTGAAACAGGATGATTTTATAAGTAAAAAATATATCCTGTCACCTCAGAAGATCTGATGTGAATTCTTGTCCTACCCCTCGTCAGATACATGGCCTTAAGCAACTTAGTTTTTCTCTATTCCAGTTTCTTTATCTGAAAAATGGGATACTGATGGTCCCCATCTCGCAGAATTACTGTGAGGATTAAATAAGATTAACACAGGGAAAGAGATGAAAACCTGACTCAATAAACACCAGTCACCTTCATTTTTCTATCATCATTATGCTCCAAAAAGCCCTCAAATGGAGACATCTAACACACTCAGAATCATGATTTTTTTTCTTATTATGATCCTGTACCTTTTTTCCTTTTAGATTCGTCCACATTCTGTCACTTTCAAAATTTTGTTCTTCTATTTCAACTTGGTAGTTTGATGTTTGTACTCATAAATAATCAAGAACTTGGACTATGAATCTCAGCAAAGAAAAATTTTCCCATCCAATAAAATGTACTAATATTAACTGAATACCTAAAAGGAGATTATAAGAGAAAAATATTTTTTTTTTATTTAAAAAAATTTTTGTTTACTTATTTTGAGAGAGACAGAGTGCGAGCGGGGGAGGGGATAGAGAGAGAGAGAGAGAGAGACAGAATCCGAAGCAGGCTCCGGGCTCTGAGCTGTCAGCACACAGCCTGAGGCAGAGCTTGAACTCAAGAATCATGAGATCATGACCTGAGTCGAAGTCAGAAGTTTAACCAACTGAGCCACCCTGGTGCCCCAAGAAAAATATTATTTTTAATAATAGCAAAAGAAACTTCTGCAAGTTTCCAGAATTAAATTCTACCTATTAACCAGATTCAATATCCATTTTAAATATTTCCATATTAATAAAATTATTTAATTTGAAAAATAAGTAAAACATCAAATTCATTTTCTAAAATCAATCAAAACATAAGTTCACTGACTTTTTAATCAAAAGGAAAAAGTCACTTAAAATCCAAATTTGGGGCGCCTGGGTCGCTCAGTCGGTTGAGTGCCCAACTTTGGCTCAGGTCATGATCTTGCGGTTCGTGAGTTCCAGCCCCACATCTGGCTCACTGCCGTCCGTGCAGAGCCTGCTTCAGATCCTCTGTCTCTCTCTCTGCTCCTCCCCCACTTGTGCTTTCTCTCTCTCAAAATAAACATTAAAAATAAAAGAACCCAATTCTATTGCAGCCAGATTCTTCTACGGCTGAAGACAAAGCTGAACGTGAAAAGAAATGAGGAATGAGAAACACGAAGCACGGAGCACCCCGATTGGGGAAGGGACGGCACTTGTGACCAGACAATTAGCAGACTATGCTAAGGGGGAAGGGCCAGCCTGGAACGTGTCTATCTGCTCAACTGTAATGGAATAGAATGAAGAGGAAGTGGTCCAGACCAATTGTGATAGGTCCAGATCAAGTAAAGAAACTAAAATCACTCTTTGTAAGCAAGGACTCTCCTGGAGTTCCCAAAGTTGAGTCTAAAACAGGGAGGGGGTCGATGCTGAGCCCTGAGGGCAGCATGTCTATATTCCTTCCTTACTCTTTCAACAGTTTACAATATCTTGAGTGCTTTCACCGGAAAGGGTGGCGCACAGTTCAGAGCAAGCTTCAGTCAACTTCCTGGAGCCTGTGGTCCCTGTCTGTCCTCAGAGAAGAGGATGCGCTCACCCATACTCATCTTGATTGGCAGGTTTTCTCTGCTTGCGGCTTCCACTAGATGTCTCCGGACTTCCATCACTGCCTCTTTGTGCTTGGTGCTCAGCAAGGCTTCCCACAGGGCTTTGGCAGCCGTGTCGCTGCAATAAAACCACAAAAGAGCTTTAGAATAAATTTCTGCTGAATAATGAAAAGAGTGGAAAGCAAAATAACTTCTTAAATATCTCTTCTGAGCACTAATATAGTCTTTCCTACTGATAGGCTTTAAGTATTAAGATTAAATAAAGCACATCTAATCCATTTTAATCAGCACAAAATACTGAGAAATGAAGAAGATAACAAAATCAAGCCCCCACTCCCCCCAAAAAAAGAGGAAGAAAAGCTATGTTGTGCTGAAAAGTGTGAGAAAAACATATGATAAACTGAGATTTGTGTTTAAAAATATTTCAGAGTAAAATTCAACATTGCTAGAGTAACATATACATGGTTTGTAAGCCGAAGTTAAAGACATGTCTAAAAATGATTTCTCGGTGATTAGTAGTAGCATGTCAGTTTGAGACAGCGTACTTGTCGAGGAAACACAAAGCAATCGGCAGTGAGATTTCCTGTTCAAATACTACTCAAAAGAATGCCTAATGAATGGGTTTTCTATGGAATGAAAATCAGGAATTAGGCTAAGTGACCACGGCCTTACGTAGCCCACTTTGGGCCTTAGGTTGTAAGGATGGCACTTCTGCAGTCTTTACAATTAACCGTTGATACAGCACGAAGCGCTGCATTATGCAGGGTCTCATCTGGGCTCGCTTTTCCAACAGCCCTCTGTCTCAGCCACCACCCCACGTCCAAATTATAAATGAGTGCAGTGTTCTTTCCGGAAGATCTCTGCATGTAGCCAAGTATACACATTTGTAGTAACGTTCTAAAAACGGAGTATAAAACAACAAAGATGACTTCTGTCCCTTTCTAAGGGCATTTCTCCTCCACTTAAAGCCCGCTAACCCCTCCTACAATCCTGTTAGCAATAGTTTGAAAATGAACGTCTTTTTTATAGTTTGGTTTTATGACATTAATTTAGCTTTAAAGTTATACCTAATGGGGTACATCCTTCAAGTTTGAATTTCATTTGGAATAATGGAATGATGTGTTTCAGCATTGAGTTTAATACCTGGCACACAATAATCTTTCATTAAATAGTTTCACTTATTACTATCTATTTTTTCTGAGTGAACCAACATCACTGTTCCACATATTCTCCTAGTTTTGCTCTGATCAAAACTGTCGTCATTATAACGCAGCATCCAATATTCTAAGTTTAATTTAAATGAGCCTCTAAACTATATGCTCTTCTCAGTAGTTGCAGCACAGATAAAAAAGAGGCACAAGTTTTCAATGACTTTAGAGCCTGAAAGAAGAGACAGATATTCACACACAAAAAAGTTACTCCCCCTTCCCCAAATGTGATAAGAGGCAGATCCATGCTGGCATAGAGTTTTCTGGTAGCACAGAGCAAGGGTAGGAGGACAGGGACTCAGAGAATGAGAAACGATAAGCAAGAACAGAGATATGGAAGCTCTGAAAGCAGCCAAGGCAAGAAGCTGTAACTCGTTCTGGGAAGGAAAATAGTAAAGCCTTCAAGGGAGATATAAAATCTTCATCACAAAACAAGAAAACAAGGGGAAGAGGGATATGACAGACCTTTCATTTCAGTACAGAGTCCCCTGTACCTGGCACTGAAGAGAACTGTTTTGCTCCATGCCAAGATGCACAAGGAGGGGCGGTAGGTGTGAGGGCAAAGGCGAAGGAAGGCGCTACTCTACAAGGGCCCCGCGTTCCCTGCCAAGGCTCATCTTTCGGTAGGTGACAGGGAGCCAAGGAGAATGCAATCGATTTCGCATTCTGAAAAGTGCAGCATAGCTTAGCAGTAACGAAAACGGTCTTTATCGTCTTTCAAAACTAGGTCTATTTCCTATGGGGCTTTGGGAAAGCTACACCGTTTCTCCAAAACTCTGAAGGCGACAGAGAACCACTAACGTATTCTGAGCAAGGAAGAGATGCTCCCGGTGTCCCAAGTGTATGGGCCACAGTTTTTCCCAACTTTTGTTCTCCAAAGCACCTCTCCCAAACCACAGGGATTTCTCACGTATTCTCAACACTACACACAACTTCTAGAGTAGAAGCCACTGCCCTCCTATTTTCTATGAGAGTGTGTATTTTGCTAATACAGAGTGCCTCCAAAATCACACTAGATCATGTAAGGCTGTGGGGGGCCCCTCGGATTAGCGTAGTGGTTAAAATGTGGACTCTGTGGTCTGATCACATCCGGGATCGAACTCTGACTGTTCTCCCCTTCACCCCCCACCACGGCAGCTACGCAGCCTCTTGGATCTTCCTCAGGCAGTCCAAGCACACGGACCTCTTCTCTTCCTTTGCCAGGAACGTTCTTCCTCTTACACATACCCCTCTCTCCCTTCCAGTGTCTGCCGAAATGTCACCTTATCAGAGAGGCCCCCTTACTAAAACACACATAAAAAAGTAACAACAGCCCGTCCCAGCACCTTATCCCAGTACTCCTTTTCTCCCTTCCTGGGCTTTCCTGTCCTGTGTCATCTTTATTACCATCTGACTGATCATAGGCTTCCATGTTTACCTGTTTCTTGTCCATCTCCCCCACAGAAGGCATGAAAGTAGGGGTTTTGTTTCACCCCATTGCAAAGTCCGGACTACCTGGAACTGTGCCAGGCCCCAATGGAAGGTACACTCAATAAATGCTCAGTAAGTGAATGAATAATGCTCGCTAGTTGTATTACCTAGCACACACAATTCTCTGCTTTTCTCCATTTTCTCATCTGCGAGACAGAGGTAACCACAGGGACTACTCACAGGGCTGTTGTGAGGGTTAATTAAATAAGATAACGCACAGAAAGCACTTCCCAGATTCACAATAAATATGAGTAGTTGTGTTCGTTGTGATGGTTGTTACTATTGCTATGAATGATAATTGTCTTAAAATTCAACGTGTTCAAGGGTTTGTAAGATATTCAGTTAATTCACTTAATTACACAGAGTATTTTTTTTCATACAATCCTGATCTGCTCATATGTACTAAGGTCACTTGGAGCTTATACTCTCTGGTTTTTTTCAGTTGAAACATTTTACAAGAAACACATAAGAGTTCATGACCTCTAACATTGATGCAGAGTCAGTCGTGTTTCCTTGAAAATTATTTTGCTGATATAAACAATTTTGATTGTCTAGATATGTGTGACAGCTTCTAATGTTTGCTTCCTAAACAAAACAGTTCCCTAAACACACCCAACTAACCCCCACATCATACACGGTCATTCTAGGTTTACGCAGCGAACACACGTGAACTGATGTTGGCTCTCTGAATGCCTGGCACTGAAGAAGCTCACATTGTACTTACTGGCAGCTCCTGCTGTGTCCTGCACCCACTTCTGCCCCGAGTCCTTCTGGGACTCCTGCTGGGTGGTTTTCACACTTACTCCTGTATCAGCATCTGAGTTGAATGCACGAGTTAATCACGGTCTTTCTCTAAAATGTTCATAAAATTGATCCAATAGACATTTCACACTACTGAAGTTTCATATGAAATCGATTCCTGATGTCAAATTTTGCAAGTCAAGGGAAGTTAACTGAAATCCTCACTATAACTATAATAGCGTATTTTATGCAGTTATTTATCCTCTCCAACTGTGCAAATTTTTTATTTTCCCGAAGGACTAAACAATACACAGAGTGCTATCACAAAAGGGCCAGTGTAATAGACCACTAGTAGGCAGTACTGTAGAAGCGTGGGTTCTGGAATCAAACAATAAAGGGTCTGGTTCTGCTACTTATTAGCTTTACGTCACCGGGAAGTTACTTCACCTCTCTGTTCATGTTTCCTCCTCTGTTAACTTGGGGGTGGTAACAGTACCTGTTCAGCAAATTATTATGAGAGTTCAATGTGCTAATATAATTAAAACACCTAAAATAATGCCTGACACATACTAAGTGCTCAATAAACACAGCAGTAGCAGCAACAGCAATGGTAATAAAAAAATCAAGTCAGAATTTTCTCATACGATATAGAAGGAAGCCTCTGTGGGAAGCGCATCAGTCTTTTCTATCTACTTGCACACATGTATGGATAAGCACTGCCAATAGCTTCATTTTTTTCTTTTTTAAACTTATTTATTGTTTTAATTTTTAAATGTTTTTATTTAAACAGAGGGAGACTAGGGGAGAGGCAGAGAAAGAGGGAGATACAGAATCTGAAGCAGGCTCCAGGCTCTGAACTGTCAGCACAGAGCCTGACGTGGGACTCAGACTCACGAACTGTGAGATCATGACCTGAGCTGAAGTCAGACACTTAATGGACTGAGCCACCCACGTACCCCCAGTAGCTCCATTTTCTAATATGAAAAGATCAACAATACATAATACACAATTCATAATGATACGTATCAAAACACTGAAAACTCCAACTCAAGGAATCCTCCTGCATACATGTTGACGTACAGAATTTTTATTTGCAGGAATGAAATAAGAAACTTTACTATAGATTACTTTAAGACTTACAGCTATCAAAAGCAAAAAAAAAAAAATTTTTTTAAAGAAACCAGTTAAAAAATGGGCAGAAGAGGGGTGCCTGGGTGGCTCAGTCAGTTAAGCCTCTGCCCCTCATCCACTCACATTCAGTCTTTCTCTCTCTCAAAAATAAATAAACAATTTTTAAAACTGGGTAGAAGATTGGGGCACCTAGGTGGCTTAGTCAGTTAAGCATCCAACTCTTGATTTTGGCTCAGTTCATGATCTTACAGTTTGAGTTCGAGCCCCAAGTCAGGCTCTGCACTGATAGCATGGAGCCTGCTTGAGATTCTCTCTCTCTCTCTCTCTCTCTCTCTCCCTCTCCTCTGCTTGTGCTCTTTTTCTCTCTCTCTCTCAAAATAAACATCAAAAAACTTTTTTTAAAAATGAGCAGAAGCCACAAATAGACATTGTTTTCACGAAAGACATCCAGATGGCCAACAGACGCATGAAAGCATGCTTACCATCACTCATCATCAGGGCAATGCAAATCACAACTACAATGAGATACCACCTCACACCAGTCAGAACGGCTAAAAGTAAGGAAGATTTTTTAAGCACTGACTTCTGTGCCAGCTTCTTGCCTCATTAATTACATTGAAATTTTGCAGAATGCACACAACAGGATATTTTAAAATGAGAATTGCTGCTTTTATGAGGAGTTCAGATTCCGTAAATATTTCCAGACTGACTTATAAAGTGGATGTATGACATTTGGGGTAGAAGTGAACATTAGAAGCAGTAGTAAATTAACCACTTTTACATCTTCAGTAGGACTGCCTCACCCAACATAGATACAGGAAAATCTATTTTTAGATTCTGAAGACACCTAAAGAAAATTTTATAATATGCCTGAGAAAAACACTACGGCTTCAAACAAATAAAACTGCTATTAGGTCCCATCACACCTGATCTAAACCCTTTGTGCTTCTCTATAAACCTACCCCATCTTGCTTAGTCTTTTGTCTTAAGTTCAGGAACAGCTGGACAACATCTTTTTAATAATCACACCCACCCGGAAACAGCTTATTTCTTTTTTTCATGGCTAACTTAAGGAAGATATTTGAAAGGTAAACAAAATATAGCATTTAAAAATACTTTTAAATATCACCGCTACTTTCTATTTTAGAAGCATTTCAGAGTCTACGAAACAACTGCTTATGTCTCATTTGATCCTCACATCGTGTGCTGAGCCACGAATGGCCATCCCAATTTAAAAAGCCTCAGAGAAGCCAACGTACCTAAGTATACTCAACCTGTAAGTGGCTAACCCGGGACTCACCCCCAAGCAACTGGCTTCTGAGCTCAGTGATCCACCGACTAAACCATGCCAGGCCTGTAATATGCGAATCATCATGGAGATATACAAATCATCATGGAGAACTGATTACATACAACATCGACAATTTTCAAGTTTTTATGTTGGTTTTCTTTTCTAATCCTTAATACATCTTCTATTCTTCTTTTATGTGCGGGCCTCATATAAGATAGAATGAAACAGAGTAAAGAATGAAGTATAATAAGTAAATCGATATTAACTCGTGAAGCAGGAAAAGCACACTCTCAGGATTTTCCACTTTTTGTTTTAAACAATATCATATTGTTCCCCTTGTAGGTCAGTTGTGGCCATTGACGGTCACTTTGCTACACCACGCCGATCACTTTCCACTTTTATTCAGCTTTCTCTAAACGTTTCCCTCCAAGACTTTGCTGAATTTTAAACCATTCTGCATAAATCTCATTTGTATAGATGAAAAGGCTAAAAAAACCACTTGAGTCTAAATTGCCCCAAGGTATCATTTCCAATCTAGCTAGCTCTTATTTGTGTTTCACTATGTCCTTGGGAAAGAGAGGAGAAATGGCCTGTAGCTATTTGACCACTGATAAAACTGAGACAGAATGAAGCCACTTACCTAACATCCATTGTTAATAAGAAGGGAAGGGAGGAGGGCCAACATGGCGGAGGAGTAGGGGGATCCAGTATTTCGCTTGTCCTTTAAACGGGGACGACTGAAGAAAGGAGGCAAGGTTTAGAGCTTGGGGTCACCACTCAAAGTGCTATGAGCTGCTTCAGTGACCTGGGGCAATTCAATTAATCTTTCTTATTATTTTCATTTGCTGAGAACTCACTATGTCACAGGCAATATGACTATATTATCTCCTTGAATAACAACCCTCCAGGATAAGTATCAATGCCTCATTTTGTAAGTGAGAAAGCAGATTCTTAAAGAGATAAAATAATTTGCCCGCATCACGTAGCCAATATGTGCAAATTTGAACCCAGGTCCCTGTGAACTCCAAAATCCATTTACTAACCATGATTCGACACCACTCAGTAAAATAAAAGGCTTGGGCTAAAATGCTAATTTCTTGGATTTCAAACAAGCTATATTTATATGGTTTCCATTGTGCCCTGGGGCTCCAAGTTCACAGGCATCAATTTGATCAACTTTGTGAAACTCAGTAAAAGATGGGTGAATATGCCACGCGGTTATTTCTTTTATTAAAATGCTTTCCCTTCTCACAAATCCAGTGATAGTAATAGAAAGTTAACAAAAGAACATTCCCAAAAGCTTGTAGAATTTATTAAACAATTTCTACCCTTTTCTCTGTTTTTACAGTCAAGTTTTCCAATGAGAGAAACTTTATTTCATTGTAGCTACCAGAACACAATTTCGTTTCAATAGATTCCTTGAAATCTATACAACAAAGGGCAGAATATTTGTCCTATGAAAAGATCCACTTTATTGCCATGAAATTTAATTGGTTTCAATATTGTCGGTAATTACAGAAAAGTCAGATACATACAAAATGTATGCTTTTTTGGATAAACTGATTATCTTGCATCCTTAAAAATTAAACTACTATGTCAAATCACCGTGTTTGAAGAAGACTACAGGCCAATGATATACACATAGTAATAATCTGCTAGAATTAGCGTTGTCAGGAAGATATGTTCCATTCAGTCAATTCCTGGCTCTTTATTCACCAGAATTACTCAACTATGAATGAAATCTTAGAAGCTGCCTTGGTTTGGCAAGTATAAAATGTCAAATGCAGTCTGCTAGAACCTAACAGGAAATATTCATCACCAAATAAAATACAAAGAGGACAGCATTAATTTTTGAGAGATGGCTGAATGTTGAATCACGGTGCGCCTTCGATCAAGTGGAAGGCATGCAATGAGGAGACGAAGGGTGAAATGCGAACGCACACCATTATCTTGACTAAACTCAGAGAAATGGCTTCTTCGGGGAGTGCAGGGGAAGTTATGCTTACTCACAGGATTTGCAGTAACAGTCACAGTATCCCAACATAAATACAACAATAACAATTACAACAACAACAAAGCATCGTCAACTAATTTTAAACATAGAGCAATCTGAGTCATAGTTCTCCGCAGCAGGGAATAATGACTTCCATCCGTGGTGAGTGTAATGAGCTCTGAAGGTAGGGTTGTTAATTAAATTATTCATAGAGCTTTCAACAGTCATCTGTCCTCGTGACTAGTTTTTAAACAATTACCTTACATCTAACAAAATTGTCCATTACCCTTCTTCTCAATAGAAGAGAAAGCAGTTAAACACAGAAGGACACATGAAGTAGATCCTTGGCACGGGAGAGCAGTCCTTCACTCGCTCTTTATTTCAGAATAAAAGCTCTTGCTGTGTGGGCCAGGCACTCAGCGAGGTACTGCAACCAGGGCTGCAGGTGGCCTCCAGGGCCCTGCCCTCATGGGGCGAGCAGTCTGGCAGGGAAGCTGGAACTGAGCATGCTCCCGCAGAGGTGACGAAGCAGAGATGGGGAGCTCCGGGAGAGTGCAACACCTAACCCGGTGAAGGCGTGGAGGTGGCAGTCAGAGGGTGGCTGAGGATGTGACAGGGAGCCCCAAAAACGGAGTAGGAGTTGGCCAGTTAAGGACCTGATCAAGAGCAGTCCAGATGGAAGCAAGAAACAACAGCAGGGGCAGGGGCCCTGAGAAGAGACTATGAGACTTTGCCAGGAAGTGGCTTACTACCCTCAGCTGAAGTGGAATCTTACCCAAGGCCTGGTAAACCTACATTAGGATTGTAGACTTTCTTCCAAAGGCAACTGAGGAGTCCACAGTAACAGCCTGACTGGTCACAGTTGCATTATTAAAAGATCACTCACCATAAGGGCACCTGGGTGGCTCAGTCTATTAAGCATCCAACTCTTGGTTTCAGCTCAGGTCCTGATCGCAAGGTTCATGAGTTAAAGCCCCACATAGGGCTCTCCGCTATCAGCGTGAAACCTGCTTTGGATCCTGTGTCTCCCTCTTTCTCTGCCCCTCCCTTACGCCTCAAAAATACATAAATGTTAAAAGAAAACGTTTTTTTAATTTTTTGAACGTTTATTCATTTTTGATAGAGCACAAGTAAGGGAGGGGCAGAGAAAGAGGAAGACAGAGAATCTGAAGCAGGCTCCAGGCTTGAGCTGTCAGCACAGAGCCTAACATGGGGCTTGAACTCACGAACCGTGAGATCATGACTTGAGCCGAAGTCGGATGCTTAACCGACTGAGCCACTCAGGAGCACCTAAAAAAATTTTTTTTAAATAAAAAGATCACTCACTGTAGAAAATGGATCTGAGTTCTGGATGAGAGGCTACCACATGGTCCGAACAAGAACTGAGGAAGGCTTGGCCTAGAAGTGAATTCCTAAAGCCATTGGGTCATATCATTCTCCTGCTCAAAACCCTTCCATGCTTCCCACTACCATTAGACTAAGATCCAAGTTCCTTATTTATCTACAACTTCATCTCTCACCTTCTCAGCTTTGCTGTTAGGCTTCAGTCACGCTGCCTGATTTCAGCCACTCGAAAGGGTCTAAGTGTGTTCCCGCTCAGGGCCCTTGGATTTGCCAGCCTTTGCCTCCAACCCTTTCCTTCCAGATGTTCGCTGATAAGGTCTCATTCATTCAACAAACATTTCCTGACCACCTACTAAATGCTAGTTCTGTTCTAGGTACCACTCAAGTGTTCATGCCTTGATTGCTCTACTAGCTAATGTGGCACTCTTTTTTTTTTTTGAGAGAGAGACAGAGAGATAGAGGGTGCAATTCAGCAAGGGGTAGGGAGAGAGAATCCCAGGAGAACCAGAGAGAGAGAGAGCGAGGAAGAGAAGCAGGGCTCACCCAAAGCAGGACTCATGCTTTACCCAAAGCGGGGCTCATGTTCTCCCAAAGCAGGGCTTGAGCTCACTCAAAATGGGGCTCGAGCTCACCCAAAGTAGGGCTTGAGCTCACCCAAAGAGGGGCTCGTGCTCACATGATGCGGGGCTCATGCTCACCCCAAGCAGAGCTCAAGTTCACCCCCAGTGGGGCTCATGCTCACCTAAAGCAGGACTTGAGCTCGTGCAATGTGGGACTCGAACTCACAAACCATGAGATCATGACCTGAGCCAAAGTCAGACGCTTAACAACTGAGCCACCCAAGCGCCTGCTAATGTGGCACTTCTTTTTCCAAATCCCGCTTGCCCCATTTTATTTATAACATTTATCACCAACTCAAATTATGTACTATTAAAGAAAGTTTGTTTTCATGAGTTAGGGGTGGAAGTGGTCACAGGGTATTAAGGACAGAAACATTCTGGCTTTATGAGAATGTTAGCATCCTGGGTACATGAGTGGTGGCACACTCGGACCACCGACACCTCACGGGCCACAGAGCGTGCCGGGCACCGGAGGTGCAGCAGTGTACCAGGGTGAGCAGGGCGGGCACACACCTTCTCTGAGCAAGCTGCCCAAGTTGGGTTGGAGAGAAGAGACATCGAACTAGTAATTTTAGGATAATACACTATGAGCCGATAGAGGAAATAAAAGGTACCATCTCTGGAGGCCAAGATAAAAATGGGGGTGGGGTGAATGAAAGAGCAACGTGTAGGATGATCAAACTGTGGGACAGCAGAAGACTGAGGGTCTGAAAGAAGTTTAGTGAAGCTGCAGCCAAGCGTGTGAACATATAGAAGGGAAGGGAAGGAGGGAGCAGGAAAAAATAGAGAAGATTAGGGCAGAAAAATGAGCAGAGCACAGATTTAGGAAGGTTTGAAGTGGTAGTCTTTACCCGGAGGGCATTAAAGGATTTTACCAGAGGAGGGTTAGAATAAGTGTGTGTACACACACACACATATATATACACACAGACACACACACACACACACATATATACACACACACATATACACACACATACACACACACACACACACACACATACAGCCAGTCTTACAAACATAACCCCCAGCTGGACTCTAAAACTATAATGCTTTTAAAATATGAAGGTAAAATTTAATTTGAATGGAAATATACTCCATCCATTTCTTTTTATTAGAGGTTTGTATATTGGGTTTTGTTCATTTATTCAACAAGTAAGAGTTCCTACTATGCACAGGCCCTCTTCTTGGGTAACAGGATACAGCAGTGAACAAAACAGACATAAAGGCGCTGTCTTCATGTAATTCCCTCTGGGCTTTATTTTCTGAACACAGCACATGAAAATCATAAAATAAGAGGAATTCAAATCAAAGGTTCCTTAGAAATCACCTAATGTGCTTCATTTTTACGGAGAAGCAATCTGTGACTCCGAGACATTAAGTACCCTGCCCAAGGTCATGAGGTTTTGGTGGAAAAGCAACTATGCCCCAATAGTGACTAGAAAATAAAAACTGTGCAGAAGCTGCTCAAGGACACCAAAAAAAAAAAAAAAATCCCATCAACAGAAAGTCTCCCAGGGCTCAACGACTAAAAGGAGGAGATCGATTCAACGAGCTTTTGTATCTGATGTTACATTTGTTAACAGACGTCCCCGTAACTATCAAAAATATTCCTGAAAAAGACAAGATCGCTTCAAAAATGTTTGATTCGAACATCACGCTGGAGCATACCTGGGGGAAGAAGCAGAGTAGCATGGAAAAACACAAACCCTGACGCAGCTCGTACTTTGAGCGCGTCACTGGTGTGCACCTGTCGGGTCTCATTAATACGACAGATCTCTAAGGCTACAGAAAAGTGATTTTCATTATTTGCTCAAGCACTGTTCAAATTTAGTTTTCATTGTTCTGAGGAAGAAGCTGTCATTTTAAAAGCATGAATAAATGTATTGTCTGTTAGAAACTTTTCATTAACGTAATAATCTTGTTGTGACTTATATGCTCTTGGTTTGGTATTCGAAAACAACGAATGTCCTAAAAAATGCATGCTCCTTCTGTATCAGTCCACAGCTAATAGAAAATCTATCTGCGTGATTGTTTCCAGATTATAAATGTACTGGAATGCCTTTAACAGTGCAGAAATCACAACCACCTGTTAAGGAAACCAAAAAAAACCTGGGATAAAACACTGTTTAAGTCCAGGATAAACAGTTGCACACAGGCTTTATAATGCTCAGAATAATAAAAGAACAATCTCCAACTGATATATAATCAGAGTTTCATCTCTTTCCAGCGAATACTCTAGTTCATCATTTCATCTTTCATTGTGATGCTTTCATTCGGCACTGCAACAGGCCTGTGAAACCTCTTGAAACGTGGACCAGAACTGATGGGGATGACAGAGTGTCCGTGTCACGATGAGCACTGGGTGATTAAAATAGGAACTTATCAAAAAAAAAAATCCTGCAAAATTGGAAAGCAGTATCTAAATACCAGTGTCCAAATAAATAATAAAGACCATAACAGAAGTAGGAGGGAAAATGGACCAGAACATATAAACTGTTTAACCATCATATAAAATAAGGGCAGGTAACTGAACTTCATCTCAGTACAGGTAAACATTTCGTATTCCTATCTCTACCAGCTCATTACTTATAATACCATAATCAACACGAACTTATTCACATTTTTTCATAGCAAACAATAAAGCATAGGAAAGACTGTTTTTCATATGGATTCCTAAATGCATAAGTAGGCTAATTCAATAAGAGGATTTTAAATTACCAACATAATTAGATTAGTGAACAACCAAACACATATCTCCTCTATGCACATTTTTCTGAATCAGGATATACTTCAGGTTCCTGTAGGTTCCACTGCAAAGGCCAGCACTTGGCTCCACTGGGGAACTCTGGCTTGGACCATATTTGTGTGTTTTCATTTGAATTCCAGACATGAAAAGTTAAGGATTGGTTCGTGTGGCAAAAAAAAAACTCTAAGAGGTAGTGACAGTTTTATAGATGCTCCTAGAAGCAAACTCATCTGGTCATTTACCACTTCCCCACACCACTCCATGAAGAAGGGTCGTTTCAAAATCAGCATAATCTTTTATTCTATGATTATACAGCAATTCCGGAATTTATTACTCTATTTGCCATTGGCGACACCATTTTATCTATACATACATACATAGATAGAAAATCTGCCTGATTGTTTCCATATGATAAATGTACACTAAGTTGGGAAGTTTTTGAAGACGCTAAATTGGGAAAACTTGATTTCTTTTTTTTTTAATGTTTATTTATTTTTGAGAGTGAGAGAGACAGAGTGTGAGCAGGACAAGGGCAGAGAGAGAGGGAGACACAGAATCTGAAGCAGGCTCCAGGCTCTGAGCTGTCAGCACAGAGCCAGACGCGGGACTCGATCTCATGAACCGCGAGATCATGACCCGAGCCGAAGTCGGACGCTTAACCGACTGAGTCAGCCAGGCGCCCCGATTTCTTAATAGTATTAGAGTCTTATTTTAATCCTCACTAGTTTTGCCCTGAGCTGTGGTTCATGTGGAAAGTCAATTTGTGTTGCTCGGATTATTTACCGTCTTAACTCCCATATAACTCCCATCTTCCTTGACACCTTAGAAATACAAATCAGTGTTGAAGTGTTAACGGGGACACAACTCTGAGGAGAGCAGGACATATAATAGTTCCTTCCATGGAAGGGGTTAGGGGCCACCATCTGTTTAGGGGTAGAAAAGACTTATTTTGAAGTTGCATTTGCACACCAAGCACACAATTTTTACTTAGAATAAGAATTAGATTTTCTCATAAAGCTAAGTTACTTGACTTAAAGTGTTTTCAGTATTGTAAGATAAATAATCGTGTGTGTGTTGTGTAGCAAAACTTGAGGATCTCACTTGATTAGTAAAGAGTAGGGAGCTCTATGTTGTTAATTTTTCTGTTCTATGAAATGCAAAAATCTGGAAACCACTTCACAAAGTTCAGTACCTAAGAACAGAGTAAAACGCAATCTTCAGGCTTTCTTCCAGATTTCAGCAGCCACAATCGCTCTGTTAGAAAAGGAGATAGGAATTTGGAGTAAAAACCCAAAATGAAGGGATTATAAGTACACGTGTCTGGAACGTACCCCAAAAAAGAACAGCCATCATGGAAATAATTTAGCAAAAAAATTGGGTTAAAGTTTGAGGAGGAAAAGCATATTTACATAATCTCAACATGTCTCCTTTACTCAAGTGATCAAAGTTATCACCATGAGTGGACAAGGTTAAATTATGTGCCACCTGACAGGATGCAATGAAGAGAACACAGTATCGCTTCTTTGATATTCTTGTCAAAAACATATAATCCGAATCTAATCATAAGAAAACATGAGGCGAATATGAACTAAGAGACATTCTACAAGATAACTAGCCTGTACTCTTCAAAAGCATCAAGGTCATGAATCTTAAAGAAAGACTAAGAAACTGTCATAGATTAAGAGATGAAAGAGATATACGAATAAATATAATGTGTGATTCTGAGCAATATCCCTTTGCTTTTATAAAGGATATGGGGATAAGTGGCAAAACTTGTGTATCAGACTGTAGTAGTGTATCGGTGTTACTTTTGTCATAGTGATACATTGGAGAATATCCCTTTGAAGGATATACATGTTCAAGTGTTTGGAAATGATGGGAATAGGCAAATTATCCTCAAACAGTTCAAGGAGGAAATAAGTTTCTTATACTGTTCTTATAACTTTTTCAGATGCTTGAAATTACTTGAAAAAAATTTAAGAAGTAATCGATCAATGCAAAGAAAAATTTCAAGTAGCTTTAAAAGTTCAGTAAATGAGGGGCGCCTGGGTGGTCAGTCATTTAAGTGCCCAACTTCAGCTCAGGTCATGATCTCACAGTTCGAGAGTTCGAGCCCCTCATCGGGCTCTAAGCCTGCTTCGGATTCTGTGTCTCCCTCTCTCTCTGTCCTTCCCCCACTCACACTCTGTCTCTCAAAAAAGAATAAATGTTAAAAAAAAAAAAAAGTTCAGTAAATGAACAGGATGCTCTCCAAATAACAAAGTTTGGAAACACTGTTCTAAGTAAATGAAAGGAGAAAACTCAGCAGTACCAAGCACCTAAATGCTCACAACCCTTATCCTAAATTAAAAATTATTCCGGGAGATGCTGAAACAATTTAAATTCAAAATGCTCAGAGGAATCTTTGTATCAAATATATGCTCTGAGGACCTGCGGCTTCTTCCATGTGAAACCCAACATTTTTTAAAGCCTGGGAATCCTTGAAACGAAGAAAATCCTAAATAATTAGCAAAGCCAAACTCTGGACTGGGAAAGCCCACAGAGACTATGTTGTGCTCCTCAGAGCAAAGGAGAAATTAGGCACAGACTAGTGGTGGGTAGGAACGGATTCGGGTTGCATTCTGAAAATCCCTTTTCTCATCCCGCAATTATCATGGTTCCTAAAGCAATTATCTAAATTTAATTCTAATATTGGAAAAGCCATAATTGGAATGCTTATGCAATAGTACTCAGTGATAAAGTCCCAGAAGAAGAAAAAAAAAGTCAAGTATAATCCTGGCAGAAAAAGAAAAGTGGTATTATTCTACATAAAAAGTGACAGCCAGGGCGCCTGGGTGGTTCAGTGCGTCAAGCAACCAACTGTTGATTTTGGCTCCAGTCACGATCTCTCAGCTACGAGACCGAGCTCCAGGTTGGGTTCCGTGCTGGGCATGGAGCCTGCTTAAGATTCTCTCTTTCCACAGATACCATATGTTTCCACGCATAGGTGGATTTTGAAAGACTTGGCAGAAATCCATGGGGGAGGGGAAGAGGGGAAAGGAAACAAGACACAGAGAGGGAGAGAGACAAAACATAAGAGACTCTAAAATACTAAGAACAAACTGAGGGGTGAGGGGGATGTGGGAGTGGGTGACAGGCACAGAGGAGGGCACTTGTTGGGATGAGCATTGGGTGTTGTATGGAAACCAATCTGACAATAAATTATTAAAAAAAAAAAAAAAGGATTCTCTCTTTCCCTCTCCCTCTGCTCCTCCTCCACTCATGTATACATGTATATGCACAAGTGCACACATGCACTCTCTCTCAAAAAAAAAGAAAAGAAAAGAAAAAAGAAAGTGACAGCCTTCTGTAAATAAAGTACAAATATGAAGGCAGCTTTTAATGTGGAAAAAAAGATAAAGATGAGTTCTGTAATGAGAACCTGGGCTTGAAATACGGAGTGCTCTTATTGGTTCTATAACCTTCAATAAGGTAACTAACTTCTATGAGCCTCAGTTTTTTCCCTTCTAAAATAAAAATGATACTCGCTTTAAGGATTATTTGGGTGATTACGCCAAGTGTGTAAGTAAGGTACCTAATCCCTAATGCACACCAAGCTCTTATGAAGTATTCTTTGCTCTTTCACAGAAGAAGACAAAAATATCTAAGTTATGAAAAAATATAGAGAGATCTAGATTTGGGGGGTCACTGTTTTTCTGCCAAAGAATATTATTTCATAATCATTTATGAAAATGGGCAAAATGTTTGTTAGAGAAGGTCTTGCCCAGCTATATCCTTGGAAAATAGTTGACAAACTGTCATTAAGAAAACTAAATATTCTAGGGGCACCTGACTGGCTCAATCAGAAGAGCATGTGACTCTTGATCTCAGGATCATGAGTTCGAGTCCCGTGGTAGGTACAGAAATTACTAAAAATTAATTAGTTGGCTAATTAAAACTCTAAAATATTCTAAAGTTCTATTACTATGAAAAAAACAACTTGGAATCATAAATAGAGATACTCATAATTAAAAACTTAGAAGTGGTGCGGGTAATACATTTAATCCATAAAATAAAGTTCCTACTCTCTCTGAGTTCATTGTTACCAATAAAAACATCATTAGCAATTCATGAAAGCTTACTAGCAACAAATATTGCCCCTAATTATTTTTCAACTTTTTAAATTTTTTCCACAATGAAAATAATTTTACTGGTTTTTTCTGAATATATAAATTATATGTGCTATTTTTAGAGAATTCAAATACATAAAAATAAAAGGAAATAAAATTCACCTGAAATCCCACCATCCTGGGATTTTATTACCTGATATATCAATCAAGATAAGCTAGGTTATATTGTGGTAATAAAGGACTCCAAAAAGCTTACAACAACAAAGATGTATTTTCTACTCGTGTTTTAGGTTTACTATGGTGTGCCTCTCATCTCCACTCTAGGGTCCAGGCTGAACACTGCCAGCTTTGAAGCAAAAAGAGATGTCATGTCTCGTAACACTTGTCTCAATCCACTTATATGTGGATTTTTTTTTTCAGTAAGTATTTGCACAGTAAACATATTTTCTCACCCTTATGATTTTCTTAATAACACTTTCTTTTCCCTACCTGGCTTTATTGTAAGAATACAGTATATAATACATATAACATACAAAATACGTGTTAATCTACTGTGCGTATTATAGTTAGGCTTCTGGTCAACAGTAAGCTATTAGTAGTTAAGTTTTGGGGGAGTCAAATTAGTACCCCTAATTCCCACCTTGTTCAAGGGTCAGTGGTATATCTGGAAACAGAATAGAGTTCTATGTCTAACTTTTTGAGGAACTCCCAAACTGTTTTTCACAGTTGCAGCCTGATTTTATATTCCTATTAGCAATGTATGAGGGTTCCACTTTCTCTACACAATAACTACATGAATAAGTGCTCAGTATCATTAGTTATGAGGAAAATGCAAATTCAAAGCTCAGTAAGAAGCCACTTCACACTCCCAAGAATGACTAAACTTAAAATTAAAAAGTCTGCTCAGGGGCACCTGGGTGGCTCCGTTAGCTGGGCATTTGACTTCGGCTCGGGTCATGATTCCACAATTCATGGGTTCGAGCCCCATGTCAGGTTCTGTGCTGACAGCTCAGAGCTTGGAGGCTGCTTTGTATTCTGTGTCTCCCTCTCTCGCTCTGCTCCTCCCCTGCTCACGCTCTTTCTCTCTCCCTCTCTCTCTCTCAAAAATAAAGATTTTAAAAAATTTTTTTAAAAAGTCCGCTCAGACTGCCATAACAAAATACCACAGACTGTTGGCTTAAAGAACAGAAACTAATTTTCTCACAGTTTTAGAGGCTGGAAGTCCCAAATCAATGTGGTTTCTCCTGAGGCCTCTACCCTTGGCTTGTAGATGGCAATCTTCTAATTGTGTCTTCACAAGGCCTTTTCTCTGCGTCAGGTGTCTCTTAGTAAGTCCTAATCTTCTCCTTTTATAAGATGAATCCTCTTATTGGATTAGGACCAACATTAAGGGACTCATTTTAACTTAATTACCTACTTAAAGGCCTTTTCTCCAAATACAGTCACATTTTCAGGTACTAGGGATTAGAGGAGAAGCATGAATTTTGGGGTGGGGACACAATTCAGTCTATAACAAGGGATAACAACAAATGTTAGCAAGAATGTGGATCAATCAGAACCCATGCATTTTTGGTAAAAGAGTAAAATAGTGCAGCAACTTTAGAAAACCATCTAGTAGGTTTTCTTTTTTTTTTTTTAAGTTTACTTATTTTTGAGACAGAGAGAGACAGGGAGAGAGAGAGAGAGAGAGAGAGAGAGAGATCATGAGCAGAGGAGGGGCAGGGAAAGAGGGACACAGAGAATCCTAAGCAGGCTCCATACTATCAGTGCAGAGCCTGACACAGGGCTCGAACTCATGGACCGTGAGATCATGACCTGAGCTGAAATCAAGAGTCTGACGCATAACCAGCGAGCCACCCAGGTGCCCCAATCTAGTAGGTTTTCTTAAACTAAATATATACCAACCCTAAGATATAGCCATTCCACTGAAATGAAAGAATAACCCAGAAATTCCACTAAAAGGAAAAATAAATGACAGTATATCTTCCCTCAAACATTTGTTCAACGATGTTCACGAAAATTTTATTCATAATATTAAAAAACTGGAAAGAGACCAGGTTTCTATCAATAGGAAAATAGCTAAACAAACTGTGATATATTCATGCAATGGAATATTACTATTCAGCATTAAAAAGGGATCAAATAATGTGGTGAATCGCAAAATCATTACACTGTGAATGAAGTCTGACCCAAAAGAGTACATACTATATGGTTCCATTTGTGTATTTCACAATTTCATTAACTTTGCTCTAAAAATCCATCCAGGTTGGTCTAATGTGATCATAAGCATCATTATAAAAGGACACAAGAGGAGTCAAGGTCAGAAGAAAAGGGAACATGATAATGAAGGTTAAGATTAGAATGAGGTGGCTACAGGCAGCCACCAGGAAGAGGCAAGAAACAGACACCAGGGGTGCCCAAGAGGCCCACTTGGTTAATTGTTCGACTCTTGGTTTTGGCTCAGATCATGATCTCATGGTTCATGGGTTCGAGCCCCACATCGGGCTCCACGCTGACAGCGAGGGACCTGCTTGGGATTCTCTCTCTCTGCCTCTCTCAGCTCCTTCTCTGCTTGTGCATGCTTTCCCTCTCTCAAAATAATGAAATAAACTTAAAAAGACAAAAGGAAAGAAACAGAAACTACCCTGTAGTCTCCAGAATGAACTACACCTGCCAAGACCTTGATCTTAGGGTTTTAAGACTGATTCTAGACTTCTGACCTCCGGAGCACTAGAGAATACATCTGTATTGTTTTAAAACCACTAAGTTTATGGTAATAGGCTACAGCAGCAATAGATATTTCATACACTTATTATTGGCTCCAGAAGACAAGAAAGTGGGTGGGACTGAAAAGGTACTAAGAAAAACAATGGCTAAAAATTTCCCAAATACCAAAAGATATAAACCTACAGATAAATAAGCTGAGCGAACCCCAAATAACATAATCCCAAAGAAATCCACGCCAAGACACATTGCAATTAAACTTCTAAAAACTAAAGACAAAAGAAATATCTTGAAAGCAGTAAGAGAGAAATGATACCTTATCTTCAGAGGGAAAAAAATTCAAACGAAAGTAGATTTCTCATCAGAAACCATAAAGGCCAGAAAAAAAGTGGCACCTTTTTCAAGTATTGAAAGAAAAGAACTATCTACCCAGAATACTATATCCAGTGAAAATAGTATCAGATATGAGGGGAGGTAAAAATATTCTCAGATGAGTGAAAACTAAGATTTTATCACTAGGAAACCTAGTATTCTATAAGAATGACAAAAGGAAATTCTCTAAAAAGAAAAGAAAAAAAATCTTGAAACCTCAGGAATGAAGAAAAAACACAATAAGCAAAAATATAGGTAAATACAGTAAACATTCCTTCCTGTCTTGAGTTTTCTAAACGATGTTTGGTGGTAGAAACAAAAATTATAACGCTGTCTCATGTGGTTCTAAATGTATATACAGAAAATGTTTAAGATGATTATAAGGGTGGAAAGGTAAAGAGAAGTAATGGGAGGCAAGATTTCTATACTTTACTTAAAATGACAACACCAGTGCATGGCGATAAACTCTGTATATATAAATTGCAATAATTAGAGCAACCACTGGAAAAACATACAAAAAGATACAATTATAAACAATGCAGATAAATCCAATGGAATTCTGAAAAAACGTAACAGGAAGACTGAATAAAAGAAATAGAGAAATGAAAGAGATAACAAACAGTAATCAAAAATGAAAATGGTAGGGGCGCATGGGTGGGTTAGTCAGTTAAGTGTCTGACTCTTGATTTCGGCTCAGGTCGTGATCTCACAGTTCATGAGTTTGAGCTCCACATCAGGCTCTGTGCTATCAGCGCTCTCTCTCTCTCAAAATAATGAAACAAACTTAAAAAGATAAAAGGAAAGAAACTGTGTCCCTCTCTCTCTGCCCCTCTCCTGCTTGTTCCCTATATCTCTTTCAAAATAAATAAAATAAAACTTAAAAAAAGAAGAAAAATGAAAATTGAAACTCGAGCTCTAACATAGCAATAATTCCATTAAATGTAAACAGTCTAAATACAACAATTAAAGAAAGAAGTTTGCAGAGTAGGTTTAAAAATATGATCTAGCCATGTGCTTTTTATAACAAATTAACTTGATATTGCAAGTTGAAAGCAAAGAGAAGTAAAATGATATGCAAACATTAATCAAAGAAAAGCAGGGGGTAGCTATATTAATATCAGGTAAAGTATACTTTAGATAAAAGAAAATTACCAGAAACAGAAAAGGACATCAAACAATGAAAAAAGGGTCAATGCACAAAGACAGAACAGTCCAAAAGTGTATGGATCAAATAACAGAGCTGAAAAATATGAGAAGCAAAAATCGAGCCCTGCATCAGGCTAGGTGCTGACAACGCAGAGCTTGCTTGGAATTCTCTTTCTCCCTCTCTCTCTACCTCTCCCTTGCTCTCGCTCTCTCTCTCTCTCAAAACAAATAAACATTTGTAAAAAATAATAAAAAAATAAAGACTTAAATGTGAGATCTGAAACAATACAATTCCTGGAAGAAAAACATAAGCAGTAATCTCTTTGACATCAGCCCTAGAAACATTTTTCTAGATCTATCTCTTTTGGCATGGGAAACAAAAGCAAAATTAAACTATTGGGACTATGCCAAAATAAAAAACCTTTACATAGTGAAGGAAAGCATCAACAAATTGAAAGTGCAACCTACTCAATGGGAAAATACTTGCAAGTGATATATCCAATCAGGGATTAATACTCAAAATATACAAAGAACTTAAACACCAATGAAAGAAATACTTCAATTAAAATATGGGCAAAGGAAATGAATAGACATTTCTCCAAGAAGACTTATAGATGGTCAATAGACACATGAAAAGATATTCTTTATCACTAATCACCAGGGAAATGCAAATCAAAACTACATTGAGATACCACCTCACACCTGTCAGAATGGTTAAAATCAAATACAAAAAATAACAAGTGTTGGAAAGGATATGGAGAAAAATGAACATCATGCAATGTTGGTAGGAATACTAGCTGGTGCGGTCACTGTGGGAAATAGTGCGGACATTCCCGCCAATATTAAAAATGGAATTACCATATGATCCAATAATTCTGCTACTAGGTATTTACCCAAATAAAATAAAAATGCTAATTCAAAAAGACATTATGTGCCCCTATGTTTAATGCAGCATTATTTATAACTAAATTAAAGAAGGAACCCAAGTGTCCATTAATAGATAAATGGGTGAGAAGACATAGTATATATATATATACAAGAATGAAATCTTGTCCTTTGCAACGACATGGATAGATTTACAAGATATAATGCTAAGTGAAATAATTCAATCAGAGAAAGACAAATACCACATGATTTCCCTCATATGTGGAATTTAAGAAACAAAACAAATGAACAAAAAAGAGAGAGAGAGAGAGAACCCAAAAAACAGACTCATATATGAAGAACGAACTAGTGGTTGCTGAAGGGGAGGTAGGTGGAGGGATGCGGACTAAGTAATGTACAGAATTGTTAGAATCATTATATTGTACAGTGAAACTAATAATACTGTATGTTAATTATACTTGAAAAAATGTCTTAAAAAGTAATCTCAGACTTAAATGTAAAACATAAAACTAGAAAACTTTTGATAAAATCACAGATAATCTTCAGAATATAAAGATTAGGCAGAGTTCTTAAACTTGACACCAAAACACAGTCCACAACACGGAACACTGATAAACTCAACTTCATTAAAATTTTTAAACTTTTACTTTGTAAAAAGACCTCTTAAGAGGATAAAAAGACACGTTACAGACTAGACGAAAATATTTGCAAATTACTTATCTGACAAAGGTTTATGTATACTTAACAACAACAAATGGGCAAAAGAAGTGAAGAGACATTTTATTTAAGAGGATATTCAGCTAGGAGGGGAGAAGGAAGATCGTAGGCAAGTCTTGTCCCTGGAACACAAGTAGATAACTATTAACTCATTCTGAATACCTAAGAAATCGACCTGAGGACAGAGAAGAGGCCACATCAAGGAAGGCAGGAAGCATGAAGACATGGTTTGGGGGAGGAATAGATCACGAGTGCTGCAAAGGGGAGGGAGCCCTGGTTGTGGAGGCGTGGGGAGCACAGAGGGAACCGCACAAGTAGAATACTTCCCCAAAGCCATTGACTAGGAAAACAAGACGGGCTAATTTTTGTGAGTTGTGCAACCAGCAGGGCTCAAAGACTGGAGTTTAGAGGGCAGGGCCTTAGGCTTGGCAGGGATAGAGCCCTGAGGGTGCTGCCCTACTCTAGGAAAGAAGGCATCTCAGGTAACCTGAGATCTGAGGACTGCCTAAGGCAAGTGGGGAGAGATTGTTCTTCTTGGAGCACATCTGTGAGAGGTGGTGTTCACAGAGATGCCTCTCCAGGGACAAAAGTGCTGCAGTTGCCAGTTCCTTCCCCCACCCATCAGCATAGGCACAGAGACAGTTGCTGAGGGCAGTTTGGCCCCAGACTGGCTGCCTAACCTGCTTGCTCCAAGTCCCACACCACTGCACTGTGGCATATCTGTCCTCAGTCAAACCCTCATCAGTCCCAGGGCGGTGAGACCCTGCCTTGGAAGTCTAGTACAGCTCCACGCTAAGTCCCTAAAGTTTGGAGTTTTAAAAGTCAGCAGGCTTGGCTGGGATACAGCTGGAGGGCACTGAGTTGCTTTTGTAGACAGAGTGTGAAACCAGCGATGTGAAAAGTGCCTAGGACACGTAGCAGGAGAGACTATTCACTCTTCTGGGAGTGCTTCCCTGAGAGAGCAAGCATGGAGTCCCCTCTCCGGGGTCAAAGGAGCTTCCTGGTGCTATTTCCCTCTCCCATCCCTCAGCATAAGCCGACTTCACGAAATAGCACAGTGCCAACACTGGGTGCCTAACATGCTTATACCAAGTCCTGTCCCCTGGCGCTCTGCTGTGTGCCTAAGAACCAGCATGGCCAGCCCCTTCCCTAGAAGATCAGCGGAAACCCACACCCACATCACATCTTTTTACCAGAGAGCTCTGCAAGGCTTCAGTTCTAGTGGAAGTAGCATCAGATCCCATTTAACAAACTGAGCAGAGCACACCTAGTTAAAACTCACCACACTCCGGCCAAGGTCTAAACACTGCCCACTGCAGGCAAGGAGAGCCTATACAGACAACTGGCCTGAAGGATAGAGCAGCCAAAACACAACAGCAGAGCACACATAGCACATACTGGAAACACTCCATGAAGCACTAGGTCCTGGACACTATATGACTTCTTCATAAAGCCATTACTCTCAGGAGCAGGAAACATAACGGGCTTTTCTAACACAGAGAAGAAGACAGACACTTAGCCAAAATATCAAGACAGAAGAATTCATCCCAAATGAAAGAACATGATAACGTCATAGCTAGAGATCTGATTGAAACAGATAGAAGGAATGGCCAGATGGAGAATTTAAAGCAACATTCTTGATTCTCAATGGGCTTGAGAAAAGCATGGAAGACATCAGGGAGACCCTTAGCACAAAGATAAAACAGTTAAAAACAATCAGAAATGAAAAAATAAAATAACTGATATTCAAAACAGACTGAATATAATGAACACAAGGATGGAAGAAACAGAGGAATGAATAAGTGATAAAGAAGATAGAATTATGGAAAATAATGAAGCTGAACAAAAAAGAGAAAGAAAAATTATGGATCATGAGAATAGACGTAGGGACCTTAGTGACTCCATCAAATGTAATAAGATTCATATCACAGGAGTCCCAAAAGAAAAAGAGAGAGAAAAGAGGGCAGAAAATTTATTTAAGGAAATAATAGCTGAAAACTTCCCTATTCTGGGGGAGGAAACAGACATCCAAATCCAGGAGGCACAGAGAACTCCCATCAAAATCAACAAAAAGCAGGCTAACAGTAAGATATATAATTAAATTTGCAAAATATAGAGATAAAGAAAAAATCCTAAAAGGAACAAGACAAAAGGTGTCCCTAACTTACCAGGGAAGACCCATAAGGCCAGTTGCAGGTATCTCCACAGAAACATGGCAAGCCAGAAGGGAGTGGTATGATATATCCAATGTGCTAAATGGGAAAAATTTGCAGCCAAGAATACTCTATCCAGCAATATCATTCAGAATAGGAGGAGAGATAAAGAGTTTCCCAGACAAACAAAAACTGAAGGAGTTCATGACAACTAAACCAACTCTGCAAGAAATACTAAACTCTTTGAATGGAAAGGAAAGACCAAAGTGACAAAGACAAGAAAAGAACTGAGAGAATCTCCAGGAACAATTACAAAACAAGTAATAAAATGGCACTAAACATACATCAATAACTCCTCTGAATGCAAATGGACTAAATGCGCCAATCAAAACACATATGGTGATAGAATGGATAAAAAAAAACAAGACCCATCTATATGCCGCCTACAAAAGACTCATCTTAGACATAAAGACAACTGTAGAATGAAAGTGAGGAGAAACTTTTATAACGCAAATGAAAGTCAAAAGAAAGCCAGGGATGTCTGGGTGACTCGGGTGGTTGCCTTCAACTCAGGTCATGATCTCAGGGTTCATGAGTTTGAGCCCCACATTGGGCTCACTGCTGTCAGCCTGTGGGCACAGAGCACGCTTTGGATTCTCTGTCCCCCCTCTCTCTCCTCCTCTTATGCTCACACTCTTCCTCTCAAAACATAAATTAAAAAAAAAGAAAAAAAAAAGCCCAAAAATCTAGTTTAAATAAATTAGATTTTAAACCAAAGACTGTAACAAGAGATGAAGGAGGGCACTGTATTATAATATAGGGGACTATCAACAAGAAGATCTAACAATTATAAATATTTATGGCCCCAACATGGTAGCATCCAAATATGTAAAACAATCAATAACATAAAGGAACTCATTGATAATAAGACGATAATAGTAGGGGACTTTAACACCATACTTACAGTAATGGACAGATCATCTGAGCAGAAAATCAACAAAGAAAAATGGCTTTGAATGACATGCTGGAACTGATGGATTTAACAGATATATTAACATTTCATCCTAAAGCAGCAGAATACACATGCTTTTCACATCCACATGGGACATTCTCCAGAACAAATCACAAACTAGGGCAGGCTTCAACAAGTACAAAAAGATCAAGATCGTACCATGCATTTTTTCTGATCACAATGCTATGAAACTTGAAGTCAGCCACAAGAAAACCTTTGAAAAGACCACAAATATATGGAAGTGAAGCAACGTGCTACTAAATAATGAACAGATCAACCCGAAGATCAAAGAAGAAATTTTTAATAATAAAGAAACTTATGAAAACATGATGGTCCAAAACCTTTGGGATGCAGCAAAAGCAGGCATAAGAGGGATATATATAGCAATACAGGTCCAGGCCAATATCCCTGATGAACATGGAGGCAAAAATTCTCACTAAATACTAGGAAATCAAATCCAACAATTCATTTAAAAAAATCACTCACCACAATAAGTGGGATTTATTCCTGGAATGCAGGGGTGGTTCAATATTTGCAAATCAATCAACATGATACACCACATTAATAATAAAAAAAAAAAGGATAAGGACCATACGATCCTTTCAATCAATGCAGAAAAAGCATTTGACAAAGTTCAACATTCATTCATGATAAAAACTCTCAACGAAGTAGGGCTAGAGGGAACATAACTCAACATAATAAAGGCCAGAGACAAAAAATCCACAGGTAATATCATCCTCAATGGGGGAACACTGGCAGCTTTTCCTCTATGGCCAAGAATAAGACAGGGATGTCCACTCTCACCGTTATTTAACATAGTACTGGAAGTCCTAACCACAGCAATCAGAAAACAAAAAGAAATAAAACGTTATCTAAATTGGCAAGGAAGAAGTCAAACTTTCACTATTTGCAGATGACATGATACTCTGTATAGAAAACCCAAAAGACTCCATCAAAAAACCACTAGAACTGATAACACGATTTTAGTAAAGTCACAGAATGTAAAATTGACATAGAGAAATCTGTTGTATTTCCATGCACTAATAATGAAGGAATAGAAAGAAAAATCAGGATATCGATCCCATTTATAATTGTGCTAAAAACCATATGCTACTAGGAATAAATCTAACCAAAAAGGTAAAAGATCTGTACTCTAAAAACTATAGAATACATATGAAAGAAATTGAAGCCACAAAGAAATGGAAAAATATCCCATGCTCATGGATAGGAAGAACATTGTTAAAATGTCTACACTACCCGAAGCAACCTACAAATTTAATGCAATTCCTATCAAAATACCACCAACATTTTTCACAGAGCTAGAACAAACAATCCTACAATTTATATGGAACCACAAATGACTCTGAATAGTCAAAGCAATTTTGAAAAAGAAAAGCAGAACTGGAAGGCATCACAATTCTGGACTTCAAGTTCTATTACAAAGCTGTCGTGATCAAGACAATATGGTACTGGCACAAAAACAGACACACAGATCAAAAGAACAGAAGAGAAAACCCAGAAATGAACCCACAACTATATGGTCAATTAATCTTCAACAAAGCAAGAAAGAATACCTTGTGGAAAAAAGACAATCTCTTCAACAAATGGTGATGGGGAAACTGGAGAGTAACAAGCAAAAGAATGAAACTGGGTCACTTTCTTTCACCATACACAAAAATAAATTCAAATGGATGAAAGATCTAAATGTAAGACAGAAAACAATCAAAATCCTAGAGGAAAAAACAGGCAGCAACCTCTTTGACCTTGGCCACAGCAACTTCTTACTAGACATGACTCAGGCAAGGGAACCAAAAGCAAAAATGAACTATTGGGAACTCATCAAGATAAAAAGCTTCTGCACAGCAAAAGAAACAATCAACAAAATTAAAATGCAGCCAATGGAATGAGAGAAGATATTTGCAAATGACACATCTGATAAAGTGTTAGTATCTAAAATATATGCAGACCTTATAAAATCCAACACCTAAAAAAAGAAATAATTCAATTTGAAAATGGGCAGAAGACATGAATAGACATTTTTCCAAACATATACAGATGGCTAACACATACATAAAAAAATGCTCAACCTCACTTATCATCAGGGAAATACAAATCAAAACTACAATAAGACATCACCTCCCAACAGTCAGAATGGCTAAAATTAACAACACAGACTGGCGAGGATGTGTAGAAAGGGAACAGTTTTGTACTATTGGTGGGAATGCAAACTGGTGCAGTCACTCTGGAAAACAGCATGGAGGTGCCTCAAAAAATTAAAAATAGAACTACCCCATGACCCAGCAATTGCACTACTAGGTATTTACCCAAAGGATAAAAAAATAGTAATTCAAAGGGATACATGCACCCTGAGGTTTATAGCAGCATTATCAACGAGAGCCAAATTATGGAAAGAGGCCAAATGTCTATTGACTGATGAATGGACAAAGATATGGTATACAAATATACTTATATATATATACGTACACACACACACACACACACACACACATGCACAAGTATTACTCAATCATAAAAAAGAATAAAATATTGCCATTTGCAACCATGCCATTTTGCTACAGAGTATTATGCTAAGCAAAATAAGTCAGTCAGAAATAACATGATTTTGCTCATATGTGGAATTTAAGAAACAAAACAAATGAATAGAGTGGAGAACAAAAACTGGCAAACCAAGAAACAGACTGTTAACTATACAGAACAAACTGAAGGTTACTGGGGTTCCTGGAGGCTGAAGTGGAGGTGGGGGGGTGATGGGTATTAAGGAGGACAATTGTGATGAGCACTGGGTGTTGCATGTAAATGATGAATCACTCAATTCTATACCTGAAACTAATATTATATTGTATGTTAACAAACTGTAATTCAAAAACTTGGAAAAAACAGAAAAAACTATAGCTTTGAATCAATTATACTATTATATGTAATATGATCAGCTATTACAAACATATAAAGAGGAAAATATAGTACTTGGGTTACTTGTCAAAAATGAAAGGATATGCAGATGGAACGTAAGTACAGGAAAAGATGTTTAACATAATTAGCCATTAGGGAAAACCAAATTAACAACATAAGTCATCTCGGAACAACGAGTCCTTTCCTTAGGATGGAACGTTCCAGTCCCAGATATCCTCAAGACTTATAATTTACTTCCTTGAAGTATCTGTTTGAAAGACATCTCACAAAGATCTATTCTATCCCCTCCATACCCCTCCTCACCACCCCAAATCCCTGGTCACTCTTGATTCCTTTACTTTGCTTTATTTGCTTCATAGCACTTTTCCTTGACTGACATTATATGTCCACTTGTTTATCTGTTTGTTGTCTCTCCCATTAGAAAAAAATTCCATGAAGGCAGAGATTTTATCTTCATCAAGTGCCTGTCACACAGCAGTGAGTTAATAAATACTGCAAATAAATTACAACACACATTTACATGCTTGGAGGGTTCACTCCCATATTTTCACCCATGATGAACTTCCTAAATTTTCACCCAAATGGACATTCTGGATTTCGGATCTCTCCTGCCTTGGGCCCCCAAAATGCCTTCTTTCTTACTAAAACCATCTCATCCTTCAGATTTTCTTCTTCCTAAAAGAAGGGCAACTACCCTTACCCTGTTGATCCCAATTACCCAACACCAGTCATTAACCCAGTGTGACACGGTTATTAGGAGGCAGAAGTAAAAGGATACAAAATACAGATTTAAAGGGGTACATGCACCCCAATGTTTACAGCAGCACTATCAACAATAGCTAAGCTACGGACAGAGTCCAAATGTCTATTGAATGATGAATAGATAAAGATGTGGTGTACAGGGACACCTGGGTGGCTCAGTCAGTTAAGCATCCGACTCTTGATTTCAGCTCAGATCATGATCTCACAGTTCATGAGTTCGAGCCCCACATCAGGCTCTGAGGTGACCATGTGGAGCCTGCTTGGGATTTTCTGTCTCCCTCTCTATCTGTCCCTCCCCCATTCGCATGCATGCTCTCTTTCTCTCTCTCTCAAAAATCAATAAATATTTTTTAAAAAGATGTGTCTCACACACACACACACACACACACACACACACACACACACACACACAGGAATAATACTCAGCCATCAAAAAGAATGAAATCTTGCCATTTGCAATGGCATGGATGGAGCTAGAATGTATTATGCTAAGTGAAATAAGTCAATCAGAGAAAGACAAGTATCATATGGTTTCGCTTATATGTGGAATTTAAGAAACAAAACAGATGAACATATGCAGGGGGTGGGGGGAAGGGAGAGAAGAAAGGGAACCAAACCACAAGAGACCCTTAGTGATAGAGAACAGAGTTGATGGAGGGAAGTGGATGGAATATGGGCTAGATGGGTGATGGGTATTAAGAAGGGCACTTGTGATGAGCACTGGGCGTTGTCTGTAAGTGATGAATCATTGAACTCTATTTCTGAAATCAATAGTGCACTGTGTGCTAACTAAAATTTAAATTAAAAAAAGCAAATAAAGCAAACAAAGGAGTCCTCACAGGCAAAAATACCAGCAGGTAACAGGGGAGAAAAGCTGTAGCCAGAAGTGTGAGACAGTTCTGCCATGCTATTGAAGACATTCTGGTCTATAAAGCCGAAGATTTAGAAGCACCCCAATAAAGGCTGTGGCTGGCTAACTCACAAGGAATTAGGTTTTTGGATTTGTTGACTTTTACTTGGCAGTGAACATCAACCTAATTAGGAACTTGTCATTCAAATGTAATGAGTCTTTCCATTCCTCCTTTTCTGTTGCAGCTAACTTCAGAGAATTCTTAGCTTTTTTTAAAGGAGCCATAGTTTCCATTTGAATTATGGATCCCGAACCCACAATGACCCAGAGACCACAAACCGCTTTAAATTTTTCAATATGAAAAAGATTCTGGGGATTGCCTGCACATTCCTACACTAACAAATACCATCACAGGGTCGCAATATGTGAGCGATTATAGAAAAAGAGGTTCTACCTTCAAACCCTCTTTTCTTAATATACATTAAAAAAGAAGAATTCTTAAAAATCTAACTACTTAACGTAATTCTTTATCAAGAAATATAACTTAAATATCTCTGGCATATTACATTATTTAACTATTTGTTAGAAGACACATTTAGCCCTTCATTTTCAGAAAAGAACCCGGCTTTATTTCACCCCCACCATCCACAAATTATTAATTCTTTTTTCTAAACCTGTAACTGAGACCAGATGATCTTTAGAATTCCCCAAAAAAGTTAAATATAGCAAGCTGCATGCTGAGAAGAGAGAGGCCTTCCTCCTGCTCAAACTGCAGTGTTTACTTGGACAGGTTTGGGGTTTTTTTTGTTTTTACTTGTTTTAGTTTGTTTTTCAGTTGGCTCCACACCCTTCCCAGTCAACAGAGCCAGCCAGGTGCCCAGAATGGTTTTGTTTTTTTTAATGTTTACTTAGAGAGAGAGAGAGAGAGAGAGAGAGAGAAAGAGACCAAGCAGTCTCCATGCCCAGCATAGAGCTGGGCATGGGGCTCAATCCATGACATTGAGATTGTGACCTGAGCAGAAATCAACATTCAGACACTTAACTGACTCTCAACACTAAACACAGTTCACAGCTAAGTTCACTCGTTCTAGCTACAGGTGAATTTAAAATCAGAGGTAGTACCTCTGCTTCTGCTCTAGGAAAACTTACTTTTCTTCCCTCTGAAAATGCTGTATCTAATAGGAATATTTAATTGGGGTTTGGAAACCAAGAAAAGAGGAGAGAGATGTATGACTCTTCAAAGGTGATTTAACAATTTTTTTTTCTTTGTGGGTCTAGTTAGTGACTATGACATATATCATCATCAGGTTACTTAACCGTGTGAAAGTTAACAAAAAATTGGCTTATCATTGCTTAGGTTGAAACCACTGTGGCATTTGTCTCTTATCTATAAAATCTACTCCATTTACTTCATTGCTGTATAGTCTAGGAAAAAAAACTTCCACCTCCAAAATAAAAACTAACATGAAAACTGGACTTAAAATATTACTTTTTATAAACTAGGATACCCACTATTTGTGAATTTATTGGTTTATTTATACATTCGTTCAAGTAAGCATGTGTCAGAGTCATGATATAGTAGGAAAAAATATGCCTTGAAATGAAAAAAATACTTTTATTAAATGACCCGATTCCATCACCTAGGGAAAGTTTGGCTCAGGGCAAGTTACTTAGGTCTCTTCCTCAAAACTTCTATAAAAACAAAAAAAGGATGATATCAACCTGTAGAGTTGCTTTTAGAATTGTTAAAAGGAAAACTAGAGGCCCAAAATGGCGTCACTTAGCTTGAGGCCCTAAGTTGGTAAATGAAGATTTAATAACTAACCTAACTGCAGTTCCAATGGCCCAGAAATGTAACCTTCCACCAGTCAATGCGGAAATCTCCTGGTCAGCACCAGGGAATTCACTGATAGACCCTTTCTGTTCCCCTTAGGAGGGAGACCTTGTCTAAAACAATGGATTCTTTGCTCATGTCCTTTTTTCCACTCTCCTTGTACTTTTAAAACCTTTCCTTTTCTATAGCCCTTTGGAGCTCTCCTCTACTTGCTAGATTGAGGCCCCCCCAGTTCACGAATCCATTAATAAGGACCATAGTTCTTCAAAATTTACTCAGTTGAAATTTTGTTATTTAATTTTGTTATTTAAATAATGCATTTTAAAATACTTAGCATAATCCCTGACAGAATTCAGGCATTTGGTGCGGCTTTCCTTCCTTCTCACTGACCTAGACAATGACGTAAATTAGGAGAGAAGTACAAAGAAGAAGCTTAATGGAAGAAATAAGATAGATTAGATAGATACCAATCAACATTGCTAGACAGTGATGTAAGTGCTGAAGTCAAGTGGATACGGCTTTTCATAGATTTATGTCATTATTTTAAAACTTGGTCTCAAATTGATAATAAAGACTTATGCAATCATTTATTCATTCTTTTATTCAATTTACTAGCACTTCCTAAGAGTTCCAGGCACAGTTACTACCTTCAAGGAATTTACAGTCTAGTTACCAAAGAAAGGACAGTTGGTTGGGGAGGAAGACGATGGGGAGGGAGAAGCATTTTAGAGGTTCCAAAGTAAGAGGCAGCTACTTCCCTTCCTAGGAGCACAAAATCCCACCTTACGTTATGCTTAAGAAGTAAACGGAGCCTTTATTTAAATCTCATTTTTATTTATTTTTAATAGGAGATACATGCACAAGATTAAAACTCAAAGCACACACACAGATAGACGTAGTCGGACGTCTCCCTCCTTCTTCCATCTTTGTTCATTTCACTAACTTCCCAGTGTGCCCCCAGCCTGTAGCATCCTCTACAGAGGAGCCAATGTCATCAGTTCTTTCTACGTTTTCCTGATAGATGTAGTGCATCCGAAGCAAATATGAATATATATTTCACCATTCTTTTACAAAGAGGCATGCTACACCTCACGTTTTTCATTTGAAATATACCTTTGAGCTCACTGCTCATCAGTGTATCAACAACTTCTTGGTTCTCCCTTCTATTTCAATAGCTGAATATTATTCCAGCACAGGTGTCCCACGATTTAGTAAACTGAGCTTGCAGTTCTTTCACATTGCGATTACAAATTAGTGATTAATGAATATTACATATCGTTCCATACGTATGCAGATACATCTACAAAAGAAGTCCCACAGGTAGAAGTACGGGGCCACTTTTGTAGTGTTTTCCTAACACAATGAGAGCATTTCAAATATTCAATGATTATAAATCTGCAAATTAATCTCTTCTGTGCTCAGGTATGGCTTCACCCTCTCTCAGTTCAGCAGCCTCGCTCCACGCACGGGTCCTGACTGCATCACTTCAACATATATCCCTTGAGTGCCAGGTATTGTTCCAGGCACCGAGGTCATCACAGTGAGTAATGAATAACACAGACAAATCTCCCTCCTCTCAGGGAACTCTCTGGGGCCAGGGGGAGGGTTTCTCTCTAGCTCTCTAGGAGAGGAAGATATAAAAGGACACATAAATAAGTATATTAGAAAGTGCTAAGGAGAAAACCAGTAAAATAGGGAAGGGAAACAGGAGTGCTAAGATGGAAGAAAGACCTGAAGGCATATGGGGAGCTTTGGGACAAGTGCACACTGCACCAAGCAGCGACGTGGGTGCTGGGTTAGGCCAGAATCAGAGGCAACAAGCACAGAAATAGCAAATGCAGCTGGGGATCTGGTGAAGGATATAAGGAACTGAAAGGGTAACAGCCTAGGGAGAGTGGAGTTGGAGCTGGGGCAGAGAACAGAACCCCACTTCATCAGAAGAGAAACATAAGAACAGAAAAGATTCTGCCTCCTTCTTGTATAAAATATTCCATGTAATCCAGGGACCCACGGACAAGGACTAGAAAGTCAAGTTATGATGCATTTAAGTTATCAATTTCTCATTTGCATTGGCAGTAACTTTAATTGCTATGATTATAAACAGCTTTTTATAAAAATTATATCAGCAGTAAATTTTGATTATCAAGGATTATATCATAGTTAGAGACTTGCTTTCTAAAGATCATTCCATCGCAGGCACGTTATTTAATGCCAGGCACCCATCTGTTTTCATTTTAGTACTAACTTCTTTATCCTCACACTCATTTCCCTGAGAAGTTTCAGGGGGCGGTGTAGGAGGGAGTAGTGGTTTGTTATTATCTTGATGGAAGTACAGTATATACTACAGAAGCTGTAACTTACTTCAATTTCTCTTTTGCAAAGATATTAATCAGCACAATTCTCTCAGCATCCCAAGCAATTATAAAGACTCTACCGTTTTTTTTCTGTATTGCTTCAAACCTTTATTTCTTGTCATTTTCTCACCACTTATCTCTTTACCTTATGCAGTCTAACTCCTAATCATACTATTTCACCAAATCTACTTTCATGAACACTTTCTTCTTTATTTAGATCCTTCTAGAACCCATCACTGCCTTTGACTTTTATGACCACACTCTCATACTTGGATGGCACTCAAAGCTCATATTCCGTGACAACACTCACGGTCAAATGAGAGGAAAAGGCACCTGATGAAAATAAAGACCAGGTTTTGGGGGAAATATATATTTGAATGAATTTAGCTGTAGGTGCTTAGAAGCAGAGCTGAGTTACAGCAAGGATGCAGTCAGGAACAATTTTTATTTTAAAACCAAGAGGCTTACCCAGTTGGGTAAGCGTCTGACTTTGGGTCAGGTCATGAGCTCACGGTTCGTGAGTTCGAGCCCCACATCAGGCTCTCTGCTGTCAGTACAGAGTACAGAACCCACTTTGTATCCTCTGTCCTCCTCTCTCTCTGTCCCTCCCCAATTCTGTCTCAAAAATAAATGTTAAAAAAAAAAAAACAAAAAAAAAACGCTTTAAAACCAAGAGACTTAGAAGTCATTTAGGCCAACACTAACATTTTATAGATGAAATAATGAGGTCAAAACAAATACGTCAGGATGCCTTTGGTTGCAAGTTTTAGAAAACAGAGACTCAATTTGGCATAAAGTATACTCTCCTACATAATACGAAGTCCAGACACAGTATCTTGTCACTGCTCTTCTCTGCAACATTGTGGTCACTCTGCCTTCTACATGTTAGCTTCAACTTCGGGCTGTGAGCAGAATGCTTCGACAGTTTCAGGACTTACATCAGAGTCCTGGGAGTTGGGGGAGGAGTGGGAGGAGGTGGAGAAAGCATATCTCTTTCTTGAGTCTCTTCTCAGAAGCAAAGAAACCTGACCAAGAAGCCCTAAGAAGACCTCTCTTGTCACCTCCCCATTTCTTAGGAAATGGAGTGCTAAGACCGGTTTGGTTTAAGTGTTGAACTAAGCTTGGGATAGAATGAGTGCTGAGGAGTCAAGGTTAAATAAATTGGCCATGATCACAATATAACTTGCAGATCTAAGAGATTCTTACATTTGTCTCACTACACTTGTCAGAATTTGCTTACTCCCTGATCATTAATGATGGATTCAACTCTTCTCTTTTCTTGCCACTTTTCTGGGCTGCTCACTTGGTCGTTTTGTAGTTAGCTTAGGCCTCTGTGGAAGCAGCATAACGTAATGGTCAGCACTGACTTTAGAGCCAGACTGCCGGGGTTCAAATACAGGCCCCAGCACTTATAACTGTGTGTGCCACCCTAGGCATGTTCTTTGATCTCCAACCTCATCTGTAAAAGGGGATGGTAGTAAAACCCACCTTCAAAGAGATTATGAGAATTAGATATAAGTCGCCACATATAAAGAGATCGGAACAGTGCCTGTTACCCAGTAAGTCCCACGTAAGTGTGTGCTATTAGAATTCAAGGATACCTACTGCTCTGCTTGCCTACTAGCCCTTCCCCCTGATTTCAACAAATGTTTCCGTTTTCCTTCGAAGACCTACCCTTCCATCATGCCGTACAATTTTGGCATAATTCTATCCCCCACTGAGCAAAGGGTGGGCACAAGGCCCAAAGGAGGTCTCTCTAACCTTTTCCCTTGGAATCTGAATCTTAAACAGAGGGACTCATGACAAAAGAGTTAAAGTTCAGTCTCTCTGAAGTCAAGGCCTTGAAGTGGCTTTTTCCAAGTTCTAGACCCCCGAACTCCTTTTTTGCACAAATCAGCAAAAATTGATTACATTGTTAGTGCAACTGCTATGTTGAATGAATAGGACTCTCCAAATTAAATCATCAAGTATCTTGATTTCTGTTTCTGTCTCTTTAAATCTACTCATGAGCCCAGCTCCTCTCTGGCCCCTGCATAGGCAGCCCAGAAGTTAAGGCTGTGGCTCTGAAGCCAAACATTCCGGGCTCAAGGTTCTAGCTCCACCTCCTGCTAACCATGTTACTCAGGGTCTCCCTGCCTCTATTTCCTTACCTGTAAAATGGGGGAATAACGATACCGACCTCACTAGGTTATTATAAAATAACTTCTCAAATGTAAAATACCCGGACGTGCACTTGGCCTGGTAAGTCCTGGAAAACACCAATGCTGACGGCAGCGGTGGCCCGCTGACGTTGTCTTCCTTCCTCACACCCCATATCAGGCCCTGACTGTGGTTGTTTCCATACCTATGCTCATGTTAGCCCCTCTCTTTTTCTAAATTCCTCAAGACGTAATTAAGTCGAACATCACCACTTCCACAAGGTCCACGTGGATCTACGAAGATCACGTGGGCCTGACACTTTGTAGTATTTATAATCTGTAACGGACACCTCACTCCGGAGTTCATATAATTTCTATTGTTTTTTTAATTGAACCTGTCTATAAAAATGACTATCCCAACCAGGAACATATTCCCTGAAGGCAAGAATGATATTTTATATTATTTTATGTTATTCATATTACTTAGTTCAGACAAGCCTCATAGTAAGTTCTTACTGAACAACTTTTGAATTGGCCCTCAGAACAGCTAAAAAGATTTCCAATCACAATTTCTTCTGGATTTGCAAGCTCGCAGGCCTATGTGCTTGTATACGTGCTGCCAAAGTGAGCACATGGCCTATGTTTTTTAAGTATACAAAAAAGGCAGGGTATAGAACTTTCTGTTTCTTCCCACACTGGCCCATACACACCAGGCATCCAATAAATGTTATTATCTTTAAAAAAAAAAAAAAAGCTGAAAATTCAGGAGCTGAAAATTAATTCCAGACATGATAGGAAATTCAAGTATATCTGTTACTGTTAAGATTTGAAACAATAATGCAAAAGATCCTCTTTTGTTTAAAAATTAAAAACAGAGAGATAAGGAAAACAGACACTTTTTCACCTTCTAATTCTTTTTTTTCTCTCATAAGAATTATTGAAGGTCAAAGTAGAGGAGGTAAAACTATTGCTATCTTTTTATTATGTTTCTGGAGAAATGTTCTTTTGTTTTTGAAACTCTGCATTACATAAAGTACACCATCTTCTTTTTCTGACTTCTCCCAGCATGTGAAAATTATACATAGAAATAGAAGCCTCTGTCATTGATGTCTGAGAGCATATAGTTTACACGCAGAAAGATGGCGCTGTTTCATAGTTTCGTGGGCCATTATTTAGTCATGTGAAAAAGTCCACTGGGAAAAAGAAATTAAATGAGGCTGGACTCCATTCCAAGTGAAATCCTCTGTGGAACAGAGATGTATATACATTGATTCACTAAACCTACCCTCAGAACAAACTTCTATTACATCCATCTATGACACCTCTGTAAATGATACCTCCATAGTTTTTGGCTTAGTATTGCTTAACGGATACGGTTATTTCAAAGTTAGAGGAAAAAATGCTTTTTTCTAAATGCTATCTACTATGAATTTTTCAACCAGACCAACTCTTCATTGTTTATTTCCTACAGAAACAGTTGGTCTCAGAGAAAAAGAAAAGGGAAGAGAGAGAAGGATGACGGGGAGAAAAAACAAAAATAAAACCTGTTTCTCTTACTTGGGTTGTGCAAGACAGCCGGGTGCAACCATACTCTGGTTCTTCTCTTCATTCCGGAGTGCCGTAAGCTCTACCATGTTGACCATCACATCGTTGGTGTGGCCTGGAAGCTGGGGAAGCACTGAAATGATCTTCTCTACCAAGTTGTCTCCATGGTGTCCAGTTGCTCCTGTTTAAGCAGACGTCACAATATAAACTCGCGAAACTCAAAAAAATCTGGATTAATGTTCTATAATGGCCCTTCCATCAAGAATAACATATAGACATTTTTTTTTCTATCACATAAATCACAAGCCTAGTGTTTTGCCCTCTGTAACACTAATCAAGTTCACAATTACCTAGTCAACCAGTGCCTTGTGTTTTGGACTTAAGGCTGCATGAGGGCAGGCGCTGTGTCTGCCCTGGCTACTACTATGTTCCTAGCACCTAGCACAGTGCCTATATATGGTAGGTATCAATAAATATTTAGTATACACATAAATAATCAACAAACATTCAGCCAAGAAATAGTGTCATTGGACGATACTATTGTAAGATTTTAGAGCCAAACTTTATTTTACTGATGAAAACTTCACAACACAGAAGGACTTAGAGATGTGACCAAGAATAGCAGATCTCCCTTCTGCTAGAAACTTATCTTCATAATGGCGACTGTTTATTTAGTTCACCCTGTACCCAGCATGCCTAGCAGGCAACTTGCAGCTAGTAGGCTCTCCCTAAATATTTGTTAGATCATGTGAGAACTAAATGAATGAATGATAACAGTTTGTAATGACAGAAGTATTTATAGAGTGCTTTCTGTGTACTAGACACTGTTCTAGGTACTTCAAATGTATTAACTCTTTTAATAACAAATGACTGAGGACCTCAAATTGAAATTCAAGACTAATGACACAGTGTAATATTTTTTCCATGAAACCAAGCTGTCTTTCCAAAAAGCCATCATTGGTTGGGTGACCCCCTTCCAACAATGGTTAGGACTTGGCACATCTTGTTTTGATCCCACCCACTCTAAATCAATCAACCTCTTGTTTCCTGATGTCTCTCTATCTCTACCTCTATCTGTTCTTTTTGCCACGTCACATTAATTGGACAGAACTAGGCAGAAAACAACAAATCAAGAATCCAAGGAATCCTCATCACTACTACCAGCATCTTCATCACAATAGCTAATATTTACTGAAAGCCTGTGATGAATCAGGTATTAGGTTTCATACTGTACATTTATTATCCACTTAATTCTCACAATAACTCTAATAAATGGGTATTATTATGCTCATTTAAAGAGTAGAAGATTTAGTTTAAGTAACTTGCTCAGGAATATGTAACTTGTAAGATACAGAGCAAGAATTCAAACTCAAGAGGCAGAAATCACCAAAACCACACTATTAACAACGACAACAACAATAACAAAAACAGGGCCATAAAAATGACTTAAGACAGAGCCAACATGAGTGCTTCTAAGGTGACTTCTAATGGTAAAGAGGAAAGAGTCCTTGTACCACCTGTGAATATTCATTTATTAGGCCAAGAAGGTACCATATCTTACTTATGCTATCTAGGGTTTATGGTTGTCCCCTCAGCACTCAGACTTACAAGCTGCTCACTTCATTCTTGCTGAGGGGTGCCTGGGGTGACTCAGTTGGTTAAGCATCTGACTTTGGCTCAGGTCATGATCTCACAGTTCGTAGGTTCAAGCCCCACATTGGGCTCTGTGCCAACAGCACAGAGCCTGGAGCCTGCTTCAGACTCTGTCTCCCTCTCTCTCTGACCCTCTCCTGCTCATATTGTATCTCTCTCTTAAAAAAATGAAAAATAACATTAAAAATTTTTTTTAAATAATAAATTCTTGCTGAATGAATGCCTAGTGACATAAATGTCCCGAGATTCAAATGGGGGTCAGAGATCCCTAAGTGAATTATATCTTTAAACTAAGCCTAGAACAGAGATACTAGGATTACCTCATAGCATCATGAATTTCTCTCTCCACCAGTTCCCTCATCACTCACTAAAAATTTTCGTAAATATCCACTCATCATTAAAATAACATTTCTTTGAACTCGGTGCCCCAAATCTGAACCCTGCCCCAAGTTATTCTTATTTTTCAACTGCTATTTGTTAACACATGGCACACACAAGCGGTATATATATGCTACCATTTTCCCCTAACTTCTAGAGCCTCTACAGTCTGGCTGCTTCTCAATCCTCCCCTGTGCCAAACTCAGGGGTCTTTGATAAGTTTTAGTACATTAAACCCTCTGCAAATTGTTAACTAATCCAGCCCTCTTGAAACTCTCCAAATATGAGAAATCAAAATACAACGTACTTATTTTTCCTTAAGGTTTAAACCTGATAGTTATTTCTACAGAGCCAAAGTATCATTCATACGCTTAAAATATTATGTACTAACATCTGAAACATTCAAAGGAAGGAGGGGTGCCTGGGTATCTCATGGTTTGGTTCATGAGATCAAGTCTCACAATAGGCCTGTGATGACAGAACCGAGACTGCTTGGGATTCTCTCTCTCTCCCTTTCTCTCTGCCTCTCCCTCACTTGTGCATGCGCGCTCTCTAAGTAAATAAATAAAACATTAAAAAAAAGAAAAAGTAAAGGAATAGAACTTTTTTCTAATTATGGTATAGATATTGAAGCAGTTCTCAAATTATGATTTTTATTTTCTTCTAATTATTTATGGTCTCTAAGCTTCCCATGGTGAATATACATTCCCATTGTAAAAAAAATAAAAAATATGTTGTTACACACACACACACACACACACACACACACACACACACACAAATATCCCAACATTTTAACAAGGGTTATCTTTGGATAGTAGGATATTTTGGTTGATATAAACTCTACCTAAACATCATTTTTTCCTAATACTTTCTAGAAGGAGCACATGAGACTTACCTAACTAGAAAAATAATTTACATTCCATCAGGAACTGTTTCTAATATTATATCAGAGAATTAACAAAATGTTAAATTTACACAAACATAATCACTCAGCTTCTTAGATTTAGTCAAAAGGCTATGTATATCTAACATGCTTGATAATGATAATGACAGACAAAGCAGGTATGGGCTTTCCACGAAAACTGGCCTGCTCTTCTGAAAACAGTGTCTTCCATCTCTGGCTTTGGTTCTCTGGTTCAATATTCATTTTTTACATTTAACTAGTGCTAATATTTATATGACCCAAACAGAACCTATGAATTCAGGGCCTCTCGATGTCACAGTAACTTCAGATTCTTCTTTTATGAAATGAATAAAATATATCACAGTTAAATTTTCAGAGAACTTAATTTTTCCTCTATTACAGAAATTTAAAAATATTATTTTAAAAGCTGAAGAATGGAAATCAACCAGAACCCAGTTATTTTGGCCGACAGCAACGTGGTCTAGTGTAGCCAGGAAATGTTTTATTTCCCAATGTCATCTCTTCCAGGGTGGGTGCAGGAAAAAGGAATTGGAGGCATGGGTTCTAGCGGTCCCATAGTCCACTAGTTTCTTGCTCAGTCTGAGGCAACTTCCGTAAATGTGGTACCAGCTCACCAAGTTAAAAACTCTGAGTTGGTCCAGCTGACACCTAAATATCTTCAAACCTCAAGATCTGAAATCCTATGTTAAGTCGATTGCTTCAAGGGATAAACTTGTTTAGTTAACAGCACCGGAAAAATACCAATCCTGCACTAGTCTGTGGATCACATGTGAATGTATACACTAGTAGTATTTTCATAAGACAGGTAAAATCTTCACTTGCCTCTACTCAAACAGACTAAAGTGAGAAGCAAGAATTTAGAAGTCCTGGGGGCGCCTGGGTGGCTCAGTTGGTTAAGCGTCTGACTTCGGCCCAGGTCACGATCTCGCCGTCTGTGAGTTTGAGCCATGCATGGGGCTCTGTGCTGACAGTTCAGAGCCTGGAGCCTGCTTTGGATTCTGTGTCTCCCTCTCTCTCTGCCTTCCTCTTCCCTCCCCCCCCCTCTCTCTCTCTTTCTCTCTCCCTCTCTCGCTCACTCTCTCAAAAATAAATATACATTAAAAAAATAATTTAGAAGTCCTCATTAACATTGTATGTTAATGATACTGGAATTAAAATAAAATACAGATACATATACATATATATACACGAGCCCTCACAAGAGCATAGTCACACTGTAGTAGGGCTAATAAGATAGAAAAGCAGCAATAGCATTTTCTACATTTCACTAACAGAATATTTTGGGGTTGTGCATATTGTCCCTTTGTGTTGAGACAGAGTTACTGGACTCTGAATTAGTATATTCAAAGACTCGCTCCCTTTCTGATTGCCCGCCATTCCTTCTCAAGAATCTGTTACTGTCTTTCATTATTTTGAGATGTTTCAGTATTTTATTATAGTTCTGTCTTGTAAGAACGATATCTATATATTACTCCTAATGTTCCCTTCTCTTTAGAGGGACAATTAGCATAACACTCCTGAAATTGCTTTACCTCCTTCAGTCAATCACTTTTCCCCTGGACTGTCACGTTCTGTTCCTCCTGCTAGGATAGGCTCTGCTCTTGGGAAGAAGGAAAAAGACGCTCTGGTTCAGCCCTGCTGCTCTGTGGGCAAACTCTGGGATTCAGTATTAGGAAGTCACTTGTCCACAGACATAAGCCACATTCCTTAACATTCACTGTGTCCACAATAAAACAAGTATTTTCACCTCCACCTGACAACTTTTTATCTCATATTCAGTTGATTCACAGTCCAGATGGGGAGAGCAGTGTGAGGTTATTATGTCTCCAATACTACTATTACAAGTACTACTAACACTACCACTTTGAACACGACCTATGGCTGTCTCACATCAGTCAATTCTAGTACAAAGTATGTGTATTAGATACTGCGTACCAGTCAAAAGCCCACTTAAGCATTCCATATCACCCAGAAAGACTTTGCAGGGGAAGGGGTTGGGGGTACAAAAATCATAAGGCAGTACATATACAAGTTTATTCAATAAATACCTTTCCCCACACAGAAATCTTAGATAAGAGAATCACATAACATTCATTATATTGCCCCTAACTTGAATCCTCTCCTACCTTCCCTATCGCAGTGAATGGATTCTGAAATTGCCCAAGCTAGAAAACTTGTCATGTGTTCCCTTAATCTTCTACCATTATATCAGCCACCACTCTGATAATTCTCCCGTTTAAATTCTCAACTACTCCTTTCCTCCATTCTTTATTATTGACTCCGTTTAAAGTCACATCATTTCTCACCTCGATGTTATAATGGTCTTCTGACCAATCTCCACAATGTCTTGATGGTGGGTGTTGGTTACATGACTGTATGTTGTTTGACAAAACTACACACTAAAAATTATGAATATTACTATGTGTGAACTATGCTTTAATAACCTGGACTAGGAAAAAAAGCAAGCAAAACAACAGCAACAAAAAACCCCGCCCCATCAGGGTCTGACTCACCTCCGAGTTCCCGCTGTGCCCCCCACACCGTCCACCAGAAAACTCATTCAACAGGACGCGTGTGCCTGTACTTTGCCTGCCTAAAAATTTGTTACAGCTCCTCACTGAGCATTAAATTTAAGGCTTTTGGAAAAGGGTCCTAACCTCCTTCCTCGTTATCCCCATCACCCTTTCTCATCTTTTACCACTCCTTCATTCATCCCAACCCTCGTGCACCTTAAGCCCTAATAAACAATGATCTAAAAAGGGTTCCCAGAACAACCTATGCCCCTTCTTACATCTTTGCACATGTGGGGAGCTTTTAAAAGAATTCTGATTCTAGCCTCCCCACCAGACCCGTTTTTAAAAATCAGACTTTCTGGGGTGGCTCAAATGTGAAACCGGGTTGAGAACCACTGACCTAGAAATGGTGACCCCTCAGAGGAGATTTTTGTACCAACACCCTATGAAGGCACATGACATTCACTCTAACTGGCTGAGTTTTTTCATTTGACTCTCAGTCTCTCATGGGCAAGAGCCTCGACTGATCTTTCCACTAGCACTTCTCAAACTTTACTGCACATTCGAATCACCTGAAGATCCTGTCAAAATACAGATTCTGATTCATAAGCCTGGGATGAGGCCTGAGATTCTGCATACTTAATTAGCTTCAGTTGAGCTAAGGCTTCAAGTCCCCAGGACATACTGAGCAGAGAGGCTTCATGTCACCATCACCTAGCACAGAAGCTGCGCATAAAAGTTGCTCAGTAAGCATTTATGAAATGAATAGCTATCATCCATACCATTCTTTACACTTTGCTAAGTAACCAAAATTGTAGTGATATGGCAGAATCATGTAGGAGAAATTTCACTTATTCTTTTTTTCTCTCTCTCTCTCGTTATGATAGAATATAGTTCCTGACAAATGGTTAGGTCTCACCAACTCTCATTTCCTTTAGTGGCAGGTAAGAGGTCAGGCAAAAGAATTTTCTGGGTTACATGTATGACAAATCATTCTTGTATTTATGTTCTTAGCCTTAGGGAGAAAACACATATTTGAGTAATAAAACTTAAGGCATTCTAAACGCATATCATTAATGAATAAAAGTAAGAAACATTTTCCACTGCCCGGTATATACCAGGCACTGATTTAGGAACTAGATGCGTTAACTTATTTTACCCTCTCAATAACCCTGTGAGCGGGTATCTTCATTGTACAGATCAAGAAACTGAGACCTAGAAGTTAGGCACTTGCCCAAGGACCTACGACTAGGAAAAGGCAGAGCTAAGACCACCGTACCTAACCACCCATGCCTATTACACAACCTAGACAGTAGTGGCAGCTACCTTATACTCAGGCTCTACCGCCATCCCCTCACTCCTTCCATGTATGAGTCCCTATAACGTAAGTCTGATCATGTCACACCACAGCTCGGAACTCCCCAATTCTCCGATCATATTCTGGCTTCTACACGAAGTCCTTACTCTGCCTTATGGTGCATTCCTTCTGCCTCTCTCTCCAACTTCATCTGCTACCGCAAGCCCTCCGTGTTTGCATGGCAAGCTGAATGGGCCCACGGCTGTTCCTCAAACGTGTCAAACACATTCCCACCTCAGATCCTTTGCACCTGCCCCTGGGTCTTCATGTTCTACATCAAGACAGCCACACAGCCTCCTTCTTCTCTTCTTTCCATCTCTGCTCAAATGTCACATCCTCAGAAAGGCCTTCGCCAGCTACGCTCTGTAAAATGGAAATCCTATCATTTTTTAATCCCACCCACTATATTAGTTATATATTGAATGAATGAACGAATGATTTCATATCCCTCCAACAGTACTTTAAGGTCACCCTTTAACCCTGTTCGCAAGTGAGAAAACCCTCAACGGTCAATGAAGATCAAATAGCAACTAGGTCACTTAAGCCAGGACTTGAAGTTACTATACCGATGTGGATTTAACACCAGCAATGTAATCAGAGTCTTATAAAGGCTTCTCAATCGTGTCTTTTATTTTAAACCGTATCCTCTGAACTTTAAAATATTAGCTGATTATTTTGTGTTTTGTGGAAAATCAGATTGGGGGAAGAAAGAATAAATCACTTCTCTGAACACTATGGCAGCACCGGAATCCAACAACTGTGTTTAGTCTCTGAAGCTGCTAGCTTCTGGATACCGGATCAGCATCATCTATACTAACTGACACGAGGGTTTTCAAACTTTTCTCTGCAGTAACATGTAAGAGATGGGCTATGAGCACAGGCTCTGGAGTAAACTGCCAAGGTTCAAATTCTGACTGTCACTGACTAGCTGTGTGATCTGGGGCAAGTTACATAACTCCTCGACTTCTCTGTTTCCTCATCTGCAAAATGGGGATAATTATAATACCTCAAAAAACTATTGTGAAAATTAAAGGAGCCGAGATATGTAGTGCGCTGAGGAAAGTAATATGCTCCCAAATGTTAGCTATGTCAAATGTCAATACTTTAACAAATAATATATACACCTTAAAGCAAATATAAATGCATCAGTGTGTCATAATCCCAGGAGTAAGAACCACTCTTTGGATTGGAAGTTGATCTTTAATTGAATGGATGTAATCTAAAAGTTTACATGAAACTAAAATTCAGAAGAACTGAACCAGGGGAGGATACATAATTCCCAGATTTACTGCCACCTCCTGTCTTTTGATTTTGAACTTGAAGACTGTCAACAAAGAGCTCTAATCAGTCTTAAGAGCCAAAAATTCATGGAAAGGAAATCAGACCCAAACCTTTTAGAAATTCTTAAATCACATCTGCCTTTTTAATTCTCACTTGAAACAAATCAGAAGCCAGAACAGTCCACAGAATGTTGTACTTAGATCCCCTGTGCAAACATGCCTGACACACTCCGCAGGGACCCAAGCTTCTGGGGGGTCTAGACCTGGCAAAAGTAAAGTCAAAATCACACCAAACAGTCATCAGCAGCCGTTTACTTCTCAAATAATTACAACAAATTTTCTGTATTTCTTATCACACTGACAGTTTATCAAGCGCTTCGGGAGAGTAAAGAAATTGTCTATCTTGTTCATCACTGTTTCCCTAGACCCGGAACAATAATTGGCACGTAATAGGCCTTCAATAAATGTTCACACCAACTATTAGACAAATTAATATTACTCTCCACAAAGATGATGATGAAAGATGAGAAAGCAACTTATCTGTACTGTAAGCAAGATGGTAAGAATGACAGATATTTATGAATTATTAGAGGTTATTTTTGGTAGTGTTAACTTTACATCTAAGAAGGCATATACGCATATAAATTTTCTAATGGTAAATTATCACAAATGTTATACAAAATATTAAACAACTGATAAAAAATTAATATATATATGGAAATTCATACCTAAATAAACCCCTGAAAAATGTATTTCCTGTTGATCTCTATATTAAAACTGCTGTCAAGTAATTTAAATTGAAATTCAAACTATTCGACTCATTCCAATAATTTCCAATCACCTTGTAATTTGTAGAAACTGTTGGTGTAATCTTTCACACGCTGCAGCTATCCCTGGCTAACCGATGCACTAATCGAAGTCACAGTTCGATGTGAGAATCCACACAAACTCTTGTCACAGCTTCTCCATTAAATGTATGGTCATGAGTCCCCAGCTCCTATTCCTGTTACATCCCAGACAGCTCAGGAAAAAACTTGAGCATGGTGGTCAGGTATGTTCTTGGATACTGGAGAGACCGGACCAAGGACAGAGAGCACCCATGACGACAACAATGCCAATACCACCCACCTACCGCCCCATTCAGTTTGGGGCCACCTTGGAGGAGGACAAGTGTTGCATCCCCACGACCATCACCGCCACCACCCCTCGCTGCCTCAGTGCCCTCTGGGGGACCAGCTAGGTCCACGCCAACACTCTCCTAGGCCCTATCACTCTTCTCTACTCGATGATAGTATTGGGGGACTTGCAGTCCTAAGAATTGGAGGAATTCTCTTCACTCACTATCAAACATCTTTGATACAAATGAATCATTAATCTGTTCATCTGGAAGACAATTTGAGTGATTATTCAAAACGTATCCATTAAAAATACTTCAATTTATAAATTACGAGGACCACACGAACAAACTAATCCCAATTAGGGTTACAGGGCAGCTAAAAAAGGTGGTCAGGGAAGGCATGCCTGAGAAGCAGAAATCTGAGCAGAGATTCCAAAAAGTGAACAAGAAAGCCATGTTGATACCTGAAGGAAGAACATTCGAAGCCGAGCTGCAGAAGAACTAACTTCAAAGGCCCTGAGGCTGGGACGTACTTGGCCTGTTGAGGGACGGCCAGGTAGCCAGTGCGGTGGGAGAGTAAGGTGTGAAGGGAGATCAGTGAGAGATGAGAGAGGAGAGGCATACACAGGCAGGTCTCATATGGCGTTGAGAACAATGGTAAGGAATTTGGATTTGACAGTAGGTGTGATGGAGGCTGTGGGAAGATTGTGAGCAAACAAATGGCATGTCAGATTTACATATTCGTGGGATTACACAAGAAACTGTATCATCTGTATATCTTTCGTACGGCTTAATAATATTTTTTATCTTTTTAACTCTCTGTATCCTCTACTCTACTGTGTCAAACGCTGCTCTGAGATGGAGTAAAGTGAACCCTCATAACTGAACGTTGGATTTGGCAATATGGAGGCCATTAGTGATCTTGACAGAGATCTGAAATTGCTGAGAAGTACTAGGCGGGGGGTGAGGGGTGAGGGGGGGAAGGATTCTAACTGAAGTGGACTCAAGAGAAAATTGAAGCAGATGATTGTAGAGATAGCAAGTAGAAACAACTCCTTCAAATCTGCTGTAAAATGGAGCAAGAAATAAAAGAAGTTGGAGGACCATGAGGGGCTAAGTGAGGATATGCTACATTCTGTTCGGATGTTGGCTGGAAAAATCCAGTAGAAAAGACTTTTTTAAATGATGCTCTAGGAATAGGGGTGGGTATGTGACAGAGGTAAATCTTCGAGAGAAGTGAAAAGCGAGGGGACCTAGTCTGCAAAGGTGAAGAAGTCGTCGTTAGATAGTAGCAGGGACAGTACTTCTCTTTTTAAAACAAAGTAAAGAAAAATATGTGGGTACAGACGTACCACATTTGGTGATGAGAATATACGGAAGTTTTCTGATGGCTTATATTTTCAAGAGTCATAGACAAGGAAGAAATGCTTAAGACTTAACAGAGCTGCTGCTATGATGCTGGACAGCCATGACATTACAGTCTGCCTAACGGAAGTCATAGGGGTGGGGGAGGGGCACAAAACTATGTGAAGATTAATTATGAAACAATATGTCATATTTGAGGCATAAGGAAATACAAGTACAAATGGTATACACCACTCTCAAAAATTCAGCAGGCATAAACTCCTCGGGTGCTTTTTAATCCTCTTACGGGTTCTAGAATGTTACGATTATTACTTATACTTAAATCACACTGACAGACTAGACACCTGTTTTTTCTGGTCACACAATTAAGCTTCCATCTCAGTATTACCATTTAGCTTGCTTTCTATTTTATGATCTGAAAATTAATCTTACAAGGTCAAAAACTCAAATACAGCTATTGTGGTTTTTATAACTTCATTCCACTTTTTTTCTGATCTACTAAGAAGAATGCTTACCAATGTCAGTTTCTAGATCATTCTCCCTGAACCTGGATGTGGCCAGACTATACTACTGGCAGCATAATATCTACCTAATTAGAGAACAATAAAGTTGACCTTTGAAAGTATGCACATGTCGCTATCAGAAAGCGTTTTGTCTTCATCTATTTTAAGGGTTACATTTGTTCTCTATGCATACAAATAATTGGTACGTTATTAAAATTTGAGATGACCTACCAAATCTTCAATAGAATGAGAGCTAAGAATAAATCAATGAACATTTGAAAATATTTTCTACAACTATATCTAATCTCAACTGTATTTAATCTCGAGATATTTAAGTGTTTATCAACACTCATTTAAAGAAACTAAAACTAAACTGCCCGTGATAATTTCATGTATTGTAGTTTTCTTTCCACTGGTTCATCTGTCAACATCCCTCCCACAAATTAGAGCCGTCTTATGAAGGATTACTGTGAATACTGGCATCTGCACATTTCGAAAAGGTTCCCCAGGTGTACAGTTCTCCTCAATGTCAGCATAATCCCATTTCTCCAATATCTTTAGCTAGATGTAGTTGTTTAACAAAGCAGTGCATGTTAAAGATGTATTTACCCATTGCGGCATTTAACAAATTGCTGTAATTGCTAATTTGCTAGTCACAGAGGTGACAAACTCTGTGCGATCAGGGGCTGTGTCAATCTATCCTCAACTAGACATACAGTAAGAGATCAATACAACATATGCTGAATCAGTGAAAGTCCCAGAACTTTGGAGAGTGGTTAGTTAGACCCACAGCAATCCCGCTTACCCGTGAGATCCAGAGTTCTGTCCACAAAGACCACTGACGCCCTGCCTGTGGCAGTCTTCCTCCTGTTCTTGGCAGGGGCATAATTAGCCAGATCTGCAGCGACGATCCGACTGAGGGAACCTACGGCAAAACACTCCTCCCGCACCCCTAAATGCTCACACAGAGAACTGAGGCCTGACACCAGGCACCTTATCTGCAGAAACAGCTCAGGGGGCAGGGCGGTGGCATCCACCTCATTCAGGCTTCCTAGCCGCCTCTTGTCCGGTCGGGCACTGTTAAGGAGATGCACATCCCGGGGGAGCAGTGGAAAAAGGGAAGCAAAGGCTGGAGTCAAGGCGAGGTGGGGCGCAACAGGGGCGAGCAACAACGGGACGTGCAGCACCTCGGCGGTGTAGTTCATATTGCCCATCCACTCACACAGCTTCTCCTCCAGTTGCTCGAACACCGGCTGCTGCCCCTCCAGCTCGGCGGCTGCAGCCGCCGGCACGTGATTAGCGGTGAGGTGCACAGCGTGGTTCACGGTTGTGACCACCACACAGTACTGGAAGTGACTGCGACGGATGATATCCCGTAGGGTCTCCACGGTCCGGCCTTTCAGCAGGCAGCTCAACACGAACACCGCCTTAGGCTGCTTGGCTCCACCACCAGCCGCGGCTGGCTCGAACTCCCGCAGGTGACACTCAGGACCTCCCACCGCCTCCAGAAGTCGAGTGGATCCGCAGCCCCAGTGCAGGCTCTCGGCGCAGGCGGCGTCCAGATAGACCAAAGCCCGTTTCACTTTGGCCAGCACCTGCTCCCAGCCTTGCTGGGTAAAGGACAGCACGCCCGGGGCGCTCATGGTTGGGGTCTCGCAGACACCGGGCACTCGACGATAGGAACTACTTCTTTTAAAACTCACAGCTTCCGGGAATTGGGCTCTTGTAGGCTTTGACAGTCAACACAGTACACGTGGTGCTGCCTCTGACTTGTCCAGTGTCCGCGCACATTGATGACGTAGAGGAGCGTGATTGGCTGACGCGGAGAACCCGCGGGAGGACGGTGGGGGCTGGGAAGAAGTGGGCGGGGCTCCGAGGCTCCTGGGTACTTTGAAAGGCCTGCGCTGGGCCAAACTGTTCTTCCCTTTTTCTCCCTGTTTGCTCAGGTCACCTTTTCCTGCGCCTTGAGAAATCTCGGGAATAATAAAAGCTAATCCAAAATTTGGCATTTTCCTTGGATCCAGAACACATCTCTAAAAGCCGCTTTGCTTATCTAAACTCAGCCGCCAAGAAAAGATAAAACCAACAAAGTGATGTGTGATTTTTGTAGTTAATAGGTTGCAGTCACATACATTATAGCGCTTAAGCCTCATAAGAAACCTACTGGTCTCATTTTCACTTTCCCCATCTTCTCTCTCTCATTTCATTGGCACTAAATCTGGATCTGCTTCAAAAATCCTAGAATCCAGCCCCTTCGGCCCCATCCATCTTGCCATCACTGGCTTAATCCACCATCATCACTCAGCTGGACAGTAGCAATGATCCTCCATCATTTCCCAGTTTTACATCTCTTCTCCCTCCAATTCAGTTTTCTTCCTAATGAGCTAAGCTGGTCCTACCATTTCTGGCCCGGTTGCCTATAGTATACAGCCAGACTCCTTATAATGGCACCAAAGTCCTTCATGATTTCTCAATTTCTCTCCAGCTACTCCCTGCCTAGAACATTATATATATATATATGCACAACTAAGTCAACAGATTGAGCCCAGAAAGTTTCACAAGTTCAGTTCAATTCAACCAATATTTGTTAAGCACTTACTAGGTATAATCACTGACCTAGGCAACAAAGACACAATGGTTAATACAATTCCTTGATCCATGAAGAATTTTCACCTCTGCTAAGTATTTGCCATATCATGAGGTAAGCTTTAACAACTTTGTTTTCCTACAACATTGTACACTAAAGGCTTGGTATATCCAACACTAGAAAATGGCACATACTCAATAAATGTTAATTAAATGATCAATAAATGTTTACTTCATATCCATATAATAAATGATATATTCAACCAACTTTTAATGGACATGTACAATATTTGGGACACTGTGTTAAGCATTGAGAATATAAATAGAAATAAGGCACAGCCTTGCCTTCAGAAGAATCTGAAATAAAAAGACCCACACAGGTAAAGAAAGCAAATGCAAGACAGTTACAGAAGCGATTTTTTTTAATGGGTAAGAGTTACAAAGGAGCAAAAATAAATTCTGACTGACTTAAGGAAAAAAGGAAGTGGTCAGAAGAAGTTTCATAGAAGACATGAGTTTTAAGTTGTCTTCAAAGAAAACCAGGTGTTCACCAGGTGGATAGGATGGGGAGGAGCATTCCTGGCAGTTCAGGCAGAGATCGCGGCATGGACAAAAGTATAAAGGCATGAAAAGGGAAAAGTGAGTTGGAATCTAAAAACAAAAAGGTAGAAGAATATGAAATTAGGGTCAAAGAAAGGAGTGTGGCCCCTAGAATTCAGGGAGGGAACAGAACTGTGATGTAATAAGATCCAGAGCATAGCCTCAAATGCAGCCTATTGAAGCGGAGTACATGGAGGTTGTTGAATAATTAGATTCTAGAAGGTCGAAAAATATGAGACGAGCAGGATGTACAAGTCACTCGCTTTGATGGCAAGTGGGAGAGAAAAGGAAGACTGTGGCTCAGACCCCAACATTATCTGTGAATGAGGGGATGTGAAGACAGAGAGGCAGAGGTAGTAGTGAGGATGTTAGGTGATTTTAAATAATAGCAGCCAATTGAGTCCAGTTAAAGTATTGTTAGGAGTGGAGATAATTCATTTACATCTGGAGTTTTAGGAGGGAAAAGGATTCTGAATGGAAAATAGTTTGGTAAGATTTAGGACAGGGAGAGTATTTAGAAAACAGTCACAGCAACAGCTCTGGGTGAGAACAGAGAAGGATGCCAACAAAGGAGCTAGGCAGAGTGGAGTGTACAAAGAGACTTTAAGAAGATGGAGCCCAAAAGCCTAGTGACTGGATTGACAGAGAATGAGGCAGAGGGAGAATTCCAGGTTCACACCCAGTTTTCTGGCTGGATGACTGCTAAGTAGCTGTCACTGAGATTTGGCAAACCAGAAGAGAAGCAGATTGGGGAATAAGTGCACTGAGTTCAGTCAGGATACGTGTTTGTTTGTTTGTTTGTTTGTTTAACTGTGGCCAAATACATAAAACTTACCATTTAACCATGTTTAAGTGCACAGTTCAGTAAAGTTAATTATTTGCACAATGTTGTAAAACCAGTCTCCAGAACTATTTCATCTTCCAAAACCGAAACTTCATGTCCATTAAACAACAACTCCCTGTTGCCCCTTCCCTCTGACAATCACAACTCTATTTTCTAGTTCTAGAAGTTTACTATTCTACATATCTCATATAAATGAAATCATACTATATTTGTCTTTTTGAGACTGGTTTATTTCACTTAGCATAATATCATCAAGGTTCATCTAACATATGTGTTGGAATTTTCTTCCTTTCCAGGGCGGAATTATATTCCATTGTATATACCATTCTGTATACTGCATTTTCTTTATCCATTTATCTGTCAGTGGGCATTTGGATTGCTTTCACGTTTTGGCTATTGTGAATACTGCTGTTAGGAACATGGGTATACAAGTAACTCTTTGAGACCCTGATTTCAGTTCTTTTGGATATGTACCTGGGAGTGGAATTGCTAGATCATATAGTAATTCTATTTTTAATTTTTTTTGAGAGTCCTCTGTTTTCCATAGCTGCTGTACCATTTTAGGTTCCTACCAACAGGGCACAAGGGTTCTAATTTCTCTGCATTCTCACCAGCACTTGTTACTTTCTGTTGTTGTTTTGATACTAGCCGTCCAAAATGAGGACTAGGGATTCATTGTTTTGAAGGTACCGTGGGACATCTAGTAAGCAGTGGATGTATGATTATGGATTGCAGGAGAAAAGTCTGATAATTTGGGAATCTGCAAATGGGTGTGCCTGAGATCGCTTAAAGAGCACAAAGAAGAAAGACGATGAGACTGATGGACAGATCTCTGAGCAACATTGCCTGGTCTCCGAAGAAGTGAAGCCAGTGAGTAGATTTACAGGAGAAAGAAGCTTCAAAGAGAACAGAGTAGGGACATCTGGGTGGCTCTGTTGGTTAAGCGTCGGACTTTGGCTCAGGTCATGATCTCGTGCTTCATGGGTTCCAGATTCTGTGTCTCCCTCTCTCTCTCTCTGCCCCTCCTCCACCTGTGCGCGCGCGCTCTCTCTCTCTCTCTCTCTCTCTCATGGTTCATGGGTTCGAGCCCCACATCAGGCTCTGTGCTGACAGATCAGAGCCTGGAGCCTGCTTCAGATTCTGTCTCCCTCTCTCTCTGTTCCTCCCCCACCTGTGCTCTCTCTCTCTCTTTCTCTCTCAAAAATAAACATTTAAAAATTTTTTTAAAGAGAGCAGAGTGATTGACAGTGACAAATGTCTGAAAAGGGAAAAGTGAGTTGGAATCTAAAAACAAAAAGGTAGAAGAATATGAAATTAGGGTCAAAGAAAGGAGTGTGGCCCCTAGAATTCAGGGAGGGAACAGAACTGTGATGTAATAAGATCCACAGCATAGCCTCAAATGCAGCCTATCGAAGCGGAGTACATGGAGGTTGTTGAATAATTAGATTCTAGAAGGTCGAAAAATATGAGACGAGCAGGATGTACAAGTCACTCGCTTTGATGGCAAGTGGGAGAGAAAAGGAAGACTGTGGCTCTGACCCCAACATTATCTGTGAATGAGGGGATGTGAAGACAGAGAGGCAGAGGTAGTAAATGAGGATGTTAGGTGTTGGCGAGGAGGGGGATTTTCCATTTCTCGCTCTCAGATATTATGGTGGAATCAAATGAATTCCTGCTGAAATTACATGCTTAAAGATAGTCAGATTCACCTTATTTCAATGTGATTTGTACTTCTTTGCTCAACATAATTAGCGATTACTATTCCTCACCAAGTCAGCCATGTCTCCTTTCGCCTCATTTCTAAGCCCTCCACATGCATATCAACATTTGGCTTAAGCGGTTACTAAGCATTAATCTGGTGAATACAGAAATAAAAAATTTGTTCTCATCCTTAAAGAGTGGGCAGTTTCCATCACGGTATAGATATGAATAGGAGATGACAGTTTTCCACAAACAAATAGCAATATAAAGTTTAGTATTAAAATATGTCAGGATGCAGAGGAAGATGGATAATTGGGGCTGAACTCCCCATTGAAGTATCTATAAAGGAAGTATCTAGAAAGAAACTGCACTCTACGTATGTGCAATTATTCAGGTTGTTCAAAAGACAAAAGGTCTAAACCACGGCATACCACCATCTTGCCTCTAACTTGTCACAAGCATTGACATTTGAAACCTCATTTTAGCTTTGTTATCCTTCCGGGAGGCAGGTGTCATGTGATATTTTAATATATTAATTCACTGATGAGGAAACTGAAGAACATTGAGATTTAGGGGACACAACTAAAGTTGGCAGTGAATAACACGGTCGGGCCTAAATGCCATATTCATGCAAAACACATTTATGAGTACTAACTATCTACTAGATATTGAGCAAGGCACTTTTATTTGATTTTTACCTCTTGCCATCATTTTAAGCATCATCTATTAAGCAATCCTATTCAGCACTTCTCAAAAAGAGATATATTGAAACAGATGCTTAGTTGTTTTGGGTTTTTTTTCCCCCAAGAACCAACAAACCATGCACACACACACACCCATACACAGACACACGCTATGATAAAAGGAAAACAAATATAATCAGAATATATAGAGTACTATAGTTTGATAAGGTCCTAAGATTATACGATGTCTTTGAATTAGCTATCTTTAAACTCTCCTCTGGTTGGGTAGGGAGATAAAGAAATTTATCCAGTCAAGGACCTCAGTATAAAAGGAAGGAAGGAAGAGGCCTTTTAAAAGTGGTTATTAGTGATTTATGAGCTTCTCTGCTTGTGAAAATCTTTATTTTCAAAGCTTAGCTGAAATGCTACCTCCACCGTAAAGACGATTCTGATGCCTCGGTTATTATTCATCAAGTCTTCAGTTTAAGTAGTATCTTGAAAGACAAGCTTATTTCAGGCAGCTGAAAGAAAGACAATCCTTGGCAGAAGGCAATTGGTTCTTCCACGACAGCACCACGGTTCATTATAGACACATGGGATAATAAATAGACAGGACTAAGAGTGATTGCCTTACGATACTCCTAAACGGATTGTAAAATCTTCATTCCATTACCATCAGTAGAAGGCCAAGATCTACTAAGTGCTAGGCACCATATCATGAATAAGTAACATGTAAGAAGATGCCGTTTGAGGAAGGACTTCATCAAGAGTCCTAAGAAAATAGATATAATTACTATAGGATGTGATAGACACCTGGCATTGAAGCAGCATAGAGTCTAGAAGGGTGTAATTAACTCTGCTTTACCCAGCCTCCCCTAACTCTGATCTCACCTATATCCTCTTTCTTACTCCCTCCACTCCATCTCATTTTGGTTCCTTGAATGCACCAAATATGCTTCTGCTTCAGGGCCTTTGCACTTCTGATTCTCTCAGTCAGGTAGGGCTTCACCCTTAAGTCCACAAGGGCTTACTTCTTTCCTCCATTCAGCTCTCTACTGTTATGTCACGTTATTAGAATAGCTTCCCCTGACTTCTTATTATAAAATTGCACCTAATCCCTCTTCATCACTCTGCTCTAGGTCCCCCTATCCTGCTTACTCTTCTTTATAATTTTTTTCACAGTTTGACAAAGCTGTACATTTATATGTTTGTTGTCTGTCTTCCTTCATTAGAATGAAAGCTTTATAAGAGGAAGGACTTTGTTTTACTTACTGCTGAATCTGCATAGCCTAGAAGAGTCTTTGGGCCTTGGTAGACCCTCCATAAATATACTTATAGAACAAAAAAATGGGAAGAAATAAAGTGGGATTCAGGAAAGATTTCACAATGTTGGCAACGGAGTTTAGAAGTATGCAAGGGATTATCCTAAACAGATAAGAGAGACTGGGAATAGCCTTTGAGTCTTCAAAGGTAAGGGGAGATTAAAACCACAACATTTGTTTAAATAAGGGAAGATGGTGTGGTCTTGTTGGGATGTAGACATTTCATTTGTGTTTCTATTAAAGCATATCCACCTTTTTCCCTTGTAGGGGAGTTAATCAAGACCCTTCTGACTTTCTCAATAAATTGAGAACTTTTTAAGGGCAAGGACAATGCTTTACTCATATTTTTGTTTTCCAAGTTCTTAAACAGCCGATATCCAATAATTGTTAAATAAAGAATAATATTTATTGACCAGACAGCGAGTAAACCCATGATTGATTTGTGAACTAGAACGACTTTCTTTTGAAAAGTGAGCGTCCTGTTTGAAAACTTTTGGACCAAAAGAAACCTTAGAAATCATCAAATTCAGCTTTCCCATTTTAGAGATGAGAAAACTGAAGCAAAGAAAGGTTTATTACCTGAGGTCTAAAGAACACTAGTTTTGACCCATCATAGATTATCTTCACCCTGAAAAATGTGTTCAAAATTAGCCTGATAAGGTGGCATTATTTACTAAAATAAAAACTGCACATTATGATCTTGGAGAAATACTTGTACAAATCTGCAAGTCATTTATAAGGCTTTTCCTTGTAGTGTTTTTTTTTTGGGGGGGGTGGTTAAAATGAAAAGTTGAAAGCAATCTAAATGTATATCACTAGGGAAATAGCTATATACATTTTGTGATAGCCATGCTAAGGAATATTGGGAAGCACTTAAAAATGGATGTAGTCTGAAATTTACTAACATGGAAAGGATCTCCAAGACAATAAGAATAAAAATTAAAAGGGGCGCCTGGGTGGCTCAGTTGGTTAAGCGGCAGACTTCAGCTCAGGTCATGATCTCAAGGTCTGTGAGTTGAGTCAGGTCTGTGAATTCCAGCCCTGCGTTGGGCTCTGTGCTGATGGCTCGGAGCCAGGAGCCTGCTTCATACTCTGCGTCTGCCTCTCTCTCTGCCCTTCCCCTGCTCAAGCTCTGTCTCTCGAAAGTAAATAAACGTTAAAAAAAATTTTATTAAAAAAAAGAATAAAAATTAAAAACAAAAAAGCAACCCGCAGAATGATCTATAGTATCATACCCTTTAAAATTCGTTAACCTCCGGTTTTTCCGCCTTAACACACCTGAAGTAAACTTACAGAAAATCTGAGGATTAACACCAAACAGAAAACGATGGATACTTCTGCAAAGGACGGTAGTGAATGAGGGGGTCTTCGACCTTATCGACCTTATGTGTAATGTTTTAACGAAAAAAATGCATTATTCACTTGGTTTGGCTTTCGTTTGCTGTTAAAATTAAATTTTCAGTAAAGTAGGCATTGTTTTCTTTAATGCGAACCGGGACTGATAAGGTAACAATTCAGTGTCAAGGGTGATACAACATGTGAAGAGCGAAACAAGGCCTTTCCTAAGATTAAAAAAAAACAACACAAAAGTTGGAAAGAAAGCGTTAAGGTACAAAGGACCAAAAGCACACTGGCCGGTAAAAGCAATAATGGCTATCAGAGGAAAGGTTGGGGGAGGGTAACTCTCCCCGACGCAAGACGCCAGGAGAGAAAGCCACGCTAAAAAGGCTAAATGGGATCCCACAGGGGCGGGGCCAACCACGGCGCGCATGCGCAGCCAGGTCCAGGTGCCCGGCGCCGCGGAAGCGAAGCCTCCTAAAGACGCCGCGCGCTTGGGCGCTGCTGCGCGTGCGCAGGCGGATCGCCGCCGGAGTCGTCCTGTTTGCGGGCTGGACGCCGCGGCCGCCTTGCCTGGATTTGAGTCTCGCGTTTCCTTCGTTCGCTCGCCGGCGGGTTCGCGCCCCTCTCGCGCCCCCGGGCAGCGAGGCTGGGAAGGGGTTGGAGGGGGCTGTTGATCGCCGCCTTTAAGTTGTGCTCGGGGCGGCCATGTCGGCCGGCGAGGTCGAGCGCCTAGTGTCGGAGCTGAGCGGCGGGACCGGAGGGGATGAGGAGGAAGAGTGGCTCTATGGCGGTACGGAACTTCCTGTCCCTTCTCTCACTCCCGGGTTCTCTCAGGCCTCCCCTCCCCGCCCGTCAGCGGCCGGCGTCCTGGGCCCTCTCACGCCGCCCCCGGGGCCTCTACTACTGAGCCTCCTCCGGCCTGAGTTAGGCCGACCGCGGCGTGCGCGTTCCCGCCTCCCCGCCCCCAGTCTCCTCCCGCCCAGCCCACGCCCCCATCACGCAGCCACCCCGCGGCCTCCGGGCTGGGCCGGGGGCTCCCCGTCCTCCCCGCCGGGGGTTCCCGGCCGCGTCGCCTCCGCGCTCTTTCCCCCACTGTTGGTTCTATCTCGATTCTAAGCTCTGTTGGTGTGTTCTGCTCTTGCCCCTTGGCTGTAGGATGCCCTCCCTGTCCCTTTCTTTCAGAAACAGTCTTTCTGTAATAATAGCTAAATAAAGTTGATGCTGTAAAACTAACGTCTTGTTTCTTGATGGTCAGTTTGTATGGAATGCACCTGCAAGGGTACCTCCTTGTCTGAAAGTCGTGCTTTAAAAGTAATTAATTAAAAGAGAGAGAGAGAGAAAGAGATGGAATACATTATGGCCCATAAAGAAAACCCCGAATGTCTCCTGTATTAAGGTGAAGTTTTTCTTTTTTAAGAGACTGCTCTTTAACCCACATCATTAGAAGTATCTCATGTCCCTTAGGCTTATAGTTTTCAGTTATCTAGTATGTATCTTTTTCTCCCAGAATAAGTTCAGTGCACTTTGTACTTCTTGAAAGGGACTTGATATCCAGCTTATAACTTCTCATTTGGTCACAGTCTCTTGTCTGTTAATGATAACTAGATTTGAAAGATGATTATTTATTCCTTGCCTAAAATATATATTCTTTAGTAAAAGTGCACGTTTGAGCACCATGCAGCTCCTTGATGCTGTGACTGGACAAACCTGGAAAATTATCTTTGGTGGCAAGATTCAGCATTAGTAATATTCTTTGAAATGTAAATGTGTAGGGTTTCCTTAACAAAGATCTAGAAATTTTTAATGCCTCTTAAGCTTACTTTTATGAAAGTAAAGTCATTTTTTTTTTCGTAAAAGACATATCTTGTTAAGTCATTATAAGGTGATCTAACTTTGGATGTGCTTATAGGCCCATGGGACGTGCATGTGCACAGTGATTTGGCAAAGGACCTAGGTTAGTGCTTGTGATGATCACTTCAGATTTTCATAATACTGGTTTCTTTTAAGAGTGGTTTGTTTGTTAATTTTATTTATTTATTTATGTATTTTTTTTGGTAGATGAAAATGAAGTTGAAAGGCCAGAAGAAGAAAATGCCAGGTTAGTGGAATTTGTTGTTGATACTTAATGCAGATTGTGTGATACAGTGGTTCTGTCAACAAATTTGTCAAACTTACTTTATAATCATTGGCTTAATGACAACATATAGACTAAAAGTTCAAAGGCATTGAATCCTTTAGGGTTTATTTCTATTTTAGGACCTAATCAGTTCTGTTTATTTGCTAGTAGCTTAAGGGGACAAAGTGAGGTAAGGATTTGAATATTCTTCATTACTAAGTAACTTTGTACTCTTAAGTGGCTCAGTTGTGGACTGTGTGATTATAACTGTTAGATAAGAAAAAACTTTAAAAATGTGATTAAAAAATCCTTTAAATTACTATTTCTACAATTAATACCTTTGATGCTGTAGTGCACTTTGGTTATAATTTCAATGTTTTAGATTTAAATTCAAAGTGGATTTAATGAATTTGTTATAAGATTGATTCCTTTTGTTAGACTACTAGAAATATGTCCTATAAATGATATGACTCTCAAACTGTAAAGACAGCTTGAACTTTTCAAAATTTCAGAACAACTCACACATGGGAGTACATGGATATGCTGACATTACTGATCAAACCAAGTTATCAGTGCCGTTGATACCCCATCATGAGAAGGGGTGGTTAAAAAAAGAGCTTTTAAAGAATGTTTAGGTTTAAAAAGTAGAGAAAATACCTATTTACACCCACTGAGATGGCTGTACTCAAAAAGAAAGTAACAGGTGTTGGTGAGGATATATAGAAAATGGAACTCTCGTACACTGATTGTGGAACTGTGAAAAGGTTCACACCTTGGAAAACAGGCAGTTTTCCTCAAAAAGGCTAAGCACAGTTATTATATGATCCAGGAATTCCAGATCTACATATATACCTTAGAGAAATGATACATATCCATCAAAACTTGTGCTTGAACGTTCATAGCAGCATTGTTTATAATAGCCAAAAATGGAAATACGTGTCCATCAAATGATGAATGGGTGGCTAACGTATGGTATATACTACGTGGAATACTATGTACCAGTAAGAAATGAAGGACTGATACCTGTAACATGGATGAATCTTGGAAACATTATGCTAATTTAAAGAAGCCAGTCCCCAAGGACTACATGTTCTATGATTGTGTTTATATTCTATGTACAGAATAGGTAAATCCATAGAGTGGTTGCCAGGACCGAGGTCGGGAAAATGGGGAGTCATGACTATTAATATACACAAGGTTTCTTCTGGGCTGATAAAAATGTCCTGGAATTAGGTAGTTGTAATGGTTGGACTATTTTATAAACATATGAAAAGTCCTTCAGTTGATTGCTTCAAATGGATGGTTTGTGTGGTAATGAACTATTTTAAGTTGGCAGGGGTATTCCTTGGAGATACTGTGAGTTCAGTTGCACACCACTCCAATAGAGTGAGTCAAATGGTTTCCTGGTGCATTTAAAGTTATGTTTATGCTGCAGTCTCTCTTTTCTTTTTGTAATTTCAAACTTTTTTTTTTTAATGTTTCTTTATTTTTGAAAGAGAGAGAAAGAGGCAGAGATAGAGGGGGACGGAGGATCGAGAGCGGGCTCTGCGCTGACAGTAGCTAGCCCGATGCAGGGGCTCAAACTCCCAAACTGTGAGATCATGACCTGAGCCGAAGTTGGACACTGAGCTGACTGAACCACGCAGGGTGCCCCTATACTGTAGTGTCTTAAGTGTGTGATGGTACTGTGTCTGAAAGACCATGTACGTACCTTAATTAAAAAGTAATTTTATACTTAAAAAAAAAGCTAACCATCATCTGAGCTTCCAGCAAGTCGTAATATTTTTGCTGGTTGGAGGGTCTTTGAAATTGAACTCTGCTGACTGCTCAGGGTGGTGGTGGCCGAAGGTTGAGGCGGCTGTGGCAGCATAAGGCAGCAACGAAGGTCGCCACATCCTTGGACTCTTCCTTCACGAACGGCCTCTCTGTAGCACATGCATGATGCTGTTTGATAGCATTGGACTCACAGTAGAACTTCTTTCCAAATTGGAGTCAATCCTCAAACGCTGCTGCTGCTTTATCAGCTCAGTTTAAGTAATCTGTATTCTAAATCCTTGGCTGTCATTTCAACAGTCTTCACAGCGTCTTCCCCAGGAGTCGATTCCATCTCAAGAAACCACTTTGTTTGCTCATCGACGAGAAGCAGCCCCTCCTCTGTTCATGTTTTGTCCTGAGATTGCAGCGATTCTGTCACATGGTCAGGCCCCACTTCTCATTCTAGTTCTCTCGTTATTTCCACCACATCTGCAGTGACTTCCTCCACGGAAGTCCTGAACCCCTCACAGTCACCCGTGAGGGTCAGAATCAACGTCTTCCCAACTCCTGTTCGTGCCGATATTTGGACCTCTCCCCATGAGTCGCGTATGAATGTTTTTAATGGCATCTCGAATCGTGAATCCTTGCCAGAATGTTTTCAGTTAACTTTGCCCAGCTCTGTCAGACAGCTGGAGTCACTGTTTCTGACAACTGTAGCCTTATGAAATGTGTTTCTTCGGCAATAAGGCTTGAAAGTCAGAATGAGTCCTCGATCCTTGGGCTGCAGAATGGGTATTTTGTTAAGGGGGATGAAAACATGAATCTCCTGGTACGTCTCCAACAGAGAGCTCTCGGGTGACCAGGTGCATTGTCGACGGGCAGTAATGTTCTGAAGGGAATCTTGTTTCCTGAGCAGTGGTGTCAACAGTGGGCTTGAAATATTCAGTAAACTGTGTTGTCAGCAGATGTGCTGTCATGCAGCCTTGTTGTTCCACGTACAGGGCAGAGCTCAGGCAGAGTGCATTTAGCATCCTTCTTCAGGGCCCTGGGGCTTTGAGAATGGTAAATGAGCATCAGCTTCAACTTCAGGTCATCAGCTGCAGTAGCCCCTGAGAAGAAGAGAGTCAGCCTGTCCTTTGCAACTTTGAAGGCAGGCCTTGACTTTTCTTCAGCTGTGAAAGTCCCAGATGGCGGCGTCTTTTAATAGAAGGCTGTTTGATCTACATCGAAAATCTGTGGTTTAGTGCAGCCACCTTCATGAATGATCTGGGCTAGGTCTTCTGGGTAACTTGCTGCAGCTTCTACACCAGCACTTGCTGCCTCACTTGCACTTTATGTTTTGGAGATGGCTTTTCCCTTAAACCTCATGAACCAAGCTGTGATAGCTTCAGGCTTTTTTCCTGCAGCTTCCTCACCTCTGTCAGCCTTCATAGAATTGAAGAGAGTTATAAGGGCCTTGCCCTGGATTAGCCTTTGGCTGAAGGAAGTATTGTGCCTGGTTTGATCTTCTACCTAGAGCACTCAAACTTTATCCATATCAGCAGTAAGGCATTTTTACTTTCTTATCATTCATGTGTTTACTAGAGTTTAAATCTTTAAATTTTCCTCAAAAAGTTTTCTTTTGTGTTCACACCTTTGCCAACTGGTGGCAGAGGCCTAGCTTTTGGTCTTTGACATGCCTTCCCCACTAAGCTTAATCATTTCTAGCTTTTGAATTAAAGTGAGAGACATGTGGACTCTTTCACTTGAACACTTAGAGGCCATTAGAGGGTTGTAAATTGACCTAATTTCAGTATTATTGTGGTTCAGGCAATAGGAAGCCTGAGGAGCACTAGAGAAAGAGGGGATGGTTGGTCAGTAGGGTGGTCAGAACACACAAAATATTAAGTTCACCATCTTAAATGGTTATGATTCATAGCTACCCAAAACTATTACTGTAGTAACATCAAGGAGCTCTGATAACAGACCACCATAAATAGTGAAAAAGTTAGAAGTGTGAAATGTTAGAAGACTTAACGAAATGTGACAGAGACACAGGTAAGCAAATGCTATTGGAGACACTGCACTACTAGGTGACATTGTGTTGCCACAAGTGTTCAATTTATAAAAAACTTACCCGGGAAGTGCAGTGAAGTGAGGTGCACTAGAGCCAAGCATGATAAAATGAGGTATGTGTGCATTTTTAAAAAAGTGAATGAAGGGAAGAGGTAAGACATAAAGGTAGAACTAACTTAAGGGATGCCGAAGTTGTATTTCCTCACTTAAAAATGTCCCTATATTGGGGGACTGTTTTTTTCCCTCATTGCTATATTATGTGAAATTTTATCATTCAGTTTTGAAATTTGTGTCCAACCCAGTTCCTAACCCTCATCTCAGTTACAGAGTTGTGATTTGTGTAGCTTATAGTTATGAAAGTAATTGAAAATTTCTTCATACTGGTTTTTAATTGGTGAAGAATCAGTGGATAATCCTACAAATTCACAATTAAATACACTTTTTTTTATGAACTAATCTTTACTACATTAATTTTGTTAGTATTAGTTCTTGGTTACCATTCTTGAAGCTTACCTTCTGGTTGAATGCCCTTTAATTTTAATTTTTTTATACTCAGGGTGGGTGATTAAATGTATTGGAGGGAAGCCTCTATCTTCCTTGAGCATTATTGTCAAAATGTCTTTCTGTTCTTTATTAAAATTTTATTTGGAGAGCTAAGTTTATTTCACTCTGAGGAAAAGTTCTACCCTAAAGCTTAATTTTTCTAGAGAAAGCTCGTAATTTTATGTTTCTAGCATTTTAATGTTGATAAGGAATTAAAACTTCTAAAAGTATTGGGTAAGGCATGTTCACCAAACCTGTGTTTTGGTATTCAGCTTGGTCACTCAGTGAGCAGAGGCCTTGCTATTAGAGTTCTCCACAGCATCTTCGTGACTGGTTCACTGTTAAAACTTCTTAACCATTGCATTATGCTGTGTCCAATTTTGTCATATTTTTTAATCCAAGGTTTGGCTAAATACACTGTTTTGTAGCATAAAAAGCAAACTAAACTTATTTCTGACTACCTAGAAACTTAAGTAGGAGGTAAATGTACTGAAGAATTATAGTTGCATATTTGTTTTCTTGGGTCAGGCAGTAAAACAATGAAAACTTCACATTAAGGTTTTAGTTATTATTTTATTTTGCTTTATATGAGGATTGTACCATAAAATACCACTGAGAGATTACATTGACTTAATGTAAAACTGCTTGACAGAAAGTGAAGTTTAGAAGACATAAATAGAAATCTAATGAAAAGAGTTTTGCGGGGCGCCTGGGTGGCTCAGTTGGTTAAGTGGCCAACTTCAGCCCAGGTCATGATCTCACGGTCTGAGTTCGAGCCCTGTGTCCAGCTCTGTGCTGGCGGCTCAGAGCCTGGAGCCTGCTTCGGATTCTGTATCTCCCTCTCTCTCTGCCCTTCCCCTGCTCACACTCTCTCTCTATGTCTCTCAAAAATAAAATAAAAAACATGAAAAAAAAATAAAAAACAAAAAAGAAAAGAGGTTTGCGCTATATCGACATTTGTAAATTTTTTCAGTAATCCTACTAAATATGAGTTAGTTGCTTTGTACTTCAGTTCCTTTATTTGTAAAATTAGGTTAATGGTTAATTCCCACTATCAAAATCCTAATTAAAACATAAGAAACCAATTACATGGGCACCTGGGTAGCTCAGATTGTTAAGCATCTGACTCTTGATTTTGGCTCAGGTCATGATCTCAAGGTTTTATGAGATCCAGCTTGGGATTCTCTCTCTCCTCTCTCTGCCCCTCTCCCTTCTTGTGAGTGCATGTGTTCTCTCTTTCTCAAAATAAACAAACAATTAAAAAAAAGGAAACCAATTACACTATAATACTATAAGTTTTATTTGATGGCTAATGACCAGATGGTTGAGTCTTAGGTGAGAAAAGGGGCTTATTTTTTAATATCAGTTTTGCTTTAATAAGGCAAATATAGGTATTAATTGGTCTTTAAAAAGTTATTGGTTTTTGGGGCACCTAGGTGGCTCAGTTGGTTAATCATCTGACTTCTGCTTAGGTCATGATCTCACGGTTTGTGGGATCGAGCTTCACGTCGGGCTTTGTGCTTACAGCTTGGAGCCTGGAGCCTGCTTCAGATTCCCTATTTCCCTCTCTTTCTGTTCATTCTTTGTCCCAAAAAATATATATATTAAAAAAAAAGTGTTTTTTTTAATGCATCAGAATTAGTTCTGAGCTTCCTGTTGGCATCAAATTGGAAGAGAGTCTTCTACGAAGATAAACTTTTCTTTAATCGTAAAATGTATTTTTCATGTAACAAAAAATGTATATCCAGTAAGATAGGTGAAACAAAATCAGGAAGAACCATGTATTTTAACTGAGTACTGAAAGTTAATGTGATCACATTACAGTTCTTGAGTTCTTCAGGGCGTTGGGAACAGGAAGCTGTTTGTGTTCCACAGCCTTTGGCAATAATAGCAGTGCCTGGCACATAGTGGATGTTCAGTAAAGAGTTAGGATAAGTAAAATTAAGTGTAGTGCAACTTGAATTATACTCCACTGTCAAATTGCAGATTCCATATCCTTAAAATTGTGGAGGCAGTTCCATTCTACTTGCAATGTTGAGTCTGGATTTTATGCCAGACAGTAAGGGTGGTGGAATAACACAGGCAGCTTTGCCATTCTTTTTCTTATCCAGTGGAGACAGTAATTTTAGGAAATTGTCAGACATAGCTAAAGAATACTAGTATATTCTGTCTGTACCTCTGAAAAGTAATACCAGACTTGTGTGCTTATCTTTATTGTTTGTAGTGCTAATCCTCCATCTGGAGTTGAAGACGAAACTGCTGAGAACGGCGTACCTAAACCGGTAACACAAGGCTTTGAAGTCCACTTACTTCCCTGTATGAAGTCTTTATCGGTAGTTTCCCGTTCACTAAGAACGCCAGAAATTTAAGATGACTTTGAGTGTCCGGCATGATCTGGCCCCCTCTTAGATCTCCAGCGTCGTCTGTTGCCATCGAAAGCATAGCGATGAGAATAGTGGGAAGAGACTTCAGATGAAGTGGAACATGTGCAAAGACATGAAGTTTAATACTTTCAAGCAACCCAACGATAGTACCTCAACTAATGAGGTTATAATGACCCTCATTTTGAAGGAAGCATTCAGTCCCACAGCACAAGTTTGATTGTCATAGTTTTTAGCAAAAATTTATTCATATAAGTGATAGTCTCTGACCTCATTCATGCCTGTTAAAAGTGATATTTTTTGGGGTGAACATATATTCTTGGTCTTATGAATATTTTAACATTCTGACCCTGTTAAAAAAAGAAAGAAAGAAAGAAATCCTTACTCTGCAGGCTTGAATTGACTACAAAAAAAATACTTTGCCTTAGGTGATCTACTTTTTTATCGACTGTTATGTGACTGACCACAAAATAGCCTTTTGGAGCCAAAATAAAACCTTCATAAGTGGTCCTACTTCTTACTCCTAGAAACAAGTATTTCCTCAGTCATTTGCAACTTGGGCCTCTTCTAGCTATAAATGAATGAGAAGAATTAAATGAGCTGCTCCATAATAATTTGCTGCTTTTTAACCATGACTCTTCGACTCTTACAGTTAATTCTTTTCCTCTTCATACTCTTGCCAAAAATGTCTCAAATACTCATTTTTTAAAATAATTTATGTTCTAGATACTTTAGTACAATGCCTTACATTTGTTTTGCAAAGAAGCAATTATAAATATTAGGAAAAATATATGAGGTATTATTTACAAAAAGATGTTGAAAAAATTTTATTTCACATTCTTATTCCATTTTATCATGTAAAAGAAAGTTATAAATGAGGTAGCAGTGCTATGAGATTATAACTTTTTTCTCTGAAACTACTTCAAAAACAAAATGATTACTTTTTCACTTACTCATATTAGGTGTTGAGATATATTATTGAGTATATTTTCTAATTGTTTATGTTGGTATAGAAAGTGACCGAGACCGAAGATGATAGTGATAGTGACAGTGATGACGATGAGGATGATGTTCATGTCACTATAGGAGACATTAAAACGGGAGCACCGCAGTATGGGTAAGTTATTTTTAAGTAGTGATTATGTGCCTAAATCCAAGGTAGTGTGCTTTTCTCGAACCAGTAGTGGTTGATTCCATTTTTTTATATTTTTCCATCTTACCATGACATGAAAGAACTCTTGTTAAAATTTCGCCATGAGTTTCTAAAAGAGCAAATCTTAAAAGTTCTCATCACAAGAAAAAAATATATAACTGTGTGGTGATGTATGTTAACCAATCATTTTTCAATATGTAATATCAAATTATTATATTGTACACCTAAAATTAACGCAGTGTTTTGTTAGTTTTATAATGATACAAAAGGGATTTTACCATGAAAATTTTTCTTAAAGAAGATTTATTAGGTAAATTACATGGAAGTTACATGGAAGCAACTGTTTTTGATTTCTGAGATTAAAGTGTTTTTATAAGTGACTTGAGTACTATACATTCTTTAGTTAGAATTAAAAATTCTTAAAGTACAATTTTCATCTACATTGTTCTTCCATTGTATTATCCAAAACTGTGTTTAGGTTTTTAATTTATTGTCCAATAAAAACAGTATCAAAAGTATTTCTCTTTGCTCTTCATAATGTATTTTTGAAGTTGTTCATTGTCCTGTAGCCTTTTTAAGCCAATATGTTGTCTCAAGTTTTATAGTCTATAAAACTAGATCAAGTGAATCGACTGTCATTAGCTCATTGAGCACATAAAGAATCTTCCAGAAAAGTTGGAAGGGAATATATTAAAGTACAGAATGTGATTTTGTTATGGTGGCTGATTAAGAGTCCATATTTTTTCTGTGTTTTTTCAGATTGGATGTATAAGGTGGTACTTGTGCATTGGGAACATAAAACCTTCATTAATTGCACTATGATTCAGTAAGCAGCCTTATCTGGAATCAAGCAATATATACATAAATACTTTTGAGTGTTTTTATTTCTACAGTAGAGCCATTTTGTCCAGAGTTATTTTAGGAGCTTAAAGAGAACTCACTGTTGTGGTCGGTTTCACATAATAAGGACTGCCTGTGTAATTTTAAAACTCTAGAGAGTAGGGTTGAGAAGAGACTTGGTCATATTCGGGGTACATAACTCTCAGTGTTCCATCTCCACTTAAAGAATTAGCATTGGGCCTAGTATAACGCTAATAGGCCTTTGCCATCTGCATTATGCAAAAGGAACACTAATCATTGTGTGCTAGTAAATACTGTTATAAAAATTACTTGTATTTGTAACTACAGAACAATTAAAGCAAATGGTGAGGTTTTTTTTTTATTAATATGACCAAGATTTTGTTAGGAATTGCATTCGAATATTAAATGTATATAGACTCCCATAATACTTTTTCTGAACTTTATTTCTTATAGCAATTTCCAGTTTCATGAAATGTGGTTATTTTACCCATCATCTAGATTATACAGTTTACATTTTGCTAGGTCTGCTTTATCATTTATATGTGTAAATGTCTGTATCTCCAACTATCCATGCTTGTACTCCTTCTTCAGTTGATCTACTGTTGAGTTTTTTATACATTTCAAAAGTAACATTTTTAGATCTTTCTGAAGTGTTTAGAACTTACTTAACCTTGATATTTCAAGATCTATCCCTTGAAAACTGAAAGATCCTATGAGAAAATAAAAGTTGATGAATATTTTATGCACAGAATTTTCAGAAGCAAGTTTAAAGAGCAAATTGTATTCCGGGAACAATACTAAATGGATTTATTGTAAGCTGTTAGAAAGTACAGGATAGCATTTTTTAGGTAACATACTTTTGTTGTGAAGTTTATTTTCTCTATAAGGTATGAAGGAAAGCAAATTAAAAAATTTTTTTAATGTTTATTTCTTGAGAGAGAGACAAAGTGCAACCAGGGGAGGGGCAGAGTAGAGGGAGACACAGAATATGAAGCAGGCTCCAGGCTCTGAGCTGTCAGCAGAGAGCCCTACTCCAGGCCTGAACTCGCAAACTGCGAGATTATGACCTGAGCTGAAGTTGGACACTTAACTAACTGACTGAGCCACCCAGGTGCCCCAGAAAGCAAATTTTAAGGTAGCAATAATTTAGGTTGAATAGAGAAGTGGTTTCTTACCTTTGAGATTCATCCATTCATTTAATAAACACTTTTTAAAAAGTTTGTCTGGCACTGCATTAATTGATGAGAATATGAAAAATAATAAATAGTCCTTATTAGAAATAGTGAGGAGGACAGACATGAGAGCAGATTCTTTCAGTGAAGTTTAAGTGTTAGAATAGAATCCTACAAGGCGATTTGAAAGCTTTGAGAGGAGAGTTGCTAAAGAGTCTATGTGTTGAAGAAAAAATCTTCGAGGAGGTAATAATTGAACTTGTTTGAATCGTTCTTGAGACAGGAAGAGGACTGATGATTTAGCAGGGGCACTGCTGAGATGTGGTGGAAGCCCGGCCTCAGAGAACATGGCTGGAGGGTACAGTAGATGGGAAAGGATGGTCGAAACCACTTGAGGTAGTTAAGACCTTTAAAGATTTATAGGCAGGTTAGGGTATGTGAAAAGATAACTAGCAGCAGTAGTTGAGATGGACTGAATAGAAATTAGTTATGATATTTGAATCGTCCACATGAGACGATAATGCAGACTAAGCCAGTAGCAATCGTATAGGGATGGATGGAACAAGATATATTTGGGGGCATAATAAATAGAAATAGCATGGGTAACTGGTTGTGGATGCAGAGTGATCTAAAGGACTTTGGTTATATAGATAACCAAAAAGTGCTTTTGTTGTGCTGAATTTAGATTATTGAAATGTAAGCAACATAGGACAGAAGGCATATTTGTTCAGTTCCTCATTCTCGTTCTTTAGCCTAGAGCTATATCTGATGTACTGTCGGTGTTTAAGCATTTATTTACCAGTGAATTAATACCAATGAGATGATTTAAGCATTTCAAGATTGTATGGTAGCACCGCCTGACCATAACAGTTTAATTTGGGATATTTCATAGTCTTTGCATTTATAGCAGTGGAGCTTCATACAGTTATTGGAATATTTTATTATACTTCTTTATCATTTTATTTTTAAGCAGAAAACAAAAATCATAGTGCTAATGTAAATAAATAACCTAAGTCCCATAAATTTCATAAAATGGAGGAAAAAGAAATCATTAGGCAGATCAGAAATAATGAATCTTTATTAAGTCCAGTTGCATGAACTTGTGAGAGTAAAGAAACAAATAGCATGAATATTATGTGAGAAATATATCATTGAAAATATCGTCTATTATTTTTGGTCTTACTAATTATTTAAGTCTCTTTTCATTAGTATATCTGATTTTCCTCCTCATATCCAGGAATGCATTATATGAAAAAGTAAGGAACTCTCTATAAACCCATATTACAGAAAATTTATACAAAGCTCTTGAGGTCTTGAGTTACTTAGGCAAGGTTACACAAATAATAATTGACAAAAGTTATATTTGAGCCTGGGTCTGACTGCAGATTTCGTATTTTTTTTTCCTCTATCATGTGTATATTACATTTTAAAAGTATAGCCCAATAAGTCTTTCAAATGTATATGTTTGCAAAACTACCACCTAGGTCAAGATATGGAACATTATTAGTGTTTTAGAAATTTGCCTTTGTTTCCTCAGTCCTTAACCACTGACTACCACCAAACATTGTTCTGCTATCACCCTAAATTTATTTTTAAATTTAATATAAATGAATTCATTTTATGGATAAAAGTACTCCATGGGTATTTGGAAAAGGATTTATCAACAATATCAAATGCAGGAAGGACTGCAAGGAGGTCACTGGACTGGGGAACAAAGTGGAGAAATTTCATTCGTGCGTGATTGCCGTGTGTTGTAGGTGACAAGGTATATAGAGATGTATTTCCTCTTAGCCACATTTCTTGTAAAGTTTGTTACAGTGAGATACTTAGTGGATAATAGGTTTTTCAGATGGAAAACAAGTTAAGACTTTTAAAAAGTATTTTTTTCCTTTATTGAGCAAGTGACAGACTTCTAAAATTAGTTTAGAACATTTTCTAAAATGTGTGAGTCACTATTAGTCTATCTAGTTACTGTGGGTGTAGAATTTATTTGTACACGTTGAATATATTGCTGTTTTATTTAAGTTTCTCAGGATAATTTCTATTTTGTTTTTAGGAGTTATGGTACAGCACCTGTAAATCTTAACATCAAAACAGGGGGAAGAGTTTATGGAACTACAGGTAAAACTTGTATTTGCAGCTGTATCAATAGGAAAATAAGGGGAACATATGAATAGGTCATAAATAGGTTGAGTTATTACACCTCAGTTTAAAAGAGCAGTTTTTCACCATACATCACAGAGGTGGACAAACTTTTTCTGTAAAGGGCTAAATAGTAAGTGTTTAGGCTCTGTGGGTCACAGGGTTCCTGTCACATGGTTGGTTTACTTGTTTTACAGCCCTTTAAAAAAGTAATGACTTTTCTTAGCTCACAGGCAGTACAAAAAAAGTGATTTAAAACATGGAAGTTAGCAGCTTCCTATTGGTACAGGAATTCCTTATACGTAACAAGTCCCTAATCTCTCAATCCAGTGTATTTTACAGCTACTCCATAAGTTTGATCTCACTTTTTATTTATGGTAAATATTACTCTAAATGCTGTGTTAGGAACCTCTGCCATATTTAGCGATTTCAGTAGTAAAAAGGTGTCAGTGATTTCTGTTTATCTGTGGCATCTCTCAGTTTTGTGCTGATAATAGCTCCTTCACCATTTTGTAATTTTATAAAATAGGAACAAAAGTCAAGGGGGTAGACCTTGATGCACCTGGAAGCATTAATGGAGTTCCACTCTTGGAGGTAGATTTGGATTCTTTTGAGGATAAACCATGGCGTAAACCCGGTAAGATTACTGTGGACTGTATCTGTTTCAAAAGATTTTTAGTGTAAACAGTCTCATTAGAAAAGTATTTTTAATGTCATTTTTATTGTCTTAAGTACAAGAGTAAAATGACCTATATTATTAAATCTTATTATTTGCATATTATTTTATCATAACACCATTTCTAAAGGGAATACTTTTCCCACCTATGATCGTTTGTTTTGTTTTTTAAATTCCACATATGAGTGACACGATATAGTATTTGTCTTTGACTGACTGACTTATTTCACTTAGCATAATATTCTCTAACTTAAAGGAGATATTTTTGATCAAAAATTTTTAATCCTGTTGCTTTATATTAGTAATTGGGAGAATTGGGAAAATTAGAAGGGGTGATAAAACTGATGGAACACTAAATTTATGTTTTTATGGTTCATTATTTTTTATATACTGATTAAATTAAAATATTTATACACTAACTGTGTTTTATCTTAGGTGCTGATCTTTCTGATTACTTTAATTATGGGTTTAATGAAGATACCTGGAAAGCTTACTGTGAAAAACAAAAGAGGATACGAATGGGACTTGAAGTTATACCAGTTACCTCTACTACAAATAAAATTACGGTAATTAGTAAATATTCCAGAATACCCCAGCCTTTTCTACAGTCCCAAATAAACTCCCCCAGATAAATCACTTTTTCCCCATAAAGGTGGTTAAATGCTATAAGATAGTTTTAAATTTTCATTCTTTTTTATCATGTTTGTTTTTTTCCCCTTCCTTCCCTTTCAGAGTTTCATATTAATGATTATCTGATGTTCTTAGTTTCAAGTCACAGACTAGCTACAGCTAGTTTGTCTTTATGTGGCCTATCAATTAAAAATTATGTGGTATCTTAATGGGGAATATGTTATTTAACTTAGGCCGAAGACTGTACTATGGAAGTTACACCAGGTGCAGAGATCCAAGATGGCAGATTCAATCTTTTTAAGGTGAATTTTAGTAAATTATCCTTGGTTGCTCTCATTTTTTGTTCTTGAGTCTGCTCCCATACCACTACTCAAGGGATGAGGTTAAAGTGGAAATAGCTACCTTTTTTCCAAATCTTCAGCTTCCTGGTGACTTACAAATTTGCTGATTGTTGTTTTATCTCCACTTTTGCAAGCATGTGAATTTATAGCCTATTATACTAACAAATGCCAAGTAAAACTATTCTTGCTGTATGTTGTGATTTTATTTTGAATTGTAGTATATGTTTGTTTGTAGGACATAAAAGTTCACACCAATAGGCTAGGCTCTCATTGGTAGATCATGCTTTATCAGAATTGGAGAATTATTTTTCCTAATTTTCTTTAAAAAAATGATAAGGAAGATGGCATACTGCTTATTATCTGTATGACACTAAAATCATTGGTGTAACGTGTCTAATTGTTTGAGATGTCTTAAGCTTGACCATTTTCAAGAGTCTCTAAGAAAGACTCAATAGGATAAAGCCATTGATATTTAAAATTAATAAAAGGATCAAGTTTAGGTAGGAACTTGCAGGTTGTTATTACCACTTGTGTATCAAGTCCAAATTTTGGCTTCTCCATTCCATATGATCACAGACGCAAAGAATAATACCGTGTTTTCATACTTCTGCAATACACAGCAACCTACAAACTTTTCTCTAAAATACCTGATTGTGTACTCTTTTTCCTTTACCTTAATTCTCAGTTCTTGATTCTTGTATTGAACGACACTGGAATGAAGACTGGGAGTGGCTTTTAGATTGGGTTATATACTCAGGGAACTTTGTGGGCAGGAACTTTCCTGTGATCCTTTTGGGACTGCAGCCCTGGCACCAAAATACTGCCTTATGCAATACATGTGCTATATCCGCAGATGTAGCCGCTCTGCTGGACACAGTTCTGTGTAGAGAATTTAATTTTAATTTACATCCTACTTTGGGTAAGTATTTGGTTCTTGTTCTGCTGTAAATCTTTTGAAAGTGTGTGATGATGTCTATTCTATTTTGAACGGCCATCCAGTTCTTTTTGGTGCTCTCTTCTTTAGGGATTGACTATATTGTACTTGATTCCAATGCATAGGTAGAAAAGTTAGTTGTCTTGATGATGAGATAGTTCGTTTGCAGTGGTGCTTTTTATTTTTTCTGATAAATGAAAACAAGGTGCCTTTGTAAAACTGCCAAGTTCTGTAAACTTTGTCTTTTTGCAGTAGACTTCACAAACTAAGGAGTAAAAAGAAACTCCTAGGGGCTGGTCTCTCTTTTTTTTTGAGAAAGACAGAGAGAGAGAGAGAGAATCTTTAAGCAGGCTTCATGCCCAGCACAGAGCCTAACTCTGGGCTCAGTCTCCTCACCATGAGATCATGACCCGAGCCAAAATCGAGAGTTGGATGCTTAACCTACTGAGCCACCCAGGCACCCCAAGGTCTCTCTCTCTTTTTTTTGTTTGTTTGTTGTCTGTTTTTATTTTTTTTTATTTATTTATTTTTTAAGTATATGTGCTACTGAAGTGAGCATTAGAGGCTGGTCTTTTATTGAAAGTGTCGCCATACATGAGTTTTTATATACATATTGTCTATCAAAATTGTTTTGAAGTTTCCTTTGGTTATATGAGAGGGAGGTCATTGTTCCATTCTCGTTTATTTGGTTCCAAAGGAATAAGCATTTGAATTTGATGGGTATAGTCTAATGGTTTTGTTTGCTTTGATAATGTGCATTAAATATTATTCATTTGTTAGAAATACTGATTTGGGAACAGGGTGTATATTTTAATAATGTGTATGGCTCACAATTTTTATGCATATTGTGGTCCGTAGGATATATTTTATTGATGTTGCTCAGAATCTGCAACTACTGGTTGTATGCAAGTGTTTGGCATTTTCAGGCCATAATTTAATTGACATTAAATTTCAGACAAATTGTTGTCACTTTAAATAAATACCCTTGTTCAAATTTTTGTAGGACTATTACTCTTTGAAAAAGTATGAGTTGTCTTTCATTATCTATCCTTCAACTCTGGAGAATACAAAAAATATTATAAGAATGTAATTGGTATGCAAAGGCAAAAATATTGTAAGAATGTAATTGGTATGCAAAGGCGAATTTCTTAGGTATTATTAACATTGAGTGCTGCATATAGTTCCATTCTCTTTCTGTGTTTTCTTCAAAGTTTAAAAATGCAGTATTAGAAAAGCATATGCCATATTATTTATTTTTTCAAGTTATCTGCTTTTTTTTAATGTTTATTTTTGAGAGAGAGAGAGAGAGAGAGGGTGCAATTGTGAGCCAGTTGGGGGAAGAGCAGGGAGGGAGCCAGGATCTGAAGTGGTCTCTGCTCTGACCGCAGAGAGCCTGATGTGGGGCTGGACCTCATGAACCATGAAATTGTCACCTGAGCCTGAAGTCAGACACTTAACTGACTGAGTCAACCAGGTGCCCCAAAGCATATGCCATTTTGATCAGAGCCTTGCGAGTGTGGAGAACACACACACAAAAATATTACAGGTGAGGAAATGGGCAAAGAAAGAAACTCAATTGAGTAGAAGTGGATGAGTGTAGTATTTAAGAAGTTAGCCTGATAAGATGAGTTCTTTTTGAAACGGAATAGAAGAGAGATGGCTTTGTGGGGTGTGGTTCAATTCTAGAAAGCCTAGAAACAAGGAGGATGAGTTGGAGGAGTTATTGCCTGTTTATGAGCACGAAAGTGACTTACAAGTAATATAATTTTGGAAGTGACTTAGAAGTAATATAATTCTGGCAGCAGTATAAGGTCGGAAAAAGAAAGTCTAAGCTCGTATCCACTAATCCACTATTTAAACTACAATTATTAGGATTGGTGATTGAGAAGGAAAAGGACTTCCCCAATTTTCCTGTTATGTCTGAGCAGCTCTAACTTGCACAGCACTGTGCTGGATACTGTGGGAAAACAGTCTCTGTTTTCAAGGAGCTCATGATCTAAGCGATGTGTACATATAAACTAACCATGATATATTGTGAGAAATGTTATATTAGTGGTATTATCAAAGTACAGTAGGGAGTTCAGAGGATAGAGTGGGCTGTCCTATGATGTAGAGTCTAGAAGGCTTCAAACATGATAACTGGAAGATGAGTGAGTTTTCATTAGTAGAAGAGAGAGGGTATAGAACATTATAGGCAGAGAGAGCAGTATGAGCAAAACCAGATAGCATGAATGGAGAGTTGGGGTAGATGAGAGGTATTACAGGAGAGAAGCCTAGAAATGCCAGAAATGGGGCCATGATAGGAAAGACCTTAATCTGAAACTAGTCTGAAGACATTTGTATAGACAATAGGAAGCCATTTGAAAGTTCATGAGTAGGAGAATAGCATGAGCAAATCTGGTTTTTAGAAAAAGAACTGGCAAGTGTTCTTTAGAATGTAAGGAGGAGAAAAGGAAGACAGAGATCAGACACAGAGCATTTGCAGTTCTGTAGGTAGGAGATGAATAAGGACCAGATCTTAAAGTAGTGAACGGACCAAGGGAACAGATTTAAGAATCATAGTTCTTGTCATGTCTACTGCGAAGATATTTGTTTTCATCCTTGATCAACTGAGAAACAAGCAACCTACCAGCCCCTTTAATAGAACGTTTTTTTTAATTTTTAGGTAAATTCTCAAACATTAAGAAGTAGATAAAATAGTGCAAATGAACCAATTAAGATCTTTGTTGTTTTGTGTTTATTTTAAGTTTATTTGAGAGAGAGAGAGAGAGAGTGCCACATGAGAGTGGAGGAAGGGCAGAGAAAGAGGGAGAGAGAGAGAGAATCCCAGCCCGCCTCCATGCCAACCCGGCGGGACTCAGTCCCATGAACTGTGAGATCATGACCTGAGCCAAAATCAAGAGTCAGACACTTAACTGACTGAGCCACCCAGGCACTCCTTTTTTTGGCTTTAATTTTTTTTTAAAGTGAAATGAAAGGAGATGAAATTTAATAGTTGTAAAAATAAAGTAAAAGCAATTGTGTAATTTTATAATTTGGACTGAGAGGCAAGGGAAGAGTAACTAGCGGGAATGGGTAACATATTATGCGTGAGAAAAAATTGACCACAACCTTCTCTTAAAATATTTTTATGTCTATACATGCACACACATGCCTAGATGATTTTTTTTTTTCTCTGTGTAAGTATGTATAAGCTGTGTTTTGAAATTTCCAACTATGTGTCTTGGTCTGTTATCATTCATTATATTAAGCATTCATTTTTTACTCTTTTAATCTAGGAACACATATCCTTCATTTCTGGGATATTTTCTTTTATTATGTTTATTTTTCTCTGCTTTCAAATGTCTTTATCGGACTTCTTTTTTTAATTCTTTTTTAATGTTTATTTATTTTTGAGAGAAAGAGAGAAGGGGCTGAGAGAGAGGGAGACACGGAACACAAAGCAGCCTCCAGGCTTTGAGCTATCAGACAGAGCCTGATATGGGGCTCGAACTTAGGAACCTCAAGATCGTGACCTGAGCCGAAGTTGGATGCTCAACCGAAGGAGCCACCCAGGCGCCCCCTCCTTTTTTTTAAATTAAATATCAGACTTCTTATGCTAGTCCTTTAATTTTCTTTTCTCTCTTACTTTCCACCTCTTTGTCTTCCATTTCTGGGAGAGTTATTCAGCCTTATAACCCTTCTGTTCACTTTGTCATTTCTGTGGTTATATTATTATTCAAGAAGATTTTTCTTCAGTATTTAGCCATAGCGTCCTGTTGTTGTTCATGCATGCAGTGATACAGTATTTTTTTCTCATCTGTCTCAGAAGATATTTATATTAATGATAGATTGTTTCACTTAGATTTTATTTTTCTGCAAAGTGTGTTTGTTGTTTTTGGCTTTCGATGGACTTTTCTCAAATGTTTGGTCCTTGGCCATTCACTCATGAGGGAATGAATGGGCCATTAAAAAGGCCATTGGAAATTCTGAATGTGAATAAATTTTGCTAGACGCTTTAGTAGTCCCGCATGTCAGTATCTTTAGGTTGTTTTGTTTTTTTTGTTGTTGTTGTTTTTTTGGTGGTTTGATTTTTTAGGAAAAGAGTTCAGTGGTCTCCCTAGAGGGTTTATACTTGGCTGATTCAAATATTCTGGGAACCAAAGAGTTGTCAATTTCTGAAACCTTTTGGGGTCCTGCTTTGAGAATCATAAAATCTTTATTTTCTTTTTTTTTTAATTTTTTTTAACGTTTATTTAATTTTGAGACATAGAGACAGAGCATGAGCAGGAGAAGGGCAGAGAGAGAGGGAGACAATCTGAAGCAGGCTCCAGGCTCTGAGCTGTCAGCACAGAGCCCGACGCGGGGCTCGAACTCACAGACCATGAGATCACGACCTGAGCCGAAGTCGGCCGCTTAACCGACTGAGCCACCCAGGCGCCCCAAAATCTTTATTTTCTTATTTCTGACTTAGGATTCAGGTTTCTTTAGTCTGTCTGCTCAGTTACTGTTTTTTCATCCGTTTTCAGAGTCTCAAATTTTATTGTGTTCCCAGTCTTTTTGTTCTCATGGGTTGAAACAAAATTATGATAATTTATATGGTTTTCTACTTTTCCTTTCATACCTGGACATTATGTGGCAGATGCTTTCCTAGGATATTAAAGTTTTTTGATGACATTTTAAATAGTTGCATATTGCATTATTTGGGTATACCACACTTAACAAATTTCTTTTTAGATATTTTTTGGAAGATTAACCTTTTATAAATAGTACTGTGAAGGGTAGCTGAAGGAAATTTCACAAAATAATTTAAGTTTTGGTACATTGGTAGCATAATTTGGGTGAATATTTAGCTTCTCAGGGTTACAGACTTCAGTCAAACTTTTTTTTGGATATTTAAGACCTGACATGACTTTGTGTTTAGAGAATCTGTTATGGCATCTTCTAGTCATTTCTTAAAATATTAGATCATCTTAGAAAAATAATCTCACTGTGGTTAAACAAGTTCTGCCTGTGTAACCCTGAGTGCAACATCTGAAGGAAAACAAGTGGATGCAAGTTGATTAGGAGAGTTGCTAAAATGGTGAGGACTTTCAGGATTAGTAAGAGTATATTACCAGGAAATAAAGGAGAAAAGAAAACTAACTTAGGAAACAAGCAATTTTTATATGTTTAAAAATGTACCGTCTTCTTGATGCCTTTTCCTGCTTTTCCCCTGTTAGAAATAATTTTTCATCTGTGCTCTCTCCTTTTTTTCCCTCCCCTCCTACTTCTTTTCTTCAGCTCTTTTCCCTCTCCAGTTTTTAATTGAGCATTGACAATGCCAGGAAGCAGCTCTGACTTAGGGAGGGGAGGGGAGCATTATAAACCTAGATTTTGTGATCTTCGAGTTTTTCTGACTTAATGGGAAAAGTAGTGATTATTAGATAATTGGGCCAAACTCCATGTCCTATGAAAGACTTTGAAGTGATGTTTAAGGTGAGTCCCAAAGTCAATCAAATAAAAAATATATATTGAGCACTTATGCCAGGTACTGTGTTTAGGTATTGGGATACAGATTTGAATAAAACTTTAATGCAGTATAAATCCTTGTAGTCCATGATAAGAAATTTAGGGTTCATTCTGTTTGCATTGGGAAACTATTAGAGAATTTTGAGCAGGAGAGAGACATGAGGTGATTTACATTTTTAATAATAGTGCTTGACTGTATACAGGGGATGGATTTTACAGAGGTAAGATCAAAGCAGAGAGACAATTCAGTGGAACAGTTGAGAAGTGGTAGGTTTACCCTGGGCTTTAGGGGTGGACATAATAAAGGGTTGAATTTGGTATATATTGTAAAGTTGACATAAGATTGTCATATCTATTGGATAATTGCCAGGATTTTTTTTTCTTTGTGCAAAAATGGTGCTATTATATGGGGAAAACTTGGAGAGGATCAAATTGGGGGACAGTGGGAAATCAGTAGCTTTGTTTTGACCACAGTAAGTTTGAGTTGCTTATTAGATACATGAGATGTTGGATATAAATTATTGGAGCTCAGGGGAACAGTTGAGACCATAATGTCTACTCTCAATATTCCTGACATGCAGGAAGAATAATGCATTTCTTTTTCTGTGTTCTCATAGCATTTTTTTTTTATCCCATAGGTACTTTTTTCATAGCATTTATTGTATTGCTCTGGTTGTTTGTGTGTCTATCTTGTCCCATAGTCTGAGATTTTGTTCTGTTTCTGTTTGTAATCTCAGCTTCTGGTAAAAGGTTTTTAGATAATAATATTTAATGTGTGATGAGTGAACCATGTTTATTTCCCTTGTCACCACATTCGGTCAATTTACCTGTCAAGTGTCTATCAAATCCATTTCTTTCTATCTTCGTTGTCTTAGTGCTGATCCTCAGTCATCCCTCATTAGGATCTGGGCCTTTTAAATGGGTTTTTTTAGTGAGTGGAACTCATTTTCAAGTAAAATGTTAATGTTAAACCTTAATTATATGAAGACACCAATTACATATCGTTTCTGTGGTATTAATAAGAGATCTGACTTAGTGACTCAGATACATTCTTTTTGTCACACAATGATTATGTGAGAGGTAGATCGTTTCTGGAATTGAATCAGTGGTTTGAGTATATCAGAATGCCTGAGGTTTTCTTGGCCTTTGTCTCCTGGGGAAAGAGAATGATGCTGAATTTAGACTGAACAGTAGAATTTAAGTAGGGCATAAAACATGGTGTGATGTTCTTCAAGTGTAGGGCAAGTGTAGTTTATTTAGATTTAATAATTTAATGATGACTTAAGATAAGAAGGTGAGTATAAAAGCAAAGGAGCATAAAGGAAGAATTTCACCAGTCTAAAGGAATCTGACTGGACCATACTCAAAAGATCTGACAGGAGTAGAAAGGATGGCTAAATCTGGGAGAAATTATGGAGTAAGTAGATAACTGATTTGAAAGTCTGTATAAAGAGGGAAAAGAGGTTATTAAGGAGACAGCCTTCAAACTTTCAAGTGTGCTGACCTGGCAGGACAGTGGTACTGTAGATGATGATGTGGAAACAAATGGTATGGAAAGTTACTAATATTCATGTTGGAGCAAATCCCAGTCTGAATAGAAAATGGTCAGAATGGCGAAAACGGCCATTGGTTGTTTTCCTAGAACGGTAGTAAACATAGTGGGGGAGACTCTTCAAGGCCTTTCTTGAGCTCTGAAGTGTGGAGTCATAACCATGTATCTTGGACTCATTTGTGGCGACTTGAGGGAATTTATGAAAGGACTAAAGAGTTAGAGCTTACTGGACTTTAAAGTGACTTTAATGTGAACTTTTTAATAGTTGGGAACATTTGATTCCATAATCCATCTTTGGTGCCTTTTGCATAATGCCGTTCTAAAATAGGGTAATTTTATTAAATATTCAGCAACTAAACATTCTTTAATTTAATTTCAACTTAGATGTTACAAATTTATTTTAACACCTGTAGTGTATTTTGTTTTGAGTGTTCTATTAAATAAGCTAATAACCCTTTTTTTTAAGGTACAGCAAGGAAGAACTGGAAATTCAGAGAAGGAAGCAGCACTGCCATCTACAAAAGCTGAGTTTACTTCTCCTCCTTCTTTGTTCAAGACCGGACTCCCACCAAGCAGGTTAGTTAGACAATTATAACTCCATTTATTGAAGGCATTGGTATCTTCATCTTGTATTAGTGCTATAAAATATAAAAGCGCTGAATATTCTGCCGAAAAACATTCCACGTTTTAATACAAAATGAGTTCTTTGTGAAAAACTCTTCTAGGTACCTTCCCATTTAAAAAAAAAACAACTTAGGTAAGCAAGAAATGAAGCATGGTATATAGTTACGTGTCTGTAAAAAAGACAATCTTACATTCAGGAGAGATGGCAGTAACAATGGTCTTGCTGTTTTCTGTGCTTATTATTCTTACATAAAGAATTATTGGACTTTCTAAGTCTAGATCTATTGGCCTAAATGTGTTTTACAGATTTTAGTAAAAGATTGTAGAAATTTCAGCTTGGGCAATCTTTCCAATTAAAACCGTTTTCTTTTCTTTCGGTTTGTTTTGATAATACCTAACTTTGAGTTCCACAAAGTACCCATTGTAAGAGACAGATGTGCTGGCAAATGTCCTTTTAACTTAAATGTGACAAATGGTTTGCCTATTACCAGGAAAATGGTAAAGGATAAACTAAGACAAGAGAAGTTTGATGTTAGTAGTTTAATTTCGAGTTAGGTAAAGATGACTTAAATCAGGTGTTTCTGGGCCTGAAACAAGTATGTAACCAAGCTGTTACTCGTTCTCAGCCAGATCATTTACCTTTTGTGTTACTTGCTTAAATTTAGTTTATAAAGTTTTCTGGTTTTGTTATTCTGCCAATTTTGAATTGCTATAAGAGATTATATTTCATAATATACAAATGCAGGAAGACCCTATATGGGAACATGTGCCTTAAGATAAAGATTCTTGAAACTTTCAGCCAAAATTAAATGTCACAAAACCTTCTTGGATTTTGACCGTGTCTTCTCATCCTAACAATTATTAGTCATGGACATTTTGTTTGGCTAAGAAGTTATGATAGCTGAGGAATACTGATCCTTCTAATATGTAGTCTTCTTTTACTTTTTTTCCTATTTTAAAAGAGGTCACTTTCATTCATTGAGTTTATTGTGTTCTGCAGTATAGAATGATGTGAGGAGCTTGGACTCTAGAGCCAGACTTCTGGGGTTCAAATTCTGGCTCTTGCTTACCAGCTGTGTTTCCTTGAGCACATCACCTAATCTTGTTCTTTCACTTCTGTATCTGTAAAATGTAATAATAATAATAATACCTCCCTCACACGGTATTTAAGTATATTAAATGGCTTCATTTATGTGAAATGTTCTAGAAAAATAATACATAGGTAATACTCTATAGATATTTGCTAATTAAACTATTTAGGATTCAATAGCAGGTTTCTGTTATTTTGACTGCCCCCTCCAACAACCAACCAACCAACCAACAACCAACCAAGTAACCAACCAACCTTGGGCCAGATTTGTAGGGCACCTGTACCGTTATATGAGCTTTGGCTTTTCCTGTAAGTAAAGTAAATGGAGTGCTGCTGTCAGAGTTTGTTCAGAGGAATGAAATCATCTACTTTAGGTTTTTTTTAAGTTTTAATTGCTTTATTAAGATCAGGCTGCAGAGAGATTAAGGGCAGAAACTGACAGGCCAGTTAGGAGGTTGTAACAGTGACCTAGTCGAGAGATAATGGTAACTTGGACTAAAGTGGTTGTGGTGCAGATGGTGAGGAAAAGTCAGATATTGGATACATTTCAAAAGATGTAAAAGATCTTTTACATCTGAGATCGAAGAGATTACAGGAGGAGTGCTTTTTTTGGAGGGAGAAGACCATGAATTCAGTTTAGGATAGAGATTAAAATTGAGTTGTCTGTTAGACATGTAAGTGAAAAGTTTGCATAGGAAGTGGATATATGGATCTGCAATAGAGGGAAAAGGCATGGGCTAGAGATAGAAATTTGGGAGTGATCAGTGTTTAAGTAATATTTAAATTAAGTTGTGAAACCAAATTCGATTGTGAAAGAGGTAATATTGAAAGAAGTGGTAAGAGGGACAGAGCCTTGGGGCATTTCCTTGCAGGTCAGAAAAATAAGGATGAAGTAAGAGAAGATCCGTAGAGAAGAATTACTACTGATGTAGGAAGAACACCCAGTGTAGGTCTTAAAAAAGATGTGTTTCAAAGTAGCACGATTAACTACCAAATAATACTGATTGGCCAAGAAGAAGAGGACTGAGAATGACTGTTGGATTTTATTTTATTTAGTTTTTTAAGATTTTCTTTTTAAGTAATCTCTACATCCAATGTGGGGCTTGACCTCACACCCTCAAGATCAAGAATCCTATGTCCTACCGACTCAGCCAGAGAGGCACCCTGGCCTTTTAAAGTTGCTGGTGGTCCTGACCAGCATCATTTTTAGTGGTATAAGGTGAAGATTGAAAAAAGACTTTATGGAATGGATTCAGGAGAGAATAGGAGAGGAATTAGAATGAGAAAATATGGCCAACGTCTTTGAGAATTTTTGTGTTTTACTTTTGAGGGAGGGCAGAAAAATGGAAGTATCTGAAGGGGAATGTGGGGTCAGGAGACTATTTTTTCCAAAATGAAAATTACAGCATGTTTGTATACTTACGAAAACGAGTTACTAGAGGGGAAATTGATGATTCAAGAAGCAATAAGGGACAGTTGTTAGAGCACTGTCCTTAAGATCAGAGGGGACAGGATGTAATGCAAGGGGGGCACTTAGCCTTAAAAAAGAGATGGACAGTTCACTTACGATAACACGAGAGAAGGCAGGACACGGTGAAGGGGGTAGGTAAGACAATGATGGGCATAACTAACTGGAAGCTCTCTTCTGAAGGCTTCAGTTTTTCCCAGCAGCACAGAATGTAGACTCACCTGGTGAATGTGAGGATGTAGAAGTGAGTATTGAATGTTTGACAAGAGAGGAGAAATTCTGAAATAGTCGTTTTAGAGGCGTGTGAATAAATTAGTGGAAAGGAGTAGGTTTGCTAGCCAGTACCTAGAGGGAAGTGTGCTGTCAAAAGAACGCTTTTTTTTTCAAGATGAGAGAAATTACATTTTTATATGCTGGTGGGAATGAATTAGTAGAGTGAAAAAATTGACACGGGGAGAGAGACTGTACATTTCCAACTTTTCTTGAGGTTAATGGTTATGTGTTTAAAATGAGACCAGTCAGCTTGCTTGGGTGTATTTGTCTTGCCCTTGCCAGGTATTTGTATGTTTATCAAGACTAGCTAGATTGGGATTTAACAGGGGTTGCGGTTATACCAGGCAAGTATGACAGAGGGGCAAGGAAGGTGAGAGGGTCCTTGAGAAAGTGATTATAATGATGGACGGTCACGGACTGAAGAAGAGGTGGAGAATAGTGGCTGGTAGGGGACAGTAAAAAGGAGGTAAAGAAATGACAGAAAAGTTAGCAGATCTGTTACTACTACCAAAAAAGTGGATAATTGCCACCATAACCTGTAGAAAAATACCCAACTTGTCAATGTTGTCACTTTTTGATACAAAGAACAGTACCCATTTTTCATTAGGAGAGTTTGTTTTCTGGGTTCCTCTTCACTTAATCAAAAGCACACTTTTGTTCACTGTGAAGTATTTCCCTAAGTAAATACTTGTGTTTTTCTGTTGTAGTCTTTGTATTTATGAGAATTAGAAACACCTATTTGAAAGTAAAATTTTACTGACTTCAGGGAGTAAACAGGAATACCATTTAAGACATAATAGAGACTGCCCAACAAATAGTAATGAGCTGTACTACTGACCCAATCACTGTATTTCCTTTGTTTAAAATCTTAAATTGCCTTATATTAATGTGTAGATGACTATTTGTACGTTTGCACAAAATTTTTTTATATGATTCTTCGTACTTTATCGATGGAAATGCTGGGTTTCTAACTTTCTGTATTGCCCAGCAAATTGGCATACTTAGGTACAATGTTAATACTTGATATATCAGAATGTTTTCCTATATCTTTAAAAGTTTTTGCCCCAAATATTTTTCTTTTTGAATTATTTGTTAATTGTAAACATCATGCCCCTTCAACCTCTAAATACTTCAGCATGTATTTTTTAAGAACAAGGACATTCTGTTATGTAATCTTAGGACACAGTTATCAAAGTGAGAAAATCTTGTAATGAACCAGTATGTTAATATGCAAGTCATAAATTTTGCTAATTATTTCAATGATGTCTTTTATGGCAGTTCTGTCCTTGATTTCGGGCTCAGTCCAGGGTCATTCATTATAATTAACTCTTTTATCTCATTATTCTTAATCTGAGATAGTTTCTCAGACATTCTTTGTATTTGTTGACTCTGAATTTTGAAGACTGCAGTCCAGTTGTTTTGTAAACCATCCCTCAATCCGAGTTTCCTGATGTTTCCTCTATTAGATTCAGGTTTTGCTTTTTGGGCAGGAAACTACATATGTGATGTTCTGTCCTCAGTGTGTCAGCCTTGAGGTACATGATGTCATTTTTCCCCATCATTAGTGATGATAACTTTATAATCACTTAGTTGTAATGGTGTTCTTTGGGTTTCTGCGCTGCAAAGTTATTGTTTTTACTGTTTGTATTTAATTAATAATCTACGAGGAGATGGTAAATATCCTGTTTCTTTTTAAGCTTCCCAAACTTTAAAATCCCATTGATGATTTTTGCTTTTTCTCGTTACTACCGTAATGACTGTAAAATAGTGATTATCTAACTCTGTTATTTCTCTTACATTAATTAGCTGGCATTCTCCTTTAAAAATGAGCATTCCCACCTCTTCCACTTATTTATTTATTATCATCTAGACCCATTAATTTTTATTTTATGTGTAAGAGTGTGTATATTTGTGGCTTATAAATATGGATTATTTGTATATGTGGTATATAAACTATATATACAACTTATATATATTGTAATTCATATTGATGCTCAAATTGTTTCAAATTTGCTTGGTAGGAGCCTCTTCAAAGTGGTTCCTGTGCCCTTTTGACATATCCCCATCATTTTTTTTTTTTTTTTTTTGAGGAGTTTTTTACTTTCTAGCTTTACCAAATGTTCCATGCTTACCTTGTACTGTCTCTGCTCCTCCCTGGGAGCAGCCATACCTTGAAAACACCTTAATGACTTTTAATGGGAAATGATGATTAAAGACCAAGATCTAGGCATCAGTTATACTCATTGCTGTTGGAATGTCACTGTTTCTAGGCTTTTTCAGCACTCACAGCTGGTAGAAAACAACCAATTTCCATATAAAATTGCCTTATGTATAATTTTAATCATGTAATCATCCTTCTTTTACTTCACATTTGGCATCACAGGTTTCTACTTCCCTTTCCTTATTCCATATTCCATCTCTGTTTTACCACATTGAGAACCTACTTCTCAGCTTCAATATATGTACTCTTTGCTTCATCCTAAAATACACTCAGAATAGATTAGGACTTCTGCACTTACCATTACAGAAACCAAACCTATTAAATAGAATTCAAGATTTCTTTGGAATTCTTTTTTTTTTTTTTTAGGTGAGAGTATGTAGTCAAATATTCTGAAGTTTCCTTTAGTGGTTATACTAATCACTTAAAGGATAATATCCATTGCTTCTGTTTGTATTTTGTTAGCTTTTCTTTACCTCCATGTTTATTAACATTTTTCACATTTATAAAACATTTAACAGAGTTCCAAATACATTCTTTCCTGTGCTTCTTTCACCCTTGTTAATAATTAACTTTATTTTATATAGTTTCTGGTTTATTCTTCCTTTGTTTCTTTTTATAAAAATAAACAGATACATAAACATATATTTTTTTCCTGTAGAAAACTTTGCTATTGAAAGAGTGTCTTAGTTTTTTAAAGGATTGGAAAGCTGAACTTTTTATGGAGTATTGCACTAGGGATAAAATTAACTTTCTTTAGAATGTTATTTTGAAAGAGTTATTTTCAAATGGAATTTTTATGAAATATATGTATTTAGTGTAGGCTTTTATAAGACACATCAGAGTGTTACTTTTAACTGCTACACTAACAATATTTGTACTATTAAAGAGTGTAGGGAAAGAAATCTCAAAGTTTTAAATAAGGTTTTGGGAGACCCTGGTAGTTAATGTTGCTCATAAAAGCACAGAAATTTATTTCTTGGTTATATATTATAACCTGATAAGCCCTTGGTTCTTTTCGTATTTCTGGATTTTGACATCCTGTTTTGAAAAAGATTTCTAAAAATATTCTAGAGTTACTAAAGTGTTGATAACACGTTAATATTTAAATACCTACTAGCAATTTTAGTACCACAGAGACTTGAAGAAAATGATATGATAGGAACATGCTAAAGGACTTTAGAAAAAGCATGTCAAAGAAAAAAAAAGACAGAACAAGGGGGGTCAGAGACCACAATATGTAAGAAAAAACATAGAAAATTTATCTCACCAGAAACAGCACCTCTTCTCAGTCTCAGACAAGTACTGCCTCCAGAAAAGCCAATTCCAGCGTTGGGAAGTGGCAGGACCGATATGGGAGGGCCGAATCACCTGACCTAAGGTAAGGCTGTTTTTCAACATTGGCTACTCCCTGATGTTTAGATCATCAGTGTTGTTTTGTCTATTAATAAGATGATAAATTTTGATTAGATTGTACCATATTTTTACCCCCTCAATTATGCTTTTTTATTACAGAAATTGAGGGTTTTTAAAATTATGAGTCAGGCCCTATCACCTCACACCTTTCCTCTCCTCTCTCTGACTTTTTATACTACATTACAAATTGCATGGAACCATGCTAATAGGAGCTCAATAAGCGTTTTTTTTCTCCCCACTGCCACAGGTTTAATTCTTTCTCATATCACACCCTATTAAAAAATCGCCGGGTGTTTCTTACTTTTTGTTGAATAAAAGTTAGCCTTCCAAGCTAGTGGTTAGAACCTGTAAAATTGAACTGCATTGAGTCTTTCCAAACATTTTATCTCAACTACAGTGCATAAAGCAGCCATTTCATTGAGTCTACCAGCTGTCCTAGGAAGTATTATTTCCCTTATTGTTGCTGTGCTTTTACTCCTGATCCCCCTCTGCGGAATTCTGGTCTGTATTCTAAATCTTACAGTTACAAAGCCTGCAGCCTCGGATGGATATTGTATACTCTCCGAGCCTGTCAAATGGGAATTCTAATTTCTTCCCTAAGGACCTAGTAAGAAGCAGTTCTGTTATGACAGTGCATTGTCATAGTAATCAGTCTGAGCAGTTAGAGTTTGCTCAACTTGGAAACAGAGACTTAGATGCCTCCCTGATTTACCGCTTGAAGTTTAGAAACACAAACTTAGATGCCTCCTTGATTTACCATTTGAAGTTTTAAACGGTGGTGTGGGGGGTGGTATCTTGTTTGTTTTTGTTGTTCCAGCATTTGAAACTTCTTCCTAGGCAGGTTGATGCTATTACATTAAAGTGCTTTTAATTATTTTCATTTATAAACTTTAAATATGTAAGTTATGGTCAGATATTTTTGATCATAACACCTAAAAGAAAAGCAAAGGGAGGAAGCACAATCAAAATTTCATTTCTTTAGGTTTCCTTTCCTTTGGGGACTTCTTTATATATTCTTCATGAATAGTAGGAATTTCTAGAAGAGAAAAGAATTGGCTTTAATAGGATCTTTTGTTAGGAGAGAATAAGCTTAGTCATTCTCAAAAGTGGCTGTTTGTCTCAAAGTCAAAAATATTTTGACTGTTTGGGGCTCCTGAGTGGCTTAGTTGGTTAAGCGTCCGATTCTTGATTTCGGCTCAGGTCATCATCTCATGGTTCATGAGTTTGAGCCCTGCATCGGGCTCTGTGCTCACAGCACGGAGCCTGCTTGAAATTCTCTGTCTCCCTCTCTTTCTGCCTTTCCCTCTGTCACACTTTCTCTCTCAAAAATAAATAAATATTAAAAAAAATATTTTGACTTTTTAAAGAATATCCAAACTGTAAGTATAGTAATTGATGCAGATAGAAATATATTACCTATATTCATAGAATAGTATCAATTATATGTGTTGCTTTAACAAGTTATAGAATGAAAATTTGCAAAACTTCCTGTTTTTTGCAGTGCTTATTGACCTTTTTTCATAGTATTGTATGATACTAATCAGGGTTTTTTTTAATGTTTATATATTTATTTTGAGAGAGAGAGAGTGTGTGTGCACGAGCGAGCAGAGAGAGGGAGAGAAGAAATCTCAAGCAGGCGCTGACAGTGTGGAGCCCAACACAGGGCTTGATCTCACGAACCATGAGATCATGACCGGAGTTGAAATTGAGGCGGATGCTTAACTGAGCCACTCAGATGCCCCAATCTTAAATTTTTACAACTAGAAGTCTTGAAGAACCAGTAAAAATTTCAAAAGAGTTATTTTAAATAAAGAAAAGTTAGATCTGTTACGTGTAGCTTGGAGTCCATGAATCTTTTCGCATTTACGGTTTCTGTGAAACCCCGTAGTATAAGAGGAGTGCTAATATAATTTCTTTATCATAATAAACTTGGTTATTATAGCACACAGTGCGTAGAAAAACTCTTAGATTTATACGTATTTGACCTGGCCAGCAATCTGGGCAGGGCCAGACGATAAGAGCTTTCATTTTCATCGTTGTACTGTTGAAACAAATCAGTAGCCATTTTCGTATATAAAGAGTAACGATATTCTTAAACTTACAGCAGTTTCATGGCATAAGTCCTGGATTTGGATGTTACGTTTGGTTTTGTGCCTGTGTGAATTTAGGACAGTCCCCTAAAGTCTCTAGGCTTCTGTGTCTACATTTTTAATATGACAGGGCTAGACTGTATTATCAGGAAGGTCCTTTTAATCATGAAATTCTTTTTTCTGGCTAGTCCCTAGTTTACATGGAAAAGGAGATCTAAGAAAGTAGGGAATTTGCCCAAATTTATGGCAAATTAAGAGGCAAAGTCAGGGCTGGTTTTCTGCCTTTTAATAGGTGCAATTCAGGCAAGTTGATTTTCATAAGCAAAGGCGTAGGTAAACTTAAGTCACGTATTTTTAGTGTAATATAAAACTTTATATTTGTTTCTTTTGCTACTATTTGAGCATCTGAAATTCCTTTTATATCAGTCATTTGACAGCATGTTTTACCTAAAATAGTTGTATTTTTGGTATAATGGTTTATTTAAGACAAGTAGTTTATAGAGAAAATAATAGTTCTCATATCTGAAAATAATACAGCTCAATGTTTATACTTTTACTCCCCTACCCCCACCCCCCAATAAAAGATGCTTTAGAAACACAGAAAACTCCCATTCTGACTTTGTGATTACTCAGGTATTATAGGTAGAAGGAAATTTGACACTATTTTCAGTATTTTCTGCCTTTGAAAATTCAGAAGAAAAAATCTCTAGATAAAAGCTACTGCTCTCCTTTTGAGTGATATATGTGTGTATGTATATGTATGTACACATACATACACACACTTAGAGCATAAGAAAAAGAAATTCTACCTGTTGTAGTTAATGTAACTGAGAAATGTGTTTTTTCTTTTTGAAACATGGCTTAAGTCTCTTTGTAAGAGCAATTAAACAGTGATTGAAATCCTTTTTTATAAGTTACTTTTATCTCATGTATGTTCCTATTAATTTAATATAGTATTTTTCCAACCCTGGTTAATAGTACCCTTCATAACTATTTGTAACAAGGACGTTTTATTGGGTGTGAGTTTGTTTTAGAAATTCAAATTTGTGACAGATATTAAGCCAACTAGTTAGAAGAATGAAGTAGTTTTAATGAACACAGTAAATTGAAATTGGCAATACGGATGATTGCTGTAATCCTATCCTAATGTCCAGGTTATTTGTGTGTTTTGTTTTCATTTTATAATATCAGAATCTGTTAGGTAGTTAGTGGCATATTTTAGGTTGTTTTATTAATTATTAAGCTTGTTTTTTTTTTTTTTTTTTTTTTAGTATCAGGGCTTTTTAACTGATTCAGACTCTTGAAAGAGGAAAAGTAAAAATTGCTTAACATAGAATCACTAAAATATTTAAACCTGCTTGCATTTCTTATAATAGTCCAACATAAAGCTTACATTTAAAACTAGATGTTAAATGGACATTCAGGCTAAGATTGACCTCTTCTTTTGTTCTTGAACTACTTATTATGTGGTAATGAAATAATGTACTAAAAAGATGTACCTGTATCTTCATGGCATATGAGCACTTTGAGTGTGTGCTGTTTGTATTATGTAGCTTGTAAGATTTTATGTGAGTGGACATATGAAGACTTTTATTTTTAAAAATTCCCCAGAGAATGATATCTTTTCCTACACTTAAAAAATTAAATTAAACATAAATATGGCAGGTGAAGCTTTATTTCAGGCTCTGCCCAAAAGTGAGTAAGTGTGGCTTCCCTAATGAACACACTTACGTACTCTACTGAGTCAAAGTTTAGTATAGTTCGTCTTTAAGCATTCAAGGTCTTTGTTTTTAAGATAGCTTAAAAAGTAACAACATTTTAAGAATTCAGACCCCAGAAAATTAGCATGGAAAACACTTTGTAGAAGTAGAATTTGGAGTTAGTCCTACCTGAGCCTGAATCTTGGTGCGGCACTTTACTTCACAAAAGAGCCTTTTTCCACAGCTGTGAAAATGAAACTAATTGGACTTATACCAAGTACTTGTGGATTAAATGATTTCTAAGCCTGCAGAGGAGCCTGTTGCACGGCACCCAATCAGTGTTAGTTCCCTCTGCTCCCACTGTAGTCTCTTGAACTGTAGTAGTAGTAGACAATAAATTACGTGCTCTGAAAACAGTTTTAAATTCTCTGATTCTTATTTTGAACATATATTATTTTTCAACACAGGATTTTTGATTAATCTTCACTTGAAAAATAGATTACGTTTTCCTCATAAGCTGTGTTTATGCTGTAGAGAAGATTATTCTTGTGCTCGTGAAGGTTAAAAAGAGTATTGAAGTATTACTGTGTGAGTCCATGAAACTCCCCATATCAGTATAAAACTATGCAACGAATGATAGCCTTACCTTAATTATCAGGCTTTGGTAAGTATGACTTTATTGAGTAATAGGGAGTTAAGTACTAATTTTTATCAACTACTTTAAATTCTTTCTAGAAGAGAATACAATGTAAGTGCCTTCCTTGGGCACATCTTTAGTCGTAGTCCTCAAGTTTGGCTGTGTGTTGGAATGAATTACCTAGCTTAAGCCCTAGAGACAAAATTAAATTGTCTGATGTGTACTCTGGGCATTGGGATTTTTAAAAGCTCCCAGGGGCGCCTGGGTGGCCCAGTCAGTTAAGCATCTTACTTCGGCTCAGGTCATGATCTCACGGTTCATTGGTTCGAGCCCCACATTGGGCTCTGTGCTGACAGCTAAGAAGCTGGAGCCTGCTTCAGGTTCTGTTTCCGTCTCTCTCTCTCTCCCCGTCCCCCGCTCATGCTCGCTCGCTCTCTCTCAAAAACAAACGTTAAAAAAAATTTTAAAAAAGAAGAAAAAGCTCCCAAATGATTCCGATGTGTAGGAAACATTGAGAAGCATTGATTGAGAGACAGGATTCTGACTTGGCATAAAGATTAAAATCAAATGTTTAGTGACCACCTTGGAATTTGAGGTAAAATGATAGATTTAGCTCTGATGGAAACTAACATTTACATAGCATTTTAACAACCTCATAGAACTTTCTTTTGTGTGAGTCTCATTTAATTCATTATTTTTTGCCTCTGAAAGTACCAGTATCTTTGTTGGTAACCAGTATCAAAGGCATATCATGCTTTTTCTGTTGTATACTGGTATTGTAGATTGGTAGATAGTATATTTATCAAATTGGAAATTGGAATCCCGCAAATGTTATTTTCCTCACATACTTTGTTATGTTCTTCCCTCCGTTTAAAATGTCCTTCCTTCTCATCCTCTGTGGCTAAATTGATTCCTCATGTCTTTCAATGCTTTTCTTTCCTGAAGTAGCTTAAAAGATGTTATACCTGGGCACCTGACTGGCTCAGTTGCTAAGTGTCCGACTCTTGGTTTTGGCTCAGATCATGATCTCATGGTTCGTGAGTTTGAGTTTGGGCTCTGTGATGGTAGTGCAGAGTGTGCAGAGTCTTCTGGGATTCTCTCTCTCTCTCTGCCCCTCCCCTGTGCTCGCACGCTCACTCTCTCACTCTCAAAATAAATAAACTTAAAAAGAAAGAAAAACTTCTAAAAAAAAGATGTTATACCGACTTCCATGCAGAATTGTTATAGCCATCTATTTAGATGTATGACCTGAGTTAGACAATGACACTAGTGCATCTGTCCTAACTTGGGAATATGGAATTGTCACATCTAGGTTTTTTCCTAGAAAATGCTTCCTTGAATTATTGTTGCTTGGTTCTTACTAGAAGTTCTGTTGCAAGAAAGCAACATTCATAGATTTCTTCAAGGATATGATTCATTCATTCTTTTAGAATAGTGGTTCTGTACTTTAAAGCTGTAACCCCTTTGAAAATTTCCTGCAAACTATGGACTCTTGCCAAAAAAATACATTTGTACACATGCACATATTGAAGTTCAGGGACCTCTTGGTCCCTCAGTATCGCATGTATGCTAGTTAAGGACTCTTGCTCAAAAGTACAGTTAAATCTTTAGATAAAGCCTGTATCAAAAGGGCTGTGTACTCAGACCTCATAGTTTTGCTCCACCCGATTGAATTGCTCTTACTGGACTGTGCATTGTTATGCTTCACCCGGTACTGAGGAACATCTTCAGAAACAGTTCTGCGTTTCATTGTTTTCATTGTAGTAATATTGGAGACTTGATCCCTATATCCGTGTTCTTCACAGTTCTTCACATGAGACTGCGGTCCGTTAGTGGGGTGTGAAATCAATTTGGTGGTCTCAACCACCAAATATTTCTGGGGTTTGTATTTGGTTTTTTTGTATATGGTATTTAGTACTAATAAATCATACTCAATTTTAGTGTTACTCTTTCCTTTTTAATAAATGTAAGTATTATTTCATGAAGCTTTTAGTTTTTTATACGTGTATGGATTACTGTGCAAAAATGTGTTTCTTAAATATATTTTGGGGTCAAAAAAGTTTGAAAACTGTACTCTATCCTACTTTCTCTTAATGTGGACTCAGAGGAGAAACTTGTTGTCTTTATTCTCTTCTGTAAAATGGGAATAAAAATAATTACTGCTTCATAGGGTTATTGTGAAGAGTAAATGCATCTAACGTGCCTAGAACAGTGCTTCCTAGCACATTGTAGGTGCTACTGTTGTTACCAAGAAAAGCAGTCTTCAGAGTTAATGCTTTGTTTTTATCTTACAATAAAAAACTTGTTATTAATGATGTCCTTCATTTTGACTGTTAAAAGATGAGAAGCTCAGAGATAAATTTGTGGCAAAAAGATTAGTAATTTATTCTTTGTCTTCCCTTGGCCCTAATTCTGTCCCTTAAAAATTTTTTTGTTTTATCTTTGTAAGCAGCCTATATAAGAATCATCAAAATATGCCATTTTAATTTTAATTTAATTCCATTATAATTTCAGATATATTTTCATATTCATGAAAGGTAGAGGCTCTTGTGAACATCCACTGCCTGTATTAAGCTTGTAGATTAATGAAACTTCAAATGTCCATCATGGTTAGTTTCTGTCTCTATTTAGTCCAACACAGAGAAGAAAATCTTGGTAGCTATATTAGCTATCTGCCTTACTGAACAAATGTGTAAGCCCAGTTAAACTTGTGCTGTGTGGAAGCAGCACTATCAACAATAGCCAAATTATGGAAAAAGCCTAAAGGTCCATCAACTGATGAAAGGAGAAAGAAGATATGGTTTATATATACAGTGGAATACTACTTGGAATGACAAAGAATGAAATCATGCCATCTGCAGCAACGTGGATGGAACTGGAAGGTATTATGCTGAGTGAATTAAGTCAGAGAAAGACAGATACCGTATGTTTTCACTCATATGTGGAACTTGAGAAACTTAACAGAAGACCATGGGGGAGTGGAAGAGGAAAAAATAGTTACAAACAGAGAGGGAGGGAGGCAAACCACTAGAGACTCTTAAATACAGAGAACAAACTGAGGATGGATGGGGGGGGGAATGGGTGATGGGCATTGAGGAAGGCACTTGTTGGGATGAGCACGGGGTGTTATATGTAAGTGATGAACTGCGGGAAGCTACTCCCAAAACCAAGAGCACACTGTACCCTGTACACGTTGAATCTTAGCCAATTTGACAATAAATTATACTAAAAAAATTTTTTTTAAAAATAAACTTGTGCTGTGTGGCAACTCGAGTTATAACAGATCCTCATAGTGAAGCTCTACAAAATCTGTCTATGCATCGAAATAAGTGGTTCATTAAAAACTTTCAGAATAACATTGGATAGTTAATAATATCTGTTGAATATTATGTGCTTTTTGTTACTTTGGTATATGCTTATGTATTTGTCATAAAATATTTCTGAACAAAATGGTAAACTTCACATTTCTGTCAGCCCGTGTGGTAAAAATGCCTGGGCAAAGAGGTGTTATTGTGGAAATAATGTGTAAGAAATTGCAGTTTTCTGGATTTTCTCTAGTGAAGTACATTTATGAAGGCTAATTTTCCATGTGTGTTTTTAGAAACTTAGTATTTGCCATTTTGAATCTTCAGTAATACACTTAAAGCTGGAAAATTAGAGTGACCATATTTAAGATAAACTTTAAGAAATGAAGTACTCTAGTGTGTCCCAGAAGTTTTGAAAGCCAAAGTCTTTAGAAATCCATGGTATATAGAAGGACATTAGAGTGTTAGATCTAGATTTAAGTTTTGTTACTTCAACAATTTGGAGAAATTGAAAATCCAAACCAATGTGTGAGAATTTGTTCTTCAGGTGGGATAAGTTTTAAAAGGGAGAAGGGAGAATCCAGCACTTGGGAATAGAGAAGAGTAAAAAAGGAAATAGTAGAGATAAAGATTTTTACAGTGAAGCTTGGTAGCAATACATGGTGAAGGGAAATTACGACCTCAGAATATGCACCTGTATCTGTTGGGGTGTTGGAATCTGAGATGTGTAGACAGAGGGCTGATGGCATCTGTTTTGATATGAAGTTATAGTGGTCATAGCTTTGTAATTAAGTTTTAGGGAAAAAATTGGAGTGATATTTATGTCTGAGATATTTGGATTTTTTCTAATGTGTGAATGTTAGGATAGTTTCCAGCTATACTGAATGGTACAAGTTAAGTAAATAAAATCACCTTCGCTCCTTGAGATCTTGAGGAAATCTGGGAAGTCAATGACCTGGGCATAAAATCAGAAAAACTTGAACTTTTAAAAAATTGTATAGGAATTATATAGAAGTCTGAAGTGGGCAAGATGATAAGTAGTTGAAGACATTTCAAATGCTATTATATAGTTTTTATAGGACTCTCTTCGCTTTTGTGAGCATAAAATTATGTGGCTTCTCAAGGTTCACTTGAGGCAGACTTTCGCCAGTTTTGGTTTTCAGAAGTCTTAAATGTCTCAAAAGCTAGTTATCTTGCCAGGAGGCAGTGTGGTTCAAGGGAAGGGGGTTCGTGTGTAGGCTTTGGAATCAGAAAGACTAAAATTTGAAAGTTGAGTTTTGCCACTTAGTTATTGCTGATGTCAGTGACCTCACATTGGGCCCTGACTTTCACATCTCTAATAAGTATACAGTGATTCAGCAAGTGAAGACTTATTGTGAGGGTTAGGTATGATGTGTAGACATTCAGCAAATGGTAGTTGCTATTAGCTATTTTAGGAACCTAACCGTTGTGACTGTGGAAAGATCCACGGTACTTTGGTTGTTATACTTCTATAAAGTTTTAAAGGCAGAATTGTTCAGAAGTAAAGTAGAGATGAAGAGAAATTCATCTAATTTGCATCCATTTTTCATTGCCTCATCCTACAAGTGACGTTCCATAACTTGTTAAGCATATATACTTTCATAAAATCCTTAACTACTAACTAAATAGCTTTTAACATTTTTTTTTTAATTTAACCTACTTGCTTTTCCTAAATAAATTTGCAGCATCATTTTGTGGTAGACTGTTTTAAACTTTAATGGATTATAAATAGAACTGGAGGTAGAGTAGTCATTTAAATAAAGTCAAGTTATCAGTAATGGAAAACTGGATCCCATTTTATGCTTTCTAATGCTTGGAATAAATCAGTAAGGAAAATCTAGTGTGTATCAAAATGAGCATTATTTCATTTCTAGTCTTTTGGGGGAATTTTTAAGTTTCTGTAAAAGAACTCTGATACGTGTTACAATTACAGGGCCAAAAAAATTTTATTTCCATTTACTTAACATTTGCTACCTGGTTCAGTGACGCAAAGATAAATTCAGTTGAAGACTATTAAGAAAGAGTAAATTTAAAAGAAAATCTATGAATTTAACCTGATTGTCATCGGGTATATAGGTTCCAGCTTACTAATAAAGCTGAGTTTTTATGACAGTACAAAACAGTGAGATCTAACTAATAACTTAGTGAAGTTTTTTTTTTAATGTGTACTGTGACCTGATTTAATTTTAAAGTACATTGTAAAAGATTTTAGATTTTATTTCTCACTTAATTTTGTGTTCTTTTTCAAACATCTAATTAGGTGAAACTGAATTGATTCAATTTCTGTGTTACAGGAGATTACCTGGGGCAATCGATGTTATTGGTCAGACTATAACAATTAGCCGAGTAGAAGGAAGGCGACGGGCGAATGAAAACAGCAACATACAGGTTTCGTATTTTAAAATTTAATTAATTCTTAAACTGAAGAATTACTTCCATGTTCTAATTTAATTTACTCAATATACATTTATAGTGCTATGCTATATGTTAGGTATTTTAGATTTAAAATACGGAATTAATCACTTTTTTTACAAAAGCTGTTCTATTTAGAATTTATTACCTTTAGCTCTTTTTTAGTAAACTTTTTTTTTTGCTGTAAGCATAATATATAGGTTAATTAGACTAAAATAAAGGAAAATATGGGAAAAATTTAAAGAAGAAAATAAAACTACCAATAATTCTAACATCTAAAGATAACCACTCTTAACACTCTGGTACTTTTCTTTGTCACCAAGCAAGATTAGGATATACTATTATGATTCTTTTTTGTGTATCCATTTCAAAAATTATCATTTGCATTTTTCCATGTTCTTAAAAGTATTTAAAATTTCTTTGTGATAGTTTCATTGTATGGACATACCATAATTTATTTAATGTGACATTTTTGGGGGAAGTAGATTTTCTTTGTTTTCAAGTGAAATAATGAAAGGTGATGAGTTATTAGTAACTTGGATAATTCAAGTTAGAACATTAGTAACAGATTTTCAGCTATTAGCCTGATCATATATTTTTTAAATTATTTCCTTTTTCTGAGTACTTTAAAAAATGTGAAAGTGTTTTGATCCTCATTACTTTTAATAAATCTTCTTTTTAGCATGTTTGAGGGTAAATAATTTCTAAGCTGAAAGATAGTTCTCTCTGCTTTTCCCCATCATTAAAATGCCTGGATTTCTTAAAATAATTCTGTTCCCTACTTTAAAAAATAGCTTATCAGCATAAGTGTTACAAAAATTGCTATACTTAAATGAAGAAGTTAGTGAAAAGAGGGATTATATGTTTAAATGATACCCTTTAGCCAGCAAGCATTTTTAGAAGTATAAATTAAAGGCACAACATTATGTTGTCTGTTTCTGCTGTTAAATGTGTTTGCACATCAGAATCCCTCAGGGAGGCTTGACAAAAATCCAGATTTCTGCATGTCACTCCTATAGGTTTGCTGCCTGTCCCTTACCTGTTTACACAGGTCAGTGTTTTGTAAAAACACTTCTACTTTTCAAGTGTAAACCTTTGTTCTTAAATTTACAAAGCTCACATGAAAAAGTTATTTATATATCTGGCAGCCTATTACTTGGACCCTGTTAATGCATGCAACCTGATGCTAGGCCCTGATACAGTGAAGATCTGTTTCTGTTGCCATGTTAATTTCTTAATGCTACTATCTGTGACTCATGATTACATCGTCTTAACGTGAATACTGTAACTTGGTTGGGTAATAAAGATAATACTCGTTACATTGTATTTATAAAGCACTTAATTTATACTCTTGTTCAGAATGTTTTTATTCTTTTTTTTAAGTTCTTTTTTTAATGATTATTTTTGAGAGAGAGAGAGAAGAGATTGAGTGAGGAAGGGGCAGAGAGAGAGAGGAGACAGAATCTGAAGCAGGCTCTACGCTCTGAGCTGTAAGCACAGAGCCTAATGTAGGGCTCGAAGCCATGAACTGTGAGATCATGACCTGAGCCAAAGTTGGGCGCTTAACCAACTGAGCCACCCAGGCGCCCCAGAATGTTTTATTCTTACTAACTTTTTTCAGTAATGATTCAGTCATTTTTTTTCTAGACTTTATGTGGACATCTGAAAAAGAGTGTGTGAGTATATACTCACATCTATATATATACACATATATCACACACCTGGAAAATTTACTTCCACCTCCCCAAAATATATGTATGTGAATAAAACTTTTTACTTTGTTTCTTAAATGAAATGAATTTACTGAGTTTTTATCTTAGATACATTTTTAAAATTAACTGTGCTTTAATTTTAGGTCCTTTCTGAAAGATCTGCTACTGAAGTAGACAACAATTTTAGCAAACCACCTCCATTTTTCCCTCCAGGAGCTCCTCCCACCCACCTTCCACCTCCTCCATTTCTTCCACCTCCTCCAACTGTCAGCACTGCTCCACCTCTGATTCCACCACCAGGTAAATAGTAAATAAGACACTTGATTTTGAAAGGAAAGTAACCATGAGTATTTCTTTTATTTTGAATCCTAATAATTAAAATATATATTTGAAAATAAAATCCTCATTGATTGCACTGCATTATGATTAGTAGATAGGAAATTTGTGTTAAGTCTTCAATAGATTCACAGTGAAAATAGATCTAAATGTGCTATTTCAGCACAGCAAAGAATATACTAATAGCGAAGATAGGACAGATGTGAAAATTGTGATCTAAGGTATGATAGTGATCACTAAAATTGCTAATTGTATACATATAAATCCATGTTGAATTGTAAATCATGTTTCGAAAAGTGGTAAAGATACTTTTAGAATTGGAGTAGGTTCAAAAAAATATATCCTGTAAAGAGATTGAAGTGAAAATATCAGTCTGGTTGTTTTTTGTATCCTGATTTCCTTTTAGGAAACTGCTTCTGGGTGCCAGGTACCTGGTATTAGAAAATCAAATTTATCATATTTTGAGCCACTTTTGATTATTTTATTGGTGGCAATAGAAAAAATTCATAAATAATCCCCAAATTTTATATTTTCAACCTTATATTCAATGGCCTTTGTTATTTTATTTCCATTAAGCTTCCAGTATTTATTACCCTTCATCAATTCTGAATGAAACAGCAAGATCAGTTGAGATAATAATTAGTTTCTTTCTAGGGAAAATGTTAGCAGTAAATGCTAAAAACTAGCTCCTGCTCCTAATTATAACCTACATGTGTGAGATAGGTTTAATTTTTTTTAATTTAAAAATATAATTAATACCAATTTATACTAACTAATAAAGTCGATTTATACTAAAGAGCCACGTCCACTCAGTTACTTTGCAGTTCAAGAGAGCCGTACTTGTTTTAAGGTACCAGTTGTGATCCGAGTACTAAGGCACATGAAAGGGTCTGAGTGGTCCTTCCTTATAGTATTCATTTTTGGTCTCTAAATATCAACTGTTTAATTGGCCTTACAGCCATGACAGCTTTGATTCTCTTCCATTGTGGTTTCTGTCTTCAAAAAGGATAAGAAAATGATTATGAAAAACGTCTGGTTTTAGAGATTCTGTTTCTCAAAAATAGAGGAAAGAGAAGAATGAATAGGTTGGAAGTGCTTACTCCAGACAACGTTATTTCTAAAATTCAACAAATTTCTTGTTTTGGAGTATAAACCATTCAGAAGTTGTGATTGACACACGTTTCTTAGGTCTTTAATATGCTGAGAATTAACTAAAGGAAAAGGGAAAGGAATGAGGATGTGGTGATTCATAGATTGAGTTCTTTGTCTACAGAAAAAAATAAAATATAGAAATAATTCCGAACATACTTGATTTAATGACATTAAGATAATCGGTGCGCGTGATAGTAGTCATGCTCTATTGCTTGATAATCTTATTTTAATTTTACTAGGTATTAAAAGTGATTTAGAAGAATTTTTTTTATTACTAAACTAACACAATATATCCCCAGATTGCTAACAGTTTATATAGTCAACACTAGCTATTGTAAGACAGTAAGTGGTATGAAAAATGGTGAAAAAATAAATACCTTATTGATATAAAAATATTTAGAAGCTCTGTAGGATATTCTCCATAGGCTCTGGCGTTATCTGGAAGTATAACTTTTTCCATAATATTAAAACTCCATTTCTTTGCCATATAACTTCTGTTTATAAGGGTTAATATTTTTTAATAATATTTAGATTATTATATTAATATTTATAATCTAAGTTATATTTAATAATATAAATGCCATAAATATGGCATTATACCATAGAGTAACACTGATTGTTTTTCTGTTGTTTAAGTTGTTTATTTACAGGCTTACCTTGGAGATATTACAGGTCTAGACCACTGCAATAAAATTAATCAAATTATGTTTTTGGGGGGTTACTTAGTGCATATAGAAGTCAATGTTTATATAAAGAAAGTAACAGGTGTTGGTGAGGATGTGTAGAAAATGGAACTCTCATACACTGATTGTGGAACTGTGAAAAGGTTCACACCTTGGAAAACAGGCAGTTTTCCTCAAAAAGGCTAAGCACAGTTATTATATGATCCAGGAATTCCAGATCTACATATATACCTTAGAGAAATGATACATATCCATGAAAACTTGTGCTTGAACGTTCATAGCAGCATTGTTTATAATAGCCAAAAATGGAAATACGTGTCCATCAAATGATGAATGGGTGGCTAACGTATGGTATATACTACGTGGAATACTATGTACCAGTAAGAAATGAAGGACTGATACCTGTAACATGGATGAATCTTGGAAACATTATGCTAATTTAAAGAAGCCAGTCCCCAAGGACTACATGTTCTATGATTGTGTTTATATTCTATGTACAGAATAGGTAAATCCATAGAGTGGTTGCCAGGACCGAGGTCGGGAAAATGGGGAGTCATGACTATTAATATACACAAGGTTTCTTCTGGGCTGATAAAAATGTCCTGGAATTAGGTAGTTGTAATGGTTGGACTATTTTATAAACATATGAAAAGTCCTTCAGTTGATTGCTTCAAATGGATGGTTTGTGTGGTAATGAACTATTTTAAGTTGGCAGGGGTATTCCTTGGAGATACTGTGAGTTCAGTTGCACACCACTCCAATAGAGTGAGTCAAATGGTTTCCTGGTGCATTTAAAGTTATGTTTATGCTGCAGTCTCTCTTTTCTTTTTGTAATTTCAAACTTTTTTTTTTTTAATGTTTCTTTATTTTTGAAAGAGAGAGAAAGAGGCAGAGATAGAGGGGGACGGAGGATCGAGAGCGGGCTCTGCGCTGACAGTAGCTAGCCCGATGCAGGGGCTCAAACTCCCAAACTGTGAGATCATGACCTGAGCCGAGCCGAAGTTGGACACTGAGCTGACTGAACCACGCAGGGTGCCCCTATACTGTAGTGTCTTAAGTGTGTGATGGTACTGTGTCTGAAAGACCATGTACGTACCTTAATTAAAAAGTAATTTTATACTTAAAAAAAAGCTAACCATCATCTGAGCTTCCAGCAAGTCGTAATATTTTTGCTGGTTGGAGGGTCTTTGAAATTGAACTCTGCTGACTGCTCAGGGTGGTGGTGGCCGAAGGTTGAGGCGGCTGTGGCAGCATAAGGCAGCAACGAAGGTCGCCACATCCTTGGACTCTTCCTTCACGAACGGCCTCTCTGTAGCACATGCATGATGCTGTTTGATAGCATTGGACTCACAGTAGAACTTCTTTCCAAATTGAAGTCAATCCTCAAACGCTGCTGCTGCTTTATCAGCTCAGTTTAAGTAATATTCTGTATTCTAAATCCTTGGCTGTCATTTCAACAGTCTTCACAGCGTCTTCCCCAGGAGTCGATTCCATCTCAAGAAACCACTTTGTTTGCTCATCGACGAGAAGCAGCCCCTCCTCTGTTCATGTTTTGTCCTGAGATTGCAGCGATTCTGTCACATGGTCAGGCCCCACTTCTCATTCTAGTTCTCTCGTTATTTCCACCACATCTGCAGTGACTTCCTCCACGGAAGTCCTGAACCCCTCACAGTCACCCGTGAGGGTCAGAATCAACGTCTTCCAAACTCCTGTTCGTGCCGATATTTGGACCTCTCCCCATGAATCGCGTATGAATGTTTTTAATGGCATCTCGAATCGTGAATCCTTGCCAGAATGTTTTCAGTTAACTTTGCCCAGCTCTGTCAGACAGCTGGAGTCACTGTTTCTGACAACTGTAGCCTTATGAAATGTGTTTCTTCGGCAATAAGGCTTGAAAGTCAGAATGAGTCCTCGATCCTTGGGCTGCAGAATGGGTATTTTGTTAAGGGGGATGAAAACATGAATCTCCTGGTACGTCTCCAACAGAGAGCTCTCGGGTGACCAGGTGCATTGTCGACGGGCAGTAATGTTCTGAAGGGAATCTTGTTTCCTGAGCAGTGGTGTCAACAGTGGGCTTGAAATATTCAGTAAACCGTGTTGTCAGCAGATGTGCTGTCATGCAGCCTTGTTGTTCCACGTACAGGGCAGAGCTCAGGCAGAGTGCATTTAGCATCCTTCTTCAGGGCCCTGGGGCTTTGAGAATGGTAAATGAGCATCAGCTTCAACTTCAGGTCATCAGCTGCAGTAGCCCCTAAGAAGAAGAGAGTCAGCCTGTCCTTTGCAACTTTGAAGGCAGGCCTTGACTTTTCTTCGGCTGTGAAAGTCCCAGATGGCGGCGTCTTTTAATAGAAGGCTGTTTGATCTACATCGAAAATCTGTGGTTTAGTGCAGCCACCTTCATGAATGATCTGGGCTAGGTCTTCTGGGTAACTTGCTGCAGCTTCTACACCAGCACTTGCTGCCTCACTTGCACTGTATGTTTTGGAGATGGCTTTTCCCTTAAACCTCATGAACCAAGCTGTGATAGCTTCAGGCTTTTTTTCCTGCAGCTTCCTCACCTCTGTCAGCCTTCATAGAATTGAAGAGAGTTATAAGGGCCTTGCCCTGGATTAGCCTTTGGCTGAAGGGAATATTGTGGCTGGTTTGATCTTCTATCCAGACCACTCAAACTTTTCCATATTGGCAATAAGGCTAATTTGCTTTCTTACCAGTTGTGTGTTCACTGGAGTAGCACTTTTAATCTTCTTCAAGAACTTTTCCTTTGCATTCACAACTTGACCTTTTGGCACAAGAGGCCTATCAGCTTTTGGCATCCCTTCCTCACTAAGCTTAATTATTTCTAGCTTTTGATTTAAAGTGAGAGGCCTGTGACTCTTCCTTTCACTTGAAAAGTTTGAGGCCATTATAGGGCTATTAACTGACCTAATTTCATTATTGTCCTGTCTCGGGGGAGAAGGAGAGAGATAGTCAGAACACAAACAACATTTATCGATTAAGTTTGCCATCTTATATATGATTGAGGTTTGTGGTGCCCTAAAACAGTTAAAACAGTAACATCGAAATATCATTGATCACAAATGGCCATTAACAAATAAAATAATTAAAAGCTTGAAATATTGCAACAGTTACCTTAAATGTGACACAAAAACATGAAATTTGCAAACACTATTGGGAAAGGACTCTAGTAGACTTGCTGATGCAGTGTTGCCACAAACCTTCAGTTTGTTAAAAACAAAAACACAGTAACTATGGAGTGCTGTAAAGTGGGTGCAATAAAATGAGGAATGCCTGTAGTGTTAGTTTTCAGCCACATGCTTTCCATATTTTAAATACCTGTCCAGATTTCCTTTGATTGCTTATTAGAATTTCCATGCTGTCCTGTCAGCATTTAAGAATACTAATTCAGGGGCGCCTGGGTGGCTCAGTCCGTTAGGCATCCAACTTAGGCTCAGGTCATCATTGCACAATTCGTAAGTTTGAGCCCCGCGTCGGGCTTCGTGCTGACAGCTCAGAGCCTGGAGCCTGCTTCAGATTCTGTGTCTCCCTCTTTTCTGTCCCTCCCCTGCTCATGCTCTGTCTCTCTCTCTCTCTCTCAAAAATAAATAAACATTAAAAATAAAAAGGAATACCAATACAGATGAATTCTGATACTAGTTAAAGCAGTATCTAACTGTGGTATATTTGCTGGTGGCTGGGAGATACCAATTAATACTAAAACCAAATATTTGTAAATTGAGACTGTAATATTTGTAAATCTGAATTACTCCTCAGTTTTACAAGCTCATGAGCTGTTGGGAGAGAACATAGTTCATATTTCCAACTGTGTTTCCCAGCAATGCTACTCACTAAGATCTTTTGTGTACTTGACATTTCTTAAATAAGATAGCTGATTGAGTTAACATGCTTCTGTATCTAACACCGTAGAGGGTTTCAGATTGACAGTTGATACAGTCAGACACTTATCAGTCAGAGTGGGTACTAAGCTTTCAATAACAGTATGGCTGTGTATATGTATACTAACTGAATATAGGCCTTGATTAAAGCCACATTTTCAGTTACCATTTACCACAGAACCATATGATTACAGTACATTCTATAGAGTTCACTATAATTTAGATCACTTTAAGAATAAAAAGCAGCTAATGAAAGAAAGCTGTGGCTCTAGAGTCTTTGCATAAGTTTGCCTTAAAAATTACTCCGGTTTTCTTAGTCAAACCTTGGGTTTTCTGGAGGAATACTAAAGGAAGAAAGGAAAAAAAATCCCTTGAAAATTTAAACGTACTTTAATGTTTTCTTTGTTAACATATGTTTTGGAATGCAGAAGTTTTAAAGCCTATAGGCCTCTATATGATGGGACAAATATAGTAATCATTTATTATGCCCATATTTTCAGTTGCTGATTTTTTCATAAATAGAGTGACTGTACATCCAGATTTGCCTGGAATGGGTCTTACTTTATACCTTTTATTCCAGCATAACTATTACTATTGATCTCAAAAATGCCTTGGTTTGAAGAAAAAAAATTATGGTCAGGTCTTGGAGGTTTCCCAGCATGACTCATTACATAATGAGATGATAGAGATCGCGTGCATTCAAAGGACTTTTATTGTCAAATAGCAGACAAGGAGGAGTGTATCGCCTCCTACTCCCCTGAAACACGTGTCAGCAAACATACATGAAAGCTTGTTAGTAACAGAATAAAATATTTGCCACAATTGATTCGTGTGAACAGTGGAGAAGGTTTTGTATTGGACAGTACAGCAAATATATAAAGGACCTCTGGTCCTAAATGAACATGATGACATTAGGACTAGATTTTTTACATGAAAACGTATTTAATGTGGTTTCCTGCTACCATACTAACAGTAGCTTGAAAACACTGATATTTCAACGTCTTAATTTTCAGAAAGTCTGTTATTTTCATTGAGCCACCCACTAGTTTCTATAGTTTTTCAGAAATGCATTAGTGCGGCTTCATGCTTTCCCTGAGTAATAGTAGAAATTCATTTGGCCCTTGAACAATACTGGGGTTAGTGGTACCAATCCCCCAAGCAGTCAAAAATCTGCATATAACTTGACCTTCTGGAAACTTCTACTGATAGCCCATTGTTGACTGGAAGCCTTACTCATAACATAAACAGTCAACACATATTTTTTATATTACATGTATTATGTACTATATTCTTAAAGTAAGCTAGAGAAAAGGAAATGGTAACATCATAAAGAAAATGAATTTATAGGTCTGTACTATAAAAAATCCATGTGTAAGTGGACCTGTGCAGTTCAAACCCATGTTGTTTAAGGGTCACTTGTAATAGCTAATACTAGCTAATATTTCTTGAATGCTTACTTGCTACTGATGGCACTGTTCTGAGCACATTTCATGTATTAACTCCATATACATGATTCCTGACAACATCTGAAGTAGATGTTATTCTAGTTTTATAGAAGAGGAAACTGGGGCTTAAGGCATTTAAGGAATAGCTAGAAAATAGCAGAACCAGCAGGCAGTTTTGCTTGAAAGCCTGTTTTCTTAGCTGTGTTGAAATAAATCATGGCCTGTGTCAAGAAAGCCGTATTATGTATGGCATTCTGTGTATTTATCTCAATAGCAGGTCTTTTAAAAGGGTTTTTTTTTTGTTTTGTTTTTTGTATGTTTGGGTTTTTTTGCATATGCATATATATTTGGATTGAGAAGTTAGGGAGGTTGGGGAACCAGATTTTTTTTTTTTTGATCTAGTTAACTGAGGTTTTGCTATTTGTCTGATTTGTGTTAAGTCTCTTTACTGAATATATACTTGCGATATACTTGTTATTGGAAGAAAAATTGTAAAATTGGAAAGATTGATGTTACATATAGTACAGTTGATTTTATGGTACTTTTTTATTGTGGGAAAATATATATAATATTTCTTCTAACCATTTGTAAGTGTACAGTTCACTGGCATTAAATACATTGACAGTGTTGTATAACCATCACTACTATCTATACCTAAAACTTTTTCATTATTCATAACAAAACTGTACTCATTAGACAATAACTCTTACCCCCTACCCCAGCTCCTGGTAGCCTCTCTTTTCTTTCTCTATGAATTTGTCTAATGTAGGTTCTTCATGTAAGCGAAATCATACAGTATTTGTCCTGTGTCTGGCTTATCTTGTTCTTAAAATAATATAGTTAATGTTTGTGAACTATTTTTTAAAACTATGTTCAAAGTATATTTCATTTTATTGTAGACTTTTAAGTTTTTAAATGTTAATTAACTTTAGTTTCATCCTATTTTATCTTCGGTTTTTTTATAATAGAGTTTATTGAAAGAAGGCAGATTCATTTTAACTCATTTCTTGTTAAGTTAATCAAAATTAAGGCTCATGTGACTATGGTTCTGTAAGTCTTCAGAACAATTAAAACTCTCAGGAGTAGAATTCTGTTAAGTCGAAGTCTTATTGCCTTACTGAAATACCATAGTCCAACTAGTTCAGACCACAGAGAAAAATCATCCCTGCTTTTAAAGTTGGATATAAGGTTTACCTGTTTATCTGGATTTGAAAATGTGTAGGGTTCTGCAGTTTAGAAGGGTTTCCTAAATTCATTCCAAAAGACTGTTGTCAAGTACCTTATAGTGTCTCACTGGTCATGTAATACCATCAATTATATGAACTTAAAAATTGTGTTAATTCCTTAGACATCTTGATTTTGGGTTAGCAGTGATACAGGGAGGCAGGGAGAAAGGCAGCTTGCCTCCGGAGTCTTTCTGCATTTCCTCTGAGGCTACATTATGGGTTAGTTTTCTATTCGCAATCTGGTTCCAGCACTGTGGCTCTTAAACTTTTTGGTTAGACTATACTCTAAAAAAAAGTTAATACAGACCCCCCAAAGAGCTTTTATTTAAGCTTGGGTTTATCTGTTTTTGTATTAGAAAGTAAAACTGAGAAAATATCATTTAAAAAATATTCTCAATAAATCCGTTACATATTAGCATTCAGACAACGTTTGTATGAAAAATACTTTTTTTCAAAACAACAAAAATCATTTAGTGCAAAGAGTGGCCTTGTTTTATACTTTTGCAAATTTTTTTTTGCTGTGTGGCTTAATAGAAAAAAGCTGGATTCTCCTGTTTGTTCTGCATTAAATCTTTTTGTGGTTTCACATATTGTGTAGCCTCTAGAAAACTTTGTTGGACACTTGTAAGAAAATGAGCATGAAAATGGCAAATAATGTCTTAGTATTTTTATGAGAGTAGTTTTGACCTTGCAGTTTCCTTAGAAGGTTAGAGACCCCTGGGAATCTTCAGATAACACTTTAAGAACTGCTGCCTTGGCAAAAGCTTGGCCTGTGCTGGATAAATATTATCTGCACCCTTGAGAAAGTACAATTTTGAGAAGCTATTTTATGAATATAATATTTATTAGGCTAATTTTTGTAGTTCTTTAAGATTTTAGATCTTACACATTAAATCTGCCTGTTAACTGATGCCATTTGCCAAAAATAATTTTTCCAGAAGTACCTTTAAAAAAATATTCCTTGAAGTTTTTGAGAACTGTACTCATTTTCTCTTTAGTTTTTTTTAAATTAGAAAACTCCCAACAGCCTATCAATAATTTCAATACATAAGAATAGGGAATAATGCTAGTTATCTGTAATTATTTTTCATTTGAACACTTCTGGCACAGTTAATTTAAATGTAAGCTTAATGGATATTAAAACCTTTACAGTGATGATTTTTGAATGTCCTTTTTTCTCATGGGTGTTCCCTTTACAATAGTTACATTTTGAATATACTGCAGATGCTACATTTTACAGAATTGAATCATGGTTTAATATTTCCCTTTTGTTTGTACTACTTTTCCAGTCACTTTGTGATTACATTGGAGGTTGTAGAGACCAGTTCCTTTGTAAAGTTCTTTGTAAAAATGTTGACATTTCTATTCAGAGATATTTTTATTGGTCTAATGTAGGATTTTTGTGTTCGGTAGGCTTTAGATTATTTTATAAATTAGAGGATTAAGTAATCCTAATAAGGATAAAATAGTTCACTTTATAGTTAACATAAAATTTTCTTGTTTACCTTTTAGGTATGGAGTAGACTGATAACTTTGTTGCTTTAAGTTTTGTGACCGTAGCACCTTTTAACACATTTTTAAAAACCATTACTCTCATTCTTTTTTGCACCTTGTAATGAACTGTTTCACTTTAATTATTAAATAGTTTTATGGTATTCTACATCTGCTTCTTTTCTTAAAGGGTACGTGGTAGACAATTTATGTGTGAGTATATATAATCTTAAAAATACTGATGCATAGAAAAGCATGTAGTGCGGAAGATGGTATTTAAAGATTTTTATAAACCCTGACTCTAGGTACTCAATTTCTTTGTGCAGAATTTACTTACAAGCTTGATGACATGGAAGTAGAAATCAACGAGTGTTAAGGAAAGTGATCAAACTTACCTACTTACAACATAATAGTGCCAATGAAATTTAGAAGTTCATGAGAACTTGGAAGCATAATTTGCATAATTCTGCCATGCTTTTTTTCTTTCACTTGAACTCAATAGAGAAACAATAGGTAGTTATTATACCTATTGGTTAGCTGTTGCTGAGTGGCAAATCACTCCAGAAAGTAGTGGCTTCAAACAACATACATTTATTATTGAATAGTTATTGTGGGTTAGGAATGTTGGGGACAGCTTAGCTGGGTGTCTGCTTCAAAGTCTGCCACAGACTTTGAGATGGTCATCTCAGAGGCTTGGCTGAGAAAGTACTCTTTCAAGATCAGTCATCTCTTTCTTGAAATTAAGATTCACTTCCTCTTCTGTGTTGCAATTTGGTTCATGAAAGCATGAATGTTGAGAAGACAGTAGAGGATACTGGCAAAATAGAAGTCACTGTCTTTTTTTAACCTAGTCACAGAAGTGACATCCTGTCATTTTTGCTAGATCTTTTTTGTAGAAATAAGTTATTATTTATCTAGTGCACACTCAGGGGAGGGTATAAATGCCAGATGTATAAAAAGGCATAAATACCAGGAGGCAGGGATCATTAGAAGCCATGTCAGAGGCTCTAGCATATAACTTTTTTCTGCCTTAGAAAAATAATAATGGGCTACATTGACAATGAGTTCATACACAATTTTCATTGTTTTTGTTGAGTACAGAGGCTCTATTAATTTTGTGCAAATTTTAAAAATATAACAAATTCCTTTAAAGAAGCATCACAGGACTGCTGCCTTTCTATTTCTTTGCCTCAGTTTCTTCAGTTCCCAAAGAGGATTTCAGGTCCCTCACCCCCATGCTTTACATTGAAGAGTACGCATTACAGGAGAAATTATATTTGATTCTCTTTCTTTTGAGGATGCCAGATAGTATAGGCTATCATATAGCTATTATTTTACTTCAAAGTGTCACATGTTCTGTTTGTTTCATAAAAATTTGGAATGGAATTTATTTCCTGTGTATTGAATATTGAGCTTTTGAGTAGCAATCCATAGAGAAGTTTTGGATCTGATCCATCGATTCTCAAAGTATGGTCTCTGCTCAGCAACGTCATCCTTTCCTTGTTCGGAATGCAAATTCTCTGGCCGCACTGCAGACCTACTGAATCAAAAATTCTATGGGGTGCCTGGGTGGCTCAGTCGGTTAAGCGGCCGACTTTGGCTCAGGTCATGATCTTGCTGTCTGTGAGTTCGAGCCCTGCGTCGGGCTCTGTGCTGACGGCTGAGAGCCTGGAGCTTGCTTCGGATTCTGTGTCTCCCTCTCTCTCTGCCCTTCCCCTGCTCATACTCTGTCTCTGTGTCTCTCAAAAATAAATAAACGTTAAAAAAAATATTAAGAAAAAAAATTCTAGGGGCGGGACCCCACAATCTGTGTTTTAACAAACTCTCCAAGTATTTCTGGTGGTCACTAAAGTTTCAAAACCTAATCTATTCAGTCCCGTTAGAACTTGAATATTAGTTTTCTAAAAACTTTGGCCTACAGTACTAGAAATCTTTCTTTTATTACTGTTAATGGAAGGCTTTCCAGGGAAATAAAATTTTTTTTATCATACTCACGTTACAGATAAAGGAAATAGTAAAACACAATACTTGCCTCTGTAATTCCTATCTGTTGGTTAGGTAATATGTGTGTAGCCAGGAAAGTGGGAGTGTTGAAGATGAGGACAGCAAGTTTTGAGACCAGTTATCTCTTTCCTTACTCTGTTTCTCTTGTTATCAAAAGTCAAATACTAAATAGTGATTTTTACATGAGAATTATATTGACCCAGCATTGTATCACATACTAAACTTTTGTAGTTGCATTTTGAAAACATAAGAGACTCTCAAAGACTAAGAAAAAACTGAGGGTGAGGGGGATGAGGGAGGGGGGAGAGGGGGTGATGGGCATTAAAAAGGGCACATGTTGGGATGAACACTGGGTGTTATATGTAAACCAATTTGAAAGTAAACTATTATAAAATTAAAAAAAAAGAAAGAAAAAGAAAATATATCTGATAATACCCAAGAATTAATTTTGTATTGTGTTTTATGAACTTTGTGGTTCTGGTTCAGTAAACACTAACCAATAAAGATTTGCACTGAAATATCTTAGAGGTCTCACAGGAGCCTTTTCTAGATCTCGTACTAACTTTGTGATGAGTAGATATTGACTGGAAAGACATCTGTTTATATATGTAACATGAATTTTTCCTTTTGTTCTTAATTTTTTACAGTTGATTGTTAAAAAACCTGTCCTATAATACTACTATAGTAAGATTAAAATTAAAAGCAGGTTGTAATTTGGGGTGCCTGAGTGGCTCAGTCAGTTGAGCGTCCCATTTTGTCTCAGGTCATGATCTCACGGTTTGTGAGTTTGAGCCCCACCCACATTGGGCTCCCTGCTCTCAGCGCAGAGCCTGCTTCGGATCTTCTGTCCCCATCTCTCGGTGCCCCTTCCCCTCTCATTCCACCCCCCCCAACATTAGAAGAAAAGCAAACTAATTTTAATAACCATCATTGTGTAATTAATAATTCGGTTGTAACGTTTATCTTTATGTTTTGTGAAAATTTGACCACTTTGATATTTTTGAAGGCTAAATTTTGAGAGAGCTGACTAGTAATTTCTTACTTATTTTACATGAATTCACATTTTAGTAAGTTGTAGTGAGCATTAGCCAAAGTGATGATGCGTGTTGCTCATGTATCCGTGTAAATAGTTTATTAGTATTACAGAGTTCTTTGCCTAATTTCATACAGTTCTTTGCCTCATACAGTAGCCCTCCCTTTATCTGCAAGGGGTATGTTCCAGGACCCCCTGTGAGTACCTGAAATGGTAGATAGTACTGAGCCCTATATCTACTATGTTTTTTCCCCACTTCTACACTTGTGATAAAGCTTAATTTATAAATTAGGCACAGTAATAACAATAATAGAACAGTTATAATAATATACTGTAATAAGGGTTATTTGAATGTGATCTCTCCCTCTCAAAATATCTTATTGTATTGTGCTTACCTTTCTTGTGATGCTGTGAGATGATAAAATGCCTACGTCATGAGATGAAGTGAGGTGAACGGCATAGGCACCGTGACATACAGAGCATTAGGCTACTCCTGGCCTTCTGACAGGATGTCAGAAGGAGGATCACCTGCTTCCAGACGTGGTTGCCTGTGGCTCACTGAGCATGGCTGAGGAGGGACTGCTGTTCACCTAAGAAAACACTCATGTATTTAAATATAAAAACTAGGCTACATAGTGAAGTTAAACAGTGCTCTAAAAGACTTTATGCTGTTCTAAAGAAAATCAGGTAATAATAGATATTAAGAACATTTAATATGTTCTGCCTTTCTTACGTTTCCCATTTAGTATGGTGTCTGGGTCTCTGCTAGCTTGTACTGTTTGCTGGATTCTTTTAGTAATTTAGGAAGCAGCAAGGTAACTTCAGGATGGACCAGAATTGCCATGAAGTGTAGATGAAGTTAGTAGACATTTGGAGGTCTAACGATTTTTGAAACGTAATGGCTTACATGTCTTTTATATTTCTTCTCCAGTCTTGTTGGTGTTGTAAGTTTAGCATATCTTTTTATTGTGTGGGCAGTTAAATCAGGTGCTTCATTCTCCATTTTAAGGCCACTGGCTGCCTTAAGATTTTTTTTATATAAACCTCTTATTCTGGTAAAACATACACAGAAAAAATTTAAATTATTAGCGGATGTTTCCATTGACAAAACACTTGAAAGTGATTGTTTCCATCATTTTTCCCCATGCATTTAATTAATGAATTTGACTTTTCCCCCCTTCTTTTGGACTAATTTTGATGCAGTTTTAAGATAGGATTTAGTAAACCATTCTAATTGTCGAAATTATGGTATAAAATTTTTCATGAACTTTTTTTTTCTATTTTCCTAATTAGAAATGTCATTATTCTTCATACAAAAAATAGAATTTGTATGCCACATAAGTTTTACATTAGGGTTTAAGGGCACATTTGACCAATGTAAATTGAGAATGTTTGTTTATATATAATTTATTTCTTAAAGTTTATAATGTATGCAAATGAAGGAGAGTCATCAGATTAGTATATACTGACTCCTATGGAAGTAAATTGTCCACATTTATCTTAATGTGCCCTGGGGGTATATATATATATGAATTGGCTGCATCCCCCTTTTCTACTCCCACATGTCAAAGGAAATAATAACTTTTTCCCAGTCCTGTCAACAGTAGTAAAACAATTGAAGCAACATTCGAAGGTCCCACAAAGCTTTACTAAAGTGAATATCATCACCTTCAGAGTTACCTTGTATTAGGTACAATATTAAAGAGCCCACTGATCAATTTCCCCATTAAAATAGCAAGATCAGATGTTGATTATCAAACTTAGTGTTAATTTCATGGAGTTTGATATTTGTGCACAAAAAATGCACAAGTGTGCTTTTTTAAACTGGTGTCTAACTTTGTGATTACATCTAGTGGGGGAAATCTTATTACCAAGTTGTTAGACTGGGGTTTCATCAGGAAGTCGGATGTTATACTGGAATTGTTGGTCTTCTGCCAGAAAACAGAATGCTGCTTTTGAGTGAATAAGCCAGGAAAATGAGGCGAGGGGTTTATTTCAAAGGTTTTTTTTTTGGTGATGGCGTAAATACATAACAGGTTATAAAATCCAATTACTATATTAAATTTCATCACTTGTTTTTTAGGTATTCCAATAACTGTACCACCTCCAGGTAAAACTTTTTTCATGTTTTCTCCATCATTGTTAATAAACATGAAATTTCAAGCTTACAGTTACAGGAGGGACAGTGTCGATGTGGTTAGACTATGGAATAGGCTATTGGGATTTCAAGGTCCTATTTTCAGCTCTGCCTTTGCTTCATTCCAGTTTTGATTAAGATATTTAGTTTCCTTATACCTGTCTTACCCACTTTTTGTAGAAATAGAGATCCTGAGAAAATTCTCACCATATCAATTTGTTGAAGAAAACAGTATGGGATATAAAATAAAATTTTTATGAAAAAGTTTTTTCAGACCAATAAATTTTTTATATGCTAAAGCACCTGCAAAGAGAAGGATCATTTATCTTGACTTTTTCATTGTTTTTCAGATTTTTTTTTTACCCTGCTGGCATAACTCAGTATCATGAGAAAATGCGTTCTGAACCATACAGTTAGGTAGATCGACAACTGGTCAGATGGTTGTTCTTAGGGTGGTCATTAAATTGTTGGTTGTTGTAATGGTGTGATCAGTAGTTTATATGTGACCAAGTGTTGTTTTTTGATACTTTGTAAGTGTTGCCTTTTTAAAAATATTTTTTTGGAGTGTGATGCAAATGTGATAGCAAGTGTATTTACTGAGTTTAGTATTAAAGGCCAAAGAATATAAAGAGAAGAAGAGGTGACAATGCTTGGAAGGGTGGGTCTGAATTCACAATGACCTTGATAAACAGAAATAGTGGAGTTTAGGTACATAGGACAATGTACAGATGTAGTTGTGGGATAGTGAGTCACTGATTGTGTATCAGTGTGGCGGAAAAAGGCTTGTCAGGAAAAGTCGTAAAGGAATGTTGGTGTGTCTAGTTTAAAAAGAAATGTGGTTGAAAGGGTGTATAAGATAGGAATTTTTATCGTATTAATTGCTAAACTTAACAGTTTTGAGATCTTTAATAGGAGAGTTATAGATCCTGAAACTGGGTGCAGTGAGGATGAGCATGGTGAATTTGAAACAACTTGCAGCAGGGCCGAAAATGGATTTCAGTGGACTTTGAGAAGGATTAAGAGAACTGGGGTTCATTTTTACATTGAGTACTAAAGAAGGAGGTTTAGTGGAAGTGTTTTCAAATATGTAGAGGGCGATAGAATATGACAATGGTTTGCTTCTTGTTCTCATTCAGGACAGCATATGAATTGTAGTGTGAGAGATAAATTATATAATTTAAGTCCTTTCCTAACGGTGAGGGTTGTTAGAACTTGGAAGGAATTGGTATCATAAGTCGTAGAATCTTAAAGTCTTTTGTTGGGATGCTTTATTGCCTGTCTGAACTTGAAAGTGCAGAGTAGATTAACTGCTAAGGTCCCTTTTAGCCATATTCTGTGGTACTTCATTTAGGTATTACGAATTATTGAGAATGCAGACCTCATGATATAAAGATACAAATTATTTTCTTTCCAAACTAATCCAGAAACTATATTATGTGCCCTACTTTGTACAATGGTTCTTTAGGGTTGTGCTATTTAAAACATATTTTATGATGGATGTTCTCAGCCTTAAGCATTTATATATTTACTGGTAAGATTCTATTTAAAAATTATAATTTTAAGGAAATTTCTATACATCTAAAACAAAATATTTTTTGAAAGAGGTAAATGCTATTTTATTTGCTCTTCTTCAAAAGTATTCCAAGTATAACCTATCTGGTGGCAACACTACTACAGTTTTCTATATGGATAAGGTAAGGCATTGAGATTAACTTTCTCATACTCACAAAATGGGCTGTGTGTGGTGCTGAAAATAAGACCGGGTGTCCTGACTCCCAGTTTGTGCTCTGTGTATTAGACCAGACTGTTCATTTAAAGTTTTATTGCTCAAAAAATCTGTTTATAAGTTTAAGCTCCATTTTTTTCTGTCCATTATAACATAGAGAAGCACGTTATGTCCCCAGAGAAATTTAGTGATACACAGCAACTTTGTTTCGCACTCGACATTAAATGTACATTCTGTTAACTTTTTTTATCTTATGATTGAATGTTTCAGGTTTTCCTCCTCCACCAGGCGCTCCACCTCCATCTCTTATCCCAACAATAGAAAGGTAAATCAGTATGGATCGTGTAAAACTTTTTATCATTGGTAGACTTTTGACAGAAAAGTTCTATACATATCTTGGTAGTATTTTCAGAGATTTAATTTTATAAACATTAAGTAGTACCTGCCTTTTAATTCATGAGTCTAGATCTGTGTGACTTTTATATAGGACGTTGGACCTAACAGTTATGTTAGTCCGATAACAGCACAGTACAGAGAAAACCAAATGATAGTATTTTGAAATATCTTGGTTTGATTTATGACACACTGATGAAAGAAATTCCTAGATTGGTAAAAACTTGACTGTAGTCACTTTTGTGGTATATACAAAACTTGACTAGTAATCATGAATAATTCACGTCTGTTTTAGGATTACGTAGGGACAGCTCTTACCAGGGACCGTAGTAAGGAAAAGCTGCCCTGTTCCTTATGAGCCTGTAGGAACTCAACCTTCACAACGGAAGATGGGCTCCATTCTGCATGGCAGTAGCCTTGTGTTTTATACTAGGGGTGCTGTACTAAAGAGTATTTACCTCTTTACAGAGATGCCATCTATTTACATAGATGACAGTATAGGACTGAACAATATAGGTTTTGGAAATCTCAGATCTGGCTCAAATTTTGGCTTCAGAATTCCCTAATTTTGTGTTGCTAGGCAAGGTTCATAACTACTCTTTGAGACTCTGTTCCCTCTTTCACCAGATGGTGTTTAGATAGAGTTGTGAAGATTAAAACAGCTATTGAATATAACAATCACAATTCTTGGCAGATAGAAATCACTAAAAAAAATGATAGCTATTAATATTTCCTCTTAAGTAGCAAGTAAATTCTATGAAAATAATGTATTTCTGAAAAAGTGATCCAAATTCTATTAATAGAAAAATTGTGAGAACTTTACATCAGTAGCATCAAACCATGCATACCTTTGAAAGAGGAAATAATAAAGCTCAGTCTTAATTGTGAGAAAATAAGAATTTAATTTTATTAAGTCCTTGTTTAAATATATATTTTTCTCAATCAACAAATATTTAAAAGTATTATTTGTTTATCCTGTCAGTGGGGCTGAATTTCTGAATCATTAAAACCTTTTTTTTTTTAAGTTTATTTATTTATTCGAGAGAGAGTGCAAGTGGGGAAGGGTCAGAGAGAGAGGGAGAGAGAGAATCTGAAGCAGACTCAGCCTCATGAACCATGAGATCATGACCTGAGCTGAAATCAAGAGATGGACGCTTAACTGACTGAGCCACCCAGACACCCCAAAACCTGTTTTTCTTTTCTTTTTTTTTTTAAGATTAAATTTTCGCAAAGTCTCAAGTATTCTGTTAGTCTTAAGATTTCTCTTATCTTGGGAATCAAGCTGAATTGATTGGATTATTCACATTAAAAGTACTAGCAAGCTATATTTTTCTTTACAAGTGGGTATTAGGTTTAATATGTTTTGAGGTAAAGGCTTATTTTTGTATTATAAAATAAAATTACAGAATTAAAGTTTATCATTATATGGTAGTTAAATGAAAGTCATAATTTTGCCTTGATGTTTTGCATTTGCACCAAACTATTAAAATTTAGAACTTATTTATAACACATAAAACTACATTTTTCTTCAACAGTGGACATTCCTCGGGTTATGATAGTCGTTCTGCACGTGCTTTTCCATACGGCAATGGTAAGTATTATTTTAAGCTGCCCAGATTCAATTTAACCAGTATTTAAATATTTTTAAAGCAGTAAAAACATACTTCCATGGTTTAAAATACTATCTTATAGAGCCATTAAAAAATATTAACTAAAGGAATAAGTATGTCTTGCATTCTAGATTACCTTAGAGAATAATTTCCACTTTTTATCAACTATACTCTTAAAAATGAGTAAATGGTGACATAGCACGGATATTTGTACCTTGTCTTTTCCTTTGATTTAGGATTTGTCAGCAAATTGTCTCAAATTTCATTCATAATCTCTGTTTCTTGCTTCGTGTCATCCAGCTAACCTTGTTCTCCTCTTTTCCCCCTCATCGTTTTTTCTTCTAGATCATTTGGCTACGTCCTCTTTCCTGTTCACTTTTTACAAAGTAATCCATTCTAAGGGCTTCTGATACCGCTTTATGCTTAGATCTCTTGATCATTCATTCATTCATTTTAAAAGTGCTATGCATTGCACTAGGTTTTAGGGATACAGTAAACTATAAACCCTCATCAAATTTATAGGTTAGTGAGGAACAGCCAAGTGACAGAAGAAGATGTCATGGTAGCACAGTGGAAGGGTCTCCCACTCCAGAAGGAGTGGAGAGGGAGGTAATGGTATTTGAGATTCAGTCATGTTCAGAGGCAGAGGGGTGAGAGAGAACCTGGTAGGCATCGTGACTGAAAGAAGTGTGGTGTGGCTAGCGTGTAGAGGTTGCACGATGAATGTTCAGAGAGGAGACAGGAGGTTATGCAAGGTGTTACAGCCATGCTTTGTGATTTTCAGCCTTATTCAGAGGGCTATGAGGAGCCATTTAGTTTAATGCTGAGCTATGAAATTGCTAGACTTGTATTTGAAAAAGACCCATTCTGGCTACTTACTGTGAGGAAATCATGGATTTGCAGGATGGATAGAAAGAGGAATGGCAAAAATTCTGCTTAATGTGGGGAACAAGAAGCTATTGGAATAATCTAGGGGAGAAATGATGGTGTCTTATATTCAGGTAGTATCACTGGGGATGGAGAACATTGAATGCTTCCAAAGGCATTTGCACAGTAGAAGTTGTTAAGCCTATGTAGTAGATCAAGTATCAGTCATCTACATGTATTTACCTTGTGGGTATCTGTATCAGCGTGTCGTACTGTCCTTCAGACCCGCCTTGTTCAGACTCATGTATGCCATTCATTCACATCAAAAGGTGGTCTTTCTGTGGACTTGTCTCAGTGGTTGTACAACCTTTATTATTGGTTTGTTGGTTTGTTGGTTCGTTTATTAGTTCTTGCTGGGCTTCCAGCAAGTCCTGCTCCTTGGGTTGGAATCTTGCTTTTCCCCCTCATTATTTATGTGACTCTCATAGATCTTCAACTATTAAATAACATAATTCTTCCTCATAAGGTTGCAGTTTAGTGAGACTACATTAAAGTACTTTAGTCCTACCATTTAATTAACACTCAAATATTAGCTGTGATTTTTATGATTATCCCTGCCATCTCCAGCAAGCTCTGAGTTCTCTCACTTTTCTGCACTCGGAGGCAGTGTAGGCTGATTGTTAAACCATAGGCCCTGCAGTTAACCTGGAGACGGGTCCTGGGTCTGTCTTGGCCTCGTAACATGGGATAAGTTAAATAAGCTAAATCTGTTTTCTCCTCTGTAAAATAAAGTTTGAACATAAAGTGTGCGGCACAATGGCCATAATATGTAAAGCCTTGACGTTACTTGTTTAATTATTAAAAATTTTAGTTTTTACCTTTTTTTAAGGCACTTGTCATTTTCTTTGTCTTGAGATTCCTTGTATATTTGTTTCAGTACACATAAACATGAGGAATAGCCCGTATCAGAAGGAGTAAGACTTCATTCTTGAGATTACCTATACAATTTCCTTTTGGAAGAGTTCATTTTTTAATACTTATTAAGCATTTAGCTTTTTCTTAAAGTAATATATGCAAATTTTTAATCAGTATATTATTAGCAAGAGTTTTCTTTTCACTCTTTCTAACCCCACTCCTCTCTCAGAAAGAAGCATTTTTTAAAAAATGAAGGACTTCTTTAGTAATGACAATTATAAAGCATATTGCAATAATTAATGAGAAGAAAGGGGTTTTCTTCACCCTAATCAAACAAAACCATGGAATGCAGGTGATGATACATCTTCCTCTTTGTTGGTAATTCTGTTTAACCTTTGTTAATTTATTTTAGAATTTATCCTCAAACGCTGCTTACTAATTTTTCTTGATGCACATATTAACATATTAAGATTGTGCTCATATGGGCACCTGGGTGGCTCAGTTGGTTGAGCATCTGACTTTTTAATTTCGGCTCAGGTCATGATCTCACAGTTCATGGGATTGAGCCCCATGTCAGGCTCTGCGGTAAAAGCACAGAGCCTGCTTGGGCTTTTCTCTCTCTCTCTCTCTCTCTCTCTCTCTCTCTCTCTCTCTCTCTCTCTCTCTCTCTCTCTCTCTCTCTGCCCCTCCCCTGCTCACACATATTCACTCTATCTCAAAATGAATAAACTTAAATATATTGTGCTTATAAAGTAAGATCCAGTTAAAAAGTAATTTTTGTAGAAATATCAAAGAACTGCGGAGACCAGCATTTTTGCTGCTCTTTAGTTCTTCTGATGGTCTGCGTAGCATTTGCATATAAGCTTATCACTCTATTTCTTGATTTATGTAACTATAGATGCCATATGTTATCCTCCTCTTATGATAGATGTGTATTTTGCTAACTTACCATTACTGCCCCTCTCTTTTCCCCAGCAGTGAAGCTAAGACATTTTTGTACCTCTTTCTAGTATCTATGTGCCCTTGGTTTCATGTACTATCAGTGTGTATTACTATGCAAATGTCCAACCCTTCACCTCTTCTTCCCCGTCTGCCTGCCAGCTTTGGTCAGCCATACTTCTGCTTAGAAACATTTATATTCTGTCCTATAACCCAAACTGTCTGTGCCCTGATGAACTTTTTATTCTGAAAGCTAAACAATAAACCATGTTTACATTATTATGACTGTGTAAATACTGTATACAGTAGAGAGAATTATAATACTCAAGCCCTGCAAAGGAGAAAGTTCCAATGGCAAATCGAAATTACCTTTTTTTTTCTTAGACTTCGTCAACTGTAAAATTGTACTGCATTTTAATTGGGTTCCTATCTGGGTCGCCTGGGTGGCTCAGTTGGTTAAGCATCCAAATCTTGGTTTCAGCTCAGGTCAAAATCTCACAGTTCGTGGGTTTGAGCCCCATATCAGGCTCTGTACTGACAATTTGGAGCCTGCTTGGGATTCTCTCTCTCCATCCCTACTTTGCTTGTGCTCTCTCTCTCTCAAAATAAATAAGCTTAAAAAAATTTAATTGAACATTTGAACTGTGACTTTCTCCATCTCAAGTTTTTTCCCTAAAAATGTTTTCAAATTTTGTTTTTCATGTATGTTCTTAAGCCATCTGGTGTTCATTTTTGCCTATGTTATAAGGTAATGATATAATTGTCCATTATTTATTGAATAGTCTATCCTTCCTGAGGGATTTATAATGTCCCATCCATTCATGTTATCAGATTTCCATGGATGCTTGAATCTCTTTCTTGGCTTCTTAGACTACTCATTTGGCTAACTATCCTACTTTGCTAATAATGCCACATTATCTTAATGATTGAGTTTTATAGTAAGTCTCCTATCTGGTTCAGCAAAATCTACTTACTTATTCTGCTTTAGAAGTATTCTTGGGTCATTGCTCTTACATATCCATTCTAAAATCAACTTTGGAAGTTCCATAAAAACTGTTTTGAGATTTAGATTAATAACATTTATATTTATATTTATGTTTACTTTAGACAAAACATTGTTAACTCATGTAATCCTGACAGCCTTTAAAGTAGGCGTACTGTTAGTATTCCCGTTTTATGGACGAGGTAAGTGAAGAACAGCCAGATTAAGTGGTTTCCCCAATACCACAGAGTAAGTGGCAGAATCAGGAGCTGAAACCATGCAGCCCGGCTCCCGGGTCCTCGCTTTTACTAAAGTAGATTGGAATTACATTGATGCTTAGACCATTTTGTGTGGAATTCAAGTCTTACAGCACTGTGTCCATCAGTGAACAAGGACTCTCTTCATTTATGGAGATATTCTTTAACGTATTTCAATTAAGTGCTGTAATTATCTTCAAACAATTTTTGCACATCTTTGGTTAGATACAGCCCTTGGTAATGTTTTTGTTGCTGTTTTAAGTGATATCGTCATTCGAACATTCTGTTCCGTTTGTATTTGCTTGTATTTAGAAATATGATTGGTTTTTGGTTTATTTATATAATACATATGTACTAATAAATATATATAGTGCTCTTATAGCCAGTTATCTTTGAACTCTTAGTATAATTTGTCTATAAAGGCCCCTTAGCCTGTAATATCTGCAGATAATAATTTTGTTACTTTTCAGATTCTTGCTCCTCCCCCTGTTTTCTGTTATTTGTTTTGGGGAGGGTTCTTAACTGTTCTGGCCAGCAGCATCTCTGTATAATGTCGATGTACCGAAGGCCAAGTTCTTGTCTCCTGAGCTCCTCCCCCCCTTTTTTCTAAGAAAATGCTTTTACATTTTTACTACCAGGCTTTTTTGCTATTTGCTTTTTGATGGAGCCCTATATCAGATCAAGGAAAGTTTCCAAGAGCTTTTAAACTAAATGGATATTAAGTTTTAATCAAATGCTTTCTGAGATAATCCTACCGTTTTGCTTCTCTAATCTGTTAAAAATTTCTAAATTTTTCTAACATTAAGTCACTATTAATTTGCTGAGATAAACCTAATGTGGTCCTTGATTGGTTATCTTTAAAAAATAATAATAATAAACACTGATCAATTTAGGATTTTGACATCTACATTCATATGTAAGATTAGCCTATGACCTTTCTTTATTTGTTCTTTCTTTAATTGGTTTGGGTACTAAAAGTTCTACAAGCCACGTGGGATAAATTAGAGAATAATCTTGTTTTTCTGTTCTTTGAAGTTTATGTATTAGAATGGTCTGTACGTTACAAGTTAGTAAAACTCACCTGTAAAAATCATCTAGTTTCTTGGGAAGGTTTTAAATTACTGATCAATGTCTTCATTCATAGTTCATAGTTAGGGAATAGTCAAGATTTCTTTTCATTGTTGAGTTACGTTTTGGTAAATTATTGATTGATCATTTGAAATTAGTCCATTTCAGCTAGGTTTTTTAAATGCATGAGTGTAAAGTGTATTCTCTGTATTCTTTAATATCTGTAATGTCTGTAGTCATGGTTTCTTTTTGGTTTTGATTGTGTGGCCTCTTTTTTCTTAATCTTGTCAGAATATTGTTGTTTTGTCTAGTCTTCAGAAACCACCTTTCAGGTTTTTCTTTTTTTATGGTATGGTTCTTTTCTATTTACTTGACTTCTAGTTTTATCTTTATTATCTTTCTGTATGATTATTCTGTTCGTGTCTGTGTTCTTCAGTTTCGTAAGCTTAGCTTATTAATTTTCCATTTTTTCTAATGCATTGTTTTTTAAGATTAAATTTCTCTCCAGAACAGTTTGTATCCCTATACTTTTGATATGTCATATTTTTATGTTCAGTTCCTAAATGATTTAAAATTCATTATTTTTTTGACCCTGCATTTTCAGAAATGTGTCTTTAATTTGAAATGTATAGAGGTTAGGGTGTCTGTTATACTTATCATATGAAAGTACATAATATTCTTTTATAAGTGTTTCATATGTGCTTGAGAAGAATGATTATTTAGCTGTTGTGGGCAGAATTCTATGTTATGTTCATTAAATCAACCCTGTTAACAGTATTTTGCTCGGATCTTCTGTATCTATCGTTAAATTTTTTTGTCTGCTTAAACTGTCAATAATTGAGAGCAGTATCTTAATCTTCCATCATCATAGTGGACTTTTCTATTTCTACCTATATTCATATTGGTTTTTACTCTCTAAAAATATAAGCTTGTGTTGTTAGCCACCTGGAAGTTTAGTTTGTTCTGTGTCTTGGTGAGATGCATCTTCCTTTCTCTTTTTGTGGCCCTTTCTGTCCCAGGTCATCCTTTTGTGGGAATCTGCTCTGTCATTAATCTCGCTGTTCCTAAAGAGCTACAGAGATTATGGGCAGTGGCGTTTTTCTCTTCCTTCCATCCTTCTACTTTCAACCATTTTGTGTGTTTTTATGCCCTTTGTATTCAGAACATTAGAGTTTTGTTTTTGTTTTGTTTCCTTTCAGAGTTTTTAAAAGTACAAATCAACCTCTGTCATTTAACTGGTGAATTCAGTCTCTTGAATTATTGTGATTATTGAGCCGATCAAACTTGTCTTCTCTAACCCCCATCCATTCCAGGTCTTTTTGAATTGACTGAGTTTTTCAGGTTTTTTTTCTTTTTTTTAAATTCTATTTTTCCTTCTAGTGTTTTGAAAGTGTACATTTTATTTCTATTAATTTCAGTGGTTACTCTTGGAATGTATTATGTATATATCTCATAGAAGTTCTTTTGGTGAAGTCTGTTAAAATGTTTGCTCATTTAAAAAAAATTTTTTTTAACATTTATTCACTTTTGAGAGGGAGAGAGCATGTGTGCAAAAGGGGAGGGGCGGAGAGGGAGACAGAGGATCCGAAGCAGGCTTCGCACTGTGAGTACAGAGCCTGATGGCGGGTTCGAACTCAAGAAGCATGAGATCGTGACTTGAGCCAAAATCAAGAGTCAGTGGCTTAATCGATTGAGCCACCCAAGCACCCCATTTTTTTGCTCATTTTTGAATCTATGAATGTTTTATTCTTGAGATTTAATTTTGTGATGACACCTTTCTAGGTTGACCATTACTTTCTGTCACACTTTGATGATGTCTGGTATATATGTTTTTGGTATTGGAAAGTTTGTGGTGTATCAAATTCTGGTTCCTGTTCACCTTGCAAAATGAAGAGTCTTTGTATGTTAGGTCTTTAAGGTTTGTTTCTGGATGTTACCCCAGATGTAGATGGTGGGAGTTTTGTCTTGTTTTCCATTAAGGTTTTTTGTCTCTTTTGTTTAAGTGCCATAACTTTTATTTTTAATTGGTTTTGGTTTTTTTTCTTCAGTTGCCTTTCCCCACCTTCCTGGTTCTGCTCCTTCATGGCCTAGTCTTGTGGATACCACCAAGCAGTGGGACTATTATGCAAGAAGAGAGAAAGACCGAGATAGAGACAGAGACCGAGACCGGGAGCGAGACCGCGATCGGGACAGAGAACGAGAACGCACCAGAGAGAGAGAGCGGGAGCGTGATCACAGTCCCACACCAAGTGTTTTCAACAGGTGTGTTGAGTATGCAGGGATTTGTACACGTATATTTCATATGCACTTTAGAATTTATATTTGGTACATGGATGGAAAATCCAGCTCACTTGGGAAAGGATTGCTTGAAGAGCAGTTTGCATAACCAAATAGAAGCGTTAAGGCTTTTTTAATTCATATATGCTTTCCATTATGCAAAACAATCTTCAATTTGTTCACCTCATCCTGAAAAGACTTTGAAAATATTTTCATCTTTCCACCTAAAATTTTTCATCTTAAGTTTAAATAGTTGGCAAGAGAGATATAATTTCCAGTGTATTATAAACATTACAATTTTAAAATAAAATCACTCTTAGATACACACCCGGTGGGTTAAGAGCATTACAGTGATTTGCTAAGCATCGTCACCCATTTTGTAAAAATGCATGTAACAGGCTCTCTTTAACAGTTGGAAATGTTACATTTCTCTGTGCTCGAATTCTTATTTCTGAGCCACTTTCTCTAAAGAATTTTGTTCCACTATAAAATATTTCTATTCTCAAGTAAGCTTTTAAAAATCGATCATTCTATCCATTTTCGTTGCAGCATATCTACGGTAAGTTTAAGTGTCTAAAAAGTTTATGACCGTAAGGTTAAGTATTTTTACAGTTTTCCCCCTCATCTTAATTATTACTTATATAAATCTATGTAGCTAGAGCAACTTCTGAAAATAATTGAGTGGAACCACATCCCTTAATGTATGGAGGATCTTCCGCCCACCCCAATTAATATGTGTATTCATGAGTGACTATTACTGTGCTTAGGAAAAAACAGACTTGGCCATTAGTTATACTTTTTCTAAAAATATATATATATAGCAGTGTAAGCACTGGGAAACCTTGTTTGCATAAGATACTTAAATGAGAATTGATGGAATTTTGGTGTGGCTCTGTCAATTAATTGAGCACCTAGTGATTCAGTGATATGATTGACAGATATGATTTGGGATATGCCCAATTTACATAGGTAACCTGTCATCAAAATTACTTTTAAGGATCTGTCTGTTCTGTCAGCTATGACTCAACTTTCTTGAAAGCAGAGAATTGGAAACCTGGTTTGCGAAAGTATTTATTACTTAGTGTAACTATGTCCTAGGGCTGCCATTACTGAGCCCCACACACTGGACAGGTGTCCTTTCTGCAGTTCTGGAGGCTACAGGTCTGATACCAAGGTGCCAGCAGACTTCATTCATTTTCATAGGCTCTGAAGGATGATCTGTTCCATTTCTTCCTCGTAGCTTCTGGTAGTTAGCAGTCCTCAGTGTTCTTGGTTCTTAGATGCATCCCCCAGTCTGTGTTTCTGTTTTCATGTCTCATTCTCCCTTCTGTGTCTCTGTCCACATTTCCCTCTGTCTGTAAGGATGTCGGTCACTGGATTAGGGTGCAGCCAAATCCAGTATGACCTCACCTTGACTTAATTGCATCTGCAGAGACCCTGTTTCCAAAATAGTCACATTCACAGATATGGTTAGGACTTGAACTCATCTATTTCAGGGGGTAAGGGGGAGACACAATTCAACCTAGTACATTCAGGAATTAAATTCTAGTTTTCTCAGTTTCCTGGAAGAACACCAAAAGGGCTTTACGAAGACTTCTCAAAAAATTTCTAGTTACATTTGTTACTGTTTCTTTCAGATGCATCTTTTTTCAAGTATATGCCCAACAAGAACTGTTCATTTTAATACATCTTTGCAGTCTTTAAGAAATCTTTATGTGTGTTAAATACTTTCATCTTTATGTGTGTTAAATATTTTCATGCAAACCTTGGAGTTGCAATTTTTCTAATTCCATTTATGGAAAATAGCCACCATATAACTTAATTGATCAAAAACAGCTCTCGTCAAGCCTGACAGCCAAATCACACTCAAATTTTTATCAGAAAAGAAGTCTGATTTCATTTTTCTGTTCACTTAAATGAGTATAAGATGCTGTCCCTCAACACTTTGATTTGCTTTCCTTCTGAGGGACTTGTGTGGATTTTGTTTGTTTGTTGTTTTAACTAGATCAAGGAAAATTGTTAATGACTTCCACCACACTACTTTACAATATATCCCAGAACACGGAATACTCCCATTTCTTACTCCATATTTTATCCTCGACAGAAAAATGTGTAAGACAGGAAGACTGAAAGCCTTATAGAAGCTTCATTATTCCTTGAATAAAATAGATCTGACATTAATATTTTAGATATTTTTAGTGCCATGTTGGTTTTTGCACCACGCGCCAGTGTATCATAGTAAAATTGGTAAAAGGGATGCCTTTTGTAAAGGGCTAGGAAGTTGGTTATGAGAGAAGAGATTGGAGAAGTGGCATGTTGCTTTACCTGCTGGTATGTATCCTGACACAGTTCAGATTCAAGAAAGAATGAATGTGGAAGTTGTGGATCTGGCAGTTGATTCCCTATATCTTTTTGTGCCACTGGAAGGAATTCGTACACTGATGCGGTGTTGGCACGTACTGCTGGCCTAGAGACTAGTTCAGAATTCTTCTAATGATTTTAACCCCAGTAGTCTCTCAAGCCGGTGTATCCTGTGTTTTAGCTGTGCTGAACTAGAGGGTCTTTTGGAAATTCCCCGTAGTTTCATACTTCTTGTTCATGTTGTTCCTCTCTTCTCTGCCTCACAGACTTGATTCTTCGAGATGTAGCTCGTGTCTGTCTTCTATGAGCTCTTCTGTACCCAAAAGAAAGTTGAATTATTTCCTTCACCTGCTGCCTAAAGTATTTAATGTATCTCCTTTAAAGCATGTCTTTCTTAGCAAGCCTGGCTAAGGGCCTTGACCGCCATCTTCCATTTCTGTATTCTCGGCACTCTGTATGGCTGATGCCTAGCATGCGATGATAAAATGACATCCATTTCAGGGGAGGAAGATGAATATATATAGTAGAGAAAAAACAATTTTGAAAGCTGTTATGTGAAACACTGTCTTAGCTTGGCAGATTTTGGAATTGTAAAAATCAACTTTTATCATTATCAAACATTAATTTCAGCATTTCATTAAAATACCAGTCTTGGTGGGGTGCCTGGGTGGCTCAGTCAGGTAAGCGCCTGACTTCGGTGCAGGTCCCGATCTCACATCGGCCTGTCTGCTGTCAGCACAGAGCCCACTTCAGATCCTCTGTCCCTCTACCCCTTCTCTGCCCCTGCGTGTGTATGCACTCTCTCTCAAAAATAAACATTAAAAAATACATATACAGTCTTGGTACCATCACAGTATAGAATGAAATGAGTCAAAATAACTTTTTTATACCAGCTGTTTTTATGGATGGGATAAATATGTGGAAGGTACATAGACAGTTTTATGATTCTGCTAGATGAGATGATAGTATGAGGATGTGCGCGTATACTTGAGTCAGGCAGCATTTGTTTTGTTAGATGTGATCATATAATTATAGACTTCTTAATCCAAAAGGGTCCTTAGGGATTATCTAATCTGAATTTTGACTTGGCAGATGAGGAAATGGAGGTGTGGAGAAATTAAGACAATGGTAGAAGGCTATATGGGCTACAGAGAACAAGTGGTTGAAATATTACCTAAAATGCTTTCTAGTCTTGAAATTAAGTATTTAAAAAAATTCTATTACTTTTCATTTTCCTTATTACTCTGTATGCACTTTATTATTTCTTTATCGATGGGTGGAGGTAATTTCATTCATTTCTGTAACTGACATTTTCTGATCCCTGTTACATGCCAGGAACAGAGCTATGTGCTAAGGATACAGAAATATTCACACACTGTCCTCATGGATTTAAGCATGTAATGTAATATTGTCAAGGGGACTAGGACTGCTTGGTAGTTTTAAGCTTTAAAGCTTTAAAACTTTTTTAAGTTTTAAAAAAGTGCCAGAAGAAACCATAGGATTTATTCATCTTTCTCCTTCCTGTTGCTCCTAATAGTGACTGTAGGAGCTGATAAAATTTTATTGACTATAAATAAGTAAAAGTATGATACAGTAAGTGTGTGTGTAGGTTTTGTGTTTCTGTATGAATATAGTAGGATGGGATGTGTGCTGTTTACTTTGGCCACATAGTGCAGAATTCTGTTAAATTCAAGAGCATTACTTTCAGGAGGTGAATTATTTCCTTTTTTTTTTTTTTTAATGTTTAGTTTTGAGAGAGAGCGTGAAGGGGGGAAGAGCGGAGTGCAGAGAGAGAGGGAGACACAGACTCCGAAGCAGGCTCCAGGCTCTGAGCTGTCAGCACAGAGCCCGACACGGGGCTCAAACTCACAAACCGTGAGATCGTGACCTGAGCCAAAGTTGGAGGCTCAACTGAGCCACCCAGCTGCCCCAAAAGTTGAATTTTTTCTAATGTAATTCAATGGATGTATTTGAGATGGCACAGTTATTTCTAGAATGTACATGTTCACAAGGTGCTGAATGTAAATTTAATATACGAAAGAAGACTAAATTGAATTGCTTTGCTAGAGTTGATAAATTTTCTTTGGATAAATAATACATCTATTGAATATTTGAGGCTAAATTCTCAGATTCTTCAGTTTCAAACACACATGCACAAATGTTACTCAGTTTTTATGGAGACTTAAAAGGGTTAATGGTTAAACCACATTTGATTTCCATATTGCTGAGCTATAGGGCATCAGGAGTCCATGTTTACCTAAATCTGACTAAAAGTTCAAGGCCAGAGAGGCGAAAGATAGAGGACTTTTGTGTTGTATCCCAGGAATAGTGTTCTCTGGAAAACCCCAGTGAAGTATAAAATATAAAAGTAAGGGCCATTTTTTCCTAAAGACTGACACTTTGAAATAAGGCATGTAGTGTGTGTTATGTTATAAATTACAGGGTCATTGTTTCGAAAATTATAGACCAGTTTCAACATCTGTTTTTTAGGCTGCTTAAGTGTGGGCCAGAAAGAAGGCTGGTCATTTTAGGGTGTTTGAAGTGAGCTGTAATGATTTCCAGGCCTAGAGAAACCTTTGCGCCACAGCTGCTTTATCAGAGAAGGGGATAGAAGGACAGATCTGTGTGTGAGGCTGAAGTTTCCATCACCACATCCTATAGCTGTCTTCAGAATCTCAGGGGCCTCAGAGCTAACAAGAGTTGCTGTTAGGATGAGAGGGAAAAGAGGGTTACAAAGGACAAATTGAGATAATTGATAGTTATTTTTATGAAAGCCCATTACAAAGAGGGCCTCATGTTTTAAGAGAATATACTATTTATGATAATCATTTGTCATGGTTATTCCACTTCGGAAACATTACAGAGTCACTCACCTTTACAAAAAGGCTCTGCTTCTAAAAAATAGAGCCCTGAATTGACTGAAGGTGGGGAGAGCCTGCACGTTAGCTGCCTTTTATTGAGGGCCCACTGTTGGGCCAAGCACCTTATAAATGTTACTGCCAGTTCTCCGACAACCTTGAGAATGATAGTTGAGTTGTACAGATGAGAAAACAGGTTCAGAGAGGCTAACTTACCCTGGGTCACACATTTTGTCTGTAGCATCCTGTAGAATCAGGATGTGGTCCTTGGTGTGCTCTGCGCTACCTGTCTTAGGGGCCATGCTTCCACTGTCCAAATACAGAGTATATAATTATGGTTAGAAAATGTGTGTATCTATGTGTGTATACAACATACGTGTATGTATACATCTATAGTATACTTTTTCTAGTAAGTCTTTGAAATGTTTAATGTACCTCAGACAGTAAGAACGTGGTCAGCAACAGGAGTTGTTGGTTGTAGCACTACTGAATCATTACTTCTGGTAGGAGACCATAATTGAGCTTTTCTTTCATGTGGCTCATACCTTCACCTGATTCTGTGTCCTATATTACTTTTACTCATATGCCTTAACATCTTGATGTGTCATGCAAGTTACTGACTTAATTTGTGTGAGACATTTCTAGAAACCAAAGCTCAGTGCGTAGTGCTCTAAAAGATATTTTTATTCTAAGGGAGTTTACTGATAATAGGTTGTAGAAAGTGTTGACTTCTGTGAACAGCAACCAAAAACAGATTTGAAAGATTAAGAGAAAGCTGGAGAGAAGAATATAAGTGAAGAGAGACAAAAAGAGGACCAATCTAGGGAGGTGAAAAAAACAAAACGAAACTACCGTCCAACTCTAGTCACGAGTCCTAGCATCATCAGTCCCTTCGATCTAAAATCAGGAAATAGAGCTGCAGCAGAGGCGTGTGCACTTGCTATCGTCCCTGTGACTGTCACCGCCCCCAGCCACACACACACCTAGAGTTTTAAGTAATGGGAATGTCAGACTGTAAGTGTGCCCACAAGCAGTTCTGCCTGCATTGTGTGTGGATAGTGTAGAAGTTGCTTTGATGTCCCTCTCTTCTTCAGACTTCTGTACCTCTTCATTAGATGTATTCTTCACGTGGTTGAAAAACTTAAGCACCTTCATCTACTTTCCACTTACGGCCATTGTGAGCCAAATATTTTTATTTATTTATTTATTTATTTTTTTATTTTATTTTTTTTTTTAAAATTTTTTTTTTTTTTTTTAACATTTATTTATTTTCAAGAGACATAGGGACAGAGCGTGAGCAGGGGAAGGGCAGAGAGAGAGAGGGGGATACAGAATCTGAAGCAGGCTCCAGGCTCTGATGAGCCGTCAGCACAGAGCCCGACGCGGGGCTTGAACTCATAGACCATGAGATCATGACCTGAGCTGAAGTTGGCCGCTTAACCGACTGAGCCACCCAGGCGCCCCCAAATATTTTTATTTATAAAATCTTGGGCACACAGATTCTAAAAATATAAGAATTTTGGTTGGGAGGCTAAGATAGACAAACATGCTTTTAATTTTAAAAAGAACAAAAGAAAATGAAGCTGATTAAAATTTAAATGTTACAGCTCCCAACTTTGGGGTGTTGGGAAACGAAGTTATATAAAATTTCTACTCAATAACTGTGAAAGCACAAAACAAAATTGGACCTTTAACATGTGTAATTATGTTTTATATTAGATCTAGTACCAATTGAGGAATGGCATTGTTTTCCTCCGTTCAACATATTTATTTTGCACCTATTCTATGTAAGATGCTAATGACAACAACTCGGAGGCTCTTGGTTTAGACTCAGAATTAACAGTCCAGTTGTCATGAGAACTTTTTATTCCAATTTCAGTGATGAAGAACGATACAGATACAGGGAGTATGCAGAAAGAGGTTATGAGCGTCACAGAGCAAGTCGAGAGAAAGAAGAACGACACAGAGAAAGACGACACAGAGAGAAAGAAGAAACCAGACACAAGTCATCTCGAAGGTTTGCTCTTTTATAGTGAATCACTTTGAAGCCAAGAGAAATTGATTTGACCTCAGAAAGTAAAAACACTTCTAAATAGTTAGTAGAGCATATGTGTTCCTTGTTGGAGGATTAAGAATAATGTGTTGAAATAGTTGGTTCCTTATAGGCTCAACAGAGGTTTTTAAATCTGACAAGACTGCACTTAACTACCCATAGACTTGCTGCATTATCTTGGTGGGAGAGCAGTTTCTTTAGCATGTGAACCAGTAATAGTCTTAAAAAATTCTTTTATGCCTGTTGTTTGCTCCCAGTCAAAGGAAACTATTTCCTTTTCTGATTTAGCGCTCCCATTTCTAATTTGTAATAGTTTTTCTGAATAAAGTATATGGGCTCTGAGGATCTAGGACAATACCAAGAAGGTGAGCCTGTGATATAATCTGTATAAAAATCAACATAAACTGATTACTCCTCAAAATGTGTTTGAGAAAATGAATGGATTATTTAGAACCCAATGAATTTACCTAAACAAAGTGGGTTTTTTTTCCTCACTACTTAAGAACACACCTTTTTTTTTCTTCAGTAATAGTAGACGTCGCCATGAAAGTGAAGAAGGAGACAGTCACAGGAGACACAAGCACAAAAAATCTAAGAGAAGCAAAGAAGGGAAAGAAGCTGGCAGTGAGCCTGCCCCTGAACAGGAGAGCACCGAAGCCGCGCCTGCCGAGTAGACACGGCCAGGGCCTTGTGTGGATGTGGGGGCCAGCAGTGTACCATAAAGCTTGTTATTTTTCTGGATAATGTTTAAGAAATTTACCTTTAATCTTGTTCTGTTAGTATGAAAAGTTAACTTTTTTCTCAAAATAAAAGAGTGAATTTTTCATGTTAAGTTAAAAATCTTTGTCTTGTAATATTTAAAAAAAAAAAAGAGCAAGGACTTTATATCCAAGAAGGTAATGTGAATGAGTCACTCAGCAGGGAATTTTAAAGAGCTGTGTACATACACAGTATCTGATGAAGGTCAGGGTTCCACCTTGGCCATCTTTTTCTTGAGTTCAACCACCAGCCTCCTGAGAGGTTGCGCTGCAGAAGGCACCTCTAGGTCTAGAGGGTAAGAGCGGTCTCGTCAGCCCTGCCGCGGCACTCTTGCTTACTTATGAGAGAACTCAGATACGGTTTTGATATCACAACTTTTTGATAGGTTTTCAGTGTTCTAAATTTGGGTTCACGGTGGAACTAAATGGGGAACTTTTATATCCAAATTAGTAAAATCTCAAGGCATTTGGGCGGTATCTGTGAAGTAACTCGCCCAAAGTTAGTTTCTATAGCAGGCACATGCACAGATACCTGTCACTGTGACACAAAGTTGAATTGCCTCACGGCTCTCTGTACGAGCCAGGGTCAAGCTGGTTTGGCCTTTCTTGATGCTTTTTCCAAGGCTCGTTGGTTGAGCAGCATGTGGAGTTTTTATACAGCTATTAGCTAATTGTGAATGAAAAGACAAGAGCTTTAGATTAGTCATTTCCTATTATATCTAAGAATACAGGTTTCTAATATTCTGTGAGCATTTTTAGGGATAAGCCTTAGGATGTATTTGTCAGTCATGGCAACAACCTGGTCTTGAGAGAATCAGTTACTAGGATCCTTTAAGTAGTAGTAGAAATGAACTTAATGTCACATACTGAAAGACAACTATAATTTGAAAAATATTTATTTCTCATTGGATGAACAGTTTCTTCAGCAGTGCACTTTTAAAATCCTCTGGCTGTAAGTTGTTTTTTAGATTTTACAGACCTCAGCATATACCAAATTTTTAATTGTAGGATTTGAATTCACTGGGGGCATACAAATTAGCCATGTAAGAACTTTTTAATCAATAGAAAAATATAAACTTAGATTTGTAATGTGAAATCCTCCACGCTAAGAACTAAGGTTTATATTTTGAGAATTACATTTTCTGAGGTGTAATGGACTTTCATGAGATCACACTTTCCTGACATTAGTTTACATTTTTACAGTGTATCCTTTAAATATAAAAATTGACAAGATAAATATATTGTTTAAACTTAGCTTATGTGGTTTTCTGTTTTCCTATGACCCATCATTGATTCTATAAAAAAGTGCCAGGCCAAGAAACAATAGTAAGAGTAATTTTTCCTTTAAGTTCCTTCAGCATCCTTGCCAAGCAAGCATGTATCATTCCTGATGTACTTCTGCCATTGACAGCCAGAAGAATATCACCACATCTAAAAAACATAAAACAACCCATGATTAACATTTTGATCCATAGCTGAGGTTAATGCAAGTGTATCTGGTGGTCCTAGTTCTTTTTCCATTTGTCAATTTTAATTATATAAAACTCTAAGAAAACCTTCTAATGAAGGTTTCCCCCCACCCCCCTTAAATTCTGCACTCTCTCTTCATTCAGCTTCTGTTAGAAGGGATGCTAAAAGCACAGGAAGTGCTGTACGGGGGGAAAAAGGAATTGTTAGAAATTGAATGCTATGTAAATGTTTTTACCAATAAAACAAAGTTTATAATACATGTGTTATTTCTAATGGGGCCAAGCTTTTGCATATTTAAACAAAATACTAGTAATAAGCAGTCATTATTACCTAATTCTTCCATCATTGTATGCTGGTGTTCCTTCAACGATGGACTTAATAAAAAAAGGTTTGTTCCCATTGTGTTCTTCGTAACCTCCTACAATGCAGAAGCCCAGACTCCCAGCCGTGTTTCTTCGTAGTATGACATCTTTACAGTTATACAGGTACCTGAAAATAGAATGTAAGCAATATATCTGCACAGGTCGTTGAACTCTCAGTAATAATTAGGATTCATCTCCCATGCTCTTTATTGGCATTTTTCAGACTAGCCGGCTGTTAGCTGGCTTCTTCCATTTGAACTGTTTTCCGTTGCTAAACACCCTTTAAAAAAATACTTATGTTCTGTTAATATGTCTACTGGGAAAGAGAAGCCTTTTTTTGGCTGAAAGCTTCAATGCCTCCATTTATATTAAAAAGTTGGAAATGCCTAAATCCTTATCGATGAGCCAAATTCAAGCCTGCTTAGTGACATATTTTTATTTACTTGTGGATATAATTTTAATGAAGGCAGAAATCCTTTAAATGATTAATCTCCATGAAAAAAAATTTTAACCCGACCCTAATTTGCCAAAGTTTTGACTCTTGAAATACACCAGTTTAAATGTAGCTCTATATGCTTCACAGGCCGTAGAGAAGTATGCAGGCATAAAATGAGTGGAAATCAAGGTACTTTTAAAGATTATGAGAATGATTCATGATCGAGGAGGAAAAGTAAACTGAATAGCAAGGTACGGAAGGAGTGGGAGAAGGAGAGGCCGCAGTCTTCTGTGAATGGGCACAATCATACAGATTAGATGGAAGGAGCGGTTCAGTGGCCGCTGGATCGGGGTTGGCAGAAGTGCAAACCGACATGTTCTGTGTCAGGAACTGGATTTGACCAAAATCCCCCAGTTCAGGAACTGGTTTAAAAGAAAATTAGCATTTTCATATTGGTAAAAATCAAGATATGATTGTTTTGTTCCTAAGCTGTACCTTAAACTATTAACTGCTTTTTGGAAAACCAATAAAATGTCTCCCGTGAAAGGTTTTGTTACGTGATGAAGTTGGTCATCGTATTTGTTGCTGACCTTGCTAATCAGTGTAAATGTGACTTTTCGTGACGTTGCTGATTCCAACGTAAACTAAGCTTTGACTTTTGTGGATAACTTTAAAATGTAGTGGGAAAATTCAACTGTTTTGTATCTGTTGTCACACACAATTTACAATAATCAATTTCTTTCACCGACAGCTGAAAAATAACGATTTTCTTTTAATAAAACAGCAACCATATTTTGATTGTAAAATACTCATCTGCTGTATTTCGCAGGAAGACCTGACGTCAGTAACGCCTTCGCGCTGTAGGGTCTGTGGCTTGTTAGACACCACGTTTGCGTAGTGGCTCACTGACTGCTCGTACACAACACAGGTAACCGGCGGTTCTCCACACACCACCCCATTACATTCCTGCCTGTGCCCAGAACTGGGGGGAAAGCAGATGAAGACTTGGGTGATTCTTACCCAAGGTCATCAGCAAATACCACTTCCCAGCCTTGATTCCTTAAAACATAGAAGTGGGTACATAGAGTGATACTTGAAACAAGTATTTCTCATTCCTTTGACCGTTGATTTTTTCATTATCACCTTGGACCTTACTTCGATTCTTATTTGGTTTCATGTGGACAAACTAGAAACCTCACTGCCTAAAATTTCTAGTATAAAATTTTCAACATAACATTAAGTAATGAATCATGTCTATTTTCGCAGACTCTTGGCTTGATACTGGAGAGAAAGTACCTGTTTGGATCATCTTTTAGCAGATATTTATTGAATGTACTGCATTCCAGGCACTTGGCTATATCAGCAAACAGAACAGACAAAACCCCTGTCCTCTGTGCAGTGTGTTAAGTAGATGGCAGTGTTACGGGGAGGTTTTTGAGGAACTACTTGCCTTACTTGTGTTGAGTATTTTAACTTTGTAGCACAAGAACTCAATATTGTAACCCTTTAAAGTCAGACCTTGGTTGGAACTGAGGAGTACTGGGGCATTTTTTTCTCAAGTTAAATGATTTCCTTTGGGAAATGTGGAAGCTGGCTTTGATCAACGATGTTGAGGATTTACCTTTGAAATAGTAAGTGACTTTAAATTCTATAAATGTGAGCTTTTTTCCTATTCTGAAATTCTCTAAATTTAGGGCTTATTGAAGAAGGGTTGGCATAATTTAAAGAATAGCAAGGAGTTTAGTAATTTTCTCCCAGTGAGAAAATTATGGTGACCTCAAAAATAAACTCCATGTTAAGGACCACGGTGAAGGCTTGGGTTGCTCAAGAAGCTGTAAAATTTTGTTACACTGGCTGTTCCTTCTCAGGGTCCAAGGATTCCCCTTTCCTCAGCGGCCTTCAGTGTTTCACTGAGCCCCTACACTGCTAAAGTGGGGTTCTCAAAGTGTCTAGAGATCAAAAACTACTTTTATTGTAATAGACATTATTTGCCTTTTTTTAAACTCTCATTTTCTTATGAGCATTTAAGCCCAGAGAACATAGGATTGGTGATCTGGCAACAGAGGGAATGCAGAGGTAGATGTGAGAGTCCAGTTATCTTTTGTTCAAGCCAAATATTAGAGGTTGGCAAAAAAATACTGCTACTCTTCTAACTCACTCCAAAGTCTTTTTTCTGGGATCCCAAAGCACCCTGTGCCTGTATAATAGTAACACACATGAGCTCATTTCTCCTCTAGCCTACTAGTCCAGATGAGCGCACACTTGGAAAGACTTCCAGATGTGGAGTGTGGCCCTGGGAGCCAACAGAAAAGGAAGCAGAAGGTCTTCCGTGATTTCTGAACCCCCTTCAGTTGAATGGCACCTGATAGGTTGTAAAGCTTAGAGGGAACACGGGCTGCTGCCTAGGGTGTGATCCTCAAAGCCTCCAGTCTGGCCCTTTACGGAAAATGCTTGCCAACCCCTGACGTTGCCTTTTCCTGGAAAAACGCACAGGGAACTGGTAATGATGATTACCTCAGTGGAGTGGATCTGGGGGGACAGGCCTGAGAGACTCACTCTGCACCCCCTCTCCCCTTTGGTGCCTCGGAATTTCTACAGTGATTATATTGCTGTGAGGGGACGAGGGGCCAAGGAAACTGAGAACAGCCGGGGTGACTGAAGACCAGTGTTGTCTGTGCTGGCATCATTTCACACTTCCTGTCTACTTCTCTTAAAGGAAATGAACCAAATCCAGACTATACTGCTGGCAGGGGTGGAGGATTGGCCGCCTAAGGCCAAGTGACAAAATATACAGAGAGAGAAAGCCATTCTGTTGGTTATATTTGGAGTAAAAAGCATCTTGCGTTTGTCCTGTCTACACAAATGAGGAAACTCTGATTATATGAATAACTTTCAAGCATGCCAAAAAAAAAAAAAAATGACCTACTTTCATAGATTCCAGTTTCAGAAAGATTTATTAAAAAATTTTAGTTAAAGTAACACTCTTCTTCCACTCAGGCTCAGTTCTAAAATGCTTGCAGATTTTCAGACTGCCTCCATTTTCAACTGTTTAAAAATGTCCTTATTTTAAATATAATTTATTAACTAGGAAAGGCTCAAAAAGAAATCTGGGTCAGTGTATCTGAGGCAGGGATGTTTTTTAAAACCTCATTTGAAATTTGGGAAAAAAAAATAAAAGACCGTCCTATCTCCACCCTCAAGAAAAATGTACTAAAACCAAACATCCTACTTTTTTTCATTTAATCCTAAGGCAGCAAGCATTTCATCCTCAGCGACTCTAAAAACAACATCATGCATTTGGAATTTGTAAGGCAATTCTTTGAAGGCCAAGAATTTGTGCTCTGGTGCAGGTGTGCAAACCCCAAATTATTTGTTCTTCGAAAATTTAATTTCTGTATATCACTATTTAGTGAGGCTGCCCTTAGAAATTGTCCTGACATGGCTGTGTGAGACAGTTAATGGCTTCGCCATAAAGCTCTAGTTACATCTCACTAAAATGACAACCGGCTGCTCCCCGAAGTTTCTTAGAACTTTACAAGAGTAGGAACTAGAGTGAGTGAGTCTGAGACATGCCCTCAACCAGCAGATGCTTAAACATCTGGGTACAGGCAAGACGTTCTGCCGAAGGGTTTTACCTCTGTGCAAGTTCTAGGATTGCACTAGCAAAGTAAGGAAAGGTGTACCGCCCCCCGGCTCCGGAGTGGGTGAGCCTGCTGGGATTTCAGCCCTCTGCCCCTGTCAGCTGAGCTCTCTCTGCTGCGTGGGCCATACGACCACACAGGGCAGCAACCCAGGAGCCCCCGACACGACTGTCTAACTATGTTTCCACATCCGGGCTTTCGTCCTGCCCTGGGACTTCCGCATGCATTTTCAGTAACAGAAGGGAAGACAGACTTCTTTCAAATGGTCTCACAGTCAAACATGGGGCTAAGATGCCAGTGCCGCAAATCGGCCCAAGAGAGTAGAAGAGTGGTCTGAGAAATGCGATGGTTTCCTCCCACGCCTCCGCAAGGATCTCAAATTGGGACTCACCGTGGTAATTCCAGCCACATGATCCAGGAAGGGGACCAGTCTCGGGCCGGGGCCACGTTGTGGTTGGAGTCCAGGGCTGCTGGGCTGCCGCACGCTTCCTGGGGCTCACGTTCTTTGACTTCCAAAGCTTTAAGGACCACCAAGGAGGATGTGCTTTTCAATAACGCAACCGCCTCACTCCGGCTGACCTCCGTCAGCTCAATCCCGTTCACATTTAACAAAATGTCACCTGATGGCCAGAGAAGCAGAAGCTGGCTTTAGTGAGAGTGGAAATAGGAACTTCTAGAAAAGTGCAAAGGAGCAGGGGCTGACTGCGATGCGGGGAGGTGAGTAGGGTGAAGGGGCCTGTCACTAGCCTCCTGCATTGACGTGGGGCTGAGTTCTCCAATAGCAAAATGGTTAGTGTCCGGGCACTGGCAAGTTATGTCTGGAGGTTTCTAAAGCATACCCATTAGTGTTTGGCTCTTGCCTTACACACACACACACGGAAAGAAAGTAGATAAATTAGCTTCATTTACTATTTAATCAAAGAGACGCTACTTTTTCACTTCTTTTTTCTTGTTTTTAGCACAAAGGAGAGTATTTGGCAAAAGCTCCAAGTACCTGCACAGAGCCTGACATGCAGTAGGCACCCAATAAATGTCATTGCCTGAATAAGACTACTCCTGTAAGGGTCTGGCAGAGGAGAATCTAGCAGTTAAGAAAAATGCGTTGGAACTATGCTCTTAGAGAGGGGAAAGAACTTAACAATGTGACTCCCTGCAAAGGTGGTAGTAGCTACCATGGGTTAGGCACCTACTGTGTGCAGGGCCGTCTCCAAACACCGTACTGCACAATCCTCTCGCTAACAAGTCACTTCTGGTGGGCCTCATCACTCTCCACCCAGATGCTTGGGTGAAAAAGAAGAGCAAGAGAAACCAAAATACATACTTCTCCTACCTCCAATTTCTATTCTTTTATCTCTCTCCTAATCTGCCTCCTTTGAATATCATCTTTTTCACACAGAATAACCATAGCAAGAGTAAAAAAAGGTAGGAAGAGACAGATGGGAAAGGCTTGGAGTCCTGCCTGACCCCCAAAGAAGCTCTGTTAGGTCAGCCAAAGAAATCCCTTACCATGCCACCACCCCATCCCCCCGCCTCCCCCACTGAGGCTCCTCAGGCTGAACCACTGTACCTCAGAAACTTCACATTATCTCTTGAATCTGAGCCCTTCAATGACATAATTGCTCAATGATCTGAGCTACTCCTTCATGAGAACTGACAGTATTACCAACGATACGCATTTGGCATCCCCTTCCTTCATTAGAAGTAGCCCAGGACACATAAGATTAAAATAATTAGGGCCGCCTGGGGGAGCTCAGTCGGTTGAGTGTCCGACTTTGGCTCAGGTCACGATCTCGCAGTCGTGTGAAGTTTGAGCTCTGCGTCCGGCTCTGTGCTGACAGCTCAGAGCCTGTAGCCTGTTTTAGATTCTGTTTCTCCCTCTCTCTCTCTCTGTCCCTACCCTGGCTTGTGCTCTGTCTCAAAAATAAACAAACATTAAATTTTTTTTTTTTTTTTTTTTTTTTACCAGTAGGAAAGAACCTAGCATGGTACTTTCACTTAATAAGTATTCATTGACTCAAAATCTATGAGAGGATTTCTCCCATCCAATCCATGAAATGGAACAATTCATGAATAGTTTCATCGCAGGACCAACCCAGCAAAAGAATCACTTAGAAACAATGGAACAAATTATGCCATTTAGTGGAGGCCACCTGCTCATAACTATAGAAATTCTCCATTACTTCTGGGCGTATTTTGCGGGTGCTCACTTTATTAGCAAGCCAAGTGGCCCACATCAACCCACATGAACTAAGAGGGGTGAAACCTAGTCCAGCAACTAGTTTCAAACAAGTCATGATCAATGGGTAACAGCGGTCCTAAGCAGATCAACGGCTCATTCTCCTATCAATTCTGGAAGCAGTTCCCCAACCCACCAAGCCGCCAGTTCATTTTAACACTCTGCTGTCCCAGCACCTCAGGTCCCTTTTTACCTGTTTTTATTCTTCCGTCTCTGCTTATGACTCCTCCGGGCTCCACACTGATGACATAGATTGGCAAATCCCATTCCCTATGTGATGCTCCCCCTGCGACGGTCATGCCGAGAGATTCGCTGGGGTCTTTCCGGACACTTACCACCTTCTCTTGGCAAGTGACCACAGGATGGAGGGACTAGAGGCACAGAGAGAAAAACAAACATGGCATATCTGTTCATTGTGGGTTTGCATTTCCGACATACAAAAGCTACCAAAGTCCAATAAATACAGGACAGAAATCTTTGGTCTCACAAAGAAAGATACATGTGGACAACCCTCACTTTGCCTCCACGCTCAGCAGAGTTGTGTTATCCCAAAATCTATAGGCTCATTCAGAGAAAGTTCACATTTCAGATGGAAATGGGCAAAAAAGCGGGAGAGGAACGGTTCGGAGACCACTGCAGAAATATTAAGCACACAAACTGAACTGCATTCCGAACGTTCCAAGTGACTCATTCATTCCTGGTAGCAGGGAGTATTTCCTAAACCTCTTGTCATTCATGAGTATCAAGAATTTTTTCTAAATTAAAAAAAGTATTTGCAACAACATGAATGGAACTAGAGTGTATTGTGCTAAGTGAAACAAGTCAGTCAGAGAAAGACAAATATCCTAGGATTTCATTCACATGTGTAATTTAAGAAACAAAACAGATGGACATGAGGGAAGGGAAGCAAAAGTAAGATAAAAACAGAGCAGGTGACAAACCATAAGAGACTCTTAAATGCAGAGAACAAACTGAGGGCTGCTGGAGGGGAGATGGGCAGGGAGGGAGATGGGCTAAATGGGCGATGGGCATTAAGAAGGGTACTTGTGGGGATGAGGACTGGGTGTTATATGTAAGTGATGAATCTCCGGGTTCTACTCCTGAATCAGTATTACACTGTAGGTTAACTAATTTCGATTTAAATATAAAAATAAGAAGTTAATTGAAAAAAGTAACCCTATTTTAATTAAGAAGTCTCAGTTTAATTTAAGTATAGGAAATCAATTGTTGAGCTCTTTAAAGAAAAAAATAATGGATTTCATAGATACCCCACTCAACGAATAACTGGGTTCTCCCCAATTAGCATCTTTGCTCTTCACATATCTCTAAATAATATGCAGATCTGCCCTTGAATTTTATTACGTAAAAATATAGCATACACTGAGGACCAACTTTTGAAAAGCTAATTAAGAGAACTGTGATTTTGATTCAACAACTCTAGACTACAAACATTCAAAGCTGCATGCAGTGTTATCTTGAAGCAGTAAGAGTTGGTCAAGGGCACTGTTTACCAATGAACACATATCAACAGTTTTTTTTTTTTTTCAAAATTTTTAATGTTTATTTATTTTTGAGAGAGAGAAAGAGACAGAGTGTGAGCAGGGGAGGGGCAGAGAGAGAGGGAGACACAGAATCTGAAGCAGGCTCCGGGCTCTGAGCTGTCAGCACAGAGTCCGATGCAGGGCTTGAACTCACAAACTGCAAGATCATGACCTGAGCCAAAGTCAGAAGCTCAATTAAGCCACCCAGGTAGCCCCTCAACATATACTTTTCTAAAAATGTATTCTCCTCCCTGCTTGTGCAATGACCTAGGGGGCTAAGTGGGAATGTGCACTGCAAATAAATATTTATAATACTTGATCAGATCTCAGAGAAGTCTATGGATCAAAACAGAGCTTACAGTTATATCTAAAGAAAGAAAATTAGAAAACACATCTGGTAAAAAAAAAAAATCAGGATATAAAAGAAACTGTAAGTATACTACCTTTTGTTTAAAAGGGGGTAGGAATGAGAATTTGTATTAATATTTGCATTTTCATGAAGAAACTCTGGAAACAAAGTGGTTTTATGGGCGTGGGGTGGGGACTGGACAGATCAGGCATGAGTGAGGGGCTCCTTTGTGTATACTTTCCATTTTTTTGAACCCTGGGAATAGATGATCTGGTCAACAAATCAACTGAATTATAATTAAGCTTCTGTAAAGTTGATGGTTAACATCATAGAGAACTATGGGCTGTATGCATGAGTCCATTTTTAATGCTACATTATGAAGATAAACTTACGGTTTTTTGTGTACTATCTCATAATTTTCTATGGTATAAAATAACCCATGTCTGCTTTAATGGCCTTATTGTACCTAGTAATGGCCTGTTACTATGTGCCTAGCACTGAACATAGCATTTGGCATATTCGAGATGGTAACTATGTGTTTGCCGAATAAACAGATAAGTTACAAGCTGACACAAATTGTTTTTGGTAGTGGTAGAATACTAAAACAGGCATCGCAAATTATTATGGCAAGGTATTTGTTACAATTAGTACTTATAAGGTCTGGGTTGTGTGTTTCTATACACCCCCGGAACCTTGAAGAGACTGGTTATCAGAAGTGGGTTGTAAAACTGAAATGGGACCTTCTTCAGGGCAAAGTTTCAAAATAAACAAATAACGGTGTGAACTGGCATTCCAGAGGAGATCTGGAGGTGCTCGCAAGGTCCGCTGTCAGTACGTGACTTTTCTCTTTCACAAAGCAATTAGACGCAGGATGCCTCTGCCTTTAATCACAGACATCTCTCAAAAGACATCTGCTTGGAGACGCAGACAGTTCTGAGCTGCTCCCAACACAGGGCAACTTTCTAAACAGGGCTGCTCTGTTCCTTCAGCCCATTCCTGGGGACGGTCATAGAACATTTACTCCCAACCCTCACGAGTAAGGTCTTTCCTCCATTATTTCCACATGGAAGCCAGGGATACTGGGAGGGATAGCTGACCAATCTCCCAAGGTGATGTCTAAAACACAGTATGGAATGCTCTGGAAAACAAGGACGCCTTTTCACTTTAAGAAATAAATGTACACGCAGGGGCGCCTGGGTGGCTCAGTCGGTTGGGCGTCCGACTTTCAGCTCAGGTCATGATCTCACAGCCCATGAGCTCGGGCCCTGCATTGGGCTCTGTGCTGACAGCTCAGAGCCTGGAGCCTGCTTCGGATTCCGTGTCTCGCTCTCTCTCCGCCCCTTCCCTCTCACGCTCTCTCTCTTCAAAAATAAATGAACATTAAAAAAATTTGTTTTTAATATATATGTACACACACATACACTCTATTGCATTCTTGAACAGCTTCCTAGTACTTTCTCGTGTGTATATGATATATCCCCCATTGATGACCATTTTGGTTGTTTATAAGTCTCTTGCAAAATTAAACAGTGTCACTGTGAACATTCTTAGACACTCATGTCTTGTGCACTTGTGTAAATATTTCTTTAGGCTAATATCCCAAAAGTACAACTACCAAATCAAAGAGCCTGAGCATTTTACGTTTTGATGCATACAAAACAGTTCCATCATCTATAATCTCACCAATACCTTGTGAAAATGCCAATTTCCCACAATTCTGCCAACACTGGGAGATAGTCTTATCAATAGTCACAATATTTACTCAGATGAACAGAAGATTCCAACTAATCGTCTTTCTAGGTAGTAAGTTTAAATACGTTTTATTGTTAAACTTCTAACGGTAATAGTATTTGAGATCTGGCAATACTGTCATCAACTTCATTTGTGAAGAGGGTAAAAATCCCCAGGTGGGGCAGCCCTGTGATGGAAAGAAACACAGCTGAAACAGAAGATATGCCTTTGGTCTGAGAATACTTCAGTTCAAAAAAATGAGTCACTAAATTCACTTGAAAGTAGCAAAATTACTTATCTCATAAAATATTCCACAAATGGTTTCTCACCTGCTACAACAGATAATAGAAGTAAGTGAGGCTGGGGGCACCTGCGTGGCTCAGTCACTTAAGTAACAGGATCTTGGTTTCAGCTCAGGTCACGACCTCATAGTTCACAAGTTCGAGCCCCATGTCTGGCTCTGTGCTGACAGCTCAGAGCCTGGAACCTGCTTTGGATTCTGTGTCTCCCCCACCCCACTCCCTGCTCTCTTCCCCTCCCACACTCATGCTCTCTCTCTCTTCTCTCTCTCAAAATAGATAAACTTAAAAAAAATACGTGAGGTCATAATTATTTTGTTGTGAATAAATACCCTTTGAATAATGCACAGATTGGCCAGATACTCTTTGAGGAAAAAGGAAACAAATACTGTTTGCTGTCTACTTAAATGTGCCTGAGCAGAAACACCGAGACCTAACCTTAAAACAATTCTGATCAGTGAAGCCCAGCCAGCCAGGGAAACGTGGGAACTGACCCCCAAGAAATCCGAGTAAATCCATGCTCCCCCCACCACACTACTCTGTTTTCGGAGGTAATCTTTTAACACGTGATAAAAAAAAAATTAGCCTATTAATTTTCAGGTACCTGTCAGAAAAACACGTGAAAGAGTCAGTTACTCAATTTTTCCAGGAAAAGCTTATCTCATTGACTAGAACACTCAACATAAACCCAGTTCTGTCAAATGAAAGACAGGACATATGAGATCTGAATGCTGAGACCTGCGTTCTCCTGGCTGCAGAGGTAGGTTGTGTGTGCTTCTAGATACAAGTTCTGGGAGAGTAGAGTCTTCCTCCACACTCCATCAGTGCTTACCCAACAGCCCGGCTGTACTGAGCAAGGAGAGGTTTCAGGCACCTATGGGCTCAACACAAATGACTGGGCTGCCCCAAAGAGGAAGCATGGCCTCTGTGTTTCTGACAGCCATCTGCCTTCCCCACCACCAGAGGGAGAGACCCACGTTAGCAATGGAGAAAACCAAGGGCCGCCATGAACCCGTCACGCCCAGAGTTGCCTCATCCCGAGGAGAAGGAGAATGAAATACAACAGAGATCTTTTCCATCTGTGTTTTCTCCCAAACCCTTCCCTACTTCAGAGACCTCAGGATGTGCCCTGACGTTCAAAAACATAATTTGGTGCGAACTAGTTCAAGCTGGCTAAGAAACCTCATGAGCACTTGTCTACTTATCACTCAGCAGGTAAAAATACTTTATAGAATATTTTTATTTTTCAAAGAAAACGGTTTAGACATAAAAACAAGTATCAGGATGGACATAATAACCTCCCGTGTGCCTCGGCACCCAGAGTAGGAAATCCATGCCCGGCATAGGTGAAGTTCCCTTTCCTCGCCCACAGTCAGCCGCCCGCCTACCTCTGATGCCTTCTATCTTTGCTATTCAAATGACTACAAACACTTCTGTCTCCCAAGGCTTGGTTTGCCTTCTTTGAGATTTCTCTCATTTAACCTCCTACCTTCAAAAAGGCCGTGTTGTTTCCTAGAAAAAAAAAAAGCTTAGTAGGATCATAAAAGACTAAATCATCGAAGAGCCATGCATGTCTTAGTTTTGTTTTAAATAGTTTTGTGTGTGTGCGTGCGTGTGTGTGCGCGTGCACGCACGCCTCATCTCAAAAGGCAGACACACCTATAAATTAAAATGAAAATATTATAATTTCCCACTAGGCCAGTTTGTTCTGCATGTTTCCCAGGAATTGAATACATGACAGAGATTGCAGCAAAACTTTGATCAGCTCATCTCGGCCGTTTCCATGATTCGCAGTGGTTAGGTGGAGGGGCTTACAGACCCACAGGGCTGGTAGAAGCCTCGTTCTTAGTGGTGTCATGAACTAGAATACAATATGGTCTAGTTAATCCAACCTAATTAGCCAATTAGATTAAAGCCTTAACTAATTAAGCTAATAAACTAGTTTTCCATTAGTAAATACCATTAGTTTAATTTAAACACACTAATCATATTTACTAGTAAAAAGATACCAGGGAACTCTCATCCATAAAATGTGTTAGCAGGAGGTACCTGGTCTGTCTAGATTGCTTATTGTAAAAAAGCCTGGAACTTGTGGATGTATGGGACATGGCTGGCTGGCTGGGGAAAGGGGAGGGAGGTGTAGACTTGTAGGCTCTGTAATTAGAAGTCAAAATTTTAAGGGGCACCTGGGTGGCTCAGTTGGTTAAGCATCTGACTTCAGCTCAGGTCATGATCTCACAGTTCGTGGGTTCGAGCCCTGCGCGGGCTCTGTGCTGACAGCTCAGAGCCTGGAGCCTGCTTTGGATTCTGTGTCTCCCTCTCTCTCTGCCCCTCCCCTGCTCACGCTTGGTCTCTCTCTCAAAAATAAACAAACATTAAAAAAATTTTTTTAAAAAGTCAATATTTTGAGTATTGTTTCTGCATACATTACTCAAAAACCCAGAGTTGTGAGTTTTTCCAGACCGAAGCACAGCCTGATACACTACGATTGCCGTGACAGGCACTCCCTCATCTCTGGTGCAACGAGAACAGGCTACCTGTAGATTCTGTTGAATTACAAGTGATCTAATGAAATCGGATTTAGGAGAACCTGCTAGAAACTCATCGCCATCACTACAGGGTGTCAACCCGGGGCTATAGGACTCTGAATCCGGGCTCAGCAAGGTTTGTGTTGCTTCAGATACCCACCCGAGTGGAGAGGGGACGGCACTGCCTCTAACAGAAGACACGGACAGGAGTACAAACTGGGCCGAGTCACCTCATTGAAAGAGAAGCTGCGAGTTGCTGGCCTGAAGGACGCATCCGGCCTGTAGATGCCTTCTGCTTCATCCACATGGCCTTACGGTTTTTTGACTTTAAATGCCATAACCAGGGCACATGCTTTCTTATTTGCTGCCTTCCCCACCACTCCCTAATGTTACACGAACTTCCAGGGTGTATATTATCTTCCTGGCTCTTCTGAAAAAATGAACATACTAAAATTAGCAGGGGGATTGTTATTTTAGTTTTCAGGCAGCTTGGGAACGTCAAAAACCAAAAACCAAGCAAATCTCTTGTTTCATTTCAAAATGAAAGAATAAGGTCCTTAAGCAGAGTGACTGTGGGGAAAACGTGACATCTATTTGGCTAGACTAGAAATCAGGTCCCCATACGAAGTCCGTAAGATCGGGTTTCAAAACTCTCCTGCACCCTCTTCTCTCTTGTTGGGATGGGAGACACCTGTTATCTCACTGGGTCTTGAAGATGGGACTCTGGGCTTTTTGTTTTACAAGAGAAGTCAAACAGTGTTTAAGTGATGAAGTCCAGAGAGCCCACTTAGAAATGTTAAAGGGTTCAGCCTTCCCAAGAAACAGCTTCCTGCAGGAGGAGCGGACATGGCCTGGCCGGGGCTCACCTTGGGAGTGCTGCTCCTGTCCCCCGGCCCGGGGGACTGGCTGCCGCTGCTGTTCCAGCCGGCTTCCTGAAAGATGTCAGGACTCTGCAGACGAACCTGGCGGGACACGATGAGGTGAACGCGCCTTTCACTGGCCTGGGGGAGAAGACACAGACATCAGGCTCTCTCGGAGCTTCCATCCAAAGCGCTGGGCACCACAGGCTTACCAAGATGCCAATTTTACTCTACTTTTTTTTTTTTTAATAGAAAACAAATGGTGTCTAGTATTTCTTATGGTAGTGCCCATCTTGTAATTTGGCAAGAACACGAGACTCATTTCCTTTATTATTTTTTAAATTTTTATTTGAGAGAGAGAGAGAATGGGGGAGAGAGGGAGTGGGAGAGAAGAGAGAGAGACACAGAGAGAATCTGAAGCACGCTCCACACTGAGCATGGAACCCAATGCGGGGCTCAATCCCACAACTCTGGGATCATGACCTGAGCCGAAATCAAGAGCTGGTTGCTCAACTGACTGAGCCACCCAAAAACGGTTTGATTTATCCAACAGTTCTTGAAAAGACATCATCAAACATTGCTATTTTTAAGAGATGGCTCTGTTGCATGCAAGTCATGTCTGAAGGGCTTTCCAGATAGAACCGTGTATACAGGGTAAAGTCATAGCCCAGTCTAAAACCCAGACCAAAGGTAAGCAGGACAGAAAAAGGAACAGAGTCGGTGGCAGCAACACTACCACTGTAAGAGTAGAAATCCTGCATCTAGAGCATCGACCATTTGGGCGCGGGAAAGGAGGGACACTTCAGAAACACAGGGATAACTTACAAGTTCAAATACAACCTGCTTAAAGGCCTTTACCTTGAGCCTTTATCTTTTATGCGGCTATCACGAATTCTGATTAGTATTTACTATTCCTCTCTGCTAGAAACATCGATGCTTGCACAGAGCATTCCAGATAGCAAATATGTTGCTTACTGGGGAGAGTCTATTCCACACCATAAATCTACAAATTGGATTTCTGCCACAGATGAATTTCGTATCTGTTCGAGAACATTCGTCATCATTCCCAAACTGCTGACTACTGAGGCTCCAGATCTGTAGGGCAGACAGAGGAGGCATCAATCCGCCCTGTGGAGCACAGATAGACAAAGCTCCCTGATGGCCCAGAATTGATTAGAAAGGTCCCCAAGAGAGACTAGGATTGGGCACAAGGAGAAGAAGGGAGGAGTAACGTTTCTGGGGTTCCTCTCTTCATCTCATCCCCTGACCACTCTTCACCACAGCAGAGATGGACACTGCCTGTCGGCCTTCTCCCTTTACAGGTATGGCTGCCATGCCATGGAAAATTCCAGTCATGAAGGAGGGCCTCGTTTTTAAAACCTTAAGCAATCAGAACCTCATCGATGAGATCAGATCCCCACGGTTGTCCAACACTGACCAGCCCAAACCTTCAGGATTTAGCACCCTTCTATTAATAAACATTTCTTCTCATGGCTCTCTTGAATCTTAGGAGTCACCACCTAGGTGGCTGCAAACCAGATGAACTTTTGAATACCGCTGCTGAAGTCCATTAAGAGTGGCTACAGGTAAACATCAAGGTGGATGGTGGCCCAGTTGAGTTGCTTCATCTCAAATAAGAAAAATCTACTGAACAGGCCCAAAAAGCAAGTTCAAGTCCTTGCTTTTTTTTTCAAGTCATTTTCCTTCCCATAAAGCCCAGTCATCACTTTGGCTGATCTGTGTAATCAGTATTTGTATACCTTTCCTCTGTTCCTTGGCTCTCTTGATTCCTTGGCGTTTCTCATCACGTGTAAGGCTTGCATCAGAACAAAAACTAACAAGCCCAGGAAACAATAATGCAGCGAGCTGACATGAAGAACGATGGGACTAGCCAACTAAATGCAATTCTGGGAAGAGTATTCTGTAATGATGTTTCTTTTTTTATCCTGTAAGCCTCACTTCTCCTAACGAGGTTATCGCTAGGAACTTTGTGAAGCAAAAATTCCTAGTGATAAGTGGCAAATGCTCAGGTCCAAACTCCAACTGCTGAGCCCAAATTTGCCTTTATCTTCAGGGGAAGTCCAGGGTTTTGAAGGATCTCAGCAGGGGGCTCGTCTTGGGCCTGCACATTGCATCACGTTCACTTCGGACCAGGAGCAGTCTTGCGTGCTAAGCATCTTCCCAGAATGGAGAAAATCCAAGACTTACATATCAAATCAGCTTGCCAGGTGAAACTCAAAATGGCAAGGAGCAGGCTGCAAGTGTGGTTTAATTCACATTTTAAACACCAATTTCTCACTGGGTTTTCAAATGTCGACTTTGGTGTTAAGTTGCCGCCAGGAATGACCCTCCAATAAACGAGCCTGGCATCCATTTACTTAGAAATAAATTCTCTGCAAGGCTGGATCTGTGGCTCTTACCGGCCACATTCTTACAAATTGTTCTCAGGGAGACAACTGGATGCACTTTCTCGCCTAGTGTTTGAAGTTGTAAGGTGGAAACCAGGCTAACGTGTTTGTCCTGGCTCTCGCCTCGGCAGCAGCTGGACGCAGTGTTGAGAAACAGCCCTTGTTACAGAGACAAGTGGGAGCCACGGCTGCATTTATAATAATGTGAGCTTGCTTCTGTTTAGTGCTCCATCGACAAAGATTTTAATGAACATTTCTTTAAAAATAATTCATCCTGCGTTTACATTCCCCATGAGTTTCTTTTCCAAAGATCCCAGAGCTAGGCAGTCTAGCTTTGATTTTCAGTGTACGGTTGTGGGGATGGCTCTCTCTATACCGTTTGGGGTTGCCCCCTCTTTTAGCCTCCCTTCCACCAACTGCTCAAGTACGGCTGTCAGTTCATCTCTGCAGTGCTCCCATGTAATTAAGCAGTCAAATACACGGAAGAGAGGTCAGGCATCACCTAATCCAACATTTTCTCTGTAACCTATACTTCAATTCCCCCACAAAATCCTTGCCATGCTGTCACCCAGCTCATGCTTCGGTGCCTCCGATGATCGTGAGCTCACTGTGTCCCAAGGCTGCTTGTGCCATACTTGGCACTAATTAGGAAGTTTGTCCTTAGGCTGAACTAACTGTACCATCTTCTTGCTTACCCATGGGCTCCAGTGATGCCCTCTCGGGCAGCCCCAAATCAATTTCCACGTGACAATCTTATTTGAAGATAAGGTTCACTGTTCTCCCTTGGCACTGTTCCTTTCCAGGTCAAGTATTTCTAGTTTCTTTACGATTTCATATGTTTTCAAGTCCTCTCAAAAGCTTGAGAAAGTCTAGACTCTAATAAAGTGGAGTGGGGGTGTGCGTCTATAGCATTGGACCTGGAAGATCCAAGACAGAGTAGTCTTTTTGCTGATGGGCCAGCTGCACCCAGGACCTCCATGATGGAGTTCCCACTTTGCCATGTCACGTATGCAACGATTATGTCTATGAAGCCAAGAACTCCATAGATGCCGGTCTTCATTATTACTAATTAAAAGATTACTGATTAATCAAAAGAGATGATTAGTTAAAAGACATCCTCACTAAGGGACATATTACATCAACGAAGCCTAGCTCTGAGATCACGTATGGCACACAAACCCTACATGGCAATACAGACAGCAGGAGGCATCAGAAGAGAGCACTTGAGATGCTAGAAAAACACCAGTCATCAGTCATTTGTTGACATGGCCCCATACTACACAACAAGGTGCAGAAGCAAAGTCCTTGCCCTTAACACTCCCTTCCAGGGAGCAGGGGAAATTCTAAGCAAAATACCTCTCATTGAGCAAAATATCAGGGGCTCCGGAAATAGAACTCCAGGACAAGCTAATGGTGCACCTAAGTGGGTAGTTCCTATAAAATAAACTTGGTGAAAGCAAATCTGGTGGGCGCCGATTTGTTCACCGTTGAAACATCAGCCCCTAGCCTAGTGCCTGACACATTGTCAAAATAAGAATTTAGTTCTTGAGTTCTCATGGCTGCTGATGGCGGAGTTGGCAGCATGACCCAAGTCCTTTGCCTCAAACATCATTTCTTTTGTGGTACCCAGAAGTTACTCTCAGGGTTAATGTTGTTCCATGGTGTTAAAAAAAAACGCACGTGGGGGTAAATGGAGTTGGAGGAAGGGCAGTAAAGTTTCAAGATTCCCTAATGTTTGCAGCGTGTAACTGTGTAGGAGAGTCACTCACAGAATTCAAAGCTGAAAAGCTGTACGGTTTACCAAGTCATGCTTTATCATGAATGCCTGAGACTTAGAGCCTTATATAAAACTCATCTGGACTTGAAGAATTCAGCCCAAGAAGACGGTTATTAAATCTATGTATTCTGTAGCCATTGTATGAAATTTATTACAATGCCATGTGAAGAGAATTTGTTGAAAGGGGGATTTGATTCTGTCTTAGCTGCGCTGACCTGTAAAGAGCACAATGATCCATCAGGGCTTGTTTCCCTGGCAGTTCTTCCTGGCGCCGGGGCACAAAAGTTCTGTCTTTTTTCCAGTTACACAGAACTCATGAGCTGGACTCATGTGTTCAGAACAAATGTAGGTAATACGAGCAGTCCGTTATGTCTTTCTGGCTCTGTCTAGGGGCCTCTCACGTTCTTTTTAAAAGTCTGAAGAGCCTAGTTGTTGGTCGCTCTTGATACAATAACTTCTCGTTTAAATATTAATTCATTCAAAGGGGGAAAAAAATCACACATTTTTAAATACTAATGAAAACCCGTGTATCACCACCTCTGCAAATGCCTTCGAATTGTTTTTCAGCTTCTGCCTCAAGTCTGGGAGCTGCCTGGCAACAAAAGGCACAAGAGCAATACTCGAATTTGAAATCCATAATTACTTTCTTTGCCTATGAATTGTATATATTTGAGCTCCCAAATACATGTGAAACTCACTGTTCCAGAATTGCAGACAGAGGAAAGCATCTCAGAATAGGTATACCTGTCAGTATCAACTGTTTGCACACTGATTGGTGGGTAGAGAGACGCTGAATCACCGTGGTGAGGGAAATCGAGATCTCTCTTTTCTTCCAGGGTCTCAAATCTTTGCTCTGCATTTCTTGGTTCTCTGATTTTAGGTAAGACACGCCAGACAGTTTCACAAAGCTGCCTCTTTCCTACAATTATTCTAGATATGGCACTCGAAGAGTTACAAAATTGACAGACAGTGGAGAAAAATAAAGTGGTCCTGTTGTTGAGTCAGTCCACTGCTCCCTGGGCGAAACTTGTGTCTCCTTAGGATTTCTCTTCCTTGAGGAGTCCAACTAACTCCTGGGGCCTGGCACCCAGGGCTGCTAAGTGGGAGTTAGGACTCTACATATGTAAGCTGGTCAAATTTAAAACAGTTGCGGCTTCTCCGTAACAACTTTTCCCTGAAATAATGGAGAATGAGGCAAAAGTGTGGTGCTGTGGGAGAAAACATGACCAAAAGGACATGGTGTCTGGGAATTTCTTTCTGAGGCAAGTATGATTCATGGAGTAGATACACAAGGGCCGTGAATCGAAGGATTGCTCGGTAATTTGAGTCTCAACCTTTGAAGGGTATTAAGTTTAATTCCCCCAGCCTGGTGTGTGTTGCAAGTATCATATAAATAAAATCCACTCTTGAGATTACTTAACTCGGTTTTCCCAGCACTCTACTTTTTCCATTTCTTGTCTAACGAGCTTTGCCCAAACCTTTAAAAGAACTTTTTTTTCCCTTTCTCCCTGCTTATAAAGCACATTGGCTTTGTTTAGCGAGAAGACTCTTTTAGAAGTCCCACTGTTAGGCAAGATTTTACTTCATAAATTTACTTTCTCAGGGAAAAAATTTTTTCCTCTTCTGCTATTAATCTACAAAAGCAGAATGCCATATGAAATCAAACATTTTCCAAATGGCATGAATGAGACAGTGTTTCTTTTGCCTATTGCCAAGTGGAGTTGGCAGTCTCTCTAGAACATGAGCTGCATGGACTGACCTGTAGAGGGAGTTGACAAACATGATACACACATAAATTGATGATCGCCTAAAAGTCTAGTTTCAAAAAAAAATCATGCTTAGAGTGCAATTTCTTCATGACGAGGAAAAGGGCTCTGCCTTGTCCATGGGTTAATGTTTTCTTAAAAATGGTCCATTTTCTGTTCTCACCCATGGATACAACAGGCTACACCCACCTGCCAAATGCTGACTTGCTGCTACTGGAGATGAGAGACAGGAATATGTTCCAAGCCCTAGCAGGCCGGGACGTGCATCGGTCTTGTTTACCACTGTACCACACACCTCTCGGCACATAGCAGGTGCTCATCCAGTAATAACTGAACGAATTCAAGAGGACAAAACATGGAAATGCCACCTTGGGGACAAAGACCATGTAAAAATCGATTCAGTGTTTGTTCTTTGTTTGATGAAAAATCCCTAGGAGATGAATGAATGTATAAATCCTCTCTTCTGCATATTTTCAGTTTTATAACGTGGCTCAATGTATCCATTCAACAAACATTGAGTGTCTATTCTTGCCAGGAGTTTCTCTAAGCGCTTGAGATACCACAGTGTACTATTCTATACTATGCTAATAGGTAATAATTTGTTGGTAGAAAAAAATAAAGCCAGTTAAATGAGGGATATAGAGTTGGGGTGGGAGAAGCTATTTTAGGTGGGATTGTCAGTGAAGACCTCCTTGAGGTGACATCTGAGGAGATGCCTGAATGAAGCATGGCAGTTATACAGATATTTGGAAGATTCTTCCAGTTAGCAGGAGAGCAAGAACGTCGGCCTTGAGGTGAAAAAGGTCTTGAAATATTTGAGAAGCAGTAGCAAGAAGACAACGCGACTGAGCATGACCAGGCAAGGGTGAGAATACCAGAAATCCTCTACTTTGTTTAAGAAATTAATTTGGGGGCGCCTGGGTGGCTCAGTCGGTTAAGTGTCTGACTTCAGCTCATGTCATGATCTCACGGTTCGCAGGTTCAGGTCCCATGTCAGGCTCTGTGCTGACAGCTAGCTCAGAGCCTGAAGCCTGCTTCAGATTCTGTGTCTCCCTCTCTCTCTGTCCCTCCCCTGCTCATGATGTTTCTCTCTCTCTCTCTCTCTCAAAAAGAAAAAAAAAAAAAGAAAAAAAAAAGCAATTAATTTGGAAGGATAACTAAAGGCCAGATTATGTGCAGTTCAGCAGACCACTGTTAAGATTTGGAAATTTTTAAAAAATATTTGTGAAAGAGAGAGTGAGAGAGTGAGAGAGTGAGAGAGTGAGGGAATGAATCTTAAGTAGGCTCCACGCTCAGCATGGAACCCAATATAGGGTTCCCCTGGGCAATCATGACCTGAGCCGAAATCGTGAGCCAGATGCTCAACTGGCTGAGCCACACAGGCACCCGGAGACCTGGAAATTTTAATCTGAGTGTCTTGGGAAGCATCAGAGAGCTGACCACAGGAGTGACGTGATGGGACTGACTTCGTAAAGAGGCCATTTAACTGTCATGTAGACAGCAGAGGTAGAGAGTCAGGTGTGGAAACAAGGAGGCCAGTTGGGAGGTCTCTGGCAGAGACCCGACACTGATGGCAGCACGGCTGAGGGAAGCCATGGAGAGAGTGAGGAATGCATTACAGAAAGAGCATGCTGAAGGGAGTAAGAGATTCTTCTGGCCCAAAATAACTGGGCAAATGGTGCTATTTCTAGAGGCTGGCAAAAGCTGAGGCAAGAGCAGGTTTGACAAGGACTAGAGCAGGGAGAAGTCAAGGATTTGGTTTTAGAAATTAAGTCTGAGATGCCTTTAAATAGCCACATGGAGACACCAAGCAGGCAGCTGGTTATAGAAGTGTGGTGTGCAGGGGAGAAGTTGAGGCTGGGCATATGAATTCGGAAATAGATGGCATAAACTCCAGAAGGGAAATGCCTCTTGTCACTCTGATTTTGTTCTCCAGCTGCTCCACAGACCTTGGCCTTAGGCCCTGTTGGGGAGATAAACATCCATCAGGTTGAGAATCACCTTGCAAGTGGACACTGCCAAGAGCCAAACCTCGGGGGCCAAGACACTACATGTCCTGCCTTTCCTGGTGGACAGGGGAAGTAGGGAGGGTCCCCTTGCATCCTCTGCCTCAGGCTGTCCACATCCAAAAGGACAGTATCGTCTACCATTTGCTTCTCATCAAGGAAGAGGGAGAAGATACTCCACACAATAGTGAAGAGAGCTGCTGACACCTAGAAGAAGTCCATGGCTGGAACCCAGGGCTGGGAGGTCAGCGTGTGGCTTAGGTGACCAGTTCTTGGAAAGCAGGCTCTGTCTTCTGACTGTCATCCTCAGTGGAACTTGGTACAAGGTTCAGTCAACTACTGCTGCTGACTCACTGTCTATTCTTGAAGTATTAATCCCTTGGTCACTAAGTAGAAGCTGACGTAGTATCCCAGGTAATTGCAAATGCTTCATAAGATAAGGCCTTTAATCTGTCCCCTCTCCTATCAGCTCTCCACTACCTCTAGAGAGATCTAGGAAATCATGTCACTTCCTTTTCTAAACCCCTCCAATGACACCCCATGGACTGGAGGGCAAGGACCAGATCCTGTGGTTTTAGGAGCCATTCTAAGAAGCTCAGATTTTATTCTCCAGGCCATGGGGTGTCATGGATGGTTGGCAACCCTTAGGGAATGTCCATGAACCTGAGACACATCATTTACTCGAGTAATGTTCTTACCTGGCCCTTCAATCTTGACTCCTGGGAAGGGGGGCATGGCATGTTACGTGTGGTAGTAAAGGGTAGGGCAGGTTAACGAGCATTTCACTCGTGGTGGCAGTTTCTAGCCAAGATCTTGGCAATGACCTGTGACTCACCTGAATCAGATGAGCTGCACTTTCTGGGCTGCCGTAGCGAAGGTCATGTCCATTGATGGCCAACACACGATCGTTCTCCTCCAGCTGACCATGTCGGTCTGCCACGCCCCCATCCAACACATTGAAGATGAAGACCCCAGGCTCGTCCACCCTGCGCACCAGTTTTATTCCAAGCTGCTCCTCAGGGCTGCTTTTGTTGAGAATCACATGGAAACTGTCGTCGCGGGGTCCGTAGGCATCCGGGGCCTGTCCGTTGCTCCTGCTTTGGAACTTCTGCTCTCGCAGCACGGTGAGCCGCAGCACGTGGCAGGGCTGCCGCAGGAGGCGAAGGGCGTAGTTGTGAGGTACGTTGCTGATGTCCATCCCGTTGACCTGGGGGGAGACCGGAAGTCCGAATGCATCAACCGGCTCCACCTGCCACGACACTTCCTAAAAGGCCCCAGGCCCATGGCATCAGCGGGACCTTCCCTTAAAGACTGCTCTGGTGTGTCACCTTTTCCTCTGTCCAAATACCCACCTACATCTACCTTCCGACATTACTCCTAACCCTGCTCTCCTTCAGTGTCACTCGAACCTCCAATTCAGGTCTGTCTCGCTGGACGCCATCTTTCTTCAGCCTTGTTCTTGCACAGGCCCCCCCCCCCCCCCGCCCCCGATTTATCTATACAAGTCCCGACCTTCATTTCTGTTGCTTGCCAAACTTAGTGTTCGGCCAAAGGGGTGGGGATGGAGATGGGGGTGGAGATAAAAAAGAAGAAAAAGTAGGAAAAGGCAAACAAACATCATTTCCCATGGAGTTCGAATGATTGTACTAAACTCTTCAGATCAAACTGAGCTAACGCTTTCTTTCCAAAGAGCTCCAGATGAATTTTTCTCCCTGGGGCATACATTCTGGAGCTTCCAGGTGTGTATATGTGTGTGTGTGTGTGTGTGTGAGTGTGTGTATGTGTGTGTGTGCGCGTGCGTGCATGCATGCGTGTGTGTGTGTGTGTGTGTGTGTGTGGTTTTAAGGTGTCTGCTGCCTGGGTCTTTTGCCTATGTTCACAAAAGGGGGAAAAAACAATCTCTGTATAGTTTCGAACGAGCTGACGTGACTGAATTTCTGGGCTCTCTTACTGAAAGGCTGGATCACTTTATTCTGCGACTTAAATGTCCTCAAGCTCGGCCCTCTCCTTTGTGCCTCGCTAATGATGGGGGGGGGGGGCTGATGCCGCATGGGGCTTTCTGGTCTTAATCATTCCGGCTAAGCAGGCCCAGCCCGGAGGCGACAGCCCCTAGTGGCAGTCGCTGCTCTGGCACTGCGCTCTGCGCAGTATCTTCAGGACAGGAGCCCCACAGAAGAGAGACAACCTTCTCGAATTTCTGTGGTTTGGTAAGATTTCTTGTGCGTGTAGCCCATTGTTAGGGGAGGCTTGGAGTGAGATTTTAAGAGGCCTTCCTGCACATACGATCACCAGTTTGTTGCTGCCTCTCCGCGGATAGAGGGGGGCTTTCACGCCTGGACAAGCCTCACCACCTTTGTCCGAGCACAAGTGAGCTCCAAGCCCTTGCTCTGCTCTGTCACTCCCTCTGTGTCTGGTCTCCCCATCGCACCCGGGCCGAGAGAAGGCCAGGGTCGTCTGTGAGACAGTCCTGGTGGCATTTTGTCTGCAAGGGCCACTTGCAGTCTGTAAGAACCACAGCTGTATATCACGCAGGGTTGTAGCATACCCCGGGGTGGGGAGCCAGGCACAGTATCGCTGACTGCGCCGTGGACCATCTCTGGAGGTGGACGGGCCCCGCCTTGTGCCCCACCTCAGGGACCAGTGGGACTTTCAGGGTTGCTACGATACCTTCTTTAAATTCTTTCACCTCTCGTCCCCCCCAAATAAGAATTTTTGTTGCCAGAGAAATGGCTCACGATGTGTCAGGTGCCGGCCCCTCGATGACCTAGAAGGAATGGAATGGAACCCTCATCCGGCATCAGGCAGGAAACAGACGACCAGGGAGGGATTTCTTGTCACTTCTGCCACACGCCTGACTTCTGTCTGATAAACGACTCTTCCTTTCCCTTTTCTTTTCTTCTCAGAATTCTTCCCTAACGTCCTTGCCCTCACCCAAGCCTCAGAGGACGGAAATGCCCGAGGTGTGCCGTCCCACCACCTGCCCCCCTGGAATGTCTGTGGGTTGGCGGGAATAGCTTAGGAACTCTTCTTGGTTTTTCTCACCGAGGGCCATTAAGGCACAGGAAATTTACTTTAGAGGGGTGTGTGAATGGGAGTGATTAGATAAAATACAAAATGTTCCATTAATCTGCTATAAAAACAATATAAGAAGATATACCCTCCAGTTCGGTATTATTTTAGGTTATTGTTACTCAAAGTAGGAGGAGGGGGCAGAAAAGAGGAGAGAGGAAGAGAAGAAAGGAGGCAGAGAAGGGGAAGATGGGATAGACGATGGAGGGGCGGGGCGCCTGGGTGGCTCAGTTGGTCGGGCGGCCGACTTCGGCTCAGGTCATGATCTCACGGTCTGTGGGTTCGAGCCCCGCGTCGGGTTCTGTGCTGATGGCTCAGAGCCTGGAGCCTGCTTCAGATTCTGTGTCTCCCTCTCTCTCCGCCCTTCCCCTGCTCATACTCTGTCTCTATGTCTCTCAAAAATAAATAAACGTTAAAAAAAAAAAAAAAGAAGATGGAGGGGAAAAGAGAAAGGAGGGGCAAAGACAACATGATACAGAGAGAAATACTTCTGTACAGAAAGAGGGAGAGACCAAAAGAACAAGACAGACAGAGAAGGGCAAAGACCTATCTCAATTAAACTACAAATCTCAGATGAGGACTTATATCAACATAATAACTATGGAAAGTGGCCGCTCCACACTGATTTAGCATCTCTTCCATCCGATTCCTTGCTCCGACGTGATTTTTATTAAGCTCTCTCACGGCCCCACAGCGGCCGCTCTACCTTCAGGATGATGTCTCCTGGCAGGAGGCGGCCGTCCCTGGCGATCACGCCGTCGCGATAAATGTGCTGGATGATGATGTGGACCAGCGGGGTTTCGCTGCCTCCCACGAGCCGAATGGAGAGGCTTTCGTTGGGATCCACGCGATTGATCTTGACGCTTGTAATTTCACCATCTGGAATCAGGTGATACAACCTTGGAAAGACTAAAATGGACAAAGACAGTATTTACTTAAGACACCCACCCAACGGCCATTTCCAACCGCTCTTCTTCTTGCCAAAGTCTGGTTTCGGCCAAACTAAACTATTCCTCGCTCCTCATGCATGTTTTCCATTTTCCTGCCTCTGTGCCAAGATAAGTTTCTCCGCTTGGAATGTTTCTCATTCTAGGCCGAGACCCAATTTTTTTCTTCGAGACGCGCATGAAATGATCCCTTTCAATTAAACTCTACCCTGAGCCCGCTTTCCCCTGCTTTGTCTAAGCATCCCATTTCTCCCCCGAACTTCTGTTTCTCACAGGCCTGAGACTTCTGTCGTTATTCCTGCCCGTTTCTTACATCCTCTCCTGGACTCTCAAACCCTTGAGGACATCGTCTCTGGCTGTTCCGTAGTTGTGTGCACAGATCACAAGGGTCGGGCGAGGCCTCCTGAGGGTGGAGGAGCGAATGAGAAGGAATAAAGGGTCGTGATGGAATAAACTGTAGTTCTATCACTTACTTATCCACGAACAAAACAGAATGAATCTGCTCTTCTGCCTTCTCAGTCCCTTTTGAAGATTTCCCCCTGGAAGTCCCTGCTTCCTCGGGCTTAGGGAACAATCAGTCCTATCTGCCAGACGTTGTTGCCAGTAAAGGAAAAGTCAAACAGCCTGATCCATGCCCATGAAGAGACAGCGGCTTCCGGAGCCTTGTCCCTGACCTGGCTGAACTGCTGAATCCGGAGCTAACAGGAGGCCCAGAGACCCAGGCGGATGCCTCAAACTCTATCTTTTAACTGAAGACTCTGCTTTCCTTATGAAATCTTCCACAGGTCGCTTCACCGCTCCACTACCACCATTGCCCCCGCTGTGCCCCCGCGCACAAGAGCTTCCCTGGTTGTCTGGCTCGATGGTGACAGAGACAGTTGTGTGGCTTTATTTTACACGTGAGGATGTTTGAGTGTAGAGTGCAGAAGTGACAGGATTGGCTGGGGGTTGCCAAGTAAGGGGCTCTCAGAGCCAGGTCCCAACCTGGGGCTCCAGGCGACCCGCCACCCTGTCACCTCCTCCTTCAGGTTTCTATAGAGTCAGGAATTCACAACAGTTCCACGGGGGACTTGCCACATAGACCCGTAGAGGGAGAAGTGTGCAGAAGGGAGACCATTAAATGCCGCCCAACCTACACCTAGTTTGCTGGCAGCAGCCCTCCCCCTCCCCCCGGGTTGCTGGGGTTTGGACGTGGAGGGTGGAAATGCTTTTGGCTGCCATAGCTGCTGACAGCTGCCTTTGGCCTAGGATTCTCTCTTCATTAAGTCATCTGGAAAGACGAACACTGCAGGTCTGGTTCCGCATAAGGCACTGTTTGCAAAACCCATGACCTTAGTCCATTTTCCCTAATGAAATATGAGTTCATCAAGAAGGGCTCAACGCTCCAGGAACAACACAGAAAGAATTAAAATTACTTCGAAGTATTATAGAACACGATAAAGAAGGCAGTTGAGCAGCCAGAGGAAGCCTGAAACATTGCAAACGGGGGTCCTTAACCTCCACGGGGATGTAATTTACTGTAAGCGACTGGCTTTGCTGTAAGGTTGCGGGCAGCAGCCTTAATCTGTCAGGTCCTGGTGCTCGCAGTACTTGGGCGATTGAGTTCAATGAATGTTTAAACTACTTTGATTCCAGCAAGCAGTCTCCATCACAAGCGTTTTTGGGACAGGTCTGGTGACAGGGAATGGTGATTTAAAAAAAAAAATCACTTTGAACAAAGAAATATTTAGAAATAATCATCCGAGCTCTCGATTCTTGCTCCCCCCCCACCCCGTTGATGTGCCCCACCCCCACCCCCAAAAGATTTACAAAAACCATCCACCCACCCTTAGGCTATTCAGGGCGTTTTAGAGTCTGAAAGGACACGCCCAGGCACATTTGTACATAATGTTAATTACAATCACGCCAATGAGACCGTAGAGACCTTGAAGAGTTAAAATAATTTTTCAACTGCCAAATTTGTGCTGGTCTGGAATGAAACAGAGTTGTTTAAAATTATGTCCTCACCTAAGGGCTAGGGATAGGATGTTATTTACCGAATGTTTGTTATGAGCTAGCCAGTTGCATGCATATTTTTTGTGTTTAGTCCTTACGACAACTCTATGAAGGAGATTATTATGTTTTGGTTTTGACTTTTTTTTTTTGAGAGAGAGAGAGAGAGAGATAGCAAGAGAGACAGCATGAGTCATGGAGGGACAGAGAGAATCTCAAGCAGGCTCCACATGGTCAGCATAGAGCCCAATGTGGGGCGTGAACTCACAAACCATGAGCCAAAATCAAGAGTTGGATGCTTAACTGACTGAGCCATCTGGGTCCTCATGAAGTAGATTATTATTATCCCTGCTTTTAGAGGACAGAATGCTGGAACTCAGAGACATTAAGTACCCAGGCCAGGGCCACACAAGGGATAAACACTGGAGTCTCTTTACCCATGTGAAAAGAACCGCTAAACCATGCCACCAGACCAGCCACAGGTTGCTGAAGCAGTGAGACTCGAAGGCCATTTTTGAAAACTTCGTTGCCTCCCAAATCCTGTAAAGACATCACTATCAGCCTTGCTGAGTCTTAACTCCTCATCCCATTCTGGGCAATAGCTTCCTGGAGCGTCTGAAGAAGTCCATTCTCTCCTACTCTAGGCTCCCTGCGCACCTCACACGGCAGCCATCCTCATGTTCCTGGGCAGCCATCTTCACGTTCCCGGATCTAGCGCAAATCCTGCAGTAACACGCTCCCAAAGTTTCTGGCTGTGCTCACCGCCGCAAATCAAGACTCCCAAATGGCGTCCGAGACCCTTGTGATCTAGCCTTAACCTCAGCTTCTACTACTTTCTAACACAGTCAAGATCCCGATGGGCATTCGGGTCATAAACCGCCCCTTAAACACAGATTACACCGCCCTACCTGGAACTGATGCTCTTTTCCCTGCGGCCACCATTGCCATTTATTTATATCTCACTCATCGTGATCTTTTCTTTCCTTTTAGTCACGAATGAGCCTCTTGAAGCCAGAAAATGGACTTTAAAATCTTTATATAATATTACAGAGCCCAGGCCCGTACCTTACACATAGTAGCTCTTATTAGAAAGGTTTCTGCTATAAACATACAAATAAGTCTTATTCCGGCAGAAGAAAACTTTACCTGGAGTAGAATTCAGGATCTTTTAACAAAAGAGAACCGGCAGAAAGGAGGTTGCAATCCCTTGTTCACAGCACAAACATTCCGTGAACACTATTATATGTGCTGGACATCATACTTCACCTTGAGAATACAAAGACTCATAAAAAGAAGCCCCACTCTTTTAGATGTGGTTACAATGAAAGGTGACACCCCTCTAACAAAGATGCGGGTGCTTTGAGAACACAAAGGAAGGGGACGGAGGACATCAGGGAGGGCTTCCAAGAGGAGGCAAAGCCCATGCACAGCCTGGAAGGAGGAATCAGAATGCCCGCTGAAGGGGGTGTGGGAGTGAAGGTTGGACCATAGCATGGAAGGGAGAGAAAGACACAGTATTCACAGGACTGCAACGAGTTTAGAGTAGTTAGAGCATGTAGTGTGTGTGTGGACAGCAGGGCATGCGTGTGCACACACGCACAGGGGGAGAGGCGATAAGGAAATGAGGGATTTTCTAGGACTGCTCATGGATTCTCTGACAGCACTGTTTTGGGATTTACCTCTCGACCCCCAGGAGTGGAGGGCACTTCACCCCGTGGTTAATGGGTGGGCTCTGGAGCCACAGGACCTGAGTTTAGCTCCTAGGTCTGTCATTTTCTAGCTGGGTGACTCTGGGCTACTTACTCTCTGGGTCTCAGTTTCTTCATCTGTAAAATGAGAATAATAATCCCTGTCCCTTAGCATTGTGACAGCTAAATGACTTAGGGCAGACACTACCTGGCACACGAGAAAGCTCCATTTTTAAAAAAGTTATTGTCACTGCCCTAAAGTTCTAACGTAAGATAGAAAGTATTGCCTCGGCTCCATTAATATTGGCAAAAACACATAGAGATCTAAGCTCCAATAACTTCCTTTGCCTGGATGCTGGGGCCACATTACCTGGATTTAAAATTAAGCACGCTAAGTAGGCTCCCTGTGCCTCAATTTTCTTATCTGTAAAAGAGGGGTAATAATAGTAGCTATTTCATAAGTTTGTTGTGAGCATTAAGTAAGTAAATCCATGAAAAACACACTCAGAACCACACATTTCACATAGCTGCAAGAAGAAAACATATTTACATGGGATTTACTATATGCCAGACACTGTCCTAAATGCTTTTTACTTAACAATAATTATTATTTCCTGTATGTGTTAAGCCAGCACCTGGAGGTAAGGATTCCAGAACCTATTTGTTCAACTTCTGTGAAAAGAGAGCAATCATTTCTGCCTTTAGTTACTTATGTAAGAAGTAGGCTAATCAAGGTAAAAAATATTTTACACCCTTGTGAAGAGAGGTGTCCTGGAAAGCGGGTGGTGGTCAGGTGTCATCACCCTGAAGTCATTCCGGAAGCCCTGCCCATGTCTAGTCTCACACGGAGCTCACCTACCTTCGGGGGCAGTGGTGTCTCCGGAATTTTCTCTGCCCTGGTCGGACTGGTTAGCAACTGCGCTTCCACTCTTTGTCCTTCGAAGAACACTCAAAGCCCGATTTATTTTTTTAAAAGATCTGCTTCTGATGGTGGATCGCTCAAAGGGCCGTGCTGAGGATGAGAGAGAAGGGAGAATCAGTAGCTACACACTCACAGAAATCTTCTTTTATATACGTGCCTGGTCAGGTATACACAATAACACAAAGCGATTCCTTCTAGGTGGTAGATGGAATTTGCTTCTCTGTTTTCTACGTATGGCTTGTTGAAAAATCTATTTTTCTTTCTTGCTGGTCTGGACTGAACGTAGCAGCACTTTTCTTGAGCAGCATGGATGGAAGGATGGGAAGGGGTGGTGAATCATCACGCCTAACTTCGCCCCTTCCACCAAGTCCAATTACACATTTTAATGATCTGAGGGACTTGTGGTTTCATTTCACTTTGGAGAATTGGACATTGGATTGCTGCCGAAACTACCAGAATGATTTTCCCTTAAAAAAATATTTCTAGAACCTTCTACAGTAAATATTCCACAGAGGGAGATCTCAAGGCAAAGAGCCCATTCCCAGACAACCACCCATTTGACTCACCCCTAGTTCGGTTGCTCCGGCCAGAGTCCAGTGGGCTGTCTGCTGGCTGACCATCCTCGGCCGTGGACACGTAGGCAGGGTTGTCTAGGCCAGGCTCATTTGTCATTAAGGAGACGGTGGCAGCCGCAGAGACCTCTGGGGAGAGTGCTGTTGCTGTGAGGCTCGCACAGCCGTCCGAGCAGCCATCTTGAGACCGCCTCTTCCTGTCTTTGGTCAGGCCGTAGTGGGAAGCGCCTTTACAGCTGTCACAAAACCAGCAGAGGTGGTCAGAAAAGGCTTTGGCTTTGCTCATTGTTCAACCAGGCCTCTTCAAGTACACATGCTTGCTGCACTCAGAACACGATTTGTTCACTCCTATGTCCCCCTCCCTTTATTATGTGTAGGTACTTACCAACTGAGTGAATTAGTGATTTGAGAAAATTTTTAAAAGGTGCTTACTGCATTCTTTTAAAACACTCTCTCCACTAGTCCTGGAATGCAAATTTATCTAGTTGTCATAGTGTCTGCAAGACTAGATCATAATGCTGGCAGTCCTCAACTGTTTGGACTTGGTAATTCCCTCTTGTTGGTGTTTATTTTGACCACGAAAGCCCTTAGCCACACTCAGTCCTTTCTTTTGGGTTTGGTTCCCAAAGCACTGAACATAAATACAAAGCTCCGCCCAGATTCCATATTTAACTGTCCGTGGAAACAGAATCGCCATACCACAAGCCACGGGGGTTTATTTAGCATCGCTATTCTCTAGAGGCAAGATGGCTGCTGGCTTCCATTCTCTATCTCTGGGCTGGTAACCAGAACCAGGGACTGGGGGCTCCTGTGCACTAAAAGTTTCATTCATCGTCAGGTCTTCTAACATTGGGAAAGTAAAACTACATTAAGGGTCTTTAAAAAAATAAAACCATAATTGCCTATACCCATTCACTATCCATGTTAAAGAGCAGGCCCAAGGGCCAGGAGATGGAGATAGGAGCTGATCTAGGTCCGTATTTTGCTGTGTGTATCCATGTGCTCCTGAACAGGTCATTTTGGCTCTTAAGTAGGGTGTTGCTCAGAAAATGGTGATGAGTTAACTATTTCATTGCACTGTAGTAAGAAGTAGCTGCAGATGCCCACGCCAGCTCCCACAGTGGTGGTGAAGGCAGAAGTCACGTGGGTGAGCCCCTTTAAGAAATGGACATTTTGCTCATTATGAATATGCTAATTATAAAATATTTTTATCAATTCATTACAGAAAATCTTATGTGGTTGTGCTTTCTAAAATTTATTTTTGAGAGAGAGACACAGAGCTAGAGCAGGGGAGGGGCAGAGAGGGAGAGAGAGGGAGAGAGACACAGAATCCAAAGCAGGCTCCAGGCTCTGAGCTGTCAACACAGAGCCCTACACAGGGCTCTAACGCTCAACCAGTGAGATCATGACCTGAACTGAAGTTGGACGCTTAACTGACTGAGCCACCCAGGCGCCCCAGGGTTGAGCTATTTTAAATAACCCTTTTAAACTATAGATCAAGAGCTTATTTGGAATGATGCTTCACGTTCCTGAAAGTAAGTGGAATCAAGCAGCAGTCTACAGTTGACAGGCACACAATTTACACGGCCTGAAGAAACACGGAGCTGGTGGACAGGATGGCTTATTGTCTGGATCCGAACCCTTGCTCTGCAGTTTACCTGTGTAGTCTAGGGCAATTTTGTGAACCTGGTTAAACTTCCTGATCTGTACGTACATTTGGGGCTGCTGTGAGGTCAGGTTGATATTAAGTCTTGTCGAGATTTTAGTACCCTGCCAGACATGCAGGAAGTAATCAATAGACTGTAGCTACTTCCGCAGTGGATCCGATGTAGGGTGCCTGCTTTTTCATCCTTTAACATCGCTGAGATTAGAATGCACAGGTGACTCAGGCGGTCATGCACCTTCTACTGCCAAGCTGCAGTCATGATGCAAATGCCATCGTCTGAGCATGGCAAACAATCGCTAGCGTCCATTCTTGGGACTGCACCATTGAATTTAACTGCCATTAGAAAAGATTACATTAGGATTCAGCACTGGAATGAAAAGTCACTGTATACGTAAAAAGTCTCAAAAGCAGAGCAGCAGCATGTAAATTTGATGTGGATAAAATAAATATTAATCGTTAGTAGGAGGACAGCGATTGCATATGTTCTTGCAGAGACCAGCAAATGCTTTTTTGCTCAGAAAAAAAGATACCCCCAAGGAGATAAAAAGTGGTGTCATATTTCGTTGCTGAGATCATTCAAAAGGATTGGCCTATTTCATGCCAGAGGATACAACTAGAGGGCAGGAGAGGTCACAGAATTGGTCTGAATGGATTTCAGAGCCACAGGAGTCTGATGTGACCAATCCACACATCGCAGGGAAATCTTTAAAGGTGTTTTGGAATAATTTAACCGGTGGCAAAGTTTTAAAACTGTTGGTATATGAAATATGTTCCTTATGCTCAATGACATCTTAGATTTGATGAAACGTGGGTTTAATATTAGAAAAGGACTCTGATTATACAATCCTCTACCTTTATCTTATAGAAGATGAAACAGGCCTCCAGGTTTTAAATGCTTGTCTTTCACTGAAAGAGTACAAGCTTCTTGCTTGAATTGGTAAGGTTTCACTGCTCTGATTAGTTACTTGGGCTTGAAATGGTTCTGCTTAAAAATAGCAAAGTGGTTGATATGGGAAACCAAAAAATTGGAAGAACCACTGTGTGATGGAAAAAATGAAAGCCAGCATGCGTTTGAACAGTTCCAAAGTCATAAATACATGAGCGGAACACTTCTATGCAAGCCAGCAATATTTGGTTAGCAACGCATGGGAAGGAAGTTCCTAGCCTATGTCGTTGGACAGGAAACAGTCTTTCTTTTCTTGGGGCAGCAATGCCCTTGACCATGTGGCCTGCCAGAGCATGAAATTAATTTTCCAGTTGGACAAATGGCTGGTAAGGGCATAAGCCATGGCTTCCTGGGGGGGGGCGGTGTTGGGTGGGGATATAGCATATCGCAGTGGAAGAAAGAGACATCTTCTGTTGCTGCCACATCCATGTGGAGGGTCAAAGTGTTTAAAATATACGAATCTGAAGACTGTGCCATTAAGAAACAACTGATGTTCCAAGTCCTTGGGGTTCCAGAGACACAGTTTTTAGTCTAGGAAAGAAAAACCTTATAAAATGGGTAAGTAACTTTCCCTTTGGCCTCACATCAATAGCTATCCTTACAACAGCACGGCGGAAGGGGGGCGGTGTACAGAAGCCAGATTTAAACGTTCGGACTCATAACCCTTGTGTAAAAAATGTTCTGCTAAAGCAACTCATAATTGCGTGATGGTCTTGCTCCAGTTTCTTGGCTTAGCTTGAATCCGAGGCACAGAATGATCTATGAAGGTAGCAGCTTGTACTCACTAATTATCTCTTTTGTGGTGACTAACACTGAGGCCTCTTGATTTATAATGACAAATGAGGGGAGGAGTGGGGAAGAGCTGATTAGCATTGGCCAGTACAGGAACATACGGTGAACCCTGGGTTGTGTTCAAAGCAAGCAGGATTTATTCTCCCTTTTAGTTATTCTGAGAACTAAGTACTCTCAGGTGGTGACGGGTGATGGCCATGAACTTGAAGGATGAATACAGGGAACATTAAAAAAAAAAAACAACATCTTTCAACGAAACCATGCATTCAACGAAACCATTCGGCAGCTCTGAAAATCAATTTTTTTTTTTTTGTAATAATGGAGTTGGGATCCTAAGTTCCCATGCCACAGTTAGCAGAAGCAAATCAGTCTTTTTTTTTTAAGTTTATTTATTTTTGAGAGAGAGAGAGAGACAGAGAGAGAGGCAGAGAGGCAGGGAGAGAGAATCTCAAGCAGGTTCCACACTGTCAGCACAGAGCCAGATATGGGGCTTGATCTCACAAACTATGAGACCATGACCTGAGCTGCAATCAAGAGTTAGGCACTTAGCAGACTGAAAGGCAAATCAGTCTTAATATAAGAATGTGGATAATGGATGTGCCATGGAATTTATTTATTTATTTACTTACTTACTTACTTAGCAGGGGGATGGGGATCAAGAAGAGAAAATGAACTCTCTTCTTGCAAAAAGTCCTGAGTCCATGAGTTTGTTACTAACGAATTGAAGCAAAACAGACCCCAACATAATCCACAGAGGCTCTGATGGGGTATCCTGCCAAATTCAGCCAACAAGGAGGCATGAGCTGCTTTGCAATGGAGAGCTCCCTTCTGACAGTGAATTTATCCACTTGTGATAGGAGAACGGAAGTTGTCTGTAAGAAAGAGAACCTCAGTACCCTCAACATAATAGTCTAGCTAACTACACACAACCTCCCGCCTTTGATCTAACTCCCCTCATGTTCTGTCTTGGTTGCCTTCTGAACTAGGTAAAGATCACGTCTGCTCTTCGCATTGAGTTCATTACTTGCCCAGTGTGATCCTACTTTAAGCCAAGACTTGCAAACTCATATGCTAGTGAAGGGAGGTGAGGAAATGGGGAAGGTCAGGCCAGCCTAGGTCCATGGCGAGCAGCTCTGCTCCATTTCAAGGGTACAGCAGCTGTCGTAAGACTTCACTGATCGAGGTCTCAGGAAGACCAGCCTAAGAGCAATTAGGTAAGAAAAAGAAACAAAGCGAATCCCCATTCGGAAGGAAGAAGTAAACCTTTCACTATTTGCAAATGACATGATACTGTAGAAAACCCGAAAGACTCCATCGAAAGACTATTAGAACTAAGCAAGGAATTCGGTAAAGTTGCAGGATACAAGATCAATATGCAGAATTTTGTTTCTCTATACTAACATTTTCTGATAATTCATGGAGAAAACAATTCCATTTATAATTGTATCGAAAGAAAGAAAATACTTCTGAATAAATTTAACTAAAGAGGTAAAAGACCTGTACCCTGAAAACTGTAAGACATTGATGAAAGAAATGGAAGAAGATGCAAATAAATGGAAAGATATTCTGTGCTCATGAATTAGAAGAATTAATGTTGCTAAAATGTCCATACCACCTAAAGTAATCTAGATTCAGTGCAATCCCTAATCAAAATGCCAATGCCATTTTTCACAGAAATAGAATAAGCAATCCTAAACTTTGTATGAAACCACAAGAGACTTCTAATAGCCAAAGCAATCTTGAGAAAGAACAAACCTGGAGGCATCACGCTGCCTGATTTCAAACTACATTACAAAGTCATAGCAATCAAAACAATATTGTCATAAAAACAGACATGTGGATCTCAGGAACAGCACGGAGTCAAGAAATAAACCCACACATATATGGTCAACTTATGACAAAGGAACCAATAGCGTACAATGAGAAAGGGCGGTCTCTTCAATAAATGGTGCTGGGAAAACTGGACAGCCACGTGCAAAGGAATAAAGTTGGATCACTGTCTTTCGCCATACTCCAAAATTAACTCAAAATGTATTAAAGACTTGGGGCACCTGGGTGGCTCAGTTGGTTAAGTGTCTGACTTTGACTCATGGTTCATGAGTTCAAGCCCCATGTTGGGCTCTGTGCTAACAGCTCAGAACCTGGAGCGTGCTTCAGATTCTGCTTCTCTCTCTCTCTCAAAAATAAACAAACATTAAAAAAAAAAAAACCTTTAGGAATTTGTCCATTTCTTCCAGGTTGTCCAGTTTGAAGGCATATAATTTTTCATATTATTCCCTAATTGCTTGTATTTCTGAGGGATTGGTTGTAATCAGTCCCTTTTCATTCGTGATTTTATCTACTTGGGTCCTCTCTCTTCTTTTTGAGAAGCCTGACTAGAGGTTTATCAATTTTGTTTATTTTTTCAAAAAACCAGCTCTTAGTTTCATCGATCTGTTCTACTATTTTTTCAGTTTCTATGTTATTAATCTATGCCCTGATTTTTGTTATTTCTCTTCTTCTGCTGAGTTTGGGGTGTCTTTGCTGTTCTGCTTCTAGTTCCCTTAGGTATGCTGTTAGATTTTGTGTTAGTGATTTGTCTTGTTTCTTAAGGTAAACCTGGATTGCAATGTATTTTCCTCTCAGGACTGCCTTTGCCACATCCCAAAGGGTTTGGATTGTTTTCATTTTCATTGGTTTCCATATATTTTTAAGTTTCTTCTCTAATTGCCTGGTTGACCCATTCATTATTTAGTAGGTTGATCTTCAGCCTCCAGGCTTTTGGGGGTTTTCCAGACTTTTTCTTGTGGTTGATTTCAAGTTTCATAGCATTGGGATCTGAAAGTGTGCATGGTATGATCTCAATTCTTTTGTATTTATTGAGGGCTTCTTTGTGCCCCAGTATGTGGTCAATCTTGGAGAATGTACCATGTAAATTTGAGAAGAATGTAAATTCCATTGCTTCTGGATGTAGGGTTCTAAAAATATCTGTCAAGTCCATCTGTTCCAATGTGTCCTTCAGGGCCATTGTTTCTTTAATGATTCTCTGTCTAGTAGATCTATCCATCGCTGTAAGTGGAGTATAAAAGTCCCCTGCAATTAACGCACTACCAAAACTCAAATGGGAAGAAATAGAAAATTTGAACAGACCCATAACTAGTGAAGAAATTGAATCAGTTTTCAAAAATCTCTCAACAAATAAGAGTCCTGGACCAGATGGCTTCCCTGAGGAATTCTACCAGACATTTAAAACAGAGTCAATACCTATCTTTTTCAAGTTGTTCCAAAAAATTGAGATGGAAGGAAAACTTCTGGATTCCTTCTATGAAGCCAGCATCACTTTGATTTCCAAACGAGATAGAGACCCAGCAAAAAAAGAGAACTACAGGCCAATATCCCTGATGAATACGGATGTGAAAATTCTCAACAAGATACTAACAAATCAAATTCAACAGCATATAAAAAGAATTATTCACTATGATCAAGTAGGATTCATTCCTAGGTTGCAGGGCTGGTTCAATATTCACAAATCAATCAATGTGATACAATACATTAACAAAAGAAAAGAACCACATGATCCTATCAATAGATGCAGAAAAAGCATTTGACAAACTACAGCACCCTTTCTTAATAAAAACCTTTGAGAAAGTCGGGATAGAAGGAGCATTCTTAAACATCATAAAAGCCATTTATGAAAAGCCCACAGCTAATATCACCCTCAATGGGGAAAAACTGAGAGCTTTCCCCCTGAGGTCAGGAACACGACAGGGATGTCCACTCTCACCACTGCTATTTAACATAGTGTTGGAGGTCCTAGCATCAACAATCAGACAACGAAAAGAAATAAGAGGCATCAGGATTGGCAAGGATGAAGTAAAACTTTCACTTTTTGCAGACGACATGATACTCTACTTGGAAAACCTGACGGAATCCACCATAAGCCTGCTAGAACTGATCCATGAGTTCAGCAAAGTTGCAGAGTACAAAATTAATGTATAGAAATCGGTGGCATTTCTATACACCAACAATGAAGCAACAGAAAGAGAAATAAAGAAGCTAATCCCCTTCACAATTGCACCAAAAACCATAAAATACCTAGGAATAAACCTAAGCAAAGATGTAAAAGATCTCTACGCTGAAAACTATAAATTTATGAAGGAAATTGAAGAAGACACAAGGAAATGGAAAAACATCCCATGCTCATGGATTAGAAGAATAAATATTGTTAAAATGTCAATACTACCCAAAGCAATCTACACATTCAATGCAATCCCTATCAAAATTGCACCAGCATTCTTCTCAAAGCAAGAGAAAACTTCTAAAATTTGTATGGAACCACAAAAGACCCCGAATAGCCAAAGTAATACTGAAGAAGTAAACCAAAACAGGAGGCATCACAATCCCAGACTTTAGCCTCTACTACAAAGCTGTAATCATCAAGACAGTATGCTACTGGCACAAAAACAGACACATAGACCAATGGAATAGAGAACCCAGAAATGAACCCACAAACATATGGCCAACTAATCTTTGACAAAGCAGGAAAGAGTACCCAATTGAAAAAAGACAGCCTCTTTAATAAATGGTGCTGGGAGAACTGGACAGCAACATGCAGAAGAATGATACTAGACCACTTCCTTACACCACTCACAAAAATAAACTCTAAATGGATGAAGGACCTGAATGTGAGACAGGAAACCATCAAAATCCTAGAGGAGAAAGCAGGAAAATACCTTTTTGACCTCAGTTGCAGCAATTTCTTACTCGACATGTCTCCAAAGGCAAGGGAATTAAAAGCAAAAATGAACTATTGGGACCTCATCAAGATAAAAATCTTCTGCATGGCAAAGGAAACAATCAACAAAACTAATAGGCAACTGACGAAATGGGAAACGATAGTTGCAAATGACATATTGGATAAAGGGTTAGTTTCCAAAATCTATAAAGAATTTACCAAACTCCACACCTGAAAAATGAATAATCCAGTGAAGAAATGGGTAGAAGATATGAATAGACACTTCTCCAAAGAAGACATCTAGATGGCCAACAGACACATGAAACGATGCTCAACATCACTCATCATCAGGGAAATACAAATCAAAACCACACTGAGATACCACCTCACACTGGTCAGAGTGGCTAAAATGAACAAATCAGGAAACTATTGATGCTGGCGAGGATGTGGAGAAGCAGGCACCCTCCTACACTGATGGTGGGAATGCAAACTGGTGCAGCCACTCTGGAAAACGGTGTGGAGGTTCCTCAAAAAAATGAAAATAGAGCTACCCTATGACCCAGCAATAGCACTGCTAGGAATCTACCCAAGAGACACAGGAATGCTGATGCATAGGGGCATGTATACTCCAATGTTCATAGCAGCACTTTCGACAATAGCCAAATCATGGAAAGAGACTAAGTGTCCATCAACTGATGATTAGATAAATAAGATGTGGCGTGTATACATACATACATATATATATATATACACACACACACAAAAGAATACTACGCAGCAATGAGGAAGAATGAAATCTGGCCATGTGTAGCAACATGGATGGAAATGGAGGGTATTATGCTGAGTGAAATAAGTCAGAGAAAGACAGATGCCATATGTTTTCACGTATAGGTGGATTTTGAGAGAAGTAGTAGAAAACCATGGGGGAGGGGAAGAGGAGAAAGGAAAAAAAGCCAAAGAGAGGGAGGGAGACAAAACTTAAAAGACTCTTAAATACTAAGAACAAACTGAGGGTTGATGGGGGTATGGGAGAGGGGAGAGTGGGTGACGGGCATTGAGGGGGGCACTTGTTGGAATGAGCACGGGGTATTGTATGGAAACCAATTTGACAATGAATTTTATAAAAAATTAATAAAAATAATGAAAAGATGGATTAAAGACTTAAATGTAAGATACGAAACTATAAAACTCATAGAAGAAAAAAAGCATAAGCAGTAAGCTCCTTGGCATTGGTCTCAGGGATGACTTTTTGGATCTGACACTGAAGACAAAGGCAATAAAAGCAAAAACAAACAGGTGGACTACATCAAACTAACAAGCTTCTGCACAGCACAGGAAACCATCACCCAACTGGAAAGCCGTCTACAAAATGAAACAGAATATTTGCAAATCATATATCTCGTAAGGGGTTAATCTCTAAAGTATCTAAAGAATTCATACAAGAACAGAAAATAATTGAAAATGGGCAAAAGATTTAATTAGACTTTTTTCCAAAGAGCATCTACAGATGACCAACAGGTACGTGAAAATACGCTCCACATCGCTAAACATCCGGGGAATGCGAATGAAAACCATCATGAGATGTCGTGTCACACCTGTTAGATCGGCTATTATTAAAGACCAAGAAAGAAGTGTTAGTGAGGACGTGGAGAAAAGGTCACCCTGTGTGCTGTTGTGGGGGGAATGTAAGTCAATGCAGCCACTCTAGTTTTTGGGGTTCTTCAAAAAACTAAAAATAGAAATACCATACTATCCGGCAATTCACTTCTGGGATTTTTCTGAAGAAAACAAAATGCCAAGTCAAAAAAACATCTGCAACCCCTGCTCACTGCAGCGTTATTCTCAAAAGCCAAGATATGGAAACGATGTAAGTGTCCATCAATGAACGAATGGAGAAAGAAAATGTGGTATATATAATATGATAAAATATTATTGAACCATAAAAACGAAGGATGCCCTTGGGGGCATTATGCTAAGTGAAGTAAGTCAAATAAAGGCAAATATCATATGATCTGTGGAATCCGAAACACAGTAGTGGGGTCCCTGGGTGGCTCAGTCGATTAAGTGTCTGACCTTGGCTCAGGTCATGATCTCACGCTTCAGGAGTTTGAGGCCCATGTCAGGCTCTGTGCTGACACTCAGAGCCTGGAGCCTGCTTCTGATTCTGTGTCTCTCTGTCTCTCCTCCCCCACTCCCGTTCTGTCTCTCTCTCAAAAATAAATAAACTTTTAAAAAAATGAAATAAAATGACAGTAGCAAAAGCAAAACAAAAGAACCCCAAAGTAATAGAAACAGATTGGGAGTTGCAGAGAGGGAGGTGTAAAGTAGAGGGGACCAAAAGATACAAGTGTCGGTTATAAAATAAGTCACAGTTGGGGCGCCTGGGTGGCTCAGTCAGTTAGGCGTCCAACTTCGGCTCAGGTCATGATCTCATGGTCTGTGAGTTCGAGCCCCGCGTCGGGCTCTGTGCTGGTGTCTCAGAGCCTGGAGCCTGCTTCAGATTCTGTGTCTCCCTCTCTCTCTGCCCTTCCTCTGCTCACGCTCTGTCTCTATGTCTCTCAAAAACAAATAAACATTAAAAAAATTTTAAAAAAATAAAAAAAATAAGTCACAGGGATGTAATGTCCAGCAGGGTGACTATTGTTCCTAATACTGCATTGCATGGTTGAAGGTTGGTGAGAGTAAATCTTAAAACTTCTCATCTCTAAAATAAAATTTTGTAACTCCGCAGGAGATGGATGTTAACTAGACGTAATGTGGCAACCGGTTCACAATATCAAATCGTTACGTGGTATACCTGAAATTAATCACGAATCAATGTCAACTGTACCTCCAGAAAAAAAGAACAGCCCAGTGTTGCTGGAGTGAAAACTTTATAAGCTGAACTCCTGTTTTAAATATATAGTCCCTTGATTTTTTAAAAGTTGACAACTAATTCACCATTTTAAAAAACACTGCACGGGCCAAAATACATCTGTAGGTTGGATCTCTCTGAAGGAACGACAATTTCTACCCCCTGGAAAAAAAGAAAAAAAAATAACCCCACCAGCGTGAGGAGGTCAGACCCATCTCTCTCTTTTCAGTCCTCTTGGGCAGCGCTAGCCTGTTACTCTCCCCCCATCTCCCGCTCTCCCCACTTGAGTGAGGGGCTGGGTTTGGTGTGCATAGGGGAGATGGCTCTAAAGGTGGTGGCCTTCCATTATTTGCCCCAACCCTATTTCTGATCCAAGTTGGAGAAGTACACTGAATTCTCAACTGTCGGGCTTTCACTCCTGGGAGAGCTAATTATTTGCCCTGAGCAATTACATAACAGGAAAGAGCCATTCAGCCCTAATGGATATATTCACCATTTCACGCAAAGAGAAGCAAGATCGGAGGGCTCTGGAGGGAAGCGAGGTCCCCTGCTCACAGCTGGGCCTTAGGCTTCAGCTGCTCCACTGAACAGGATGAGTGATTCAAACTTCGCACAAGGTCCTGAGGGCTGGGCCAGGAGACTGCTGTAGGAGACACGGTCACCATGAAATGGTGACAGGCTCTCCTTTGTGTCCTTGGACAGGCTGTTGAGATTCTCAGGAAACCATAGTGCTTTAGCTCAGAGAAAGCCTTTATCAAGGTGCTAGTGACCCTGCAGACGGAGGGTGGGTCTCAGTGACACGTACTCCATCTCTTGTGCCATCACCCTGGCCTTCATGACCCTGTAGCCTCCATTTCTTTGCAATGAACCTGGACCATCTCCCTGCTCCCAGTCTTTTCCCCCCACTCACTCCATCCTAACCTCACCCACGCAATTTCTTTTTACTCAAAAACTTCCCATGGAAATATTTCCCATTGCTTATTGCATAGTCTCAATTCCTCGTGCTGACATTCCGGGCCTTGCCTGACCTGTGTGGGTCATCAGGCTCACTGCACGGTTGGGCAGCCCGGGAGGCGGTTGGAAAGACGACGGCTATTACCTGTTGATCTACTATGTACTGTGTTACACTCTACATATGTGGTCTTCTTCAACCTCCCCAACGGTCCGGTAACATTCACTATGCCACCTCCGCCCCTCACAGATGAGGATGTGGAAGCCAGAAGCGTGGGTTCACGGAGCGGAGCTGGGATTTGAATCTAGGCTGTGGGGTTCTGTGCTTTCTCCCCTCCCAAGGCCTGGCCTCCAACCCCGAACTTCCCCTGCCCTCCAGGCTCATCGATCAACCTGCTTCCTCCATGTTTTCACTTCCTCATCTCATAGGCACCTTGAACTTGACATATCCACACACCCTAAGGTTCCCTGCCAAACCAGCTCTTCCCACATCTTCCCTGTTTTATTGAACAGCACCTTATGTCCTTCCTGTTGTTCGGGCCAAAACCCTCAGCATCATCCCTGATTCCTTTCTTTCTCTCAACACTCCAAATACAACCAACAAGATACATCCAGAATCCAACTACTTCTCATCACTTCCACGGCCACCATCCATGCCTGGGTTATTGTAACAGCCTCCTAAGAGGCTTCCCTGCTTCTACACTTTTCTCTCTTCTCCATCTATTCGTATAAGGTACTTGTAATGGCTCACAGAGCCCTGTGTTCTCTGTCCGGTTACTTCTGCCCTTAACCCCACCCCTCACTCCTTCCCCCCTCTGCTGGTTCTCGCCAGGCCCAGTACATTCCTGCTTTGCATTCTGCTGTTGCCCCTATCTGAAACACTCTCTCCAGGTTCCCATCTGGTCTTCCCCCTCGTCTTCAGGTCTGTGATTAGAATCCACCTTCCCTGGCTACCCTATTATTTAAAGCAGCTTTCTCTGGCTCGCCCCATTCCCTCCTCCATGCTTATTTTTTCTCTACAGAATGCAAGCTCCAAAGGGAGGTGGAAAGAGTCTTGTTGCATAATTCAGCCGAGAGAGACAAACTCTGAAATCTTGATTCTTCTAGGAGGGTGATGACTTCCTCATTTGTGCTCATGTTGGTGCTGGGGGAAGTGAGCTCGTGGATTCCCACGTCACCCCCCACCTATGTTCCGGGAGCGTTAGCTCGACCTTGGCTGACCAGTTAGCTCTGGGCAAGTCTCGTTTCAGGGGCTTTAAAGGGACAAAGTCCAAAGTCTTGCTTACCGAGGGGCCTCTCAGAAGGTCCAAATAGCATGTACATTTCCTAGGGCGGGCACTCAACAAACATTTGTTGAGTTGAACCGAACGATCACCCTTCCGGCATTCTATTTATTGAAATTATCCAACTGGGGTTGGATGAATTCCCCCCCACGGTCCTGATAACACGTAATTATCGTGGTTGATTTTGATAGCATCCCAGTCTCCTTTTTCCCCTCAACAAGCTTGTGAGGTTCCTTTCCCTTTCCCTCAGCCCAACTCAAGAGGAGAAAGAGGGAGAGGGAAGACGTTTTTTCTATTCCTCTTTTCTTTTTCACATACTTCCCTAGTAGCTTTAATAGGATCATATTTGATCTGGACTTTAAAACTATTACACACATTGTAGAAGTAATAGTTACCATACATCTTCCGTTGATGGATTATCCTGGTATAGCAGGGTGATTTTAAAATACTTTTTTCCATTTAATGAACACTTATGGAGTGCTTCCTGAGAAAGATGACACGGCGAGGTGGAAAAAGCCCAGGCTTTCAAGCTTAAAACATATGGGTGGGAACCCTTATGGGTTCTGTCACCTTTCTGCTCCGTGACTTTAAACAAGTTCCTTTATCTCGGAGCCTCATTTCCCGGATATAAAATGGGCACAATAATGTTTACTGTAAGATTTAAAGATTCACGCGAAATGCCTAACAGTACCTGGTAGCAAAAAACAGTAACTAGCATAGTTATTGTATATTAGGCACAAAAACCCACAAAAATAACACAAAAAACTAGAAACCCTCTATGGAGTATGCACTCAAGGAGACAAACATGACACTGGAAATGCCACCATGCCACATTATCCGAGAGAGACAGAAGTACAAGCCAAGTGTAGAGAGATCGGAGGAAGGAGCTGTTCACTCTGCTTGGAGGTAATCAGGGAAGGCTTCCCTGAAGAAGTGAAATCAGAACCAAGTCTAGAAAAATGAAGGACATTGGTCTGGCAGTCTAGATACACACGTCACATTCAAAGGCCCCAAGGATGCAAGTCTATGACAGGTACCAGCCTTACTTGGTTCGGTGCAGACTCTGCCCCACGTGACACTGATGGGGAAAAAACAGAGCTGGAGTGAGACCAGAGAGGAGGGCAGATGGTAGGAGTGAGCTGGGGATAAACCTGAGACACGTGACTGCCAGTCCCTAACCCACCGTGAGGTCCAGCAGGGTTACGCCATGCCCGCAAGTGAGAGCTCTGAGGCCAACACAGGAGAGGGTAGGAGGGGGCTGGACGGATGGAGTTGACAGGGGAAGGCTCAAAGTCACCTCCGCAGAGACCCCGGCACTCTCAAATGGACCACCTCTCCCAGCAGCACCTGCTTTCACTTCCTGGCACCTTCACAGCTTTGGAAATTATCTTGTAGGTTTACTGGCTGCCTTTGCAAATACGTGTCTCCTTCAAAGAAGACAGATTCCGTGAGGCGACAGGTCTGACTTGTCTTGCTCACCACAAGATTCTCAATGCTGTGCTAACGGCCCTCATAGACGTGGCTGTGTCACCAGCCTGAGAGATTTGGGCAACCACGGTTTTTTCTTATTCATTTTATTAGATGCTTTCTGTTCACACTTTTAACTGTGCCGGCCCAGATGGCTTTTTTTTTTTTTTTCTTTTGGTGGGTTTTACTGAGGCATCATTAACAAATAGCATTATTAGTTTCAAGTGTACGTGATTTGATATTTGTATATACGGCAAAATGACCACCGTAAGAAGTCTACTTAACATCCATCACCTACACAGTTACAACTTCTCTCTTGTAATGAGAGTTTTTAAGACCTACTCTGAGCAACTTTTATATATGCAATGCCGCATTATTAACTATAGTCCCCATGCTGTACAGTGAGTCCCCGTGGCTTATCTTATAACCGGAAGTTTGTACCTTTGCGCTCCCTTCACCCATTTCACACATCCACCCACCCACCCCTCCTGTCCACCACCACTGTGATCTCTGCATCTCTATTTTTTTAATATTCCACATGTAAGTGAGATCACACGGTATTTGTCTGACTTATTTCACTTAGCATAGTGCCCTGTGCTATGTTTTTCCTTGCTCCTTTTATTCGATGCTTTCTGTTTATACTTTTAATTGTGCTGGCCCAGATGTGTTTTATTTGTTGTAGGCTGCCTTCTTTTCTTCGAAGAAGGCAGACTCTATAAATACGTGATAACTAAGGTTTCACGATCCTTTTAATGCACAGTACTAGAAATCTTTGTGTTCGAGATAAAATAAATGCATCAGTCATCTGCTTCCAAAATGGTCCCATCTGAGCCCACCCTCGAGTGGGACCCACCCTTGCGAATTAATCCTGATCATGTAACTTGGAAAAGATTCAAGTAACAGTAACATGACTTCTATTAATATGACTCCTCTGGTCCTGAGCACAAGACTTCCTTAGGGAACTTCCTTCTTGAGTTCAGATTGGATATTTTCTATATTTCACTCAGTACACTTGTGGCTTCTTAAATAATCTCTCTTTGGTCTGAGAATGCTAGGTAAAGTCATTCCTCCTTAGGGTGACTTTTTCTCCTCCTCTAAGTTAAACCCCGTGTTCCCTGGGATCGGATTACATGGTTGCTCACAAAGCTATCAGAAACCATAAGCGAAAAAAGCCATGAGCACTTTTGTGTAGTCGCGAGTGAAGTAAACATCAGTTAATAAGTAAAAGAGGTCATCGGTTGGTCAAGCCCACCCTCTGGGAGTTCGTTTAGACCCTGAGTATGAACTTGAACCCGAAAGGCCCTCACCCTGGGGAGCCCACGGACTCCTTACATCACCACCAACCGCATACCCTTTCCTCTCATTAGTCCCTTTCTTCTGCCTCCAAACCACTAGGGAAAATGTCCCCAGCAGTTCCAACCACCCCTGCCTCACTTGTTAATGAATACCAGAAAAGGAAAATTAAAAACATGCTGGAAAGCAACAGGGAAACGCGGGCCACGCTTTGGGCAGCCGGAACGCCAGCCTCTTGGGCACGGGGGAAGTGAGGAGAGATGCGGGGTGGAACTGGCTCAGGAAACAAAGGTGTCCGATACACGACTTAAGCAACCACACCTGACTCAGTTTACCCAAGATGTGGGTATGTTCCTACAGTGCCCTCCGGGGCAGATCGCCCACTGCTTGCAGACATTAGAAATAGCTGGCCAGTCTCTGCACGGAGTCAGTTTTTATTCTGAGGGAGGCAGGTAAGAAGTAGATATTCTTTAACCTCATATGAATGGCTCTTCTTTGTTATTTTTTCTATTTGTTTACAGAGTTAGGCCTGGAAGATTGTCTGTGGCTACGTCTTTTTAGTCTTCAAATCTCAACTCGCAGGTTAATAACACCATCACAGTCCATGCCTACAGCATACTTACCAAGGACCAAGTGCTATACTACACGGTTTACACAGTAACCCATGGAGTCCTCATGTCATCTCCATGAGGAAGAATCCTATCACCATTTGCTAGTGAGAAATGAAGGCACAGAGAGACTAAGTAACTTTCCAAAGGTCACACACCTGGTAGGTAGAGGCGCTGACATTCGAACCCAAGGCTTTTAACAGAGGCATGCACCACAGTGCTAGAAGATACCATGCACCCTGGTGGCCTGGGATTCCGAGCGACGGGAACGTAGGAGGAAGGGAAAAAGCAAGGAACCTTAGAAGCAGGTTATTTATAACCTTATATTCTTTACTACAGATATTGTTCACAGTCAGTGACTGAGCAGGCTAGGACAGATGCAGACAGCAGGAGCCCACAAGGGTGGCCCTGCTGTCATCTCCAGGCCTGCAGTTGACAGGATGAACACAGAGCTTCGTGTCACCATATGGCTTCACTTCCACCACATCGACAGGGGCGTGACTGTAGGGTATGTTTGGTGGGGGGCGGGAGGTCACCTATGGTGGTCCCCACATGCCCTTGGACTTGCTGTCTCCCTGCCATTCTTCGCTAAAAACCCCCTAGCTATCTGAGAATAGGTGTGGCTCCCAGCCTCCCCAGAGGCAGAGGCTTAAAAGGATCCTGTCAGGGTACGTTAGCACCTCTAAGGCATTTACTCCTTTTCTAGAGGGAGCCCCTTCATCCGGGCACTCAGATTCAAACGTACAGCACAAACACACAGCACTCGGGAGGAAAACGGGATTTACCGTCTCCTCCCCTTCCCGATGGTCTCGCTTTCCACGGGTTGTTACAGCCAGGAAACAGACGCTCCTCCTTCGGACGTATAGTTACAACGTTCGCATGGCCTCATGCTCAGCCCCCACGACCACGCCGGTCCCCTCGCGGGGCCGCAGAGGCATTTTGGTCCTCAGACGTCGTCCCAAGAAGGACAAGGGTGAGTCCAGTACAATAAGAACTTGAGAGACCATTCGCGTAAATTACAGTGTGTTGTTATAATTATCCTATGCTGTCATTAGTTGTTGAGATCTAACGGGGCCTGATGGAGAAGGGAAACCTCCTCCTAGGTCCGCATGTTAGGAGAGCACAGCCCAGAGAGGGGTTGGTCCTATCTCGGGCTTCCACTCCGGGTCTTGGAACGGATCCCCTGTGGACAGGTACTACAAGATCGGAAGGAGAAAAGAGGCAGACCCTTGCGGCCCATTCCCCCCTGCTAATCACAAGCCAGAACAGTAACCACCTGAGGAGTCATCTGTTCTGCGCTCGGTCTTCATCACCAGGCACGGCATTGCGGCTTACACCGCGTCGAATACCGCCCCAGCTGGATTATAGCAGTCCCATTTTACAAATGGAGAAAAGGAGGCTCAGGGAAGTTAAGTAACTTATCCAAGATGACACAGCAGTAAACCAAGGAGCTGAAAGTCAGACATATTTCCTCTGAGATTTTGTTGTCGATTTGAACCCTGTAACTGTCCAGTTATCTCAGAATAACTAACACACGTAGCCCTTGGCATGGGCCAGGCAGCTCCCAGCACTTCACCTGCTTTCATAGAATCCTCCCAACATACCAGAGAAAATCATAGCATCATCCCCGTTTTGCGGATGCGGAAACTTAATCCAAAAGTTCACTTGTCCAGGGCTAAGCACTTAGTCGCTCAGGGGACCAGCCATCCCAGTTTGCCTCGGACTGACTGGGGTCCTGGGATGAGGGATTTCCAGTTTCATGACCAGGTGAGCCCCCCAAGTAAACCAGGATGAGCTGGTCACCCTGTAAGTAGCAGAGACAGAACCTAACATCAGAGCTCTAACTCCAAATAGTATGCTTGTCACCATCATAGATTTTTGCCACGATTTCATAGAAACAGAAGCGAGTTGGGTGGGGCTTTTGTGGTTTCGGGTGCCTCCCATGACACCCTCTTAGAAGGGGGCCCCGAGGGCCACCCTCAACCTGCCGACTTGGCACACCACCTTACAGGCCCAGACCGTGTGAAATTCCAGGGCTGCCCAGTAACCAGGAGAATCGACTCCACTGTTTAGTTAGGAAGAGCCCAGCTGATAGCCAGGAGCGCCTGATAATAAATCCCAGTGCGGCTCCCTGGGGTGATGCTCAGGGTTCTAAAGCCGCGACCAGATGTGAACTTGACAGTGGTTAATGAGGGATGGCTGAGGGCTCGGGCACTGCCCAGATGCCGGGTCAACTCTTCACAGAGACATCAGAACAGTTTATCCATTCCCCGGGTCTCCTGCATCTTCGGGGTCACAGAGTTGTTTTCCTGGACACAGAGAGTTCTCATGCCACAGATGATTTGAGCTTTCTGTCCACGGTCTATGGATTTAGGGCATGTGTGGGGGTGGCGGAGGGAGGGGGGGAGGTTGGCTTTTTGGTTAACATTTGGTCTCTGCAATTCTTGGTTCCATTCCGAATGATCATCTTTACCTTTAAAACACTTGCAAATAACCAAAGATCAGCTCCTCATTTTCGGGAAACCGGGCTAAGGATCGACTGTACTTTCTATTTCAGGATTGACTAGGAAATGTTTTTAGGGTAACTGGGAAAGGGTGGATTTCACAGCGGTGAGGGTTTTTAAATATCGGACTGTGGCCCAGTGAGGTTTTCGGGCTGGCTTTGAAAGCAGCCTAGCTTGTCATGTGCTCAAGACGAATCTTTTTCGGAATATCTTGAGTTTTTGTGAAGCCTGCACAACCCAGGGCCTGTCCAGAGGTGACAGCTTGGCATGGAGGTGGGGGCGGGAGAAGACAGTGTGGCATTCGAGTGGAAATCATTCCCAGACGACATGTTAAAGCATTGCCTTCATTCCTCAATGTGCATTCCATTCCAGTTCTTAGGGAAACTATGAAATGCTGGACTTTCTCCGAGCCCTTTCTGAGCTGGGTGTCAGGAGGCCCCCTGGACATACGACCGGGCACTCGGACATCGAGGAAGCGTGTTCTTCCTCCTTCTGTTTAAGCACGTGACATGCAAAGATATTTGGTCCTTCTGTGCCAAGACTTTTTGCATAAAACAAACACACAAGAACCCTATCAGTTTCTATTGGCTAATTGAGCTTCCTCTTCCCTTTCTACATATGGGAAGGAAACCACCTTTCCTCTCCTGCATATCAGATTTCTTTCTCCCCAAATTGTTATGCAAGTGGACGGGAGGGAAAGTGGGGGATAGTACTATTTACTTCCTGGGTCAGGAAAGCCTCTCTTTTCTCCATCTCTCTTGCCAGGCCCCCCTTCTATTGCTCTGCTCAATTCCTCTGTTTTGGCACAGCCGCCGCTCTAGACAAGGCTCTCTGCAGTCAAGCACACTACGAACTGTCCCTCCTCGGGTCACACCAGCCTCTGCCACAGGGTGTTGTTCAAACTGGCTCCCCACCTGGAGTGGCTGCCATTTAGACAAATCCAACTCACTTCCCCAAGGCCTATCCCTCAAACCACTCTCTCCATGGAAGTGTCAGAGGACCGTCTCTTCTCTCATTCATTCATTCCACAAATATGTGAGCGATGGCTAAAGTCCACCAAATGTAAGGCACAAGGTGAGGTGACCCTAAGACTTCCCTCTTAGCAATCTAGCAGAGCAGGAAGACAGGCAGACAAACGAGTACAGTAGGAACTAGTTTTACGCCAGGACCTCAGTGTTTTACTACATACCAACACAGAGTGCTAAGGGACATCGCTGTGTCTCTGACCAGATCAGAACTTCCTGAGATCGTGTGTTGCGTACGGGGATGAGGACATGACGTATTCATGAAATGCTTCTTAGTTTTATGAGAATCAAATGAGAATGGTCTATAATTTCAAAAAAACAATAGAGGTTCAGGGAAGACATTTTTGACAATACAGAAAAGTGAGAATAACCTCTAATTCTATCCCCAAAGAAAACTCGTGCTCATTGGTTGATTCTTCCAATTTCTTTTCAATGCACAGACGTGCAGATACATATACGTATTTCAGTTTTTGTGCTGCTTTTCCATAGCTGGACCAAGTCAGTGCACATTTAAGGTTTTTGTTAAATAACACTACCATCAGTGATTGACATGCTCGTTCCCCTAGTAGCATACTCCACCTCAGCTGAACAAGAGCAGGACAGGGGAAGACTTTTAAAACCCAGCCTATCGGGTACTCCAGACCAATTAAATGAATCTCCGGGGTGGGTCTAACTAAACATTGGTGTTTTCATATAGCTTCCCAGGCAACCCCAATGTGTGACCGTGGCTGAGAACTACTATCCCAATCCTTTCCATCTCACAAATTTTAACTGATTGTGCAAAGCAGATTGTGTAATTTAACCTGCCCACTGACCAACCATTGGCGTGTGAATTCTTGAAATCATTTCGTTGTTGGTATCTGGGTGGCCAGGTGTCCTTGTTTTCAGGGTGGCTGAGTCCTCTCCCTCATCTCTCCTTAAATGCTGTGCAGAGAATGGTCTAGGATAAAGTCTGGGGTAGTAGAACTCGGTTGTGTTGTCCCCCAGGGAAAGAGGTGCCATAGGGTTTCTTTCTGTGCCGAAATCATCCGGACTTGGATAAGGGGAGAAATGGACCCCCTACCATCTCCTCCGCTGGACAGTATCCACTTCTCCTGACCTTCCATAGGGTGCGTAGGAGGCTACCATGTGCCACACAGATAAGTTTCATCTAAAATGCTAGCAGTTGAATTATTAGTTTTGTTTACTTGCATGATATAATTAAGATATAACCAGGCAAACTACCTCTCAAAGGATAGTCAACATGATCATGAAATATTCCCCAAACTTATATATAACTCAAGGGGTCAGTTGAAATACCACCTCAATAAACACAGTGATGGATTTCTATGAATTTCAATAAGCCACATTAAAGTTTTTTTTTTCCCTAATCCCTTAGGTGGCTAAAACCTTTAAATAGAACCTATTGGATTCTCTTTCAGCTCTAACTATAACCCAAAAATGATAAATCCCCACTGGGAGTTACGTTGAGTGTGTGATATATAGGAGACTCTTGATAAACACTTACTGAATGATGAAGCAGGAAGATTTCAATCATTCTTGATTCCAACTACCAATGTAAAAATGTCACCCCATTCCAAGGGTTTTATAGTCTTTCCGATTTTGGTAGCTCATTGAAGGAGGAGGTTCGGAAGTTGTATACTGTTAAATGATCCTCTGCCCACGTCCTACCTGAAATACCATGACTAAGTTTATGAAAAGGATCTTTAATAAAGCTGGATATATCTTGGCTTGGCACTTTTATATAAAAATTGAAATAATTTTAACAACACTCCCTACTTTATCATTCATTTCCACACTTGCTTCTCCAACACACTCACACGTACCACGATACCACGAATGCTAGAATTATAAGATCCTTAAGGTGAGTCAATGTCTTAAGGTACTGCTTTGCTCACCACATGTTTTTAATGATTTTTGATTTAAACAGAGTTTAGGACTTGCCTACATGTTCACGGTTCTGTCATTTCTATTGACCCTTCAAAACGTCAGTATTTAGTTTTGACTCCTATTACCCTAATTGAATCCCGAGCCTGGCCCTTATTTCTATCACCTGTGGGCTCTAAGGTTGCCTTTCAGGTTTCAATCCATTTGATTCCCATCATCTTACCTCTCTAGGAATTCAACCATCCCTGGGGAAGAGAAAGCAAAGAAAGGGAATAGAACAAAAAAAAACATAAATGAAAAACTTTGGCCACTTGCCAACCATCCAATTTATCACTCAACCTATTCATGACTAAAATCTATCACCAGAGAACTGCACTGAAATCACAGAGGCCAAACATTTTAATCTGTCCAATTATTCTAGAGGGAATAAACGGAGTACCCAGATTTATTAGGGCAATGTGGACTTCAGGTTGTTCAAATTAAGCTTTTGCCCATCCGCCAAAAATAGAGGAGACTTAGAAGTGAAGCCGCAGACAGAGTGTTATCACAAAATGCCAGGACCCACATCTTTATACAATGGAATTTGGTGCCAACATCCTTTGGATCTGAACTCTTCTAGATACTTTATATTGGTATTAAGATGTGAATGATAGGAGTTTTTGTCATAATAGGCAGATAAATAAGCAAGTAGACCTCCACAGCTAGATTAAGCTAATGGGGCCCTCTAGAAATCTTCCAAGGAAATACCGACCTGGGCATGGGTTTCTGTTCCTGGCAAAGAAAAAGTATTGTTATAGAGAAAGACCCCTATATTTTGAACTTTGAAATTTATGATGTTAAGGGGTACAGTGAGTATTCAAATAAAAATATGCACATCGCATAAAATCAGACAGTGGTCTGCTAGAAGGAGACCATCAATTTTCTGTTTCATAGGTGAACTTAGAAGTTTAGTTTGGGCCTCTTTGAATAAAGACTGACCCCAAAACATTGCAGAAATCACTCCGGATTTAGGCAGTTTCAAATTCTTGAAATAATTAGTGCCTCTCTTTACTCTGCCAACTGTCCCAAAATACCCTCTGTGGGCCCCATTCACACACATTTCCCCATCCTCCTGCTTGCCTGTCGATGATAGAGGATTTGGTTAATTATGGTAGAGGATTTAGTTAATTAGATACTGAAAACTGATTTTCAGAGGATGACTTTTTCTACTCACTTAATTTTAATCTGGCTGGCCAGCCTATTCTTAAATTGACCATCAATTAGATTACATAAAACTGACATTTTGGATAAGGGTCTTTGTTCCACCAGAAAACCAGGAGATTTGGCTAATGTCTACTCCCTTAATGTTAACAGTATTGTTTTGAGAAGACATGGTTTGATAAGAAACAGTCCTATGGTTTAACGCTGAAGTGTGTTCTTATCCTTGTTTTGAAATTACAGTCAACAAAGCTTTCATTGGACCTAGTTAGCCCTAAAGTCATTATCTTGTTGAAATCGTGATTTGAAGAGCTGGCGATGAAGAGTGAGATCTCCTGTCCCAGGAGTAACCAAAGAGCCAAATCTGAAAGTGGCAGAAAAAACAGCACTTCAGGAAAAGGACATTTATTAGCTCCATACTACCCTTTCATCCATGGTATCATTCATTAATGAATATCACCGACTCTGGGGACAAACGTGTTGGTGTTCTCCACTGTACAGGTAAGGAGACAGATTTAGAGATGTTAAGTCACTCACCTACGGTCACATAACAAGACCACCGAGATGCTTTTCCTTGAGGTCATTCATTCTAACGCAATTAGTAAACGGCCGATCAAAACGTGAAAAATGTCTGTCTGGCTTTAAGCCCATGTCTCTCTGCCAGTAAACGTTACTTCCAGGACCAATCAAATTCCTGGAAAGTTAATCGCATTTCTGAGGAGATTATAAGGTTTAGGGGAAATAAACATAGTTGGACAGTTTGGCTCCTGCGCAAAGGGGGTCAACGGAGGGTTTCAGGGGGCTGACATTCAGCTAGTGCTCTGCTTTCTAAGCCAAATGTCAGCAGAAGATGCATCTGCCAAGAGAAAGGGGCCCTTTCTTGGTGAGGGGGAAGAAATCTCTGTCCACTTGTCAAGGGGGTGCTTTTATCTCATCTATGCATGATCTAATGGTCTCATGTGGAAGGACTCTTAGAATGTACAGGTGGGATTTGTGTTGGATTTGGAAGTTTCCAGAAAGTTCTCCTGTGTTGCACAAATAGTAATCTACATTTTAGTGCTGTTTGCAGCCACAGGGCCTTCACATGCCCTCACTCTTCTTTCATGTTCATTTAGAACTCCCGAAGCCACTCAGTGTGGGCTACGCTTCTCCTTTCTTACACATTTAAGAAAATGAACTAAAAGCTCTGTCTCTTGCCCAAAACCATTCAGCTGGTAAACCAAGAAGATTCAAACAGATGTCTTTTCCCACCTCCTATTTTTGCAGTTCCATGCTTCCAGACCAAATAGCCTATCTAGCTAATCACACAAAGATGCTTGATTTCCTAGCTGCAATTCCAGGTCTGTTTTGACCTCAGCAAATCATAGAAGTACTTCTGACCCTCAGTCAAAGTTCCTTGGCCATTGCCACCATGGGGAAAGAACAGTCAGGCTGGTGAATGGAGATAGCTCAAGTGTTCAAAAGTTCTTAATGATGGGTGGAATCAGGAAGTTTCTTGAATCAAAAACATGGTATGTTGGGGCGCCTGAGTGGGTCAGTCGGTTAAGCGTACAACTTTGGCTCAGGTTATGACCTCATGGTTCATGGGTTCGAGCCCCACGCTGGGCTTTGTGCGGATAGCTCAGAGCCTAGAGCCTACTTCGGGTTCTGTGTCTCCCTCTCTCTGCTCCTCCCCTGCTCGCACTGTCTTTCTCTCTCTCAAAAATAAATAAAGGTTAAAAAATTAATAAAACCCATGGTAGGCAATGCTATTATCCTGTGGTTGAAAGCTTCTACCTCTCTGGGAGAGTACGCGGAATGCCAAGAAAGGAGTGCCTGGGCGAAGGCAACGGCAAGCTGATCCGAGGTTAAAATAAGAATTCTTTGTTAGTGCTCATGTTTTTAGGAAATACAACCTGATCAGGGTCAGCATGTACCCTATCATTTAATAAAATGGGGAAGGGGTGATTTGCAAATTGGACTTTGCAAATTGTCAGTATCCAATTATTATTTAATCAAAATAATTGCTGGGTTATTGACATTTGATTTTTAAAATATAGGCCATTGGTTTGGAAGTTGCCTCAAGGAAAAGCATTGTCTAGCATGTTTGGAGACTTTTTAGGAAACAAACAAAAATTTAATAAAGATTCCAGGATAATTTCAGTCCTGTTGGGAAAGAAACTTCTTCTAATCAGTGGTAATATGAACAAACAAGGATCGCAATCACGGGACACATTCTGAAGTATCTATCGCCTTGTTTATATCAGAAATCCAATTTGGGGAATTTGCAAATGTTGATGCAAAATGATGAGCCCTTGTTACTATGTAAGCAAGACACAATAGCTCCTGGGGAGCTATTTCCAGATTCCTGAATTCTTGTGTCGGAATTACCCCATAATCAACCCCCCAATCCCTGGAACTAAGTGGGGAAACCAAAAACCGAAACTTCATATCAGAAGGACTACTTCCAGAACGAGATTTAAAGTCTAATGGAAAGTGTTGGCCGAGCAGCTGATAAAGATCCCGTACAAACCGGCGCCGGGCTTTAGCGATCACGGCCGGGAGAGGCTCTTCCTCCCAGCCCCACCCGACCGGTCCAGTCCTGCTGGGGACAGGAATTACAACCATCTCCGTGCCTTTCTATCTGCGCTGGTCTCTGCTCGAAATTCCCTTTCCCCTCTTTCTCTGCCCAACAAAGCCCGGCTCTACTTCAAGACCCGGCTTAAAGGTCATTTCTTAAAAGGCTTTCTTAAGCCCCGGGATAAAATTATCCTTTTCTTTTGAACCTTTGGAGCCTCTGGCACTTCTCAGCTGGAAATTCCTCAGCCTCCCCAGTTAAATTGTGAGTATTTTAACAGCAGCTATTGCAGCTCGAAATCTTTACCTCCACAGCAGCTGGCTATATAGAAGACCCGCAATGTTTGTGGAATAAATTAATATCCAGAGCAAGTTCTTTGTAAACTAGATACTCATCATTCTAAAATAGAAAATGAAACCTAGGGGCACCTGGGTGACTCAGTTGGTTGAGTGTCTGACTTCAGCCCAGGTCATGATCTTGCTGTTGGTGAGTTCAAGCTCCACCTCAGGCTCACTGCTGTCAGCCTGTCAGCGCAGTCTGCTTCAGATTCTCTGTCCCCTTCTCTCTATCTCCCTGGCTTGCACTCTCCCCAAAAATAATTTTATTTTGAGAGACATAGAGACAGAGTATGAGCAAGGGAAGGTCAGAGAGAGAGGAAGACACAGAATCCGAAGCAGGCTCCAGGCTCCGAGCTGTCAGCACAGAGCCCGACGCGGGGCTCGAACTCACAGACCGCGAGATCATGACCTGAGCTGAAGTCAGCCGCTTAACCAACTGAGCCACCCAGGCACCCTCAAAAATAATTTTAAAAAGAGAGAGAGAGAGAGAGGGAGGGAGGGAGAGAGGTGGGGGAAGAAAGAAAGAAAGAAAGAAAATGAAACTTAGCTGCGGGCAGAATCCAGATGGCCAAGGAGAAGGATCCTGAGGTCACCTCCTCTGACAGATAAGCCAGAAGTATGACTATATTTAGAACTGTCTCTGAGAATGAGCTGAAGCCTAACAGGAAAGCGTTTTACACAACTCGGGATATAAAGAAAACACCACACTGAAACAGGTTGGAGGGGCAGAAACCCTAGTCAGGACCATAACCCAGACCCAGCGACCTGTGCATGGGAGGGCTATCAAACCATTGAGGCCTTCTTGAGCAATGAAGAGTCTTTCCACCCCGGGAAGGTAAGCCCCCATAACGTGTGGCTTTGGAAACCAGTGTGCTTGGGTCCAAGAGAGCCAGAAGGCAGTAGGAAGCTGAGAGTCCGGCCTCAGAGGACACATGCATGAGGTCACCGCTCCGTCCCCGGCTGAGAGGCAGCAGTTTGAAAAGCACCTGGGCTACACGTGAAGGAGATCCATTGACTAATTTTAGGGCATGTGCCAGAGGGGCAGAGATCTACTGGAACATTCTCTGGGAAATGAAGTGCTGGTGGGCGTTTTTTTTTTTTTTTAATTCCTCTTCTACCTAAGCTGACTTGGCACTAGCAGAGCCATTTCTGTTGCTCTCCATTCACTGGGTTAGCACCCCTTGTACCATCCCCCAGGGTTCCCTGAGATCTCACGGTGCTCGACCCACCTACCCCAGCCAGAGCCCCTCCTGAGTGATCCCCAGCCCACCACACCTGGCAGGCAGCCTCAGCCATCACTGAGCAGCATCCCCCTCCAGGCAGCAGGGGGAGGTGGGGGACTTGGGGGACAGCCCCACACACTAGAACACCTACAACAGTCACAGCCAGACCTCACAGCCAGCTGTGCTCACCAGCATGTCTGCAGAAGTCACGGCTGGGTCTCTCGGCCAGCCCAGCTCACTGGTGGGGGCCAGCCCAGCTCACTAGTGCACCCATAATAGTTGGGGCCCGTCCACAGAAGAGTGCACGCAGTCCGCACAGGGGATAGCCTGGGAGCACCTGGCTTGGGTGGCTAGGAGGGTTTGCACTACTGGGCCCCACAGGATGCCTTCTACATAGAGCCACTTCTTTAAGACTGGGAGATGCAACTCATCTACCCAATATATGGAAACAGTTTGGTAAAGTCAGGGGACAGAGGAAAACGTTCCAAATGAAAGAATGAGACAAAAACTCTGAAAAGAGCAAAACAGAGATAAGCAATCTACCAGATAGAGTTCAAAGTAATGGCCATAAAGATGCTCTTTGAACTCAGGAAGAGTAATGGATGAACACAGTGAGAACTTCAACAGAAAGATGGGGGCGGGGAGGGGAAGAATCAAAGCTGAAGAAAGCAATAACTGAAATGAAAAAGACACTCGAGGGAATCAACACCAGATTAGATGGTGAAGAATGGATTGGTGATCTGGAAGACAGTAGCAATTAACGTTTCACACTCAAAACAGAAAGAGAAAAAATAATTTATATTTTTGTATGTTTATTTATTTTGAGGGAGGGGGAGGGAGGGGGAGGGGAGGGGGAGGGAAGGGGAGGGAGGGGGAGGGAGGGGGAGGAAGGGGGAGGGAGGGAGAACGTGAACAGGGGAGGGGCAGTAAGGGAGGGAGAGAGAATCCCAAGCAGGCTTCACATCATCAGCACAGAGCCTCACACAGGGCTCGATCTCACAAACCCTGAGATCATGACCTGAGCCGAAATCAAGAGCCGGACATTTAACCAACTGAGCCATCCAGGCGCCCCAGAAAAAATAATGTAAAAAGAATAGATAAAGGACCTCTGAAACAACATCGAACACACTAACATTTCTGAGACATTGGTCTCAGAAAGAGAAGAGAGAGAGAGGGAAGGGACAGAAAACCTATTTGAAGAAATATGGTTGAAAACTTCCGTAACCTGGTGAAAGAAACAGACATCCAAGTCCAAGAAGCACAGAGTCTCTCAAATAAGATAAACCCAAAAAGACTCCCACCAAGACACATTTTAATCAAAGTGTCACCAAAGATAAAGAGAATCTTAAAATTAGCAAGAGAAAAACTGGTTATACACAAGGGAATCCCCAAAAGACTGTCGGCTGATTTTTTAGCATAAACTTTACAGGCCAGAAGGGCTGGAAGTGGCACAATATAGTTAAAGTGCCAAAAGGAAAAAACTTAAAACTGATAATATTCTACCCAGCAAGTTTATCATTCAAAATGGAAGAAGACAGGGAGTTACTCAGATAAGCAAAAGATAAAGGAGTTCCTTGCTATTGCTGGCCTTACAAGAAATATTAAAAGGACTTCTTTAAATGGAAAAGAATAGGCTATAAATAGAAATAAGAAAACTATGAAAAAAATCACAGGTAAAGGTGAACATATGGCAAACACAGTAGATCAACCCCCTTCATAGCTAATATGAAGTTTAAAGACAAATGTGGGAAAATCATCTAGACCTACAATAGTTAGTCAAAGAAATGCCAAAAAAAAAAAAAAAAAAAAAAAAAAGGGAACACCTGGGTTGCTCAGCCAGTTAACTGACTCATGATCTCAGGGTCGTGAGTTCAAGCCCCATGTTTGGCTCTTTACTGAGAGTGGAGCCCACTTAAAAAAAAGGTGTAAAATAGGACAACAAAAACAGAAATCCCGGGGGCTGGGGGACATAGTAAAAATATAGTATAACTTAAACACCCATCAATGCAAAATAAATTCCATATATGTAGGATATTATATATGAATCTTATGGTAACCAAAAACCAAATACCTAGAACAGATACTTTGAAAATAAGGAGAAAAAAGTTCTTACATAGCACTAAGGAAAGTCACCAAGTCACAAGAGAAAAGAGCAAGAGAAGAAGGAAGGAATAGCAAAGAACTACAAAACAACCAGAAAATAATAAACAATACATACATGCCTATTAATAATTACTTTAAATGTAAATGGACTGAATGCTTTAATCAAAAAACATAGGGTGACTGAATGGACAAAAAACAAGACCCATCTATATGCTTCCTACAAGAGACTCCATTTAGTCCTAAAGACACATACAGACTGAAAGTGAAGGGATGGAAAAAGAGATCTCTTGCAAATGGAAGCAATAAAAAAAACAAAAATAAAAACAAAAAACTGGGGTAACAACACATATCAGATAAAATAGACTCTAAAACAAAGTCTGCAACAAGAGACATAGAAGGACATTACATGATAATGAAGGGGTCGATCTAACAAAAGGACATAATAATTGTAAATACACACGCACACACCACTCCCAATATAGGCACCTAAATGCATAAAGCAAATAACAGATATAAAGGAAGAATTGGCAATACTAATAGGGAACCTTAACATCTCCCTTATATCAATGGATAGATCATGTAGACAGAAAATAAACAAGAAAACACTGGCCTTAAAGGACACATTAGACCAGATATACTTAATATACAGATCATTCTATCCCAAAACAGCAGAATACACATTCCTCTCAAGTGTACATAGAACATATTTCCTCCAAGATAAATCACATGTTAGGCCTCAAAACAAGTCTCAATAAATTTAAAAAGACCGAAATCATATCAAGCATCTTTTCCCAACTCAACCGTATAAAGCTAGAAATCAAGTACAAAACTAAAACTGGGGAAAAACAAAAAATAAAAAGCCCAAGCACTTGGAGCCTAAACAACGTGCTACTAGACAACTATTGGGTAAATGAAGAAATCAAAGAAAGATTAAAATAAAATAAATAATGGAGACGAATGAAAATGGAAATGCAGTGTTCCAAAACCTGTGTGACACAGCGAAAGCAGTCTAAGAGGGAAGGCTGTAGTGATACGGACCTACTACAGGAAACAAAAATCTCAATCTATCTTACACCTAAAGGAACTAGAAAAAGAACAAGGACAAAAGTTAGAAGAAGATAAAGATCAGAGCAAAAATAGAGACTGAAAAGATGATAGAAAAAAATCAGTGAAACTAAGAGCTGGTTCTTTGAAAAGATAAACTTGAGAAAGCATTAGGCAGACTCATTGAGAAAAAACAGAAGAGAGGACCCAAATAAAATTAGAAATAAAAAAGATGTTATAATTGATACCACAGACCTACAAAGGATAAGAGATTATGAAGAACAATTATATGCCAATAAGACAAACCTAGAAGAAACAGATAAATTTCTAAAAACGTACAATTTTCTAAGACTAAATAAAGAAGAAATAGAAAATCTGAAGAGACCAATTACAATTAATGAAATTAAATCAGTAACAAAACTCCCAAAGTCCAGAACCATAGAGCTTTATAGGTGATTTTTATGAAATATTAAAAATAAATTTTTTAATGTTTATTTTTGAGAGAGAGAGAGAGAGACAGAGTGTGAGCAGGGTTAGGGTACAGAGAAGGAGACATGGAATCTGAAGCAGGCTCTGGGCTCTGAGCTGTCAGCACAGAGTCTGCTGTGGGGCTCAAACTCACAAACCACAAGATCATGACCTGAGCCAAAGTCGGACGCTTAACCAACTGAGCCACCCAGACACCCCATAATTTTATGAAATATTTAAAGAAGAGTTAGTACCTAATTATTCTCAAACTCTTCCAAAAAATTGAAGAAGGGATTTTTCTAAATTCATTCTACAAAGCCAGTATTACCCTGATAGCCAAAACCAGAGACATAACCAAAAAAAGAAAAAGAAAAAAAAAATTGCAGGTTATATCCCTGAACAGAGATGCAAAAATCCTCAAAATATTAGCAAACTGAATTCAACAATACATTAAAAGAATTATACATTATGATCAAGTAGGATTTATTCTAGGGAGGCAAGGATGGTTCAATAGCCACAAAAATCTATCAATGTGATACACGTTAAAAATAACAAAAAAGGGTAAAAATCATAATTTCAGATGAGAAAACGCATCTGACAAAGTTTAACATCCATTTACGATAAAAACGGTCAACAAAGTGGAAATGGAGTTAACATACCTCAATATAACAAAGGCCATATAGGACCAACCCACAGCTAACAGCATACTCAAAGGTGAAAAGCTGAACGTTTTTCCTCTAAGATCACGAACAAGACAAGGATGCCTACGGTCACCACTTTTATGCAACATAGAGTTGGAAATCCTAGCCAAAGCAATCAGACAACAAAGAAAAGGCATCCAGATTGGAAAAGAAGTAAAGCTGTCACTGATTGGAGATGATATGATACTATATATAAAAAACCCTAAAGACTCCACCCATAAACTATTAGAACTAATTAACGAATTCAATAAAGTTGCAGGAATCAAAATTAATATACATAAATCTGTTGCATTTTATACACAAATAGTGAATTATCAGATAAATTAAGAAAATACCATTTATAATTGCATTAAAAAGAATAAAATTTTGGGGAATAGATGTAACCAAGGAGATGAAAGATCTGTACTCTGAAAACTTGAAGACACCGATGAAAGAAATTGAAGACATAAATAAGTGGAAAGAGAGTCTGTGTTCCTGGATTGGAAGAATATCATTAAAATGTCCATGCTACCCAGAGCAATGTACAGATTTAATATAATCTCCTTCAAAATAACAGTGGCATTTTTTCCTAGAACTGAAACAAACCCTAAAACTTATTCAAAGCCACAAAAGACCTCAAACAGTAAACGTGATCTGGAGAAAGAACAAAGCTGGTTTCAGTCTCCCTGATTTCAAACTATACTACAAACTATAGTAATTGAAACAATATGATACTAGCACAAAAATAGACACATAGATCAATGGAACAAAATAGCCCAGAGATAGAACCAATTAATGGTTCAATTAATCTTTGACAAAGCAGACAAGAGTATACAACGGGGAAAAGACGGTGTCTTCAATAAATGATGCTGGGAAAACTAAGCATCAATATGCCAAAGAATGAATCTGGCCGATTTCCTACAGTGTACAAATACTGCACTCAAAATGGTTAAAGATTTAAATGTAAGACTGTAAACCAGAAAACTCCCAGAAGAAGTTTTTTGTTTTGAGAGAGTAAGCACACATGCAAGCAGGAGAGAGAGACAGAGGAAGAAAGAGAGAATCTAGAGCAGGCTCCATGCACAGTGTGGAGCCTGACACGGGGCTCGATCCCATGACTCTGGGATCATGAGCTGAGCAGAAATCAGGAGTCAGACACTAACCAGGCGGAGGGGAAGAGGGGAAAGGAAAAAAAGACACAGAGAGGGAGGGAGATAAAACATAAGAGACTCTCAAAGACTAAGAACAAACTGAGGGTGAGGGAGGTAAGGGAGGGGGGAGAGGGGGTGATGGGCATTAAAGAGGGCACATGTTGGGATGAACACTGGGTGCTATATGGAAACCAATTTGAAAATAAACTATTATTAAAAAAAAAAAAAAAAGAGTCAGACACTCAACTAAGTCACCCAGGTGCCCTGTCAGTGAGCTCTTTGATGTCAGTCTTTGATGTCATATTTGGGGGTGGAGGGTCTGTCTCCTCAGGCAAGGGCAACAAAAGCAAAAATAAACGAGACTTCATCAGACTAAAAAATTTTGCAGACCAAAGGAAGCCATAAAACAAAATATAAAGGCAAACTACTGAGAGGGAAAACATGTTCAAGCAATATAACTGATAAGGGATTAAGACCCAAAATATATAAAGAACACAACAACTTAATATATAAAAAAACAAAACAAAAGCCAGTTTTAAAAATGGGCAGAGGACCTGAATACACATTTCTCCAAGGACCTACAGATGGGCAACTGATGCATGAAAAGATGGTCAATTCACTAATCAGGAAAATGCAAATCAAAACCACAATGAAATATCACCTCATACCAGTCAGAATGGCTATAATCAAAAACACAAGAAATAGCAGGTGTTAATGAGGACACAGAGAAAAGGGAACCCTCTTGCACTGTTGGTAGGAATGCAAAATGCTGCAGCCACTCTGGAAAACAGTATAGAGGTTCCTCAAAAAATTAAAAATAGAACTACCCTATGAGCCAGCAATTCCATTTCTAGGTATTTATCTGAACAAAACAAAAACGCTATTTCAAAAAAATATATGCACCCGTATGTTTATGCAGCATTTGTACCAGCCAAGCTAGGAAAGCACCCTAAGTGTCCATCAACAGGCGAATGGAAAAGGAAGATGTGGTATATATATATGTGTACACACACATGCACACGCGTGCGCGCGCACACACACACACACACACACACACACACTCTCTATGGAATATTACTCAGCCATAAAAAGAATGAAATCTTGCCATTGTGGCAACAAGGATGGACCTAGTGATTATTATGCAAAGTGAAACAATAATAAAAAAAAGACAAATACTATATCATTTTACTTATATGTGAAATCTAAAAAAAACCAACAAAAACAAAAAACAGATTTATAGAATCAGAGAACAATCTGGTGGTTGCAAGTGGGGAGGAGGTAAGGGATGAGCAAAATAGGGGAAGGGGATTAAAAGATACAAGGTGATAGTTATAAAACAAACAATTCATGCAGATGTAATGCGCAGCATACGGAATATATTTAATAGTGTAACAACTTGGTATAAATGTCAGATGGAAGCTAAATTTATCATGGTGATCATTTCATAATGCAGGTGTATGTTGAAGCTCTATGTTGTACATATGAAACTAACATTGTACACCAGTTAAAAAGAAAAAACAAAAACTAATAAGGGATAGAGAATGCATGACCTAGAGACCACATACATGCTGGGTCAGTAAGGTTTCAGATTCTCCTTTCTGCCCCTGACCTCCCTCCCTGGCCCTTCCCCCTCAAAAAATCCAAGTCTGTGTTTATAGACATTAGCAACAACTGAAATACACCATTAGGAATTTAAAAATCCAGTTCCATATTCTCAGCCCCAAGGTCAACTTCATTTCATCTTTATAAATTGAGATAGAATTTCAGTAATGACTACAGTCTAAATTCTAAATGTTTAATGTACTAGCTATATCATGGTGCAGATAATCCGTGACTCAGAAAAATCACTTATTTAATTATCCGCTGTAACTCACCTTCTTCTGTTTTGGGAACTTGTCGACTTTAATGTGTTTTCCTGATTTGGTGTGGGACTCACTATCTTATAGCTTCAAAATCTTTTTTGAGAGTGGGGTTGCGTGAATTCTGCACAATACCCAGAATCCGTTTCCACAAGTCTGGTGCTGGTTCAGACTTTATAAAGGTTCTTAGCTCCAGAGAACTTCTTGGCTGGGTTTGGAAGGCATACTCCCTTCCCCGCACTTCATTACACATAGGAAATGCTTATCCTGTTTCTACGTTCATCAGCATTGTTCCCCTTACTCAGCAAGCCTGAAACCTGATTCCTCACTGGACCAGTGGTAAAACCCATGGCCAGCCACAGATCCGTACCAGAGAGTGCACAGAGCAACAGGGAGCCTGAGCAGGGGTAGGGGGCACCCCAGGGCCGTCAGCTACCGGACTCTGCAAAGACAGAACCCTTGGGAAAGCTGACCCCCTCACGGACAGATTTAGGATCTTCCCCAAGAATCAAGAGAGGAAGCGGAGGGATTCTAAGCCCATCACATGAGCAAGATTCCACCCACAGTTAAGTGATGTTTACAGTCTACTACAGCTCACTTTTTCTCTCATTCACTTATTCCCCCAAGAAATATTAATCTTGAGCCCGCTATGTGCCAAGTCCTGGAAGCAAAGTTTTATGTTTTCCAAGTTGATCTAAACCTAGCACCCATGTTGAACTGTCTTGCCATTTTGTCTCCTAAAATTCCTTGGAGCACAGAATTTGTTGCCTAACCTGTTGTGTCTGTTCAGCCTGTTCCCTTTGAGAGGGGCAGGGCCTGTCGATCAGTTATGTGAACGCACCCAGAGAGGAGAGCCGAAACATTTACAAAGCGAGTACGGCCTACACGGCAACCCATGAGAAGAGATAGCTGCCCAATTGGACCCAAACCCAGACTAAATGGACCGGCTGCCTATGCCTACCCTGGGCACAGCCTTCCCTTAGAGGAGGGAAGGGTGAGACACATGAGCTAAGCTAGCCAGTCAGGACATCCGTAGCCAAAAGGCTTGGTTCCAGAACGGACACGTGACCCACGTCAGCTCTGAGGTGAGACTGTGCATGACTGGCCGGTGGCAAGAAGCTGTCTGTGAAAGCAGCAATCGCTGAGGAAAATGCAACTGGGAGACAGAGAGGCACAGAGTGGTGGAGGCCCAAGATCCAGGGATGCCTGGGGTTTCAGTTCACGAACCGTCCTGTTTTTGCTGGTTTATCGACATCAGCACCTAAAGAGTCCTGATGGAAAGGAAGACAGAGGAAGGAGAAGAATAAGAAAACTTAGAATGACAGGCAATGAACTAACACAGTCGAGGAGACAGGGCCACCAGAGCTGACTGAGAAACCCAACAGCTCTACTTTGCTCCATGCATTGACTCGTGGAGCAGAACAGAATTTATAGAATCTTCTGGGAGCAGAAGAGGCACGTCTTCTGTGCCTCTGTCTGCTCTCCGGTACAGAGACCTAGAGAGGTCATTCCAGGTGAAGAGTAGACTACTGTGGGTGCTGAGATTGAGGCAGACAAGCTGCCATCATCATATTCACTTATTTTTACACCCATGTGGAGATGGAGATTCCCAGGAAACGAGAGAACAAAGGTCGAGGGAGAAGGGATGACAGGCCCACTGTATCCTGAAAGAGACAGTTGTTCAGTAAGGCATGAAGCTCTGGGCAGAGACAGTCGCCGGGAGACCTTGGGGGCAGGGCAAGACGGCATTTGACAGGCCGGTGTCCGCTGTGGGCTGCCGCCGTGGGCTGGGTGTGAGAGGAGCTGGAGTGTTGGTCGCATGAGCTATCACCAGAGCGTGGCGGAGCATCCATGCTGGACAGACCTTGTTACCTGGTGGGGATAGCCCTGGGCTTAACTTCCTCAGTATCTGGGACTCAGAGAGCATCGGCCTAGTCGCCAAAAAGCATGGCGGCCAGAGCTGAGAGAAATGGACACACACTGACCAGGGCTGACGCAGACTCTTGGAAGAGTATCCCTCACTCCAGGATGGGGAAAGAGAAAGATGTTAACACGGGGCCGTGAAAAAAGCTGCCAAAGCCTAGAAGAAAACGTAAATGCTTTTCAGACCTCAGTTTGAAGAACTTTCTAAACCTCGAAGAAATGAAGAGGTAAAGGTTGACGTGTTTATAAACAAGTAAAAATTAAACACTCTATCAACAAATATTCTAAGCTGATTAGAATTATGCAAAATAGCTGCCTCCATTCGCAAAACAGGAAAATAACAGCTGTATTAGTGCAATCTGGTTAGAAATAACATTTGTGTTCTCTATTTTCCAAATGTGTTTTAGAGTTGTCTTTCTGTATATTTTTTAATGGTTATTTTTGAGAGAGAGAGAGGAAGGGGCTGAGAGAGAGGGAGAGAGAGAATCCCAAGCAGGTTCTGCACTGTAAGCGCAGAGCCCGATTGGTGGGGGAGGATCTCAGGAACTGTGAGATCGAGACCTGAGAGGAAGTCGAGAATTGGACGCTTAGCCGACTGAGCCACCCAGGTTCTCCTCTTTCCATATATCTTTAATTTTTTTTAACGTTTTTATTTTTATTTTTGAGAGACATAGAGACAGAGTGTGAGCAGCGGAAGGGCAGAGAGAGAGGGAGACACAGAATCCGAAGCAGGCTCCAGGCTCAGAGCTGTCAGCACAGAGCCCGACGCGGGGCTCGAACCCACAGACCGTGACATCATGACCTGAGCTGAAGTCGGCTGCCTAACCAACTGAGCCACTCAGGCGCCCCATCTTTCCATATATCTTTAAACATTACCCAAAAATAAATAAAAACGTAATAGAATAATTTAAACATAAAGGATATTTTAATATAAAGTATATTAAAATCATCAAAATTCCACCAAAAATGGCTAATATTGAAATGCACATGGCAAATGAAAGTAAGAAAAAATTGCTCGGCCTCGGTTGTAATTAAAGACATGAAATGTTAAAGTAAAATTCTTTTTTTAATGTTTATTTTTGAGAGGGAGAGAGAGTGAAAGTAGAAGAGGGGCAGAGAGAAAGAGGGAGACATAGAATCCGAAGCAGGCTCCAGGCTCTCAGCTGTTAGCACAGAGCCCGATATGGGGCTCAAACTCACAAACTGCAAGATCATGACCTGAGCGAAGTCAGACGCTTAACAGAGTAAGCCACCCAGGCGCCCTGAAATGTTATAATGAAAGAAACAATACCGACATAGTACTTGATGTATCAAATTAGCATGGCTCATGTCCAGGACCCGTAGATGGGTTTACAATGAAACATGTTGACCAAAAGCAGACCAAAGTATAAATGTTTGAGAAAACAATTTGGCTTACGTATCAAATATTTTTTTATTTTATTTTTTTTAATGTTTATTTATTTTTGAGACAGAGAGAGACAGAGCATGAGTGGGGGAGGGGTAGAGAGAGAGGGAGACACAGATTCTGAAGCAGGCTCCAGGCTCTGAGCTGTCAGCACAGAGCCCGATGCGGGACTCGAACTCACAGACCGCGAGATCATGACCTGAGCCGAAGTCGGACGCTCAACTGACTGAGCCACCCAGGTTCCCCTCAAATATTTTTTTAAAAAAATCTACTTTGAATAAGAAATTCTCAATGTAAGAATGCAGTCTAAAAAGGATTTATGTTAAAAAATCTTCATCACAGATTACTTAGGATTGAGAAAATTTGAAAATATATGTTGAAGAAAAATGTACCCATGTACAGAGAATCGTTTAATCTATTAAATATGCCAAGTTCAGAATAACATGCAGTCCGTGAAGAACATTTTGTTGAGGTATTTGAGTAAAATTACATAATTTCTGGAACTTATTAAAAATATTCCAGGGGCACCTGGGTGGCTCAGTCAGTTAAGTGCCCGGTTTTGGCTCAGGTCATGACCTCATGGTTCATGAGTTCAAGCCCCACATTGGGCTCTGTACCGACAGCTCATAGCCTGAAGACTGCTTCAGATTCTGTGTCTCCCCCTTTCTCTCTGCCCCTTCCCCACTTGCACTCTTTCTCTCTCTCTCTCAAAACATAATAAGCATTAAAAAATTTTTTTAACATTCCAGAAAAAAAAGGGGGGAACTGGAGATAAACTATCAAATGTTTGGAATTGTTAATATGGGAAGGCTATTCTTCTCTCTCTACTCTTGTGTATGTTTGCAAAATCCTACCCCGCATGTTCAAAATCATATTTGTAAAAAAAAAAAACAAAATAGAATATGAATAAATGCAAGATAGAAAAATTGCGTATGTATCGATACACACATATTTGCATAGTTTCTAAGCTTTCACAATAGGTCAAGCCTAACTCCATCCCATCTTTTCCCATGCATAGTTTAGAGCAGAGAGCTGTCCAATAGAATTTAATAAGAGCCAATAAGTGAAACGTTCTAGCAATCATATTATATGAAATAAAATTTTAAGAGCACGTATTTTAATATACTTTAACTCAGTATATAAAATATTGCCTTTTTTTTTTTTGACAGTGCATGCACGCACGTATGGGTGGGGGAGGGGCAGAGAGAGGGAAAGGGAGAGAGAGGCCCAAGTGGGCTCTGGCCTGTCAGCACAGAGTCCCACAAACCGGGAGATCCAGATCTGAGCCAAAAATCAAGAGTCGGACACTTAATGAAAGAAACCCTTTTTTGCAGCCCCCCAAATATTACTATTTCAACCTCTAAGCAGAAGTAGAGATATTTCACATTCTTTATCCTTGGAATCTACCATGCGACTTACGCTGTAGCACACCTCTGCCTGGACGCAGTACTTTGCAAGTGCTGGGCGGCCACGGGAGGCTAGTGGCTACCACGATGGACAGACCACCCACAGCCAGCCCTCTTCAACCCCTCTCCTAATGCGGTGGGCTCCTGAGCCGTCCAGTTTCAAATCAAACAAGCCGGGGAGCACAACGATGCCCTAACCCCCAGCCTGGTCTCTCGGAAGACGGCAGGCCCCGTCGGACCAGGACAGGAAGTTCGAAGGGTCCAGGCATCTGGCCAGGTACCGAGCTGGGGTGCCCTTCTCATTTCTTCTCTTTCTCCAACCTCCTGCCACAGTCTTGGCATAAATTTACGGCTCGTCAACAGGTCTCTCAGTGACCCCTGTTCTTGTTTTCTCTCCCTCCTTCTATTGCTCTCGTTTTCGGTTTTGCACAAAAACGTGCATGCATGTACACTGTATGGACTAAGTTGTGTCTCCCCTCAATTTACGTGAAAGTCCTAACTGCCGACACCTCAGAACAGGACTCCACGTGGAGATAGGGCCTTTAAAGAAGTAAAGTTAAAGGAGGCCACTCGGGCGTCTCTAATCCAATTTGACTGGTGACTTTATAAGAAAGGAAAATCAGGACAGAGAAAGGTCCCTAGGGAAGACCAGGTGAAGCCCCAGACAGGAGACGGCCATCTACAAACCAAGGAGAAAACCCGAGAATAAATCCTTCCCCCTCATGGCTCTCTGAAGAAACCAAGCTTGCCTACACGTCGATCATGGACTTCTACCTCCAGGACTGTGAGGAAATACATTTCTGTTATTTCCTTCCCCTAGTCTGTGGGACGAGGTTATGGTCCCCTCCAGCGTCCCCCCCCACACAGAGCTTTCAGCCTTCTTACTCATCCTTCCGATATGTTAAACTCAACAGGCACTAGTCAGGAATTTCTGTACTTCAGTCCAGCAAGGAAGCGCTGTGGACATAGGTAGGGAACACTTTGTGGGCAACAGAATTCTGTTATTTGCAGAAACTGGGTCAGAAATTAAGATACGCCACCTGCCCTTTCTCGGCACCAGCTCGTTGTGTTCTCCTAAGCAAACCACTTAATTTTTTGGAGCATCTTCTCATCTATAAAGCGAGAGGCTTCCATAGGACGACCTTTATTGGCTATAATAAAATCTCAAGATTCTGTGGCTCAGCCTGGATCGGACACAGGCTCCGCATTCTATACCCACAGCTCCTTGGATGAGGCATACGGAACGGACAGTGGCTGGGATAATATTTAGTTTTCAAAAAAATTTTAGTATAAATTATTTTAGCTTGATGCTAGTTGTTTGGTTTTGCCTAATCTGATGTTTCCCCTCCATGTAAACACAGAAGCCTGGGGAGGATGGAAACAGGGGTGAACGCACTCCTAATTGTTGTATAAACTGTGAGCAAGGGTTAAACGCGAGGCCGAAATGCCCCACATTTGTAATACGTTTGAACCAAACTGCTGGTGAGCCACGGTTTCTGCACTTCATTTTTCTTGATGTTGGACCAGAATGAATGCTTGGAGTTCTAAGAGATCTTAGGACAAATCCTTCCAGACGCGGGTGTTACTGCTCTTTGTTCTATCACCACAACATCCTGGTGATGTATTTATTCCTCTCTCTTCAGGAATGTGTAGGCAACAGACACAATGCGGCGTCTTTGAGGACTGGAAATCCCTTTCTGCCTCACTTGTTCTTTAGGCTGCGAAGGAGTTAGACAGCTATGCTGTTATGAGGAAATACACAAGCCACAGGCGGACACCCCCGGCCCTAGGGATGTCTTCTCATGAGACACAAAGGCAACGTCATTTCTAAATATAACTGTGCAATGACTTAGGAAAGGGATGGATACGAATACCATGAACACATTCAGTGTCATCTTCAAGAAAGCACCTGTTGCCACGAGGCCATCAGCGACAGTAGCTGAAAGCCCCAGGAAACTCACAGACTGGAAGCCCTTGGGAGCTGCCAGACGGCAACCGGGCTTCTTTTGAAACAAAACATTTGCCATCCGTAAAGGTTCCCGTGGAAGGGCCAGCTCTTCCAGAGCACGGCAGTGTGACAGTCCCCATAGGAAATTTTCCTCATGCTCCATTTGGGGAATAACATCCCCAACACAAGCCCATTTGGGGAGGAAGTTCCAGCCGCAGGGGACAGAATCAACAGTGGAATTCTTGAAAGCCCCCACATCACTCATGCTGGAACACAGGTATGAGTCAGCCTTGCTAGTGCCCAGCTTGTGCCCCACGGCAGGCTGACGGGGCTCTGCCGAGGACGCCTCACCTGCGGGCAAGTTCAGGCGCAGCCTTCTCAGGCAGAAAGTTGCCAGGCATCCTCTGCTCCAAACATTTCCCCCTCCGGCAGCCGGCTATACTGATGCGCTCTTCTTGCTTTTGGGTGTAAAGGTCCCATCAGGGGAGCTTATGTATTGCTTTCCTGGGTTATAAGAGAACAGCAGGAACATTCCCCCCCCGTCCCCGCAAAGAGGGTTATTGAGCACATATGCTCCCTAGATGGAAAGAGGGTCACTCGTGAGCACAGAGCATGATTTTGTTCACTTAGTGTATTGCCTTCTGGGTAGCACGGGTAAGCCTGGCAAAGTAAGAAATGAGGACAATCACACACTACTTTTAATACTCTAGGTGGCCCTGGAAGCAGGGGCTAGAGGACATGGGGTATTGAAAGGAAATGGCCCAACACAGTACACATCGGAAATAGATTTGCCAGAGGAGCTTGTTAAAAATAGAACCTGGAGGGGTGCCCTGGGTGGCTCGGTCGATTGAGCGTCCGGCTTCGGCTCGGGTCCTGATCCCACAGTCCGTGGCTTCAAGCCCCGGGTCAGGCTCTGGGCTGACATCTTGAAGCCTGGAACCTGCTTCAGATTCTGTGTCTCCCTCTCTCTCTCTCTGCCCCTCCCCCACTCATGCTCTGTCTCACCCTCTCTCGCTCTCTCAAAAACAAACAAACATTTAAAAAGAATTTAAAAATAGATCCTGGGCTCCACTCTCCCCTTAGGGATTAAAGTCCCTAAGAGTAATTCTCAACCAGGGGCAATTTTGTTCCCAAGAGACATTCGACAAGATCTAAAGAGGTTTTTGATGGTCACAGCTGGGGAGGCTGCTACTGGCATCTTACGGTGTACAGCACAGCCCCCACGACAGAACGATCTGGTTCAAAATATCAGTAGGGCAGAGACTGAGAAACCCCACTCTTTGGTTAGAGGGGCGTCAAGCACCTTGTTTTTAAACAAGCTCTCGGGTGATTCCAGTGCTCACTGAGGTTTGAGGTCCCCTGCCCATGCCTTAGAGGCCCGCTGATGAGGTCTGCTTGCCAGGGGAGTGAGGGTCGGGGAGATAGACATGGGAGTCCGTGGAATATGCCCCGATCAGTAGCACTGAGGACAATCACAGACTATGGCACGAAGTTCTTCTAAGATGGCCCCGTGGAAGACTTCCCCAGAAGACTTAAACATGGGACTGCGGGCATGAGGAAGCGGAAGGCCGGCGACCCGGAGCTGGAAGCTAAGGGTACTGAGGAATAGCTGTGCCTCTGACATACCAGCCTCACTGCCAGTCTCTCCATCGTTTCCTCCATGACTTTGTGGATTCTTTGAGAGTGTTCGCAAGTCTTTTCCCAAGTGCACTATGCTTCTGGCCAAGGTCCGACCTTCAGCCTTAAGTGTCAGAAGTTGATAAAAGGGGAGAGCGGGCCTCGTATTTTGGTTACTTGGTGTGCAACTGAAGGCCAAGAGAACCCGTCTTTAGAAAAAGGGGTGAAAAGGTTCAGGAGAAACATCTCAACGGTCTTCTAGAGCTCAATCAGCAGAAGACCAAGAGAGAAAGGATCTAGGCTCTTTTGGTCCCTGTACTCATCAGTCATATGCTTTGGCCAGGCTGCTCTCTCTGGGCGCCCCGGGGTCCGTGCCCATGATGATGCTTGACCTAACTCACTGCAGTGCTGTAAGGACTGCTAAGCAAATGACCAAGGAATGGCCTTTAAAACATTAGAGTCGAAAGAAAAGATTGTGCTGGAGTGTGGAAGGCAAGAAACCAGTAGTGTTAACCTGCCGTAAATGAAAAGGTTTTTCCATTAAGTCATGGAGGGAAAAGATGTTTGTCACACTTGGAGTATAATGAATCCTCATGGCTGAGTCAGAAGAGAAACAGAATTTTCTTCCTGCATAACTCAAAGGTTTAGACTTGAAGGAACACAAAGGATATAATCCAGCTTACAGGAGACCCACCAACATTGCTGTTTCCGTTATAAACTAAGCCTGTTTCGTTAGGTTATTTAGACTCCATAAGACAACGGGCCAGGTTTTGTGGTTTGGTTGGTTAAGGCAGGATTCTTTTGGTCCTTTTTGCAAATTCTATGGTGATCATGGTCTTTCTCCTGAAATGCTATTTCCATGACAGAAACCCCACCTCCTGATGTTGCTTCAAGGGAAATACTGCCCCCTCCATCCAGAACGGCAGTCTTTAATTCTGATTACCTGCAAAGGCATGTGAGAAATCGATCTAAGAAAACAAATTGGCCTGTTGCATTGTGAGCAAAACATTAAGTTTTTCCGATTCTATTCAAAATACTTTCAGACACCATATTTAGGTCCTCAGAAGTAAATGTTAAAAAAAAAAATAACCATGGTGATCTCTTTATAGAAATTGGGGGGGGGGGCCAGAGCCAAGAAAGGAGGAGCAGACTCGATGAACAGTCCCAGAGCCTGAATCGGCTCCCCACACCCAGTGCCGTGAGGACGCCAGGTACTCCCTAAAAAATCTCCCCTCTTTACGCTCTTTCCCTCCCGCTTTCATTACCTTATTTCTCCTTCATCTATTGGCTTCATTCATGAGCACACAGGGCTGGGTCTCTCTAACCCTCTACACTTGGCATGCCATCTGTTAACTGTCGACATAGGCACGATTACCCCCATTTTACAGATGGAGAAGCTCCAATGCCAAAGTATTAGACTTCGTCGAGGCTACTACTTCTGAGAGGTTTCCAGGGACTGCACTGATGAAGTGTTGTGGGTCCATCCCTTGACCCTGACCTGATTTTGAACAAGCATTGTACAACAACCTGTAACCATCTTGTTTTCCCGGTTATTCTACATAACAAGGTAGCACGGTTTTCCTTATTCAACCATGAAGAAATGGGGAGAACCACATTAACGCAATGCGCTTCATCTGCCAAGTCACCTCCCATATTCAAGTTCAAGTCAAACGCTCATGGGAATCCCTTGAGAAATGCCTAACAGGGATTTCCTCCCCATAATTGAAACCACATCCAACACCCTGTGAGAAGATGGTCACTGCTTGCCTCCTTCAGAAGATGCTCCTAACACAAAGGGCACAGCCACCAAAGGGGTCCCCTGAGGGACCCTTCCTGTGGAAGGCAAGCACAAAAATGGTCACAGTCAAAGAATGTTACTAAGTGGAACGTTGCCTGGATCACAGGCGGCTCCTGCCCGCAGGTTTCCCTGTTCTCCTACACCCTCGTCCAAGAACACAGCGGTTTCTGCAAATGTGCCTTATAAAAATTCATTCGGCAGGACCGGTTTACCAGCTCGGGGGCGGATCTCGGAGACACTCCATTTCCAGGGGGGCCGTTTTATGCCCACATCGCTTATTTACAAAGAGCTCCACAGACACTGAGGTGACAGAGCCTCCTCGAAGGCAGGCTCTAAATGTCTCTGGAGACCCTGTGATTACACTGAGGAAGCAGGAGGTGCCCATGAAAAGTCACTCCTTTGTTTTTTGAGAAGTAGCTGGTTCTCCTCCTCTTCTTGCTTCTGCACCTAGTGATGCATCAACTTGGTTAAAAAACACCAGCACAGAAGATGTGGTAGGCTGCGTTTATGCCGCGAGGACACAGACAGTAGCACTGATGCAGACTTTCTGCTCTAACCAAGCGATCGTTCTTTTCACCATTGGTAGCAAAATCTAAAGGGCTCAGACGTGGTTTTAGCCATCGTACTTTCCTAGGAAAACCTATATTTTGCGTATTGAAGGTGGTGGTGGGCAAAGTGTACAGGCTTTCCTGTCAAAAGTGATTTGCCTTAGGGCTGCCTGGGTGGCTCTGTCAGCCAAACACCGACTTCAGCTGAGGTCATGATCTTATCACTTGTGAGTTCGAGCCCTGCATCGGGCTCTCTGCTGACAGTCTGGAGGTTCCTTTAGTTCCTCTCTCCTTCTCTCTCTGCCTTTCCCCAGCTCATGCTTCTCTTGGTCTCAAAAGTAAATAAAAACATTAAAAAATTAAAACAAAAGTGATTTGCCTTAAAACAGGCAAAAAAGGTGCATAATTTTTTTAAAGGCAGCCAACTTGCATGAAAACCTGGTGCATTTTAGTGGAGCTAAACATCCAGCAAACTATGAAGCAGTTACGGGTATGCTTATAAAAGCTTTGAAATGGTAAACACCACCCTTGAAAGTCCTATGTGCACAATAGCCTGAGGTCCGCCCTTTCTTAATCAACTGAATCTTTTGTCTGAGGGCGGAGTTCCAGCCCTCCCTATGTCTAGCCTTGTTCTTAGATGGAAAAGGGAGGCACGCTGTCGTGCTTCTATCAACAGGTGGCCAGTAGCCGCATGCGCACAAACACGTACACAGTAAGTAGTTTACAAAGAATTGGGATGTGGTCACTTTTCAGCTTCCTTTAATATTCATGCACCCTCTCCCTGTCTCAAATTTCTCTAATCCAACTTTGTGCCAAACTCTTGCTCTGCCGTCAGACTCAAGAGATACTCAGATCTGTCTGAACCCCACACCAGTGGGCAGTCCTGGGCACCCTACCTTGTACTATTCTCCTCCATCTGACAGGAGTCTAGGACCACACCTTATCAAAGGGCCAAGGAAGAGAGGTCTTTGAAAAATGGGGGTTGGGGAGAGGTTGCAATGAATAGCACTCCTTTCTCATTAAACACACGACCTGGTCCATCCAGTTCCTGCTTTTGGGATGATGGTGTAGGGGAGTCAGTGCCCTGGGAGCTAGGGCGGAGTCTAAGACTGGGCGGGGCTTGGCTACTGTTAGTAACTGCTTCTCTAATTACTCTCCTGTGGAATGTGAACAATTAGAGGATGCAAACCATGTAAAGAAATTTGCGTAGCAATTGGGTTCAGTTGGCCATTGGCTAAATACAAAGGTCTCCTAAAAAACTACCACCACCACCACCACCACCACCACCACCACCACCCCACTTCCAAGCCTGGCACTCAGAACACATCGTGAGACAACATGATTAACACCCAAGCCTGAAGCGTGGGTGTCTGGCTCGCCCCTGAGTGGGACACCACCGTGCCTGTGTTTTATCTAACTCTAATGGAATGCACGGAGGCGGCGGGGGTGAGAGATCGGAACCCCGATGCTTCTTTTCTGAATGGAGTAGGATTCGTCTCTGGAAAACCACTACATTACAACTCAGGTCCAATCAATCTGAAGAAGGCTTTGCATTTTAGAAAAGGCAGTCAATCTGCTGGCTCTGCCAGATGGCTTAAGCCTCGTATCCCGGCATGTGTTTGGTTAAAAGCTCTTCCCCCCCACAGCCCGCATCTCACGTGATGCATCTGGGACTCAAAATCTGTGAGTGAAAGAGCCTTCAAAGTTGCAGGTGTGCGGCTCGCTGGGGACACTACACACAAATTTAAAATGCAGCAGCCATTAGCGTCCAGTCTCGTTATTTTCATGGCCAGGAAAGGCTGGACGTGAACGCATTGAAACAAGGGCCCTTTTGGGGCAGAGAGGAAGCAAAAAAAGAAAAAGGTAACTGAAGACCCTCGACAGGGACGAGATGTTCTGCAACTTCTGGAAGCAATCAGGGGGAGCAAGCCAAACGGCCCATTACCATTCGTGCACAGACAGTTCCACCTGGCCAAGTCCGGGACATCCGAGTGGTTGAAGGGAGTCCAGAAAGAGGACTAAATCAACTCAGACCCACTGAAAGTGGGGTCGGTTCCAAGGACTTTGTCTTAAAGGTTTTTAAAGCCTCACTTTAAATAAGGTAGATTTCCTGACTAAAATTGGATCAACCAATTGGATGGATGGATCAACCGGCAGCCATCCTGCTACAGCAAAGGAGTTCTTGGTGCCTTACAGAAATCCAGGGCTCCCTCTGGCACAAAGGGGACCGCAAGGGCCCTCTGCCAAGTGGGACTGCCAGATGCCCAAGGCTGTGGTCTGGACTAGAGAAAGGTCCATTGCTCCCTTCCCAGAAGGTCTCCGGCAAGATTTCCTACCCTTCCGGTCCGCTTATCATGCAGACACCTCAAGAAATAGGGAAGGGATTTTATCCCCCGTAAAGAGTGGCAGAGTGTGCAGATACTACACAACTGAGGAGGAGTCTGGGCTCGTAAAATGCTCCAGCATTTCCTAGTTCCCCCTTTTCCAATGGCTCCTGAGAGGTTAGAACTTTTGAATTTCTCTTCTCATAGCCTATGCTTCACACATTCTTTCACTTGCAGAAAATGGTTCAGTTCCAACCGGTTTAACTTCTGCTCTGAGCTCTTTAGAGTAAATGTATACACACAGTCTCCAGATACCGGGGCAGCGGGTGACCTAAGCTGATGCTATCAAAAACATTGCTTACTGCAGGTTTTAAGATTAAAAGTATGCTCTCAGAAAACAGCAACGACAGCTTCTTGTTACCAGCAAGGGGAGGCCACCATGGCAAGGCTGCTCCCTCTTTGCAACCGGCTGCGATTAGGGTTTAATTTCTGTCATCCTTGCATGGGGCACCCATGACAAAGGTGGACGTGGCCACGTGGTTAAGACTGGAAACTTAGTTTTCAGCTGCTCCACTTATTTTCACCCAGGTCACCAATCAATACCAAATCTAATGCCATTTGAATAAAATAAAACCAGCACAGCAACAACACGGTCCTTGCTAACAGCTTCCAATGACAATGGGGCTGCACTTGAATGTACTTCAATACCGGCTTCAAAGTCAAGGGCCACACCAGCTTGTGAAGGGTGTGAGAATAAGGGTTATCGCATTATAAACAGAGCTTTCTGTTGGAGTAGTCATTGGCACGGAGTGGTTACAGATTTACATGTCCTTGCTTGTCGAGGTCAAACATTTGTCTTTAGTGAAATAAAGGCGTTGGATTATATTCCAAAAATAAATGGCAGGAATGTATGCTGTGACTTCAGGAGTCTCTAGTGGGAGGGTGGAGGGATCAACCAAGTTAGGATACAGAGAGCAGTTGAATCAACTTCAGAAAAATGTGCTCGAAAATCATGTTGACTTGGCAAGGTCATCCTAAAAAGATAGGTTGGGTTGAATAAAATTATTTCCCTGAGGAAAAGAGCGAATAATTAGTGCCAAACTATTCGCATAGTGGAAACTTCTACACTTTGGCAAGATGAGCAACTTGGTGGTTTCTCAAAAGCAGATCAGCATATTCCATGGCTATTTTTTCCCTGAAATTTATAGTTCATAATTCTTTAATTCCAGTCTCTATATCAAATTAAAAAAAAAGCAGACACCTATTCGGTCATGTCAGAAACTTAGGGTCACCAAACGGTTCTGAATACCTGAGACAATAAGACGACCAGAGAATGGATCGTGTCAATTAAGCTCAGAGAGAAAAAAAAATACAAGTTGAAACAGAAGAACTTAACACTTAGCAATAGCTTTAAAGTCTGGGGGCGCCTGGGTGGCTCAGTCGGTTAAGCATCCGACCTCGGCTCAGGTCATGATCATGCAGTTTGCGAGTTCGAGCCCTGCGTTGGGCTCTGTGCTGATGGCTCAGAGCTTGAAGCCTCCTTCGGATTCTGTGTCTGCCCCTCTCTTTGCCCCTCCCCTGCTCAAGCACTGTCTGTCTCAATAATAAATAAAAAACGTTAAAAAAAATTAAAAAAAAAATCTGTCAGCTCACCCTGAGTCATAAAGCATAGGCCAAGAATTTTGAAAGAACACAGATCGACTGGGTTTTTAAAAGAGGCAAACACTGAAATAAGAATTTTAAGGCATGAAAAGCTAAACTTCTTTAGAAACAGAAGAATAGGTGAAATTTTGAGAGTTATAGACTCAGGCAGAGAAGTTCAGACAAAAAATAGGTACAGGCATAATTGGCAAACACAACCATACATAAATCAGTTGCTCCAAATGACATATGCCCTCAGGGAATAAGGGAATTTGACTAACATGCTTCCCGAACAACGGTGCAGTAAAGATGAATAATTATTTCTGAAAAATTATCTTGCACACAGGGGGATGTCAGGGGATTGGAAAAAGACCAACAACAGATGATAGTGATATAGAAAGAAAACAGAAAGGGCAGGGAGAAATTCACGCAGGATATAGGCCGTTGTTGGTTGTGGAATAAAGATCAGGGCGGCGAAATTCAGAAGGGTCAGAATACCAGGGATGGAGAAGCAAGGAACGCTCTGCAGTTAAAGCACCATAGCCCTGTTTAGACCTGAGGGCTTCAGTACCGTTCTTTTGTAAGAACACACGGGTATGGGGAAGAGGGCAGGGAGCTGAACGCGCAGTGGGTCTTGGGAAAGATTTTATTTTCTCTATCAGTCCAAAGATTCCTCCAAACAGAGGCTGAAAATGGATGGAAATCCCAAACAAACAAGGTATTAAGCCCAGTCACGGAGAGGTGTTCCAAGAGCAAGATCTTAATCTGCCATCGCCTCAATACCTTGACTCAATACCCTGCTGGAGGACCCGGGACGAGGAGTCAGGAAATTTATGGAGGACCCTCAGGTGGGGAGCACCACCCAAGACCTGAGACCAGAGAAAGGAAGAAAACCAGGTTAGACAGACCCATCTGCGAACAGAATTCACCGGAAGCAGAGATGAACAGGCTGGAGAAACTTAGAAAGCAGTTTAGAACCATACTGGGAGCGTGTGACCCAGAGTGATGTTTCACCAGGTGAAAGTCCTCCCCCACCCTCCTTCAGAAACAATCCAGCCAGGGTGAAAGCGGAAGTGGTAGGAACTCCCCTGGAGGCGGAGGCCAGGCGCCGCCTCCTTTTCCAAGGGTCTCACTACTCATGGGAGTCCTGTGCTGTTTGAATCCTCATTCCTGCTCTACAGAGAGACAGTGGAGGCTGAGGGAGGTTAAGGCCACGTAAGGAGACATGGAGTAAGACAGTGGCAGATCTAGGGTCTGCAGAGAGGGCAGCCAACTCCAAACTCATGCTCTCTGATACCAGGCACCCTCACAGCCCCCTCCTTCCCTTCAGGTTTCTGCTTAGCTGCCGTTTTCCCAGAGGCCTTCTGGTAGAAGTAAACCAGGGTCAGGGGGACACTGTTTTCCTTCAGACCACTTATTTCCATCTGATAGGCTAGATGTTTGCTTGTTTATTGCCCTCTCATTGGAATATATACTTACTGCAGGGTCCTCAGAGCCTTAGAACATGCTAGAGGTTTCATCGGTACTTGATAAATACCAGTTATTAAATTCTACACTCCCCAGGAATAAGTGCTTTCTTTTTACTAATTCATCTACCAGTGGGTTGCCTAGCTTGGAAAAAAAAATCACTTATAAACCACTCAGAGGGGAAGAATTCTAAGGAGTGGGAAAGGTCTTCCTGGAGTTTTTCCAGAACAGTGATTTATTTCTACTGGACGACGCATTCTGTTTCTGTAACAGACTGATTTTATGAATAGAAATACCCTTCCTTTGTTAAATAGTAGACAAAGAACCTGAAGGAGAACCAAACCACTGAACTCCTTTGGGGTTCACGTCTCATTCCAACTCCACCAACCCCACCACAAAAGCCAGAGGAAAGATGGATCTAGGTACAAAGAAGCCAACAGAGAAGTTGAGAAAGTTGTCACGTTTTCTTTCACGATACTAAAGCGACTGATGAGGGATTTAAAAGAAGAACCAAACTGACCACATTTCTCACAGGATAACCTAAACTGGCTGGTTATTTTGTAATGAAAGGAACAATGCCTAGGTTAGAGAGCGCATTTTTCTTAGTCTCCTTTACCCTCCCTTGTTCCATTTTTGAGCCTTAGAGACCATTCCTGTCTAGCTGCCGTTTAGAGTTTTAAACTCTCTGAAGCAAGTCATAAGCATCTGGGGGCTTTTGATGGAGAGTCAGCATCTCTTGAGGGTTTAATCATTCTTTTTTGTGACGTTACAGGAATTCTAATTCTCTGAGGAGGCTGGGCTGCCCTCTTGAATACAGCCAGAGGTGGCCGAACGAGGGATAGTCAGCAAAGAGCCTCCAGCAATCAGACGCCACTGCCTAATACCACATGGGTCTCTTTTCTAGAGAGAAAGAGTATTCAGGGAACAGAGAAAGGAGGTTGGCTTGCAGAGTAGCAAAGGAGGAAGGAAGAATAGCTAACACTGGTCAATAGTGGCCATGCGTCGGGCAGAGTACTGAGGCTGCGTAGGCAGGAGCTCGTGCAGCCCTTACTAACACCACAAGGCTGAGCTCAGAGAGGTGACAGCAGCTGCCTGAGGGCATGCGTCTAGTAAGCGACAGAACCAGCGGCTGGCTGTGGACCCCACGTTCATGAGCCTGGTGCTACACGACCCGCAGATCCCAGAAGACACCTCGGATCCTCATGGGGTTTGTATCATGGGCGAAGGGACTTTTTTTTAAATCTAATTTGAGGGTGTGGGAGAGAGGGAGAGAGGGAGAGAGAGGAAGAGAGAGGAGAGAAAAAGAGAGAGACAGAACCCATAAGTGGGGTAGGGAGGGGCAGAGAGAAAGAGAACCTCAAGCAGGCTTCACGCTATCAGCACAGAACCTGATGGCAGAGCCCCAACCCACAAACTGTGAGATCATGACCTGAGCTGAAGTCAAGAGCCGGACGCTCAACCGACTGAGCCACCCAGGTGCCCCTGAGGCTTCTACTTTTGATGGTCACCCAGATATTTCTCTATAAAACCTGCATCTTGGAGGAAAGGGTTATTACAGATGCGTTTGCGACAGAATCCCTCCAGTAGCCTCTTCATTCATCAATTAGCTCAGGAGGCCAGAGATGTTTTGTTGGCTCAGCCCTCTTCTGCCTACTTCAGTGGGAAACAATATACATGCTAGAAACCTCCATCTTCAGCATAATTTCAACCGGCTGGAGAAACTACATGAATATTTTGCCCAGAAAAATAGCATCTATGAAGCAACTTATTTTTGGTGCAGAATCCATCTCCGTCCCCCAACCTGGCCCTAGTGAATCACAAAGACCCGCAGCAACTCAACACCCACCCCAGCAACGCCACCCGCACAGCGACAAAGGGAGACATGGTAGGAGGCGGGGCGGGGGACAGCCCTGGTCCTAGAATCAGGATGCGGTGTTCCCAGGCCGGCTGGATCATCTAGGGGTGCGGCCTAACCTCAAGGAATCTTCGTCCTCTCATCAAGAAGATGGAGATTCACTGCATTTACTGTGAAGTTCAATGAGGTCGCTTACCCCCCACTACCACACCTGGTGCTTACAGTGCACTTTTCCAGGGCCCGCTACGTGCTCCATCTGCAGATTTCATTCTTACCCCAGAAGGTGGGTGCTATCAGCAAGAGCTCGGATTTAAGGATGAGAAACTTGGCCCAGCTGAGGGGGATTAATCTCTCCAAGGTTATACAGCTCGGAAGGGAGGCAGCAGCATTCGAACTCGGATCTGAGGGACTTTAGAGGCTACCTTTTTAATGGCCACAAGCTGAAGCTTAGAACTGGTTCAAGACTGGGTTCAGCCCTGCCTCTCTGCGGCCATTGCTGTATAGGACATCTAGATGACATCCTTGGAATGCCATATTCAAATATAAAGCCTTATTACTATCACTGGCCCCAGTTTGCATTTGTACAAAATTGGTCAAGGAGGTCCCCCAGGAGAGTGTTCTGAGCATGCCCGTCTGGTCAGCTCCCCTCAGAGGACACTCAGTCCCTAACAGGCGACGTGTGTGGTCAGGCGTGTCACTGTAGCACATGGATGCCATCGCTTTGCTCAAAGCAGTTAGTTTAGAATGTTAATAACTAGCTCTAGCTTTAGTTTCCTGAGGATACACGAAAATAAAGGAGTTCCCATGCCCCCCCCCCCGCCCCGAAAGTGTCATGACGAGTTCAAGGTCTACACAGTTCGTTACTGACAAGGCCGAGTCATTCGGGCAAATTACTGTGCCTCAGTGTCTTCTATAAAAATGGGAAGATTGGGGGCGCCTGGGTGGCTCAGTCAGTTGAGTGTCCGACTTTGGCTCAGGTCATGATCTCATGGTTCGTGAGTTTGAGCCCCGCATTGGGCTCTGCGCTGACAGCTCAGAGCCTAGATTCTTCTTCGGATTCTGTGTTTCACTCTCTCTACCCCTCCCCTGCTCACGCTCTGTCTCTCTCTCTCCTTCAAAAATAAATAAATTAAAAAAAAAATGGGAAGACTGGGCCAGACCATCTCCATTGCCTCCTTTGGCTCTAAAAAAGAAAAAGGATGGTTCTGGACCACAGAGTCCACCAGCCAAGTAACGTGCTGGATCAGGCCTTCCTCATCACACTGGCCAGGGAGAAGATGGACAGGAAAGAAGAAGGAAGTAGGAGCTGTGGTGTCAAGGTAATGAGCAAGGGCCCTAAGTGGCTGAGAGGGGAGACACCTGGGTGAAGAGTGGGAGACAGCAGAGAGAAGGGGGTGCAGTGCCTCTCATACACCAACAGAAGGCTCAGTCCTCCCCCAGACTTCACCCTGAGACACTGGACCCGCTCGCTCAGCTCAGCGAGGTCACTTACGGCCTCTCCAGTGAGGGAGAGAAAAGGGACTGTGTGGTTTCAGCCATTCCATTGTCTTGAGTTCAGCCCATCTGTGCTCACTATAGTTGGATGTTTTACTATCAAATTTCATTAAATCCAGGACTCCATCTATTACAGAATGCACCATTATTTTACAGAAAGCACCATTATTTTACAGATTACCAGGAAAAACACTGCCCATTCTTTGTACAGCGCCATTGAGAAGATGCAGCCTGCTCTCAGAATATTAACTATTTTAGAATTGATGAAGTATGTTCTTAGAACTACTGCTAGTCATAAAACCTATATTTTATGGGTTTGTCATGTACCAGGAACTGTATTACATGCTTTACACAACCGCACTCAATACTTAGCACAACTTGTGAGGGAGGGGTTATTATCCCCATTTATAGACGAGAAAAGCTCAGAGGCTAAGTAACTTGCCCAAGGTTGCCCAGCTGGCAGAGGCAGAATAGGAACTGGAGTCAGCCTGACTCCAGAGCACCTGTCGCTAGGCCCCAAGTTCCCTCCCCTCCAACCTGCCAGTGGTGGGCCATTCGATTATGGTCCTCAGGATGATGAAGGGACTTAGTCATGGTCTTGGGGCTCCGCCTTCTCCTTCTCTTACTCTAGGTAGGAATGCTAATGAAGAGGACGGAGAAGTGGCCACAGGGACCTCCTTGGCCCATGGGGCTTTTGCAAACCTCTGAACTCTGGACATGGAAGAATTAAACACAAGAAAAGTGGGCACCAGAATTCCCAGAGTTGGTTCTACACGGAAACAGAGAAGTGGGGGCACACAGACGGCAGGTCATTGCCCATACAGGAAGGCGGTTACCGTAAGACTGAGGAGCACACCTCGAGGCATGCAGGAGCCTCCCCAGGACTTGACTGGAGACCAAGCCAGTATGAATTCAAGGTTGGGTCTTAAAAAGAAGACTTCTCAAACTCTAAATCCTTCAGGTTTCACAACCCTGGCCACCCCCCGACCCCCACCCCAGCCCCAAGCCCCGCTCTTGGGCTTTTGACAGCAGGTATGGTTGAGAGTGGAGGAAGCTGGGAGCATCAAGTCCACACGGGCCACACGAAGAAGTGACGGTCCACAAAAGGGAAAAATGACTAAGAAAAGATGTCTGGTTCTTTGGCCCACAAGTTTTCGTTGGCCTACAAAAATGGGCCATTTCCTGCCCTATTCCTTCCAAGGCCAATCCCACAGGCTGGCAGTGGGCAATTACTCTGTTTACTTTGAAGGGGTGGTGTTCTAATGCCAACGAGGCCCGAGAGCCTGTAACCCTGCGGTGGTCTCCCAAGTGCAGACACCCACGAGGAATGTGGGAGGATGTAACAGAACTCTTCTGCAGACTCTGCCCTTTACCAATATTTGTGTTAGGTTTTCTAATGGGTAGAATACAGTAATACAGGTGTAAGTAGATAGTTATACGCTGGATGGGCACATGGACAAATTTCTTCATTGATAGAAGTCTGATCAAGAAGTTGGAAGATTATCACCCTGGGGAGAAGATCTTCCCCCATGCTCTTTAAATTCACCTCAAAGCTCCGGTGACAAGATCACCAAAAACAACCCCCACTCATTTTGGTTAAAGATTGTCTTGGATCTTGGCTTTACATTTACTTTCAACTTGATAGTACATTTATTACCTTTTCTCTTTTTCCAGCTACTACGTAGTACTAGGAGTTTGCCAAAGCTATGCTCTTCAAATTTTATGTCAAGAACTCCTTTTTCACATTGATGGAGGTGGGGGGGGTGGATTAAGAGATAGGGCAACTAATTGCAGTGTGTAGACCTTATTAGCTCATGATTCAAACAGCCTGTAAGAAGAAAAGACAGACAAATGGAGGAAATTTGAGCTGCCTGGATATTTGATATTGAGGAGCAAACTAATCGTTTCTGGGGCTGATATTAATGTTATGATTAAGAATCTTTACCCTTTAGAGATAAATGCTAAAATGTCTACAGATCAAAAATGGTGTTTGTGATTTGCTTCAAAACAACTCAAGGATATAGAAGAAACAAGATACCCATGACTTGTTCTTTAAGATGGGGAATAAGGTACATTGGGATTCATTATACTTTTCTCTCTACTTTTGCATTGAGATTTTCATCAGAAGAAGTCAAAATGAAGAAAATAAAATCAGCCAAACACGAAGCAACCAGGGAGTCCTGACGTGAAAGAAATCCTCACTTTGCTGGTCGTTCACCTGACATAGTCATGTGACCCAAAGAAAGGCAAGGACAGTTTGCAAAGCCTTAGAGGGAGATCTTGAAACTCCTAGGGTCTGCATTTTAGACCAGAAAGTGAATGGTTGGGACTGGAGTTGCTTGACTGCTGGCAAAAGAGAACTTGCTGATTCTCAAGGAGAAACAAATTAAGATCGTTAAATAGGACCCCTGTGAAATTCAGACATCAAAGAATGATGACAAAGCAACATTTTGATGAGTTAAGTGTAAATGAACCAGGAACATGCGGCTTCAATTTCCTTCCAAATACACGTGTTCGTAGATTTAAGGAAAAATGTTCTATTAAACATGTGCGAAACTGTAATACTTTGAAAGACACGGAGAGTCACTGAACCTGAGTGGGCCCTGGCTTTGCTCCCCCAGATTGGACCTTGCTCCTCTCTGTTGGAATAGGACTTCTTTATCTCACCCCATTTCCTCTGTAAACCCCACCTCCTTCCTTCCAGGTCTAATCCAAACTTAACTTCAGATTCTCAAAACATGGGACAAGAAAAATCCAGAGATCAGCAAGCCTTATTCTCCTTTTCCGTTTTGAAGAAAAAGCAGCAAATTCTTGGAGACCCAACTTGGAAAGTGTTTCCTGGCAAATCCATAAAGCTCACTCCCTTGGTTTCAACTTGGAAAGTGTTGGGAGCAGTTAACACAGCAAAGTGTGGAGGAAATGGCGGCTGAGGTAATCCCCCGTGCTCCCCTCCCTCCTCACTTTTGCAAGAAAGAGCCCAACTGCAACCATCTAGATGGGCCTCCTGCAGAGCTCCACGTGGTACAGAGCTTTTGAAGAGGAGGCTCTCCCCGGCTCTGCGGCTCAGGGCCCGACACCCAGCCCATGTCTAGCTGAAGTCAGCAGGGAGACAAGAAGTTACTAAGGCCAGGGCTGCTGCATAGCCTTGACCTAGAGAAAGGGAACTCGGGGAGCTAGACCAAGGGCCAAATGAGTGCCACACAAGACAAAGGCAATCTTCGCTTGAGTGGCCGGAATGCCCAGCTGAGAGTGATTTAAGATGCTCTTTGGCCTGCAAGCCCCAAAGTGGATGTTTTTGCTGCAGGAAGAGGGTGCAGCTTGTCAGGAGTGTGTTTTGCAGGTTGGTTTGAGAAAGTTCTGCTAGCGGGGTGATGGGCGGTTGGAGTGCTTGGACTTAAGACATCTGGTGGGTGTTCTGCATCCCTGAACGTCGGGCCCTACCCCACTGCCCGGGAACGGCACACACAAGGCTGCTTAAAACTCCTACTGCTCTTAGCGGTTTCTCCAGGAGACCTCATCCGTCCATAGCCTTACACGGTTTAAGTTACAAAATCGGAATCATTCATCTTCATTTCTCGAGCGCAAAACTCCACGGGGAATAAACTTTTCCTGCTTAGAACTGCTATCTCTCCCATGTGTCAGAGTGGAGTTTCTCCTTCCAGATGCCGGCACGAACACTGTTCACCGATATGCCACTTACAAACCAAAAATATTCGGACATGTGCTAGAAAGAGAGCCAACGTTGCCTGACCTCCTGAGAAGTCACCCAGGTATGGCGGCAGCACTAGCCTGCAGTGACCATGCCTGCCCGCCTCACGGGTAACTGCAGCTCTAAAACAAAGGGCAGTCTCCTGCTTTGAAAAGCGGGACTCAAGACTCACTCAGACTTACACCAGGGGCACGGACACCACATCCACTGCAACAGGACGCAAAAGTGAAAAGTATTTCTGAGGATGACAAGAGCTAAAAGTTGTAAAGGTGGGAGGAAGATGAATAAAACCTTTCGGCTTTCTGTAAGTGGCTTTTGAGAGTTGGGCATGTATCATAAAATGCATCTCACCACGCACCAGAGGCCTAGTTTCTTCCTGGGATTCTTGCTAAACAAAACATGTAGAGAAATGTCACAGCAGCCACAGAACACCAATGACCAGAGCGGCGTCCATTTTGGTTACTCCAGCATGGTGCCACTTTGTGCAACACCTGAGGCAAGGCTGTCCTGCACCGATACTCCCTTCCCCAGAAAGCAAACCAGGGTCTTCTTTATCAGACCTTGCGATATTTAGGAATTGGCCAAGATAAGAACCAAATTCACGTCACTCAGCTCAACGGAAGCCTGAAGCGTGCAGAAATGAACATCGCTCAAGCTCTCCCTCTGAGGACTCACCACGTCGAGGAGACAGACAGGAAAGCTGCCGAGGACACAGAGCAGACCCGGAGAGCGGAGGGCTGGTTCTCCACAGGGACGTCAGGGCGAGCCGACATCCCATCTGGAGCTAAGAGCGCTTGTACTGCAGGGCCCATAAGGATCACCTGGGGAGCGTGTTCCGCAGGAAGATGGCGGGCCCGGGAGGATCACCCGGGGAGCATACGAATGAAAACAGTTGCCCCCGGCCACATGTTTTTGTTTTAGCAGGTTTTAGAGTCCACAAATCTGCATTTTAACAAAACAGCCCCCAACTGTTCTCAAGACTTCGCCTATATGTCTCCCCGCGTGCAGGGCTGCAGTTAGGCCCAGAAAGATGAGAAGGCCATATCGATGCTCGTGCCTGAGACTGAAAATCTATTCCCTACATTCGCTTTGGGGCCTAGGAAATTCAGAGAGTTTGCAGAAGTGTGGGGGTGAAGGCTCTTGGGGAAAGAGAACTCGGGGAGCTGGACGAGGGGCCAAAGGAGTGCCACCCAAGACTAAGGCAAACAATCCTCCCTTGAGCGCCCGGAATGCCCAGCTGGGAGTGATTTAAGATGCTCTCCGGCCTGCAAGCCCCCAACGGGAGGTTTTTGCCGCAGGAAGAGAGAGTGGTTTGTCGGGAGCGTGTTTTGCAGAGCCGCTTAATGCCCCCAACGCCATGGTGTGCTCTTTGCATGCCGTGAGCACAGTCTCGCACGCCCTGCCCCTAACCTGTGGACCGGGATTCCACGTCACATGCCCTGGTTTGGGGCTGCTTCCGTGGACTTCGCTGTCCTCTGGGTCAAGGCAATGAGTGATCATGGACATGTTTAAAGCCGGAGCTGCCCAGGGTCATAAACTGTTGACTTTCAAGGCCAAACTGGGCAGGCAGAATGATCTGCTGTCCGACAGAGTGTTTTTGTTTTATTTTAAGTTGAATTAGAATACTTTTAGACATTATACATACATAATATGTATTGTATATAATATAGTAAAAATATATACAATAACACATATACATATGTATAATAATATATATTTTATTACATATAATGTCGAAAAACATTCAAATTACACACACACACACACACACACACACACACACACACACACTGTGGTAGATCGGGGGCCTTACCCCTTCCTTCTGTCTTATACACGAATGACTCCCATGTTTATGTAACTCCTGCCTGGTTCCTGTAGGCATTTGCGTTTGCGACCCTCAGGGCCACATGCTGTAATTGAGACTGTTTACTGGATTGGTTCCAAGTGTCCAGCTGGGTTCTAAGGGAACAGGACTCAGACCGAGAGAGCCTTGGCCAATCCAGGAGGGTCTCTGCAGCTGGAAGGGCGGGAACACAGGTCAAGCGCACCCAAGGCCAGGACATCAAAGCCCAAACCAGGGTAGCAGGAGGAAGCCCGGCTCCCCAGTGCTTTCCCGTGAATCCACCCAGCTCGGCCCGCCTTCCAGATCCCAGTGGCCTATGGTAGTGAGAGAAGTGTCTCTTTATCTCAGGGACACGCAGCCACTGCCCCACGCCCCCACCTTCCAAGAACGGTGAGGGGGCCCAGGAGTCCTACTGACTGCTCTCCATTGTTGTTTCTCACAGCTTTGGGGACAACCACGGCCCCTTTGCAACCTTCCTGCAATGCCATTTACTCTACCTGAAATACTTTCTCTTTGCCTCCATGTTTCTGCCTAATCCTTCCCTGATCACTTCAAAGATCCAGCTCAAACCCCCAACTTGCCCAGTTGTATTCCCTGACCAATTTCATGGAAACAGACAACCTCCACCTCCTCTCAACTTATTCCCTACCTTACTTTTTAAAGACATCTCCCCTTTTGCCTTGGATCATTGCTAATATTTCTTATGTGTATAAATTTTGTCTTCTCAACAGAACTGTCAGCTCCTTGAGGGTGGGTACCATGCCTAATTTCTTACCACCTGTATTGCTTAAAGCACCTCCACAGTACCTGAAATGCGTCATTAATCCACTGAATAGTTCATTATCTCACTAGAAATGCCAGGTAATAGCTCCACAGAATTCTCTCATAAATCATCATCCCCAGGGACTGGAAACTTCCAGAAAGTTCTGGCAAATTAGCATGGGAACGCCGTCTAGGCAATTTCCTGGCATTAGGCTTCCTGGATTGCTTCACGTTTTGGAACTTGTGACCAGTTATTCAACAGAAAAGTTGCCTTGACTCACGTACTTGTAGGAAAGAAAATTGATAAGCCAGTATGAAGAGCCTCCCTTTAATTAGGCTGCAAAACCGAAAGTCACTTAGTGGAGAGCCTCCTCAGGAGCACCTGCAGTGGGGTTGAGTGTGGGCCCTCAAACATGTGTACCTGGAGCTTGTGAACATTCACCTCATTTAGAAAAAGATGTAATTCAGTGCAAGGTCTCAGGATGAGGGCACCTGGGTAAAGCAGGTGGGTCCTAAATCCAACGAGAAGTGTCCTTATAGGAGGAGGGAAAGACGTGGAATTGGAAAGACACCCGTGGAAGGCCAATTGAGGACAAAGGCAGAGACTGGAGTTACGCAGCCAAAGCCAAGAAACGCCTGGAGCCACCAGGACCAGGAAGGGGCCAGGGAGGCTTCTCTCTCACAGCCTTCATAGGGAGTGTGGTCCTGCCGACACCTCGATTTCAAGCCTCTGGCCTCCAGATCCGTGAGAGAATACACCTCTGCTGTCCCAGCAGCCCCAGGAAATGAATACAGCCCCCAACCGGCATAGCAGGTGGGGGCGGCGAGGGTGGGAGGAGCGCTCGGGCACTAGAGTCCAGAGACGCCGTCAAGGGAGGAGCCTTTCTACCATCCCAAGTCGCTCTGCGGTTGTATATTTGTCTAGAAAAGCTTCCACATGCCATTATCACCCCAGAGATGCTCACCATGCTGGCTTAAGCCTGATATTTCCTGGCCGAACCTTCTTATCTAAGGAAGACAAGGGTTCCCTTCCAAAAGGATGGGACCGGCTAACCCTGAAACGCAGGGTCCTCAGAATGAATCCTCCGCCTCCAAAGACCTAGGTCATTTATTCTCTCCTCTGTCAAGAATTTACTGAGTATGTGCTATGCTACATAAATTGGTTATTCTGCGAATTATAAAAGAGACCCTTGTTATTACTGTACACATTCAGGGGGGCAGGGTTACTTCTACCTAAATATGACTGGCTGAGCTTTTCTAGTCTGGGCTCTATGAGTTTTTTTTTAATGTTTATTTATTTTTGAGAGAGACAGAGAGAGTGTGTGAGCAGGGGAAGGGCAGAGAGAGAGGGAGACACAGAATCCGAAACAGGCTCCAGGCTCCGAGCTGTCAGCACAAAGCCAATATGGGACTCGAACCCATGAACGGTGAGATCATGACCTGAACCAAAGTTGGATGCTTAACCCATTGAGCCACCCAGGTGCCCCTCTTTTTTTTTTTTTAATGCTTTATTTATTTTTGAGAGAGAGCGTGCAAGCGGGGGTGGGGCAGAGGGAGAGGGCGACAAAGGACCTGAAGCAGGCTCTGCGCTGACAGCAGAGAGCCCGACGTGGGGCTTGAACTCAGGAACCACGAGTTTATGACATGAGCCCAAGTTTGACGCTCAACCAACCAACCTAGCCACCCAGGCGCCCTGGGAGAATACATTTTTATAAATGCTCCAAACACTGAGGCACACACCACAGCGCTTTTTATATGTTTGCCAGAAGCTGTTCACACCCGCCTGCAATGCTCCTTTAAAGCTTACTAACAAGAGGTGCCCGAAAAATCTCACTGTAGAGTTTGGGTACCTGAGTGAGTTCCTCTTATAAAATGGACATGGGTCATATAGGAAATTGTCTTTATTTGTTAGAGAGGCACGGTGAAGTATTTAGTGGCGAAATGTCATGACTGCCATCTACTCCGGACCACATCAACAAAAAAATAAATGAAGCGAATGTGGCAACATAGTAATCATGAGGCCAAGGTGACGGAGTATGGGGGCCCCCTGCCCAGTTCTTTCTGCTCGCCCATGCGCTTGAAAATGGTCAGAACCAAAAATCTGACGGATGTATATTTTTTACATTTAGGGTTATCTTTCTGCTGTACGGATACTGTGTGTGTTTGCAGGTGGAATGACCGATTGTCTCCATTTAGGGAGTTGTCTTCTCCCGGTTTAGAAACGCCTGAGGGAGGCTGCAGATCTGTGCCTGCAAGCTGGGTTCTTAATTGCTCTTCGGTTCTATTTATGGAAGGAAGAGAAGACACATCTATTGAGAAAAAGTAGAGTACCAAAAAAAAAAAAGCAGGGTTGGCACAGAAGCAGGAAAAAAAATGCCTTGCCGGGGAAGCTTCGCATCAGTAAGATGGTGTTTTTTGTTAAGTCACAGACCTAAGCGTGCAGCTTTAGACCGCTGGCAGGGTGCTTTGTCCAAGTGCATCTAGCTCACGTGGGGCTGCTTCCGCGGAGCAGGCACCCCAGCCAGGGAGCTGACTCCGGTCCCACCCCCGACACACCCAACACACAGACACAGGCAGGCAGCGGTACGGAGGGACTCACAGTTCTGAGTACAGGAAGTGCAGACTGCCCACGTTATCAATGTAGTTGGCAGGGCTCAGCCACGGCAGGACCAGCAGCAGAAGCGCCTTCATTTTTCCGAGCAGGGTGCTGCTTCCTTCCCGGCCACCTTCTCTCTCTGTCCGCTGCAGGGGCCCAGCCCAGCTCAGTTTCCCTTAAACAAACCTCGCCATCTGCCCACAATCAGTAGATTGTAAGGCACCTGCTTCGGAGCCCTTCGATGGAGCCACGCTGATAAATCACGGGCTTGGAAGAGGATCGTGCCCTCCGCCTCTCGGAAGGGGAGATCGGAGAGCAGAGGGACCCACCGTGGTCGGCCAGAGGGCTCCGGCTGAGAGCGAGCAGGCTGATGCCCGGGAAAGGGACCTGCCCTTCCTGCAGGATGCCGACTGGTTCTTGGGAAGCAGCTGGTACGTTTACATCACTGGCCGGGAGCAGATGGGCTGGGAGCTGAACTGTGTTGGAAGCGGGCAGGAGCGTGGCACACTCAGACCCCACGGTGTGGATACACCAATCATCAAAAGCTGTCCCACAGTCCGCTAGAGGAAGACACGAGAGAAATTAGCATCCTCGGAACGCAGCCTGGGGGTCTGAGCTCCAAGTGAGCCTTCAGACATGGAGACAAGAGGGTTAACTATGAACCGACTCCACGTCTCGCTGCACATTTAGAATATGCATTTAGGATATTTTACCTATCCCTGTCCTGACTACACTGGCAGCTGTAAGAAAAGCGATGGCTTCTCTATGAATTTGAATGTTTGGTCCTTTGCGAGAATAGATTGTGGTGTTCTCTTGGAGAAAAATGAAAGCGTTGATAGACAGATGTAAGAGTTCTGTCCAGACGATGCCCAGGTTTCTATTCTGTAGGAAAGAAGTCACTCCGTTCCTCCTCCTCCCCTGAGTGGCTGAACTAAGCTCTGACACTAGTCGTAGGACCCTGGGCCTTTCATTGAGGCTCCCGAGCCTCACCTTCCTCATCTCTGAAATGGAGCTCTATTCATGCCGTCCCTGCAGGGTCCAGCGGGGGCTGGGCTCATTGCTTCTAGCTTTAAGACCTGTGATTCCAGCCTACGCCAACTATCTTAACGTGAGGACTTCTTTGCCGGCCTAAGCCCTGTGATGTCCCGGAAGCCCCCGGGCTCCCCTCCTTCTACCCCGTCTTCAAAGAAGTGTAAAAATCCATTTGGGCCTAGCAACTCAAGGCCCAAATCTTAACAGAAACTTCTTAAAGGGATAGTTCCACTCATGCAACCAAGCAATTACAGCAAACTAGACTTGACAGGAAGCCGACCAGGAAAAAGTGTGCGGAACGCGACCAAATGCAATGAGCTGGGTAGTAAGCAGGGGTTTGGCCTCAGAGAAATGCGTTTACCTGAGGCAGGGCTGAAAGAGTTTAAATACAGTAGATCCTTAGAACATACAGGTTTAACTGTTCAGTTTAGATCAGAGAGAAGCAATCTTGATAAAGCAGGACCTGTATTAATTTACAGTTTTGTCGAGGCTCTAATGTGAATTCCATTCCCTGTAGGTCTGGTATGCAAGCGTGAGTCAGGGCCGGTGAAAAGGAAGTTAGGTTTTGTATTTAGTTCCTGGAGTCCAACAGATGACTTTGAACCCTAGCTCTGCTACATGCTTGCTGTGCAACACTGGGCATGTTGCTTCACCTCTCTGAACCGCTGTATCTTCCTCTGTTGAAGAAAGACAACCACAGCGCTTAACTCATAGCCTCGTTATGAAGGTGGAACGAGATAATGCCTCGTTATGAAGGTGGAACGAGATAAAGAACAAAGGGCTCAATGAATGTTAGCTGTTGTTACAAGAATTGTCATTGACAACCACTAGTAGCGGTGAATGAGCCTCGCTGGCAGCTCAGCGCCCACCTCCAAGAGGCTTTGTTCTTCTCGTCCTTTCTTTCCTTCTGCACTGCTAGGGACATGGAATGTTCCCGTCCTTTCCTGAATATGGAGTGTCACAGAGTCCTGGGACACGCTTTTCTGGAGTGTGCCGGACCTGCCGTATGGATCATAGCTCCTGAACAGCCTGGAAAATAATACCGTGGGTTTCACTGTGTGCTAGATTGTATTTCTGATAACCTTGGACATGTCGGAGTGTTCCTCCAAGTCTCTATGACAAAAGAAGGATGTCTGCCCTTTTACCTCCTTGCACTTCAAGAGAATAAAATTCATCGATGGAAAAGAATGCAATAGAAAAACGAAGGAATTGTTTGCTGCTGCTGTCTATGTCACTGCTGTAAAAACTGCTGGTCACCTATTCAGTATCTCATTTCTCTTCTTTTTCCAGAACCTACATTTAGTTCGTGGTGGTAATGCGCTTTAGCCTCACAGATGGGTTGGCCATACAATGCAATTCTGGCTAATGAGGTATAAGCAGAAATTACTGAGTGAGACATCCCAGAAGCTTTTTAAAGAAAAAGCCTCAGTATGCATATTGTCAGTTTGCTCTTCCTGCCTGGTTCTTCCTAGCTGGTTATTTCTGCCTGGAACTTGGATGCGATGCTGGCATTTCAGCAGCCATTTTGGGACCAAGAGGTGACAAATTGAGGCTGAAAATCTGCAAAGCAGAAAGAGCCTGGATTATTGATGGCAGCATGATAACATCATACTTGTCATGAACTTCCTACCTCCATACTTTGTTATATAAGAAAAATAAAATATTTTCAAAATTAAACCAGGGGCACCTGGGTGGCTCAGTCAGTTGGGCGGCCGACTTCAGCTCAGGTCATGATCTCGTGGTCTGTGAGTTCGAGCCCCGCATTGGGCTCTGTGCTGATGGCTTGGAGCTTGGAGCCTGCTTCTGATTCTGTGTTTCCCTCTCTCTCTGCCCTTCCCGTGTTCACGCTGTGCCTCCATATCTCTCAATAAACATTAAAAAAAATTAAAAAAAAATTAAACCAATAAAACTTCAATTTTCTAATACCTGCCATCAGATAGAATCCTAATGCAATCCCCTGGGGATAAAATCTTGCCTTCAAATGGCCATGTTCTGTAGCTACCTTGCCCTAACCCTAATCCTCGTACCTCTTGCCCGGCTAAATTATCCTTAAATGTCATCTCAGATGTCACCCATAAGCTCCTGTTTCCTTCTCTTCACTAAACTGGGAGCTCCTTGAGGGCAGAAGCTCTACTGGTCTTGTTCCCTAGAGTACCCTCACCGTAGTGCCTAGAACACAATAGATACTCAATAAATATCAAATGAAATAAAATTCAACGTGGTTAAAGAGTCAACTTTTTGGACCAATCTTTCTTGATCAGAGGCCACGTAGCAAAACAAAACAACAGGGCCTCGGGACTTCAAACATGCCAAGAGCCATGGTAGGGGTGAAGCGTTTTACCCCTACGGATAGATAATCAACGTCCAGGAATAAAGGAAATATGTCAAGATTTCTGGGCACGAGTGCCCAGGAGAAAGTGGTTTCTTTGGCAAATTGCTGGGGGCACGATGGCAACCCCGTGCCTCTCTCAGGAGGCAGTGCGGGACAATTCCTCGTTTCTTCCATGCCCGGGAGAGTGAGGAGAGCGGCGCTCAGCCAGGTAGGAGCCACGCGAAAGCTGGGTTCGGGACTGGAATGTCACTTGAAGAATGAATGTCAAAACAGTTATGGTGAAAAGGCCAAGCCTGGCTGACATGGTCAACGAGACTCGTAACCTCCGCATCTTACCATAGGGTAAGATCTTCACTCCACAGCACATCTTCCCGGCCCTGCGGGGTTACTCTGTCTGTGCTCCGCGGACTTACCACAGAAAAGGGCCCCCTGGTAGGAGGGAAGGTGAAGAGAGGCTGCAGGGCAGGTCTTTGGAGAAGAAACTCCAGGACTTTGGGTGCAAATTTAATTAAAAACAACAACAACAAACCGAGAGAGCCTTGGGTCAGGTGTGTCTTGGGCCAATTATATTTTTATTCAGGACTGTTTTCGAAACAAATGATCTCTTTGTTCCTGCTAGTAGATACTTAAGAAGGTCAGCTTTCTTATCTCGCATTGTTCTTCTCTTCCATAAGAAAAGAGCTAAAGGCCAAAGGCCCTTATCCTAAGTGACAATTCAGTGCGCATGTGTCTTCAACTTCTCTACTCTGAAAGGGTCATTTCCTCAGAGGCAGGAATCGTGGTGGGTATAGATTTTCCACTCATTCCGGGCCTGGCCTGGGGTGGACCGTGGATAAATATTACGCTTGTAGATGGTGGTATTACACAAGGAAGAGATAGTCTTGAGCCTAAGTCAACACCCACTGAGCATCGAGGAAGTGAAAACTCAACTCCCGCATACCCGCTCACTGGTCCGGGTCAAGAGAGATGCGTCGGACTGGCCCCTGAACCACCCGTGCCCCGTCCACTGCGGGTGTCCTTGGCTAGGAAGGCCGTCTCTGGACTCCAGATAAGCCCATGCCCCTCGTGGGAATTCTTTGCAGTAACCCATGCGATGGGAGTCCACAAGCATCCAAGGGGACAGACGTCAGCCGAGTTAGCCAGAAGATTCCAAACACGAGCTCACACGCTCAGGCTTACTCTCTTGGAAGGACCCTCTCGTCTGAAGTCAGGAAGAGTTGGCCACGGAGTTGCGGGTCCAGGCAGTCACGCACAACCACAGTCAAGCTTATGTGTTTTACTTAAGGATTTACATTCAGCTCAGGGTCTGAAGCGGCCAGGTAATCATGTTTACAGGGGACACGAATTCTGGAGAAAACCGGCAGCTTTCAACAGTGTGTTTAAAGACAGGATGCTGCCCGCCTGTGTTCCTGACTCAAGCCAACTGCTATCGTTAGTGTGGTCCCCTGGACGGGTTGTGGACGGAGACCTCGGCTGAGGGGGAAAGCGTTTCTCTACCACGTCTTCTTTTCTGGAGGGACGAGGGCGACATTCTAAACGTGGTTCATTTCTGAAGAGCTTTGTACTCAAGGAGCTGATTGAAATAAACGCCCATTTTACAGGTAGAGAAACCGAGGTCCGGAGCTTCCCATGAAGCCCAGGACTGTTCGCACACTGGGACCTGCCGGAGGCAGGGCGGGGGGGAGGGGGAGGGATGTGTCTGTCCACCCACATCTGTCATCCGGCCATCCTCAACCAGAATTCTAGTTCAGTTCTCCGAACGAGGCGGGCTCTGAGCCTGCCCCCTTCATAGTCATTACAATGCCACAGGCCAAACCATATTTTTTAAAACTCACTGCATTTGAACTCCTGAAACTGAGATGCAGAATTTACCAACAAAGCTATCTTCTGGCACAAATGCGTGACGACACTCTGTTACCTCCAGCCACCAACCTGGAGGTCTCCTATGGAAATAGAAGGAAAACATTTGCCTCCTGGTCACCTCTTGGTGTTTCCCAATTAAAGGGACTCCAGGGGCGCCTGGGTGGCTCAGTCGGTTAAGCATCTGACTTCAGCGCTGGTGATGATCTTGTGGTTCATGAGCTCGAGCCCCACGTTGGGCTCTGTGCTGACAGCTCAGAGCCTGGAGCCTGCTTCGGAATCTGTGTTTCTCTGTCTCTCTGCCCCTCCCCCACTCATGCTCTCTCTCTCTCTCTCTCTCTCTCTCTCTCAAAAATAAATTAACGTTAAAAACATTAAAAAAAAAAAGGACTATAGAGTAGCAATGACTTAATCTTAATATCCCTCTGAGGAAAAGAAGAGAGTCCACCAGCCCAGTTGCCGGCCCGACACCTAACAGGGTTCAGAGTCAGGTCCTGGATTAGCTCCCAGCTTCTCATCCTTGCCGATCAAATGCCAGAGGGCGGGAGGGGCGGAAGTGTATATTAAGCATTTGGTGACTAATATATACAATGTATTTTTGGAAACGTTGGTGTCAACCTACTTAGGACACGTGGGGGAAGATCGGAGTGGGCGTCGAGGCCCTCACCTCCCTCATGTGGGAGTTTTCCCCTCCACAGGGAGCCACAGATGGGTGCCTGTGAAAACCTCTGGGGCCTCAGTGTGAAGGCGTGATTTCAATTAGTTCTGCCTTCTTTCCTCACTGCTGTTTCTCAGCTGCGCATATCATCATCAGCTGAGGGCTCGTCGGGACCTTTTTCTGGGCTTCCTCGCGGGGCGGGGGCCACGCCGCCTGTGTGGGCGGGTGCAGGCCGTTCCCAGTCTGGGCGGCTGAGGTGCGCCGGGAGGCCCCGTAGGACCCAGCTGCCTCTTCCCAGCCCTCCTGCTGCCCCGCTTCCGTTGTGAACTCACCCTCCCATCCTGGTCTCACCCTTTGTTTTAGGGCTACTCTTGGCCCCAAGTCAGTGCTTGAGGAGGAGGTGAGGAGGAGCTGCTGTGAGTTCATGTTCTTTCCAGAGACCACCTCCATTTCTTTTCTTCTCTCTCCACTCTCTTACCCCTGCCCTGCGGAGCCCCCGTAGGGGGCAGAGCAAGCCTGCCCCCCCCAGACGGCCGCCTCCCAATCATCAGAACCCGGGCATGTGTTACCTTACATGACAAAACGGACTTTGTAGATATGACTAATGTAAGGATCTTCAGATGAGGAAACGATTGTAGATTATCCAGTTGGGCCCAATGTAGTCACCAAGCGTCCTTGAAAGAGGGAGGCAGGAAGGCCAGAGCCACAGACGGAGCTGTGATGATGGAAGCAGAGGAGTGAGAGACGGACAGACAGACAGAGAAGGAGACAGGAGGAGAGGAAAGAAAGAAAGAAAGAAAGAAGAAAGAAAGAAAGAAAGAAAGAAAGAAAGAAAGAAAGAAAGAAAGGAAGGAAGGAAGGAAGGAAGGAAGGAAAAGAAAGAAACAGAAGAAGAGAGACAAAGAGATTGACAAACATAAAGAAAGACACACAGAGAGAAAGAGACAAAAGGCAGAGACAGACAGGCAGGCAGGGGGACTGGAAGATTCTACACTGCTGGCTTTGAAGGTAGGGAACGAGGCCACAGGCCAGGGGAGGCAGCAGCCTCCAGAAGCTAGGCAAGGCAAGGGAGGGGACTCTCTCCGAGAACCAGAGGGAACTGGTCCTCCCGGACCTGATGTCTGCCCCGCGCACCCTCCGCTGGCCTGCTGGCCCTCAGCACCGTCAGAGAACACATCAGTGAGGCTCGAAGCCGCTGACCGGGTGATCATTTACAACAATAGCAACGGGAAACTCATACGGCTCTCAAACACAAAGGTGGGGGGTGTGAATGTTGGGAGCACCGGCACGTGATGGGCAGAGGGAGCTCCCCCAGGCCTTTTCTCCACTGCTCCTCCACTCCCCAAGCCAGCACGGCCCCAGCCTCGGCCCCTGTCTCTGGACCAGCATCCGTCAGCATCTGCCTCCCTCTGACCTACCCTGGACCTACTTCCCTCCAGACAGGGCCTCTGCTCCCCGGGGCCGACTTCCGGCAAAGGTCACAAATAGACTCCCTCACCCCTTTCTCCTCTGGCCACACCTCCTTCTGGGCAATGAGAAGAAGGGCAGCCTAGTTCAGATGTCGACCACAGAGGCGACAACAATAGATGGCAGCAACAGAGGGTCAGACGCGACCCGCAGCCCGAGTTGGATGTCTTTCCCTCAGCACGCTGGGGAGAAACGTGAGTTCGCGGACATAACGCGCACGGAAACCAAGCGCTAAGCATCACACCCAGGCCGGCCCCCTGGATGCAAACCTCTATGTTGGAGAATCTGTGTATCCTAAAAAGCACTCAGATTCACAACCTAAAGTATGTGGCCTTTAGAAAACACACCGACACCTACCTCCTGCCCTTGTCACGGCAGGAACCAAGGCAAACACCAGCTTCCAAATTTCCTCGTACAAAATAACCGCGGTATTATTGTTCACCCTCCTGTAACCACCTTAAACGTTCTGAGAACCTCATTGCAGAATAAGACCCAGGGCTGCCTGAGGCCATCCGCACAGGAATGAAGAGGATCGTGACAAGGGAAGGAGACAAAATAAGAGGCAGACAAGCAGAGTGGGCGATGCTCGCCACCAGCAGTGGCGGTCACACCGGCGCTCTGCCACCAGCATGTACCTCGGCTGAAAATTTAGTAGAGAAGTCGCTGGAAGACAAAAGTTTTCTACATTTCTCCTTTCCTTCTTATTTTTTTAAACGTTTATTCATTTTTGAGAGAGAGAGACACACACAGAGAGAGAGACAGATAGAGCATGAGCAGGGGAAGGGGCAGAGAGAGAGAGGGAGACACAGAATCCAAAGCAGGCTCCAGGCTCTGAGCTGTCAGCACAGAGCCCGATGCTGGGGCTCGAACTTACGAACTGAGATCATGACCTGAGCCAGAGTCAGACACTTAACTGACTGAGCCACCCAGGCGCCCCTCTACATTTCTCCTTTTAAAACTCAGTTGACAATACCTCACATCTCCTCAAAGAACAGTTGGGTTTTGTCAATTCCCATACAGAAGACATGTTAATAATCATGGATCAAACTGGGAGATATTTTTTTTTTCTGGTGTGACAAGATAGGCAACGCCCATCAGGAAATCTTTTGGGGGCCATGAGCCTCAGGGAAAGGTGCTCATCAGATCTTTCCAGTATCTTCGACCCTTCAGAGCACACGCATAGGAAATAAGTCTGTCCACGAAAGGACAAATATCCTATGATTCCTCTCCCGAGAAGTCAGATTCAGAGACAGAAAGTAGCATGGTGGTCATTAAGGGCCGGCCAGGAGGGAATGGCGAGTTTTGGTTAAATAGGTATGGTTTCAAGTCTGGAAGATGAAGACAGTTCTGGTAATGGATTGTGGTGATGGCGGCCCAACAGTGTGAACGCGCTGAACGCCTCGAAACCGGACTCTCAAAACTGGTTAAAATGGCAAACTTTACGGTACGTATACGTTACCACCCTAAAATACGCCCCCCTTCCCCAAACACACACGCCGGCCCACCACAACTCTGCCATGGGCTGTTTTCTCACCCTGAACCACAGTTAGAAACACCGACCGGGTTTCCCTTTGAGTGACTGCTTGCCTCGGGTGCACAATAAGAAGACAGAGGACAGGCAGCTGGCGGAGCGCCCGGCCCCGAAGACGGCACTGCCCCTTGGGAGGCAGGCGAGGCCAGCAGTCCCCGGGAGGGCGGGCTGCTCAGAGCCGGCCAGCCGGGAGGGGAGGCCCTACCTTGTCCGCAAGTGCTGCTCGAGGTCACAGCGCTGCAGGACCTCGCTGCAGTACTCCGGGAACGGGCAGGTCACCATCAGCTTGTTGAGAAGCTTGCTGACCAAGATGCTGGACTTCTTGCAGTGCTGCAGGACCACGGGCTTGCGATCCACGGGGCAGAAGTCCTTCTCCACCAGGAAGCTGGTGAGGCAGAGCGTGCAGTAGGTGTGGCCACAGGGAGTGTCCAGAGGGTCCAGCAAGGCCTGCAGACAGATGTGGCACACGAGGTCGTCGTCCACGTCTTCTGCATACGTGTAGAAGTGGTTTTCCTCGGGGGAGTGGGCTTGGCCGCAGGCCGCACACAGAGCGGGGCTGGGGTCAGGGGGACAGGCGGGGTCTGGCTGGCTCATGGCCGACGGGGGTGGAGACGGGGGATGGCAGGAGACCAACCCGGGCCAACAGTCTTTCCTCAGGAGAAAATCAAGATCTCCCAGGAGCCATCCGCCGACCTAAAAGAGAACAAGACAGCTCATCTTCGTTTTCAGGAGACTGAAGACTAGGCAATGGACCTGACACCTGGCCGCCCGAGGACGGGAACGGAGCTGGGATTCAGAAGGACGGGGCTCACTGCCCCCTCTGCTGACCGACGTGACCTTGGGCAAGTGACTTGGCCTCCTTATGCCTCAGTTTACCACCCATCCTGGTGGGAATGATGTTTGCCTTTAACGTCCTCGTGCTGGCATGGTAAAAACCATTGGGGACTATTTGGGAAATCCCCAGAAATAGAAATTGTTTGGGACGAGAAGAAAAACAGCAAACACTCTAATGGAACACTCTAATGGCTTTCTCTCATCTTTCCTCCCAACAGTCTCTAAAACTCAGAAAACGTGGGACGTCAGAGCCCTCAACTACATCGTCTCAGAAGAACAGAGAGCTGCCGAGTCTGCGGTATTTTTACTGTGGTGAGAGCATATTTTCCTCCATACACGTTTCACTCATTCGGTCAATCATTCAGCAGTTATGTGGGCTCTCGGGCCGCACTGCCTGGGTTCAAACCCCAGCACCGCTGCGGGCCCGTGATTTCATCCCTATCTGGAAAAGGAGGGTAACGATAGCCGACCCCACGGGACTGTTGTGAGGATTCCGTGAGAAATGAGACATAGAGCTCTCGGCATCAGATCGGAATATGGTGTGTGCTCAGTCAATATTAGCTATTTAAAAAAATTTTTTTAATGTTTATTCATTTTTCGAGGGAAAGAGAGAGAGGCAGAGTGCAGTTGGGGGAGGGGCAGAGAGAGCAGGAGACACAGAATCCAAAGCAGGCTCCAGGCTCTGAGCTGTCAGCACAGAGCCCGACGCGGGGCTCGAAACCACGAGCTGTGAGTTCATGACCTGAGCCGAAGGCTGATGCTGAACCGACTGAGCCACCCAGGCGCCCCGATATTAGCTACTATTTTTACATGCATATGTTACTGAATTCATTCCAGTGTAGCTCGATTGACCTAGAAACTGAAAGCTCTAGTTCCTATAAGGGGTCTTTTTGTTGTAACAGTACTCTTTTATTTAATCATATGCGTATTTCAGACCAGTAGGCTACTATCACAGTGTGTATTTTCCTTTGGTATAGGAATCCAGATGATGGAGTTTTTCACATTCCCCGATTGATGTCGAGGAAGTCTCTTGGAATCATCCAGAAATGTGTTTTGAGCGCCAACTCTGAGCTAGGTAGTAAGCTAGAGGAGACCTTCAGGAGAGCTTTAAAGGAAATGCTACTGTTCTCCTGGAGTGAGCAGTCCTGGGGACGCAGACAGCACCAGTAACCGGAAGTGGGGGCTAGGTGACTCTGGGTCATCTCTCATGAGGATCAAGAACCCGTGGAGTGCCTGGGTGGTTCGGTCGATGAAGCATCTGAGTCTTGAGCTCAGAGTCCTGAGTTCGAGCCCCAGGCTGGGCTCTGCGCTGGCCGTGAAGCCTACTTAAAAATAAAAACAAAAATCCCGCCCCCTCCTCCACCCTCCTTCGACTTTCTTCCTTTCGGAAAGTAAATGAAAAGACTTCAAGCATCCTACAAGGACGTGGAGACACGTGAGTAACCTAACGGGAAACCAGCTGCATTTGGAAATGACACAGCCGTCATAAGCTGTGTTATATCTTTTTCTTTTCCAAATTAAGTCCAAGGTTGTTGGTAAGAGCACAGCTTTATCTCAAAAAGAAAATACATTGACTTCAAGCTTTCGTTGGGTCAGCTTCGTGTTTACATTTCTGTCCCGCGCTAAGATGCTTGAAAGAACACTCTGGTCAGGAGGTTGAAGTAAAATGCCCTGAATGAGAAAACACTTAGAAATCATAGCATTTTATTTAGCATCAAAAGAGACCACAGAAGGCTAAGGTAGAGAGGGCAGAAGGGGGTGAGGTTGTTTCTAGTCAAATTTCATGGAAACATACACAGCTGCTATTCGTCCTCAGGCTGATAGAAGGTACTGGAACCACACAGGAAATGCCTTAAGTGGCATGAAAAACAGTCCAAAAATAAACATGAAAACGGAAATGGGCCACCCAAAAGATTATCATCCACTATAGGAAAAAAAAAAAAGTTCACATATTTTGAACTTTGACAAGAGTTTTGTCAAATCTTGCCGCATGTTTGGGTCCTGTCCATTCCTCCTCCCTATGTCGCACCGAAAAGAAACAGGAAAGCAGCTGTCGCTCTGGTCTCACCGCTGAGAACACAACTTCACGTTTCTGGGCCGTGCCTTTAGGGGGAAATGGTGGAACTGGACCAGAGTTTCGGTGTTCAGACTGTGTTCTGGAAAGTGGCAGATGCCTGACAGCCTTCCAGGGGAGGGAAGGAGGGAGGGTGGGTGGGGTGGAGATTTGCCCACGTCTCCACCCCACCCAGCCCCAGCTCCATTTTCCTGTCTCTGACACATCAATTTCCTTATAATATTCTGTTAGAAAAACCCTAGCTTAAAAAAAAAAAAGCAAGCCACCAGCTCAGTATATAAAGTCCTCTTTGGAAACAGAGTTGCGGTATTCTGGGCTAACTAATAAAACAGAGGCTACTGCTTTGTTTTGGGCGGTTGACTTTTGGGAGAATCTTGTTTTCTTTGCTGTCTGACCATTTTTGAGCATTTACCATGTACCCAGCACTGGACTCCGGGGCTTATATACACTATGTTATTTAATCCACACAAATCCCCAGGGTGCTTGGGTTTTGTTTGTTTTCATTTCACAGATGGGGAAGCTGAAGTGTGTGACATGTAAGTATCTTGCCAGTTACACCAAGAAAGAAACAAACCAAGAAATGGTGCTGAGTCTAGTTTCTGTACTTAACCATTTTGCTACATGGAGTCCCGGCATCTTTCCTGATCCTCATGTCTTAGTTGGAAGGTAACTAACCAAATATAAGAGCCCCAGGAACTTCGGTTTAAAAATCTCTTTAGGACTATTGCTAATAGGTTTTTCCAAGGCTCCGATTAAAAATATGCTTTGACTGTACTGAGTGCTAAAATGCTGGAGACGGAATGAATACAACGAGTAACCAAAAACGACAGATTCTAGCTCCAACCCTGATTCTTTTGTCTTTCCTTTCTTGTTTTTTTCTGAGAGAAATTTGAACTCCCTGGCACTTGCCCATATGAGTGCACCAGATTCTTAACATAATATTAACGTAAACACTGCTGTTTGTATTTTCCAACTTTGCTTTAGACTAAATAAAGCCTATATGAATAGACACAGATTATAAGAGAATTGGCCAAAAAAAAAGCAAAAAAGCAGTTTGGGCTCTAAAGAAAGAACTAGGTAGACTTTTAAAAATATGATTAATGGGGTGCTTGGGCGTCTCAGTCAGTTAAGTGTCTGATTCCTGGTTTTAACTCAGGTCACGATCTGACCTGAAACCTACGGTTTGTGGGTTTGAACCCCACCATGGCCTCTGAGCTGATGGTGCAGAGCCTGCCTGGGCTTTTTCTGTTCTCTCTCCCTCTCTCTCTTCCGCTCCCCTGCCCCCCCCAAATAAATAAATGAAAAAAATTATGATTCCTGGGCACCTGGGTGGCTCAGTTAGTTAAGTGTCTGACTCTTAGTTTTGGCTCAGGTCATAATCTCATGGCTTCGTGGGTTCAAGCCCCGCAGCAGGCTCTGAGCTGACAGTGCGGAGCCTGCTTGGGATTCTCTCCCTCACCCTCTGTCTCTGCCCCTCCCCCACTTGCGCTGTCTCTGTCTCTCTCAAAATAAATAAATAGACTGAAACAAAGTTTTAAAAAATAAAAAAATCATTAAGATTATTCATGTGAGGTTTCTTATTTCCAGTTTTCATCTTATAAACATGTATGATGTATTATGTTTTTAAGACGTGAGCTGAGAAGAAATGATCAAAGATAACTAAGGCTTAAAAGGTAAACTATTTTTTATTCCAAATGTAGTGAGAGGGCCTGTGAGCTCCGAGTCCATCTGTGGTACTCAGTGTACCAGGCCTCGGCACTTCTGGCCCTGGCTTTTTTTGCAGTTTGGAGAAAGAGAAGGGAAGTAGACTTCCTCCTGGGGTGTATACGGTAGGAGGGGTGGGAGTGGGGGGGCGAAAATCTTACACTTTATCAGTAGAGCCCTACTGTGGCTCAGGAACCATCTTTTCTGTCTTTCCCGTGATTTGGGGGTGCAATAGAAGCCCCAGGTGACTTTTAGAGATACGTGTATTCTACCAATGCAGCGGTGAGAAGGGCCAGGAAAAATAAAAATCTCCACCTCTGTCCTTAATCCCTGCTTCCTTTTCCGCCGGTTTATGGTCACGCCTGAAACTTGTTCAGACGTTCTTCTACCTAACTTCCAAATTCTAAACCTCTGTGGCGGACAACAGAGATGCATTCCAGAGCGAAGTGAGTCACCACTGTCTGCAAACAGGAAGGTCGTTAGAGGTCGTGTGTATACTGTCCCCTGCACTAAAAACCCAGTAGTCTTAAGAACAGCCTTTGGGATACAACTGTTTGGAAGTGGAAAATTTTCTGCACGAAGTAACCTACCAGAACAACGGGGTCCCTGCCGTGCGACTGGCCTGCTAATTCTCCTTTAAATGCACACTGGCTTTATAGAAAATGGTTACCCAAGGTCACCGGGATAAACCAGAGACCACACTGGAAACACAATGAATAAACATATCACTTGGCAGGCTGCGCCGACAATTTCACATTTTTTTCTTACCGAAAGGACAAGACTTGACTCCAAAGCTTCTCTTGAATGGCTGCGTGCGTCACGGTTTTACAACAATAGTCATGGGACTTCATATTATTAACAAGAATTCATCCTTCTAGTCAATGGTGGTGTGCCCCACATCGGGACTTTAACCTTGACAAAGATGAAACATTGAGCCATAGACACTTTGTGTAGACTCTTTGTGTTGAAAGGGAGTCTTGAGAGAAGGTCCTAAACAAAACAGGCCTTTATGACCTTATAAAATAGATCATCCTGCTTTCTTTTTAAATTTTTTTAATGTTTTTTTTTTTATTTTTTTATTTTTGAGAGACAGAGTGTGAGCAGGGGAGAGGCAGAGAGAGAGAGGCAGACGCAGAATCCGAAGCAGGCTCCAGGCTCTGAGCCATCAGCACAGAGCCCGACGCAGGGCTCGAACTCACAGAATGTGAGATCATGACCTGAGCCGAAGTCAGCCGCTTAACTGACTGGGCCACCCAGGCATCCCTAGATCATCCTGCTTTGGAGAGCTCTAGCTACTAGGGGGGACAGGCCATATACAGAGCAAAAATTTTCCTCTCTAAAAAAAAAAAAATTTCCCTCTCTAGAATTCACCCATCCCTCCTTGGGTGCCAGTATTATCCCAGGAGCTATTTAGATTATATCAACTTCCTTAAGTCTTTTAATTATTGGAAGACACCCTCCCCCGCCCCCTCCCCCGCCCCCCCCCCCACCACCCCGTCCGGTGGCCTGGGGCTCTCTGGCATTCCTTCAAGTTTCTATATACTCTGTGAGGCTGACCATTCTCCTCTGCAAACTCCCTGATTCTTCCGTGTCCCTCCTCCGAGGTATGGGTAGAATGAGCCCCAAAACTCTAGGATACAGTGAAATGGAGTAAGTGCACACAGAGCCTAGGACTGTGTTTGCTTTCTTGGTGGCAGTAGAAGGCCATTGCTGTCATTGCTGACCTGCCCTGCTTCCAGCCAGAGACACTGCCCTGAGGCCTGGAGAAAGCTATTAGCAATTCTTGAGACTGAGGAGGGAAAAAAAAAATCCAGGGTAGTAAAGTAGAAAAGTAGCGGCTAGGAACACAGTTTAGAAAATGCAAAGATGGGGGCGCCTGGGTGGCTCAGTTGGTTGAGCGTCTGACTTCGGCTCAGGGCATGATCTCACGGTTCGTGAGGAGGAGTCCAGTCACCCGGTACTGTTAGCCGAGCAGCCCGCTGAAGGCCTCCTATGCAGGAGGGAGAATCCGCTTCCAAGGAGCAGAAAGAAGTAATCTAAAGCCAGGCCCACGAAATGGTCACGAGATGACTGGACCCCGAAAGAGCTCTGTTTCTAGCGTCTGTCAGTCAAGTGATACAAACATTCTCTCCGCCAAGGCCACCGCCACTGTGTGAACACCGTGGGGCTCGGCCCTACCCTCGCTGGGTTTGCTTCCTAAGTTTTGCAGACTGATTTCATGTTTTTCAAAATCTCCCAGTCCCTTTCCACCAACCCCAATGTTTTACATAAACACAAAGACTGAGGGGGCACCTGGGTGGCTCCATCGGTTAAGCTTCTAACTTTGGCTCGGGTCGTGATCTCATGGTTCATGGGTTTAAGCCCCGCGTCGGGCTCTATGCTGACAGCTCAGAGCCTGGAGCCTGCTTCCAATTCTGTGTCTCCCTCTCTCTGCCCCTTCCCCACTCACTCTCTGTCTCTGTCTCTCTGTCTCAAAAATAAATAAAAATTGAAGAATAAAACCCAACACATTAAGACTGAGAACCCCTCTACCAAATGATTTCTGAAGGAACTTTTAGCTTCTAGAAACAGAGCTGAAGGTGTTTTGTCATGGACGATGCTTTGAAATTCGGATGAAGCTAGGCAGGGTGGAAGGGCTTCAGAATTTGGTTCAAACTGCTCCCTGAGGCCCCCGCTCTCAGTACAGAGCTCACAGTCATTCAGGAACTCCATCCTGGACTGTGAAAACCAGAAAAGCACACACGTGGAAATCGAATGGAATAGTGCTGGCAAATTCTTCACATCGGTGGCCCCATTTCTCTTTCTAAAATATTATCAGTGGGCGTGTTTGCCTAACCACGTGGCTGGAACTCCTAAATTAGATTATTGGGGGGAAAGCAATTGCCAAAGTTCGGGCAAGCTATCTTTCTCGATGAAACAAAGTACATTTATATGACATTTTCAATTATAGATAAATGGCATGCAACTTGGAGGCATCGATAATGTGCCATCGATGTTTTCATAAAGACCGAGGGAACTAAGGGGATGGACGAATACTCCGTGGGCTCTTCCTTAGCTTACAGACACATCAGTAACAGGGAGGAATGGAGTGGAGTGACCTGGATAAAAACGGCCACACAGGAGATAACACCCGTCTTTTAACTAAGAGGGTTTGAAGTGGGGGCTGAGGAGGCAGGGAGCTACATACCTTGCAGAGGAAAAGGAGCGAGAACACAAAGAAGGTGCTCACGGACTGTTGCAAAGGTCAGGTTAGTTCTGAACCTACATCATATCTAAATCCACGATCTCCAAGAGGGAGCAAGCGATTCATTAATTGGATCCGTGAAAGAGACTCGCCTGCATAGTGTTGCCAACACCAGACAGGACAGAAAAAAAAAATATATGTAAACAGTCTCTACAGAGGCTGGAATATCTTTAGGAAATTAAAGGAGAATTGGACTAAAAGGAGACACGGGCACGCACAGGAGACGGGGATAGGAAGACAGAGGCAGAGATCGGGGTTCTGCAGCCACAGGTGTAGGAATGCCCGGAGGTACCAGGAGCCGGAAGAGGCAGGGAAGGATCCTTTCCTGGAGCCTTTTGAGGAAGCGAAGTTCTGCCAACACCTTCATTTCGAACTTCTGGCCTCCAGAAATGCGAGAGAATAAATTTTGTTGTTTGAAGCCACCTGGTTTATGGTGATTTGCTACAGCAGCCTTGGGAAAGGAACCCAGAAGGCTGTGTATTTCCAGGGGCATTCCCCCAGGACCGAGGGAACCATCCCCAGGGACCCACACTGACACTTCTCCACATGGCTTAGGGAAACAGAAAGTAGGTTGGGATGGCAGCCATTGAGAGGGCTCTATTCTGTTTTATTTTTAATATTTTCTTAACATGTATTTATCTTTGAGAGAGAAAGGGACAGGGTGCGAGCAGGGGAGGGGCAGAGAGAGAGGGAGACACAGAATCCGAAGCAGGCTCCAGGCTCTGAGCTGTCAGCAGAGAGCCCGATGCGGGGCTTGAACTCACAAACCATGAGATCATGACCTGAGCCGAAGTCGGATGCTCAACCGACTGAGCCACCCAGGCGCCCTTAGACTGCTCCATTCTCAGGGATGGCGATTCTGCCCTAGTATAAAAACGTAATAACTTCTTTCGATCCACTACTAAGTTGGAATACAGATGGCTTCTGTAATGACGATGACACCGAATTTGCCAGGGCCCCAAGGGGGAAAAGACTACACACGGAATAGCTGAGTTTGTGTGTGTTGTAGAAACATAATACGTAACAATACTTAACGAGGAGTTTGAGAACCAGGGTGACTCATGTATTAATGTGAGTGTGCAGGAGCCCAAACGTGCCGCGTTCTAGTCAAATAAGGCCACGTGACTGACAAATACCGTCGCGAGCAAGCTATGCAAATCATCTCGCAGACAGCCATGGCGCGTTTCCACCTCACCACCAGGCATGTGTGGTCACCATGCCAAGAGGCTATTAAAGAAAATTCCTGGAGAGCTTCCATACTGCTGTCGGTGAAGTCTTTTGTGTGCCTGTGACAAACGCACCAAACATAAGAAGCAAGGAAGAGTCACCGGAAAATCATGGTGGAATTTGAATCCACACATTCCAAGGCACAAATGAGGGATGTAAAAAAAAGAAGAAAAAAAACAACGAACAACAACAACATCCCTGGTTAACTGGGACAGAACCTACTGCCGCGGTTGCAAGTGTCCTGGTCAATGTGCCACGTCAAAGAGCCCGGCTCCCACGAGCAAGGGGAAGATCTTTTAGAAAAGTAGAGGAAGAAGAGCAGGGATGAAAAGCATAGAAATGAAGAGATTCTCCTAAAAACTATAAATCTCCAAGCCGGAGGTCATCTTGTTTACTCCCTATCTGAAGCCAGATCCTCTCCCTCCCCCTCCTTTTTAGAACAGCGTAGACAACCAAACATAATAATTCTTACTACCTAATGAGTAGTTCACTAGGTGCAAGACACCGCACTGGGTACTTTCCGTGTATTTTCTCATTGACTTGTTAGAGTTGTGCTATGAGATCAATGATACCCTTCACTTTATAGATGAATATATATGTTGCTAAAGAAACACGAGTTCGTGCTGGTAGTCATTCATTCATTCATTCATTCATTCATTCATTCATTCGCAAATCATACCGGGCACATGTAAATATACCAACTAAACACATACACCAAAAACCAATCACCACCAGTGACGGGGAACTCAGTACTCCAAAAGGCAACCTACTGGATTTTTGGATAGCTCTAGTATCAAGTATAAGAAAGTTCTTTCTTGGGGCACCTGGGTGGCTCAGTCAGTTACGCAGCAGACTTCGGCTCAGGTCGTGATCTCACGGTCTGTGAGTTCGAGCCCCGCATCGGGCTCTGTGCTGATGGCTCAGAGCCTGGAGCCTGCTTCGGATTCTGTGTCTGCCTGTCTCTCTGCCCTTCTCCTGCTCATGCTCTGTCTCTCAAATATAAATAAGAGTTAAAAAAAATTAAAAAAAAAAAAAAGAAAGTTCTTCCTTATATTGATGAGATGGGTCTCCATGTAACTAAGCAATAGGTCACTGTGGTGTCCTTGTTCACTCAGAACAAACCGAGATTAGAGGAAATGGTGAATGTAAGAGGCTTATAGGAGGCGACCAACAGTTTCTGTTTCTGATTTCAACTAAGGGCAGTTTTTATCCTTCCCAACTTGCATGGTTTTCGGGTGACCCTCAGTCCCTGGGGGTAGCAGACGGCTCAGTCCCATTAACCCAGGACGAGAGATGCCAGCTTCCTTGCAAATAGTTTTGAAAAGCCCTTGATAGTTTGGAGGCCCTGTCAGAGGACCATAAACGTGCCACCCACATAAAAGTGAGTCTACATGATGCCAGCACGTAAACATCAGGCATAGTTATGTGTCACCACCAGGAGGTCCATGAATGGATGAGGTCCATGAATACTGACGTGATGAGGAGGACACATTTTGGAGCCTCCCTCGTACGTGCTCTCTTGGCGGCGTCTTACATGGCCTTTCCGGAAGTCAGAATCCCCGCCAATTCTATTTTCTACTCTGAGTGAGGAACTGACATCCAGTAGGGAGACAATGGAAGCCAGGAAGCTAGGAATCGCTGCTCTAGGAGAATTCACTGTTTGTTTACATCACAGAATCCTACGGCCGCAGGTCTGCAAAAGACCAGGCATTTCGGCTGGCAGCTCCCCTACCCCAGAGCTCCAAGACAAACAAGATAATCTTTGTTAACAGGCTTTCTTTCTGAAGCTTCGGGGGTCCCTTCGGGAAATCTGTTTTTCTCACAGAAAGAGTCTTTGGCCCTCAACTTACTACTGTTTCCATCATTATGAGGTCCAAACTGTAGTACGACCTAAGAGGTCCAACTTTAACCAATGTAATAATTGTTTTCTCCACGGGCACACCTCGGAGACAGCGTGGATTCAGTGCCAGACCACCACAAAAAAGCGAGTATCGCAATAAAGCAAATATTGTAATAAAGCGAGTCGAATGAATTTTTTGGTTTCCCAGTGCATATAAATGCTATGTTTACACGATACCGTGGTCTATTAAGTGTGCAACAGCATGAAGTCTAAAAAAATGATGTATATACTTTAATTTAAAAATACTTTATTGCTAGGGGCGCCTGGGTGGCTCAGTCAGTTAAGCGTCTGACTCTTGATTTCTCCTCAGGACGTGATCTCACGGTTTGTGGGATCGAGCCCCACATGGGGCTCTGTGCTGACATTGTGGAGCCTGCTTGGGATTCTCTCTCTCTTTCTCTCTGCCCCTCCCCCACTCACGCTTGCACGGGCGCATGCTCTCCCTCCCTCTCTCTCACACACACAAAATAAACTTAAAAAAAAATACTTTATTGCTAAACAATGCCGTCATCTGAGCTTCCAGTGAGTCGTAATCACTGATCACAGAGCACCATAACAAATACAATAGGGATGAAAAGTTTGAAATATCGTGAAATTGCCAACATGGACACAGCGATTTGAAGGGAATAAACGCTATTGAAAAACGGCACCAAGAGACTCGCTGGCGGGAGGCTTGCCATGACCTTGTAATTTGTAAAAAATGCAGTACCTGCAAAATGCAATGAAGCCGGTATGCCTGCATATAACATAAGAAGAGATATATGCCTGTAATAATACAACAAGAGTTGCCATTTATCGGGCACCTGCTATATTATACACCAGGCGCATTACGTGAAACCATGTCAGTTCGTCCTCACAACAGCATGGGGTTGTACTGAGTGATTTAGGTAGCCTAGTAATTGCATGGCGGAACCGGGCCTCGAACCTAGGTCTGTCTGATTCTACCTTCCTTTAAAAAAATACTATTCGGGGGGGGGGGGCGGGGCGGCGCTCGAGTGGTTCAGTCGGTTAAGTGTCCAACTCTTGATTTAGGCTCAGGTCATGATCTCAGAGTTCATGCATTTGAGCTCTGCATCGGGCTCTGTGCTGACAGCGCAGTCTGCTTGGGATTCTCTCTTTCTTTCTCTTCCTCCCACTCACTCTCTCTCTCTCTCTCTCTCGAAAGAAATCAATGAACCTGAAAACAACCCCGCTAGCAAGAGCTCACACTGTGCCAGGGTGAATCCAAGCACTTTACACTTTTCACTCATTTCTTCTTTGTAACGAGCCGAGTTTCCAGCTGAGGAAAAGCCGGGTTATTTAGCCCCGGGGACAGGTCGCCCGGCTAGTATGAGGCCGAGCTGGGTTCTGAGCCCAGGCAACCTGATGCCAGCGCCCGGACCGCTATTCTAAAGCAGTAGCACTGTTCCCCCGAGAACTAAGGAAGACGAGTCTGTCCCAGCGAGGCGTCGCCCCCTCCCCTGCAGTCAGTCTGATTGTCGGCAGGGTGCAGCCCACCTAGCTTCTGCTAGCGGGCCCGGGCCGCTCGTGAAGTGGACCGTGTTCGCATCCCTTTTTGGGGAAAAGGTAAACCAGGAAACTGCTGGGCAGGGAAGGTGAGGTTTTCCCCAGGACCCCGAAGCACGCCAGTGGTAAGGTCAAGGTCATGAACCCCCCGTCCTCCGTCTGCTAGGCTGTTACCTTGCTCATGAATGCGGAACACTTGCCTTAGCTTTTCAGGATAGGGTGAGACCCAGAGAAGGCCCTGGAACCTCTTATGCAATGACTCAAGGTCATCGAAGGGTACAGGATAATCCATTAGTGTGGCAATTGTATCCAAGGGATCCCTGAGTCCCCTTCCCCAGGGCAGAGCAGGCTCCAAACCGGTTTCCTCCTCCTCCTCCTCCCGGGGACTTGGCACAGCGGCTCACCACGCTGCGGCAAAGGGTGTTTATCTGCAAGATTGGAGGAAACCAAGCACCCAGCCTGCCCTGGAGAGAGCACAGTTGAAAGCAGAACGGGCCGCCTGCCAAGTCAGATTACAGCAACTGACAACTGGACATTCCCCCTGCAGGCCTGCGGACGACCACATTGGCTGGGTCTGCGGTGGAGTGAGCGCTCTGAGGAGGGACAGGCAGGAGGAACGGCAGGGGTCGGCGGCTCCTAAGCATGTCCGGGAGCTGGCAGAGACCAATCTGCCCTGGCTTTCTATGGAGTGTCTCCTGCCTGCCTTCCTTCTCTGAACTGTTAACACTGGAGTTAATTACGTTCAATTAATAATCATAACAAGGACTATCAGAGTTCCTAACGATGGTGGCCACGGAAGATCTCTTATCTTGGTAGGCTCAGATTATCTCTGCCAAGCACCCAGGAAAATCCTTCGAGAACGGATCTGGCCTTTACTGGGCACCCACGTAGCAAGAGACACTGGTCACCCCACTCTATGTTACCTCGATTACTTCTCATGATCACTTCCTATCACGGGGATTATCTCCTGTTTTACTGAGGAAGAAACTGAGGGCCTGAGAGGTTATGTAAAGACTTTGATGGAAATGACATTGTATGTTTTCCAGTCAGGTCTTATTGCCACTTGAACCAAGAGAGGAAGTTACCCTAGGTAGGCAGCCAGTGTGTGTCTTTCATCCCTTTGGACAATACTTGTAATTTCTTTCCTTTCTGGGGGCCTAGCGTCCACAGCTTTGCTCCTTTAATAGCCAGGGACCCTGACATATAGCGACGGAATGGTGTGTTTAATCTAACCAAGATCTAACAGACCATGGTAATCCGGAAGGAATGCATCTTGTCTGAGGTCTCTGATTTTAAAGACATATTTCTCTTCAGAAGATTCAGGACCTAAGAGATCTTTCTCCTTTCCTCTGCTGACAAAGCCCCGAATCAAGTAAGCAAGCACACCGGTAAGGGACAACCCGGCAGCCACCATCCAGACACACCACGCGGGAAGAGAACACACAAAGGTCAGTTAAAGAACAATACAAGCCTCCAAGGACTGAGAGAGAAATTGGCAAGGCCAGGTCAGGGTAGATTGTTGGTGGCGAGAAGCATCGGTCTGACAAAACTTTTCTCAGCTCGTTTCAGTTGTAACTTCTGGAGAATTGACACGCACTTTGAATTTCGGGGGTGGATGAAATGAACATGAGCATAACTCCTAACAGGCTGTTCCTCTGCAAAGATATTTGCTGACGGAAATCTCAGAAAAGTAGCCGATGAAGGAATACAGAATGAAATCAGTCCCCTCACAGGCTGGCTTCCCCCCTCCGTGTTTTCCAGCTCAGCCCGGCAGGGAACGGGCTGTGTTTTCCTTTCTCTGCTGGGTGTAGAGTGTGGCTCTTGGGCTGTCAAGAACAGAAGGAGTACAGGCTGTGTGTGATCAGGATTAAGAAAACAAAAATGGATCCTAGGAGTAAAATTACTTAAAAAAAAAAAAAAAAGTCAGGTCCTGGCAGAACAATCTCCTCCGTATATTTGCTATCAAAAGAAAAAGAAAAAAAGAGTGGAAGAATTAAAAAACAACAAAGGTCGGACCCGAAGTTACGTTCTTGTAAGCACTGAGGAAATGATCTTTACTTTAACCAAGGGTCAGCCGGCAGCCAGGCCAGGTCTGGATGTAAACAATTGTAATCCAGACTGCGAAGTGGTTTTTAAGAGCGTCAACAAAGAACAAAGAAAACAGTAGACTTTTTTTAGAGAAGAAAGAGGCAGGAAAAGAGTCCGGGGCTTCCGAAGAGGGCGGCAGAATCCACCTGAGAAACGGACTTCTGGGGGAGAAAAAAATGTAAGGTTCAGATGGAAATTACCTTTAGGGAGACGAATGCAGAAAGTAAGGCAAAAATAAGGCAAATAAGAGAAAAAGAAGGCGGCCCTGAACTCAGTCGGCACTGGCCTCCCAACCCCCATTAAACCAGCTGGACAGGTCTGAACCTTTGAGTTAAGTTTCAAAAAAGTCTTCACTGCACTCCACTCCAGGGTTAAAAAAAAAAAAATCAGATCAACTTCCCAGACAAGCAGAGGCTGGCTTAATGATTAAGAGAAACAAAAAGGATTAAATATCTGGCCTGGGAGAATTTTCCTGTGCAACCAAAATGTCAAAGGCATCTCTCTGCTCTTCCCTCTCAAAAAGGCTTCTCCCTGTGGGACAAACACGGGGCTCAGCCATTCAGCTTATACTTTTTTTTTTCATTCAAATTCCTCATTCAGATCCCTCAGGGGCCACGGGTCTAAACGTCAAAGGAGAAGAATGGAGAGTTTCAACTCACCTTTTCAAGAGTGTGGCTGGGGCTCTCAAAGCAGCAGCAGCCCCGAAGTTCCCATGCCTTGTGGGTGAATCCAGCAGCTCCTGGGGCTGCCTGAGCAGTGACCAGGCTCAACCTCAGCGTACAGGTGCCTAAAGGAAGGAGGAAGGCATTGGTTGGTTGAGAGCAGGAAACGTGTGACATCACAGGGAGCCTCACAGATAAAACATTGCTGGGACCTTAGCTATTGAAACAGTCAATAGGTCCCGCCCACCTGTCATTTACCTGAATACCTGCGAGCAGGTAGGTGGCGTCTCTGTGCGGACAAATGAATCAGTTAGAGCAATTTGCCGGTTGGAATTTACTTTCTTTCCTGAGCACAGCACGTGTCCAGCCCCGTGGACGGATTGGAACTTACAAGCCTGGTTGTTTCCTCGGCCCCCTCCTCCCACCCCCTCCCTCCCAAATAGCTGCCTGTAAAAGACTTAAAAAAAGAAATTGAAACGCTGAATCAAGACAGTAAAATGGTAGCCATAAAAAAGAACGTGAAGACTGCTTGAAAAATATTTGAGTCCCCCTCAAATGCCTTTTTGAATGGCATCCATTTGAATCCCACGTGCTTCTGTGTTCTAATATTTTAAAAAGTTGAAGATGACTCTTTAAATTAATTTTTTTAAATGTTTATTTACTTTTGAGAGAGGGAGAGACAGAGTGCAAGCAGAGGAAGGGCAGAGAGAGAGAGACACAGAATTCAAAGCAGGTTCCAAGCTCTGAGCTGTCAACACAGAGCCCGATGCCGGGCTCGAACTCACGAACCGTGAGATCTTGACTGGAGCTGAAGTTGGACGCTTAACCCACTGAGCCACCAGGCACCCCTTCATATTCATTTTAAAAAAAGCTTAATATAATACTTGTTGGCAGTTTCAAGGTCAAGTTTTCAAATGCTTTTTCCCTACCCCCGCCCCAGGGGGAAGGCAGCACTTTAAGTCCTCATTCCGGAGTTTGTAAAACTTGACGGTCATTCCTACCTCGGCTGGCCTGGCGGTTTAGTCACATGGAGTTGACAGTTCCCTTGCAGGCCTGCAATTAGGACCAATTTGAATGATTCAGATTTGAATGATAGTACAGTAATAGGGTGGCTTTGTCTGCTGGTTACAGCCAGGAAGAAGGAGTCAGGATTATTTCTGTCCCAAGCTTGGTGTGTGACCCTGGGCAAGTCGCTGTGTTGCTTCAGTTTTTCCAGCAGGAAAAGACAGGAACTCCACAGCTCAGCTCCGCCAGCACCGCAGCCGCAGCTGGGAGCTGTTAGGACTGACTGTTAGACCTTTGGCATCTTCCAGAGGATTGTAAACAACTCCCGTCATTGTATTCCAACGCCGTGTATTTCTGTGGTCCCCAACCAGCATCTCCGGACCATTTATCCACTCTCTGGAACTGGCTACCTGGGGATACTGTCTGTTCTCCCTCCAAGAGATGGCCAGCTTGCTCAGAGAGACTTTTTTTTTCCCCATGAAGAAAAAAGTGTTGAAATTCCGATATCCCCATCCCCCCCTCCCCATCTGTGTCTCTCTTCTGGTATTGCAAACGCTTTGGCTCCACACATTCTAACATTGTACTACTTCGGCGGGTTTTGGTAGGTCCTGAGGTGGGTAGGTTGGCGTCTTGACTGGGGGAGGGGTGAAGGAAGAGGAATCAAAGAGAGGGAGAGGAGGAAGGAGGGAGGGAAGGAGGTCTTGATTCTGTTCTCTTGGCCTCCACTCTGACTGGGTGCAGCCGGTCATTTAATACCTCGTAAAACGTCCAGGCAGGGAAGGAGGAGAGATTCTAGCCAAGTGCATGAGGTACCGGGCAGACTCTGGATTCTTCCCTGGCTACTCTGCCCCAGCCATCCCAGACTGCTGTATTACACCTTCCCCACCTGGGAAGGGGGTGCACTTGAGGAGAATGAAAAGCTTAAAAAAAAAAACAAACCCATTCACCTTTTTATCCAATAGAAACTAAGGTAGGTGTGGCTTCCCCTGTCGTCTTAACAACAAGATGACTCGGCAAACACTTTTCCACCACTCAGGGCTTTCAGGAAAAGTACAGGTCCACCAGCTTATACTCAACTGAGAAGGAACAACAAAACAAAGGCTTCTTCACTTTGACCGGGTGTCCCCTTGTCCCTGGGAAGGGCAGGGCGAGTGGCCAACCCGATGAATCATCTAGAAGGCCGAGCCTCCAGCAGTCTTGAGTCCGCCTGCCTTCTCTGTGTGTCAGTCATACCTCACCTTTTTTCTAGGGCCGCCAATCTGTCCTGGGAGGGTGGAATCACAGTTTTTTTTTTTTTTGTTTTGTTTTTTGTTTTGGTGGGGGAGTCGCGGGGGAAGAGTTTGTAGGAAGCAACCACGCACAAAGCTTTATCCAAAGGCCCCCAGGCTATGGGGCGTCACTTGCTATAGTCACATACCCTTGGCCATCTGCACATATGGCCTGATGAATAAACATTAAGAACAAGAATTGAAGCAGGAGTGGAGTTACACCATACTGTGGTGTATACCTGGAAAGAAAGAGACAAAAGTAGATGTATTTCCAGGCGCCCGGGTGGCTTAGTCAGTTAAGCGTCCGACTTTGGCCCAGGTCATGATCCTGCACTTGGTGGGCTCGAGCCCCATGTTGGGCTCTGTGCTGACAGCGTGAAGCCTGGAGCCTGCTTCAGATTCTGTGTCTCCTTCTCTATCTGCCCCTCCCCTGTTTGCACTCTGTCTCCTAAAAATAAATAAATGTTAAAAAAAAAAAGTAGATGTATTTCACACAATCAGCCATCCCAAGTGAGATGCATCTTGGTACTCCTGGATTTAGAATAATCTCTAATGGTTAAAAAACTTAATATTCCATTAGAGCTGTTGCACTATTAAGGAAAGGACATTTCTAAAGTATTGTTGAAAAGATATAAATAAGAAACATTGAATAAGCCCTTAGTGGGTGCTACTTACTGTTCTAAGTACTTTTTACAACCTGTTAAGTTAGGTACTATTTGCATTTAAAGATGGGGAAATCCAGGCATAGAAAGACTAGAACTTACTTAAGGACAGATCAGCCAGCAAGCAGCAGGCCCAAGCGATGGAAAAAAGGGGAAGAAAGTTTCTAATTTCATGCTCACAGGGCAACTTCGTGGACACTAATGAAGCTTCTTACCCATCCTCTTCAGAAGGCAGTATCTTGTGGAAGTAGCCTGGGGAGTGCAGTTTCTGGGAAAGAGTGTCTTCAGTTGCAAATGAATTATTAATCTGATATATACACACATGCATATATTTATATGTATACTTATGAGAAAACACACCAGGAAATCCATCACTCTGAATGCATACTTGAAATCATCTTTTGGAAGCCTATCAAATAACCCCTGAGAATGGAAGATCAACTCACCCGGGCCCTTTAGAAGGATCAGTTGTAAGTCTCCACGACACCTTTTATGGTTATTTCTCTCTATAATTTCAACAGTCAATACCTTTAAAATCTGAAAATCTTATCAGGACCATGTGGAAGGAGCAACATGCTATTGGGTAATGTGAGACAATGTAAAATTAAGTTCCAATACAACCACTGCCATGATGGATGGTGGCGACTTGGGTTGGCAAATGCCAAATGCACACTGCTCAATTTACCCCCCCCCCACGGCACCATATGGGGTAGTCTCTAGTCCTCGCTAAAGTGCCATGTTGCCTTTGAGCTGAGAGGTTACCTTAGAATCTTCAAGCTGTAAGTCCAAGGACAGTGTTATTTCTATGCCTAGTTTCACAGAAGATGGAGGGATAATCAGGAAAGGAAAAGAATGGTGTTGACTGGTGTCATCAGGGAAGATTTCAGGGAGAACGTATTGAACCTTGAAGGATTCGGCGAGATGGTGAGAGGGGCACAGTTCCAAACAGGGTGGCAGTGTCGATGGAGGCAAGAATGGTCACAGCCTGTGTGTGCTGGGGAGGAAGGTGTGGTGGGGGAGCAGGTGAAGGCAGGGGAAGAGAATCCATTGTGTGCTAAGTTTAGATGCGTACAGTAGGACCTAGGCCTGACTGCTTCAAGTCTTCATGATATTGCTGGCTACTACTCTCATGATGAGTAAACAGCTTTTTTAATTGAAAAAAAAAAGGAAGAAAGAAATTTAGCATCTTAGGCACAGGGTAATTTATTAAGAGTGACAATGTTTTAAGAGACGAACCAGCAGACAGACTCTTAAGTACAGAGAACAAACTGATGGTTGCCAGAAGACAGGGGTGTGTGTGTGTGTGTGTGTGTGTGTGTGTGTGTGTGTGTGTGTGTGTGTTGGGGGAAGGGGGTTGGGGATGAAATAGATAAAGGGGATCAAGAGTACACTTCTCTAGAAAAAATAAAGAGTGACAGTGTTTTCAGTGTTGAGCTAAACTTCCATGATATTCCATTTCGGCTACCTTATGATCATCTTTCTCTTTAGAAGCACGCCTCCTTTGCAGTCATTATGTCCTGTAAACATTGTTGTCTGGAAGGGCAGGTGGAACACATTAGAAATCCCTCTGAACTCAAGGTTGGGCCTGTCCTAGTTACCCAGCCAGCTCACTTGGGCTTTTTGATTAGTTTGAATTCTTTTATGTATCTTGACAGAGAAATCTAAGGGGGGAAAGGAGGTCTGTTTTCAAAGCCCTTTCCTTCTAGATCAACACAATGAAGGTTGGCATTCTCAAGGATTCCTCCTGGCAATGAACCCATTGCTAAGACCGTGACTCGTGATTCGTCCGAACTACTTTGCCCCTGTTTGCTTCTTTTTTTTTTTTCATGGCATATTTGTAGAATCGTCTAAGATGACTAAATGCCACAACAAAACATATTCCATCTGATTTTAATAAACACATCTCTAGAAAAAGCTTCTTTGGCTGCAAGGACTCAGCATTATGAGATGGAATTGCTGTATACATTCCATCAAATTGGCCTCGGGTTTTTTTTTTTTCAAACTAGCTTAGCCCCAGATCTTTCATTGGCTAATTACAAGTGCTTAGCATGATGCAAATAAGCAGATCCCACAAGGGCAATTATGGAAAATAATAGTAATAATCACAACTATCAGCTGGGGTGATAGATGCCATCTGGTTCCGTGGATGTGGAAGAGATTCTGGTTCTCCCACAAACTCACAGCCCGTGTATTGCCTGTTGGCAGACGAGCTTCTAGGACACTCTATGGATCTACCGGTTAGGAGCAGACATTTCTCTGCTTTGTGTGCTATTTGGGGGAGAGGTAGTGCATCAGGTATCAGACTCGGCACATATTTTGTGAACTTGGCACATATTTGTGGTCAGCATACTCTACTTTAGCACATGCACACACATTGTTGCGGTCTCTATAATTACCACAAGGCCTATATTCCGTAACTGTAAATATCTTTATGTTTATAGGACTCCACCCCTGCATAAACCAGGTGGGTTACTCCATTTTTGGGTGATGATTGTTGCTATTTTGGAGGTTGTCGTGTCTTTGTTTCTTTATTGGTCCCTTCATATACAGCTACAATGATTGACCCAGTACTATATATGGCAAATGGAAAATGTCTCTTCTCTTGGTTAACTTTGGCCTCATTCTGAGGGCTGCTGTAGCCCTGTAGATGTGCCACAGCATCCTTGACCTACCTCTTCAACTATAAGGACATTTACTTCGACTCCTCTTAAGCTACCCTTTCTGAAGGCTACCCCTTGGATCTTCTTGTCACCCCCAAATCTTCCATTTCAAAAAACCAGAGAATGCTCTTCTCGACCATCCAGGTTTTTCACTCCCTTACTCAAACTTTGCCTTCTTCTCTATGCTGATTGTGATCCCCGACTCTGGGAGGTTGCCTAAGAATATCTGCTCCCTAGTTTTCACTTCGAGCTTATCTGGCCCAGATTCGACTTCCTCGTCAACCTCTTCAACTCCCTGGTGACCTGGAGTCACCCTTTTCCTATAAGCATGAAGACGAGTGCCACTATTTAAGTACGTCCTACAGTGCCTGCTGTACTGGTCACTAGCCTTGGCACTTCTCAGTGCCTCTTCCTTCCCTCTCGGTGGTCACCTCACCTTCACCTCATTCGCCTTGTCTGGCACCTGAGGCTTCTCATGATCTGATCCCCGCCCGCCTATCAAAACTCGTCAAGATCTTATCTTTTCCATCCGCAAAACACCCTCCACCTCCCAGACCCCAGGCCCGAGGAACTCTGTGTCAGAGGGGAGCACTGCCTCACAGCCCCATTTCCACAGGAAAGTGGTTTCCAAAGCAAACCCTGACTAGCTCCACACTTCTCCCACTCTGCCTCTGGGAGGCCCTGACTGGAAAAATAGGAAAGAACAACCAGGTAGTCTCGGCTTTGCTCCTCCCTTTTCTGTGTTGGGAGTGAGGCAGACTTTTCCTGTGCCGCGCCATGTCCTGAGCCTTTTCTGGGAAGGCTTCTGTTTGAGAAACCACCGCTCCCAGGTCTGCCCAGTCCAGGTGCCTTCACGCTCTGTTTTCCCTTGTTCTGGGGATTGTTCGCCAACTTAGCCACTATCATTTAAAAGGTGATATTTTTGCCTCCATCATCACTCTTTTGAATATTTTCCAAATTATCCCAGACCCAGGTTTGGAAAGAGGCATTGTTTACTGCGGTTCTCCTTGCGTACCCCCAAAACCTGTTTGGAGTTCCCATATCAAGGTCTCTCACTTCCAGGCTCTCACCCCTGCGAAAACTTCCTAACATTTATTGTTCATTTGCCATTACCTGGATGGATGATATGCACACTGTCTATGTTCTCTCACCGAATCCTGGCAGAAATCCCATGAGCTGACTCTATTTAACAGATGAAGAAACTGAGTCCCCGAGAGGTAATGCAACTTGTCCCAACATGCCCAGCTGATGACGGGCAGACCCGAGACTCAGGTATTACTCCTCCCTCAGCCTAGGAAACTCCTCCTCCACCCATAGGGCTCAATTCAAATGCCATCTCCTTCACAGAAACTTCCCTAACCTCCCCGAGTGGATATCTGTGCCCGCCTTGTGCTTACCACACACTCTACTTCAGCGTTTCTGTCACCAATTATCAGTTCTTAAAGACTCTCTCCTCTCTAGAGAGCCAAGTAGGAAACATGGCTTTTCATAGATCCTCAGGACTCAGCCCATTGCCCAATGCCTGTGACAAATACTAGTTAAGAGAACTAAGGATGAATCTAAGACAGGGCACCTGGGTAGCTCAGTCAGTTAAGCATCTGACTTCGGCTCAGGTCATGAGCTCACCGTCTGTGGGTTCAAGCCCTGTGTCTGGCTCTGTGCTGACAGCTCAAGCCTGGAGCCTGCTTCAGATTCTGTATCTCCTTCTCTCTCTCCTCCCCCACTCGTGCTGTGCCTCTTTCTCTCTCTCAAAAATAAGTAAGCATTAAAGAAAAACAAAACATTAAAAAAAAGATGAATCTAAGACAAGGAGAGGACAAGGGAATGGAGGAATTCACATCAAATTAAATCTTGAGGTTTCCCTTCCTTTTCCCAGGAGTCTCGGCCTGTTGACTTTGGACAGGGAGCTGTTTGGATTCCATTTCACTTTTACAATAATGCTTCAATCTAGACATTCCTCTAGATTCATTCATTCTTTCACTCCCTTATCCAGCAAACTTATGAAACACCATTAATATGCGAGGCAATGTCAAGGATAAAAAGAATATTTTCAGGAACTCAGAGTCAAAGGAGAAGTAGAGTTCAAGACCGATGATTAAACAACTAAAGGTGGGAGTCACCACATGGAGGAGTAGCACAGGTGCACTCGGATGAAGGAGGGGGTGGGCTTGTTTCTTCTCATCTAAAGGCTCCCTGTTGTTAAAAAGTACCTGCTCGAGTTTGCCCAGCTAGTTAATGGCGGAGCCAATACTGGAGTGCACTTCCTCTTGATTTTAGGGCCCATAATCTTGCCGGGTGCCCACACAGCCTCGCGGTGGCCCTTAGCTCTGTAGGGCCATGCAGAGAAGGGGGCCCACAATAAAGGGAGCCTACCACGCCTCTAGATTCTATGTACGTCACCCCGGAGATCCTGTGGCCTCTTACAGCTTTACGATTTTCACATTGTAGGGGTGGGTTCTCCGAGAGCATGGAAGAACTAATTCTCAAACGTGGCCTCAGGGTTTCCTGCCCAGTTGGAATTGCTGGCAACTTGGGAAGAATTTGAAAAAGGCCCGTTCTTTACAGGTGACAGAAACGTCTATAGATATTTACATCTGTAGAATTGAAATTCCTTTAAGGTGGAGTTGGTTTACCTCAGTAAGCCATTTTTTAACGATCCCCACCTCATACCTCATAAACTTTTTAAGTGTCGTGTATTTTAATTCCCATTTAATTCTATTTTCTGTGCCATCAGTCCTCAGTAGAGAGCAAATTACCATTTTCCTCCCCACAACCCTCCACTGTATTTGCTGTCTTCTCTGCTGCCTTATAGAGTCCAGGCCTAAGAATCTTGTTTAGGCCTAAGAGCTTGACTTCTTCAAACTTTTTCCTGAGGGAGTAGAAAATTCATAATAACTAGTAACATACAATGACTTACAGATACGCACACAAGTATGTCCCAGTGAGATGGAGTGGAAAAGGCAAAAATCAAGAGGGGAATCACGATGCTGGCCTCTTTGGGTGCGATAAGTACAGAGGAAGCCAACTTTCTAGGTGGGGCAACGTTTTTCTTCCCAGTGAACTTTCACTTCTGTCCAAGAAAGGGCAGGTCCTCAAAAATGGGGATCATTGCCAAGCAGCCTGTCCTTTATTTCTTCTAAGTCAAAGAATATAAGAAAGAGGATATCGTGAAGACCACTCACCATTAACGAGGGGGCGGCCTCTTGGTCAGATTCTGGCCAACAGCAAAGGAAGGTTCATTGGACTTTTCTCGAATCCTGAGCAGGTGAAGTTACTCCTTTTCAACTTGGATGATGAGCCTGGCTGGGTGCCTTTTCAGGCCTTTCTTAGAGCTGAATTCCATGGCTACCTGTCACTCCTCTATGACAGGGTGCCTGGAGTAAACAAGGATAGACCTCCTGGTGGTCGTGAAGCCACAGTGAGGCAGAGCAGTGGACACGGGTTTGGGTGATGTGAAGGGAGGGCTCCCCAGGTCCGGTTCTGGGAACTCTGCCCCAGGAGCAGCCATCTCCTCCCCAAGTCGGCGTGGAAGCTGCCCTTCCCATCCACAGTGTAGATTATCACAGAGTAATGAATACTTTAACCTACGCTCCTTTGCCAATTACGAGACCCGGGGGGTAGTTCTCATCACAGACCTTTCCCGGAGTCCCCCATTACTGAGTAGCTCGACTAATCCTGAGTTGGAAAAGTTGACCTCAACTGCAAGCAAGGGGCCAAGGTAGAGGGGAGGCAGCAGGAACTCACTCCTGCTGGGACGTGAGAACGTCTGAGGAGAGGCCTGCAGTTTTGCATTCTGAGCCAGTCATCTCAGTTCGCTGAACATTTATGGAGAGTTAAGAGCCAGAAGCAGTGTTATTAACCGGTCTGGATAATAGAGGCCCTAGATTTCCAAGTTCCTTGTTTGTGATGTCTTAATTGGAGGCTTTGTCAATATCAGAGCCGGCCATCGGCTCAGGGTGGCCAGGCTGGTTCTTCCAGTTCGGGTTGTCCCCCTGGAGTGGTGCAGTCCATCTGGCAAGAGGAGAGGCCACCCCTCCAGTCCAATCCCACTTTCTCTGAGTTGCCCCAGGAGGTGGACGGGACGTGCAGCTTTGACACGTTCTGCCACAGGCGTACTCACACCCCCGTGTTGGGTGACTCTCACTAAAGCGTCTCCCCAGGGTGGCCAGTCCTTCCAGGTGATCCGGCTGCACCTGGATCAACACTGTTCTTGTTCTTTCTGCCCATTAAACTCGCAGCTGTGACTATAGCATGAGCATGGCAGCAAGCCAGGTGTATTGGGAGATCCTCATTCTTCAGGGTCATGTAGCTGTGAAGTTTTGGCAGAGGGACAGCAGTGGTGCTAGGATGTCCCTTTCTCATTTCTGCCCCTAGGGCCTGCTGCATGCACCGACTTCTTTGAACTTGAAGTTGGAAGACCTGTGGCATTCTTCTTCTACCTTCAGCCCATTTTCAGGTAGCATCTCCTCCAGGATAAGGAAACCAGGAACCACACACCAGGGGTCACCAACAGGTTAGTCCCAAGTGTCAGTCTTCTCAAAGCCAAACTCTCTAAACTGATTACCATCATCTCTCCCTGTCCCCCATCCCCTCTCCCGCACATCTCCCCATTCTATAGAATCTGTACACCACGTACCCTCTCTACCCCTGCTTAAATGGCTCATGTGTTAGTATCATTGTCCTCCCCTGGAAATGATCACGTGAGATTTCACAGAAAAGCAAAAGTGAATCCTAATTAGGAAGTCTTAGGATTCTTTTGGTTGATGGAAAGAGGGATAAAGTGAGAAACAAAGCCCAAGAGTCGGCCAACGTACATGCCAAAAGCACTGAAATGAAATGAGCCTCTGCAGTGATCGGGGGATAAATCCAATTGTACAAAGCGAGCTCTGCTGTCTGTGATTTTAGTACAACTATTAGAGGGTTTGTCTGGGTCCCGGGAGAAACAGATGCCAAGGTCTGATGAAAAATGCACGGACCGTATTAGGGATAATACCTACGTAGGCGACAATGGGACAGGAGCTGAGAAATGTTGGGAGAGCACATGAGAAAGTTTAATAACGTCTTTGTTGAATAAATGATGAACAAAGTTTGGTTTGGAAACAGAAAGAGAAAAGAAACATTTGGGAACAAAATGATGTGAATTCGCCAAGTTGCTATTGGGTTATAGGGAAGGTAGATAGTCAACTGGCCTCCACCACGTGGCTGGACCAGTATTCACTCCTGATGCGCTGCGTGACTGGTCTGCTCTATTATTGGTTGATGCCTGTGCTGTACTGATTGTCAAATATTTTGAAAATGACCTCCAGTTATATGGGCTATCATATTGCCTGGAATATTTGGCTATGGTTTCACAAATGGAAAATTTATTTCTGATGGCCTTTTCACGGCAACACAGGGTGATCATACATATTAACAATTCTCACAGAGGGGCACCTAAGTGGCTCTGTCCATTAAGTGTCTGACTCTTGGCTCTGACTCAGGTCATGATCTCACAGTTCATGAGATCTAGCCCTGCAGTGGGCTATGTGCTAACAGCACACAGCCTGCTTGGGATTCTCTCTCTCTCTCTCTCTCTGCCCCTCCCCTGCTCATGCCCTCTCTCTGTCTCTCTCCCCCCCCCACCCACATTAAAATAAATAATTAAAACTTAAAAAAAACCCACAATTCTCATAGATGATGGTGGTACAGAAACAAAGGGAACTGCCAGAATTTATTTGTTTTTCTGTGAATTTGTCGGAGGGAGGTTTGTGAAACTGATGGTATGTCCATTCAAAGTTGCTGATGGACTGCTGATTTTTGTTCTATTCTTTCTAGAAAAGAAGGCATATTATTTTTTCCCCTTGCCCCACTAAAAATATATTATCAACTCAATCTGGTACACTTCTTATTTATTCTCTTATCGTAAGCACTGCACGTCCTCCTTAAATAGGAAACCGTGTGAAAAGTAAAATAAACTGAGATGGTGAAAAGTGACCTGTCATTAAAGTTTCTATCCTCACAAAATGCTGAAGTAATGAGCATGTTTGGGGAGACTGGTGAAATCTCTAGGCTTAACAGCCAGATAGACAAGAAGCAGAACTGGCATGCCTCATGCCAATGTGGGAGTGTAAGAGAAAGTGACCCAGGAACTCACAGAGATTGCGGTGAGGACGGAATTCTCACAGTGGTACTGGGGTTCAGATCAAGTTTAACTAGATCTCCGAAGAGTGTGCAAGGGGTCGCACCTGATATCTGGAATATACTTAGGCTAGCTGGATTTGTTTGTTTTTCGTAACCAAAAATGAATTATGAATAGCAACCCAAAGTCCGAGACAGACTAACTAGGCTTTCATATACTGAACTAGAATGTAAATTCTTCAAGATTAAAGATTTGTTCTTATGTCTGGGGTGGGCTGAACTTCTTGGATGGGGATGGCATGTTGTAGTCATCCTGTCCAAGAAAATAGTGATGCCGGGACTGGAAACCGAAAAAGACAATGCTATGAATGCAGAAAATTCCAAAGGAAGTGACATGCTATCTTGCGTGCGTTTAAACTCCCCTTCCAGATGAAGGTAGTGGTTGATTTTCCAACATAGGGCACAAACTCTTAGAGTTCTAAGTCATTGCTTTTATTCTTCTGTGTGGTAATGACACACACTCTCACTAGCACCAAGTAACGCACCATTGCAGTGCACACCTTCCGGGTGGCC